>CP098388.1:6999029-8398835 GCA_039634405.1 Penicillium herquei
TCAAATTCTCGTGTAACTTACCAGCTCGTGTCGATCCCTACTCAAGCCAACTCGTGCTCCGTATGTGGACATCACATGGGGCGCGAATCAGACTAACGAAGACTAGAGAACCGCTAAAACTCTCTAGTGTCCACACGAAGTGACCCATTTCCACATCCTCATATCCAACCATGAAAAGGGGTCTGATCGTCCACTGGTGATCCCTACCTAAACCAGGTAGTCCGGGGTGAGACTTGGGATGCGGGGGATGTAACTTGCTGAGCTCGTGGAAATGAGCTATGGGATGTACTTTCTCAAGCGGTCATAGAGTATCCAGGCTCTCCGAACCTTGGAAGCATCTTGATCAATTCCGACGCTCTCACATGGGATCTGTTTTGTTCATTTATTCGGCCTTTCGAGAGCGATCGACCTCGGCGAGATCCGCCGCCAATCCGGCTCAGGCCTGCCACTTTGTCTGGCTACCTGTGACGAGTCAAATAACGCGCATTGGCTAATTCAAAGCCTCGGGGAATTTTCCTCTGTTTTGAGGACGTGCTCGTTAGCGATCCGAAACAATTGTACTGGTCTAGACGAGTGGGGGGGAATCCCCGTCCGGAGTATACAGTACATGTCCACTGTGGAGAGAGTTAGTCTTGGAGGCTTTTTGTCTTTAATCTTTTGAATTAATACTTTCTCACCTCCATTTATTTGCTCTTATCGTGGTTCTCCAGATCTCTCCTCCTCTAAATCCTCCACCTCCTTCACTCACAGTCTATCACAATGCGGTTCTCTAAATTCCTCCTCCCTCTCATCGCATCGGCTCCTTTGGCTCTGGCTGTTGCTGCCCCAGAGCCCAACCCCGTGGCTGAGCCTGCACCTACCAGTACCTCCGGCCTTCTCACTGCTATCACCGATCTGGAGAGCTTATTGACCGATGAAAATATCAATGACCTGCAAACCATCATTACAAATGCCGCGAAGGTTCTCTCCGATGATAATGTCAACACACTACAGACGCTTCTGACCAACGCCGGCGATCTGTTGACGAAGGACTTTGTGGATAACACGACAACTCTGATCTCCGATGCTACACCGGTACGTCTCTATCTACGTTTAGCATTATCTTCTATTAGGATGTTCTTTTGCAGCAAGCTAACTTAAAATAGTTGATTGAGGAGGTTTCGAAACTGCTTGGATCCCTTCTTGGCTCTCTATAACTGAAATGACCCTGTGGCATATACCTTTTTTTGTAATTAACGATAGCATACGAAATCAATCTTGGACCGAATACTCAACATCCTGCTTGGAGAATCTATTATGAACCAATGACAGTGAAGGGTTCCTTATTTATGCGTTGGGATCATGTCTAGATTGGGCAGCGGGCGAGAGGCAATCATCATGTTCCACCCAAAATCATCTTTTGTAGAGGAGATATTCAACTAAAAAACAGCATGTTAGGTTTCCAGATGTCATATATGAGTCACTGAGTAGAGTAGGTCTTCAAGTCTCTAACCTAGCGGATTCGTAGTATGCCTGCACATGTGGGATGCTGCTGGTCAGCTTTTGATGCCAAGTGCCACTGGAATCATGATTCTGAATGAAACGTGTGTACTATGTTCAGAAAACAAGCTGTATTACGCAGATAGAATGGCCAGAGCGGGTTCTCTTTAAAATAAGACTCGATAGTTGACCTGTCAACTCGATGCACTTACACCAATTCGTGTCTGATCGACCGTCGATCAGATCACCTTACATTGACATCTAGAAAAGAAGTATAATCTTCACTTGAAATCCTCGCAATATCTCCTACAATATAAACGATCGTCATTTGATCAACACTAACGCATAATACTAGGAGTGGAAATGTCAAGTTCCAAGATCAAAAGAGTAATTCAAGTCTCAAATTGGATATCTCAAAATCATTAATCGTAAACGCAAAGTTCAACGCATGATCCCCACGATCTCACAGGACAAAGGCCCAAGGAATCGAAGCGTAAAGCATCAAGGCGCTTAAGCACCCTGTCGCTTAGCAATATCAGCCTCAGCACCACGCTGGCGCACCTTTCCCTCATCATGCATATCCTGGTACTTCTGTTCCTGCTCACGGTCACCAGTAACAGCAGCAGCAATACCACCGATAGTACCCTGAGCACGGTTTTGAAGACCCTCGCCAAAGTCCTTCAGCTGTCCACGAGCCTCCTGCTCCTTTCCAGCAGCATTCTGCTGAATACCAGCCTGTCGGAGATTCTCGTTGCCGATCATGTTACCCAGAGACTCCTTAGCAGAGCCAACGGTCTGGTCCCAGGAACCAGTGGAGCGTTGGCTGTTGTCGGTGGCAGTGGCGCCGGTGTTGGGGTCAGCGGAGATGGGACCCAGCTTGGCGGTTGTGTGGGAGTTCTCGTCTTGAACCTTGGCTTGTTCTTGAGCGGCTTCACCCTTGTTCTGGGGTCTGTTAGTAATGTCTTCTTTATGTATGTCTTGAAGATAGTAGGCTTACCTGGGTGGAGGAGTCACCAGTGAGAGATCCCATGGCGCGCTGAGCGGCGCCAGTGGCCTGGTTGATGTAGGAGCCAAGAGTGGAAGAGTTGCCGTCAGACATGTTGATAGTTGATGGAATGTATGGAGTTTTGATAGTTGGAGATGTGGAGGTTGAGAAGTAGTGTCAACTTGAAGTTTGGTATTTGTAGAAATTGAATGAGAACTGATTGTTCAAAAGTGAGAGACATTTATATACGTACGATTAATGACTCTTTATACACAATTGCAATCCATGACTATACCACTATATCAAGGCAAACAAACGCCACTACGTAACTCTCCCAGATCTCAAGATGTATGACGTCACCCACTGATGTCATTCACGTGATATGATATCAAGTTTGGGGCTTAGTCACAGCCACGAGGACGATGTATACTATTTTAATCGAAGATAAATGCGTCATTGAGGTATAGGATCGACTGAGAGAAGATTCTACTATCTACAGTGGACCCAGTCATCGCACTTGTGCAAAGAATGAGGTCTGTAAGTGGACATCTGGGTGCCAGTGATGAAATTGTACAGATGATCATGCCAGAACGGAGGGTTTTGCAGTAGATAGGCGTCTTTCTACTACTCTAACAATGGAAAATTTTGAATATCGAGCATTATTTCCGTTGACCTCATTAAATGAAGTTGATCGTTATTCAAATTGGCATTTAATAGCAATCTTTATTGAACCCACTATGGTACTTCATAGTATAGTGTCCATACCTCCATGGCTAGGAGTACTAGCTGAGTACTATCCATTCATCTTCCAATAATCCTTGGTGGAGCAATGCTGCTAGTTCCTCATTGAAATACCGCTCTCTTAGCTCAAATGCTTGCCCCTCCAGATTGTTCTCCATCTGTTCGAGTGGGATTAGGCCAGTTAGTAAATCCGGGCTCAGGGAATCGCCTGGAGTGATTGAGTGATCGGTGCTGAGTGCCAAAATCCTGGATATATCATGAAGAACTTTCCTTTGCTCGAAACTAATTTGTCTCTGAGCTCTCCTTCAATGTTGGGCATGAAGGCTAGGAGCTGGTGGACCAAGAAGGTTTATCATCTCTGTAAGATGAGCTCAGTTTCAGTATCTTTCGAAATCATGGTCTTGGCCTGGAAGAAATTACCTTCCCTTATATAAGTCCCAAATATATAAGATCAATATTGTGATAGTGGATGATAATCTCGCTGGTATTCATACCATGCACTCCACATTGCAAGTATCGACACTAAACGTCCATAGAACACCTGAGCCAGAATCGCAAAGCATTGTGTCGCCGGCGTGCTCGGGCAACTCGAGTTTCTGTGACATATAGATCATTCTTCCGTCTTTGTCAACTTCTTTCCTCGGGACAGCGATTGGAGTTCGTTTTCCTCGAAGGCCGGGAAGGCTGAATCGTCTTTGATTCCAAACATGATATCATCAGGTTTGATATCGGTTGAAGAATGGGTACGAGATCATATCTTGGTCGGAAAAATGGGTGGGTGGTCGCAAACCAGTGCGTGCAATATGGCACTTTGTGAGAAGAAAATCCAAGACTCGGAATAGGCGATAAAGGAGGGCTGAGAAGTGTATTGACGGTAGTCTCATTAGTGTTCGAATGAACTCGCGACCAGGATGGTTCGTTGTGGACTGTTCCATGTATGAATACATGTTGAGCTCGTTATCCACTTGTCGGCCCATAGAGAAAGCCTCCATAAGGATTCCGAGCATAGGATAACACACCAGTCACTGTGATATTAGGGAATAAGTATTTTGATACGGCAATTTCGAGGTTCATGGGGAATCCCGCACCATGTCTCGGGCAAGCCAGACAGTTGATGTAGATCCAAATCACAGTGTACCGAAGACTTGATATTTCCCCGATCCTTGTTGGGTTGAAGTCTCAGGCAACATAGGGAGGTAAACTCTCTTCTTCGACTTTATGCCACTCGGGTATCCGGGTAATGTTGGGAGGCTTCCATTTTCGCCCAAGATGAGAGGGATTTCGTAGAAGCGACAACATCGTCTGATAGGAAGCTAAATATGACGATGCAAAACACCCAGGGTGCTTCAAGGAGTTTTTAGAGAGTGAGTTGGCGTCAATCAGCCTTAGAACCTTGAAACCTTGGACTCCGGTCCTGGTTTGGAAGAGCTACTATCTCCAATGGAATATACCAAGTGGGTAGTTACGGAGTAAATCAACTTGAATGAAGTAATTTTACATTCAAATGTTCTTGGTGTTGCTGATGACAGACAATGACAGACAAAAAGTCTAGGCAATTCGCCAAACGCCACAAAGGTCCACCTGACTTGCAAGGGTAGACATGTAAATCCCAATGCAGAAACGCTCATAACTTGTAATACAGAAATTTTTCAGATCATAATTCATCAATCACCAGTGGCAAATTCCACCCTCACTATCATCAGCAGTCCAGGTTCCACAGAGCCCAACCACCTCTAAATGGCCATCAGGGTGTTCGCCCACCTTGCTCAGCGAAGCGGATCCCGCAGCTGCGGGGCCGTTGCTAAGAATTCGACGGGCCCAGACGTCAATAGCAGGCTCACCCGTTTCATCTCGGGCCTGCTTTAAAAACGGGATAAGAGCCGTGCCGCCTGTTCCGCGCAGCTTCTTACTATCCGGTGGAACGGCAGTGGCCAAGTTCTGAGGAGCGGGCTGCTGAGCTGGGATGACGGATGGAGCCTGGCGAGCTCCACGCGCCTGTACAATAATGTATCGGGAGACGATTTGGATATGGGTATCACGCATAGCACGTAACATGGCCAGACAGGCATCGTATGCGAGACAAAGGGCTCCATCGGAGCGATGAGATTCAACGAATGAGCGGATATTAGCAATAGAATCCACATGCTCTAGGAAACGTCTATGCGGGCCAGGCATGTAAGCACGCATTTCGTGGATGAAACTATTCCGAGCCTTGGGGCTGGAATCAGGAGTATTTTGTTGATCCTTGCGAGAGACACCGGTTGGACGGTGCTCGATACCAAGGACGATGTCAAAGAATTGAATCAAGGAGCTTTGGGCGTTACTTCCGCCGCCGTACTGTCTGTACTCGGAGACGTTCTTGCCATCATCATACAGTAGACCCCGAGGTAGTCCGGCATCTGCCATGTTCTTGCTGCCGGCGAGGTAGGGCCGGATACGGTGGTAAAAGATGTATGGGTCACAGTTTTCGTACATGCGGTGGAGGAGGGCGTTGATCTCGTCTAGAATTTCCGCTAGCTGTTGCAGGCGACTGGTGACGGTACGGGCGTCTCCGGCACGTGCAGCGGCTATGGCTTCAAGCATGAGAGGGATTGTGGGGGCTCCCCGGGCTTCAATAGCTACTGAGACAAGGTAGAACCACTGTTCGTCAAGAGATCCGGTGAAGGTCTGCAGACAGGCAAGGTTATCCAGGTCGTCTGTCGGCTCATCCGGGAAGATGGGTTTGTAGTTCCAGAGACATACGCCAGCGTATGTGGCTACTGGGGGCACTTCAAGATGTTCGCAGACTTCAAACAAGGGGATGGTCAGCTGAGGGGGGATTTTCTATAAAGTGATCCGTTAGTAACCAGCCATGTGTTCAGAGTAAAGGGTCATGGTCTCGTACCTCAGCAGGACGGTCACCACCCCATACATAGCCATGCAGCATGAATACTAGAACAACATATGCCCGGCGCCACTCGGCTTCTGTCTGTAGATACGCGGTTGACAGTACCGGCAACTGGTTTAAGATAGGACGCACGCGTTTACTCAGTAAGAGAGGCTGCAGCCTAGCGGCAATCGCCTCCCATTTTGCGTAGTAAGGGTTCGGTAATGCTTCAAGAGGCGGCTCTGGGGACAGGAATCCGTTTGTCAGGGAGATACCGTAGTCCTCGGGAGACGGCACTGGAGGAAGCATGTTGAGGTTACAAGAGAGCACGAGCTGACGCGTTGGGAATAGAAGCACGTGTCTGTGAGAGGAGAATCCAGGCAGCGTCACTCCATTCGGATTTCAGCTAGTAGATCTCCAGTGGGAGATGAGAGGGCCAGGACATTCAACAAGTTGTGATGTGTGGATGGCTCCCCTCTTGTTTGTTGATGTGATGAAGAGAAAGGAAGAAGAGTCAGAGACTGTTTTCAGAACCAGGCACAAGGTCCCCCCAAAAGTGGGTGGCGTTGATCCAACAGACCCTTCTTACTCCGAAAGGTTAATCCCCCGGATGTGAACGGAGACGTACGGAGAGGTCTATACCTTCCAGATGATCGGGTTTCTGTCCGTGGAAAGGTAAAATGGTTAAAGTAAAAGATCTTGCAGCCTGAGAATTCTAGGTAATAAAATAAAAGAAGAAAAGATATGAATTCAAGCGTGTGACTGAGTTATTCCTAAATGCCAATTTCAGTTCAACAATTTTTTTAATTAACCATCCAGGACCATTGGTCCGGTGGAATAACCGTCCGAGCACGTAATCGTTGACCGGAAAGCATTTCTAAGCTTAGACCTGAGACCTCTGCGTATTCATCAGCAAAGATTGGGGGTAACGGGGTCAAAGATCAACCAAAGACCCGGTTCTGGGCCGCATTGGGGGTCCGATATAGGATGTGGGTGGTGACAGTTTATAGGGGGCATCAGCGGAGATTATTCGGGTCCAGGTAGGAGTCAAAGAGGGGGGATTAATATGGGAAACATGGGAAACAGGAAGAAAAGCAGGGAGAATAAATGGTCTAGGTTGATTTTAGATGAGCTATGAGCTTATATATCGGGCCATGGGAACGGGCCTCCACGTCTACATGATGCGCATCAAGGCGGGATAGACTGGGTGTGAGCGATTTGGGTGGCATTTAATAATGACTAGCGTGGGTGCTAGAGAATGAACCGGGAGTGGGTGGATTGGGTGGGTTTTGAGTGCATTTTCGTACTCATTCCGGAGTCGGCCAGCTAAGCGAGAGTTAAGTCGCAATTCGCTTGGCCTACGCTAAAACAGGCTTACGGTGAAAGGGGCCAATCCCCACTCGGAGCCACTAGGAGCCACTCGAGGGGGCAACGTCACAAAAGTACATGCGAGGATGTACATTTCAGCCTGAGGCAGACATCTCGCCCAATCAGGAAATTCTGGCGGTTCAGCCACCTAAGGCATCAAGGCACCTATAAGGCACCAATCCGGATGTCAACTGGTTTCCAGGACTTCCAAGGTTGATTTCAAGATAACCTTCAAACCTATACATTATTTTACACGTATTTAATGGAACCATCCTGAAGAACAAGATCCAGAGGCCATATCAATACTTGTTGATGCATATGTGAATACTACTACTACCAGTTGACTACTACTACCCCTTCATTCCAACATGAAACATCACGATCTATCTACATTTCACTGGAACTACTGTACACGCACCTTAAATGTCAAGGAACATTGAAGTTTGTGTACTACTATCGACAATGATGATACTTATTATAAGATTCCTCTCACTGCGTTCAACTTGATAATATTCGCTTTATTTTCAGATTTTTCGTTTTCTAGACTCAAATCTCCACATAAACGTCGTCATCATTAAACATTGTCATAAACTCATCAACATTTGAACATTAACATCACCCTCGGAGTCCTTCCTATGAATTCAAATCGTCCGAGTCAAGCTCGGTAATCCGCTTCACTCCTCCAGCTGATGTACCCCCAGGTGCGGGCAATTCTAGTTGCTCCTCGCCGGTACGATCATATCGTCGCTCTTCAATGACAGGAGGCTGCCCCAGGTCTTGATGGGCCGTCCGAACAGTAGTCGTTCCCTCTGGATCTGTGTGGGAGGTTGCCGAGTATCGATGGCCAGTGGTGGATGTGCCTTCGTTCGTATTCGTTGACGAACTGTAGTAGTATGAAGAGCTGGTATAGGACTCAGGCATAGTGTTGTTTGGTTGAAAATCAGATATCGTGGACTGTCTGATAAAGGTATCTCGTATGATAAAGGCAGAGAATCGTAAATTCGTATGCTTCGTAGATTGTAAAAGAATTCAGAGAGTATTCAAGTTGAACTTGAACGTTCACAATCCTGTATATAAATGTTTTGGTGGCGAGCTATGACTTCATTCGCCTTGCATGAGACGCGACCGAGCATCTTGACTGGTGAACACCAGGTGGTCCTGGCATCGTCTCCAGATGGCTTGAAATAATGATCCAGTTAGCGTAATAGGAGTGAGTCATGGACCTGAAAGTCGTTTCAGGTGCCGAATATCGTGATTTGAGAGGTTCGTTTGAGGAGAAGACTTTGGAAAGCCTCAGATTCGAGCCATTTTTAACCCATTGAACGCCAGGAAGAACCAATCACTCAACAAATCAGTTACTAGTCAACCTCTAAACATTCGAACCGTTCTGTATGGTTCAAATACCCCGCGATTGTGGAGTTTGGGTGATCGCCACAAGACCACTTTCAAGGAGGGTGGAAGTACCAGTTGCCATCCATGCCCAATATATTGGAAAACTGGACATCCAGAGCATTGAATATTCTAGATTAATTGGGCGCTTGATTATGAATTTTTCAAATAACCCTATACTAGTCGGATAGATATCTATTATCATATGATTCCATGAATCAGACCAATGTTCTTACCGAATTATTGCGTCAGAACGGAGCAAGCAGATATACAATCGCTGAATTCATCGAATTCCTGCCAACATAAACTTGAATCCCAATAGAATCCGGTCAATTTCAACAAGAATAGAAAATGGAAACTGGTTCAGTCATGTTCCATGAATCACCGTGGGCTTGATCCAAGCCCAGGAAACAAGATCATGATGCGATGCAGGTGGCGTCGTCACTAATTGGTTTCACTCTGCACCCCTACATCTAGTATATATTAGATCACAGTTAGCAAGGTCCTCAAAATGATTACTTTCCTTTCATATTTCAAGAATTATAATAGCCATCATGCCAGACAAAATTCCCCGTACCATGCGGGCCGCGGTGGTCAAAGATTTCAACCAAGGCTACGAAGTCCGCGACGTCGATGTCCCTACCGAGCTCGGCCCAAATGATATTCTCATCAAGATCGGAGCTGCAGGATACTGCCACACAGATCTGCAAGTGATGCAAGGCGTTTACGAATCCTCCGGCGCGAAGCCAGGTCTGATTGGATCCCATGAGCCAGCAGGTGAGGTAGTGAAAGCCGGCTCAGACGCAAACAAATCCGGTATCAAGGTCGGCGACCGTGTTGGCTCAATCAACACATATGATTTCTGTGGGGAGTGCGATGCATGCAAGAGGCAGGGGCAGCAGCTCTGCGAGAAACTGGTCGGGATGCTGGGGTTGACGATCAATGGAGGATTCGCTCAATACATGAAGGCCGACGCACGGGTTGTCGCGAAAATTCCCGAGAACATATCTTTCGAAGAGGCAGCACCTTTGTTCTGCGCTGGTGCGACTGTATACGGGGCAATCCTGGCGTCAAATCTCAAGGCGGGACAGTGGTTAGCTATTGTTGGAATCGGAGGACTTGGACACTTGGGTGTTCAGTATGCTAAGGCACTAGGTGCGAAGGTTATTGCAATCGATAATCGGAAAGAAGGAATCGAAACTGCCATGTCGGTTCCATCACACCTGCGACCTGATAAGACATTTGTTATTGATTCTCCTGAGGCGGAAAAGAAGGTTATCGAGGAGCTGCAGTCTTCTTTCTATGGTTCGAATCCTGGTGTGGATCGCGTGGTCATCAATGCAGAAGCAAGAAATTTGATCAAGTTCTCACAGCAGTTCTTGCGGAAAGGGGGTGTCCTGGTTGACGTTGGGTTACCTTCAGAGTGGACTTTGGAGGTTGACCCCTTCGCGTTGTCGTTTAAGGAACAGACCGTGAAAGGTCGATTGATCTGCACACCAGAGCAGAGCCAGGATATGATCAATCTGCATGCGAGACACGGGTGTCAGACTCATATCGAGAAGACATACGGGGTTGAAGAGATCAACGAGATGTATGAGCATTATCAGAAGAAGGATCTGCGGGGGCGTCTTTGCATGGTATTTTGAGTATAGCACATAGTGACTGCTTGTTGATAAGAGATAATATCTTTCATGAATTCTTCTAAAATCTTTGCATCATTGTTAGTAGTCATTTGTTTGGTTGATTGTCTTCAATATCTATTATCTAGTACAGGTTGATCAGACATCGACCTAAATATTATTTGTGGACTACTAGTAATAATACAGGTATAGTATTAGGCATTAACTCATGACAGGAATCGGCCGCATAGTTTGTAAAATCTTCTCAGTACTTTGAGGGTTGTTGCACAATTGCACGACCTCCGAAGTACTGTACTTTGATCATGACATCGGCAACTGTCAGCCTAAAGCCGAACCTCGGCGACTATGATTTCCCACCGAATGATGATCACCTTTAATACTCTCTAGTGCGAACCCCTCCAACCTCTTGGAATGGTTCTTTATCGCCATGAAAGCGCCAAATTCCAATGAACTCTCCATGGGGACGACAGGCGAGCCGACAAACAACTGGGTCACAGATAAAGACAATCCGCATAACTGGCCACGATCCCGCAAAATAATCACCGCAATAATAGTTTGTGGAATCGGTTTCACAACAACTCTAGGTGCCTCAATCTACTCTCCAGGACACACAGAGGTCCAACAAGAGTTCCATGTCTCGGCAACTGTCGCTCTACTACCACTATCAGCATATTCTCTCGGTCTGGCCTTCGGACCTATGATCTCGTCTCCATTATCCGAAACATTTGGTCGAAAAGTCGTTTATCTTATTACACTACCACCCTGTGATCTTTTTCTTCTGGCAGCAGGGTTCTCCAAAAGTATTGCTGCATTGATTATTTGTCGCTTCTTCGCTGGCCTCTTTGCCGCACCCGGTGTTTCAGTTGCTGCTGCCGTGATATCGGACTTCACGAGTCCCGATCAACGCGTTATCCCATTAGCTGGATATTATGCTATGCCATGGCTTGGGAGTGCGATTGGGCCTCTAGTCGGTGGATTCGCTGTTGAAAGACAAGGGTGGCGCTGGACGTCGTGGGTAGTTCTCATGATCGCGGCTGTTTTCCATCCTCTCGTTCTTTTCCTTCGGGAATCATATAAGCCGAAGATCTTACAGAGAAAGGCTAGGGAAGGAGTGTATGTTAATGACTCAGATGCAGTGCAGACCAAGAGTTTGTTCCATACCTTGCAAATCTTCATCACTTCGACTATTATCCGCCCATTGCATATGCTTATAACGGAGCCATTGGTGGGCTTTATATGTCTTTATACGGGCTTCCAGTTTGCACTTCTATATACATTCATCGTCGCTAGCCCTTGGGTGTTCAAAACTGTGTATGGGTTTTCATTGAGCGGCCAGAGTTTATCATTCCTCGGAATGGTAGGTGGGTGTATATTCGCACCGTTCATTCTGGTCACATTGGACTATTTTGTTCGAACAAGAAAACAGTATCGGGGGTCATCCCTGCCATCCACGAGAGAATCATCCTTCCCACCAGAAAACAAGCTTCTCGCCGCTTTGTATGGAAGTCTCGTACTTCCAATAGCTCTGTTCTGGTTTGGATGGAGTGCAAAACCCTCCGTTCATTGGATATGTCCAATCCTCGCACAAGCCGTTGCTTTTATAGGAAGTTTTTTGATCTATGTACCATGCAGCTTTTACATGGTGGACGTTTATGGTGCACAGTATAGCGCTTCGGCGAACGGCGCATCATCTTTCTCGCGATACATGCTTTCTGCTGCATTCCCGCTATTCGTGACGCAAATGTATGAGAAGTTAGGTGTGGGCTGGGCATCAAGTCTCCTGGGCTTTGTGGCGCTAGCGATGGCGCCTATCCCTTGGGTATTCTATCGCTTTGGGCCTGTGTTTCGAGCTAGGAGTTCTTATGAGCATGGCAGCTAACATTGAATCCGAGTCTATACTGGCTTCAAGTTCAATTTGAGAGGGAACTCTACAATCTGAGTACGAAATCTGCTTACTCGTTGGAAACTTGAATGATATGAATGAACATCCGGTGTCCCCGCCCGCTGTTTTCATTGAAAGTCGTGCCTCATAAATATTTATACAAGAAAGAAGTAAAAGTAATCCCATGTTGCATCCCATCCCGAAATGTGTTCTTGATCCAGCGCTAGAACGGAACGTACTATCCTTCAGCATTTCCAGCCAAAGAGATGAATAAATGAATTGATCGGTTATGATTTCGATCAAAAATGGGGCAAAGCCCGAAGCGATAAGTCTGGTTGCGAAGTCTTGTTTCAAAGCTTCTAACAAAAACCAGTATATTGGGATGAGGTAATGAGTCAAGGGTTGGATAAAATTTTAACAAAAATCCACTTGAATCTCATGCCCCGACATACACAATTGGAGATGGAGTCCATTTTGTGATAGTAGGTTGCACATGTCGAAGATCCTGACTAAAAATATTCCACTCGTTTCGGGTAATGGGCGTAACATCCGATGCAGACAATGGTGTTTTCGGTGCACGTTTGGTCTGGAACTTCTTCTTAACGGAGGTAACTGGGGGTGGACGACGGACTCGAATCGTTCGAATTGGTATATTTTTGGTGCTTTCGGCGGTGCCCCTGATGGGCAGTATGATTGCATCCTTCTTTTTCATGTTGTTGTATGCAGATGCGACGGCGGTCAAAAGCTCATCGCGGACGTCTAGCTGCTCATAGACGCGATGGAAAAAAGCTTTACTAAAGGGGCGACCTTGAAAATCGCCCATCAGTCGCTCAAGAAGTTGAACGGTGGATACCATTGCTGGTTCCTCTGGGCGGGGATTTGGTCGGTTGGATAGAACGCATAGTCGGCGCTTGAATGTATAAATTCGATCCATGTTGAGTAATGTGAGGCCTTCTTGGCTGAAGACAACTTCATTTTGTAAGATTGATTGTTGGAGGAGGTAGTCGTTTGCTTGGCGCTCATAGTGACTGCGACCGAGGGCATCGCTCCAGTCCGGACCGAGAGAATATTTCTTAGACCCCTTTGCAATCGCGCGTTCTAGAACACGGTATGAGTTTTGATCGAGGTGGCTGACAGGGATAACCATGAGGTCAGATGATTGGCCTGTGGGGAATGGTTTGCCACGGCCGACGAGAAGTGTAACATGCATCATTCGTTGTTGTAATTTTGAGGAGATGTACTCCAAAAGGGGAAGGGTTGAAGGGACAACTGCATCTGAGTCCATGTTCAATTCAGGGGTCCGGGGTCCGGAAACACTCTCGCGTGTTGAGCAAGTGGGAGAGTTGGGGACATAGATGCCCGCTGGACGAGGAGGACGCACGCCCATGTTGCAAATTGAAAAAGATCTGATTGATAAAGTTCTCGAGTGATATCACGAAAGAATTGTCTTTCACTGATGGACTGAATATCCAGGAAAACAGGCGAAACGCGTCCTGATATACTGACGATGCAGGGGGAATCCACTACCAAACCCCCGCACCAACCAGACATTCCACGATCAAAAGGCATTAATTAACCTCTTATCCTAGCTCTTGACCGTTGTTAATCACAGTAAATTCTGAGCCTCCTTGAAGCCAATCACGATGAATTATTGAAGTGGTGGATCATACAACACCAATCATCACCGACAATGATCATCAGGGAGAATAAGACCCTGTAGCCGCCGAGGCGTTCTTCCCGCCAACCACAACAGAACCACAGACCCATCTCAAGGCACTTATGCACGCCGTAGCACACCAACACAGGAACAAAGAATCCACTTTGACGGATTATGTTGGTTCCAATTCGTACTAAAATCCCACTAGCCAGGATCGCGGTCCCTCCAGCTCCTAATGATAGGATGAGAGTGCACCTCGCCTGAAGACTCTCGACTTTCGGGTCTTCAATCCTGCTTTAAAGGATGCATCTTGATTTTCTGACCTTCCCTATTTGATTCGTTTACACGTGTAATATGGTTGTTTGAGCGGATGCATTCGACAGTTTACTGGTTCGATGCTTCTAGCGGCATGCATCTCTATGCACTATCTATGCAAAGGAGAACAATCGGTCATGGTCCATGCTGATACTCACAAGGCTTTTCATATCATGACGAATCTAGTCAAACAACAGGGTTTTGAGCCTCGTGAATTCAGGGATGTTTGATTAAACGGAGCGACCGGAGTACTTAGTGTCTCAGTAGTTGCAGTTGGAATCCATGCAATTTCCACAACCTGTACGATGCCCCATTCGAATGCAGTAGTATAATCGAGGCTCTTTCTGGTCAGGTCCGAGTTCTGTTGGTACAGACCGAGGTTCATGATGTGTATAGGGAAAGTAGCCTGGAAAATAGGTCATCCCCTGCACCTGCGTGGATCGGATTCCTTGAAATCAGACACAGGATCATTGTAAGGTTTCTCTGTAGTTCTGGAAAGCATGAAGACCCCGCCGAATAACGCTTTAAAGGCTTCTTATCCACTTCCATCTTGTGAGCAGTCTCTGATTGGCGTGTCAGAAGCTGTATATCTCTCAGGATTCGATTTGCATATTGCATGTCCACCGTGCACTCCATATGTCTACTCGTATCCATCAAGACGCCTGTAAGTCCGTGAGTAACTCCGTGTCTGTATCTTATTTGACCACGTCGTCATTTGAGCATGAGATCAAAAAACAGATTGTTGAGATCCTTCAGCCGCAAGCATGGCGTGCTTAAGCGAAGTAGGTCAGAGATGTATGAGGTATCTCCTCCGTGGAAGCCTTACATATCAGCCTCATAATTGGAGATCAAAGCCCGAGTCTTGAACGAATCTTGCAGAGAGTGCATATGTGTAGTAACCCTCGAGCAGGGAAAAATCACAAGGATCCCTGCGAGAGCTAGCCGGGCGCATGATTGATTGGATGATAGTTGGTGAGATCCTGGGGTGGATTGGGGCTATCATAGTCTGGATGACCTCTTCGGTCCATGCGCCGAATACGAGCCGCATAGAACCGCATCCTTCGGAAACCACGATCAAGAAATTGATAAAGTGAGTGCGGCGCATCCGTATGGCTTCTATGGCGGTCGCTTGGGTTGAGAGCGTTGCCCAAGTATGTGGGGGCGGAAGAAGATTGGAAGGGCGCTTAAGTGCGGAGATATGAGGTTAATTCTTAACTAAGTTTGATCTATAATTTATGACATTTTCCTTATTTCTTATTCCTTTCAACATGAAATGTTTATCTGTGTACCAGTGCCCAATTATTATGCACGCCAGATACCCAAGCTCGAACGTGCCAATAAAACTCGCTACAGAACCAACATAGTCCACTGCGATGAACTATAATTTCCAACAATCGACACGTCTTCTAGTAGCACTTCAACAATCTTGCGCTTGGATTCCTACATGAAAGAAAGTCAAAGAAGGGTACTTTCGCAAGGCAGTTCAATATTCCTATAGATCATATCGGTTGCTTACAGCATTTGAACATTTCTATCCATTTTGGGTGCCGGTCAGCAGGCATCTGGACTCGTATTCCTTGGAAGATGATCCATTATATCCATGAATGGTCGCATTATCCCTCGCAAGAGATTGTCAAAGCGGTGAGATTAAATGAAAAATAACTTGAAATACGCAATATCAAGGCGTCAAATGATCAGCTTGCATTATTTTATTTATTTGAATGCTATGCTCTATGCCGGCATCTATCAAGCTCAAGCTCCATGTGCGAATATCGATGGAGCCCATGACAGGGTTATCGACCATCCCCGCCTTGTGTAATGGCTGCTGCAAGTTTGGACAACATCGAGCCCAAGGCCTTTTTATATCATTCTGCTCCATGGAACGATTGACCTGATGATCATCAAATCCATAGAAGTCGATAGTTCTTTCGTTTGCCTCTTGAAGAACATCTTATCATTATTCATATCCCATCGGCCTCCAGGTCGCCCAAAGTCCCATCGAATGTCAGCTGATGGCGGTGACAACAGGCAACTCCCTTATGCTCCGATGAATCATTTATTTGGAGAGCTTCAACTTCATGTGACGGTTGACATCCTTATAGAGCAGGTAGCGGAACTTTCCAGGGCCACCGGCATAACAAGCCTGAGGGCAGAACGCACGCAGCCACATAAAGTCACCGGCCTCAACCTCAACCCAGTCCTGGTTCAGTCGGTACACAGCCTTACCCTCCAGGACATAAAGACCGTGCTCCATAACGTGGGTCTCAGCGAAAGGAATGGTGCCACCAGGCTCGAAGGTGACAATGGTAACATGCATATCGTGACGGAGATCGGTCGGGTCAACAAAGCGAGTAGTAGCCCAAGCACCATCAGTATCCGGCATAGCAGTAGGTGTGACCTCCTTCTCGTTCAGGAATAAAGGCTCGGGGTAATCCAAACCCTCCACAGCCTCGTAGGCCTTGCGAACCCAGTGGAAACGAGCTGTTGTAGCGCCCTCGTTGCGAAGGGTCCAGCCGCTCTTTGGGGGAAGGAAGGCATAGCCGCCCTCGGTGAGAGTGTGCTTGGTGCCGTTCAAGGTGACGGTAACTTCGCCCTCCACAACGAACAGAACGCCTTCGGCTTCATCGTCTAATTCGGCACGATCACTGCCACCTCCGGGTTGCACTTCCATAATGTATTGAGAGAAGGTCTCGGCGAAGCCTGAGAGAGGACGAGCGATGACCCATAGTCGTGTCTTGTCCCAAAAGGGCAGGAAGCTTGTAACAATGTCGCTGAAGGTGCCTTTGGGGATAACGGTGTAGGCTTCGGTGAACATAGCACGGTCGGTCAGAAGCTGCGATTGAGGCGGCAATCCACCAGTTGGCGCATAGTAGGCGCCGATCTTCTTGTCGTTGCCCATGGTGGGGTAGCTTCCAGGGATTGCGGGGAGATGTTCTTGTTGATTCCTCGGGCGTTGGTAAGAGAGGATGGTTTGAGGAATGATGCGGGGGTGTTAAAAAGCTGAGTGGCGCTGTATAGGTTAAATTATTAGTTATAGGAAAAGATTAGAGATCCCCTGCACATTAAATGTAATTCTTCTTGGTTCTCCGTTCCACGGGGAAGCTCCGGCGTTGGCCGAGTGCTCGGATTAGGCCGACGGTTCCAGCCGTGGGGTTTCAATGTGGCGGGAAAGCTCCGATATCTTGTTCTTTCAACTGGACATTGGAATCATCTGGATTTCTACTGGATGTTTGGGCACTCTTGTGCAACACTACCTATGTGATAACGGTGCTTTGTACATGTATTCTGGCCCTTTACTTCTTCTTTGAGGGCATCTGGTCGCACTGTAGAATTCATTTTGAAGGCATCGATATTAGAATGCTATTACCAAAGAATTGGTCAATAATGAACCCCAATGTCCTATCTTTCATCTCTATCTCGTCGTTGATCCGACCTCGGGACCTGGGAAAATGGTGGGATGACTAATATCAGTGACCGACACTTCGGATCGGGGATACCATGGTTCCTCTATGTCACATGACGCTGTCCAGTTGGCAGCTTACTCTAATCTTCAACATCTCGGGCTTGGCATCAAAGATCAGCTTTAAGTTCTTCAACCTCCCATTTCACATTGCCAAGATGACTACAGGTATGAATTGTCTCTCTCACAGTACTTTACGCTCGCATAAGCTAACCATATCCCAGCTCACCGTCCCACTTTTGACCCGGTACGACTAACCCGTCTCGTTCTCTATTTCAAGACTAACCTGAACGCGACCAGGCGCAAGGCAAAGAGGCCCTCCGAGGCCCAGCATACCACCAGCGACTCCTTCCAGCACACACCCACCTGAAAGTTCGGTATGAACGCACCCGCTCCTCGAACAACGCGACCGCAATCAAGATCCAAAACTAATGTGCTTTCAGACAACCCGGCCAAGGAGGTGACGCCGACAATGAAGTTCGAGACCTGCGCGCCGAGCTCCTGAGGGCTGAGGCCGCCCACTTCGCCAAGAAGAACGGTGTCCCCGTCGATGAGACTGCTGCTACGGAGCTGGCTCCGAAGCGACAGCTCGAATCCACACCTGCGGATGCAGAGAACGAAGGCGGCGAAGTCGAAGACCCCGAAGCAAAGAGGCGACGCATTTTAGAAGAAACGCGCGACATAGATGCAGATTCAGACGGGTCGGAAGAAGATAGTAGCGAGGAAGAGGATAGTGACGACGATGACGATGACGAGGCCGCGTTGATGCGCGAACTGGAACAGATCAAGAAGGAACGAGCAGCACAAAAGGAGAAAGAGGTTTGTGGCATCGACGAAATGATAGAGGCTTTGCGAGTATATGCTTATTATATGCAGGAACAAGAACGTGCGGCCGAGGAAGAGGAGCAACGTGAGGTTGATATCGCTCGCGGGAACCCACTTCTCAACCCCCAAGATTTCAACATGAAGCGACGATGGGATGATGATGTTGTTTTCAAGAACCAAGCTCGAGGCACCGAGAACAAGGATGGCAAGGAGTTTGTCAACGTAAGACAGCTTGTTGTCATTGTCATATTCGCGATACTAACTCTTTCAGGATCTGCTGCGCTCTGATTTCCACAAGCGGTTTATGGTATGTGCATGTCCTATCCGAGTATGGCGGTCTCTTTGCTAACCCTTCCCCAGTCCAAATACGTTAGGTAAATCATACAATATACCAACAGATGCTCGAACTACTCAATGGAATACTACAAAGGACTGTTCTTTAATTCTTTAATAAGAGCCAGAATGCTCAGGTGCTGCTTATCGTCATGAATGATATAGTAGCTTGATAGCCTTGGCTTAGGATCTACAAAACACCACTTGATACCACAATAGAGAAATTGCAAATTTTCTTCAAATCACTATTCTGTCTACTTCCATTAAACCATTCAATTTCGTACAGGTACTCTTCCATGTAGTACTGGAGCAATTGAGATGAGAGTAAAATCCGGGGCTCATGAGCCCCACCCCCATTCACCGCCCAAGCTTATCTGTAATCTATCAGCGGCAGTACACAGCAGCAATCTTCCTCTCATCAAGCTCACAAGATGGAGTCCCAACCAACAGCAAAAGCGTTGCATAGTATGTAATTGCACTTCGAGAATCAATTTCTCATCGAGATCCCTTTCCAGACACAGAAAACTAACCCTGGTTGTTCTGATAGACCGCATCAACACTGACATCTCGCAACTGCTGCAGCGGTTCGAGAACATTATGGCAACAGCAACTGTAAGCCCATCGAGTCTTCCTTGCTTCCAAACTCCTGACATAAATCTTGCAGGTCAAAAATTCCAGCCACACAGCCACTGCGGTGGAAACATATCAGCTTGATGTTGAGTCAACGGCTTTGGTACGGTTGATTCGCGAACTATTGAGACTACAGAGATACTTATTTCAATGCTACTTCTGGAGCACCTCTTCTTTAAGACTATTTTACTAACTTCTATTTTGCGCCAGATTCGAGCCGCAGAAGATATCCTCGCATTAACAAGAACAATGAAAGAGACCTGGCTATTTGGCAAACTCGATACCCTCGGCGAGGACGAGAGGGATGTTGAACGTCGAGAGAAGCTTGAAGGAGATCTGCAGGCTGTTCAGAAGGCCATTGAACAGGGTAGTCTGTCGAAGCTGTCTCCAGAGAACTAAGTGGGCGGTTTTGCTCGGGTGATATTCACTTATGAGTCTATTGCATTGGGCCCTAGATATCCAACTGGCGTTCATGGGAGTTTCTAAAAGTTCATTTGGAGTTGTAAGAACTTGCTGCATCAAGTACAACCTCTTTAGCATATTCGTTGTCAATTCAAACCTACAATCTCATGGTGAACACAGTAATCCAGGTGATAGAATCGGTACTATTATCAATCTAAAGATACAAGAGTCCATGTCTTAAGATACCAATGATGTTATTAAATTCTCACACTGCTTTGAGAACATCAACTCTTGGAATGGTTAAACTTCCTTTTAGTCGAATTCCACTGGCAGGTGCCGATCATCCTGACCGACAAATCCATATAGACTCAACTGCGGGGCCACGATAAGCTCTCACGATAAACAACTTTTCCTCCCAACACCCCCATGCTGAAATACACATACTCCAAACCTCTCCTCCAACATCTCTACAACCCAATCAGAGCCTTCAAATCCTCAAGCATGAACCTAAAAACCAAAATGGCTCCAACAACCTCCCCCCTCACCCTAATCGTCGCGACAACCCCAATCCGCGTCGCGTCCCAAGACCCAGCAAACCCGGAGCCAGTCACACGCCTCGGTATCGGTCTAAATGGCACACTCCCCTGGCCACGCATCAAGGCCGATATGAGTTTCTTTGCACGCGTAACATCCCGCGCCCCTGCTCCAGGAACCACGAATGCCATCATCATGGGCCGAAAGACCTATGACTCCGTACCAAAGCATCTCCGTCCATTGGGAAAACGGATTAGTGCAATCATCACGCGTGATACAACCGGATCCGTGCGTAAGGGTGTTGAAGAAGACCTTAAGAAGAGGAAGGAGAAGATGGCTGCACTTGCGGCTGCTAAAGCTGCTGAGAATGCGGAGCAGAAAGAGGAACCTATTACCGATGCGATTGTGGTTCCTAGTTTGGATTCTGCGCTAGAGGAGCTGCAGGAGATTTATGGAACTGGGGAGGCTCTGGGGAAGGTGTTTGTTATTGGGGGTGCGCAGATTTACGGAGCTGCGTTGAATAGGGAGTTTGGGGATGTGGATGGTGCGAAGAGGCCTCTGAGAATTGTTATGACCAATGTGGTGAGGAAACCCGAGGGTGGTGAGGAGGTGCCGTTTGAGTGTGATACTTTCTGGCCGTTGGATTATATGGATGAGCGGAATGGGTGGAGGAGTGCTAGTCCCCAAGAGTTGTCTGAATGGGTTGGAGAGGAGGTTACTGGGGAATGGATTCGGGAAGGGGATGTTGAGGTGCAGATGGTTGGGTATGAGAAGTTGGATTGATGGGCTTAATACATAGCATCACACCTGGGCATACTACTGTCTCTTTGCATGCGCATAAAAGGCTAAGGGTATAAAAATTGCAATATATTCGGTATTTTCAACGAGAAAAGTATGTATCAAGTTCAATATTCGGGTATCTGCAACAAGGCTCTAGATATTGCCTTTAAGAATTGAACGGTCAATCGAAATCAATGACAGGATATGCAAATGCTATGCAATATGTCCAAGGAAAGTGGGAAAATAATAAACAAACAGCCTCCCAAATGGAGAACAGAAAAAGGTCAAATCAAAAATCACAGGCTCGAAATCAAATCATATGCAAAGATGACTGCAAAGCAATCTTCGTCGGTCTGGTTCACTCATTCTCCTTCATGAACTTAACAAACCGCTTTTTATGGACAAGACCAGCATACTGGCCATTGTGGAGGACGCAAAGGTATCTCAAGCCCAGCTTGGCAAAACACTGGTAGACCAAATCAATGGGCGAATGGACATCCAGAGCAATCGGCGCCTATGTTCAGTTAGTATGAGAAGAAATGATGAATCCATAAGAATCGACTTACAGGATCAATGTAGCGCGTGAAATCCTCCTGGATAATATCCTCGTTATCACTATCGTAAATTGCGATGGACGAATCCATCGACATGAGGCAATATGTACTCTCCTCGTCATCGCCGAGGGTATCAAGTGCGAACTCCAAGTCTGGAGCTGGGATGAGGCCTGCGAGAATCCCGTCTCGCAGGATAGGGAGGCCACTATCAAGCTCACCCGCCATCAACAGGTGCTCGAGTTTTAAGCGGAGCTCGCTTGCGGCAACGAAGGGTGAATTGGAGATGTCGATAATACGCTCTTTGCGCACAGGACGAACGATATCACCCAACTCAGCTTCAGATGTTGGCTGGAGTTTGCTGTCCAGGAATGGATAGGCATTCATATCAGTTAAGAAGTCCTAAATATTGTTAGCTCTGGATTCAGGTAATCAAAAAACGAGGTTGCAATGTCTTACATAGATACTGCGTGGCTCAATCGCGTCTGCAGTCCATTTGGCGCAAAGAACTGCAAGGGAAAATGGAAGAACGTGGTTCAGACTTCCAGTGAGCTCAAAAAGAATGACGGCCAATGTCACCGACAGGCGAGTCACTCCACACATTGTGGCACCTGCTGCCACGAGGGCGTAAACACCTGGGGTGACACAGCTCTCCATACCAGGAACAGCAGGGCATGAATTGAAAAGGAAGAAAGTCGGGTTCTTCGCAACCCAATACTGTACAATATGTCCAACAATTCGACCCATCAAACCACCAACAACCATGGACGGCACATAGATACCAGCTGGTACCTTGATTCCGAAAGTGATCACAGTCAAAAAGCTCTTCAGGGCGAAGGCAACAAGCAGGTACTGCACAGTGCCCATGATATTGTCCTCCTGGGGACATAGGCCCGTGCCATCCTGGGAAGCTCGCTCACAGGGACTGGTAAGCTCAAACAAGAGCTCGCTGACCGGCAATTTGGTATATCTGTTCCAAAAGCTGACCAAGCCAGTGACAAGGGCCACCAGAAAGACCTCGAGCATGGGCCAACGTTTGATGGCAGGGATGCGACGGAACGAACGAGCCCAGATACTGGAGGCTTTGATGAACAGAGCACCAGCTGCACCACCGAGTATTCCGAGGAAGATGAAGACGAATATCTCAAACATTTCCCAGTCTGAAAGATATCTTACTTCAAACAGTACAATCTTTCCAGTACCGTAGGGGTTCAGAAACTTCAGGGATAGAGCGGCTGCAATGCAACAGAAGAACGTGCGGAACAAGGTCTTTGATGAGCTGTAGTAGCTGACCTCCTCCAGACTGAATAACACTCCGCCAATGGGAGCACCAAAAGCGACTGCAACACCACTGGCGGCAGCGGCACTGAGGACCTCTCGTCGCTTGCCATCATTCTGGTTGTACTTGGCAAATAATCGACAAAAGATATTTCCCACGCAGGTAGCAATGTGAACATATGGACCTTCTTTTCCCAGGCTCAGACCGGACGCAATACTAAATACTAAAGCAACTGTTTTCACAACCAAGGTTTTCAAGCCCAGGTATCCATGCAGAACAAAGCCACTGTTGATGACTTTCACCTCTGCCACTCCACTGCCAGCAGCCGAGTAGTAGACCATAGCGGGCCTTGAGGGAGCATTGGGGAATGTGCCATGAGGACTTGTTTGAGATCCGGGGGAACCGGCACCACCAGCACTGAACACATTCCGAGACTCGGCCCCGAGATTTTCATCTAATGTGGCCAAAGAAACCGAGGATGGAACAACTGTCTTGGTTAGGAGTGTAAGGGCGCAGGAAATCATTGCCAAAACCACCACCCAAGCTACAAACACAACAAAGTCTACCGACTGGTTCTCCGAGCCGGAAGGTCTGAGGATCTCCGCCCACGTTTGCCAGGCCTCACACGATGAGGCACCTTCGCAGCAAATACTCCGACTAGCAAACCATCGCGCAGAACAGAATCCGACCTTCGCATCGAAGACCTTATCCTCTGTTACATCCACCAAGTAGGCAATCGCGGCAGTTATGCAACCCGTCAAGGCGACAAGAATCCATCCCTGCGCTCCATCGAACCCCGCCAATAACCGACCTCGGATATCTTTACGGCGACGGAGTTGACGTAGGCGGGCAGCATCGGCGATACTATCGTGTACCCAGTCTGTGGAGGTGAACTGGTCATACCAGGTGCGCTCGTCCAGGAATGATGAAGCTGTCAACCCGTTCTTTGTTGATGCCGGTAAGCTGGATGTCTCCTCGCCATACGCGAGCGCCAACTGCTCTGCATCTCGACCTCCGTCCGCATCCCCGATACTATTCCGTCGGCTAGTGTGTTTCCGTATTGAGTTCGTTCGACTGTGGTTTCGGACCCGACGCGAGCTTCCCGCGCCCAGGAGGTAACGTACGGAGTCGGGACCTGATACCCCGGAGGCACTGGTATATGATCGACGAGGAGCTCGGCGCTGTGGATTTGGATTCGCAGTAGGACCTAGTAGACTCGTAGTTTCGGTGGCCTCTAGATGGGAGTCCAGCGACTGGTATCCTGTATGCTCTTCGGATAGGTAACTCCGACGGCGGTGAGCGGTGGGGGATGGCGGCGCCGTTCGAGCAGCCTGGGGTTCACCCTGAGGCTCATCTGGCTCACCTCGTGAGGGAGCAAACTGTGGGACTGAACGTGGCATGGCGGGTATGGGCAGCTTTGATGCTCCGGGGGTTAAGGATAGAAGCTAATCTGCAAGGGTGTTAGGGATATGGAAGCCCACCTCGGGGATGAAAGGGTAAAGGAAGAAAGGAAGACCCTTTGTGCTGAAGAGAACTCACCCGAGCATGGCCCACCCCTCTAAGCAAAACAAATATAAGTAATCAGGCAGCTGGACAACCTTGGAGGATTACGATGAGTAGAGAGGCGGTCACGGGATCCACATGTGTTTACCATTTTTAATCTATCTTGAGTTCAATCCTTACGAGATCATCCTGACGATCTACATTTCTGATTTGACCTGGACTATCCAAGACTCTTTTTCTCTGCTATAGGCGTTATCTATGGAAGAAAGAAAAGGGGAGGTGGAAAGTTTCGAACGGCTTCGTTCTATCTCATTGGAGCAGGGGACAATTCGTGAGGGGATTGAATGCGGGGAGTTTCACGCCCTACACCTATGAATACTCCAGGGCTAATGACAGGGATCTGTGTACCATCGGTCTGAGCGGCTTTTGCCTCCTGCTATATTGAAACATGCAGTCCGATGATCCCATCATCCATCCCAGGCGTTCTGGTCATCTGCTATTCCGTCGATCCCGCATCCCCCGCTAAGTCGGTGTTGATCATTTGGCAGAAGTGGGGACATGAGCCCAGGTGGAATGATGTTCACCGAAAAGGTCTGTTCTTCAAATATTCAAATATTCGCCAGTGTGATGGTTCATGTCTCTCCTTCTAGAGCATACCATCTGGGAGCAGTGCCCTCTCCAATAAACTTCGGGCGTTGTTCTTCGGTAGATTCCGGGGCTAAATAGCTCTAGAATCTAGTCCAGGAGTTAAATCTGCATGAGATCGATGTCAGTTGATGCAGGTAGAGCTCAAGTGGTTACTAGTCTTTTATTGGCCGAAGGGTCATGTCCACTAGTCAACTGGATTGGCTCAATTGTGCCGAGATCCTAAGACTGAGAATGGATATAGATAAACACTGGATGGAATAGATATTACTCTATAGTAAATCACTATATAAACCCATTGAATCAGACTAGATCAAGAATTAATTAAATCTCAGATAAGCCAGCTTCATCTATCATCCTCAGACTGCTAGTAACCATTACAAGATTACATTGGTGGGATCTGTTTGCCCGATAAGACACGGAGCTCAACCCCACAATTTGACACTGCAAACCCTTTAAAGACTGCAATATCTCCTATATTTCCACCATTTTGAATTAGAACATTGAGCTTTCAGCATTGGAACATTTTGAACAATTCAACATGTCTAATACCGGAGATATGGGCAAGCCATATGATCAATTCATCCTCTTTGGTGATTCAATCACGCAAATGAGCAATGATATGCAGCTTGGCTTTGGTTTGCAGCCTGCATTGCAAGATGGTAAAAGAACCTGAAGTTTTATCAACAAGACTGGCTGCATTTTACTAACGTTTCAATAGCCTACAGCCGCAAATTGGATGTGATCAACCGTGGATTTGGGTATGCATACATCAAGATCAATTGATTCAAACCCCCTCAACAACCAGTTCATGTCTAACTTGCATAGTGGATATAACACAAATCACGCTCTTAATGTCCTTCCTCGGTTTTTCCCATCTCCCGAGGTTGCTACTGTGAGATTCATGGTAAGCATATCGCCAGCACTCGAGCTTCAGGTTTAATATGAGCCACCGGCTAATCAAGCCCTAGACCATCTTCTTTGGTGCAAATGATTCATGTGTTCCAGGCCAAAGCCAGCACATCCCAATTCCAGAATTTAAGGAGAACTTGAAGGCCCTCGCCAAGCACCCTGATGTGCTCGCTCACGGCCCAGACCTTCGCATTATTTTTATTACCCCACCACCCATTAATGAGTATCAATTGGAAGGCTTCGATAATGGGAAGAACTACAGTCATCCCAGCCGGACTGCCGCTTTGGCCAAGGCCTATAGTGAGGCTGTTAAGGAGGTTGGTACCGATCTCGGCCTACCAACTGCGGATATTTGGACCTCGTTTATGACTTCAGGTATGAATCTGACTAAACCCAATGGAAATCAAGAAAGAAAGAGACTAATAGTATTACGTGACTAGTTGGATGGGAAGAGGGCCAGCCCCTTATCGGATCACGCGATTTACCCCAAAATGAGGCATTTGCCGCTCTTTTTGTCGATGGTTTGTCACCCTTTCTCAATGCTCCACAATTTCAACAAAGTAAATATTAACAGGAATGTACAGGTCTGCATTTGACTGGTGCTGGGTACCGCCTTGCTTTCGCTGAAGTAATGAAAGTCATCGAGGCTACCTGGCCTGCACAGTCCCCAGCTGCCTTGCCCATGGTTTACCCAGCGTGGAATGCCTTTGACCTATAAATTAAACCTTTGGTCTCTGGTTTGAAGCAGCTGGCATTTTTACTAGTGTCTTCGGAGCTAGCATTTTAGGTGTTCAAGTTGCTCATAGACATATAGCTATGTTTGTTTCTCTGGCTTCAATATATCAGTCTTTCAGCGCCCATAGACTTGATTATGAAAAGTTTCATCCAGGAATCTGATAAATTTTTAATCTGATGCAACCCTGGGAGGTACCAGGATCGGATTATAAGTTGAGGTTGGAGGAATTGGACACCAGGTCCAACTGCTTCAAGTTCCTACAGTATAGACCGCCACCTGGTTAATGATATCTGAGTCGTCCTAGTATGGACCTGTAGTAGACCACATCCGCTGTTCGATCTCTGTGAAAGGTACCTATTAGTAGTACTGGAAGGGGATATTAGCCAACATTGAAGCTCTGACAAAGACTTCAGAATCATGAACTAAAACTCCACATGTCATCATGTATCCTGAGAAGTCCTGACTCCAACTTGAATAGCACCCAAGTAATATAGCACGGAGGGAATTGATCGACTTCAGCCGATAGGACTTGGAACTCACAGTCTGAATAACAGCATAGAAATTGGGCATCAATACTCGATCGATAATCAAACAAATATGCAAAGGTAGTAGGAACAATAAAAGTACAAATATTGAATTGCAAGGTTTCCCCATCATCCAATGTTAAATCTCCATCATCTCCTCTCAAGGACTCGATGTCGCGGCATTCTCTTCCACTTTCGACATCATAGCTTCAAGAGCCCGAAGGCGGTCGATCTCGGTTTGGTAGGCATCGATTAGGACCGCGATAGTTCCAGCGTCTAGCTGTGGGTTGGCGTCGACCATTACAACTGCATATTAGTTAATATCGCTGAACAGCACTTGCCGTTTGGTACTGAAGAAGGTACAAGGGTAAGGGTATAAACTCACGTGAGTTACCAATCCGAAATTGTGGAATGCTAGGCTTTGTTGTATCTTGCTCTGTCTGAACCTCCTCAGCGGCATTTTTGGCAGCCCTCTTAGCCGCTCGCCTGGCGGCCT
The DNA here is from genome assembly GCA_039634405.1 of Penicillium herquei. NCBI lineage: Eukaryota > Fungi > Ascomycota > Eurotiomycetes > Eurotiales > Aspergillaceae > Penicillium > Penicillium herquei. The sequence goes on from CP098388.1 coordinate 7,026,962, forward strand.
TCTTCTCACGGTTGGTCTTTTGTACGGCAGAAGCTTGATCATTATTGGGATGAGTTTTCGTAGTATTGTTCATATTCTTGGCGTCGTTGGCCTCAGTCTTCTGCTCATCGGTTTTTGCCTTCGCCACCTTTGCCTGTGACTTCCGTTTCTCCTCGCGCATTTTCTTGCGCAGAGCATTCTTTTTAGTGTTTCTGATGTTCTTCCTTATGCGATTGCCAGTTCGTTGATGGGGTTGTGGGGCTGCGCTAGCCCCGCGACTAGCCTAGGCAAGGTTAGAGCTGTCAGAGATCTGGGAATCATTGGCCTGCGGGTAGAGTGTGGAGCTTACTGTGGAGCTCGGAGGCTTCGTCTTGGCCATCTTGAAGGTCCTCTTGATGATTTTGGCTTGATCTTTGATGGAAGTGAGAGAATTCCGAGAAAAGGCTGATGCAGTCGCTGATCGTGAAATAGATGAAAGGTTCAAATGTTGATGGTGTGGGAAACGACGTGTTGGGTCTAACCTATTTTGGAAGTATACTTTGGTCAGTGGCACTATATCTTCAATGTCAGTAGACAATTTGCTTTCAATCCAACTTGAATGACCCTTCATGAATGTTTGACTACTAGTTCGATTTCTGACCACTGATAAATGATTCAGATTTCTCAGTGTAAACATACCGGGATTGCAGGATTTGCTGGTAAAGTTGCGGCCGACATAAGTATCACCAGCATGATCTTTGTAGCTCATACCTCCAGCCACTTGCTGCCTAATAGCAGCTACACCAAACTCATGAGAGTCAGTAAATTCATCTGCCAAACTGACAGTTTAGAAACTTGAACTTTCAAGGTGGTGAAAGAGGGGGAAGCCTTGCTTGGCTGTTTCTTGAAGAGGCCCTGACTGTTGATTTGAACACCACCATTCAAGGGCGTGTTCTCATAGTTTGCCTTCATTTTGCTGCCTTGGCCCTTCAAGTCCTTGAGCTTATTCTTCCCTATGGGCCTCAATGTGACCCTAGGCTTCTTGGGAGTATACACAATCTTCTTGCCTTCCCATTGAGAGAGAAGCAGCTCCATTGCTGGCCTCGCGAAATGCATAATGAAATTCAGCGATATGAGGTTTTTGACGGTGGCTAAGGCAGCGAGCTGCCACAGATGAATGTAGTCATGTCGATGGCCAATATTCAAAGCATCGGTTGAGATCGCGGCAATCTCACCTGAGTCCTGCATCCCCGAGTCGTGTCCCAATATGTCGGTCGGCAATGTGAAAACCTCATAATTTTCAACTGGTGTTCCTCGCGAGTTGTTTGCTACCAAGACGGAATGGGCTCCCAATTGACTGAGCGTAAAGTCTCTGCGAATCATTCGTCGAGGATTGAATTCAGGGTCTGCCCAGGTGGTCTGCTTCCCTAGTATCGACCACCCGATATTTGTCCTGGTTGTCATGTCTGGCTGGAATAGTAAGCACACGTCCATCAGGAATCTTCAAAACTTCCCAGTACACATCGGCCGCTTTTAATTATAGCGAGGAAGGTGTCTCTTAGAATCTTTGGGAGTATTCTGGGGAGCGTCAATGATGCTAGTACTTGCGTTGAGATCAAATGTCCATGTTGGACAATGGCAAAACAAACGGTTCGTGGTTGAAAACTCTAGGATACATGAGTATCTTCAGCTAGCCTTATGCAGCATTTACAGGCAACGTGATATGAGGTTCACCACGTTCCCAGTTCCCGAGATTGGAATGACCTGTGGCATGCAGTAACTCGGGAGTCGGCAAGGTAGCATACCGGATATCGTCCCACATTCTTGATGCGAGTCATGCGAGACGGGCCGACGGGCCGCAGACCACAGAGAACCGAGTTGGACGGCGTCGAATTATGTATGAATTGATCCAAACATGAACAGGCTTGCAACCCGCATGCCTACACATGGGGAATTAAACAATTTTACTTGCCGAATTGGTCCGATAATAGGCATATGTGTATGCGGAATTAAAATTCAAACGAGGACTACTGGGCTTTTGAACAGCACAGCACAAACCCCAGGGCCAACACAAAATGCTAGCATGGGATACTGCCCTTCAAGGCTGACTGATGAATCTTGAGTCGACTGGAATTTGCCGGTGGATCCGACCACGACATGCTCAAAACGTCGACGTAAATCTGTAGATCTCAAATTGCACAGAATACGGTGGTGTGGCTTAGTGCAATATGAATGGCTCTACAAGCAAGCTGAACCCCACCCCTCCTTCAAGGAAGTCTTGTGCTAAGTAGTAGTATTGAATTCCCAAAATTCATGACGAAAACGGGGCCCCTAGCAGCAGCCCTCACCACTCAGCAACCATTTACAAAGTATTTTTCTTTAGACAAAAGACCCTTTACTTTGGACTTCAAGTTCATTTCATAGGCGCGAGATGTCATAAAGTACATGGAGCTGCTACATATAACCTTTATGTCACCTTTGTTGGATGTGAAGTCATGAAAAGTCCATTCAGTTTTCGATTGATCAATATCTCCACTTGAATAATTCAACAGGGTCCACGGACTATGGACAGAGTTCATTTTCTTTTATCCATAAGACCGACCAGTTGACCAGGGGACCTTCTATCTACCAACCAACGACCTTGAAGTGATCCACATCGTAGGATGGACCCCAGAACGTGCTGATATGAACATCTAGATAGAGGGTAGTGCCCTCCACGTAGAATTTGATAGAACCTTTCCCAAGTCCGACATTGACGTCAATGGTGATACCATCTTTCAAGCTTCCTGTGAAAGTACCCAGCTCGAAAGTCAGGGCAGACACAGTAAGGGAGATGATGCCAGAATCAAGGTCGATATAACCGGTAACCTATTTTTGCGCCCATTAGCATGATCCGTCCCGCCACAGGAGCAAGATACAGAGCACATCTGTATCAATAGTCTGCGAGTTTAACATACACCAACCACTTCCCAGTTGAAGTCAATTGGGATCCGATTACCCTCAACTGGTGGCTTAGACTGAATTTCCTTCGGTCGAGTCACAGTGAAAACACCCTTCCCATTGTCCTCTACCTTGAGAATGGTTCCTGTGCCGGCTGTGAGCAGAGATCATGAATACCAAATTTACACGATAGAAATCCATACCGGCATGAAAGTGAGACATGATGAGGGTGATTGGCTTCTGGGTATTGTTTAAGCGTTTGTATGATAGAAGATACTAACAGAAGTTTAGAGACGCCGAAGATTTCACTCAATTTATAAGATAGCTTTCATACATGAACCAAGAATCGCAATCCTGTCCTCATTTGAATGAAATCTACATTTGACTAGAAAATCGATGAAGAAACCAGTGTATAGTCTTTTGAACGTTGCATTCTATGGCCCAGAACTAAACACTGACGCTTATTCAATCCTTAAGGAATGGCTAGTAGAAGCTTCTTTTCCGCATTCATCATTTGATTCAAGATTCGCAATAATCTTTAGCATAGGGATGATGTGCTGCACGCTTGACACGGTTTCTATAAGCTTTCCGGTGATGTCTTCAGCCTTGCCACAGCCATGGCTACACTCAATGTCGGATTTCGTACTTACGACTGTGACATTGGAATAGCGATAGCAAGTGCTAGAGGGAAATCTAGCCACCTTGATCAACCATGTTTGGATGCAATTGTCATGAGTTCGAGGAATCTTACATGGTCCCCATATGTTCTGTTCCCTACGACGTCAAAATGAAGAGCGTCTAGAAGGGGTTCGGTCTCACTATAATGGCTGATTCATTTTACGTGCAATAGATCAAAAATTGTAGTCTAACAAACACGTCACTGATGAATTTGATAGAAATCTAACGCACATGGCTCGAAAATCCTTTACCCACATAACAGGGATAAAAGCAGGCCCGGGGAGGGCAAGCCCGGTTACAGGGCATACCGAGTGATGTTTTCGGTCATTTGGATTGGCTTGTCATGCTAACTGGAAGGCAAAGGTTGACTATGGATTTCTTGCGTCATTTGTTGGTTATTTGCTACATGCCGATGCAAGGAGTAGCAAATCGTAGGCGTTCTCAGAGCTTGGTAAATACATCATGATTGATTCCTGCTCTCGCAAAACTGTAAGATAGGCGGGATTTTCCCAGAGAGAGTCATACCGATGAACCACGATCATTAGATCTAGGTAGTATTCACTAATATGTAGTAGAAATAAACGTCCGATCTTGAACTCTATCTTCAGGTCAACCTTGACTGATGCAGAGCAATGTGCCGGTCTCCGAGGAATTCCTCAAGCCTTGATCCCCCTCCAGATGTCTGCATTCTTCCCTTTGCATGATTGCCTTGGTTCTTGAATGCGGGGGAAATAAACTACTACCTTACCCGATCCAAAAGAAATGTTTGTATCACGAACATACTGGATGACCAGGTATGTGGTTCAAGTCCGTATATCATTGACTGCCCAACTTGAAGTGCCTCTAGATTCGGATTGCAAGATTTACTGGCCCAACATACATACTATCCATCTGTTTTATACTGGCAACAATATTGATACATATGTATTAGCCCTGGAGGATTACGTCTGAATTGCCCACCAGGTTATATAACAAGAAGTGATTGTAGTCTCAGCGAGACACAAATTATATGTCACGCTTAATGTTTTGTATATGATTCCAGTTTAGTCTCCCAACAAAGACTGGGAAGACTGAGATTAAAAATATGAAATTCCATGAAGAAAAAAGCAAAGACAGAGACAGAAGAATGTGGTAAAGAAAGCCTAAATCAACTTGAAGCAGAGGCAAATTGAGCCAGACGTTGAATCATTCCAAGGTCTTTATGACTAACTACATAATTTTGACCAATGTGAAAGGAAGAGTCCATTGATCCCAACCCCTCTGATATATGTGCAAACCGTATACAAGCAGTGGTCTATGATAATTTTGTAAGTTATCTTTTACTCCTCCTTAAGTAGTGCTCGATTATGGTAATCAATATGTAACTGCTGTGATTGAAACTGGGTTGAGCGAAAAGGCTGATGAGATTGTTCATCAAATGGAGCAACATCGAGGTGAAATTCGGTGCCTCGAAACCGAATATGAGAAAGTATGAATGCGAGGACTTGAAAGATTGGGATATGGGGAAGTCTTCTGATATAGTCCAAGGTTCAAATGTTCTTCAAATGTTCCGGATAATACTATTACTGTCTTATTAGTATAGTTACCTAACTAGTAAGATTTGAATGTATATCCTAACTCAAATATCAGCAATACCTACTATTCGTAACTTCAACTGTAGTACTGGGTAGTCGGGACAGATATCTCCTACATACTTGTTCAATTGTTGTTCTATCACACATTTTCATCTGTATGCTCTTCTGTATGGGTAGTAGGAACTTCAAGTTGAACTTGAAATGTTTGACATTGGTGAAATTTTATTCGAATTCAAGTCGGGACATGCGGAGTTGAAGGTCGAACTCGCGTGGAATGAATAATGTAATGAACAATAAGATGTAGTTCCGGGGAACCTCAAGGCTAGACGCAGTAGCATTTGCAGACTTGGATTATTGAAACAATTGCTTGAGCAATCAATTGTTGAAGACTCCAAGGAACTTGAAACTACATGTAGAGCACAGAGGTTTTCAAATGCACGTTATGCTTCAGAATTGTACTATGCTAGAATGGTGCCCAGGCAAATGGCATAAAATAAAACTATCAATACAGCTTAATATTCAAAATCATCATCGACTCCCTTCTTGCCCGTATTCTCCTTGGCGACAGCCTCTTGCTTGCGGTACATCTCTGCCACAGCACGGGTGGTCGTCGCTTGTTCAGGCTTCTTATCATCACGGGATTTGATGAATCGAGGGAAACGCAAGGAGACACCCTTACCACCGCCAGTGGTTCCTTCAAATTCGTCGGCCGCTGCTTGGTACCGCGGGCTAAGAGTCAAATCGGCGGTCTTGACTTCCCAAACCAGGCGAGGCTCAAACCAAACATCTGGCTGGTCTTTTGGCACGCTGGAATGCGCGTAAAATGGCTTGGGTCGATCAATAACCATAGGTTTCAGCTCCTTGTGAAACTCCTCCAGTACTGCCTCTGAAAAGCCGGTTCCAATATTGCAGATAGTCTCGTATTTTTCGTTATTCGGGTTGTAGGCGGCCAGGAGGAAAGCACCGTACACGGACGTACGCTTTCCACGACCATAGTATGCGCCAAGAACGACAAGATCAAGGGAATCACCCACGCCAGCGAGATAATCTTTCTTAACCTATTTTTTCTGTTAGAGCAATTTTGACGAATCAATTTCGGGGGTCTTACCTTAAGCCAATTCCGACTGCGCTTACTTGGCTCGTAGCCACTCTCTTCGGTATCCAGCATCTTCACCATGAGTCCTTCGCATGATGACTTGACACTGTCTTCTAGCAGGTCTTGAATCTCATCGAGAACATTGGTATTGCCGAATTGGGCAAATTGGAACTCTCCTTCGACAGGCTGGAAGCACTTGTGCAATAAATCTCGACGTTCTCGTAGAGATTTCTTCACGCAGGGCTATTGAATAGATTCACCGGGTTAGTGACGCAGGTAAGCGCAGCGTGTCTGAATGGGATCTTACCTCTCCATTGAAAAACAACAGGTCAAACGCAAAAACGCAAACCTTGACTTTAACATCTTCTGCCTTGACATCCTTTCGCTTTCGAGTCATCAATTGCTGGAAGGGCAGCACCTTCTTGTTGACAGTATCCCAAGCAACAGTCTCACAGTCCAAAACGAAACTGCTCACATCATCCTTGATCCATGTATCAAGCTTACCCAGCACGTCAGGGTACTTCTTCGACAGATCTTCTGAGTTTCTGGAGAAGATCGCTGAAAGACCCTTGGCATCCTTCTGCATGGTAATGGCAGAGGTAGGGAATTTATCAACAGCACTTGACGCGACAAAGTGAATCTGAGCTCGTTCTCCATCGTACTTGTACTCGCATGTGAATTCCTTTCCTTCAAAGCGGTCGAGAACCTCGGTAATGGATTTGGTGGGTTTGGCAAGCATGGGCTTGAGAGGTACACCTGGCTGCAATTTGCACACACTAGAGAGTTTGGAAAGACCATGCTTCAGAATAGCTGGAACAATCTCTTCATAGGCGGGTAGCTCGCTGTACACTGTCTTGAGAATAGTTTCGCCTTCAGCCATTTGCTCAGGGGTTGCTTTCTTGCCTTTGACTGCGGCTTCATGAGTGACAATTGCCTGAGCTAGAGCCACCAGAACAGTTCTCTCGGCAAGACCCAGTCGTAGCTTACCCTCCAAGAATCGAACAATGAACTTAGCCTCGCTAGGGCCACCCTTCTCCTTGGTAATGTCCACCCCCTTGGAGCCTTTACCAGTGGTTGCAACATCCGCCGCAGAGAGGAGCTTCTTGATACCGGAGATTTTCTTATCCTGAGATCCGTGTCCGCTGACCTTGGCAATACCGAGCAGTCCTTCATGCACACCCCGTACGGTGAGTGCTTTGGGTTTGAACATAGTAGGTTGGTTGGATCGACTTTTCGCGGCTACCAATCCCAAGTCACCAATCTCATGCTGATCAGTCTTGATGACAGCCAGACTGCGGCCAGTACTTTCTCCAATGGCCTTCATGATCAGCGACTCTCCGATTCCAAGTTCAATTCCAGCGTAGTCGGCAGCCAGCTTGTTGATCATTAACTGAACGGTTGGAAGGAGATCATTTGGAGTGAGACGCATGACCTGCTGAAGGAATTGAGAGCAGTGTGCCAGGATAATCAGACGCTTGGTAGTCATCTCGACGAGTGAGAAGGTGGTACAGAGGGCAGCATAAGGAACTGGATCACCGGCTTTCCAATCGGGATATGGATCAGTTCCGCTTGACTTCAGGGTAGCCTGTACCTTCTCCATGGTCTTTTTCTTTGCCTCGGGTTTAACATCTTCCTCCTCGTCGGATTCGGACTGCTCCTCTTCTTCCTTGTCAGATTTTGATTGCTCCTCGTCGATTTCTTCCTTAGCAGCCTTCTTGACATTCTTCTTGGGACTTGATGCAGTGGCCTTGGCTTTGGGTGACTTAGAGGCCGATGGGGAGGCCGCTCTCTTCTTGGGAGTCTTTTTGGGACTGGCCTTTGGAGGTGGAGAGGAGCTGTCCTTTGATGCCTTGCGGCGGCGTTTGGTGACAGGTTGAACGTCAGAGTCCTCGCTTTCATTTCCTTCCTCCGCCATCTCTCGTTTTAAATTCTTGGTCGGTTCCGGTTCTTTCGTTGCAGCAGACACGGCGGTTTCTCCCTCCTCCTTCACGTCCATGATATCATCATCTTTCTGGGGCGCAGTATTTTCAGCAGAGCCATCCAGAGTGCCGATTTCCATCTTCGGTTTCTTTCCACCAAAAGCAAGCGTTGTCTGTTTCTTGGGCGCTTGGCTCGCATTGGCGTCTGAGCCGAAAAATCGCCTGAGAGAGATAATCAATTAGCAAGCTTAGGATAAGGTGACATTGAAACAAGTTTGCACTAATATGGGTTCCTGGTATGGCCAGCCCTACCCACCCGATAGTCAATTGGGAATCTCGTACGTACCCAAGCGTGGCTTGCTTTCTGTTCTTATCGTCCGCCATATTCACGAGTGGGATTCGCAACAACGAGGGAGATGTGAGTGTACTAAACTTTCGCAAAAAGAAGACTTGACAGCGTAATTGCAAAAATTCGGCGTTCGGTTGGATTGGAAGCTTTGTGCCGTTGAGCAAACGATTCGGTTTGATGTGAAGACGGAAATGGGTGGACAGCGGTTTTGGCGCGAATGCAGAATTGATGGGTCGCATAGGCAATCAAGTGTTGTAAATACCCCCTTCAACCGGATTGGGGCTCATTCAAATAATCTGACTGAACAAGCGGGTAGCTCCAGGCAGCATAAGACATGCAGCTCTTCGACTTAGGCAACATCCTCATATCTTGGCTCACGCGACGCGACCGCGACGCAAAGTCACGTGGCATTACAGCATTTTGCCATATTGGGGAAAGCTTAATCACACCGCTTTGATAGACCGGCAGAATTATGAAGGCGGCAACTCATCCCACGTCCAGCTTGTTCAACATTCAGACGATGAACAGATAGCCATCTAAGAATGTCTGTATCGGCACTTAACTGAGAATCTGCTTCATAATCAAAAAGGCCGTGGCGATTGGAGTGATTAAGTCTGGTTAAAGTCACCAGTCACGATGGAGACTCAGCGGCAGGAGTCCTTCAAGAGGGTTTGTAATACCTACCACATCATATAGATCATGCTAACAAGTCTTACAGTTACGTCCTGCATGCGTGGAGCTTAGTTCGGTGGGATTAGCATTCCGAGGAAATCACACTTCAGCTTCCAATGTGGTGGGGGCCCTTGAGCCGCTTCAACAAATCATTGAAGAGCTCGCGAATAAAAACAAGCTTGATGAGAAGCTTGCAGAGTACGCCTTCTTTCCCCTGACTCATATTTTTAATGAGACAAAACGCCTTCCTGCACGCTGCCTTGAACTAGCAGTAAAATGTCTTCAACTGCTGGTTGCAGGTGGATGGCGTCAGCAACTATCACCTGCTATGGGCAAGCAATTAATCATATTGCTCACATTGATCGTGGGTGGATCACCAAGCAAAATTGATGGAAGAGAGCCACTCAAAGCGCAAGCAGCAGAAGAGCTGTCAATAGCTTGCTTCGAGTGCCTTCGAGTTATCTTTGATATGCTGGAGGGCCCGACGGCGGAGCAGACTATCTTCCATGAGATTGGAACTGCAACAGTCGTTGATCAAACAATCTATATTCTGCTGGAAGGAATTGTGGATGAGAGGTCTGATGATCTATGTGTATCTGCTGCAAGAGCACTGAAGTCTTTGTTTTCTCGAATTTCAGATCGTGTCGTACTGGCTAGCATCATGCCAAGAACAGTCTCTGCGTTAGCTAAAGTCGTGAAGCCCACAACACAGACTCGACGATCCTACAAATTGCTGCAGGTCTCTTTGGAAATTTTGAATTATCTGCTGAAGACCGTGCTCAACGATCATGTCAGTGTGATCACCGAGAAACCTAAGCCTGTTGATGTCAGCTTGAAATCCGAGACACTCGAACTGGACCAGTCTTGGCTGAAGGCTACAACTACGCAGATCAAACTAGCGCTGGTAAATATTATTCAGGTCCGACGACATCAAAGGCAGGAGGTTCAGACCGCAATGTTGGACCTCTGTGTCATGGTGATTGAGAATTGCCCGGTCACTCTTAAGGATGCAGTGCCTTTGATGACGGATACAATGGTTGTTCTCGCCGATAAAGAAGGCGAGGAACAAAATGAGGCCTACCAAATACTTGCTCATCTGACCACGACCTATCCAATCGTTCTCGATTCCTTGAAGGAGTCGCTTCATAGTTGGCTTGTCTCATTCCCGCGAATTATGCAAAGCAATGATGAGACAGCCAAGCAATGGGGAATCCGACAAATTTCCACTGCGTTCCAGGTGATATCAGAGGTCCAGTCCGGATCAGAGATACTCACGAGCAGTCTAGCCACTGGGTTATGTAACAGTGTTGGTGCAGTGGTGAAGTTGAGCACGAGTGGGGCCCAGCCTTTGGCATCCATTAGCCCAGAGAGCTTGAGGTTAGACATAATCGGCCCTGACTCGCAATCAATGGAGTTCCCTCCGATACTCCTGGAGCACCAAAGTCAGCAGCAAACTTTGAAGGACTTGCGATCTATGATCAAGAGACTCAATCTATCCGAGTCTGGAAACGAGATCACTCGCTTGGTTGTCAACCGAATGCGGGCTAAGTCTGATGAGACTGATATCAGTCCGTTTTGGCTAGCACTCGAATCTCTACGCTCGCAGTCGCAATCTATGGCTGTTTTTGATGATTTCCTTGTGGATGACCAACGCCTTTCCGTATCAAGCTGCGCTGCAATGATTGATGAACTATACTACAACTCTTTGATCATTTTGACGGAGCTCCCAGCGGATGGATCTGGTGACTGGCGCACATTGGCACTTGCTCTAGAGGCCGTTGCACTCCAAGCGCAACAACTTGGACAGGCATTTCGACCTGAACTCATGGAGGCCTTATATCCGACACTACAGCTCCTGGCATCCAATAATCCCGTCCTTCAACGACATGCCATGACATGTTTGAACATTCTGACCAAGTCATGCAATTACCCTGACACCAGTACAATGATCATCGAAAATGTCGACTACTTGATCAACTCAGTTGCCTTGAAGCTAAACAGTTTCGACGTATCCCCATATCCACCTCAGGTTCTTTTCATGATGGTCAAGCTTTCTGGCCCACGACTCATTCCCTACCTTGACGATGTGGTTGACTCCATCTTTGGCATTATCGACATGTATCATGGCTATCCTAAATTGGTGGAACTGCTGTTCAAATGTTTGACAGCCATTGTGGAAGCAGGCTCAAGGAAACAGTCTCTCCTGACGATCGATGATGGCCGGGAGAGTGGACCTCATGATCATCGCAAGTCTCAGCTGAAGCACTTGTTGATATCTTCCCTTGCTGCAGATCTGGCAAATCGCAAATCCAAGCGTGTGAAGCATGAAGAAGAGGACATGGATATCGACGGAAAGATTCCACATCCCAAGAAGCCTTGGTCACAAACATACGAAAAGCCTGCGCCAGAACCTGAAAGCATCGAGGAATTGCTGAACAAAGCGGAATCGGACGAGCCACTCCCACCTCCTAAGGAGCCAGAGGACGCCGAGAAGCCATTAAGCAAGACTCATTCGCTGCTCCTTCACATTGTCAAATCAATCCCATCACATCTCTCCTCCCCATCACCCTACCTTCGACGCTCCCTCCTCACGATCCTCATTGACATTCTCCCAACACTCTCCCAAAATGAAAACAGCTTCCTCCCTCTCATAAACGATCTCTGGCCCTCTGTCGCATCAAGAATCATCTTCCCTTCTTCCTTGTCCTCTGAATCATCCTCAAAAAGCTTGATTCCCCAATCCTCCAACTCCACCCGCTCCACACCTCAACTGGATACACAGAGTTTCCAAGAAGAGACATACGTCATAACTGCAGCCTGTCAAACCATTGAGGCAATGTGCAAGGGCGCGGGAGACTTCATGGCCTCTCGCATTGAACCAGAATTTCTTCGCTGGGAGCGTCTGTACCAACGTGTCTGGTCAAAGGTTCGACAAGAAGCCGAGGCATCAAATGAGCGTCGTGCTCGTCAGCAGCGGGAGGCGAAGAAGTCTCAATCAAGCTCCCTTATCCAATCAATGGACGACGATGCCTCCATCTCGGCTACTGAGCTTAGCATCACCTCTGCTCTTGCTATCTCACCTCTAGCATCTAGCTCTGGCTCTAAAGCCTTTACACCGCATCATGCGTTATGGAGAGCTCTGTTGTCTCTGTTCCTTGCTATTCTTACACGCGTTCGTCTACCCTTAGAAACGGGAGACCGTATCTGTGAGAACCTCGCTGCGTGGATTGCATTGTTCGTTGGACCGACATACTATTTCCGCAGAGCGGGCTCGGATTCCTCTGCTGTTTCTGGGCTGGATGATGCACAGAAGAATATGCTTGATTCGGTTGATGATGCTATCAATGCAATGGAGACTTGGAACGCGGACTTGACTTGGTTCCTCTTTGTGCAACAGCGGGACTTTATGGAAGCTCCTTCTGTTAAGTCTGTTGTGAGTGAGATACCTGAGGCTATGTCTGTTAATATTGGTGGACAGGTTTTCAATTTCGCCGAGGTTGTGTTTTAGATATCCATAATGCCATCTATGATCCAGATCTACTTATGTTTACTACCTGTCGGTTGAAATTTTTACAAGTAGTGATAGGAATACTGAATGCTGGAAGATAAAATGATAATAGTAAACGAGTGGCGATTGGTCAGCTAAATAAGGTACTAACTATCTGTACTCAAACTGATGTTGGCCATTAGAGAGGGACAACCATCAGAGAGATCAAGCAAAAGTAGCATCAAGTAGCAGAAAGAAGAAATGAAGCAGTACAAAAGCTAGCGATGGGAGACATGAGATTATCATATTTTCCAATCTACTCGCTGTCTTCCTCGCTCTCATCCTCGCTCTCCGCGTTCTCCAACCACTCAAGGAAGGGCTGAGCAGACTTGCGGACCTTCTTGCTGGTCGAAATGTCGACGTACTTCTTGCTAGCCTTAGCACCCCACGCCTTGAGGGTTTCCTCAGACACAAGGTCGTTCTGGTAGTAGCCAAGAAGGATGGCAGGAACCTGAGTGATCAAGGCAGGGTGGTCCTGGCCGACGAATCGCTCGGTACCACCAAGGAAAGCCTTCTCGTGGCGCTCAGAAGTGATCATCTTCTTGAGAAGAGGAGCACGGTCTTCGATCTGCTTGACAATCTTGGCATCGAAGATGCTCTGGGCAAGGACAGCAACAGTCTTGTGCTTGGACTCAATGCCGAATTCCTTGGCCTTCTTGTAGATGTCAATGTCGGTAACCTTGGTAACGTCACCAGCCTTCTCGGCGCTCTCGATGATCCAGCTGCCGAGCTGCTCGTAGGCCGAAGGGCCATCAGCCTCATCATCATCAGCGTCCTCCAGGACGAGCGACCGCTTGAGGTCGTCAGGAAGATCCTTAGCACGGGCCTTGACGGCAGCCTCAGAGAAGTCAACCGCCCAGTCATCGTCCTTGATCTCCTCCTCGGGCTCAATGCCCTTGGCCTGACGGACCAGCTCATCATCGCTGTTGGCCTCAAGGGCGTCATCGTCATTGTCGTCACCGTTCTCAGAGCCATTGCTGTCTCCAGGGCTGGCATCGTGGTCACCATTGGACTGGGATTTCTCCTTCTTGGCCTCGCGACGGGCCTTCTTGTCCTTCTTCTCCTTCTTGCCACCCTTAGGGTTGTTGCGGACAATGAAGGTGCTCAGCTTCAGGCGGGGGTCGACGTCGCAACGCTGACCACAGGCCTTGCAGTCCAGAGTGATTTTCTCATCCTTGATGATGACATCGGTCTCGGGGTTCTTGCACTTCTTGCAAAGCACGAACTTGGAGATGAAACCATCGAGGTAATCCTGGAGCTTGCCAGCATCGTGGGCACCATTGATGATCCAGCGGTCGTCGGTGGGCTTGGCGTTAGCCTGGGCACCCAGCTCAAAACCGAAGTACTTGATCACGTAGGCAGGAGGACGGCTGAGAGACTGAGCCACAGAGTTCAGGTTGACAACGACGGTCTTGATGCCGTTGCCCTTTCCTTCAATCTTGGACTGCAGCTTCTCCATCTTGTAGCGGTAGAAGGGATCGGAGATGTCCCGGCGAATGTTAACGGTAGCCATGATGACGGTTGGAGGTTATTGAAAATTGGTTTTGATATTTGATCACGAGAACGGAACGATAGGCTTGCGGAATAGGTAGCGGGAGGGAATCTTGACCGGAATTTTGTCGACGGAACAAGACATGCGTGTCGAAGACGATTTTGATATTTTAAGGATTTTCTTGGGAAATGATGAGGGTCTCTTTGATTAGAGAACGTGCTTCAAAGGTAGGGGGTAGAAGAGGTCCTGGGTTCAGCCACAGGATCTAAGGTGTATACTGCAAGGTTTCGGCGCGCGAAACGTTTGCAGCTTGGGCGGCAGGTGGTGTTCGAAATGTTGCACGGAGGACGAATACATAGACAAGTTCGCAGTCGACTTCCTTGATGGGTGTCTCTTAGGGGCGAGAACGACCGAGGTTGTTCTTGGGGGAATCCGAGTCAAAGGCCGGAGACCCTGGAGCAAGTTGATGAAAGTGATGATGGCGATGCCACAGGAAAGGTTGAGATTTATCAAGATGGACGCGTAAACTGTCTGGACAGCTGACGCAGAGAAACTCAGGCTTCGCAATAAGATGTCGATGCCCTAGAAAAAATGTGTGGGTTAAAAGAGAAAGTGAGCGGGCGAAAACGAAAAGAGAAAGATGGATTTTAAAAGCGGGCCCGATGAGGTAAGCAGACGGCACGTGGTCTCGGACATACAGGTGATTCGGAGTTTGTATTGTTTGTTTCCCTTTCACTTGTGCTGTAGCAATCTGATATATAGTGATTTCGTGGGGAAATTGAGTCAAAAATGATATGAATTGAGTCAAATTGAACCAACCTCATCTCGGACTCTTATCCCAATTGATCATTCAAATCAAAATTTGAACTTGTTCCCGTGATAGACTTGATCCTGCGCAGTGAAGTCAACCCCTCCGAGCCCCACTAGAACCCCAACGGCGGCCGGGATCGTCCTGGTTTTGCGATTATCAAATCCCTAGAGCCTTTTTTAGTGCCAATTGTGCGTGAAACATCGGGTGCCTGCGCATTTTGTACTAGCCTATTCATCAAGGCACTGCGCTCGGGTCCTCAGATTCACTTATAGTTGAAGAATAGAACGTCAGACACAATGCCGGTAGACTTGTCACTATATCTGGTTACAGATTCGACTCCCGCAATCTTGAAGGGTCGAGATCTGTGTACTGTGGTGGAAGAGGCTCTCAAAGGAGGTGAGTATCGAATTGCATATACTGCGGACCATTCAAAATGCGATATTAACCGCCGGTTGTCGTGCAGGTGTCACCGTGGTGCAATACCGGGATAAAAAGAGCGATACCGGAGACTTGATTAAAACAGCCAAAAAGCTCCACCAGATCACTCGGAAATATGGTGTACCACTGCTTATCAATGACCGTGTGGATGTTGCCTTGGCCGTAGGAGCTGAGGGCGTTCACTTGGGACAAGATGATATGAGTAAGATCCATATGTTCTGAATCAGAGACTTTCCCGCGGAGACTGATATTCTGAAAATCGCAGACTTTGAGCTGGCCAAGAAGCTCCTTCCACAAGATGCCATTATTGGAATCAGCACTTCGAGCATTGAAGAAGCTAAGAAAGCCATTGCCGATGGAGCTGATTACCTGGGCATCGGCACCATGTTCGCCACTCCAACGTAAGTTCCTGCATTCTGGTGAAGAAGCGCAATCAACTAACTGTAAATCTGAAAATTAGCAAAACCAACACAAAATCAACCATTGGAACAGCAGGAACTCAGGCCATCCTAACTGCCATCAGTGACTCCTCTGTTGGCACCGTATCTATTGGAGGAATTAACCATAGCAATGTTCAACGGGTGCTCTATCAATCCCGGTCCCCAAAGAAGGCCCTAGATGGAGTAGCTATTGTGAGCGCCATCGTGGCCGCAGAGGATCCCAAGGCTTCAGCGGAAGAGTTCGCCAGACTTATCAAGTCCACATCTGCATTTGCGTTGACTCCGAGATCCGCGCGTGCTAACGAGGCCGAGTCGTTGGTGCAGGAAGTACCACAAACCGTACGCAAGATGGTCGAGGTACACCCTCTCGTGCACAACATGATCAACTTTGTAGTTTCCAACTTTGTCGCCAACGTGGCTCTGTCAATGTAAGTCATACTCCGAATATTCCAGGGCGCCTTGCTAATCCTGTCACAGTGGCGCCTCGCCTATCATGTCTCCTTATGGAGAAGAGGCTACAGACTTGTGCAAGTTTGATGGTGCTTTGCTCATCAATATGGGAACTTTGACTAGTGAGAGCGTCTCCAACTACCAAAAAGCCATCAAGGCGTACAATACCCGCGGCAATCCCGTAGTATATGACCCGGTAGGCGCTGCCGCGACGGATATTCGCCGTAAGGCTGTCTCTCAGCTGATGGCTGGTGGGTACTTTGACCTCATCAAGGGTAACGAGGGCGAGATTCGACAAGTCTGGGGAAGTGGTACAGTGCAACAGCGTGGTGTTGACAGTGGACCCAGCAACCTGGATGGCCAACAGAAGGCAGCTCTGGCCCGAGACTTGGCCCGGCGAGAGCGTAGGTCACTCAAATTCAAAGCGCAGTTACGAATGTCACACTAACACAGTTTCAGGAAATGTTGTGTTGTTGACCGGGCCCGTCGACTACCTCAGCGATGGCGAACGAGTCATCGCCGTGGAGAACGGCCACCCATACCTGGGACAGGTGACAGGAGTAAGTCAATACATGCTGCGTTTGATGATCCAATCGAGCTAACTATTTTTCCTCTTCAGACCGGCTGTGCTATTGGCACTATCTCGGGTTGCTTCCTGACAGCCCACCGTTCAGACAAGCTGCTCGCTGTGCTCTCTGGTATTCTCATGTACGAAATTGCCGCCGAGAACGCCGCATCGAAGGAGTACGTCCGCGGTCCTGGTAGCTTTGTCCCCGCTTTCCTTGATGAGCTCTATGCCATCCGTACCGCTGCGTCCAAGGGCGATGACAGCTGGTTTGTGGGCCGGGCAAAGGTGCACGAGGTGAAACTAGATCTGTAAAATATTTAATCATATAAAAGAGAATCAAACGTCGAATACCCGCAGTTCATTCTGTCTTCAATGTCATAGAAAAACCGAAATGTCGGTGAAGTTGGAGTTCTCGGTCACAGTACTTGGTCTCTCGTATAGTTCCCCTCGGGCGACTTGCTTTCCCCGCATCTCCGAATCCCTGATCTGCCGTGCTACAATCCTCTTTCAACCCACAACATCCACGGAAGTATTCGTCTTATTATTTCGATATATAACCATGGCCGCTCTTACACGCGCAACCAGAATTCGTTTGTGATCCCGCAACAATTGAATCATGGTAGATTACTGTCAGCTAACTAGAACGCAGGGAACCCCGCATTGTTGTGCGTCCATACCAAAACGCAATGAACCAGTTGAGCAAAACTAACACACCAATTCGATATAGTGTCTGTGACATTCAAGAGAAGTTCCGCCATGGAATCTACGAATTCCCCAAGCTGTACATATTCCTGCATCCTAACCATAACAAATTTTAAGCTTATACTAACCACGAATATACAGAGTCTCAACAACAGACAAAATGCTCCGGGCAGCAACAACTCTCAATTTCCCCGTCTACGTAACCACCCAGAACCGTTCCAAGCTCGGCAACACAGTCCCGGAACTGCTCCACCATCTACAAGGCCCGAATACCAAAGCCGATGTCGATAAGACCCTCTTCTCGATGATTACACCCGAGATTGCGGCCCTCCTACCCTCTGATCCGGCTGCCCTGGATGCTATCATTGTGGGCATTGAGACGCATATCTGTGTTACGCAGACCACACTGGATCTTCTGGCGAGGGGACATCGGGTTTATATCCTTGTGGATGGGGTGAGTAGTATCAATCAGGAGGAGAGGAAGATTGCGTTGGATCGGTTGCGGGATGCTGGAGCTGTGGTTACTAGCAGTGAGAGCTTGCTCTTTGAGATCTTGGGGGATGCGAAGCATGAGAGTTTCCGGACTATTAGTGGGATGGTGAAGGAGACTAAGGAGGCGACGAAGGGAGCTTTGGAGGTTTTTTCGAAGATCTAGATAAGACCCGCAAATGTACCTGTTTTTTTTTTTTTTTTTCTCAAAGTCCGAGTCGCTGAGATCTTCAGGGCACTGGCATTTAGAGAACTTTAACGAATACTACTCGTGTTACTACAAGTTTGTTAAACCGTTTAGTAATGATACAGATAGGAAGTAGAAATTCAAACTTCATTTTTGGGAATTACTATCATTTCATGACTATCCAAGCCTGGATATGTCTTCGCTAACCGTGAGAGAGAAAATCGAAAAGCAAAAGGCTAGATACCATGGTGGTACAACGCTGGAAAAATCACATCTGGTGTTTGTTTTTCTCGGGTTTCATGCCGAGTTCTGTCGCTAGGGTGTGGAGATACCAAAAAGGGACATCTTCCACGAATGAAGCCTCACTTGGGGCCTCCGGAAGAACGAGTGGAAGTAGAGTTCAACCATGGAAAAGCAGAAAGACCGCCAACAGGGTTGGCTGCAGGGGTAGATGCAGTGTGGTCGTCAGAGGAGCGACGTGTGGTAGTCTGCGAGGCTGTAGCGATGGAAGAGGAAGAAGCAACCCGCGCGGTAGACTTCGTAGGACGGAGGACTTTCATGGGTCGACTGGCCGTGGCCTTGTCGGCAGCATTCGGGTCAGGCTTGGGGCGGCGCCAGGAACTCCAAGCAGCGGCAGTATCGGTCTTGGACACAGTGGTATTTTCATTGTTGGAAGATTCCGTGACCGGTCGCGATTCTTCATCTGCGGAAACGTGATCCTCCATATGAGGCTTCTTGGATTCGTCTGCATCGCCAACAGACACGCGAGTTGAAACAGGAGCGGAGGTCGATTGATATGGTGACTTCCGCGAAATGACAGACTCTCCAATCACACCAACGGAAGGTTTGCCATTCATAACGGATTCAATCGGCGATTGATTCTCGAGCCCACTTGACGCTGTGCAAAGACTCTTGAAAGCAGAATCATTCTCAGGGCGGACGAGAGGGATGGAAATACGGTTTCTCTCATCGTCAAGCATGAGGATCTTGTCTTTGGAGAGCAGAATGTCAGCACTGTGCGAGCGAAGTGCATCACACCCAATAATGACACCAATCGTCTCATCTGATTTGTCCGACTCGTAAACCAGGAACCGAATAGTCAAAGCAGGAACCTGAGGGTCGGGGCTACCAGGACGGGAGGAGCCCTGGTGGATACTGGCCTCGGGAAGATGAACAGAAAGTCGGACATATTTCTTCTCATTTTCATAAACCACCGAATTCTCCAATCCAAGCTTGTGGATGATCGATGTGGCCAAGGTTGATACGTAGGAACCCGAGCATACGGCAGCGTACAGCAGCGTCTCATTCGAGAACTCGGTCGTAAGCCAGCATCTAATAATGGACGGGTGCGGGCCTAGTAGAAACCATCCAGGCGGAGGAGTCACCGGAGACGATGCACTGAAGGATGATCCCATTAAGCGACTGGTAGTATCCAGTCCCAAGCTGTTGGTGCGTGCAGAGTGGTGTGAGTGACCCGAGGAGCTCATTCGACCATCAGATCTATGGGACAAAGACCGCTCGGTCAAAGGAAGGCTGCTCATGCCACTCCCTGTGCGGAGAGGAAGCTCAGCAGTCGAGCGACTAGCCTGACCATAGTATCCATGAATAGCGCTCTCGTCGAACCGAACACTATTTGCACGCGAAGCACCCCGACGAGGCTCTTCATCCGTATCCAGTCCCATGGCCGAGCTCGTCATCCCGTGATGCTGGTGGCCTTGATCAAACCCTTTGAAGGTGTCAGGCGGGGAATTGAAGGCGGGTTCTAATGGGATTCAATAACATATTAGCCATCTTTAATATGAAACCAGCAACAGAGTCACTTCTTGAAGGAAGCCAGTATAGACATTACTTACCAGAGGGAATATAGCCTCCCACCGGAGTAGGGAATGGCGATGCTGGGCCCCAAAGGTTTTTCAGCCTCGCATCCTCGTCCCGGCGGCGCTCCAGTCGTGCAATACGCTCAGCCTGTTCAAACTGCGATATGTGGAGGCCCTTCAGTTCCTCAAAGATCCGCCAAATTTCATCCCGCGAAGCCAAAGGGTACTGGGCATCCATCGCCACCGAACTGGTGGATATGTCTTTTGAATCGAATTAAGACAGATGACGTTACCCGTCGAACCCCAAAAACAGTCACCTCAAACAAAAGGCCCGTTGGCCCCCGTCTGTAACTTCAGCTCTAAACTCGCGCCTGCTGCTTCCTCGAGATCTCCTCCCTCCTTCCGTATGTGTGACGGCCCACGGGGCCGTCCACCGAGCTGTGAATTGCAAGGGGTTGTGATTCCGATCACAGCATTCGGTAAGGGCTTCGAGGCTTGGGTAGGTGGGCGTGAGTGAAGGATTGAGTTGTCGTTTATTTTAAGGTGATGAGGTCAAAGCTGAGGGTGTTTGTTTAAGGTTTGGACGGGGGAGACGAGGTGTAGTGTTGATGGAGCTCGAGCTTAAGAGGAGGATGGGTGATGGCGAGATTCTTTGCGAATATTGGGGATGTTGAGTGAAGCGAGATTAAAATAATCGTTTCAACTTGAATCAAGATCCAAAGGCGCGATCGACAAGGGGAAGGCGGAAGATTTATCTGGGGAACCTAAGCATGCAGTGGGTAGCAGGAGGGGGAGTTGGACTCTAGACCGCTCAAGCTCCCGTTATTCGCCCCACTTCAATCTACATCTACTCACTTCATGTGTCACTTCATGTGTCAAGTTGGATACCGATTACAATTTATACGGAATTGACCAACATTTATCATTTTATCAGGCCTTTGAATTTAAAATTAAATCCGCTATTGAGTCTTTGTGAGCAGTGGAGAAGTACTATCGAAGCGAGAGAACTCATACTGTCATACATCAGTAATCTACCACAGGTATCACAGTGTCATCCAAGCTGATAGCAGACGGGTTCTCCTCTTCGACTCCAGAATATCGATTTAACCACCCTAGAACCTGCTGATGCCATACCAGACTATTTTCTTGCTTCAATACCCTGAGAGAAAATTAGCCTCAGTATCGTCGGGGATACTATTTTCCTAGTGATATGATACATACCAGTGGTTTTCATCTGGGAAGTTGAGGAACCTACTAGGGACCCCACGCTCTTGCAGCACATTAAAGAGACCAACACCCTCAGCGACCGGAAGGCGAAGGTCCTTCGAGCTGTGGATAACGAGATGTGGTGTCTCGAATTGCATGATACGTTCTGGAGCAGACGGATCCCAGCGACGCCAAGCGTCTCGATTGGCCCAGAATGTGCCATTGAACTAGAACATAACAGTTAGTAACGAAAAATCTCACTCAATAACAGGGTGACAAACATCATGCTCGGGAAACCAAAGCTCATCAGTCGCTATCTTGATATCCGCAATAAAGTTGCCATCATGAGTCACTAGAGCCTTGAATCTTCGACCAAGAGGGCTTCCTTGGATCCAGTTGATCATGAACCCACCGTAACTGGCACCAGCAGCGACTCCACGATCTGTATCAATGAATGGGAAGTTTTCGTTGACGAACTCCCAGCATTTTACAAGATCGTCGTATGGGTAACCTCCTATGAACATATCAGCTTGGCAACTTGAAATCAACTGGTGAATCAGCATTTCCCTGGGCCCTACCCCAATTATTTTGAATCATATCAGTCAACTTCGCTCCAAAACCAGTACTCCCTGTCGGATTGGGTGCAACCATCACATATCCTTGATCAGTAAACGTTTTGTAGTTCCAGCGTGTGCTCCATGAATCAGTCCAAGCGCCCTGAGGTCCTCCATGGACCCAAAACATGAGAGGGTAGGTCTTAAATTTGTCAAAGTTTGGAGGATAGATTATCCATGAATGAATCTAGAAAAAATATCAGTCACCATTCGTTTATTATGAACGAGGGTACTTACATCCGTCCAATTTCCCTTGAAGTAGAACTCGTCAACATCCGATGGGCTCAGCCCTTTCAGGCCTGGATCGACTTCGTTGGCAGAGAATAATACTTTGTTGACATTCTTTCCAGGTGTTGCTGTATACACCATCCAGCTATTCCAGATAGCCGACCCTGAAACAAGTAAATCTCCAGTGGGAAGGTTATACCACTCATTCACAGAGCCAGTGTCTGTGAAATTCTGAGGCTTGAATTTATCATCCGCATCGATAGGTAAAATGAAGAGTCGTGTACGGGCATAATCCTCAGCGTTCACGATCAAGCTCTTGCCGTCAATGGTCCACTTCACACTCTCGGGAGAGCGATCCCAGTCTCGAGCGAGTGCAGTGATGGTTTTCTTCGAACCAATTTCGTAGACGTACAGTACACGTCGGTCTGACTCATAGGCGATATCGCGCATCTGCAGGTATGCAACTCGCTTACTATCTGGAGAGAAGGAGGGACTGCTAGAGTCACCATGGACACCATCCGGGGTACCGGGACTGTCCGGTCCATTAATAGCTTTAGGCGGCTGTGAGCCATCATGAGGGACCAGGTAAATGTATGATGCTGTATTATTAGCTTTTGGTAGCTCAGGCGCCTTGCTCCGGAATGCAACCCATTCTCCATCGGGGGAGATATCATAGTCTGATGTCTCACTGTAGGGAGGATATGGTGATTCGAGATCTTTGATCTCGTGAAGAAGATTCTTCAGACTCTCACTCAATTGGTAGTGAGACACACCATGTGATTCAATTGACTGGTGCTTCAGAACTCCCGAGAAAACAACATTGAAGGTCGGTGTGAGCCATTTGTCCCAGTGTCGAACGTAGATGCTGTCATAGATCCGAGCAGAGCTATGTGCTTTAGTTATGAGCTTCTCGTTATACGCAGTTCCATTGCGGTGTGACTGGGAGTATACGACAAAGTTTACATCTCCAGACGCGGTCACAGCGATCTTGAGTCCGGAGAAAGAAGCCGGTAGGGAGGCTGCCCTGTAGCGACTGTGGTCAAATTAGTACTTGTTCTAGTCACAGAGTTGACAAGACTTACGAGTTTGAGAAATCAGAGATCTGTGATACCCAGAGTTCAGTACCACCAGGGATGTCTGCATTAGTGCTGTTGATGTATAACACAGTATCACTCGATATCCAGATCAACTCAGACACATTGCTATCATTGGTAAGCAAGCTGACTTCCCCGGTCTTCAAGCTCATTGTATTCCAAAATTTTGCATTTAAATGGCTCTCAAATGAATATTGAGCTTCAGAGAACAAGGCAAGTTCCTACGTATACATGGTGAGCGATGTTGTCCGCAGTGTTGGTGCGACAAAAGACAAAACCCACCCCATCAGGACTCGGAATCGCCTCACTCCGCCGCGGGGCTGTGATCAACTGTCTATTAGATGGTCAATACGAATTTGCACCTAATCTGATCTAGAAAGCACTGACTCGGGCGTTATTGCAATAGCCGTTCCAAGGACTAGCCCGAGGGCAAATGTCGATGACAGTACTCGCATGATGAACCACAGGTAAGCAGGTCGAAATTTGACGAAGGGAGATGCGAACCCATCAAGAGCACTCAGTAAGACTGCAGAGCTGACTGTACTCGATAACCTTCCCCAGATGTATATCAGGTAGGCAGGAATCAGGTGGGCTGAAGGTGGCAGCTTCCTCCACGTCAGCCAAGGGGGGAAATGTCACATTCCATGACCTAAAATTGTGGCCAGTGAAGTACCAATGGGATTATTCACGTAGTTCAATGTAGATAACTGCTGGGATTTGCTGAGGACATGACATCTCAGGACATCCGGCTTCAAGTTTCCGATTCGAGGTGTCAAGGAGTGCCTGGTAACGCAGACTCGGGTATGATTGGTGGTGTTTTCTCCCTTGCACAAACATCAGGATATGATTCATAATGACTCCAAAATTGCTATCAAGGTCTATAGACTAGGGAATCAAAGAGAGGATGTTGTTCATAGATCTTTGTAACAATCCAAATAACAAAGATCACCATGGATCTCATCACAGGAAGCCATTCTGAATGGCCCGGCCTCCCAGAGCCCAGGTATATTTGTATTGGGAGGAAATTATGTTTGCAAGCTTTGAACATCGATGAAAAATGGCTTTAAGGATGATATCCATTCATGGTATCTCCAGGGTATCGAAAAGGCCGAGCGAATGAACGACGTCGGAAAGGCGCCATGAGTAATGCCGCGGAGTGATGCTAGCTCTGGCACGGTATTGTGCTAAGACTCTTGTTTAGTTCAGACTTTTAGTAAATTCTTCAAATGACAAGACACATACCCAGGCATCAAGGTAAATCCAACGTTGGAATGACGCTTTGAACTCATTGCGAATGATAGTCAGGTGGGTAAGAGAAAACCAACCTATGGCTTGCATATGTGAGTCGCGTGTTGTGAAGTAAGTGCTGCAAGGATTTTATCTTCCTGGAATCATTTCATTAATCCTCACATTGATAACCTCAAAAGCTCCCTAGATTTAAGCACGAAGTGAGACAATTGGTAGTTATAAATGATATAAAGAGGGTGCTGTGGTGAATAACCTCAAAGGCCATGGATGGGCTACAAGGCTATAGGGACTGAGTATACTCGACCATTGTCACTACATGTTAATGAGGGCATGTACGATACTTCTGAGGAATGGGTTGGGTTTTGAATAAAAATACATTAATAATAATACAAATAAAAGTACATGTTTGAGTAATAGTACAGCAAACATAAAAAAAAACAGACCTTATGGACGGTCTGAAAAAAAAAAAAAACACCGCCTGGTGAAGACGGGAACGAAGCCCCTCACGGCTTGCCCCGGGAGTTTCTCTCATGCTTGCGCATGGAGGACTCCAAATCCTCAGCGGTCCCCTCATCCACCACCTTCTCTACCCACTCGCGGAGAGGGTCCCGCGGACCTCCCCGAACGAGACGCCGACCAGCCCCCGTCACCAACTCCAACCTCGCCTCACTCCCCCCAGCACCCGCATTTCCAGCCGCAGTCTCATCATGAGAACTGCGACCTTGGTGCTGGTGCTGGGCTTCGCTGGCAGCCCTCATCGCGGCCCGACCAAGGACCATCCCCTCAAACTCCTTCATGATGTGATATCGTCGGCTGGGACAAAGGTCAGTTATACTAAACTCATGATCATTTTATCTCACGGGCTTATGGTGAATACTTACAGTGGCATGAAGTGGTCAACATGCCGGTTGAGGGTCAGGACCCGGTCAGGCCCGATGATGGACCGCAGCTGAAGGAGCAAGGCTCGGTTCTCCTGGATCTCGCTGTGGTATCGGCGGCGGAGCTCCAGAAACTCCGTTTGCAGGGCGAGGAGACTTGTCAGGATCCTGGGTAGAGGTCAGTATAAAGATCAACTAGTCCGAGCATGTATCATGTAACCAGGTCTGGATAGATTCACTAAGATGTGAGAAGACAGGAATGGTACATACTCCTCAGCGGTGAAGCTGTTCGGGTCATTTTCATTCTGCTGGGAGATGCTATCAAGCACGTCCCCAATGGACGGAAGCGTCGTCGTAAAGACCGGAACTGGTCGGTCGTCGGCCCCACAGAGAGGGCAATTCTCCAGGATAGTTGTCTCGACACCGAGACCACCGAGATTACCATTCCCATCGGCAACATCTCCTCTGTGCTCAGGAAAAAAGGCATGGGTCGTCATAGGCTCCAAGGAAGCATCCTCCAATGCCCGGTTAATCTGACGACAGTTAGTTCAAGTTCATTAAGTCTCATGCGGAAGTATACTTACATGGTAGCTCAAGGGCTGTGGGCGCTGTTGCTCTGGGGGTAAGGGGCCTTCAAAGACTTCAGGGATGCTCGCATTAGCTGGGCGCCCAGGGTCTTGGGTCGGGGTAGAAGCCTCAGCATGGCTGTCTGGCGCCTGATTGTCTTCAGCTGGGGTTTGGCGACTGCGACTCAAAGGACGGCGAAATCGGGGAGCACGGCTGAACGGAGTCATATTGACTATCGTATTTGGTTCTTGTTGATGATACGGTTCAGGTTTTGTGTGCAAAGTGTTTCGCGTAGAGGTTGGAAGAGTGGCGGGGAAGAGAAAGAGAAAGAGGATGAGAGTGTGAATGATTCACATCATAAACAACGCGTGACGACCGCCTGATCATATCAATAGAGTCGACTTCAGACGAACACCAATGTTTGTATTGCCGCCTTAGGCAGGGAGGCGCTAGCCCTGATTAGTCCACCATGGAAAATGGCTGGGGGAACTGGATAGTCATCGAGTATGTTCATTGACCCTATTTGGATTTTAACTGTACACCGATCCAACGCCAAAGGCTTCCAAGGTAATAAGAAAGAAACAGATAGATAGGGGGAAAAACATAGAAAAGAACGCCGCTGTAGATACAATGCTCCATGCTGGAGCCATCATCACTGCATATATGCCAATGGAAATTGAAAATACAATAGCAAAAAAACTTTGAACCACGCTAGAGAAATTCACAACTTACAGCTCGCCATGACGGGGCTCGGGCTGCTGGTCCTTACCAGCCATAAAGCCACCTGCACGGATGCGAAGACCAAAGTTCACCAGAACAATAGCAACAAGACCAATTGAAAGAACTGTAGGTCCCCATCGTTCATAGTAAACACGCTTAACATCTCGGCGCTTGCGGATTTTGTCCACGCGCCACAGATAAAGAACCAGACTGTAGATCAGGGCAGCAGCAGCCAGAATAGTGAATGCCCAAGCTGAGCCAAGAGAGATAGAATCAATGCCAAAGTTCAGAAGAGTGGCAGCAATTCCACCTAGAATGATGGCAAATTCTAGCCAGGACAAGAAGGTACGCTCGGCAGCAAAGTACACCTTGGGTTCAACACGAACAGGAACAAAGATACCTGGGAAATAGTCAGCACTGGTGAAAAAGAAACTAAGGCATACAAAAAAAGGAATAAATATGTAGTAGGAAAGGGCTAATAAAGACTTACGTTTACCAGGAGGTGCTTGGAATCGCTGTAGGGTACGGCGAGTACCAGGTAAAACAGCAATTCCACGCTGTTCAGGGGGTGGTAGCTGAGTCGCTCGAGGACGAGGGATAATAGCCAGCAGGCCTTGCACTGCATAATGGCCCGTCTTACGGATATAGTGCTTAACTAGCTGTTCGGCATAGTAGGCACCTCCAACACGGCGAGCCTCCTCAAGCTCATCCGAGTCCTCAATCTCATCATCCGAGTCATACAGTGGGTAATCCTCATCTCCGGCAAGTGGCTGGGCAGCGATACGTTCCTCAATGTCCAACTCGTTGCCATTGGTCTCAGTGAATAAGAGGTGCTCTTCGGTGGACTCTCGAGAGAATCCATTAGAAGGAGGCTGAGGAGTATCTGGTGAGTACTCATCATCAGAGTCTTCATCATTCGCAGAGATAGAGGTGCTCGCCAGTGGTCGTTGAATACCGTAGCGCCGGGTAACAGGCTTGCGGATATCAACGCCCATCTGCGGGTACCAGAAGGGAAGAAGGTTGATACGTGTGGGGAAGAGGGTAGCTGTTCCATGAATGAACTTGCTGAACTTGGGGACGGCTTCCACCAGATGACTGGCAGTCAAGTCCCGGATCCACTGTGGCGGCTCCTGGCCAGCCTGGGTCTGCAGCTTCACCTCCAGCACGGCATATGGGAAACGATCAATATCCTCTGGAGGTAGCTGAGAGAAGGGGAAGTCGACACCGATGTCCATTCGGCGCCAATTGGGTCCAGCTCGAGATTGGCCATCCAAATTATCCTCTCTCACCATAGTCAATTCCGTGTCAAGAGAGATACGCACACGCGCATCACCAGGCAACTGGAATGCTGTACGGTGGTAGAAGGTTCGAGTGACAGGAACCAAGCGACGGGTGATAACACGGTATTGAACCTCGCGCGCCAACTGTTCCAAGTCATCAATCTCGGCCTTGCTCTTCTTCCCCTCCTTGCGCATCTTATCAAAGACTTGCTCGACAGTCATACGACCATCCAAGAAAGCATTGACATTCTTCTCCTTCAGTGAGAATCGGGCCTTGACTGACTTCTCTCCGGTCCAATCCTCGCGATGAGTCTTTCGTTCCACGAAGATCTGATCGCTCTCCATGCCACCGTACCATCGTAGACGGATGGCCTCGGCACCCTCCGTCTTCTTCAAACGACCCTGGTATAGTTCCCAGGTATCAGGGTTATCGTAATAGATTGAGGAAATTGCGGTGTCTTTTTCTTCGAAGTCCTTGCTGGCATTGAAGACGAGGACGGGCAGGTGTTTGAGGATGACGAGCTTCAATTCGGTGATGTTGTCGCGGTGTACCCAGTACTTGGTCGTCTGTCGCACAAAGTTTTGCTGGGAACCACCGGCTGCAGAGTCACCCTTGACAGGGTTACCCTTGGTGCGGACCAAATCGTAGAGCTTCGAAAGTTTCACGACGAAGGCATCGTAGTTGTCCTTGAAGAATGGCTTGGCGTTCAGGCGGGCTGCGAACACGGGCTTCAGGTACCATTTTGTTTGTTTCTAGTGCGATGTCAGTACTCGATAATCTAATGCTCGACCAATTGAAAGAGACTCGACATACATCATGCTTCTTGATGATCTTTTGGAAGCCAGTGTAGTTGAGCTGGGTGAACTTTGCCAAGTCATGGACATCCGCAATGATGTCGCTGAGAACTTGCTCAAGCAACAAGAAGTCCTCGTCAGTGGGTGGTGGCCGCGGCGCGCGGATCACACTAGGGCGGCGAGTGCCGGAGTCGTCCAAGCGTGAAACGACATCCTCTACCTCAATCTCACTCTCCTTAATACGCTGAACAATTTCTTCGCTCTTGCTCTTTTGGAACAGGAAAACCTTCTCCAGCTCGGTTTCTAGCAACGAGACGAAGGTCTTTTCATCATTCTCAGTCCAATCCCGACGGGGCGGTTTGGCGACATCCGGAGTTGGCTCAGTGATGTAATCGGTCTTGAGGGCCTTCTTGAGCTCGTCATACGCAATGTAATAGGGATGGTACTCCCTAATCATAGACGATTGGAGATGCTCGCCGAACCTGGGACATTGGTCAGTATATGCGGGGAAGCATTCCTGGGAAACGATCCTCGCTCAGAGGTAAGGGATAAGATAAGGAGATTGGAAAAAAGTGGAAGAGGATCGCAAAGCATTGAGCATTGGAAGAAGGTACTACGTACCTCATGATGGGTGGTCGACCTGAAAGAGCAGGGTTGAGGGGGGAAGGAAGGAAGGTAGAGAAGAGAGAACCAGAGCGAAAGAGAGAAGAGGAAGGCGTAATGCCTTTATCGACCCGAGAACGGTCTAGCTCTCCTAGGGACCCGCTCGGAGAACAATGATGTATGTAATCTAATGTATGGGAAAATGAAAAATCAAAAAATCATAATCCCAAATCTGAACTGATTTGGGGCTAAATCCAGAATAATGACCTCGGTATTCGTCCGGTATATGTATTCATTCTGTTTTTACTTAGTCAACCTCATGAATTGACAAGTTGGATCACACTCTGGACTCTCATTGATCAACCATTGGGAAACGTGCAGTCCTAAAGCTGTGAGGATCCGAGGATGTGATTGGTCGAAGCTACTGCACAAGGCCATGACTCAGCCAAACCCCACTGATATGGTGACCACTCACTGCCGCACGTGCGCGATATCAGGACCACGCTAATTACTTAGTTTGGAACGTTTGCTGCAATTAATTCGAGAATTTCATATATCAGATTTCATAGTAAATAGGATAGGAAACATAGCCATATCATCCCAGGGACCGAGATATATCTCCAACCCCCAAACTTACTTATCACTGCCAAGGGTAACTACATTCCTCGGTCTCAAGGGGGAGTTCGTGTTACTATACACATGCACTACATCCCTGCAAGGTATATCGAAATTGCCCCGCGGTAATTGGCTACACCCCACATGTGCAGCTTGGTAAAGAACAGACCGGTGGATCTGCCAAGAGCCATCAGCTCCGAATTCAGGCAAAATTGGAGCTCCATTTACGAAAATACATCGGTAGTTTCCATGGTTTCTGGAAGGGGGATAATCGAGACCATTAACCAGAAAGAAAATCTTAGAGGCACGCGACAACTTGCCTCATTCGTATCTTCGATAAAAATCTCACCCTAGTACGGAGTGCAGAATCATACGTGTCCCAAATGATGCAATTACAACCAATCGCACAAAGCTTAATATTGCTCGGTCCTTGACACCAGATGCACGTTGCTCTAGGTGCATTAACCGAGCCGTTCAGGTGGGAACTGTAGATGGGGCCTTTAGTCGGGACTGGCCGTATCCTTCTCTTTCCCGATGGCCCACCGACACCGGATGTCCCAAGTGGAGACGAAATGAAACTAAGTACTACGAGATGGCTCGCCTATATGTATGAAGCGCGAAAGGATTAGGAAGAATCGTGATCGGCACTGCAGTACACATGCATGAGCCCTGGAGGCGGAAGAAACTCGGGTAATCTGTCGCCGGAAAAGGAAGGCGATCACGCGACACGACTCGATACACACACCTAACTTCAATACGTGCAACTCCTCAGATGCTGGAGCTATGGATAATGTAGACAAAAATAATAAAAAGTCAAGATCAAATGTTCAAGTTTGAATGGGAGTGAACATTTGAATCAGACAAAAAAGAAATGGTCCCAGAGGGGGTCGAACCCTCGACATCTGCGTTATTAGCACAGCGCTCTAACCAACTGAGCTATGGAACCGGTTGTAAGAAGGTCCAGAATTTGGCAATATCATTGGGAGGGCGCGGTAGCATGCTTAAAACACAATATATTCTCCAGATGTCATTTGGAGCAAATGGGTTCTCAAGGTTGAGGCCAAAAAATGGTTACAGAGGGGAACCCTCGGCTTTCGCGTTATTAGCACGACACTGACTAACTGAGTTATGGAATCTGTTATGTCATGTGATCCATATTATCATATAATCCCATTCTCGTGGCTAGAGTTAGGTAGCTTGCTGGGACAATAACTAAGACTGAAATACCGACCTATGTAGCAGTAGGTGGTACTCCGGATGTCCAGGGCTTGAGCACGTGCTACTACTACTGACCTTGACCTATCTATCCAAGTGGATGATTGACCACTGGCAGCAGTAGTACAACAATGCACAGGAACTACTATTAGGTACCATTACTACGCTCTACGAGACGGACATTTGGAGAATTGATTAAGATTCAGTTGATACATTGAAAATATGCAGGCATAAACACCCAACGCCTGAGAATCTAACAGAAAGATAAAATGACAAGACAAGAAAAACTTGATGTATCAATATGCACCCCGGTTAATCATTGCATCGTAGGAAATCATCGTCGTCTATCCACGCACTCTGTGCTCCCTTCTCAGGACATTCCCATTGCCGCCCGGCGGATGCTTCGCCGGGGGCCCTCGCCAGAGATGTTCACAGCCCCCTCAATCTCAAGCGCACGAACGGCCTCATTAAACTGTTGATGATCCAGCTGGGCACCACTAGCATTTTCGGCTACGTCGCGGTACAACTCGGTCCATCGCACCGAACCATTGTTCACACCACCGCGCTCCTCCAAACGGTCCAACACCGCCTTCTTAAGATCTTCGCGCAGGCGACGTTCACTAGCACTGGTACCTTCGGTGAGCAAGCCCATATCAATCAGACCAGTACGAGCATCAGTAGCAGCCTGCTTGATAGCAGAACGGATCAATCGGACCGCTTCTTCGACATCTGCAGTGGTCACTTCGGGCGACAGGCGCATACGAGCGTGTGCCTCAGACAAGCGGATCATAGACTCCAGTTGTCGGGTAGTCGCGGTGATACGGCGCTCAGTAGCACGAATGTCATCACCCAGCTGACGCATAGCAACGTAGGCGTCTGCCAGTGCGGTACCAGCCGCGGGTGTGAGAACAGGGTGAATCTGGGTTTTGGCGTAGGTGATGTAGGCAGTAAGGAACTCGATAGGCTAGGCGAGTGATTAGTAAAAAGAACAGGTTGTAAAATTTGCGGGGGGATAGCCTTACCAAGATCTCCTCTGAGCTTGCATTCTCCGGGGTATCTTCCAAGTACATGTTGACCAAATGCTTTGCCAACCGGCGATCCTCAGACTCGTCCACGCGATCCAAGACCAGGTAAACAAGATCGAAACGGGAGAGCAAGGTAGGAGGCAGGTCAATGTTCTGAGGAACAGGCAGTTTGGGGTTATACCGACTGCCGATGGGGTTGGCGGATGCCAGAATTGATGTCCGGGCGTTGAGGGTGGTGATAATACCGGCCTTGGCAATGGAGACGGTCTGCTGCTCCATCACTTCGTGAAGGACGGAACGGGTGGCTTCGTTCATCTTGTCAAACTCATCAATGCAGCAAGTGCCACCATCGGACAAGACCAATGCACCGGACTCCAATACCATCTGGCGGGTTTCTGGATCACGAGTCACGTAGGCCGTGAGACCTACAGCGGAAGAACCCTTGCCACTGGTGTAAACACCACGGGGGGCAATCTTGTGAACATAGCGCAACAGCTGAGATTTGGCGGTTGAGGGGTCACCACACAGAAGAATGTTAATATCTCCACGGTAGCGAGGGTTTCCACCCTTCTGGAAGGTCTTATTGGTACCACCAAAGAGCTGAAGCAGGATACCCTTCTTGACATCGTCTGCCTCGTAAATACTAGGAGCGAGAGATCGAGAAAGAAGTTCGTAGACATCAGGGCGAGAAGCAGTCAACTTGATCTTCTCCTCTTCCTCTGCAGAGATCTTACGGGCTTGTTCCGCCTCCGCCGCCTGGTCAGACATCGTCTGTTCAACAGTAGAAAGATCGATACCCATCTTCTTGCGGTCCACCTTTTGGACATGAAGAACATCGATATAGGTCTTGAAGAGAGCCTTCTGGGAACGTTGACGAGCACTGACGCGCATGGGGTTGCAGCGGAAAATACCAGTCACCTCAACGCGGTCACCAGCTTTGCAGACGTCCACAAGTTCATCATACACACAAAGAGAAACAGAGTGGGGAGTCTGACCATCGGGAACATTGTCTGGAGTTTCCTGGAGTTTGATAACCTGCTTATCGGAGAAAGAGCAGCGGTTGTGGAGAAGCTGCATGGAGTTCTTCGATTTACACGAGTCACGAGGGCAAACTGTGGGTTCTTGGATACGGCCTCGATCAATGTCAACCTGGACACCGAAGCTGCAGACGTTGCAACGGAAGAAAGCTAAAGATGCGTAAATTAGTTTCAGATAATAATCATGGAACAGGAAAATCTTGGTATCTTACCCTCCTTCATGTCAGGAATGATAGGCGTAGTTCGGATAACCAAACCCTTGATGCTAACCAGCTTATCCATGTCTAGTTACAGGTTAGTAAACTT
Organism: Penicillium herquei; assembly: GCA_039634405.1. Taxonomy (NCBI): domain Eukaryota; kingdom Fungi; phylum Ascomycota; class Eurotiomycetes; order Eurotiales; family Aspergillaceae; genus Penicillium; species Penicillium herquei. The sequence continues at coordinate 7,060,520 of CP098388.1, forward strand.
TCGATAGCAGGAATATCCTTTTTCACATACCAGCCGGGTCAAGATCTCTCATGTTCACGGTTTCATCCAATCCAAATGGAAGCACTTTGTAGGACATGGCTTCCACTTCGCCAACCAGATCAGGCACATCACCCTGAGGTGCTACTACATCCGAGGTAAGAATAGAGTGGCCACGGCGGTCCCGTCCTTGGGCTCCACGTTGACTTTCGGAACGCAGAACATCCATCTCCTTCAAAGCCAAGTCAACCATTACATCCTTAACTGTCTGATCCATCAAGGGAATGATTTCTTGAGGATAGGCAAGCAGTTGGTGCCACAACTTCTGCGTAAGAGGGTACGATTTGAGGTTTCTGGCATCAAGGTTGAAGGTCGTCACACCAAGTCGGCGCATGTCGTTCAGCATGGTAATGTATTCACGTTTCTCAGCTCCGCTTCCCAGAATACGAGTCTCGTCCTCGGACGCACCGTCAGCCCACAGGCGGTATTTTGTAGCGAAGTTGTACAAGAAATTCTTGAATGCGGACATGGAATCTTGAATTGAGATGTTGGTACCCCAGATAACTCGAGAAGAGTTTCCTGCCATGGCCTCTGCTTCGGAAGTGCCTGGGTTGATATTTGAGAAAGTGGCATCGGAACGGAGGACATTGTCGCCAGAGGGAAGTCCGTCTGGACCAACGAAAATTCGGTTTCGGCGTGAGGGAGTCGATCCAAAGCCACCAGAGTGTAGATCACTTCGACGAGGGGCAGTACGACGGCCATTACCACTTGGCGAGACAAATAAACCGCTGCTTACGCTGTGAGCGTCGGATCTAATGTCGGAACGAATATCTGATCGGCCAAAGCCCCTGGTTGGACTGGAGCTTGGAATATAGTTGATAGGGGATGAGTCTATAGAGTTTGTGAGTTTCAACTTTTTTCTGAGACCTAAAAGTTTTTTCGATGTGGATTCATACCTCGAATGCCTGCGCCCGCACGGGGAGTTCGCTCGCCATCATCCACGGTCGAGCTAGCTTCCGCCATACGGACATCTGGAGTTTCCGGGTCTTGGTTGCTTCGGGATGGTGATGACTGGAAAAACATAGGCGAAGACGACGGAACATTTCGCTCGGCCGCCAAGCGTCTGGCAGCGCGGGGGGTCGCCTGGGTTGGGCTGCTTGGGGGTTCACGGAAGTGTGAAGAGGCCGGCGATGAGGTCGGTTGGTTCGAAGAACGACCTCTCCTGTTTGCCGGTGAAGACATTATGAAGTGTGTAGGAAGAATTAGGCGTGGGGGGGTTGTGGTGGATGGTGATAGGGGAAGATTAGAATTAGAGGTGTGGAAAGAAGGGAGAGCAAAATTGTCGAATTAGGATAAATTGAAAATCAGGACGCGTCTGCAAGTAAGAACGCGGTCGCGTTCCTACCCGGGCTCTGATTGGACAAATTTGCAATTTAGAACGCGTAGCAATTACATAAGCAATATCATGTCGGTCTAACCTCTTCAGGACCTTTTTGTTGCCCTATATTTCAGGCCTCATAGTTCCCGAAGCCACCGCCTTCCTTTCATTCTTACCGCCTCAATACGCGCTGATTCTGGCGGCAGAATGACCCTGCAGCGATCCTATCCAAATCGGGAATAGATCATCGTCATACCTGAGATAGCATCGAGAAGCCGACGCGCCTGCCAGATGAGGGCGCCTTTGAATGCCATCCCTGAGAGCTATTCCGAGTATCTCAAGCTGTAAGTGCTTTTATATCTCAATTTCCTATTGGGACTTCCACTCATTCACCAACGCGTTCCAATCCAGTGAGCGTCGCAGGTAATGGACTCTGCAATCAATCTGGTTCCACTATTTCTCCGCTAAACTTCACTAGAGTATCCAACTTTACCTCGGAAAGGGATAGCTCCAGCCCTAAACAGGGTCTTGAGAGGGTCAAAGGGTGGCGGTGCCAGGAAACATTTGCCATTCTGACGCTCATTCGCACCGCCACAGGATAATCGGGCCAATCAACAACGCATCCCCTTTTCTGGAGGGTCCTGGTGTTTACACGATTGTGGAGAGAGTGGGCTCGTTGGTCTTCAAAACAAGGTCCCTTGGCAAGGTGCTCGTCCTCATTTGGTCTAAGGTGAAACAGTTTGTTTTTGCTTTGCGAAACTAAGAAGCGACAGACAACTCATACTAACGCCGTCCTGCAATCTCTCTGAAGTCGCCGGGATCTACTTTGCTGTTTCACCAGGCGCTTTATGTCATTCCACAGGCGATCGGCATACCCGCAACCTTTGCAACCATCCCTGTTCCTTTGATTTGGTGGAAAGCTTCCACTTTCCCTGGCGCTAGCCGAATCATCAGCCACTTCGGTCATTGTGCAACCATCCACGAGAAATACAATACATACGGGTGGGACATCAACCTTGGAAGCTGCAGAGCTGTCTCCACTCTGATTCAATTACTCCTTTGATGATCTATTTTCTTCACTTGCTTCCCCCCATTGTTTCTTTCTTGGAGGCTACTTCTAGCACATGGCCCTGGCCATGTTCACTTTATCCATTCAAACACCCTTGCTCCCGGAAGACTATTCCAAAAATTGTCAGTGGTAGCGTAACGCATACTATTGACAAGGGAGATTCCCCAGCTTTTCGGGTTGAGTTTTCCCATTTGATACCTCTCATCGTGCCTTTTTTGGCCTTTTAATTTTTCGATCTCCGTTTCTTATTCATTTCACCATGACAAACGCTCTTGTGGATGCCTTAGACCATGCAGGTGGACATGGAAAGGCGGACCAGGGCGAATCACTTGCCAGTTTTCTGGCCTCGCTGGCGACGGCCTTGGTCGTGTTTGGGGTTGAGTTCCTTCTTTTCATGATACTAAAGGGCAAATTGACTCGCATCTAGTAGGTCTACCGTATACTCCCCTGGGGACTGCATAGACATCTCAGCTGACCATGATACCAGTCAACCACGCACATACCTTGTTCCAGATCGAGAACGTACATCACCATCGCCGCCTGGTCTCTTTCGCTGGATCGGCCCGGTCTTTCGGACCTCAAGTGCGGAGTTTATCCAGAAAAGCGGTCTAGATGCATATTTCTTTCTGCGTTATCTGCGCATGTTGTTGAAGATATTCGTACCGCTTGCCCTCCTTCTTCTTCCAGTCCTACTTCCTATCAATCGAGTGGACGGAAAAGGCAAAACCTACACAAATGGTCATAATGGTTCTCGGTGGAATGTCAGTGGCCTGGATCAATTAGCATGGGGAAATATTAAACCTGAGAATACCCACCGATATTGGGCTCATCTGGTTATGGCCGTCATTGTCGTCGTGTGGATTTGTGCAATCTTTTTTGATGAATTGCGAGGCTACATCCGCCTACGCCAGGCGTATATGACATCGCCACAACATCGACTGCGCGCCTCTGCAACTACAGTGCTTGTTACAGCCATTCCACCTGAGTGGCTTGACGTTCAAGCTCTAGATAATCTCTTTGATGTTTTCCCAGGTGGAATTCGCAATATCTGGATCAATCGCAACTTCGATGAACTGAATGAAAAAGTGAAACAGCGGAATAAGGTGGCCCTCAAACTTGAATCTGCTGAGACATCATTGATTGCCAAGTGCAAGGAAGCGCAGTTGAAGCAGTTGAAATCAGAGCGCAAGGGTAAAGGGGCCAAAGGAAAGGTCAGCAATGAAGATCGAGAGAAAATGGCTACAGACCAGCGCGCTTCTCAGATGGCCATGGACGCCGGTGTAAGCTCTGGTAACCCTCACCAGGTGCAAACCTTGGATGAAGTGCTACACCGTAATCCGGACAGCCATCAGCGACAAACTTCTGATACGTCCCGTACCAGGGTATTTGACCCTGCTCTCGCAGCGGCTGGCGCAGTTGGTCTGGGAGTTGGAAAATTGGGTAAAACAGTTCTCGGCGGTTTAAAAAAGGTTGAAGGCGGCTTTGACAATACTTTTACACAAAACAGAGGCCTGGTGGCCACAATTGATAATGAAATACCACCTCGCCAAGTCACCCCTCCAGGGAATGAGGACCTGTCTCTTTCGAATTCAGTTGACACTGAATACCCCTCCTCCGCCACGGTGCCCCAATTACCAGAGCCCAAGCAGAGCAGCAATTCTATGTGCCGCGATCATCGAACTCCGTCCAAGCGGCCCTTTTGGAGATCTCGCGGCTCGTCCTACTCAAAACACTCCAAAAATGATGCAGAGGCTGATGAACATCCTCTCACCGCACCTGAGACCCCGATTGATGTGGATCGTTCAGCCTCTACGCAATCCTGCGACGAGAAAAGTGACAAACAGAAAACCCGCAAAGAAGGAGACAAGGTGGAGGGAGAAAAATATCCAATCGCCTACAACGAAGCATTTGACAACGAAGATTACGGAGAACCGCTGTGGAAGAAGTATATCCGCCCCAAAGACAGAGACACCTGGCGTCTTCCTTTATTCAAATGGAGCAAATGGCCTACAATCTGGCTTATTGGCAAAAAGGTTGATACAATCGACTACTGTCGGAAAGAACTTGCTCGGTTGAACTTGGAAATCGAGATCGACCAGCAGCATCCTGAACGATTTCCTTTGATGAATTCAGCGTTTATTCAATTTAACCATCAGGTTGCTGCTCATATGGCCTGCCAGTCTGTGACTCATCATCTGCCGAAACAGATGGCTCCACGGATTGTCGAGATCTCACCCGATGATGTTATCTGGGATAATATGTCCCTCAAATGGTGGGAACGGTATCTGCGTACAATTGGAATTATTATCATTGTTTGTGCAATGGTAGTTGGTTGGGCATTTCCTGTTGCTTTTACAGGCTTATTATCCCAGCTCTCTTACCTGGAAGGCGCATTCTCGTGGCTATCCTGGATAAGTAAGCTGCCTTCTTGGTTCATTTCAGCAATCCAAGGTGTGCTACCAGCACTGTGTCTCGCAATTCTTATGGCACTACTTCCTCTACTACTGCGATTCTTAAGCAGGAAGCAGGGTGTGCATACTGGTATGGCCGTGGAACTCACAGTTCAAAACTACTATTTTGCCTTCCTATTTGTTCAGCTATTCTTGGTTGTCACAATTGCGTCAAGTTTCTCGACTATCATTGACAATGCTACGGATGTGACGAACTGGGCGGATCTTCTTGCGGATAATATCCCCAAATCAAGCAATTACTTTTTCTCATACATGATTCTACAAGCCATGTCGGTTAGTGCAGGAGCCCTTGTGCAGATATTCGGTCTCATCAGTTGGTTCATTCTTGCCCCAATCCTCGATACAACTGCCAGAAAGAAGTGGGCTCGCACAACAAACTTGAATCAAATGCAATGGGGCTCCTTCTTTCCTGTGTACACAACACTCGCGTCTATTGGCATGATCTACTGCGTGATCGCGCCTCTCATCCTTGTATTCAACGTGATTACTTTCGGTCTTTTCTGGTTTGTCTATCGCTACAATACGCTCTATGTTACCAAGTTCCGTTTCGATACTGGTGGTCTTCTTTTCCCACGAGCGATCAATCAGCTCTTCACCGGTGTTTATTTCATGGAGGCCTCTCTAATTGCCATGTTCTTCTTGGTGCAAGATCAACATGGGCATACGTCTGCCAAGGGCCAAGGCATTGTGATGATTTTCGTTCTGGCTCTAACAGTTATCTATCAAGTGCTCCTTGATAATGCATTCGGACCTCTCATCAGGTATATCCCTGTCACCTTAGAAGACGACGCGATTCGTCGAGATGAGGAGTTTAAGCGTGCTCAACATGCTCGACTTGGACTTCCTTTGGATGAAGATGAGGAAGAGAAGGGACCCGTGGACCACGGTATTCCTCAGCTCCAACATGAGGAGGGACAGCAAGATCGAGATATTGAGCTTACGAGTATGGAGGACAACCAGGAAGATCGCAAACCGAATGCTTCTCGTGATCGTTTGTCAACGCCTAAGTTGGGCGACAAGCGACCATCTTGGGCCTCCAGGTCGCCGAATCGACGGTCCAAATTCTTTGGGGCGAACTCATCGAGCTCTCTTCCCATAACAAAGTCCCTTAGGGAGAAGATGGCGCAGAACGCCGTGCATGATGCCGAAAATCAAGGCCTCCCGGCCAAAACCCTAGGTCATTCTCTTTTCTCAGGTCTTCATGACGAATTGGAGGATTTGACACCCGACGAACGCGATCAACTGGTACAGCGCGCATTCCAACACGAAGCTCTCCGAGCCAAACGTCCAGTTATTTGGATTCCACGAGATGACATCGGTGTTAGTGACGATGAGGTCTACAGGACACAACGCTTCAGTAAACATATCTGGATCAGCAACGAGTATCAAGCACTGGATGGCAAATGCCGAACAATATTCAGCCGCAGCCCACCAGACTTCTCAGAAGTGGACCTCATTCAATTATGACAGATGCATTTTACGGGCGCCCCTGGATTTTCTTCTATTACTGTTTGTAAATTATCTTCAAGCGTGGCATATCTTTGTTCATAGAGCTAAATTCGTTCTTCCCAAGAAGGGATTTGTATATCTTTTGGTTATATGTCCTCCACTTTTTTCTAGTCCATAAAGCGACATAACGGCAACCGGTAGTTATCCACAACCCAGTAAGCTCTCCTCACACCCTCCCACTCGCCATCCAGCTTAGGCACCGGAATATCCTCCCACTCGATGTCGAATCCGGCCTCAAAGAGGTCCATCTCCGCAACCTTCTGGTACACATCATATGAGATTTGGCGATCGGCCCCCATGCCGTTGAAGAATCCCCACTTGCCGTCCTGCTCCAACAAGCCAATGACCTGTTCTGAGAAGAAATCCCGGAAATCGGCATAAGACTCAGCAAAAGTATCATAGTAAATGGCATCAAAGGTCTCCCCGTTTCCAACAAGTTCAGGGAGAATATCCTGCCAACGACCCTCATGAATCACAACACCAGGCTTGGTATCCCAGCCCTTGCGCTTCATCTCTGCGACAACATCGGGATGCGCCTCGATGATATGGTGCGCCGCAGGGCTCTGCTCCTGGAAGAACCCGTCCACAATGCCCATGCCATGACCAACATTGAGCACCTTGAGACCAGGGCGCGGTAAGAGTTTTTGCGCAGACTTCTGCATGATAGAGGTCTCCCAACCCATCATCACACCATTTTGGTCCGAATCCAAGATTCGATCCCTTGTGATATTCAGCGATGAATCCAGGTATCCGGGGTTCGAGACTTCGGGGTTTGCAAGTCTCTCTCCAGTTGTTGTAATAGTCGCAACGTCTGCTTCGGTGGCATCGACAAGTTCGGGCACGGTTTCGTTCTCGCCGGAGGCGTCTGCACCTTCCTCCTCTTGCTCTTCTTCCTCCTCATCTTCATCATCCCCATCGGAGAGCGGTCCATATCCCTCCAATCGACTGAGCAACATCTCCGCTCTCACTCCAGCATCAACAAGCATCTCGTAGATTTCAGTCGCGCCAATTCTCCTCGCAAGACATCCAGGGGTCTCATCGTTGCGATCAAGATCATTCCAGATAGCGCCCTCGTGCAAAAGAAACTTCACAGTCTCCGCACCAGTCTTCAGAGTCTCGGTGTTCGCATCGGTCTCGTCGCCATTCGCTTGCGCGCCGTTTACGTCGTTGGTCTCATCCGCATCCTCTGTCTCAGGCTCGCATGCTGCAATGGCAGAGTGGAGGGGTGTGTAGCCAGTTTCGGGGTCTTTCACATTGGCGGCGTCCGCGTGCGAAGATGGTGTGCGCACTAGGCGGCGCAGCTTAGGGATATCATGTTGGGAGGCGGCGAGGAGGATCTCTTGGACATCAAGGTCGACGTCGATTTGGGTGATTGAGAAATCCGAGAATTCGTTCGTAGTGGGGTCGGTCATTTTGATGTGATTTTCTGGCGGGGTGTTAGCTCGATCCCACGGGCTAGAACTTCCACTCCGCTGAGTTATATAGTATTTGTGGTCAAGAGCTTCAAGAAATATTGGGTAAATGGGAATCTCAAGGTACTTACCCAGAAAATCTGGATTTACCGTAGGTCTATAATGAACGAATGTTCAAGTTGAACGATGAAAAAAAGTTGGTGGAGCTCCGAGTCCGCTCGCCGCCTTCGTCCCCGCGCCGCGCTTACTACTAAAATATGTATATCATGCCACGGGAAGGATAGGTATACAGCATTCAACTGTTCAAGTTAGTATGTAGTACGACTCGGACTCGAGTTCAAGACATTTGAGTCAGAATAATAGCAATACTAATAGTACCACATAGTATCTACATGGTGAGACTATGTTAGTGGCATCTTGGGGACCTGCATTCAAGTTTTTTTGCATATGTGCTAGTGGCCCACATGTGGTCAACTGGTACTTAAGTTGGTACATTCAAGTTCGAAAGCCACTGGGGCATACATACATAAAATGCGCAGATTTACAAAATTTACTCAGAAGTTGGAGAGGTTAATAAAATAAAGAGAAGAGACCGCATTCGGATGCTCCTGAATAAGCTATTTGTACAGATATTTCTCCACCCCGGCGCCCAAATTAATGATGTAGTTATTTGCTTTCCTCACTAGACGCGTTGACATTCAGTCCAAGACCCTGCGCATCCAGGTAAAGCTTGTTCTTGCCACCGTTCTCTTGGATGATCTGAGCAACTTGACGGGCGTTCTCGATCTTGCGCAGCTCGATGTAGCTCTTGCTCTTCTTGATAGCATCTCCAATCAGCTCAGCGGAGCGAGCCTCACCCTGTGCGCGGACAATGAAAGCCTGCTTCTCCTGGCGAGCCTTGTCGACAACGAAGGCTGCACGCTGGGCATCTTGTTGGGCCACTTGCTTGGCCTCGACGGCAGCGGTAAATTCGGGAGAGAAGGTCAGGTGCTGCGGGGAGAATGTCAGTAAGCGTTTGACCAGAATAAAATGACAGGCTTATGAGAGTCTGATAAAGCTTACAGTCAAGGAAACATCGTCAAGGGCAATGTTGAAGCGGGCGGCACGGCGGGCCAAGTTCTCACGGACCAGGCGGGCAACATTCTCACGTTGAGTGATCAGCTGGCTGGCGTTGAACTGGGCCACAACACTCTTCAGGACCTCGTTAACAATCGAGGGGAGCACACGCTCATCGAAGTCTCCACCAAGTGTACGGTAGATCTGAGGCAGAGCATCCACGCGGGGACGGGACAGCACACGGCAAGTAATGTTCACCATCTGCAAGTCCTTGGTTCCGGTCAACGAAGCAATGTTGCGCGGCTTAGCGCGGACATCGTAAATAATCGGGGTCTCGACCCAGGGGATTCGGAAGTGGGTTCCTATGTAACCGGCAAGATTAGTCTTGAGCTCTATGCACTGTCGGAAGTCGGTCCTCACCTTCACTGTAGATTTCCTTTCGCACACCACTGAATCTTGAGTACTTGATAGCGCGATGACCACCATCAACTAAATAAAGCTGTTAGACGAGATCCTAGGCCCCAGCATAATGTATTCGTTATATGACCATACCATTGAAGAGCGAGTTCGAGATAGCCCAGGTACCGGCTCCGATCAGGACAAGACCGGCCAAACCCATACCACCGCGACCACCGCCTGGGATATTACCCTTGCGTCGCTGCAGCATAAGCTGTACGCGCTCCCAAGCCTCTCGTTGATTCTGAGACATGATGTGAAGGTTAGAGAAGAGGTGGTTTGTAGGGTGTGAATGAAGACGGGACGTCCGAAGAAGATGCATAGGAAGGCGGTAGGGGCAAAGTCCGGCAGAATATCTTCCTTCTTTGAACTCAAGCGCTCCTCCAACCTTCGAGCTTCTCTCTACATCATCTCATTGCAACCATGGCGCCCGATCGCACGGGAAAAAGCGTGTTCCTAGGGAATATTCCCTACAGTATGTGTCTCGTTCCTTCCACCAATACGTCAATATTTCTGTCATTTACTGATCATCTCCGCAGACCTCACTGAGGAGCAAGTCAAAGACATTCTCAGCACCGCCGGGACCGTTACCAAGTTCCGGTTAATGATGAACCCTGAGACTGGAAAGCCAAAAGGATACGGATTCGCAGACTTTGCCGATGCCGACGCCGCAGCTTCAGCTGTTCGAAATCTCAATGACTACGAGATCATGGGTCGCAAGATCCGAGTCGACTGGCCTCATAACAATGAGAAGGATTCGATACCCACAGACTATCCCCAAGAATCGCAACCGACACAGGACCCCGCGCAGCAGATGCAGCAGATTCCTGGTGCCGCGCCACTCCCTCCTCTGCCTCCAGGTGTCGAAGTCCCACCTCATCTCGACTGCCCCAACGCCATCTCTCACACTCTCGCCTCTCTTCCCCCAAACCAACTCCTCGACGTCCTCACCCAGATGAAATCACTTGCAGTGGCTGATCCGGCCCGCGCAACTGAGCTTCTACGCCAAGCGCCCCAACTCGCGTACGCTATTTTCCAGGCACTACTCCTCATGAATCTGGTTGAATACCAACTTCTCGGATCTATTGTTGAGCAGGCTGCCCAGCCTCAGCCGGCAGCACACAACCAGTACCAGCAATATGGTGTTCCCGGTCAGATATCTACTCCACCTGTTGCTGCCACACCATTCGCTCCGCCACCCCCACAAGCTGCAGCTCCCCAGCCTGTAGCTGGCCAAGAAGAGCTCCTACAGCAGGTATTGGCTATGCCGCAAGCTGCTATTGATGCATTGCCCCCGATGGAACGCAATCAGATTATGATGCTCCGCCAGCAACTGATGCAGGGTGGTATGAGGTAATGGCACGTGACATGCCACCTGAAAATAAACATTATGCATCTGTTCTGGGACTCGAATTCATGGGCCCTTGTTTCTTCCCCTTCTTTTTCAATCATGCTTAATAGTTCTTTTTATGTGGCGAGGGATGGCGCATGGAGTTCAATCTTTTTTATTAGGACCAATTGCATGTCAGCTCTTCCGGGCTGTAATTCTAAAAACAGGAAATCAATATTTTTTTCTCCTTGAAAACATAAACTATCCTGGGGGTTGTTTGCGTCAAGTCCACTCAACTTCCCCCTTATACCTTATATTTGGGTTGAGCCCCACATATTGACCATATTGATACAGTGAATGAACAATGCCAGAGCCACATGCCGTGCAGAAAGGGCACAAACAATGGCTGACACTGACATGTGTCTACCACCCCATGAAGACTCCTCCTCCCTGGAGGGACTCATCAAGACGCTACATGCAGGTACCCGGACCTCGGGCGACAAATAATCAAAGAAGCTTTCAAATCACTGGACTTGCACCTTGTCCCGTGTGGGCAGCACACTTTTTCACAATCGGAGAGCTTTCCCCAAGACTGGTAAAAGCGAAAGGAAGCATTGAAATACATCGCAAGGTAAAGCACACCACCGAACCAAAGACTCAAAGGTGGATTCCATCGCCAACAAAAACCCCAACATCACTATGGGAAACCCCGGACTAACACAGCAAATCTACGCTCCCATTCAGGCTTCCTCCCGTCCCAAGTCGCCGCAGTCCCGAGTCACTCCAATCCCGAATATATCCCGTCCAAGAGTTACTCCCGTCCTAAGTCGCTGCAGCCCCGAGTCACTCCAATCCCGAATATCTCCCGTCCAATAGTTACTCCTGTCCCGAAGGTCTCCCAGGCCGAGTGGCTGCAGCCTCGAGTCGCTCTCGTCCCGACTTAACACTGTCCCGGAAACAGAAGTGAGACGGCACGGCAAATGAGAGACATTAGAAGTGATTAATTACATATTGTTGATATGGCTGGGCTGCCCATGATTCATATGAATGCGAACCAAGACTTGAGGGCCACAGGAAGAAGGACCACGGGAGGTCACTCCACGTCAAAAGAACCAATCACCTCTCGCTGGCAGCAGCAGCTATTTTGGATGTCACCACCTCAACTGCTTGCAAGAAAAGCCATTATTTCTCTCATCTGGGATCGAAGCCGGAGGGAAATGGAGAGATACAGAGAGAGGCTCACGGTACACTTATACGGGTGGTGTTCAACCAGGCTTTATCACTCAGAATTGGTATTCAGTTAAAAACAGCCCTATGGACACCAAACCGCCCATGCTGCAGCACGTGACGCCGAAGCCCTGCAAAGTTGGCAACCTTGGAATCGTCCAGACGGAACAGGCATCACGTGCTGGAGGAGCCCTTCAAAGTTGGAGATCCTGCCAACAGATCGGAGCAGCTTTATGTGGCAGCACGTGATTCCCAAGCCCTGCAAAGTTGGCAATCATCCACACGGAACAGGCATCACGTGCTGGCGAAGCCCTTCAAAGTTGGATATCCTACCAACAGATCGAAGCAGCTTTATGCGGCAGCACGTGATTCCCAAGCCCTGAGAACTTGAACTTCTGTTTTCTAAAGCAATACTAAAAGACAATGGGGTCCGGTATGAAAGAATCCTTCTTTTGAACTATCTATCTGTACATGATTTCTTAACAATAAACCAGTCATGAATACCTATTCTACTACATTGTTTCTTGCAGGTGCTTCCCATTTGGAGATGTATGGTCAATGGTATTATGGGGCCCCATGTCTTTGTCTCGCCCAATATCTTCAAAGAAGTCGTTTTTTTAGGTTCCTGCCAGAAATCCCGAGATCATGCAGGTTTGGCAACAAACGAGATCTCCATAGTTGGTATACAGGTAAAGGCTAACGACTTCAAAGCTAACATTGAGCTGCGGTGCTAGTAGTATTTCTTTGAGGTCCTAGTGATCCGTTGGTGCTTGATTAAATACCTGAAGCTCATTTAAGTCGCATCATGAGCTCAAATTTAGCTTAATTCACGTTTAATTGATGTTAGCTATCAGGTACCATCTGACTGCACGTTCAAATCATATAGTGAAAGAGCTGTATTACGGTAGAGTGCTCTGGTTGGCTTCCTTTCTGGCTGGGGTCAAACCGCAGCTTGGTCGAGCAATCAGGTCACCGTCCAGCCTCGTGGGTACTCAGCCGCGCGGCTTAGTCGAGTGGTGGCTTTGCCAGGTAGGTTTCAGCTGCGGCTTGGCCAGGCAATCGATCTGGGCAAGCAATCGATCTGGACAGGCAATCGACTGGGCAATCGATGACATCGTCCTGGGGGTGGTGCATGTGATTTCGTAGCCTGGTCAAACATAAACAAAAACCCCCTCCCTCTCCTTCCTTCTTCCTTCTCTCTTCTTCACGTTAACCACAACCTCCAAAACCTGCAATAAGCAGATGCCTTATTGCAGTTTCTTGTGGAAACGTGCCGCGGCCATCACAACGGCCAACCTGTAAGTCTAAAATGATGAATCTTGATAAATTTGATGATTTTTGTTGACATTTTGATGAAACAGTACCTTCGGCGAGCTGCCTTGAACAACTTGGTCTTTGACCAGTTGTTCTTCATTCTTCTTCGCCCGAACACCCTTCACTCCTTCGCCGTCCTCCTCCAGCATGGACGCCCCTCCGGAGGTTTTCCATGCCTGGAGCAGAGAGGGTGCCCGTGGCATTGCGGGGAACGAGCCCCCAATGTCGACCCTCAAGGAGATATTTGCCCATCTCGCAAAGCGGGCAATGAGCCTGGGACTGGGCCGAGTACTGGCCCGTCTGGAGAATTACCCTCTCCGGACGGCAACCGTGTGCTCCGGTACCGAGAGTCCCCTCATTGCCCTGCAGATGGTAATGAAGGGTAAGTCAATCTCATTCACATTTCTCCCAGGCATTCCAAGGTTGTATACATCGGAGGCTTCAAATTCGACCCGCAGTCATCTGAGGTCACATCGGTAAATTTCGCTATTGGTTCAACACCAATATCACGCAAGCCTCCGTTGTGTTCAGCTCACTTTAACATCTCTTTAGCTTTAGATAAGGACCTTAAGCTGACGGTTCAAATAGGTCTTGGCCAAATCGACGGCCCAAAATTACGGACATCTCACAGATTCAGCTGTGAAATTGTGGCGTTCAAGCAAGCCCTCATTGAACGCAACGTTGGGCCCGCCCACCTCTTCAGGGATCTCCGAGACCTAGGAGGTGACGTGGCGTAAGTGACTGATCAATTCCAATAAAGTGAGAGATATGAAGCTTACCATACTTTTAGCCAAACCGCCTATGGGTCACTGGATTTGATCCCCGGTGACCTAGATGTCCTAATTGCGGGAACAGCGTGCGTCGACTACTCGCTGCTAAACGGCAAGAAACCAGAGAAAGGGAAAGGCGAGTCGGCCTCAACTTTCAATGGTCTCCTGGCCTATGCAGACAAGTATAGACCTCGCCTCGTCATTTGCGAGAACGTTCGGGGAGCCCCATGGAGCGACTTTGTGGACGCGTGGAACGAGATCGGCTATTCGGCGGACTACCAAATCGTCGACACTAAGAAGTACTACCTACCTCAAACCCGTGAGCGAGGTTATCTGATTGCCGTTGACAACCGCCGTCTGAAGAACCTCGGTTTCGAAATCTCCACCATCAACAGCATTTTAGCCCACGCCAAAGATTTGATCGTGCAGTTTCAGCGCCCGTGTAGCTCACCAACAAGCCAATTCTTATTGAGTGAGGACGATCGGCAACTGGAGCGAATCGAGAGAGATAACGTGACGCGCCTTCAAGCCCTTACCGATCATGCCGAACCGAATTGGGCGCGATACCAAGTGCGACACCTCGAATTTCGAGAAAAGCTAAATGCTGGAGATCAACGAGTCGTCAGTCGTTCACAACCCGGGGGTGCCAGTTGTACGGTACCCGACTTTTACAAACAACTCTGGTTCAAAAAACAAGTCGAAAGAATCTGGGAGACAATCGACATCAAGTATCTTATCGGCCTTGTGAATAATTTCGATTTTCACTACAAGGAACAATACATCGACCTGTCTCAAGGTGTTGATCGTGGAAGTGACAGCAACACAAGCTTTGGTGTGACTGGATGTCTGACGCCATGCGGTATTCCATTTTCAACCATTCGCGGTGGACCCCTCAGCGGTCTTGAGGCTCTTTTGCTTCAAGGTCTCGCAGGTGAAAACATTATTCTGTCCTCCGAATCATCCAGACAACTTCAAGATCTTGCCGGAAATGCTATGTCCTCTACCGTTGTTGGAGCAGTGATATTAGCCGCCCTTATTGCATGCGTTGAGATCTTAGAAGACCGAACCGAGTATGGACCCCCGGGAGCCCATGGTGGCTCTACGAAGAAGAATGAAATTCTCCCACCCCCAGTGTGCAAAACACAGACAGGCCACAGTCTTGTTGATGCCATTGCGGATAATGTGGAATCAAAAAACAGGCCGTCCGATGAGGACCTGCCGACAAGTGAGCTTTGCTGCAGTGAGGAACGTTGGTCGGCTCTCGAAGCACAATCTGTGTTAGCCGCTCGTTATTGTTATTGTGAAAAACAGACTCAGCACAAGCGCAGAATTCTCAAGTGTACTGATTGTGGCCATACAGTCTGCGAGGCTTGTTCTGGAAACCCCCCTCACGCTTACAAATCCATGGTGTTTGATGAGGATCGAATCCAGCCACTGCAGTTTATGAAGACACTGAAAGAGGAACTGCCCTTGCAATTCAAGATTTCCGGTTTATCGAGCAAGAAATTCGAACCGTTCAAGGAAAGAACAGTCAAGGTCATTAAGAAGTTCCTGCCGGAATTGAAGCAACCCGAAGACCCCGAAGTCACCTGGGACAAATACATCTCTTCTGTCCAGAACGCCCTAAATGAGGTGGTACGACTCACTGATATCAAGCGGAGAGAGATTTGGACCGTCTACTTCGACAGCAAGTGGGCTAGTCTCCATATTGAGATCGATCACGATGGCCATGAATTCTTGCTGTTCGCCAAACCTCCTGAGGATACTCCATCCCTGAGCGTACTGAGAGAGATATTTGCAAAGCCAATTGCACGAATGCGCTCAAAGGGCTCGTCTCCAGGAATTTGGGAGTTTATGGAACCTCTCAGCATTGGGTTCGATATCAAGGTGCACGGCTCAGGTCGCCAAGTCAACGCATACCTGCCAGAATGCGGCATCAAGTTGCCCCCAAGAGACAAAGAGCAATTGTGGACTGAGCTCAACGTTTCCTGTAAGGCAGGTGATCTTGGACTTCTTGACCATGCCCTGAGTGGGGTTTATGAGCATCTCCCCAACTGTGGAACTGCCATGGGTACCTTGTACAAGAAGAAAACTCTCCAAGATGAGACTCCAATCTTTATGTTCTTTGATCCACGGAATTATGGAGGCGTGAAAGAGGACTCATATGTTTTCTCCCTCGAGCACCGAAGAAACACAGGAAACGAAGTCCGAAAGGTCATTGCAGAGGTTCAACCCGACTTGGAACTCCACGCATTGGGCGATAGAGTGATCGAAAAGATTGCTTTTGCCAGACGCGCTCATAAAGCGCCTGGAATGACTCTCACCCCTCTTGACCACAATTCAATCTCCTACCAGCATCTAGACCCTGAGAAAGTCATTGAATTCCCCGGCACGACTTGCCACGAAAGATACATTCCCATCTTATCAATGACTGATCGACCTGGCTGTCAGACCTTAAAAACGGCCTTGACATCGGACTGGAAACACATTAAGCCTGAACAAGCTCAGGAGGAACTCCAAGAAATTTTGTGGACTCTTCACAGATTTGGTGATATGTCATCCTTTGAAGAATGGCGCCCTATGCAGCCAACGTCCCACATACCTATGACTGGCTCAACATGTCAGGATTGCACACCACGCAAACCCGGATTGCTGTGGGGAGTGGACAACAGAAGAAAAGTCCTGCCTTATGAAGACCCCCAAGAAGCAGCAGTATGGGAACGTGCAGTCAAAACCAAGGCTTCGCCGTTCTTGATATTCAAATCCGTTTCTGAAGATGGCTCCACACAGCTACAGTTTGCCTTGAACCTCCAAGTGATGGCCCATATAGGGTTTGGAAGATTCACTGGACTCACAGAAAATGATAAGGCCGAATTCAAGTGGCGTCTCGTTTCCAACGTGTACGATGTTGGCAGAAAGAAGCATTCCCGCTTCACTCTTCTTGATAACCTTGATGATATCCCTCATTCGCAGCCACCAAATTTCCTTTGCAATCTGCGAATTGAACAACTCCGATCTTTGCACTGGATGATTTCCCAAGAAGCCGAAGACGTCGAGCCTTTCGTTGACGAAGAAGTTGAAGAAACCAGTTTACCACTCATGGGATGGCGAGCCGAAGTCAATATCTCGATTCCACGAGTCATTCGTGGAGGTCTCATTGCTGATCAAGTTGGATACGGAAAAACTGCGGTAGTCCTTGGCCTCATCGATTCGCAATTCGAAGCAGATAAAGCAAGAGTTGCCACACAACTCACAGCGCCTCACACCGATGGACTGATCCCAACCAAGGCTACCCTGCTTG
Source organism: Penicillium herquei (assembly GCA_039634405.1). NCBI lineage: Eukaryota > Fungi > Ascomycota > Eurotiomycetes > Eurotiales > Aspergillaceae > Penicillium > Penicillium herquei. Next base: position 7,077,810 of record CP098388.1, read on the forward strand.
TTGTACCTGCAAATGTCTTTGAACAATGGCATGCAGAGATTGAAAAATTCCTCGGGAAGAAATACCAGATCCTGAAGATCGGAAACGTTGTGAAACTTCGAGGCCTCAGCATTCGTGACATTCAAAACGCTGATATCATTCTCGTTTCATGGGCTGTTTTTACCAACACTGCCTATTACCAGCTACTCAGACTTTTCACGGGTGTTCCAAAGGTTCCCAATAAAGGCGGCTCTGGACGAGCCTTCGACTGCTGGTTCCAGGAAGCTAAGGAAGCTCTTCAAGAAAGAATCCGGACCCTGACTGAGCGTGGTGTTGATGACTTTGTGCAAGAGCTCTTGGACAGATTCACTGAATTTAAAAAGATTCAAGATGATGCGTCCTACATCCCATCCCGCCGACTCCGTGGAGCTGCATTTGCTCGTGCAAACCAACTGTCACAACAGGCGCAACGAGAATCTCAGTACGCAGCGGCAGAAGCCGAGAGAGAAGCAGAGGAGGCACAACAAGAGTTCGAGGAGCCAGCAGAAGAGTCCGAAGAGAAACAAGAGGATACATCCCGTCAAGCGGGTAACAAGCGAAGAGCAACTCCTTCATCCAGCAAGGGCAAATCCAAACCCAAAGCCACCCCTAAGCCCAAGCCAAAACCCAAGCCCAAGCCTAAAGCTAAGGCCAAACCCAAAACCACATCTAAAGGCAAAGGCAAAGCTCGCGCTGACCCAGAAGAGGATGAAGATTTTGTTTCCGACAGTGACCAATTCGATACTGATGACAATCAAGATGCCGACGAAGGCAATGATGAAGGCTGGTCAGAGCTACCAAATGCAACGGACGACAATGATGCCGATGACGAGTCAGATGGAGACCAAAAGAAAAAGACCAAGCGTTCTCAAAAGCCCTTGGACTATGACAAGGATACCTTTTCCGAGAGCGAAATCCGAGAGGTGTTCAAAATCCTATCCAGAAATTCACCGGGATCCTCTGACGTGAAGTGTCCACTCTTCCATGCTTTCAAATTCAATCGAATCGTCATTGATGAATTTACATACGCCCATGAGGAGAAGCAAGTTTCCCTGCAGGGTCTCTCTGCTCGTTCCAAATGGATTATGTCTGGCACGCCCGGTCTCCGAGACTTTACTGATATCAAGACCATTGCGCAGCATCTTGGAGTTCACCTCGGAGTTGATGACGATGGCGATTCCCCATCTCAGAGCGATCGTCTCAAGGTCCAGAGAAAAAATCTCACCCTGGCTGAAAAATTCCAGATGTACCAGCTTCCTCGCACCAATGACTGGCACTTAAATCGTTACCACCATGCTCAGCGTTTCCTCGACAAATTTGCTCGTCAGAATGTTGCTGAAATTTATCACATTCCCGTGGAAACTCATGTCCTTCTATCTCGACAGTACGAGGCTGAAAGATTGACCTACGATGTCATGTACCAGCGTCTGTTCAATACAAACAGCAGCCGTTCACGCAAAATCCATAACCCGGATAATGATCTTCAGATTGAACTTGTGAACAAAATCTTCTCCGTGGCCAAGGCTGCATCTGAGGCATTAGTGAAGGCTTGCATGACAGTTCGAATCTGGACTGACGAATACTCTCTTGACAAGTGTGAGAAAAAGCTCACCGCTCTCAAAGGCCTGTCAATCAAACGTGAGAAAAAGCTGAAGGACTTGTTTGCAGAGGGAGTCTTACATGAAATCCGACATACGCCCAATTCTCCAGCCTGGAATGAGTTCCGAAGAGATCACATTTCCCGCAATACCATTGGCGATAAGGAACTTCGTGATGAGTTACTCCAGTTCATCTCTGATACGTTTGAACTCTTCACTGATGAGGCCAACATCCCGAAAGACATCCAAGCAAACTTTGTCAATAGAACGATGAAGGCATTACCCCAGGCAGCGAAAGCCAGAGTTAAAAGATCCACAGGAGGCAGATCATCTTTGGGAAGTGCCAGTAACTCTGCAGGGCCGACCACTGCAGGGAGCGGAAATACTTCCACGGAACAATCACAGCCACGCAGAAGATCAAGCAAGGCGAAAGGGAAGAGACCTATTGAGGATACAGCTGAGGACTCTGCAGGGCCGACCACTGTAGAGGACGAGAACGGCGAATCCTCCCAAGGAAACCCACAGCCGCGCAGAAGATCAAGCCGAGCAGGAAATCAACCTTTTTACGGTTCTGTCGATGACTCTGATGAAGATAGCGACAATGCAAAGGCATCCAAGGATCAAGCATCGTCCCGCAAAAGACAGAAAACCATGCCCAAAAAGGAAGAGCGACCTACCGAGGAAGATTCACCTACAGGGGACCAGCCATCTTCAAGCTCAAAACCTTCAAAGGATCAGCCTGCGAAAAAACCACCATCTTCGGAGGAACAAGAAGTGCTTGCCGCTTTCAAGGAGCTAGAATCAACCAAGAAAGAAAAGGCCGAATTCAACATTGCGGCAGCGATGCGAAAGGACCTCAACACGGCCCTGAAGGACGTTATCCAGAATGCCCGCAACATCCGCTTTTGGAATACTATGAAGGAACTCCAGAACAGAGTCAAAGAGCGCAGTGCCATAATAACTGAATGTTCGAGATGTACGTCGGATTTGACGAAATACTCTGAGCTCACAATCCTCAGTTCTTGTGGACATGTCCTGTGCCAAACCTGTCTGGCAGAATGCAACGCACGCAAGGAAGCCGACGAGTCCGATGAAGAAGGCCCTGAAGTCCCAGACTCAATCGCAAACGACCTAGCATTCTTCAAATGCTCCGTCAAAGGATGTACCGGATCTGCACGAGTGGCTTGCCGTCTCGAGGGTCTCACGCTGGACAGCAATTTCATGATCAAACAAAGCCGCAAGATAACCGGTCTCCTCGAACTACTTGATACAATCCCCGACTATGAGCAGGTCATCCTCTTTGTTCAGTTTGACGACATCATGAGCATGGTTGCTCGCGCTTTGGAATACGCTGGCATAGAATTCCGAGCTGTCCGCAGTGGCAGATTCACAGGTCTGAATGACTTCACCAAGGGACCTAGAGATGCGAATGCACGCCGAGTCAAGGTGTTGCTGCTACCACTTCGCCGTGAAATGGCTGCTGGACTGAACCTACAATGTGCCAACCACCTCATCTTCATGGCGCCAATGGACACGGACAATCAGCACGAGTACACTGCCGAAATGACTCAAGCAATCGGAAGAGCCCGTCGCTACGGACAGAAGCGCACTGTCAATGTCTACCACATGCTCCACCGTGCGACCTCCGATATCGAGATCATGCAGCGCCGACGCAATGAAGTCCTCGTTGAGCGCGATGGGCGAGCGATTTTTGTCCCCGGTGATGAAGTTTCCGCCTCTGACGTCGCAGTTGAGAGTCAGTCGCTCCGCTTTGTCGAGTCACTGGATCCTGACTATGATGAAGGTGGTTTCGATGGTTTCGATGAGTGATCCTTTGAGGTGGTCTCGTCGTCTTTTTTTTTTTTTCTTTTCTTCGTTTTCTTCGTTTTCTTCGTTTCATTCTTTTATTGTATTATTATTTTGCTTTTTTCATTTTTATTCTGAATTTTTGGTTATCATTACCCACGCCTGATAGGCTTTTATTATTAAAAAGTGGTTTTTACCTCAAACTTGAAGTTGTTTTTGATACTTGTAGTTATTCGTAGCAACTGGACAAGTACTAGAAGTAAGCTGCGAATCTCGAGCCCTGGAGGTACTCTTATAGTTACAGACTTTGGAGAGACGGTATATCAGCCTTGTTCAATGGACACTCGGTCATTATAGTAAGATGGATACATTCTAACTAGAACCGAAAGGCTCTCGTGGAGTAAATAGTAGTCTGAAGAGGTGGAAGACTTAAAAAATTGCATTGATGCCGACTTAATCTGCATCGGGCTCCTATTCCCAAGAAAAAAAATAAAAACTTTAGGGGCCACGTACTGTACATGGTAGACAAATGAAAAACAAACAAAATGCTCTCTAGAAAGACGATCGTGCAGCGCGCCGGTGTGCATATAAATTTTGTTTTCTTCAGCTCTGCGTCTGCGCCGGGGTAGCAGAGAAGGGATTCTCCATTAATAACCCTTCCTTGATTCCTTCGATCCAAATCAAATCATAAATGCGGCCTTTAAACAAATTAAACGAGTCCCGATGTTGAGACTAGTTTATTGCTGGGGCTGCGCATCCAGAGCACCGTCCTTGCGCATCATGGTCTCGGGGTTCCAGACAACTTCGGTAAGGTTGGTCAGACCGGCGCTGTTCTCGCAGGTGTCACGTCCGCTCAGCGGGCCGGGAGCAGGGACCTTAGTAGCGGCGGAGCCAGTAGCAGTAGCAGATTCCTTAAGCGCAGTCAGGAGGGTCTTGATGGATTCGGGGGTGAGATCCTCGTAGTAGTCGTCGTTAATCTGGACCATAGGGGCGTTGACACAGGCACCCAGGCACTCGACCTCGATGTAGGTGAAAAGGCCATCCTCGGTGGTGTGACCAGGGGTGATGCCGAGGTGCTCGTTAATGGCCTTGACAATGGCGTCAGAGCCACAGCCTCCGAGCTGGCAGGGGGTCTAGAACAAAAAGAAAATCAGTTCAGGATGCCGCAAGAGTCAAATGCGAATATCGAAGGATGAACATACGGTAGTACAGATCTGCACAAAGTACTTTCCGACGGGCTCACGGTTGTACATAGTGTAGAAAGTGGCGACCTCGTAGACACGCATAGGAGGCATCTCGAGCATACGGGCAACCTCGTTCATGACGCTGATGCTAGTGAAACCGTGCTGGCGCTGACCGAGATCAAGGAGAGGCATAACGGCGGCCTTCTTGTACTGCGGTGGGTAGCGGTTAAGAATCTCATCGACGAGGGTGAGGTTCTGCTCGGTGAACTTGAAGGGAATGGAAGGGTTGTTGGTAGGAGTGTTGCGGTGCTATAGAAGAGCAATATATCAGTCAATTGTCCTCTCTTGCAGAATGCATGACCGGCTTGCACCGGGCCAATGCCCGAGGGGTCCTAGGAGCTGGGTTCACGTACAACGGACAGGGAGTCGCTGCATCGTTGCGGGGCGGCGGAAAATGATCTGAAAGGGGTGAAAGGAGTCTGGCGCAGTAGCCTGCTGGCCCGCGAAACGGGGAAAAGCTTCGAGGCCATTGTGTAGAGGGATTGAAGGTGGATTGAGGTGGATGTTGAGTTGAGGAGAATGACGGATCGAGTTGGCAAGACGTTTTGCGGGCGGCTAACCAATCAGAGTCGACAGATTACTCCCTTCATATTCTTCCTCTTCGATCTGCATATAACTTGCACTCTTCTACTAATTGAGATGAATTGATGATATTTTGCTTTTACATGAATTATATGGACTCGATTGTCATTATTCAACCATAACACATCGATCAGACTTCTCGTGATGCTCGTCCTCAAGAACCAATCATGTACCAGCAAAATCAGCTTCATTAGCCAGGCACACCTGTGGACGCCTACACATTCTCCATTCGATAAACTTCATATGCAACTTCTTCATATGGATGCGCCTTGGTTAAGGCCTGAACTGCATTCAACATCACTTCGCGACCGAGACACATAATCTCCGCCTTAACTTCCTCGCATCGCTCCAGTGTCCCGACAGCCCCAATGGCCGGGTTTGCATCTTGACTGGGAAGAAATTGTCCTGTGCCATTGGTCTGGAAACAGCACTTCGTGTACTTGCCACCTGGAAAGGAACCAGCCCCTGTTGCGAAGATGGCTTCTTTGCAAGCTTCAAGGTCGGTGGGCGGTACGAAGAAGATCAATTTGTAGCGGTCGGGTAGGTCTGTAGTGGCTGACATTGTTCTCACTTGGGTTGAAAAGCTCCAGTGGTATGTTGAATCAACTGCAGGTATTGTAGAGCTATGTTGAAAGATAGTGTGTCGTGCTACACTTGGTTGGCGAGGGCCTTTGATATGACCAGAACGTAAACTTTGGGTTGATAAGCCACGCAGATTGTGAAACGTCTGGTTAAACCTGAATATCTTTGGCCGAATAGTAGGCTTGACAGTTGACCAAGTACTACTAACACGGATGGTTTGGGACATGAGAACCGAGCGGGGAAGATGCGTTGGCACTTAAACTGGGAGCTAACAAGGGTATAAGGAACTTCGGGTACATGGTCAACTGGTTGATATGTGTTGGTATTGTTGTTGCCTCACATCTCAGGCATCATTATTTGGCTATGTACTCCAGAGCTCCGTATGTTGTATAAAGTTGAATATGAAATATACATGTTGAAAATCAAACATCAGGGGGTATCACCAAGTACCTCAAATCTACAGGTACTTGTTCACATGCGTCGTGATGCGCTCCAAAAGCTCCGCCTTCCTCTCATTAGAGATCCAGCTCTCCTGTACCGCATTCTCGGCGACAATCCTCCACTCCAACACAGATAACTTGTGTGCCTCCTGCACGGCGCAGTAGTTCTCGAGAATGTATGCTCCGAAGTACGCAGGGTCATCACTGTTAATAGAGAACTTGACACCCGCCTCCAGGAACTTGCGAATGGGCACCTCAGCAACAGACTTCACACATTGAAGCTTGACATTCGACACGGGACACACAGTCAACAAGGTATTCTCCTGTGCAACCCGCTTCATAAGCTCCGGATCCTGAATCAAGTTGATTCCATGATCAATGCGCTGCGCACCGAGTTCCAGAGCGGTACTAATGTATGTTGAATCTCCCTCTTCACCCGCATGCGCCGTAAGACGAATGTTCTTCTCTCTGGCAGAAGCATAAATCTCCCGGAACATGTCCTTCGGGGGACCAACTTCAGATGAAGACCATCCGAGTCCATGAATAGTACCCTTCTCATAATCACCCGAAGCAAGGAACTTCTCGTACAGCTGATTAGCCGATGCAACAGGCAGATGGCGCAAGAAGCAGAGAATCAGTTTAGTGCTCAGACCCAGTTCGCGCTCTGCGCGCTTGCAGCCTTCAGAGAACCCAGCCACGATGGTCTCGTAGGGAATTCCGCGGTCTTGGTGGACCTGCGGGTCGAAGAAAACCTCTGCGTGGTGCACGCCATCAGCGTGGGCTTTGAGGAAATAGGCCCAGGCGAGATCAGCGAAGTCGCTTTCAGACTGCAGAACGGCCATGCCTTCGAAGTAGTAGTGCAGGAAATCGTCGAGGTTGGCGAAGCGCTCATAGCGGTCTGCTAGGGCTTCGATGGAGGCGAAAGCTGGGTCATCGGTTGGGAGGGTAACACCATTGCGCGCCGCGAGCTGGAAAATCAGCTCAGGTGTCAAGCAGCCTTCCAGGTGAACATGGTGCTCGCACTTGGGCAGGCCTGCAAGGAACTCGTGAAGAGGGTGTTGGCACATTGTGGTTCTCGAGTGCTACTTTCTGGAGGGTTTTTTTTATATGCAATGAAAATGAACGAAAGTATTAAGTATTAAAAAGAAAAAGACAAAAAATCACTTCGCTAGAGCGGAGGACAGGCTATATAAGGAAAGAAAAGCGTGCGGGGGAGAAAGTTCAACTGAACCGCCGATTAAGATGTCGGATCGGAATTTTCTTCTTCACCGATAACTTAATCTATACCCCATCTCCGTTTCTATCAGTGGCGTAAGTTGCTTTTTTGGGTTTATTCTATTTTGACTCATTCTATATCTAATTCTGAAAAGATAACTAAGAACTATGTGAAGATTAGATGTGTCAAATCATAGTCCACCAACTCCATTTAGTGGGTCGGAGGTCTCCGCTAAAAAAGAACCGAGAAGATTGATATCTCTAAATGAGGCAAGTCCAACAGATTCATGTATATAATATGCTTCAAATGTACAGAGAAAAAAAGAGGGGAACGCTATTGAAAGAAACACATGAGCATAACCCCGCTGTGATCAGCAGAGTAAATACATTTTAAACCATCTATGCCTTCAGCTCCGTCCCAGCAGCCTTCCGAAGACGATTCATAACGGCAGCTGCCAGATCACCATCACTATCCGAGATTCCTTCAACGTAGATCACATCCACATCAAATTCATCAAGGGCCCGTAATACTGCAAAGAGGCCGTGTGCAATTGAGGTGGTATCATCGCCAAGATGGTAGTCGTAGGCCAACTTGGTTCGACTACTGGGGCTACCAGTCTCCTGCACAGGAACAGGGAAGCTCACCAGGTTATCGATGGGGGCGGCAACAGGCTGAATGGTACTTGCCACTACGTCTTCCGGCGCAAGTCCTAATCCTTGCTTCCAATGCCGGGTACGTACAATGCCAATATTATGCGCGCCAATGGCACTATCTTGTAGATCTTTTCGGACGTGGCGAGTCACACCTTCTGGGTTTGATTCGGCCTTGAAGAGCACTACTCGCGCTTTCGGTGAGTAATGTCGGTACTTCATACCTGGGGCTCGGGGAATCTCCTTGGCACCTAGGGTTCCGTCGCGGTAGGCCACTTCGACGTTTTCCCAGCCAGGGACCTCGCGCAGTTCGTCAATTCCAATACCACCAGGTCGTAAGATCGCCGGTGGATTACACAATCCATCTACAACAGTACTTTCAACACCGACACCAGAAGCTCCACCGTCAAGAATCAGATCGATACGTCCCTTCAAGTCATGATGGACGTGTTGCGCCGTAGTGGGGGAAGGCTTTGTAGACGCATTCGCAGACGGCGCAGCGAGTGGGCGATCCGTCGCGTGGATAAGAAGACGAGCCAGTGGTGAGGAGGGCATACGAGCGCCAAAGGTTGTCAGATTAGAGGTGACTTCTGGTGCGAGATCCGAACCAGATGGGTTCGGTAAGATGATAGTGAGGGGTCCAGGCCAGAAACGTTCGATGAGAGGCTCATAGATCGGAGGAAGTGGGATGCGCGGGGTTTGCGCTACGCCGGGACTTTGTTGAGAAGGATTTAATAGCTTATCGAGCATGTCGATAGAGTCCACATGGACAATCAGTGGATTGTCGGAGGGTCGTTGTTTCGCGCGGTAAATGCCTTGCACAGCAGCGCTGCGTGTGGCATCGGCGCCCAGGCCGTATACTGTTTCGGTAGGGAAGGCGACGGGGGTATCACTTGTGCGGAGGAGGTTGGCGGCTTCTTCGATGGCTTTTGATTCGGGGGTTTGACTCTTGCGCTCATCCGCCCACCATTCGGCTAGAGATCGGGCTCCAGGGCCCTGGTTGAGGCGTTGAACAGAGACGATCCGGGTAGGCATTGTGGTGATTTGTCTGACAAGTCTGCGTCGACTGCCAGTGAAAAGGTGAAGGAACAACAGCTTGATATAATAGCCGAAATATCAATCAATGACGCGGTAGAAGGCAGTCGGGCAGACGTAATGGAGGGGTGTGGATTGGATATGCCCAAGCGCACGGGTCCGAGTCACGACAGAATTGGGTGTTGATTGTCTCTTTTCCAGGGATTATGCCGTTTACCAGATCTAGTCTGGAGTATCCGATCGACGATCAGCCCACACGAACCCTTGGTGGCTGTCTGTGAGGCTTTTTATGGTTTTTGATGGTCCTTATCAGGAACAAAAAAAACGCGAAAATCCGCGATTGTCCATGACGTCGGATGACTCAGCAGGTCAGGCAGGAACAGCGCTGCACAATGAGATCAGCCTTGTAAGGAAACATAGGAGGAGACTGGAATATGCTTAGAAAAAAAGCAAAGGAAGATAGTGTACGTCACGTTCATCAGGAACTCAAGCACTTGAGTTTAAAGGTGTGACGTCGCAATCGGTGCGGCCAAGATCTATCAGTATTAGGGCTCGCCTTGTGTATGACCTGCATATAAGGCCAGTCACTCTCCAAAGCTAGAGCTAAATGGGATTAGGCCATTAATAAATTGATATTGATCTGACTCGGACCTCGGAGAAATCTATCGCATGTACAGAGTAGTAGTACATATACAGTCTAAAGCTAGTACTAGTAGCAGCATTCTGTTGTTTAGTCCACGGATACCACCTCGGGATATATTCAACTCGAACTTGAAGTTCCGACCTGCCAGTGAGTCGTACTAATACTATCCATCATCATGATCATCCCTTTGAGTTCCTAGTAGTACTAGTAGACTGCGCCATTCCTATACCAGGGACATAGGCACATACTGCTACTAGTGCATTGAAACATTCAAATGTTATAGTGCAGACCAATGTGGGAGTTTACCAGTTGACTCGGAAGAGCCCATTCCAAGGTTCCAAGGTTGGGATGGATCATGTACTAGTGATATTTCCAAAATGCTTCAACTTGAAACGATGCGTCTACTATCATAATGGACTATTTCTTCTTTCCACCGTGACCCTTTCCTCCTTTCCCTCCACCGCCGCCCTTGCCCTTGCCTTTGTCGCCGCCTCCGCCCCCACCAGCCCCAGCGCTGCCAGCGGTCATGATACGCACTTTACCCACAGGCATAGTGTTGATAATCTCTGAATCTTTCCAGCCCTTGATGAGTTCACCCTCTCGAGTCCGCAAGCGCTCCGCGTCAACACGAGAAAGGCCCGCATCCTCAGCGTGCTCCTTCTTCACCTTGCCTGTAGTAGTTTCGGAAACCCAACGACCAATGATTTCCTTGACAGCCTTGCCCTTCTTTACAGTACCAGGTTGCAATTTAACCTTGTACTTGTATTTACCCAGCGCTCCCCATGGGGCGCAAACGGGAATAGCAGCGAGAATCTCGTCTTCGGGTGTTGGAGTACCGATAAGGGCTGGGATCCAGCTAAGATCGGCAGCTTCCGCGGCAGCGGTCTCTTCGTTATAGTCATCGCCACCTCCTTCACTAAACTGGGCTTGACGTTTTTGTTCGGCAGCGGCAGCTCGCTCGTGCTGTGCTCGACGGCGCTTTTTCTGTGCTTCGGCTTCTTGTTCACGCTTGGCTTTGGCTTCCGCTGCTTGGGCTGCCTTGGCGGTTTTGCCTTTACCAGCACCCAGAAGTCGGAGAGCAAGCTCACGCTCTTCATCGTCTTGATGGGCGTACTTTGCAGCCGCACGCTTTTCCTTCGCTCGCTTACCACGGGTTGGAGCAATGCGAGCTGGTGCGGGCTCAGCCTGGCCTGGGCGATCGATAGTCTTTCCTTGGCGCAAGGCTTTGCGCTCTCGTGCTGTGAGATTCTGCTCTTCTGATTCTTGAGGGGCTTCCTCTTGAACCGTGGAAGCAGTCTCTTCAACATCAAGCTCTTCGCTCTCTTCGACTTCCTCAGTACCCTGATCTTCATTGACCTCCGCTTCAGCTTCCAGAGCCGGCTCTTCCTCTTTGGTGGCCTCGTCATCCGAGTCTGATGTTTGCTCAGGTTCATCAGGCTGCAGTGCTCTCGATGAAGGGATTTCGGTGCCCCCTTGTTGGAGAGGGTTTAGGACTGTCGGCTTTGTATCATCATCGTCACCCTCTTCCTCGTCGGATTCATCCTTTGCCTCATCTGCTTCGTCTGCGGGTTCAACTTGACTTATTTGCTCAGTGCCTTCACTCTCAGTAGGCTGTTCTTGAACCTCTTGGCGTTCTGTGGGCTGAGGAGCCAGAATTTCCGTGGTGTCAAAATGAATTTTGTGATTACGGAGACTTTCTTTGCTGATCTGGAACAAAATCGAAAAACCAAGCACCAACTGCGATGGCGCAAGGAAATTCTTCTCGCCCTTAATCTGGAAGTCACCGGTGGGTAGGATGCCACCACCAGTTGCCGAGGTCTTCGAAACTTGATTCGCGTGCACCCAGTACGCAGCCATGACAGCCTTCGAATCCCAAGCCACTGATGTTGCAACGCACAGATTACCGGCCTGGGAGAGAGTACTGGGGGAGATAGGTGCATCGGGATTTCCAAGGCGATTCTTGACCACGATAGGTAGCGCTCCTTCCAGGTCAGCATGGATGAAGATATCGCCCTTTTTCAGATATCGTCGGTAGAGCATTTCACCCTGTAGAGCATCTCGGGCTCTATAGAAACCAAATCAGTACTAAATCAAGGGATGGTAGGGAGAATTAGAAACTTACCCAAGACACAGGTATCCTTCTGACGAGATAAAGAACACAAATTTCTCGAACCAAAATGGCTCACGAGCCTGACGGAGAACTTGCTTCTCCTGCTTCAAATTCTTCTTGAGGTCCGCTGTCACTTTCTTCTCATGACTCTTGAGGGCCTTGGCAGAAGACTGAACGGTTCTTTGCTGCTTCTCTGATGCCTGCTTCTTTTGATCATAGTATTGTGAAGCATTGGCCCATGGTGTAAGACTGAGGTCAATATCAATCGACAGCATCTTCGAAGCAGCATCAGCGCGAGCTTTTTCCTCTTGCTTCTCATCCTCGGAGTCCGAATCAGACTCGTCGCTAGATTCCACATCGTCATCATCATCCTCCTCTTCGTCACCTTCGCCCAGAAGAAGAGTGATGGTATTCTCATAAAGCTTCAAGGGAAGTTTAATGATCTGCGCAACCGGGTTTCCTCGGCCTTGCTCCATCTCAATCAACCGAGCAATCTCGCCCCAGTCCATCCCTTGTGCCACGAGACCATTCACAGCATCGATTGCTTCTTGGACCCGATACATGTTATCTTGAATAGCATTAGCCTTGCGGATATGCAACTCCTGTGCATCTTTCAGAGCGTCAATCCGCTTTCGATGTTCATCCCGCACAGCTTCTAGCTTGCGCTTAGCTGTTTCTTCTTTCTCTGTGAGCCTAGACTCAAGGCGTTGAGACTCCAATGACGAAAAATACTCGTCAACTGTTGCATTGAAGCGTTCAAACTCAAGGATCTTGAGTCCTGGCTTGTCCTCAAACTGCCGAGGTCTGAATGGATGGAAATCCTCATATAACAACCCTGGAGTCTTCGAGGCACTTTCACCCTCTGCTGGAGCCGAAGAGCGTGGATCTTCTTTAGCAATGATATAGCCTGTAAAGTCCTTGCTAACATCAAAGCTTTTCGATACCCTCTCTGCTTCTTCCAGAACCTTCCTCACCTCCTGCAGCGCATTTTCATTGCCTAGGACCTGTTCTAACGGAGTCGCAGCATCAAGCCCAACAACGGCGAATGCATGATCGAGTAGTAAAGGTGGGAATTCAGGAAATCCCTGCGAAAGAGCCTTCCGTAGGAAATCCGCATTCTTCTTCTTTGTCTTTTTGGGAGCACCTCCCTCCTGAGAGAACAATGCCTTCGCCTTCTCTATTGTCTGTGTAATCCGCTCCGATGTGATATCAGGAATTCCGTTGTAGTTTTGCTTGTTGGTGATATCATATTTGAGTCCAAGCTTCGCCTCTTCACCTTCGGCCGCGCTCACTTGCCGAAATAGTGCAACGATTGTATGCTCGCGATCAGTGACGATGATGTTTCCGCCGGCGAAAAACTCGAGGAACATGTGGAAGGCACCATCACTAAAGCAGATGTCAATGACACGGTCTGTGCCGATCTGGGTGATTCCTGTAATGCGACGAGATTTGAGAAATTTGCGCAATCGCGTTACGAAAGGAGAGGGCGCCGTGGCTGCTGTACGGGAGTATTGTGTGACATGCGTGCGGAAGCCGGAGTCGACGATAAGTTGGCGCTTGTGGTCTGGTTTGGAAATCTTGAAGAGAAATATGCGCTACACATACCACCATATAAATCAGCATTTCTTCCTTCTAGTCAAATGCTTCACATATGAGGGAATTGAACCTACCGAAGACAAGTCGTAGATGTTGGACACCCGGAGGTTGACCAGCTCCGCGGCCAGCTCTTGTGTGATGACCTAGCGCTAGTTAGTGATAATTCGATTTCCAAACCCATACGGAGTAATTACCTTGACGTCTAGAGACGAGAATCTTTGCTTCATAGTGGCTGTAAGGAGTTGCGAGAAGAAAGGAATTTTCGAGCGTGACGTATGCGGGGCAGGGACGGAAGTCGGAGTCTCTTCTAGGAATGGTGAGCTACCCACTTCTAGAGCTTTCCACCAGCACTCGTGCTAGATATACTGTATATAGTATAGTATATAAAGAATCTACATGTTGTATGGATTATTATTGAATTCGTAGTTTTCATTGTAGTCATCAGCGCTTTCAGCCATGGGAATATTAGCTCGAGTCACAAAGGGTCGAGTTCGCACGCGACGGAATAGGGCTTGCTTTTGCAGGATGCAGACCAGATATAAAGAAACATGCGAAATATCTATGGAGTTTTCCATCCCTGGAAAAATTGGGAAACAACCGTAAAGAGTAATAAAAGGAAACCATATCACGCCAGGGCCAGCCATGGAAAAACAGGAGTAAAAAGGAAGAGGGGAAAACCTCCCAAGCAGATACAGGATTGCTTGGTCTAAGGTTGAAGCAGAAGGATATCGAGGAAAAGATGCGCTTTTGGAGCTCTTTACATCTGTCGCAAGGAATCGGCCAGACGGCGTTTACCGAACTCCCAAGCGTTCATCAGACCCTGTTCAGAGAGATCGATATTCTTCATATTGGGCGCATCCGCAGCTGGCGCACGGCTAACACGCGAGGCGACCATGACAGGGTCGGTCTCCAGAATGATACCGTCGTCAATAAGCTCGTCAATGGTAAGGGAAACGAGATCGTAGTTCTCGACGATGGTACGCTTGTCGGTAGCACCCCTGTTTTAAGGAGTTTGTTAGTTGAATCTAGACAAATACAGCAATTTCGATATCGCAGATAAGACTCACTTGAATAAGATTCCAAGAGCATCACGGAGAGACAGAACCACATTGTATAGCAGAACCTCGTTCTCATCGGCGCTTCCAACCACATAGAGCATCACGTCGCTCTCCATCTTAAAAACGACGATCCGGTTGTCGTACAGGATGATGTCGCTAGTGGACTTGTTGGTCTTCTCAAGGAGACCCTTCTCAAATGCACGCTGCTCCTTGAGAGCAGGGTAGGGGTTCGCACCGGGGTAATTGGTCGAGTTGGGTGCTGTGCCAGCTGGGGGGTGAGGTGCCGAGTAGTACTTGGTAAAGATGCGGGATCCGTCATCCGCCGACATGATGAGGACGGCATTGACGGAGAAGAGGGACAGTGGAGCAGGCATTGTGTCTTTTGTTTGAGATCTTAGGAAATCAGTGTGGGAGCTGGTGATTGTTGATGCGTGGAGGGTCAATCTGGCCGCAGGCGGAGACGCACTAAAGTTGATCCGCGGGCGCAACAGTCCATCTACATAGAAGATTACAATCTTGGAAAAGACACTAGAGATCATCAAGTCGCAACATCAAATTGAATTTAGAGAAGCAAGCTTATAGTTTAATTTCTAAATGTCTCAACTCTTAGTAGAAATGATGTCACTATCTCTCTCCGAGGATTTATTAATGAAGTACATTGCTAGAGTATCTACTACTAGTATCCATTCACAGTCGCCTTATATAAGTTCGTTCAAGCATCAGAGTCATATAAACGATACAAAGAAAAAGAAAATCAAATTATGCAACAGATCAGACTCGATATCCTGGCCATCCATGACAAGGGGTCGCATTTGTGCATCACATAAGGGGTATGTTAAACATGGTGAAGAGAGTTCCAATATCACATCAAATCATCGCATTCCAGCATATAAGCAGCTCAGCTACTGCTGAAATTGTTCATCCGTGTTGGGTTTGTTAAACCACTGCGGAATCCAGCTCGCGCGGTTGGCCTTCTTGCGTGCAGCCTCCTCTTCTTCGAGTTTGGCCGCATCGCTTACAAGGCGCAGGGGTCGCAACTTGTTCTGCGTCATTACAGCACCTGTGTAGTTTGTCATACCGCTGCTGGAACGAGGAGGGCTGGAAGTTGCAGAATGATCTCCGAGCGCGTCACTGAGGACACTAGGGGAGCTACTGCGTCCACCGCGATCAGGCTGACTGGACATTGATGGAGCCCGACTCATGCTAGAAACATAGCTGGCAGTACCAGAGAACATGCTCTGGCGTGAACCAGGCCCCATCGCAGTAGGACTCATTGGCCCACCTGAGTTGCGACCCCGATACATTTGTGTAACAACAGAAGCCGCATTAGGGTCGACCTGCTCAGAGCGGGTTCGACGGTGACTAGCTCTCACAGACTGAGTACGAATTGGGATACTGGGGGCAGTGTCCGGGTTCTCATGGGCGATATTGTGAGGGATTGACGGTGGCGGCATCATGCTAGTGGGGCGAGATCGGGGCTGAGGCTGGGGGTGGGAGCGCGGAGTCTGACCCGAAACGACAGACTTTGCCCGCTGCAGGAATGTCTGAGAAGCATTATCATCCTTCTCTGGGGGCGTAGGTGGCAATTCCTTTTCACTGCCTCCAGTGGGTTTCGCAGCCTGGGCTTCATCATCATCGTTCCGATCTAGCACATGCTCAAACCCGTCATGCTGCAAGACACGACTAATGATTCGCTCAATGTAGAGAGTCAAGGCCTTGTTCTGGTCCTTAAGAGTCTTGAGCTCACTGTCAGTCTTGCGGCCCGGCTCTCCCTCTCCCGCTTCTTCATCCACGGATTCGAGCTCGTCGGCCAAAGAGCCTAAGCCGCCACCGGAAGTCTTCCCAGGGGTCGCATCTCGCATGAAGTCACCCTTTGTAAAGTCACCGGTAAGCGTCTTCTCACTGAGTAGAAGTTGATAGCTTTCGTTGTCTTCCATAAGACGTGCATTAGCCATGCGTGCCTCTAAAAGCTCTTTCTCCAACTCACGCTGGCGGCCCCCACCCGAATTCTCCATCTCCACAAGCTTGATCTGCGATTCGGCCAATTCCAGTCGCAAGGACTCGATTAGCTTATCTTTCTGGAGGAGAAGGTTGGAATTATTGCGTGAGGGGCTGCGCTCGAGTTGGGAGGAAGGAGCAAATTGAGCATCTAGATCTGGCGATGCCCGATTGCGGAAACTCGCTGTATCAAAAAATTAGCAATTTAGTTCTCAAAGTATATCGCGATGTCACATCTTACAAGATCGTGATACTTGGTGGCGATCACCTTCAGCATTGATGCGCATATCCTTCTGGGCTACAGATTCCTTCAGGCGCTGAATAGTCGCCTGCAACTCCTCTTCTCTGCTGGTCTGTTGCTCCTTTTCCTGAAGCATCGCATTTCGTTCCATCTCATGATTCTGTTCCAGGTCCCGAATTTGACGAGCTTGATCTCGGATCTCACCGCTGAGGGTATCAATCCGAGAATCTCGCTCATGAGCCTGATCTTCCAACTTGGCCTGCTCGCTGATCGCCTCATCCAGGCGCATTTGCAAGACTCCAAGTTGTTTCTGGTATTGTTCAGAGGCCGTTTCGGCCTTCTGGAGTTGTTCCCGCAATTCCTCGATCAGGGCCGCATTTTGGGCTCGCGCTTCCTCCTCGGACGGGTCATTGGAGATCCGTGGGACGTTGGACATGCTTAGGTTGGATCGGCCAGGTTTCCTTGCGGCGGCGCGGGCAGAGACAGGCGAACTTCGCAAAGAGGGGGTGCGGTTGATACCGTTAGTTGCAGTGCTGGGCGAGCGTGCATGTCCTCGTGTGGTGGACCCGTTGGCTGGTTGCGGATCTGCGGGCGTTGATTTGCTGGAACTGCCGGGGGTTCCAGGCTTGCGAGGCGTTGCTGACATCGTGCAGGGACCCAAGGCCCGGGGACAATAAGTAAAGTATATAAGGAGGCAAAGTGGTCTGGCAGGCAAATCGATCCAGAATCGAGTGTTGTTCTGGTCAGACTAAAAATGTGGAAGGGACTGTTGCAAGGTGTATCAATGCAGAGCGGTCAAAACGGGTGGATCTGGTGGAGATTGGGTGGTTGTATGGAACGAGGAATGTAAAATCGTCAGTTGTTAACTGCCTGCCACATGGCTAATAGAAGCCAGAGAAGCATTCAAGAAGTGGTGTTTCTGTCTGAGCGCAGACTGGAATGGAAGACAGAGAAGAATGGGAGACCTGATCGCAGCAGACCGTAGTAACTTTTTTTTTTAGGAATGCGGGCGGAGTCTTAGGTGCCCTTACTTTGGTATCTAAAAATACCAAGGCAGTGACACTACCCCAATGACCTCGGGAGCAATTGGGGGCTGTGGCCTGAGAGTGAGAAACTGCGAAGGATAAACGAGACACGATAAATCGGAATAGGGAGAATATCTCGAAGGGAGCACGAGGGAGATAAAATTGTATGTTACTCAGGGCGACATCAGAAAACAACAACAAACAGAGCGAAATCGGGGGTGGAAGCACTCCAGGGAAATTACATTACGAAATATTACATTTAGATCCAGGAGGAGATTACAGGGTTCTCGAAAAGGGTGAATTTGGTGCCTTAATCTCTCATGTCGTTGCCTTGGATGCAAAGTTCCGGTTTCAAGTACATCATCCCACGTGACCTCCAGACATGCTCTAGATCGTCTTCACCGCTCAGACCACAAGAGTATCGGAGCGGAATAATGGGATTATCCGCCCACAGATATTGTAGACAACTTTCAACGGGGATTCAGTTCTCCATCCACGATCACGCCGGAGCGCATCCCCGTAACCACCAAACACCTTTTTGAAGTCCGTAACGAACTTCACAGCGCAACGATGGCCCCCAAGAAGTCCAAGAAGGGTTCCGACAGCGTAAGTCACAATAATTGGCTGCGGTGTTGCGGATAGAGATCCCCGCAATTTTGTGGATGATGATCATGTTGATGGAAACTAACAATGCGGTCTAGATCAACTCCAGGCTCGCCCTGGTGATGAAGTCCGGTAAGGTCACCCTGGGCGTTTCTTCTACCATGAAGACTCTTCGCTCCGGTAAGGCCAAGCTGGTCATCATCGCTGCCAACACTCCTCCTCTTCGCAAGAGTGAGCTCGAGTACTACGCCATGCTGGCCAAGACTCCCGTCCACCACTTCTCTGGTAACAACGTGAGTATACTAGAAGCTTCATTCTTTTTGATTGTATATACAATACTAACTACTTGGAACAGATTGAGCTCGGTACCGCCTGCGGTAAGCTCTTCCGTTGCTCGACCATGGCTGTTCTGGACGCTGGTGACTCGGACATCCTTACTGGCACCCAGTAAATGGGTTGACTTGGGACAACTGGTGACCATAGGTGTTGGGTTGGAAATGTATGTGCAGTGACCACTTGACTGGAGGACTCACGGCGCACACAAATCCTGGGCCATGATTATCATTATATTATGTTCCCTAGCTTTTAATAAGCAATCCTGGCATGTATGAAGCCAGTTGACGTGATACTTGATTCATCTTTTTTGCCTCGTAAAAAAAAAACCAGTTTCTAGTATGGAAATGGTAGTAGTATTGTAACATTCGAAGCTCATAGTGAAAAGCTCAGTAATCGATTCCACTAAATTGTAAAAGTGGACCCCTCGGAGAGTGATATGGTTGGTCCGCTAGTAGGGTTAGGGCTTATTGCCACATCGTTGCTTGGAAATCAAACAATCCCGTGACCCGCCGGACACTTTCTTCTTTTCCCTTTCGACCCCCGACCACCAACCGACAACCAACAACTCC
The DNA here is from genome assembly GCA_039634405.1 of Penicillium herquei. Taxonomy (NCBI): domain Eukaryota; kingdom Fungi; phylum Ascomycota; class Eurotiomycetes; order Eurotiales; family Aspergillaceae; genus Penicillium; species Penicillium herquei. The sequence continues at coordinate 7,097,160 of CP098388.1, forward strand.
GTTCGCAGGAAGTGCATATCGCCAATTTCCAGCATTCAAGATGGCCCGTCGTCCCGCGAGATGTTACCGCTACTGCAAGAACAAGGTGCGTTGCAGATTTTCGACCCTTTGAGGATTTTGTGTGCGGGAATCTCGGTTGTGGGGGGAACATTTTGAGGCAATAGCTGCACCACGTTCGCAACGGTCGGCGACATGCGCCGCTGTTGTGATTTTGGGATTTCAGCTTAGCCTCAGTTCTGGATGTCGTTTCCGGGAAAAAATGGACCTTTTTTTCGCCTGTTATATCTGCGCGATCAGAGAGATGGAGACATGAAATCATGACTAGGAAAGCTCGGTCGCTAACCATGTCTGTTCACCATATAGCCTTACCCTAAGTCTCGGTTCAACCGTGGTGTTCCCGACCCCAAGATTCGTATCTTCGATCTGGGCCGTAAGAAGGCTTCCGTTGATGACTTCCCCAACTGTGTCCACCTCGTCTCCAACGAGTACGAGCAGCTGTCCTCCGAGGCTCTCGAGGCTGCCCGTATCTGTGCCAACAAGTACGTTCTTATTCCGAACCCGATCGATCAACGACCGGAAATTCTTCGACTGTCATCAAAAATTCTAACCCATGATTCTTTTAGGTACCTCGTCAAGATCGCCGGTAAGGAAGGTTTCCACCTGCGTGTCCGTGTGCACCCCTTCCACGTTATCCGTATCAACAAGATGCTTTCCTGCGCCGGAGCCGATCGTCTCCAGACTGGTATGCGTGGTGCCTTCGGTAAGCCCCAGGGTACCGTTGCTCGTGTGAACATTGGCCAGATCATTCTGTCCGTCCGCACCCGTGACGCTCACCGTGCCACCGCTATCGAGGCTCTCCGTCGCTCCATGTACAAGTTCCCCGGTCGCCAAAAGATCATTGTCTCCAAGAACTGGGGTTTCACCCCCGTTCGTCGCGAGGACTACGTCCAGATGCGCCAGGAGGGCAAGCTCAAGCAGGATGGTGCTTACGTCCAGTTCCTGCGTGGTCACGGTCTGATTGAGCAGAACATGAAGCGCTTCCCCGACGCCTACGAGAACGCTTCTCAGGCTTAAATGGTTATGGGTTGATTGATTCAGAATACGAATTTCAAGAACGAAAAAATATCTCCAGCCTCTTAACCTCTTTCCTGTTCTTCCTATCTACCACCTAGCTTGATATCTCGTGTGCAATGGAGTTTCTCCAAGGGTCTACTTACTCTTCTTCCTGCTGTAGCTTTCCTACTTGTATTCGTAAGATTAGATGATCATTTTCCCCTCCACGATAAGGCAGCCCCACCACTGGCAGTACGGCTAGGCCTGATATGGAGATCGGCCTCCAGAGCTACAGGTGCCTGAACTCGAATTGGTATGTCAGTGCCAGTATGTAGGATCTACTGAGATGTCCTCGGCACTGGTCGTCAACGCATACGGTGCCCCCAGCATTTGAATACGTGCCAGGCGCCACAGTGCCTACTAGGAGCAACTTGGATTCACTTGGGAACAAAGATCACTCACCGATAACTGGACTAAATCATGACTCAAATTTCGAACATCATGATTGATCCTAATGATTGATGAACAATATAGTAGGGATAACAGTCACAAAACAGAATACACCCAAGACCCATCCCAAAGTCCCCCAGCCATAGTTCTCGTAGATTGCACCAGACATCAAAGGTCCGATTAAGCCTGCCAAAGCCCAAGCAATCTCAGATATGCCATAGCTCTGGGCATAGCCACCATTGTTCCCCAAAGACCCTGGGCTCTCCGCATCGATGTCATCACAGATCTTGCTATACTCCGCATATAACCCTGTCAATGCCATAGCCGCACCCAGTCCAATCAAGATTAGTAGCGCGCATAGCAACACCATCTGGTTCAAAGACTGATGGTCAACCAACCTAAGCAATATCAAAGGAGGTATCATGATGAGTATCCCAATCGCGGATATCCAACGCGCTCCGTACTTGTCCGCGGCCATTCCTAGTACGGGTCCAAGAAATGTGGGAAGGAGAAGAGCTAGGAAGGTCAATCCTGCTGGTAAAGATGACCAGTGAAATGTTTTCTTCACAAACATAGTCAACGTGGTATCAAACGATGTCATGACCGTTGCTGTTACAAAATCCCCCCAGAAGGCTGCTAGCATTCGCTTTGATTTCCAAAGAGTGAAGATTGCGGGCAGTTTCTTGCCTTCTGGACGAGATGTAGCGGGAGCTGGAATCTCTGTTGATGGTGCTTCCCTGGGTGATTGTAATTGAAAGTTGTTGGCAAGTGGTGGTTCCAACCACTTAGCTGCGGACTTTTTCTCAATTATGATGAAACGTAGAAAGATGTCAACCCCCAGGAAGGCAAAACATAGTCCAAAGACAGGGTAGTATCCCACCCGTTGATATATGATCCCTCCGAGAACAGGTCCTATAATCGTTCCGAGAGATGAAGCAGCTGATACATAACCAAAGGACTGAGCAACCGTTTCCTTATTCGCAGTATCCGCTAACAAGGTAAGACCGACAACCTAATCCAATCAATTTAATCAGTTATAGGAATCTTAGAAGAGAAGTGTCAGCATCAACTCACCCATGTGACACTTGCAGAAAATCCTTGTAGGAGTCGACCAATAATTAAGACAGGGAGCGTAGGTGCAAGACACAAAAGAAGCGTAGCTCCAACGAGAGCCACGAGGCCGATGAGAAGAGATGACCTTCGATGCTCCATTTTGTCTGCGAGGAATCCAAAAATAGGTGCACCTGTCAACAAAGCTGCTCCATAAACTGACAGTAATACCGACACCCAGTGTTGAACTCGATCCTCCGCCACGTTAAGACGCGTCACCAATGAAAATGGGAAGACGGGTACAATGACGGAGTATATGAACATGTCCTATCCATTCTTCTCAGTCAATTTTTCGAAATAGAAGTGCGCAGGTGGCAATCAGGACTTGAGTCGGTTGGACGAAGGGAAGGCATCATTTACTGTAAATATAGCCATACACACAGTGAGAGTGATGATCCTAGTGAACTGTGAGAACTTCTGCCTGGGCTCTTGTGGAATGTGAAGGAAGTATCATTACCAAGTTGATGAGCGCAGCTTCAAGAGGGCTGGTTGCCTCTCAGGTCGGTTCACTCTAGGCATAATTCAAGGATCTCGTGGGCATCTGGGTAAATGCTTGAACGCTTGGTCTGTGTGGAATGAACACTCAATAATCAATACATCTGATCAAGCTTGAGGGGAATTGTTTGGAGAAAAGTCATCTCAGGCTAACCTGGCAAGAGGATGATTCATAATCCCGGGCAAACCTGTCCAAAAGAGGAGTGATCAGATTAATCCCCGTGTCTTTGGTCCAATTAATCCACAAATAGGACGAAGAGAATATCGTCTGAATTCTAAGCTCCATATTACTGGCTTGACAACAATGTACTCAATTGGTGGTGACGCAAGCATCTGCCAGTGGTCTATTAATCTGAACGAGAGAATTCCAGCAGATTCTATGAGCACACTACACTACGCAGAAGTACTATTGGGCATCTCAATTATTACCTGCAGTTGCCCAGGTCACGGTTTGCTTCTGGTAGCGTGCCTGGTTGCACTTATGACTAAAGTCACTGTATTTCCTCTGTCTACTAGGTAGTACTTTGTCTCTTTAAAAGTCAGCATCTAGCAATGATCCTTCGACATGGGCTCTTGTGCCGGGTGACGCGTCGGTCTTTCTTTGCATAAGTTGTTTCTGTTGTTTGAATTTGCTCTCATATCTACTACAGTTCATTCGAATTATCCATGGATCCATAGTATATGGTGCTCTCCAGAAGAGCACATGCTAATGCTACTCTATTAATTCTTCGCGCAACTGCATGTGGCTATCCAGATTAGTATTTATTCAAGTTGTACAACAAAATGCTTGGTAATATTTGCTTTTCACGGCTTATAATACCTTCACGCTTACGGTCTATTGAAAGAAAAGACTTGGATTGGCCATGGCTCAGACTCGGAGCTCCTGCTTGGTCATTCACAGTTTATCCGAGGATGCATGGCTTCATGTTAGTCCCGGGGTAAGCCTTGAAGAGAGGGTAGGTACAAATTTTAGGTTTAAGTATGTGTCCATACAGATCTCGTACATCCTTGTCTATTCCAATTGGCTCAGTACAAGGTGTCCACTTCAAGTTTGGAAGTATACCTTCAACCAGGATATCCAGGTATGACAGACCATTGCGTCACGGTATAGACTTCAATCCTTCAATTTGAAGATTATACGTGATTTTACAGAAATAAGATAAATAACAGGATTCTCCTAGCATTTAGTCGGACTCGCTTAGCAGCTATCAATCAGTTCGATCAATTGTTCTATCTCAATTATACGGTTCTAGCTTTTTGCTCTATGGTCTATACAAATATCACCCATTAGATTCCAAACGGCTCTCCTTGGATATTTGATTTGAATACCGGCTGCAATGAACGAACGACGTCTCCAAAAGATCCAAATCGGTCCCTCAGTTGACCTCGACCCAATCATTAAAGCCCTTCAACAAGACGGAGCAGTGATACTTCAAAGTCTCTTCTCATCTCAGCAAGTAAATTCCTTCCTTGAAGACACCAAAGAGCCTCTAGCGTGCGCTCGGCAGGGCACCGAATACTCAGACGAGAAGTTACGTCTATTCTATGGATCCAAGACAAAAAGACTATCAGATCTCACGAGCGTGAGTCCAACATTTCGAAAAGACTTTCTGGACCATGATCTCATTCATCGGGTTTGCGAAACTGTTTTTGTCCCTCAGTGCGGTACATACTGGCTTGGTGGCGCTGAGATAGTGGAAGTTGGTCCAGGTGAAAAGGACCAGCCTCTACACCGAGACCAGGATGAGTGGCCTATCTTCAAACTCATAGGCCCAAGCGCCCCCGAAGCGTGTCTGAATTTTCTAGTTGCCCTCTCAGACTTCACAGAGCAGAATGGGGCAACAAGAATAATCCCTGGGTCAAATAAACTGGATTATTCTGTTGCCTGTAACGGAGCAGGGGAGCCAACCCCGGCCATTATGAATGCTGGTGATTGTCTTCTTCTCAGTGGAAAGACGGTGCATGGGGCTGGTGCAAATCATACAAATTATCAACGACTTGGTCTAGTGCTTGCTATGCAATGCTCTTATTTGACACCCGAGGAAGCCTTCCCACTCCATGTTGGTCCTAAAACAGCAGAAACGATGACTCCACGCGCCCGTAGTATGGTTGGCTTGTCTTCGCATTTTGCCAAAGATGGCACAGGGCTCTGGCAAGGTGTTAATTGTACTGTTCGAAATTAATGGAATCATGTATGGAGGCGGGTTCTTATTGAGTTAAAGGGCGCATCGAATGATTAACTTGAATCCACTCAAAGTTATGGTTTCCTTTTGTGTATTCATTTTCAGTTCACCATACTCTTCAACCTCAGAAGTCTAATTCTTCAAATTTTGAGGATCCAGAAATTTCATAGCAAATGCTAAGCCTGAGGTTAAATGTATCATGATAGTTATGGTTGGACCCGTGGGACGTACTTAGGGTTACGGACCAATTAACTATGCATGAGACCAATACTACCATGTCACTTCACATATGCACATGTAAGTCACTTTCTGGTGGTCGAAACTAAAATTTTCGTGGATTTGAGAGGTATTCAACTGGTAGTAGAAGGGGAGATGTAGATCCTAAATACTAGTTCAAGCAACCTTGGGATAGTTTCTGCTCATGCCTGTCAAGCCGGCTATATCCACTCAAATATTTCTTTCCCGGTGTATGCCCAGGTGAAAGATCCCTATATGGAACATACATACTAATAGTATAGAATTGAAATCAGCATTCATGGATACTAGCCCCAAATGCTGAGCATAGCAAAGATATTGATCAGGGTTGCCCAGATGTGGCACAAGATCTCATGACGTAGATGAGCGACACAGATGAGTACCTTGAAGGCTGTTCGTCTACCAGTACTAAACCTAAGATTGATTGCTTCATGACTGTTAAGGACCAATGAGACTCATTTGGCAAGGTTTGAGCCGCCATTATTTCGCCAAGATCTGATCAGCATGAAACTGTCTGTGACCAGAAGGCTCCTCTCACAGTGCAAATGAATATCTATACATTGAAAGGCCAATTAACCGATTCTCATAAGATATCTCTGATAGATCAAGCAAAATCTCTTTCCATCCTATGAGAGCTACAATGCAATGTATCCCTGTCAAGATCGAGTCAAGCTGCATTGCAAGGTTACGCGATGTGGGGGCCATAACAGTCCAAGGCGTTCAAAGCGGGGACTTCCCGTGTATCCGAACCAGGGAGAACCACCTAACCTTAAAACACCCCTCCACAACACCGGTGATCTCAGGTACATAGTATATTCGGGGTCAAAATGGGTGGGAAACCATGGACTTCCTCAGCGTGCGCTGGCTGCAAAAAGCACAAGGTCAAAGTAAGTGACTCGTCCAAGAAGATCGAACATCCCCTGACTGAGATCGACAGTGTGGTCTAGAAGAGCCTCAATGTACACGATGCGTTAAAAGAGGCATCACATGCCCTGGGTACCCAGATCGAATTTTCGTTCACCATAAATTCACCCGATCGAGTTATCAAAAGTCAGATGGAGAGACAACGTTTCCGACCCCTGTTACCCGTCCACAAACGTCGATATTGCCTCGCACCGTGCAATCGGGCCCGCAGACACGAATACAAATGTCATCGAGTTATATCCTGAATTACTTCCCGATCGATATCAAAGAGAACTTTGGTGTTGAGTCTTGGTATTCTATACTGGAAAATCTATTGATGCTACCAAGTAAATCGTTGATGCTGGAGAAATCCATCTCTGCACTTTCTTGCATTTATCTTGGGAAAATCAAGGGGGATGACTCGGTCTTGCGGTATGGTGTTGAATTGTATAATGAGGGTATTAGGATCCTTGCAAATAAGTTACGGCGTGGCATTCTTGATGATGACGTTCTCTATACTACCGTCATCTTCCAAGTCCTAGAGGTAGGATTAGCCAGTTTGTTGTATCCCAGAAAGTGAGCTATGCTAATGGTTCAGATTATACACTGCCCTGACGGCCTCCGAGCCTGGCTTTCTCATAAAGCAGCCACCAACGCTATTCTGAAGCGATCTTATTCAAACATCATTGCCAGCCCTAACCCTATTCAAAAAGCTATAGTCGACATCGAGAAGCTTGCAACTGTATGTCTTGAACGAAATTTGCCCAGTCATGATATGCTGGAAGTGAGAAACTTCAGATGTACGCCGTGACATCATCAAAAGGGTATATGAACAGCTGGCAAAGCCTAGTACTTGCTCCAGTGTCCCGTCCTCTAGACGAATTATTTGAGATGTACGTTGGCATCAACGGACTGTTCACCAAGGTAGAGGATATCAGATCCATTGGTGGTCAAGCAAACGATGCAGACCTCTCGGCTTGCTACTCTCTCAAACAAAGAATCCTCGAATGGTATATTGAGAAAGAGAGCACAATTGGGCATCCTCCCACTCAATATCTCCATGGCGAATCTCCATGCGCCGACCTTTTTTCAAACGAACTATTTGGGCTACCTTATCGATTTCAAAGCATGAGCACTGCCCGTTATCATATCCTATATTGGACAGCGTTAATGATCGTTGAGATGCTGATCCACGTTACCCTTACCTCGATGAGGACCGCTAGTGATCCGGAATTGACAAACAACACATACCTCTCACACGAGTCATGCACTATGGCAGAATACTATGCCGATCAGATCTGTCGGTCAATACCGTATTGTCTCCAGGAAAAAAAGAGTTCCTGGGGAACTCACGTTATCTTGTCATGCATGATTCATTTGAAGAAGCCTTACATTTCTCTCCGCCGAAGATCCAAATTCCAATGGTGTCAGGATGCGTTGCAGGTCATGAAAAAACGTGGCATTGATATTGCAGGGGTTTTGAGTGACCTCAATTGGGACACCCAGCGCACTTTTGAGGCATCTACTGTGGGTCCAGCCACTGAGATGATACTGCGAGATGACTTATTCATATCCCGACTTAACCCATTGCCGCATGAAGCGTCAACTCCTGGAACAACCAACGACGAGGATTAAGTGCTGATTGAAGGTCTATGCTCGATGCCCTACACGGCTTAACGACTACATTTGAAACAAGCATATTAACGCATCGTGGTAAAATAGTGAAATACGGCGTCCGAGGGAAAATAAATAGAAGAATCCAGAACTTTGACAGTCAACGCTTTATCAAACTTGATATTTTGAATATTTACAGCTAACATGAATGAGAAAGACTCGAAATTACTACTCGTTGTCTGTAGTTCAGTCTGCCAGGTCCACCGTTGTTCCACAACGCTCTTCATGTAACGCTTCAGCAGCTATAAAAGAGTTAGTACAAAGCTCTCAGTCCGAGTCGTTGCGGATACATACCTGCTAGATCAGCGTCTGTACAAGCATCTTTGATGCAGGTGCTAATTGTATCTTTGAACGGAATGCTCGGGCAGGTACATTCGGTATCCCATTGTGATGCACAGCCAGCCACGCTGGCAGCCTCGTTCAAACATCGGTTCTATAATTGAGAGCAATTAGTATATCTCATTCTGTGAAGCGAACATCGTCTTAGAGCGGAAAGGCCAAACTAACAAGGCATGTGCTGGGAATAGTCTCTGTAGTTTCGGCAACAGCGAAGAAGGCGAGGAAGGTAGCCAGAGGGACGAAGATGGAGAGCTTCATTTTGATGAGAATTATGTTTGGTTTTGGGGATTCAATGTAAAGAGCTTGAGGTTTCAACAATTGTTAATGGGATTTTTGTTTAGGGCTGGGTTCGGGTGGGTGGGATCTTATATCCGTACCTGGGCTTACATTCCTGAGGGCTTCGGCGTTGTATTGGGTAAATAATTCGGATGCCATGGTGATAATCGGTATGAGATCCAAGGAATGGAGACATCATGATCTCAGATCTTAGTTTTGCTTGAATGTTATTTTATTTGATCTCAAACAATTAAAACATTCATGGATGCGTTCTTCAGATATCTGCTCTCAGTGGTCGCCACTACCTCAATGTCCACTCCCAGGATAGATCATCATTTTACCATCTCACATAGTCATGTCCTTGGAATTTGAATTTTTAAATAATTAATTCCTGTTGTAAAAAACATCGGACTATAGACAAGTACTCAAGGTTCCTGGGGTTTTAAAAAAAAAAAAAAAAAAAAAAAAAAAACCTCCGGTTCACAAACATTGACATCTGGAATTCATCAAGCAAATTTTGGACTGTTTTTGTTTATACAATACATAGAAAATACTCATCCGTATCCCCAAATGGCCTCGGGAGTGTATGCCTATGTAATAAGCTCAGCTCCGTGGAGACTCCGATGGTACCTCCATAGCTCAAATAGTGACATTATTGACATCTAGTCAGACGGTGCACAATTCCCGTTTCACAATAACCTGGATGCCTTCATGGATGAAGAATCATACCTAACAAAGTCTAAATTGGGTACCATGGACTTGTCCTGGTAAGATCAATCGGTGTAGAACTCCACGGGGATCACTCTCGGGGTCACGCAGGAAGGGTCCAGAGGTCAGTTTGGAACTTAGGTAGCTCCTTGTTATCTGATTTTCAGGAAGTAGTTCAGAAAAAGGTAATATATGAATGTAATATTGCTGTTTCAGCCTGAGGGAACAATGGATAAAACTTCACAATCATCCTCGGAAAGCCTCCAACTTGTATATTGTTGCCAACATTAACATGTGCATTCAAAGTATCCTTCCCAATTGGAAAGGACTCGGAGGCAAAGAGTTATTTCGGGTCAAAACTTCAAACAACACCCTTTATGTCACCACCTGGCAATGTGTATCATCATCATTCGAAACCTTGAAGTTGTAGCGGACCAGGATAATTGTTAATAGTATTGCCGCGGCATTTTATGCCGGACACAAGTTATCTGTATTACCCGCTAAAACTACTACTCCAACCTCCCCATTTGCAGGCTCTGGAGGTCATGATATGACAGTCAGCTTCAGATTTTACATACTACCTTGTAGCAGCTGTGGTGTATACGGTCTATGTGGCACCGAGGCCTAATTGACTAATATTATTGGATGGAAGGGTCGTGCGCTATTACATGCATTCATTGGTTGTCGAGATCGATGAAACACGACCTGACCCACTGTACTTTTGGCCAGTTGGCGTTTCAATTTGACACATACCAGTTGACAGCCAATAATGGACACAGGGCGCCTGAGGCACACTATTCAAATTTCAAAAGGAATTCGGACTATTTCAGCAGTACATATAATAGTAAAAACTCTCTTATTATTTATTGAGGTCAGGGAAGGACATCCTTGTAAGTTACCCTGTACTCAAATTCAATTTGGGATGAATACCATCGTGATGTTTTGCCCTGTGCGTGAAAGTTGGCTCGGGATATCAATAATATATCTGTCGATACATATGACTCCACCACCGTCACTGGCACAAGTCCTAGACACAGAGGTCCAGCTTGATACATATTAGTACTAGGTACTAGAATCAATCGATTCTGAGGATACCACTAAGTACACCTGGCACCTGAGCAATGACACGGGGTTCCAGAAAGTTTACCGAGTCATGATATAGTATCATCCAGGATGCTGATCCTGACCAGTTGACTGTTCAGAACGCGAGGTCCCAGTCCTTTCCCCGGGCGCTCAACTTGAATCAGTTCAAATGTTGACTATGACTAGCTACTACATAGTGAACTATCAGGTTTTCACATTTGGAATCATTCATACTGGCAGGTTCAACAAACCCCAGGATTGGCATCTGTGACATATCCCCGGATATGCATGCATGCGACCATATATTATCAATCATACCAATAATCCCAAATTGAACATCAATTAATCCCAACTGGCCGGGTCCATTCCATCATGCATAGCCACTATAGGACTAAATGTACTAGTATATTGTACTCTGTATAAATCATAGACATGTATAGAGTACATCTCGGGCTAATCCGAACTAGCGCTATAGCAACCAAGAATGATAAACCGATTCAGCCCTGAAAGGGGTCATTGCTTCCCCAACCAAATGCCTATTGGTGAAGACCATCCAATAGATCAATAGTGTAAACAGCGCGGACCAACAAGCAACCCATCAATGTGCATCCCTCTTCCAAAGCCAATTTCTCAAAAATTTTCCTTTGTTTTTCTCTGGGTCAGACCAGAATCCGGGGAACTCTATCCCAGTCACATGGCACAGGATCGGACTTGGCTCATTTCTCATATCAGTCACGCTTCGAGACTGGTAATGCCAAGGGGGAAACGGGTCTCGCTTGCTCGGCAACTGAATTAGAATGCATAATTGTCCCGAATAAGACATCCACCCCTTTCCCACATCGTAAACACGAGGGCGCTAGTCTTTCTGGGAGCGGATCAAGTCATAAACCAGATGGATGATGGATCCAATGACCTGAAACTGAGGGTGATCTCATTATTATCTCAAGCGGCATATCTTAGTGCCACACCTTTTTCCCTTATAACCCAACATGTCTGAATGAACCCCCGGTCAACTGTCCGGTATTGAATACTTTGAAAACTGACTTATCGGTGGTTATCCGTTGCACATCCTTTCTCAAATCCGATTCAAAATGTTGTGAACCCGAAAGATGATCGTGGAATGACGATCGTGCGGGGTAAAGATGATAGGCCCAAAATAAGGGTGATAACAAAGACCACGGATCATCCATAATATACGGAGTACCTATCTTCGAGTTTTTATCTATCTAAGATTTGAGTCTTATCGCCTCTGGTGATCGTTTATCCGTGCTAGTGATTTTAAAGTGTAGATAGGAGATAGTACCATGGGTACTTTAACGATGCAGCCCGAGCAGAATCCACTCTTATGCGGTGACTTGCCCACATGTGCACGCATCCGGACTAAGAAGTCGTATGTTTATCATGACCCAATAAGCATGGATAATTTGATCAACCTGTCGCAATTTAACCTTCTGTTGACTCTACATGAGCGACACGCCAGTGGAATATGGGTCGCGTTTTTAGGTTAATGGTTCATTAAGTTAGTAATGGGATCATCGATATTAAGGTGATCAGTTATAGGTGTAGATTCCATACTGCGAAGTACTGTCATGTATTATTTCAAGGTTATTCTAGGTGTATCTTCTATAGAGTTTTCAATGTTTACATTTGATGCTCACATTGTTTCAAGACTACATGGTAGCATGCAATTGTGTACATGTATCCATTTATCTGATGCCTCACCCCCAGGAATTAGCGCCCGCAGTACATCATGATGTATACAAATATTCAAGCATGTCGCAGAGCAACTTGGTCGCATTGCATTTCTCGGCGCATAATATTGCCTACAGCTAGGGGAATTTTACTCCCGGTCATGCATGGACGATACTACTAAACCAACCTTGGAATATGACGAAACATGCTTGCAGCAGCCTGTCTAGGATGTATGTAGGGTAGGGGGCTAACGGCGACGGCCGCTGATGGAGGGGGAGATCAATATCTGAGCCGTGCACATCTGCATAACCTCCTGCGACACATTGAGTACTCCGTAGAATGTCATCATATGCATATACGAAAAGCAATTATACTTAAACCGTTCTCGGTTAAAAGTTGAGACCTCAAAGATGGAGACGTGTCTGATTCGACCAACCCCATCTTGCAAAAAAAGTAATAAACACCCATCATATCGCGAAGATCAATAAAAATAAGGGTGTGGTGTTATGGAAGTCTATCGCGTGATGTGAAACCACGTCATGAGAAATGCCGTGCCACCTGCATTGGGACTCGACGGGCTGCAAGGTTTGTCCTTGCAGGAGGCGGTCAACGCCAGTTCCTACACCGCTGGTACTCGGGTTAAAGACCCGTCGCACTTGAGTCTGCGTGGATGTCTAAGACCATAGAAAGGATGGACTCCTGTGAGGTTTTGGGTACATGTGTGTACCTGACTCTACAACAACAGATCATGATGGGTGAGGTGCGACGCACGCTCCACCAGATGAGCCATTTACGTACAAGCTACTTTCCACACCTCCCCTGACTACGTGTCTGTTTTTGGTCATTAGAGTCAGTGGAGGCGCTTCTGGATTGGGATCAACAGCATGACCCCCCTGATGAACCCCCGCAAAAGGTAGCCTTCTGCCACATTTCCTGTCTCAGGAAGTCCCGCGCGCCAAAGGTCTTCCCAACGTGGTCGAAACAAAAAATAATAGGTGGGGAACATGGTGCACGCGGAAGTGCCCCCAAGTATTAACACGTATACTTCCGTACTTCCGTACATGGACACGTAAAAATAAAGGACCCCATAATTAGTCTGGGGACTAGAACTTCGCCTTCAAGGTCGGGCGCGTACAGGAGTTTTAGCCACCCTGCATGGTGTCTCTGATGGGGCCAGATTGGGGGGGGGGGGGGGGGGGACAGCTCTTGCATGGGTGCTAAATTCGGCCCCCCCTTTTTTTATGTTCACACACACACCAGTCCCCCTTGAGACCGTGCTTCGTACATGTACATCGGTACCTGCGGAAACATTAGTCTCTTAACCTTCAAGGCCCAACAAAAGGCCCCGGCAAAGAAACTCCGGGGCCTGCAGTAGGGGGAGTGGGTGGGTCACCAATGAAAACACATCACGCCATCACTCATTCATGGCGTCATGCAGGCTGGAAATAGTGCATATTTGGTCGTGAAGTGATTGGCTGTTGCCCCAGACTCCGCTGCACATTGCAACGTTTCCGGTTTAGCGCGCCACTTGGATCCGCCCTCGGCCGCGAGTCCAAAAGGCTGCCGGGGGTCTTCCTGCCCCTGCTCCGGTGTGCTGGCTGCTGGCTCCTACTTCCTGCCACCGCTACCGCTTGGTTGCTTGGAACCATTCTGGGGATTCGAGGAACGAAAAAAAGAGACCATTCTCGAACTTTGCCTATCCCCCCGAGAGTTTTGGAAACAGGAAGTTGAGAACCTTGGTTGAATGGACTGAGTGATTGGGAGATGGTCTCCATCGTTGATCCAAATTGAGGATCTTTCATTAGTTCTAGATAAGGGATGGAATCGACTCCGTCATTCAGATAGACAATGGCAATTTCGTTGACAAGGACGCTCGTCATTCAGAATTCCGTATTGATCCAGGGTCCTCCCGAGGTCGTCTCTTTTGTCATCCCCAAATTAATGTGGAATGTCTGGGAAGGTTCATGAAGATCTCGGATTGCGTGGCGGTTTGACTGTTACCGGGTCTCGTATGTGACGGGCGATAGTGGTACGGAAACGGGGGGAGAAGTGGATAAAGATGCGCAACAATGGGGTAACAAAGAGGGAATCATCGAATGAGTAGGGGGAAGGGGCAGTGCAGATCACACGAGGAAACCCGTTTGAAACGGTAATGATACCGTCATAGAATACCATAGAATACAGCCCTGTCGTTGACTGGCACCTGTATTGTCACTCTTCCCCATATGACTCTTCTTTCTCCTTAGAAACTTCCTTATCATCAACTCCTTCCCTCGTTCCTTCTCACTCTCACTTCACTTCCCCCCCGATCTTATCTTTCCCGCTTTCTTCTCTTCTCTTCTCTCTTCTCCCCCCCCCTCCTCTCCATCCTTCTCCTATATACGGGACCTTGCACTCGATCTTCGGCGATATACTATACTTTCAACCCCCAATTCGCTGTTGCCATCCGACAAGGAGTGCTACCCTGTATCATCTCTCATCTACTTCCCTTCGACTATCCGATTTGGCTCTCAATTTCGTTTCGAGTCTTGAACTACGACTCGAATTCTGTTCTATTGCCATCTGATTGCTATCTGGATTGTCCCTTTACCCGGACTGCTTCCCTCCCCGACTTCTATTCGCCTCCCGTCTTCGTCCTGGATTCAACGATCACGAAGACGTCCTTTGCGGATCACCCCATACGTGCCTTGTGAATACAGCTAGTCGAGCGATTGAGAGGTCTTTCTATCCTGGGAACCTGGCCTTTGAGCACTCCGACTCTTCCGAACTTGGAATTGGCCTTTGCTCCCCAGGATCCCCCGAAACGACTCTTCCCTGGACTTTGGATCTTTATCGAAGCTTGTTTCATTGATTCAAGCTAAGGTATTGACTCGAAGAGTGGATTTCTTTTCCATTCGATCTATTTCTGCATCATCGCTCTTCTTGCCCAACTGGTCCCCACTCATGACTCATTAATCAACTTTCTATACCTGAGTCACGACCAGTCCCAACCTTGAACCTGGTGTTCACAGGCATTTCGTCTTTTACGTTTTCTTCTTTTATACTTGCTATACTGTTCCATTCAAGTCACGATATTACGCAGCGCTATCTCAACTTCTCAAACCTTTCGATTCGTCAACCATTCAGGCCTGACCACCTTTGACTTTCAACATCAACATACATTCTTTCGAACAACTCTTCTACTTATCATTCGTCTCTGGCCTCCTTCAGCCATCACCAAAAAACGAAAACGACATACAAATGAGCACATAACGGTCTTTACACCTTTTCCTTAAGCGTCTATCAACCCCTTCTCGGGTCATTCCAGCTGCGCCCCAGCGCCGTCTTGTCATTTTGCCTTTTCCTTGTCTATCAATCCTCTTCTCCTTTTCATCGGTATATTTTTACGACACTGAACTCAACCCAAACGGATACCTCTCGCCTTCCGTCCCATCTCGGTTGTTTTGTCAGTTCCGATCACAGGCCTGATTTTCTACCTTCTTGAACCTTATAATCATTTCCAATAGCCTGGTCGCTGTTCCTTTTTCTTTTTCTTTTCCTTGTTTGTTGTCACGCCTGGACGCGTCTCTCCACGTGCAACTTCCTTCTCAGCGCATAGATATTATTTGTTGGAGCCTATCTTGCCTATCCGTTTCTGTTTTTGTTTACCATTCTCACCTCTCTACCTCACATCAACATGTCATCAACCATGGAGTCCCTCAAGAAGAACTTCGTCAAGGATGAGCTTCTGGATGGTCGCTTTCGCACTGTGGCCCCGCTGAACTCAGGATCATTTGGTATGGTCTACCTCGCCAAAGACATCAAGACTGACCAGCAGGTTGCCATCAAATGCCTGTCCAAAACTCTTTTCCCAGATTCATCGGCTCCCTTCCCGATGGACGATCGTTTTGAAGAGCTACAGTGTCACCGTCGTTTTGGCTTCCACCCAAACCTGGTCAACTTGATCCACTCCTTCGAGACTCAGACTCACATGTACTTGGTTTTGGAGTATTGCGCCAATGGTGACCTCTACGAGGCTATCCGTTTGAACCGTGGTCCTTTGGAAACTGAACATGTCCGTGATTTCATGTTGCAGCTTATTGACGCCATTGAGTTTATGCATTCAAAGGGCCTTTACCATCGCGATATCAAGCCCGAGAACATCTTCTTAACCTCTGATGGATCGATGAAACTTGGCGACTTTGGTCTCGCCACACGTGATTCTTGGTCTCACGAGGCTTGTGTAGGAAGTGACCGGTACATGGCTCCTGAGCAGTACGAGCCGCCCTCTTCAGGCTACTCTCCTGCGAAGGCAGACATCTGGTCTGTGGGCATTTGTTTGTTGAACATCTTGTTCGCACGCAATCCCTTTATCACTCCCACAGAATCCGATGTGCTTTTCTTGGACTATGTCCGTGACCGCCAGTCACTCTTTGACATCTTCCCCAACATGTCTCAGGACACCTTTGAGATCTTGACCCACTCGTTGGCCCTTGACCCTGAGAGACGCTCCTTTTCCGGCGTTCGCAGCTCCATTTTGCGTGCGGTCTCTTTCACCACTGATGACGAGTCTCTTGATGAGTTCTGCACTGAGGATCGCGAGGTTGTCACCGCCAGTGCCAACCGTGAACCTCTGCGCACCCCATCCATCCAGAGCCCTCAAATCAACCATGGTGACTCATTCCCCTGGGCCAAGGCTTTACAGACCACTCACCCTCTCGCCAATCGCCAGCTTTCCGTTATTCCTGACAATGAGAGTTACTCTGAGGATTTGTTCCCTCCCTCTGAGGTGGCTGGAACTTCCTGGTTCTCTACCCATGACAACCTGTCGATGGCCTCGGTCCTTGAATCCGCCCTCAGCGAGTCTATTCGCTCCCTCCACATTCCTCAGAAGAAGCGCCCCATGCTCCCTCGATCGGATCCTGTCCCCATCACTGGATCTCTCCCAAGCCATGCCACAAAGCCCCTTCCGTCTTTGTCCATGGTGTTCGGAAAGAACTCGACTGATCAGATTTCGAAGAGTTGGAGTGATCTCTGGGATGAGGAGGAGTCAGAGAATGAAGATCTTGCCATCCAGCAGCGCCGTGAGCAGAACTCTCGCAGCTGGAGCCAAGAAAGCCTGTCGGGTACACACACTGGATTGCACGAGCTGGCCTCTGTTATCCCTATCGCCCAACCCCACACTCCAGTCATGCAACCCGCCGCTCCTCGTGCTATCCGAGCCAATTCTTTGGAAGCTGACAGCGACACTGGAACCTCCAGCAGCACCCCTCGTCCTATCCCTCGCCAGTTATCGCCTAAGAAGTCCTCCAACCTCGACAAGTGGGCTGAATTGGGCGACAAGCGCCGCAACTGCAAGACCCGAGAGCCCTTGGGTCCGCAGCGCGCTGCTCGCAACTGGCGACGTGATTGGGGCCTTGGATCTTCCGGTTTTGATCAGGGTACTCGACCTAAGCGTGAGTCACCTCAATCGGATCGTCGCCGCCAACTCTTCCTTGCAAAGGATTGGCGACGTGAAGCCGCGGAAGCGCCAAAGTTTTCTCCTCTCAAGCACTCCTCGTACGATGGCAGTGTTGATGAAGACCTGGATCTTGTGGGCGGATGGCATGACCTCCACCTGTAGCATATTTCGCCATTGCTGATTCTTCCAACCTTCTTGTTCATTTTCTTTTTTCTTTCCGTCCGCCATGCGTCCTGTTTGCACTGTTCGATTCAGCTGGGAAAAAAGTTCAAAAAAACCCCACCAATGATACATTAATGTTGTTTTGGATTCTTTTTATTTTCTATTTTTTATTTTTCCTTTCTCGCACGTCTTGTTGTTTTTGATCCTTTTTGTTTGCTGATGCTCACCACCTCTGTCCTTCAAGTTGCTGCAGGACATCTCTTCTCTTCTCTTTTTTTCGTGTCCTGCAGCACTGCTCCCAACCATTTACCTTCTGTTCTTTTCATTTCTTATCTCTGTACAATATGGAGTTGGGGCAGCAGAGGACAGGCAGCATCATGCACCAAAAAAGACTAGAAGGCGGGGTGAAATTTCATCGAGGGGAGGATTTATTTTTACGCATTCGGACAAAAGCGACTCGGAAAAGCAAAAGGAACAGAATTATGATGGAGTGGTATGTCGGCATAGGGAGTTCCAACTACGCATATTGGGCTCCATTTTGGCAACAGGTTGAAACACGGCCGTTTTTCTCTTTAACTTGGATACTCTCCCTCTACTTTATTGTACCTAGTTTGGGACGTTGAAGGGAGAATTGAATTATTATCCGTGAAAGATTATTTTCCATTAGATATCATTGTAAAGTGTAGACTTGAAAGTAGAAAAGTACCAGTGGCTTCAAGGTTGCCACCTGGGCAACTTGTATGTACTCCATAGTGGCACTATAGCCAAATCCTACGAGCTGTCAATTCGAAGGTCTGGATAGCATCAATTAATCTTCTCCCTCATCTCCTAATACAATTCCTACTGATCTGACACAGAAACCATGCTTGACTCATAGTTGTAGTCCACTATAAATAACTCGAAACTTGAAGCTCAGTGGAGTCTTGCCAAGTCACAATCAGCGGTGAAAAGGGCGGTGACCCCAGCTTAAACCCTTTGAGATGACACGATCCACTTTTCTGTCCACAGCTTTCCCGCTCTATGGTGCGTCGCTTCTTGAAGTAATAGCGAGCACACAATTCCAGTTCAATTACTCCTCTATTCCAAATAGCTCCTTTGCTGAAAATCGATTTCCTTCGCACGACACGAACACGATACGCTCTTCCCTCTATCTCATCGATACACGACCCTAGACCCTGAAAACCGAAAGCCGAACCTTGAAAACCCGGACAGATAACGAGCACGCTTGGCCCCGCCACCTACGATAATGGGTTTATCATAACCGTCTACAATATACTGCTGGGATCTGTGTTGGAAATTGGACTGGTATATTCATCTGAATATCAGAGCAGTGGCAAATTATCCCGTCTACCTGCTCTTGACCTGGTCGGTATCAGTCGCGTCGAGTGGCTAAGATAAGCCCGGGGAGGCGGGTAATCACGACCCCAGCCACAGGCAGACCTTCTATAACGACAGGATGCCGAGAGCAGGATGGTCTAGCTTAGCCTGGGCCTACTGTATCCTTGTTCTAGCTGGTTCAGGCGTTGGAGGTCACAATCAAGATACAGTACGGGCGATTGATAACCGGTTGCCGAAGCAAGTACCGATATCCGATACGATATGTGCTGTGAATATAAATCCATGGGAGGTGGAGGCAGAGATATTCCGTGAACCGGTCTGTGTTGCGACGCGTGGGAGCTCGGCGCATGATGCTATTGTCGCGCCTGCGACTACTGCGACAGATTCTGCAGCTCCGGTGGAAGAAAGCGCTAGTACTAGCGCCGGTGCCGGAGCCGGAGCTACACCAGCAGTCGAGCAAGTCACGGTTGAAACAGACACAGAGCAAGACACAGACTCTTTGCTTGACAGTTCAAGTTTCCTCTCCTTCGAAGACTGGAAGAAGCAGAATCTAGCCAAGGTTGGGCAATCTGCTGAGAATGTTGGAGGTGGTCGACGAGCTGCCGCAGCTGGCAAGGAGGGTCGTCGTCAACCGGGGATCAACAATGCGTTGGATTCACTTGGCGATGATGCGGAGATTGAGCTGGAATTCGGTGGATTTGGGGCTGAGACACCCGAGGCTAGTCCTACTGCATGGGGCACACCGATTGCATCAGCACATGCCGACAACTTGGATGCTCGTGTTGAAAATGATATCAACACTCAGCGTGTCCAACAAGCAGATGTTTCACGCCGCAAGGATGCTGGAACAACGTGCAAAGAGCGCTTCAATTATGCCTCTTTTGACTGTGCTGCTACCGTGCTGAAGACCAATCCAGAATGCAAAGGATCGTCATCGATTCTTGTTGAAAACAAGGATAGTTACATGCTGAACGAGTGCAGGGCCAACAATAAGTTTTTGATCCTGGAACTATGTGATGACATTCTTGTGGATACAATTGTGCTTGCCAACTACGAGTTCTTCAGTTCAATCTTCCACACGTTCCGTGCTAGTGTCTCCGATCGCTATCCTGCAAAGCCAGACCAGTGGAAAGAGTTGGGTGTGTATGAAGCACGCAATACCCGGGAGGTGCAAGCCTTTGCGGTTGAGAATTCTCTGATCTGGGCACGCTACCTTCGCATCGAATTCTTGACGCATTATGGTCATGAATTCTTTTGTCCTGTCAGCCTTGTCCGGGTCCATGGAACGACCATGATGGAAGAATACAAGCATGATGAGAGTGCTGATCGAACCGAGACGGAAGACTTGGAGACAGTTGAACATGTCGAGCCCCCTAGGGAGGTTGAAGCTGAGATAGCTGCACTCCCAGTGGATGAGTCTGTACCCGAAGAGATCGAGAGTGATCAATCCTTTGAAACCTGTCCTCAATCTCCAACACAGGTCGAACTTCTTCTACTTGATGTTGCACAGAACGCCACGGAGACTTGCGATATTAGCGAGCGGCCGACAGTTGATACTGCTCTCGATAGATCCTCTGCCACGGATCCAAGCAAGCAAGCACAACGCACGGATTCTACAGGATCTACGGGAGATGGTGTTCAAGCCTCTCAGTCTGCTCCACCAAAGGCGGTTGAAGATGCCCGGAAACCGGGGGACACCGCGAAAGTGATAGTGGCCACCCCTGATGCCTCCGTTGCATCCGCAGAGTCAGCGCAGCAGGACTCTACTGTTGAGAGCCTCGGTAAATTAACGGGCAGCTCCAAGGAAGAAACTATCCCACAGCCTGAATCTATCAGACCAACATCGACCCAACCTCCATCGGCAAACCCAACAACCCAAGAGTCATTCTTCAAATCTGTCCAAAAGCGACTTCAAATGCTCGAATCAAATTCTACCCTTTCTCTCCTTTATATTGAGGAGCAATCTCGCATCCTCCGCGACGCATTCAACAAGGTCGAGAAACGTCAACTCGCAAAGACATCTACCTTTCTCGAAACTCTTAATGTTACTGTTCTTAGTGAGCTCAAAGAGTTCCGAGAGCAATACGACCAAGTCTGGAGCTCCGTGGCGTTCGAGTTTGAGCATCAACGAATGCGATATCATCAAGAACTGCATTCGCTTAGTGCCCAACTCGGCGTGCTAGCCGACGAGCTGGTCTTCCAGAAACGGGTTACTATCATCCAGAGCATCATGGTTCTATGCTGCTTTGCTCTGGTTTTGTTCTCACGGGGATCTGTCAGCAACTATATGGAGTTTCCTCGCGTCCAGCGAATGGTCGCCCGCTCCTACAGTCTACGAGACTCATCTCCTATCTCTCCATCCGCCAGTCCCGGGTCTACCCGACCTACCTCTTCCTACCGTGAGAATGAAACCCATCGAAGAAACTTATCCGAGAGTTCCTCACAGGACAGCCCCAGCCCAAGTCCTGCGAGCCCATCTATCTCATACATCCCACCGACTCCGACATCTGACATTTCCCGGGAGATTGAAGAAAACGATAAAATCGACGTACCTCAATCTCCAGATTCCATGTCGGTGCCCACATTTGAAACGCCCCAATTCCGATCTCACAGTACTCCTCCTGTGTTGAATGGGCATGCCCCAACCCTGATCTCTGATGCCGGGGTAGACGAAGGCGCATCGACATCCGAGAGCTCTCAGACATCCGATGAACAATTTCTCACCCCCTGAACACTGAACACATTCTAAGTGGGCTGGTCCCAACTGAAAAATTTCATGCCCACTCCATGCTTTGCCACCCGCCACGTGAATTCCTCATAGCCATTTTGTTTTTCTGTTTTCTTCTCATTTGTCTCTGGATCTATGTCTTTGGCGTTTTCTGGCATGTCCCTTCACGATCTGGCGAGTGTACGTTTAGATGATGCACGATCAAGATTCCCACTATTGTTTAGACTGTAATAAAGTGAACTCGAGATGGTGATGCTGTCTCGAGGAAGAAGTTATTACCTGATCTCAATTTATTTACTTTCAACTTGAATCACCTTTATTGAATTTTCATGGAGTACCACGCTTGCTTCAAGATACAAAGTACCTGCATCATACAACTCAATCTTGGTCTTTTTGAAAGGACAGACCTTTCAATCAACATGAAGTCATTGAGTCTGTTTTGTACCCATTACCTCTGTTGACTATCATCATGATGATACCTGGGAATATGAGCTCTGCAGATATCAATTCGTCGGTACCTTTCTCCCTTTGCCATTGGGGTCAAGAATGTGACAACCTCAACCGACAGCCTCTTTGGAATCCACTACCATCCTCTTGGAAATTTGGAAATACTTTGAAGACCTAATTTGATTACGTTGCTAGAAGGTTAACGGAGGTCGTTCCCTTTGAGCCCTTGGCGCTTGAAGTGGCATCGTGTTTCAATGATTCATTTGTATATATAGGCATATTTTGATCACTGCAATACCCACATCCCTCATGAATCTGGCCATCTTTCAACTGCTGATTTGAATCGGATAATTTAACTTAGTTTCCTGGCAATGGAATGACCGGCTCTAGACCTCAATACAATGTAAAATTGAACCAAGTATTTGACCACCGAAGGGTGAAGGGTCGGGTCAATAGGTCCCTTGAGTAATTTGTCTTAACTTTAAGAAATCAATATTGGAAAAATGAGATCAATAAATCCAAGACAATAACAAGGTCTGTGTCCAGAATCATTGTATAATGACAGCAAGAATGCCGTCATCTGGATGATGGTGTGTTGCCGGGCCAACAATCAGAACCAGCATTTTTCATTCAACCCGCAACAACACACGTTCAACACGTTTTTTTCCCTCCCGATCCACCGAATTTCAGAACTCCCATCTCTGCGATCATACAACCTTGAGAATATTCTCTCCTATACGTTTAAACACCTTCTCTCTACACAATCCGATACACAATGGACTCCACACAAGTCCAGCCTTTGGCCGACCGCTCAACCAACACCCACCTTGCCAACGCCGACAAGACAGATATGAAGTCTGCCGACCTTTCCTCAATGGAGCAACACCGACAAGCCCTTCAGAGCAAGCTTGATGATGGCGAGAAGTGAGTATAGTCCTGGTTTCCGATGTCTCTTTTGTCCGACTTCATCTTGGAACAGCAATGCTAATGGTATTTTCTTAGGCAACCCGGTGCTTACGTTTCTCCCTCCGATGATATTATGAGTCCTTGCACAAAGAAGCTGAGTGATATTAAGGGCAAGCGATTCAAGAAGTATGTTCTGTCGGGCTGGTGATGTTTTACTTGCAAAATACTAATTTTTGTTTTTCTCGCACAGTGCCGGCAAGCCCCAATCATTGTTCGCTAAGCTTGGCAAGAAGAGCTACGAGCAATCCTCCGCCGAACAGAACCGAAATGTTGAATAGAGTCAGTTGCTCGGATATTTACGATTTCTGGTTCTTCCTTTCTTCTCTCATTCTCATTACACTTCTCTCGATTTATCCGGGTTTCCAGGATCCTCCTGATCTGATTCATGGTGCTGGACACCTGTTTATCGGGAATACGAGAGCCTGACTCTTGTTCCTGGACCTCCGGGTGGATTGGGATATGTGTAGTGATAATGGTTACTGCATTTCTTGGAGGACGATTTCGTTCTCCTTTCTTTTTCTTTCATGACCGCGATGTCTTCTTCCGTGTGCTATTATCTCTTTATTTTCTTTGGTTTGGGGTTTGGGGGTCTGGTAGTTTGTCCATCAGGACGGGAATAGGAATAGGATTAATTGGACATTGTTTCCTGTTCAAATCTACATACTAAAACTAGTATACCAGTAAACTAGTACTGTATAAGTTAGTAATATCTCGGATCGTTCCATCCGATATGATCATTTATAGCCCCCATTACGCCCCCATAACTTCCACCGGAACAGATATTCGACCGAGGTAGAATCCCAACTTCACCATATCTAGCACATAGACCCCGACCGAAGAAGTCTAGATCAACCGAGCTAATAGCACGGTTACAATGTATCTCGTATTTCCCATAATAGTTAGAGTAAATTTGACCGATTTCATGATCAATGGTGCCACACAGTGTAGTTAAGCAGACTGGACCGAGGCAAAAAACCCGCTGCTCGGCTTCTCCACTACTCCGCAATTACTGACCCAACTTATATTCCACCTCCTCTGCTTCGACTTTCTCTCCCCAGATTATCCCTGATCTCGATTTATCTTATTACTTTATTCACAATGTCTGCATCTACTCGTATCCCACCCATCGCTGCGCCCTTTGTTAGCGATCGGGCTAAGAAGACCTTGGACCTGGTATGTGGAGCTCTCTACCGCATTCGTGATGCTACATCATTAGTCCCTGTCCACGACGCGCAATGACACATCCCCTGCACAACACGAGATCAATTCAATATTTGATTATATTCTTATGGATGGAACGCTTATTATTTTTGCTGTATAGGTCGAGGAATTCGTCGAGAAGGACTGCGTCCCCGCCGAAGCTGTCTTCTCCGCTCAGCTCGGTGAAGGAGAGAAGCGATGGAATACCACCCCCGCTGTTATGGAGCAGCTGAAGGAGAAGGCTAAGAAGCTGGGTCTTTGGAATATGTTCCTCTCCAAGAGTCATTTCACTCAGGGTGCTGGCTACACCAACCTTGAATATGGATTGATGGCCGAGTTACTGGGAAAGAGCAAGATCGCTTCAGAGGTGCGTTGTTTAGGTCTAGCTAGACCCGCTAGTGGAAGTGCATTGCCATTGTCTTTACGGATAACTGGGATATCTGATTTCACAACGGCGATATAATTGCTGGTCATTGTAATATGTACATGGCTGACTGATTCCAGGCTACTAACAATGCTGCCCCCGATACTGGTAACATGGAGGTGCTGGCTAAATATGGAAACGATGCCCAGAAGCAGCAGTGGCTGGCTCCTCTGCTGGACGGCAAGATCCGATCTGCGTTCCTTATGACCGAGCCCGACGTTGCATCAAGTGATGCGACCAACATTGAATTGAACATCCGCCGCGAAGGAAACGAGTATGTTCTGAATGGATCGGTACGTTACCTATTTTCTCATCCGAAGATATCCCAAGAATATAAACTAACTATGTTACTTCAGAAATGGTGGTCCTCTGGCGCTGGTGACCCCCGCTGCAAGATTTACTTGGTAATGGGCAAGACCGACCCCTCCAACCCAGACACATACAAGCAGCAATCTGTCGTTCTCGTCCCAGCCGGTCTTCCCGGTATCACTATCCACCGTATGCTTCACGTCTATGGCTACGATGACGCACCTCACGGTCACGGACACATCAGCTTCAAGGATGTTCGCATCCCAGTCTCTAACATGGTTCTCGGCGAAGGCCGCGGCTTTGAGATTATTCAGGGTCGTCTCGGACCTGGTCGTATCCACCATGCTATGCGTACTATTGGTGCCGCTGAGAAGGCTCTCGAGTGGCTTATTGCTCGTGTGAACGACGAGCGCAAGAAGACTTTCGGACAACCCTTATCTGCACACGGCGTCATTCTGGAATGGATTGCCAAGTCTCGGATTGAGGTTGATTCTGCTCGTTTGATTGTTCTGAACGCTGCCATCAAGATTGATCAGGGTGATGCTAAGGCTGCTCTGAAGGAGATCGCTCAGGCCAAGGTTCTTGTTCCCCAGAGTGCTCTGTCTGTTATTGATCGTGCCGTCCAGGCTTATGGTGCTGCTGGTGTGTGTCAGGATACACCACTTGCGTACCTGTGGGCTGGTATCCGAACACTGCGTATTGCTGATGGTCCGGATGAGGTGCACTTGCAGCAGCTTGGTCGCCGAGAGAACCGTTCTCGGAGGGATGCGGTTACTGCTAAGTTGAAGTGGCAGCAGCAGGAGTCAGATCGTTTACTTATTGCTGCTGGATTTAAGGCAAAGAGTCATCTGTAGATGATTGTTTGAGGTGATGATTTCTATAGTATACTTATACTCCATATTAAGTTGTGGTTAGATTGAGATTCCTTTACGATATGCTTGACCTTGAATGAAAAATTTAAGAGATATCATGAATATTTTCAAATGGTGTAAATCTGGTATAAGATCAATTGAATTCGTGATAAACCCAACGCCTGCAAATGTCTAGATTCAAGTCAACAGCATGAAACATCCATATAAAAGCCAGTTATCATCAGGCCCTTCCCCCATCATCGATATCGTGCATACATGGACAAACGTAAAATGAGAAAAACATAGCTACATGAAAAAGGGGAATCAAAACCAAAGACTAATCTTCAATTCAGTCCACCAACAAAAAAAAAGCACTTTTAATAATGGTCATCGTCGACGGGGTTGTTGCGCTGAGCCTTAGCTCGCTTCTTGTTACCCTTGAAATGCTTCTTGGAGCCCGCACTCCGGACCTCAGAGACATCGACACCTCGTTCCAGGGCAATCATCATACGCTCCTTGCGACCTGTGAGATTTTGGCGGATCTGCTGGCCTTGTGCGGTGTTCTTGGCGTTAAATGGCAATGTCATACGACCGGCGGAAGGACCAGTCGCTGTGCCAAAGAAACCACTGTCGATATTACGGGAGCGAGCACCGGGCAGCTCACCAGAGGGATCCCTAGAGATCATGGAAGAAATGTCGGAGTCAACATCGTCAAGATCGACGACCTTGCCCGCAAGGATAGCTTGGCGTCTAGCAGGAAGATGGGCGAGGTCGTAGAGATCCTGGTTGAACACGTTGGGGTCGATGGGTTCCTCGCCCTCTGGAACAGGAGGAGGGTGAACGTAAAGAATCTTTCCGTTCACGTAGTCCTTCAGGACGTAACGAGCGGCACGAGACTCATCGGGCTGACCGAGACCCTGGGTTGAGAAACCACGAGCACGGGCGTAGGCGCGAAGAAGCTCGCTAGCTGTAGGGATACCAGTGCCACCCTCTTCGATGGGACGAGTCTTAATCTTCACACCGTAGACATTCTCCAAGAAGTGCTTGGGAATACGGTGAGCAACAATACCGGCAGGACCAGTGAACTCACGCTGCTGGTCAATGGGCAGCACACCGTTCACGACCAAGTCGGCCTTGGTGGTAGCGAAGTTGGGGAACACCAGACCGGGACAATCGCAGAGCATAATCTCGGGAGAGAGGTACAGGGTCTGGAAGTGCTTGGTCTTACCGGGGGTGGCAGAGACAGACACCTTCTTGGCACCCAGAAGAGCGTTAATTGTGCTGGACTTACCCACGTTGGGGTAACCGACTAAACCAATAGTGGTCTTTTGCTTGGATTTTTGCTCAGAATCTTCATCCTCCTCAAGCAATTGTGGGGCGTTGGCAAGGAAAAGTGCTTCCAGCTCATCAACGTCCAGGATGTGAGGACCCAATGAACGGTCAGGGTCGGCAAGTCTAGCCAGGTGCTCTTCATCGACTTCCTTCTCTTCATCCTGGGAGTCTTCCTCATCGTTGACGCCCATCTTCTTGGTAGACTCGGCCAGCTCATCAGCCTCGCTATCAGAGCCCTCCTCGCCGAGCATCTCAGCCTCCATCTTCTCCTTGGCAAGATGAGCAGAGAAGAAACGGAAGTTGATGTTGTTCTTCTCGAAGTACTCAGCCCAGACCTCACGCTGTTGAAGAGTCAACATATCAGCCTTGTTGACCAACAGCAAGTTCTTCTTGCGGGGATCAATCTCCTTGACGTAGTTCTCCAAATCCTCCGAACGGAACTGAAGCGGGTTTCGAGCATCGACAATCTGCACAACGAGATCTGATCGCTCAATAACACGCCACAACTGACGCCAAACTTCCAAGTTACGCTCGAACGGAGTCATCAACAGATCATTGAACTCCTGGAGTTCCGCCAGTCCACGTCGCCAGTCCAACAGACTCTCTCGCTCCATCAACTCCAACTGCTGTGGTGTAGTCGTGGAATCCCACTTAGGTCGGCGGGGAACAGTCAAACGGCCCTTGTTCTGCTGGTGCTTCTTCACAGTCTTCTTTTCCTCGGAGGCGGACAAAAGGTAGGGGTTCTTCTGGTCGGAGTGGATAATTTTGACGTTGTTGATCTTCTCGGCGGTAAAGTCGGTACCGGCCAACTCGGCGGTGCTAAGGAACTCATCGAGGGCAGCTTGCTCAGTGATCGAGCGCATCTTCACCCATGAGGCTTCCTGGGCGGCATTTGTAATATAGGTCTCGCCGTTCATGTTCTTTCGCGCAATGGCATTGTTGTGCGAGGCCTTCTTCTCCTTCGAAGCTTTGCCCTTTCCGAAACGATCGTTCATGAGGCTGTTACCCAGCCCCACGGAATTTTTGGATTTAGCCAACACCATGATGAATGTGTATGAATCAGTCGGTGTTGGAATGTAGTGTGTAGGAAATCAAACCCCGCTTGAAAAAGGAAATCTTTTGGATCGCACGGATAAGATAGCTGACTCAGCAGGGTCGAAATTTTTCGATTTACAAATACATAAGATCAACATAGATATTTTTATATGAAATGACTTATATTACGTTTATAATAAATTTTTACAAATCACTCTAAATTTGCATCCATTTCTCATCACTAAATAACTCTTAATATGGTGAAAAATTTGCCACACACCTAGGCACTTGAGGACCCCTCGGGCAGCGATAAGGAGCACGTGACCCTATCAATCCCACTTTCTCACTTTTTTTGATCAAGTCGATGTACTCTACTCATCGCATCGTCGCATAAATCAGCCATCATGCCGAAGCAGTGGATGTAAGTCATACTCAAACCCCCGAATTGAAATCCAAGACTAACCCCATCCCAGTGACAAGAAGAACGCGAGCACATTCCAGCTCTTCCACCGGTCTCAAAATGACCCGCAAATCCACGACCCCGAAGCGGACGATCGAGTCCTACACCAGGTTCGCGGACCTGCTGCTGCCCCCGCTGGGCCATCCACTGCTTCCTCCAAGCCCATCCGAAACCTCAACGACCTCCAGAGCGAATTCAGCAAGGATAGCGTTCGCCGCAATGAGGGCGAGGCCGCCAACTATGGTATCTACTACGATGACTCCGGATACGATTACATGCAACATTTGCGTGAGCTAGGCACTGGTGGCGGAGACTCTTACTTTGTCGAGGCTAAGGTTGAGAAGGCCAAGTCCAAGGGTTTGAAGTTGGAAGATGCCTTGCGCCAGGTTTCCTTGGATGATTCGCAAAGCGCTTACGGTGCTAGTGAATATGGAGATATGCGCTCAAACTACACGGCTTACTCCCGGAAGCCCACCTACCAGGACCAGCAGAACATCCCCGATGCGATTGCCGGTTTCCAGCCTGATATGGACCCACGTCTTCGTGAGGCTTTGGAGGCTCTTGAGGACGAGGCATACGTGGACGACGAGGATGACGATATCTTCGGCCAATTGACCGCCAATGCCGAAGAGGTTGACCAAGGCGACTTTGAGGATAGCTTGTTCGACCACGATGACGAAGATGAGGGATGGGAGTCGGATGCGACTGAGAAGGCTCCCGTACAGAGAGACACTTCCGACCACATTGAAGATGATGCGTCAGGATTCAACAAAGATCTTGCGCCCGGTGAAATGCCTGAGCACGATGTTCCTGCTCCGGATATGCACCCCACAGACCAAAACTGGATGCAAGAGTTCGCCAAGTTCAAGAAGGATGCTAAGGCTGGCAAGGCCCCCGCGCCAGCTGCTCCCACCATTGCGCCCTCTGAGCAACATACTCTCGCTTCTACTGCGTTTACAGTTGGTGGTACACCCATCCGCCGTAAGAAGCGTAAGGGTGCTTTGACCAACCCCTCTAACTACTCGATGACATCTTCCGCTTTGGCCCGTACAGAGGGTCACCGTCTTTTGGATGACCGATTCGATAAGGTTGAGCAGTTATACTCCCTGGACGAAGAAGATGAATATGATGACAGCATGTCCATGGTTAGTGGTATGACTGGTATGACCGGAATGACTGGCATGTCTACTGCCTCTTCTCAGGCACCTAGTCTCGTTGATGCCAATGGAGGAGCCGTTTCACGCAGTGATTTCCACAATGTCATGGATGACTTCTTAGCAGGCTGGGACGGCAACACAAGTGCCCAAGTCAAGCGAAAGGGAGTCAAGTACAAGCGTGGAAAGCACGGAAACGAAGCGATTGGTATTCGTATGCTTGATGAGGTTCGCTCAGGTCTTGGTCCGGCTCGATTTTCGAACAGCCCCAAGGTTCCTGGACGAACTTAGACAAGGCCCAGCATTGTTGTCTTTTTGCATTGCACCATGATACGACACTGAATGGATCTCCAAATCATGATACGGCGTTTGGTTTATATTTTCTTCATTTTTGGTTCTATTCCTCCATAGTACCCTGTTCATGCATGTATGTCGGGGTTGGTATATCTTTTTAGATCAAAAGTGATATTTTCCACAATCTTCAATCTTGATACTTATCAAGCATCATTTATCACTAGTATATCTTGCAAATTTCCCCAAGCGCTAATTCTGATGAAATCAATTCTTGAATCTTTCACCGAGGGTCCCTTTTCATCATAAAGAATCGCCAATATGCCACTCTCCAACGCAGCCCTTACATCCCGAAGCTCATTATCTCCAAAGTAAACAATATCCTCAGCATGGATTCCATATTTCTCCAACACAGTAACAAACAACCCATCAACTTTTGACCTCCCAATCTCATTTGTAGTAACCAGAATATCGACATAAGAGCCTATACCCAATTCGCGGACCGTCCATTCTTGAGCATCAGTCGGACCCTCAGTAATCACGATGATATTCTTTCCAAGCTGCTTCAAACTTTGAAATAGCTCTACAACACCCGGTTTCAAGGTCAAACTCGACTGCAAAGAAGACTTGTAAATGTCAAGCAATGAATCAATCTTGCTCTTTTCGATATTTTTCGTATCGTGCGCCTGCAGGAGCTGAGTAAATCGCTCCCGACGATACTCCGTGGAGCTTCGACCGTCCGTGAACGCGTTTGCAGTGGATGTGCGTAATATGTTTGCATATGTGGATCTCAAGGTATCGATATTAGAGCCATATTCGGTATGAATGGCTTCAAATACACTTTCTGAAGCTTGCGACGAGGCTTTGCGGAATTCGTGGAGTGTGTCATCTAGGTCGAAGCCGAACCATTTCTTTGAAAGCAGAGTTGATTTGAGACTTGGATCGAGCATTTTTCGTGAAAACTGGAATTTGAAGCAAAAATATGAGAATTCAAACTTCAAAATTGAATGACCATCCAATGTAATATTGAGCAAACGTGCTTGTCTTGAAGACGGTGTTCATGACTCAGAATATGTGACATTCATATGCAAAGAGACTCGGAATGGCGTGATAGCCAAGATCCTATGCAAGATACTATAAATACAATTAGGCATTACCACTCGACAATGCAGTATATACAAATACAAGTTTAGTTTTACAAGATGCCCTAAAGAGCACCACCCACTTTTTCGACAATCCACATTGCCAATCGGACATTCCAGCTTACGCGACGCTCCGTAAGCATCAAGTCCTCACGCGAGATGGGTTTCGAGTCCTTCTGTAGCCACTCAGTCTCTTCACCGAGCTTGCGCTTGAGCTCCTGGTCATCTGTGACGACCAGCGCACCAACCTCAATATCCAGACTGTAACTCCGTTTCGTGTAGTTACTGCTTCCAACGAATGTGAGACTAGGGTGCTCTTCGCGCGGCAATGTGACCCAAAGACCCTTGGCATGGTAGGTCCATCCATCCGGTGTTCCGACAGTACCTCGGCGCCATTCCTTTAGCTGAATGAAATTTGTTGCCTGGGCGGCGGCAACGCGGTCAAGGAAGCGGGCAGAGAGGTGGGTGTAGGCCGCTGGTAGCATACCTGAGACTCCCGGTGAACCGTAGAAACCATTGGCCCAGGGCGAGGCAGTAAGAACTGTGCCTTGTGTGGTGGATGGCGTTTTGGAGTCGGTTGATGTGCTGGCTATCAGGAGTGAAGAAAGGACGGGGTGAATGTTGAAGTATCCTGCTGTGAAGAGCCAACGGGCTCCAGCAAATGCGGACGATTCAGATAATAGGCGGAGAATGCTGGTCACAGCTGGAAACTCGGTAGAGGTGTCAGGTTTGAGTAGAGGAGTGAATTGAGCCACGGGGTAGACAAAGGTTTGACTCGAGGTGGAGGGAAGAACGGGTTTGTTGTCGGGAGCTTGGATGAGGGGGCTGAGGAAATTCGATGTATACTCGATGAATGCTTTGGTGTCGTCTAATGGTGATGGGGCTCCATTTGATGTAGGCCATTCCAGAAGATAGGCAGACTTGTTGACAGGGTCTGGTAAGACCCGGAAGCTCAAACTGCAAATGGCATGGTGAATGCGAGCGTAGTAATCGGTCAGTGCCTTGGAGTCGAATACGTGGTATCGATCTAGACGGTTGGTGAAGTAGTCTTCAGACAGGTTTGCTCTGCATATAGTATGAGAATAGGGACTCATCAAGCAGAACTATATGAGATAAATCTTACCCTGAAATGATGATCTCGTCATCGATCCCATAGAGCTTCATATGCTGCAAGCCCCAACCCTCATTGATCCGTCGAGGAATGTATTTCTTTCGTAGGCCAGTCAAGTTGGGAGTATGGAACATCCGAATATCCACTCGTTCAGGGCCAAATTCATCCACCAAGGAGCACAACAATGAAGCGCATGACGGGTTGGGGGTTTCTCGAGTACCGCGCAGTGCATCCGTTAGGACAGATACTTTGAGATCCGGGTTTTCACGCAAAGCATCCGCCAGTGTATCAATTAATTCGTATTCGGTCTTGCCAATGTATAATGTCGACAGGTAAACGCGCCTCCGGGCATTGCGGATTTTGTGCTATCACGTAGTTCTGGTCAATAGATGATCATTGTCTTGGGAGAATCAAATTACAAACCTTGAGAGTTGAGTAGAAATTAGCCGGCGAGTCCAGAATCTTCACCTGAGATGCAGAAATCTCAAATCGCGGCGCAATGCGATCCAGTTCGACCGTAATGGCTCCGAGAGGTGACGATCCCGAAGCAGCGGGTGCATTAGCCGCAGACTGGGCAGAGAACTTGCGACCGCAAAGCTTACGGCGCACAGCAGGGCGACGAGAAGCACAGCGGAGTGCTTGACCCCCAATGCGACCGAACATGACGAAGAAAAAGGAGAAGTATTGAAGTTATATCAAGAGTTCTCAAGAGGGAAGGTCGAGTTTCTGAATCGGGAAGGCACGAGCTGCCGATGGTGCAAACAGTGCAAACATCCCGACCTCAATTCGCTTCAACCTCGCGACGACTCACGACACTGGGATTACGCATTTGTTTCTCACCCAATTGCACCGTCACCATGTCGACCGTTCTGCGGACACTGCGCAATTTGCGCCGCATTGGCCTCAAGGTTCGTTATTCACCCGTCTCTGTCTCATTTGAGGGATCTCAACATGCTAACTTGTTATAAAGGAATATGCCCACCAGATGCAGGTATGAACCTCAACCGCGGAGACTCGACAATGGCAACTTTGGAACATAATAGCAGAAATACTAATATCAGCTGCCTATCTGTTGTTTCCAATAGAACATCGGTATGTTACATCCCCACCCATGCCATAGGTGGTGCATCTCTAATTGACTTCATTCCAGGTGATACCAAAGCCGGAACTCTGATCGGAACCGACCGCTGGGGCAACAAGTACTACGAGAACATGGAGGAGGAGCTTCCCCGTAAGAGACAATTTCCATGAATATCCGAGGAGGCATAGAGGAAAGTTGGAAGTAAAGTGCTGATTCAGGATTATCTTATCCGCACAGTCCGCACACGATGGGTCGACTACAAGACCAACTGGCCTGAGTTCCAGCCTTGCCAAGTTGAGCCTGGCTGGTGAGTTCATTATGGATTTGAAGAGCTTCATGCTCCGGTCTGGCGCTGTTAAGCTAATCAAAATATAGGCACGCTTGGATCTCCTACATGGTTGATACTCCCCCCAATGCCGACAAGGTCCTGCAGCCTGGTTTGCGTCACTACGAGGTCCCTGAGCACCGCCCCAACCTTACTCAGACCCGCGCTGCTTTCAAAACCTACTCGACGTATGTACTTATAGCTTTGTGTTGGATGTTGAATGTACCAACTAACCTTTCTATAGCACCCGCCCCAAGTACTCTGCTTGGACTCCTGTTGCCGCTCCCCGGTAAATCCACTCGGCCAGGGCCTAGCAAAATAAATACAATTTTTGAGCTCTTACGCTAGTTTTGTTTCGTTTTATAACCCTCAAAGCCAATCATTGGGCTTGAGAGGACTGTACATAAATTTGTGCTATTCGTGCTTTTCATTAAAGATCCATCTTAACTGGAAGGGTTCCTGCATTTCATTTAAAAGATAGTAAGGAGTAGATAAATTTGACCCGGGGCTTATGGGGATAATGACTCGTATCACCACTGGCAATCTGGGTGTAAGTTCCAAGGTTGTTTACTATGAAGGACATAGAAATCTAATTCAGCCTGAGCCGAGGAGTTCAGAGCAGAACAAGCCGCCATCACAGATTCACCACAAACAAGTAGATAGACACCAGAAATTGATGTCCAATGGTTGGATCCCGTGGGTTAGCTTCAAGTTGCCATTTATAGTTTGTATAAAAAGGTACAGGGGGCTGAATAGGCAGAAGCATTAACCTGGAACCATTTTTAGTTAGTAGAATAGTATTTATAAGATACAACAAGCTTTTTATAAAGAGTTTGTCCCCAGATTTCCTATTTATCCTTCAATTCTTATTAGCCCATTCTTGGCAGTTCACCGCATTTCAAACTTACATATACCACAAGCATGCAGTCCTATCCCGACGCATTTCTCGCATACTTGAGTAAATGCATGGATGATGCTCCTTTCCAGACTACTTTGATCATCGCCGTACCCATATTCCTGACCATCATCTTCACTGGGTCGGTAATGATTCAACCGGCATTCGAAGCACTAGAAGCACTAGAGAGATCTAGAGAAAATCTTCAAAGCGATTCTCCAAAGCCCGCTGTTTGTCCAACTTGCGGCCATCCGGATATTGCCAATGATAAGACTCAATAAATACCACCAACCCTCCAGGGCTAAAGATATCCGAGTCTTCCAGGGGTCCAGGTCTCAATCGTGCTAGCGACTGGTAAGTCTTGCTTTACCTTTAGCTTATTTCTTGGTTTGTATACCACTGCTCACTATGTAACATTTGAAGGCCTCCTCCAGAACAAAAACAAACCGCTCTTTTTTTCAACTATAATATGTTATAACTTGAAACCTAGGAGGTAGACCTTAGTAGGTACTACCTCTATTTAATCAGACTCAGAATTATCTTCATTGCGTTATATAATCAAAAGTCTTGACCGATCGATCACTCCGAACCTACAACCACATGTGTACTCAAGTGCTAGTATGATTTTTCCAAAGACGGGAATGATTATTTCCACCTAGGCATGAACCTCGGTATAATAGAAGAACTCGATTTTCCATTTCCAATAAATGCGCAGATCAAAAACTGAAATAAAAAGAACGCTCGATGAAACATGCCCAGTCCATTCTCAGTCCCACTCCGAAGTGAGGACATGGTATATCAGGTTCTTGAAGATGAAAACAGGGGAATCAAGCGTGAACAGCCAGGAGAAAGAGAAAACCAATTAGATACAAGAATAAATTAGTGAAACATGACCGTCCTTTTGTTAGTTCCTTAAAGCACATATAGCCCAGAACCGATATTAGACCAGTGTCGAATTGGTCGACGGTCTTCTAACTCAATACACCACCACAGAACTTCCTTCAGCTTCTCGGTTTGTTCACCAGCCTCGTAAGCGCGAGAGAGCGCGTACCAGGCCTCGGAGTTGTCCCATGAGCTACCAAGCTTGGTGAGCACTGACAAAAGACCATAGGCACGGTCGCGAGCAGCAAGACGATGTAAGTGCCTCGGGTCGACTTCATGAGGAGAGTTAGACACTGAGACTGGCAGTGGAATCTCAGACGCCTCGGGATTCTTCAGCTCATCAGCCGAAATGGCACGGGCTGACTTTAGCTTGGCACTGTCAGACAGCAAGGACAGACGGGAGATGTTGATATCCACATCCGACTTCGTTGATTCGGGAGCAAGCTTCTGGTCCCAGATATCCAGGAGGAGATTTGCCAGTCCGATAGTTGCTATCGGATGCTCGGGATGACGCAGAAGAGCATCTTCGTAGTATTTCATGGCATGGTGAGGCCTGCCCTGAGCCTGGCAGAGAAGACCCTCTTCGGCATATACGTCCGCCCAGAGTTCTTCAGGGCTCTTGGCAGCAGTCCAACCTCGCTTGCTGAAATGACGAGCAGATGACTCCTCGGTAGAGGCTAGAGCCTCCATTCGGGCAGTCTGTTTAAGAGCCTCCTCACAGGCTTCGCGCGCATCATCGAATAGTGAAGCTCGACGATACAGACCCGCGATTATCAGCCAGATCTTCACTAAAAGTGCAAGTGCGTGTTTCTTGGATTGAAGAACGGAAAATTTGGTGTTTGCACTGGTGGGAGAATCAAATCTTTGAGCAGCAGGGAGCCTAACGTCCTGCTGCGGAGGTTGATCCTCGTGACCAACTGGATATGGTTGTACTTTGTGGTCGACATTATGAGGAATTGGTTGGAGAGGCTGCTTGGCAAAAGAAGAGTGGGAGTTTTCGCGAGGCACAGGCGTAGAGTTACCAGATACAGCAATGCCAACTTCGTTTTCGTGAGGTACTGATGCATCTTGGTCTCGTGAATGGTCCGGCCTTTGTGAGCTGAAACTACGCTTCCTCAACTTCTTGGAATCAGATCGACCAAGTCCGGGACTGTTCTGGAAATCTTCATCCGTGACTTGAATTTCTGGGGCATCGGAGCCACCAAATCCATTGGGTAGGGACGGAACAGGCGGAGCTGCAGATTGAGAGCTAGCAGAGCGCTCACCACGGCGATCAGGTAGCTGGGATACCCGGTTTCTATGGAAGATACTGCTGCGGAAGCTCTTGGTTGTGCCCGCAGAGCTCTTTGGAGGAACCAGGTGGTCCGACCTCTTTTGTCCTTCATCGAGATCCAGCTCTTGGAACAAATTGCCAAAGAGACCAAGCAGCTGCTCACTTTGGTTCACCGCAGCCTCCGGGCCTTCTAAGACTTCGGTGAACGCAAGCTGTGTGATGCGAGTTTGAAGGATGCGCTCCTTCTCTCGACCCTGTAGACGACTGACCAGGGAGCGCTTGATACCATTCTGCGAATGTCTCGATGATCGACGCTGCTCACGATGGCTCTTGGAGAAAACGTCAGATGGGAAATGCTCAAACGCTGCCTCGCACGAGCGCTCTGCGATGTCAAATTCCTGCTTGGCACTTAGTAGCAATGCAAGCAGATGCCAAAACGGAACAAGGTCCCGTTGTTTATTGAGATCGTCGCTGACCGGGGATGAGTTGTGAGAAGCTAGGGCGGACTTCGCATAGTCGATTGCTCCATCCAAATCGCGGTTTTCGGCAAGAGTAAGAGCGAGAGTGTACAGCGCAGGGAAGTTGGTATCCTGTCCGTATTCAGGGTCGATGCTCTTTTCCAGGTACTCGATTGCCTCCCCCCGAATCTCATCCCGGGCTTCATTCAAAGGAGTATAGCTAGCCCAGTTGGCAAGGCCAACCCCGATAGCGCGGTATGACGTGGCTAGTACAGCAGCAGGGAGATCTGGAGAATTGGCACAGTTAGGACCATGCGAAGATAGGAGCTTGCCATTGCTCTGACCCTCACTGTGACTTGTCTCTTGCTTATCAATATACTCTCTGATCAAATCCGTCAACTTCTTCGCCTTCTCTGCCTCTTCGTACGACCCAAGACAGCACAATAGCGTGACGCCCTCGGAAAGAGTCTGTAGCAATGTCTCATCCTTTTCTAGCTCTCCATATTCAGCCGATTTTTCAGCTCGCTTCTTAGCTGCAGTAACAATCTCGACGTAGGAATCATGTGCTTGCATAGCAAGATCGAAATCTGCCAGCGCAGAATGAACATGGAACAGGCGTCGCAGAATCAAGTGTGAGTGGTAAGTTTTTGTGGCCGCACGATACAGGATCTGTAGTTTTGCGTTAATAACACTCTATAAAAATCATCAGAACATGCACTTACATCGAGAACATTGCGGCCCACGGCATTTTGACCTCCTTCGCCGAGGTCCTGATCATGCCAGTTGGGACCACACAGAACCTCCCAATTGCCAATCACCTGCTCTACCCATTCTTCCACCTGGGAATTATCGGAGCTCGCAGTGGGAAACTTGACCTCTCGAAGAATGTTACTCTCACAGATACCCTCAATACGGCGCAATTCACTGGCAAGTTGTGGGCGACTTGCGCCATCCTGTGCGGGTGGGTATTCTAGGCCATCCTGGAGAACGATTGTGAGGAATAAATAGTATGATTTCCAGATGGATGTGCGAGAGGGTTGACCGGGAGCACCCGCATATGCAGCTTGAGGAGCACTCATCCCTCCCTTGACTGCGGGATGCACCGACCACAATCGGAACAATCGTAAGGCGATTTCGACATGTCTAGCGTCGGAGTATGGGGTTGCTGTCCCAGCTTCCTCACTGGCCATTACAGCTCCCTTACCCAGCAGGGCCTCGGACCAGCTTAGGAACTGGCTGTTAGCGTTGTTAATGAGTTTCCCGTTGCCAAGCCATGGGATCAAGGCTGCAAAGGTTTCCAGTGTTTCATCAATGCTTGCCACTGTTGACTGAGCAGATCCTATATGAAACAAGCTTCTTAGCCCAGAACCACATTTATCCAAACCCTCATAGGTATACATACCCTTAATGTAGCATCCCTTGACCAAACAGACCTCAGTCCAGCTGGACAACTCTTGTCCTTCATTTAAGAGAGCATCAATAGTGGCAGTAAAGTCTTGCGGAAGACGACTCGCAGCCAGTGCCGGTTCATTGAGCGTCCAGTGAATCCATCCTAGGCATACCCTAGCTTGCAGGATCTCCTGCGGGGTGCCATCGTTATTCTCGATCGTTGTCAACAAAGCGGGGATCAATTCGGGCAAGTTCGGAGTGGACGTAGATTCAGTAGTAGTCTTTTGTTGGATATATGCTACCACTCGCGATTCGGCAGTTGCGGTTTGAATAATGCCTATTAACAAGGACAAGAGATCTCCGGATTAGCGCGCAAGCCACCGACGTGGGGGGGAAAACAGCTTCCTCGATCAGCTTTCTCATGACCTACAAGTTTGTTGCGGAGCGTGTTTGGTGACTTTTCGGATCAATTCAGGCACCTCATCCCATTTCCCCTGAG
The DNA here is from genome assembly GCA_039634405.1 of Penicillium herquei. Lineage (NCBI taxonomy): Eukaryota > Fungi > Ascomycota > Eurotiomycetes > Eurotiales > Aspergillaceae > Penicillium > Penicillium herquei. The sequence goes on from CP098388.1 coordinate 7,136,573, forward strand.
CCCGCGCCTGATCCAAGGCCACGATGTAGCGTTGTCCCTTCTCGAGATTGCCTCCCTAGCGCCGCGTGTCAGTATACACAATCTGCTGCATGTCGGGTAGATTTCAAGGATTCCTATATCGACACGGTGTCGTTGAAACCTTTGGACAACAATACTCACCGCCATGATGTCAGGATAGGAATAATCTGAAGAAGTTGCAGGAAGGACAATTACATGGAGGGCGAGAGGTTGGAGAATGATCGCCCAGGGGATGTGGAGGCCTTTGCGGTATTGCTTTGGTATGTAATTTTACCCGAGGTTTGGGTCCAGTATTCACATTCTTGCCCAGTCATGTGGGTCCAAGCTTCTAACAAGAAAAAAACTTCCCGATAAGAATTCCACTTGAACATTCTCTTGTTCAAGGAAAAAAGAAGCGAAATAAGGTACTCTCGAGGTGAGAGAGAGTATCCGGAATTATGTCGACTACTACTTTACGGGCTGTCACCCATCGTTTGACTACAACTCCCGTGGAACAATTACCCGCGATAGCTTCATTCCTTGCGACTTCCTTGACCGATTGCGCAGAGCTTCTGTCTGCTCCTCAAGCAGCGAAATCCGGAAAATCGGAGTCCGATAATGCCGTGCAGATTCATAAGCTGAAGACCCGCCTCGCCAGTCTGTTGCAGGACCGCAGTATCGAGGGACGATGGACCGCCGTCGTACTTGTCAAGGCCACTGTCGAGGCGGGCCAGTGGGAAATCCTCCGGGGTTATGAGCCAATTGTGCGCAGCTTGATTGGTATTTTGGCGGTATGAACATTCTTATGCAATATAGATATGAGATATGCATCTTGGTCTCGATCTGGATCCTTTCCAGTTCAATTGGACTAATATCGTCTTGTCTCTAGAAACCCGATCCGATCTCGACTCGAAAGATGTCTATGATTACTTTGACTCGCATCTTCCATCTGACCTATCAATACCCCACATTGGTCCGGGAGATCACCACCCCTCATCTTCCGGGATTTATCACCGCTGCCCTTAACTTGGTTTCCGTACTGGTCAAGCTCCCCACTGGGTCGACCCGCAAGCCCAAGCCCAACACCCCGTTCATGGAGACTGTACTCCAGGTCTGCTTGGAATTGGTCCCCCGCCACCCTACTATCTTCCGTCCGTTCGCCTCGCAACTTCGATCGTTGCTAACAGAGATTCTGGGATCCTCTTCGGTATACTACCCAGACTCGGTGATGGATATCGCGGAACAGCTCTTTGCCTCGTTGCATAAATGTGCACCCAAGGATAAGTCCGGAGCGGGCTGGACTGAGGACTGCCGGTCAACTGTTTTGTCCATTCATCGCGCTGCTGATTATATCTTCCGCGCTGTGAAAGAACAATGGGAATCTGTGGATGGCTCATTGGTTTTTACCAGACAGAAGTATAGTGATGAACTGGCCGATGCTGGTCCTGATGCCCTGGGACTTCCAGGTTGGAATGGAATCCATGCTGGAACCGACAGGATTATCACCCTTTTGCGCATCTTGTCCAACTTCGTTGCTATGCCATCCGCATCTGCCGTCGCCCTCCCGCTGGGCTCTATTCTCGATATCACTTCGCGACTCACCTCCGTGACTGCTCCTTCAACTGAAGGAACCCAGTCAGCTATTCAGGCGAACCCCCAAATTGGCCGCGATGAACGGGAGATGCTGTGGTCTGAGCTGCCTCGCATCCATGTTACCTGCATGGATCTGCTCGCTCGCGTGGCTAGCGTTCTGGAAACCAGCACTACTCCTCTCACGCAGAACATGCTGGAACAAATCACTTGGGTCTTCCGGAATGAGAAGGCCAGTCGGAACGTGCGCGTGGCTTCTTATGAGCTGCTCCGTGATTTGATCACTCTTAATGGCCCAGCCATGACAAAGCAGAATGTGGCATCCCTTGTCAATGTCCTGCGCGCCTGTTGCCATGACTTGCTGCCCGTTTCCAGTGACTCCAACTCCCAATCCCAGTCCCAGAAGGACAACAAATCGAAGACTAAAAATGGACAAGGAACTACAAACGCAGACTCTTTCTTGAACCCTGATCTTCAGAAGAATCGCAAATCACAGGCCTCCTCCCAGTTCCCCGAACTCGAGAATGCCGCTTCTGCTCTTCTCCAGGCTGTCCTCTTGTCAACCCCTGCAGAGCTTCTTCCTGCATCGGTTCGCACTGAAATCGACCGTACCATCATCCTTGTTTCTGACAAGGATGCCATGCTTGCCAGTGTTCTGAACCCAGTCCCAGCTATCAAGGGCCGTGCCGCGGGTGCCAGTATTCTGCCTTTCTTGGTTCGCAGCCATGCGGACCAGATGGAAGTTGAGGCTCTGGTGCGTCCCAGGATGCCCGTGCTGATGACTGCACCAGAACTCGATGCGTACGTAGAGGCTGAAGAGCAAGAAGAGGCTGATGAAATGGTCGACGATTCATATGATGCTGCCCCTGAAACCGCTGATTTCTTGAGGGCCCCAGTCCCCGCCCCTGCTGCGACAAAACCAGAGACTGTGGATCAACCTTCGGTGCATAAGCGCACTTACATTGAGGAGTCTACGATTCAGACTCCCAGCCTGACAGCTTCGTCTACTCAGGAGACTGCGCAGAAGAAGGCCCGATTTGGAGAATCATCTTCGTCGGAGGCTCCTCGCGCATCTGCTTTTGTATCTCATCCAGCTCAGCCTGCCGCTCAGGCCTCCGCTGCTCCAGCTCTGCCTGTGGATGAGGATGACAGCGACGATGAGTTGCCTACTGTGAACATGGATTCCGATACTGATAGCGAAGATGATGAAGATGTCACGATGGAGGGATAGATGTATATCAAAAGTTTCATGCTTGCATTACATGTACAGTATTAAAATATTTTAACTGCTAATGTACGTACATACTGCCAAGTAGCAGCCCGCATTCCTGTATATTTTGATAATCTCAAATGCTCCCCGTTCTACTAGTAGTATGACTACGTCCTAAGCACTAGTTGTAGAAGGAGAAAGTTTTGTGGTGGTCAACTTCATGTCATTGTCAGAAGGATAGCAAGTATCGAAGGATTTGGTATGGCCACGGTGACATGAAGGAAAAGCTTCATATTTTCTTCTTGATGAAGAGAAGAGAGAGAGACTCTAGCAGAAGCAGATAGAAGATAAGTACATGAGAAGATCACAATGTGTAACCCTGAAGCCCACTATGCCGATTGTCCTGAGGTCCACGAAACCCGCCACGGTCATAGCTGCCCCCTCTATTAGCTCTCTGTGCCGATTGTACTAAGGTTTTCGCGGAACCCGCCACGGTCACAGAAGCTAAGCACCGGCGACGTAAATGCGCTGCAGGTTGTGCTACTACCTGCATGATCGAGATGAACAGAGAAGTGGAAAGTGGAAAGTTGAAGAAGGGTGTGCCCTGAAGCCCACTATGCCGATTGTCCTGAGGTCCACGAGACCCGCCACGGTCATAGCTGCTTCCTCTCATAGCTCTCTGTGCCGATTGTACTAAGGTTCTCGTGAAACCCGCCACGGCCACAGAAGCTAAGCACAGAAAGGGCCAGTCCCCTATGCGTCAATACAGGCTGTGCTACTGCCTGCATTGGGAAAGGAGGGGAGGGCGTTGCGGAGGCAGGTCGAGTGATCACAGACAGGTGAAGCCTTGAGAAGTGGCTGAGAGGGTTGTTAGTAGCCTGAATGGAGAAGAGTAGTTCACTCTTACCTAGTCACCATGCCCCCAAGTATAAAAATTCATCAGACCAAGAGACTGTCTCAGAGAAGTGTTTGGTGTATTGGATGTTGATGACTATCCGAAGAAGGTTGAGACAAGGTGTGTGTGGAAGATTGTGTCATCGAGGTCGTGATGTATCATAAATGCCATGTGGATGGAAGGCCATGTTGACTGAAGTGTGTTGACGTGTCATGGTGTTGGTGTGTCATAATGCTGATGTATCATGATGCTGATGTTATGTGTCATGTGTGTTTAGACATGTTGACGAGAGTATATTGACGTGGGAGAAGGAAGGCCGTGCGGAGAAAGTTATTAGGCATAGAGGGAGATGTAAGAGGTTGAGTGAGGACGCGTCAAAGTAAGAAAATATCAACAACAAAGTCAGGCCATGATAAATTGTAAAGAGCAACCAGTTGAGTTGACATGTTGGTGATCAGGCAACACGTCAAGAATTGGGCAGTGCCAGGGCCTTAATGTACCGATAGTTGGATGGACAGAAACATGGCGTGTAGAATAGAAAAGGCTTGGGGAGGAAAGAGGAAGAAGAAGGGCGAGGAGACATTCTGGGGGATTTATAGACTGGGGGTGGGCCTGTCAGGACGCGCCAAGATCACACATCTGGGTCTGGATCGACCAATCAGAAGCTCGGGATCTCGGGCCGTACCCGCGCATCGGCCTCCATATAAAAATGGCTGAGAGTCGATGCTTCTTTCCATCAGGCTCCAGGATCAGTGTTTGCTAAGCGAAGATCACCAGCCTAGAATAAGCGAGCCAACCATTCATCAGGATCAGGACAGTATAAGCGAGCCAATCAGTTTGCCGGTGGGTCCACATCCATCTCCTCCGGCCCATCGCTGTAATCCACCAAATCCTTAGCTGGTGGTAATGCGGCCGCTTTCCGTTCAGCCTCAATCTCTTTAAGGCCTTCCCAAAGTCTGGCCGCTCGAGCATCCAACCGCTCCTCCAGGGTTCCGACTTCTAAGGCAGTGCCCAAATCTATAATTCTTATTAGTTATCTTTCCTTATAATACCTATAGTATGTGATTAAGAAAGGGGAAGGAGCTTACCAAGGCTCTCTGTCTCAAGGAAGCTTCCTCTGTGACCGGGCTCTGTAGCCCGTCTAGCCATCTCTGACTTCTTTGCCGGCTTTTTGATTAACTTGGATAATGCCTTTGCCGGGGTAGACGCAGTATCATCTTGATGGTCTGGTTGGTGTTCCACAGGTGTAGGTTGGGTCTGGAGAGCCTTCTGTGTAGGCTGTGGTTCAGTCTGTAGAGGTAGCTGTGTTATCTGTGTGGTGGCGGTATTTTCCCCTTCTATAAGCTAGGTATTAGTCTTTTTGGTTATCTCTGTGAGCTAAGAGTATTGTGAGTGATACCTTCGGGGATCTCTGCTACCTCCTTAAGTAGTTCAGCGCACTTTGTGAAGATGAATAGAGGGAAGAGTGGCTAAAGAATAGATGAGTGGCAAGGTTATATTTCCCTTAAGCCCAAGTATACCGATTATCCCAATGTTTTGTGAAAACCAGCATCATAGAACTAACCTTAGAGGCGCTAGTAACGTAAAATACGCTATGTGTTATTCTTCCTGTAGTAGGGTAGTGGGAGGGCTATACCTTACTACTTACTACCTAGCCTCACACCAGCACAGGACTTAATTGATTTCTTACTTCATTTATCTCTCACTGATATCTTACTCGTCTCTTACTTATCTCTCACTCTGACTTTAGAGATCTCTCACTTTAATATTGATGACTTCCTGTCAAGTATTTTATCCTATTATGATAGAGCAATAGACAGTTAGCTGGTCAAAGTTCATGATGGGAAAATGAATTTCGGCCGCGTGGCTATTATAGGCCCCGTAGGCAGTCAGACGTATGCAGAAACGTCGGCAATCAAGAGTAGTTGACGGGGCTGTTGATCCCCTTCACAACCGCGTGGGAGCTCCTTCAATAATACACACTTCCTTGTAGTTGTCAAATTCACAAGTTCCTGCTGGCAGATACCCCAGGTGTCGTGAGAATGAAATCAAGTGCTCCGGTCCATGAAGCTGTTAAAACAAATCCTTTTTCCGTCCCCAGCTGCCGGAGCCTAATTTATCCTCAAGGGATCTATGAAAACCCAGAAATTAGCCTCATATCAAGGGCAAACCCCTGTTTTGATAATCGGAATGCATTCTCACGCCGATACTCATCGGCGAGGCAGGCTGATACAGCGTTTGCACCTCATTTTCGTCAGGTTATATCCGATCGCCAGAATCCTGAACTTCGTCATCCTATTCGTGTCAATCATGCCACCAACGGAATGTTGACAATTTTAGCGGAATCGACGCTGGCGTGGCCTCTTTAGCCACGGGCAAAATTTCTTATCAACGCGTCGCGTCATTAGCCCACAATCAATCATAGAAGAGACGAGGAAGATATTTCTTGACCCAACATGCGGTCGACCGGCGCTGCGCTGCGAATTCTGGGCGCTTTTTGTTTTAGGGGAGTATTTCTGCTACACAATTCTACCCAGGCATGGAGTACTTTGCGCAGGCCTCAAAGCTACTTTCTCCTTCAATTTTTTTGAAGAGCGCTCTGATATGGACTTTATCAAGACTTTGCTGCTCTCGGTATGAAATTCGAATTCGCTATTATAAGAGATGTTGACCCATTACCTTGTTAACTACGATCAAGTCATTATACCCGTTGGTTCTCAATCCCTGATATAGCGCATATATTTTCGTGGGCACTGCCATGCGCTCTGCTATAGTTTCGGGGTTAAATTTCAACTTTCCAGCCCTGGAGTATCACAGCTATCGGATTCCAACGCCCAGGAGTGCCGGAAGCGCGTGTTTTTGAGTGTGTACATCTTTGATCGTATGTGGGGAGCCAATCTCAGCCACCCACCAGCGATTCAAAGCAAAAAAATCGAGATCGATCCTCCAGTCAAGCTAGTCTCTAATGGACAGTCTTTGACCCGGCGATACATCCGATTTCGAGTATCAAATAGCCCACATCAAGTTGGCAGAGCACTTTCATAGCGTCATCCAGTCTATCTATAACCGATCCAACCAATGTACCGAAATATCAACGCGGGTTCACGATGCTCTAAGAGACCTGGAGGGTTGGATGGATGAGCTACCCACCAAGCTTCAAATCCTTGATGGGTCCGAATGACCCAATAATCGTCTCCCTGCATCTTTCCTTTAATCAGGTTTGCATTTGGCTTTTGTTTTTTTTGTGATTACTAGAATTACGGTTTCATAGTGCGGTATTCTTGCAACTTGTCCTACTTTACTTCATATGCTGCGAGTGCAGATCAACGCCTCTCGGGCAGATGTTGCTATTACATCTGCTCCTGAAATTCCCACCGAGGCCCCTGCATTATCCGAGGCATGCATTCAATGTGTGCGGAGCTCGGCGCAGCTTTTGACTTAAGCCTGGATTGATGGCTCTTTCCTTACCTTTGACTTTTTGTTCACAAAATATTTATTCTCATCCCTGACTGTTCTCGCCGTTTCAAGTATCTTGGATGGGAGGAGTCACCAGGCTGACCGTGCTTCATTCGAAGAATCGTCACGCCTTCTCCAGGAGCTCAAGGAAGGTGGTAGCTATTTGGCTCAAGAGTATTGTCATTATCTCGATGCGATTAATCTAGCTCTGACCGCACATACAAAATCTATGATTCCGCCCGACGCTCTAAATATCATGGAGCCTTATATGTATTTTGAGAAGGTTGATGATGATGCATGACCACTAGTAATTCCCCTCATAGACTACTAAAATTCGAATCTTGCGAACATTGTAACATTGCACATGTGGAAGAAAGGTATTTGGATAATAAATGGATGTAATAACTATATATACTAAAAAATAATACAATCACATTAAGCTTAAAATGGATTGCCAGTGGGAGCCCCGGCCCACGCATCAAACTCCACCTGGTCAGAATCGATCATTGTCACATCAGGGTTGATCTCAAAAGCTTCCCCAGATGGTTCAGGCAGGGTATAGTCTTTCCCCCCTTTGTCCCCCCCGTTCCCCTCCTCCTCATCCCCCTTCTCCCCACCCTTCTCCTTGGCCGCCGCCTCCTCCTCTAGCTGGAGTTGAGCCAACTCCTCTCGGAGTTTAGCCATTCTCTCTGCCTGAGAGCCAATGGCACCTACTTGTCCTGGTGCAGGTGCGGGAGGATTATCAACTATAATCACCAATTAGCTTTATTGTTCAGTAACCCACTATTCATCATATCATGAGATAGACAAATAGTAACATATCACCAAGATAATGTACAGTGTATCATACATCATAGGATCAAGAAAGCAGGATAGGTATTACTTACCAGGGGCTTCGTCCACCTGCATGGCTTTGTTTCCTGCCAGCTGGGGATCTGGCTGGGCGGCATCGGCATTGGCCACCTCGGCATTGGCCTTTTCTGCACGTTTTTCCTCTCTCTCCTTGGCCCGCTTGATCTTTCTCTTCTCAGCCTTCTTTTTGTTCTTGGGCTTTTGAACACCACCCTGGGGATTGGCTGCGTGTCGTTGTTGGGCTCTTTCACGGGCAGCCTATAAAGTATTAGATCTGGGAGAAAACAGGGAATTTCTGAATTGGATAGATACATACAGTCAGCCAGAATTGGCCGATTTGATAAGACGCAGCACTACCTTCACGGCATTGTGCTCCAGTATGGTGGGAATCCGGGTGAATGGGGCCTGCCTGGGAGAAGTTAGGGCTATAGTGGGCCAAAGGAGGGTTATAGAGCTTACAACGAAGCCAGAAGAATCTAGGCGCTGTGGTCATTCGAACTGATGGCATTTGTGGTTCGGGCAAAGGATGACACTCGTGCGAATGGGTGGTACCTCGTGAGCGTTACGTCCTGGTCTGAACTCGATAACGACGTTCCTCAGCACGTTATGAATGCATACATCTGACCTCCAGGTCCGCCATGAAGAATAACAACTGTATTCTCGTGTTGTGAGTATAGATGCGGTTTTGAAGCATGCATGCTGATAAACGTGGGAGTGTTTGGTACGGTGCTTGGTAGACTCACCAGGACGTCCTTTCGGAAACCTGTACTGCTCATAATGGAGGGGATAAAGTTCGTCTACCTTGAGACGAGCGCTTTCAAAAGGCAAACCAGGCTCATAATCCAACGCATTGTGAGATTTTTTGGTCAGCCATAATGAGGGAGATCAACTGGTAATTTAGTCATTTGAAAATAGTAGTGAATTCTCCTTGTGAGTAACAAAAAAGAGAAGGGAAAAAAAGTCGAAAACAGATGTGGATGACCTTACCGGCAGATTGTATAATTGCCGAAGACTGGGAAAAGTCCTTGGAACTTGAGACACTGGGTAAACATAGCGGGGCCGAGATGTCAGACTTGAAACTTCCATATTGTTGCAAAGACACATCCATTACTGAGAAGGGCTAGCCAGCTGGTTTATTGCGATGGAAGGTCTTTGGCATTTGGACGATGGATCGGTGGTAGTGTCAAGATCATCATCTGAGAAGATGATTTTGAACGACGATTGACCATCCTCTTCCTCATCGTCCCCCTCCTCCTGCACCTCCTCCTGCACCTCCTTACGAACTCTATCCAGCTCCTCTTCCAGAGCTGCTATCTTTTGTGCGCGGAGATCGGTGGCATCCTGGATGCTAGTGGTGGTATTGTCTTTGGCAGAGGGTGTTGATGGCTTTGTGGTCTGCGCCTTCTCGCTCTCTTTCTTGGCTCTCTTGGCCTCGCGCTTTCTGGCGCTTTCTGGCGCTTCAAAAGACGCTTTTCAGCCTTTTTTTCCTTTTTCTTTTGATCTCTTTCCGCCTTGGAGTTCTCATCGGCGTTCTTCTGCACCCCATTACGGGGGTTTGCGGGACGTTGGCTGGCGGGGGCCTGCTAAAGGGTTAGGCTGGGAATAGACTGGGAGGATTTAATACATACATTCAGTCAGAAATCAGCAATGCCCTGTGCGGCTGCAACGCCTCGCTGGCACTGTGCTGCTGTGTGGTGTGCTTTGGGATGAATCGGGCATGCCTGGGAGAAATTAGGGCTGTAGTGGGCCAAAGTGGGTCATGGAGCTTACGACAAAGCCACTGGGGCGAGTTGGCGCCATTTCGAGTGTAATCTTAGTGGTTTCGCTGGAGATCTTGATGAAATTAATGGGAATCTCGATGGAATCAATAGAAATCTCAAGTTTTATACTGTGACAGGTCCTCCAATCCGTTACAAAAACCACATGTCCGTGCAACACGTCGATAGCGAGGACAACCTTGGAGGAGTTGCCATGCTGAGTTTAGACCCTCCCATCTAGGGGCGGGGCAAGATCGATAGCTGACCGGATTGCTTCAACCAGCCCCATTGCAGTAGGAGAATGGAACAAAGAATCTGGGTTGGGCTCTCGAATCGTACCTAACCACGCACAGACGATTCCCTCCAGCAGGAAATTCAACCTCTCTGGGATCTCCAGCGAGAAGATCGCAAGTGCTCGGCGGTTTCCCGTGGTGTCAAGCCTCTTTAGCTCAGCATAGTAGACGCCCTTTGGGACCTCTTTCTTTGCTTCGCGTGAATGATCTCGATCCCGATGAGAGATCCATTTTGAGGATCCACCATATCCAGCCTTCAAGACAGACTTCAAGGCTAGCGGGTCGATATATACACCCTGACGGGTAATTTGATATGCGGGACGTAGGCGAGCAAAGCTCTCCACGGTCCATGTATCCTTTTCAAAGAGTGCAATGGTAGCCTCGTTAAAACCGGTGAGCATCACCTCACAAAGCAAAGATGTATCAAATCTTAGCACGATTTCACGAAAGCCAACTCTCATTGCAAACTTCTTCTGAGGATGGGAAGCGAATTTCTTGATTAACTCTAGACTCACTCGCAGTGCCTTTGCGGCTCTGGTGCTTGCCTTTGAGTTATCAAAATCGCTTTGATGGGCTTGAATAACATCAGCCATCTTGGTCTTCATCATGGCCAATTCCTTATCACGGGCATTTGACCAATCCGATGAGAACTTCTTGTATATTGTGGATGGTTTCTCCTTGGATGGCCCTGATGGGCTTTCCTTGGAATAACCAGCTGAATTGCCATTGTTCGCATCAATGTCGTTATAATCCGGATCCAGATCAAGGCTATCCCAGATATCCATGTCAATTTCTTCTTCAAAGTCTGTAATAGACCGATCAGAATCCTCAACTTCGGCATCTTGGTCAAGCATCAAATCAAGATCACGATCGACTTCAACGAAACGTGGCATAGTGCCATCATCATCATCGCTCTCAAAACCTCTAGCAATGTCAGCATCGGGTTCATCAGACGAAACGAGGATGGGGTTTTTTCCTTCCTACTCCTTGGATTCGGACTCGCTGCCGCTAGCTAGTCCATGGGTATCGGAAACCAAAGATTGATCATCCTGATGCTTTCGTCTCTTTCGAGGTGGCTCATCAAGGGTGGCGGAAGCTGGTGTTGGGGGAGGGGGGGCTGGTAGCATGCGCAGTGCTGGCGTAAGAAGAGATCAAGCGGCTGCTCTCTTTTTTATCGCCGCGGCGCTTCGAAGCCTTGACTACCGGAGGCATTGGAAGTTTGCCCGAAAAGAGTATAAGTATCTTCTTAAAAAAGAAAAAAAAAGCTGTGGCTTTGAGTTTGAGACGACATGCTATCTCACGGGGGGTGGAGTGCTCAGTTGGGGCGAGTCCGATATCTATACCACAGTGTAGCGTACCTTCCTTTTTTGGACGAACCCTCCTCACACAGAAACATACCACGTGCCTCAGCATAACATCCATTATTCCACTTCTGACTCGGGGGCCTATAACGGCCAGGTGGCCAAAATTCATTTTCCCAACAATAAATCTTGACCAACTCACTCTCTGTTGCTTTATTATTATAATCAAAAACATTAAAAAAATAAGTAAGATGAAAGTAAGAGAGAAGTAAGAGATATCTAGAGTCAAAGTGAGAGATATTTGTAGTTGAAGTGAAAGATAAGTAAGAGATAATTAAGAGATCAGTGAGAGATAAGTAAAGTAAGAAATATATACATACATTCAGCCAGAATTGACCGATTTGATAAGACGCAGTGATACCTTCACAGCATTAGGCTGCTGTATCAATGGTGGCTGCTGTATGATTTGCCTTAGGATCGATGGGGCATGCCTGGGAGAAATTAGGGCTATAGTGGGCCAAAGTGGGTCATGGAGCTTACAACAAACCCACTAGGGCGAGTTGGTGCCATTTATTTTGATTAGAATCTTGGGGATTTTGATAAGGATCTTGATGGAATTGGGAGGAATCTTGATAGAATTGAAAGAAATCTTGATGGAATTGATAGAAACCTCAATAGAATTGATGGAATTGTGTAAAAGATGAAATACAATTATGATGGTAGGAAGTCTCTTTGGTCTAACATAATTAGGAAGTACTCATTCAAGTTTTTTTTATAAGGACTCTCAATTTTCTCGAGTTGATTTTCCAAGGACTCTCAATTTTCTAGTACTTCTTTGCAAAGGCTCTTCAAGTCAATTTCGTACTATTCCTTTATAGGGACTTTTGATTTTCTAAAACTGATTTTATTATTCTTGATTGTTTTGAATGGAATTTTGGATAGAATTCTGTCCTTCTTTCCTTGTCAACGAATTTCGCGAGTTTCAAGTTTGTGCAATCCCTGCCATTTGTTTAAACGAGCCTGAAATTTTTCAAACTGCAGAGTCAAAAACATTCCAAGGTTAAAAAATGAGTGGATTTTGCTAGTATAGGATGCTACTGGTACGATATTTTTCTACTTGAATATACCAAGGACTAGTATTCTGCTCCTCTATATCTCCAAGTACCTACAGGGTTGCAGTACTCGCTTGAGGGGTAGAATATAGGCTCATGATGGATGATAGGCGATAATTAAACTTGAACCCAATAAAACACTCAGACCCGAGTAGCCAAAGAAGTCTAATTTGATTGAATGGCGCACCCAGAGATCCAAATCCATGTCTGAATAGTCAATGAGATCATCATCTTCCTCCTCAGGTCCGTCCTTCCAAGGTTTTCATCCATTGCCTGTAGGCGGAGGATTTGTCCTTGGGGCTTGGCCATTAGGGTCGTAAGCAAGGTCGTGGATTCAATCTCGATCGGTTTTTGGTTTCGTGAGTACCTTTTCGCAAATGCGCATGTTGTTAAGATTTGTGGCATTGGTGGTCTTAGCGGTGGCCTCTGCAGCCTCTTGGAGCCTTTTGAGCTTCTTCTCCTCCTTATGACCCGGGTTGAGCTTGGCGGTGGGGTTTGATTGGATGGTGTTTGACTTTGACTGGCTAGGGAGTCCGACTTGAGTGGTTCTATACATACACTAAGCACGCAGTTTCCAATCTGGTGAGTTAGTGTCGTTACCACTTGACAATCTGTTGCTGCATGGCATCGGTGGAATGGGAGGGGGCAGAGCCTGCATATAACAGTAGATCAAACACGAGTTATTTTTACACACTGCCCAGGTGGGTTAAATCATTAGTGTCTGTTGGTAGGTGAATGGTCCTCTATATACTATTCTATGTATTGGAGTACCTATAGGGGTACCTACAGAGGTATCTAGATAATAAAAGGAGGGGTATCTCAAGGTGTAGGCTAGGTGGTAAATGACATTGGAAGTTGCACATGTGGATAAGGAAGAGAAGTAGAAGGATCGGTTAACTGTAAAATCGAAGAGATCAACTGAAATAGGAATGCCGGTGAAAAAAATCCCCCTCGAGTTCCCCCCGAGTAGTAAAAGGTAAGATAAGATAGGACCCAGATTCAAATGGGAAGGGCGTGTTAGTAAGACCTTTTGAGCCCTTGATCTTTCGACGCCTGGAGGTAGAATGAAAAGCATCTGAAACTTATAATTTGTAAATGAATATTGGACAAGTAAAAGAGACTCTAGAAGTAGATACATGCTTTTGAGCAACAGCAGAGACTATGATGAACAACAACGAAATAATTCATACAAAAGAAGGCTAGCCATGCAGGCTCCATAAAAAGACTGACAGTTCAAGTCCCCACGAACTAGCTTAGAAGCGTCTCGAGATCAGCTAAGCGAGTTGCTCTATCTTCTGCCTTTTTCTTCCCAGTTTCTCGGAAGGCCGCCTGCATCAATTCACGTTTGCGTCCCTGGATATCGAGCACACGTTGTTCAATGCTGTCCTCCATGATTAGCCTCCAGACAGTCGTTTCTCGTGTTTGCCCCAGTCGATATACACGATCAACAGCCTGATCCTCAATGGCTGGAGCCCACCAACTATCCGCAAGGATTGCCTGGTTTGCAGCCACGAGGTTCAGCCCAACGCTGCAAACGCTAAGACTGGCGAGAAGGACAGTACATTCCGGTTGGGTAGAGAAGAAGTTGATGGAGTTGTCGCGCTTGGTAGATGACATTCGACCGTCCACCCTTGCAAAGTTAATACGGTTTTTGGCTAGATGGGGTTCAACAAGGTCCAAAAAGGAGGTCCATTGGCTGAAGACCACTGTCTTGGTACCAGGTGCTTGGCCTTGAGCAGTCAAAACCTTCACCAAAGCCTCGATTTTACTGCTGGGGCTGTCGGGGTCCGCATCAACCTTTTCATCATCTCCTGAATCCTCTGCAGGAGAGACAAGCTTTGTATTGTCATTGAGGTCTGCACGGCAAAGGGGACACTTATGTTGTCGCGAAATGACCTGCTCGATACACCCCTTGCAGAATGAGTGCGCACAGGCAGTGATCACAGGGTCGTCAAAGTTGTCAAGACACACTGCACATACTTCCTGGTTTTCAATTTGAAGCTGAAGCATATCCTGCAAAGCTTTCATGTTTTCAGGAGTTAATGGCACGACTTTGTTCTCGTCTAACAACTTCATTAGAGCGTCAACACGTTTCTTGCAAAGAGCCCAGTGATTACATGTTTGTCGGAGACGCAGAAGAACCTCAAGTAGGTTAGAGTATGATGCGCTGCCTTGTTTGTCCTTGAAGGAAAGCAGGATTCCCTTGGCTTCGGCTTGGAAAGCATTGTATTTTTCAAGCTCATGGTCATGGAACTTGATTTTGAGAACGCGCGAGGTAAGCGTTGGTAGACGTAAATTGATGAAATCCATGTCCTTTCTGCGTCGAAGACATATTGTACCCATTAACGCTTCCAGAAGTAGACGAGCTTCAGTGTCTCCAGAATTAAGGGGACGAACTAAGACAGAGTTGAACATCCCTAAATCCTCGAGACCTCCCGTAAGCTTCAGGAAACGCACTTGTGAATAAAGGTCTTTTAGGGTGTTGATGATCGGTGTTCCAGTAAGAGTCCAACGAGAGTCTGCACGAAGGCTGGAAGCGGCCAGCGAACCCTTTGAAGCTGGATTTCGTATCACATGGCCCTCGTCGAGGACAACACGGCGCCAATGCAATGAGAATAGGCCAGTTTTAGGTAGAGCCTTGGAGTTAGCCTGATATTCTGAGCTGAGAGCACCATAGCTGCTAATGACCACGTCATAATCTGCCAGATTTGCGGCCTCTTTCTTGCCAGAACCGTGGTATATTAAAACACGAGGTGCGGTGTCCGCATGACAATGCTGTTGAACCTGTGTCCGCCAATTGCTCATCACACCCACTGGAGCGAGAATCAATGTGGCTTTACTGGAACCGGGAGTTATAGGCGTGGGGTTTGCCAGAATGAGAGAAATGATCTGGATCGTCTTTCCAAGTCCCATATCATCCGCTAGGATCCCGCCGCTTGCTAGGGTCGGCGCAGTAGAAGTGACGAAGTTGGTTGCAATGTTAGTGTACTTCTTTCCACCACTGTTCTTCCATAACTGGACGACATCGTCGGATCCGGGAGGAGGAAGGGTAGGATATTCACGAGAGACCATCCATGCAAGTCCTTGTTTTTGATAATGGAGTAGCTCTGTTTTCATCCCAGCAGGAGTTTCAGCCATTGGCATCTTGGCCATATCTGATTCCTTCTGTCCAAAATTCTCGACAACCTGCCCAATCTCTCTGGGATTGAAAAAGCTGCTTTGGTCTAGCAGTTCCTCTAAACTTGTCTGGGCTTCACCCATTCCTGTTGGCGTCGAGAGGTTGGCAAACTGTGCTTCATCATTAGCCTGCCAATCAGCACCTGCAGCAGCTCTCTTGAGAGCCATAGCTCGAGCTTCTTTCTCGGCCTTCTTCCTTTGAGCTTCAATTTCTTTTGTACGCTTCCTCTCAAGGCGTTCGGCATCCAGGAATTCACGAATAGGAAGCCTGTCCTTTTGCATTTTTTGCTTCAATGATAATCTTTCAGCGGGATGGCTTGTGCCATACAATGGCAATGCCACAGGACAGTCATAGAAACTTTTTTCACCAGTCAAAACACCTTCAACCACAAGCTCTCTTGAGTCCTGTCGCCGTTAATGATGGGGATCGATATGTTTTAAGTCATAAGGTACATACCATGTAGGGGGCTAGCTTTGCAGCGACGTTTCTCCCAATGTGGCCTATCTGGGCCCCCATGATATTGTCCACCCTAATAGCATTGCGATCGTATTGATTTTGAGGCTCTCGCCTCAGGATGACATGCTCGCCGGGTGTGGCAATGCCGTTGTAAAATCGACATCCAACGATCTTGGTATCTAGGGTACCTTGGCAATGTTAATTTCATTTATAACATACACAGTAAGGCGGGCGCTTAAAAGCCTACCATAGAGCATACGGGACACAGATTCATCTGTATCTTCGTTGTCTTCGGCAATGTTGACAGCATCTGCATCGTCGTCTTCATCAGGCACTTGAGTCAGTGGGACGAACTCGGTGTTTTCACCAAACCTCTGGCCCGTGCTAATCGCGTCAGGACTCAAATAGGTTGTATCTCTGATTGTCTTCGCAGGGCGAGTTTCATCATTCTCAGTCAAATCGATCTCAGACTTGCGTTTCTTCGATACCCCCGGCATGATGAGACAGCGTTTTGCGATCAATTCAACTGAGTTGACGTATTTCTTTGTGACGCGCACGCGTGAAACACGTGATCACGTGGAGATGACGTAAACCGAACCGGTCCCGGGGCCCCGGAACCGCGTCTCTTGCTTCAATTCTCCTAATATCGCTTCTATTGATGAGTTTTGCTTTCCTGCCCGGGAATATAAGAGGGCATCTTGTGCATACACTTAAATCTGCAAGGATTCAAGCGCCAGTGGCGGGGTATATACAGGGTTTACAAGCACCTGGTCAATGCTTACTGTATCCCTAGAGCTCCCGAGCTTAGACCCATGGCGGATCCGCCGCGGCGCTATGGCTTGTCTTTCTCCAGATTTCTGACGCAGCAAAATGAGCGTGAACTGGACTCATTATTGCAACAAGGCACTTTCAAACCCGTGTTACTCTACCAGGTCATTCTATTCAATTGCCTGCCTTGGGTCGCTCTGGTTATACCTAAGCATCATGGTGGCCAATATCTGCGGCCAT
This sequence comes from Penicillium herquei, assembly GCA_039634405.1. NCBI lineage: Eukaryota > Fungi > Ascomycota > Eurotiomycetes > Eurotiales > Aspergillaceae > Penicillium > Penicillium herquei. Next base: position 7,153,678 of record CP098388.1, read on the forward strand.
TGATTTTCGGAGTTGGCATTGCTTTTGCAATCGACTTTCTTAGAAACCATCGCGTTCTTATTGGCGGAAATGGTTATGTGGTTGGCCTGATTGCTGCATGGTGGTCAGTATGGGGGGCCACACTGTTCTTATTCTCGGATGTTGAGCGTGATTTTCAGCGAATTGAACGAGTTGATCATGTTGGAGACGCGAATAATACAAGTTCCCACCAACACGCCCAATTTCGCTGGCAATCCTACCCAAGTGCATTCTTGCACAGGCTTGAGTGGTCAGGAGCCCTGCTTTTTAACCTGAGAGGTCCCGAATTTAATTGGCGATCCCCGCGTTTGGGTCCATTGCCTCGCAATGTATATGCACAGCTACATTCTGGTTTCCTCTCAAGCAACTATTCTGTCGAAGAGGATGAGTCCTACATTTCCGCAAAGGACTGTCTTCGGAATGCACTCCGAACATTTCTTATCTCATATATGACGCTGGATGCTCTAAAAGTGATCATGATGCGTGATCCCTACTTCCGAGGGGGCACTGATGCAGTACCTCCATTTCCGTTCTCTTTTCTTGCATCGATACCTCTTGGTATTCGCTTCTACCGCTGTTTTATCAGCTGTATGGGTGTTTATGTTGCACTCAATTACGTTACTTCATTGAATCCGATCATTTTCCTTGGATTATCATTGGCGTTTCCCAATGCATCACGAAGGCTAACGGCTGCCCCCTTGGATGAACCATGGCTATATGCGGAGAACTTCGGCCCTTTCATTGCCCCGACTTTGGACCATGGACTTGCAGGTACTTGGGGTCGCTGGTGGCATCAGCTCTTCCGATACGGATTTACCTCGCCTGCGCGTTGGATCCTCTCATTGTATCCGGTCTCCTGGAGAAGAAGTCCAGTGATAAAACGCGCTACGTATCTCATAGTTGCATTTGCACTTAGTGGCTTCGTTCATGCGTGTGGCAGTTATACACAGTTTACCGAGACTCAGCCTCTTCGTGGACCATTTCTGTTTTTTATATTACAAAGCGTTGCAATCATTGTGGAGGGGATCTTCAAGACTGTGATCCTCCCAAAGATTTATCTACAAGCTACGCCGCGGTGGTTAAGACGTACCGCTAACGGTCTCGTCGTGTTCTTTTGGCTATTGTATTCAGGAATTCTCATCGCCGATGATTTTGTAAAAGGTGGCTTGTGGTTAGTGGAGCCTATTCCTTTTAGCCCTTTCCGTGGCTCTGGGTTAGCCAATGGTCAGGGTTGGTTCTGTTGGCAAGGCGCTTGGTTTGGATATTGGAGCGATGGCACATATTGGGGAAGCGGAATTAGACTTGTTTAAAGCGGTTTGTCTTGCTGATTTTCTTTCGGGGCTTAAATCTTTCTGTGGGAAACTTGTTTAAAGTGGCTGGAGCATTGGTCTTGCTGATTTTCTTTCGAAGCTTAAATCTTTGTGTGGGAAGCTAGACTGCATTTGTATAGATCTGCGGAGGTGTGGCTCTGTACCCCAGACTTTTTGGCGACTCGACCCAGTTCTACCAGGTCCGTGGGTTTTAGTTCGCCTTCACGGGAAACATCATAATTCATGCTACTGAGGTAACCTGCACAGTGTATCTTCAGTTTTCAAGGGGACCAACTCGAGTCCAACTTTAATGATCAAACTGCTCAATTCTGTCACTGACCACGCATTGTAAATCACTGGCAACCATCATACAACTTGAGTAAAAGAAATCCCGCAGGCCACACTGGCAAGGTCCAATGAGGTTGAACGTGGCTTTTTGCACGAAAAACCTTATTCGGTCATGGAACCATGGATGGATTCAACACGCGGGGAAACGAAATTTCAACGTCAAGAGAAGCTCACCGCTTGGATTTACATTCCTTCAACGCGGAATCTGTGCCTCAAATATGCAAGCGCAACATGAGTCAGTGCAGGTCATCTGTTGATGGCATTATTGGAGCGTATACAGGTAGCAGCTTCGCCGTTCAAGCATCCACCGCCAGTCTCCTCGGCTGTGCTTTTTACAGCGCCGTCGAACTGATAGTCCTGGTTTTCTCCGTCTTCCACGTCTATCATGGCCTATATTTTTGGAGTCTGTTAATCTCAGCCTCCCTGGGCGTTATTCCTGACGCGCTGGGTCTTATTTTAAAATACTTTGAATTGGCTCCAATAGCTGTATCAGTGACACTCTCCACGGTTGGATGGTCTATCATGGTGACAGGCCAATCACTAGTCCTTTATTCGCGATTGCATCTCGTCGTTATGAACCGCAAAATTCTGAATTGGATCTTGGGGATGATAATCTTCGACGCCATCGTGATGCAAATTCCTCAGATTATCGCCTCGTATGGGGCTGTCTACGTCTGCCATCTCCAGTTCACAAAATTCTTCAATATCTGGGAAAAGGTCCAGTTGACGGTATTCTTCATGCAGGAGATTATCATCTCAGGCGTTTTCATTGTGCAGACTCTTCGACTCCTCCGGTCATATCCCACGCGCTCAAGGCGCAAAACCAATATCATGTATCAGCTTTTGACGATAAATGCTGCTATAATTATTATGGATATTGCATTGCTGATATTGGAGTACATGGGGTTCTTTATTACACAAACGGTCTTGAAATGCTTCTTCTACACAGTGAAACTGAAGCTCGAGATAGCTGTACTTTCCAGGTTGGCATCTTTTGTGAAAAGCCACCCAGATCAGGAATCCTCTGGCTTAAGCCAATTGCATTCTTGAATTGTGAATGTTTATATCTAGCCCGGCTCTGAGTGACCTCAAAAGAGGCCGCAGAGCTGACAGGCCGAAACCGAGCGGCTATAGAGCATAATCTACTACTAGTATTTCAAATTCAGAGATATCCTGGGCAGCAACTTGGTGTATTATATCTTTCAACTTGTAGATTTGAATTTTGATCTCACGCATGCATAATCCCCTAACTTTGAATTTCATACTTTTCTGATCAACATTTATCTGATCGTCCACAGTGAGCTTTGGTTATCATTTGGAAGTCACTTCTAGCTTTTAATATTACTCTCTAAGATCTTGTCCTTTGACAAGAGTCCTAAGCCTAGTAGAAACTTTCATTAGTGAGATCGTTTGGTTATAGTCTTTTGATCCCTTAAAACCTTTTGTTGAGAATGTTTTACGATCTGAATTTTGTTTGTTTAGAACGGTTTTTAATTCAATTCCCCGAGCGCTAAAGCAATTTGGAGGGAATCAAAGATGACATCAAATTCTGGATCCAAGCTTGAGCGATAGAAATTCTATGTTCAATTTCCTATTGTGCTGCTTCAGCCATAGAATTGAAGGCGTGTACACTTCCTCTAGGCTGGAAAACAGTGTTACCAGGATATTTTCTGGTATCTAGCGCTGCATCTTCATTCGATGCAGAGGATCCCCAACCACCACCACCCGGTCTTGAATGATCAACGGTTAGTTCAATAAACTCTTTAAATACCAGGAGGATTTTGTAAAACTCACGTATGAATCAGAATCCGATCACCCGACTGGACCTCCAGTTCCATTTTCCCACCAATGTTGATCATCCGGCTATCTCCATCTAGCTCATGCTTCATATACAAGTTCAGACCAGCCTGACCATGCTCTCCACCTTGCAGCCCATATGGACGATATACGCGACGCTCACTTAACATAGAGACAGAAAGTCGCTCTCTGAATTCAAGCTCTCGGATCACGCCATCACCACCTCGGAATTGACCCCGACCACCAGAGCCCTGGCGAATCGAAAATTGTCGCAGGATCACCGGGTAGCGAAGCTCATAAACTTCAGCGTCTGTAATCCGTGTATTTGTCATGTGGACATGGACTCCGCTAGTACCATGCCAGGATGGTCCTGCTCCAGAGCCGCCGCAGATCGTCTCACCGACTCCAAATCCAGGTATCTCTTTTCCGGACTTCGGGTCTACGCCACCCATGCCAAAGGAAATAATATTGCAACACCCTTGCGAGGCGGCACAAGCACCAAATGCGCCAAGAACAACATCAGTGATACGTTGAGACGTAATTGGGTTTCCTGCGCAAACCGCTGCATGTCCAGATGGGTTGAGTAGTGTCCCAGGGGGAATAATCACATTAATCGGGGCCAAACAACCTTGGTTCAGAGGGATGTCTACATCGATCAAGGCTCGCAAGCTGTAGATGATGGCAGAATGGGCGATCGCCTTTGGCGCATTGAGACAATTATAAGTCTCACGGCCTGTTCCAGTGAAATCAAAGTCTGCAGATCCATCCTCGGTGTTGATGCGAATCTCTAGCTTGATCTCGGTGCCATCATCCATGAAATCGGAAAATTGGAGCGGCTTGCCTGGATTCTGACGGCCAATTGACTTAAGAAGCTCGCGGACGGCGACCTCTGCGTTGCGTTTGATAGCGTCCATATAGAAGTGGACAACTTCTAATGTGTTTTCTTGCACTAGGGCCTCGAGGAGTTGCGCGCCTTTGTGGTTGGCTGCTACTGCGGCTTTGAGATCCGAAACGTTATCGCTGTAAGTTCGACTCCCACTGCAATTTGGATAGGAGGCCGGGTCATCAGAAAGGAATTTGCGGACAGTGTCTTCATCAAATCGACCTTCCGAGACTACCTTGAATCCCATGGTCATGGCACCTTCTTCATAAAGCATCTTGCTATTTGATGGCATAGAGCCTGGCGCGATGCCGCCAATTTCAGCTGTAATACATAGTGTCAGAAGCCAAACACAAGATCGGGGACTGGTTGTTAGACTGCTTACCATGGTGTCCACGTGAAGCAACATAGAATATTATACGCTTTCCATCTTTGTCCCACACAGGAGTGATGATCGTGATATCGGGAAGGTGTGTGCCTCCAGCGAGTGGGTGATTTGTTAGAATATGGTCTCCGGGTTTCAAGTCGCCAGCATATTTTTCATGCTGATATCTTACAGCATATTCCATGCCTATGTGACTTAGTCAATTTTTTCAGGGGACATATAGGACGGGTTTTACTTACTCCCTAAATGAACAGGGACGTTTGGCGCATTCGCAACCAGCTTTCCATCAGGCGAGAAGACAGCACAAGAGAAATCGAGCCGTTCTTTAATGTTTGTTGATACGGATGTTTTTTGAAACATCCGACTCATTTGATCTGCGACTGACATGAAGCGATGACCAAAGATAGAAAGCTTAATGGGATCAACAACAGTCACTTCGTCTGTCTGCTTCTTTGATGATTGAACATCAAGAATAACATGCCGCGAAAGTATCTTCGCGGTCGCATTGGGTTCTACCACGATTGTTTGAGTGTTATCAATTATCATCGCGGGCCCTTGGATGAAGTTCCCTGGCTTAAGATTGCTGAGAAAGAAGACTGGAGTAGTCATATGACCAACATTTGCGAAGTATACAGATGAGAAATCATCTTGTTTCTCCGAACCTACAGGCTGTATTTCAAGAGAATTGAGTTCTTTCTGGGGAGCTTCGGGAACAGCTGAAGTCGCTTTACCAACACCACGAACGCGGATATCTTCCACAAGGATGTTGCGGCTTGGGAAGGTAAAGGAAAACTCGCGCTGGTGCTCTTTAATAAATTCTGCAATGAAATCCCCATGCTCTGGCTCTAAGACCATCAGAGTATTGTCGGTGCCCTGATAACGAAGATTAAGGTAGACTTCGTGTTGAATCTTTGTTTCTTCAATGCCATCGGTTCCAAGAGCAGTAGTCACCTTATGTTTCAAAGCATCAATGCGCTGGGTGATACCCTTCATGGCGATCTCATCTAGAACGCCAGATGCTGGCTCTTGAGCTTCATGAACAACGTCTGCCAGGGCCATACCATATGCCGATAGGATCGATGAGTAGCGGTGAATAATGACTGTCCCAATAGATAGTGATGAGGCAATAGCGCAAGCATGCTGCCCTCCCGCACCACCGAAGCAGGCCAAATTATGTGCTGATGTCTCAAACCCACGGGCTTCAGTCAATGCGCGGATAGGCTTGGCCATAGACTCATTGGCCACCTGGATGAAACCAAGAGCTATTTCTTCCGGGGATTTTTTCTGACCAGTCTCCTCATTGATCAGCTTGGCCAGCTCAGCAAACTTTTGTCGAGTCACTCCGACATCGAGTGGCTCATTCTCGTCTGGTCCAAATATTTTGGGAAAGTAATCGGGCAAAAGACGGCCAAGAAACAGGTTGGCATCGGTCACTGTTAACGGGCCTCTCTTTCTGTAACATGCAGGGCCGGGATGAGCTGCTGCTGACTCGGGACCGACGACGAATAGTCCATGACGCCAGAAGAGAATACTTCCTCCACCCGCAGCAACTGTGTTGATGTCTAGCTGAGGTGCCATGACCGTAACACCTGAAATGGTGTTTTCAAAGGTATGCTCCAGCTTCCCATCGTATCGCGAAACATCTGTACTTGTTCCGCCCATGTCAAAACTAGACACCTCGTTAGCCCATCAAGCCATAAAAGTGCGTGTATTATTTGAATTTCTTACCCAATAACAGGCTTTCTCTCTGTCTCATCAAAAGATGTTCCTGCATATCCTACAACACCACCAGCGGGACCTGATAGAATTGCACGAAGACCGGTGAACCTGAGGCTGTTAGCTGAGTTGATTTGATATTCACTTAAAGGCTATCCATACTTCTCAAAGTTTGCTAAGCCTCCATCGCTCTGCATAAATTCGCAGCGGGTATCGGCCGATCGAAGTCCATCTTTGAACCCTGCCCGGAAGCCTTCGATATAGCGTTGGATGACAGGCGTCAAATAAGCATCAGCCGTTGCGGATGCACCGCGCGAAGTCATTTTGATCATTGGAAGGAGTTGACTGGACAGAGAAATTTGTGTGAACCCAATCTCCTTTGCTATGCGCTCGATCGACATTTCATGGTCTTGAAAGGTGTAGCCGTGAACCAAACAAACTGCAATCGATCGATAACCGCTATCAAAAAGTGCTTGGAGGCTGTTTCGTGTACTCAATTCATCGAGTGGCTCTAGTACACGAATAACCTCACCACTAACCCCACGCATCAAGCAAGGATCAGACTCCAAGGCACGCTCGAGGCTCTCTTTATCTGGTGTTGGGTTTTGTTGGTAGTCCTCAATTGTGACACGCTCGGCCACCTCAACTACATCCTCATATAGCACATCTGGACGTTGTATGTTTAAAGCAAAGAGCTTTGGGCGGGATTGATTGCCTATTTTCAGGGCATCTTTGAATCCTTTCGTGATCAGTAGAGCATGGCGCTCTCCCTTCCGTTCAAGGAGAGCATTTGTCGCTACTGTTGTGCCCATACGAATACTGACATTGGAAAAGTCTCCCATGTTCAGTTGCTGATCTCGGGGAAAGGATTTGCCGGTCGCTTGCTCGAGAATGCGACGAATACCTTCGATTGGTGCATCGGCATAGTTCGAGGGGTCTTGAGAAAGTAGTTTGACAACGATCTCCTCATCACGGCCTTCGATAATACCAAGGCAATCCGTGAATGTTCCACCGCGATCTATCGAGCGTTAGATGGAAAGTCAAAATAGTTTGGGATTAAACAAAGAGAATGCTCCTACCAATGGCGATCTTAATGCTGGGGCAGTCTAGTTTGTGAGGAGACATTTTATCGGAAATTTCTGTGCGTGTGTTCAAAGAAGAATATCACTCTATGAGGACTTTATTCTCCTTTTATCATAGATGGGTCATAATAGCCAGGATATCAGATTCATGTGAGATCTAGCGGGTTAATCGGCTTGACTCCGGTGCGGGGGTTTCCAATGTGGAGACGGTGTTATCTGAGATGCTCGCCTGGAGCTTCCTCCTGCACAACCCCCTAGATACGAAGATAAACCTTGGAAACCTTTGTTAGTGTAGTAATAAGATGAAATTTGTATAAAGGAATATAATCATTTCTAGCTCGATGTTCTTTAAGATTTTTGCATCATTCGACTTTGACACATATTCATACATAGTAGTCTTGGACGTCGCGACGCTAACATGGTGTCCGACAAAGAAGCCCCTGAAATGCCAGAGTCCAAGTCCCCACTCGAAGATTCTATCAATCAGGATAAATATCAAGTTGGAGACATTATCGAGTCACAGAATCGCAGTGACGGAAAGGATGTTGCTGCTCTCTTTCTTGCACACCTTGATCCAGCAGTCGCAGCGGAGCCTATCAGTGACTCCGAGGCTCGTCGCGTTCTGTGGAAGATTGATCTAATAATCATCCCAATGATCATGGTGACTGTTGTTTTGGCTGCTATCGACAAGGTCATAATCTCCAATGCAGCGATTTACGGCATGAAAACAGACACACATCTGACTGGCAATGAGTACTCATGGGTTGGCTCGATTTTCTATTTCGGATACCTTGTATTCGAATATCCGTCAGCCCTGCTCATTCAACGCCTTCCAGTAGCCAAGCTCTATGTTGGCATGGTTGCTGGATGGGCTCTAATGATGATGTGTACTGCAGCGACTGAAAACTTTGCTGGCCTAGCTACCGTGAGGTTCATAATGGGCATGCTAGAGGCATCAGCATTTCCGATCTCTAGTATTTTGACAGTCATGTGGTGGAAGACAAATGAGCAGCCTCTCCGCGTTGCTTTTTATTTCAACCAACTGTCTTCTGTCTTTGCGGGCTTGGTCAGTTATGGCATCGGCCAAACGAACACGACGATAGCCCCTTGGCGATTGCTATTTCTTGTCCTCGGAGCATTCTCCTTCCTATGGGCTGGATTTCTTTACGTCTTTCTACCCGATTCACCCGTTCAATGTTGGTACTTCTCAGACCGTGAAAAATTTGTATGCCTTGAGCGTGTCAAAACCAACAACACTGGAATGGAAGACAAAACCATCAAGTGGTATCAAATTCGGGAATGTCTTCTGGATCCTAAGACTTGGCTGTTATTCTTATTCTCTTTGGCTCAAAACATCCCCAATGGAGGACTGGTCACTTTCTCGTCAATCATTGTTTCAGGTCTTGGCTACTCTACTTTGATTACCACGGTTCTGGGCATTCCCACCGGTGTACTCGCCACTGTCTGGCAGATTCTGCTCGGAGTTATCACAGCCCATATTCCCAATTCACGCTGTGCAATCATTGCCATCGCAGACTTAGTCCCAATTGTGTGTGCAGCTCTCATGTGGAAGCTCCCAAGAGAGAACAAGCATGGCTTACTCGCGGCTTACTATGTCTTTTACACATACTGGGGTCCCTATGTGCTGTCAACTTCGCTCCCAATGGCAAATACCAGTGGGCACTCCAAGAAACTCACGATGAATGCTCTCTTCTTTTTGGCTTATTGCACTGGCAATATTATTGGACCACAGGTCTTCCGATCTGATGATGCCCCATCATACTCCAGGGGCTACGAGGGTCTATTAGCCTGTCTGGTCGTGGCAATGGCATCCATCATTGCTTATGGGTTTCTTTGCCGACTGGAAAATCAGTGTCGCGATAAAATGAAAGGGTTGCAATTGAATATTGAAGCCACGGAGGAAACCGCCTTCTCTGATCTTACTGATAAAGAGAAGAGCTCGTTTAGGTATACATATTAGTTGGAATGTTCGCAAACTTGAAGATGTTACTATTCATGTATTGATTCTTGAAAGTCTTACTATTTCACTTTTCGCGAATAGTCCCATTGAGGTTGAAGCTTTCTCGACAAGCAAAGCGTCAAAGAGGTGAAAGCGAGAGTTAAATTAGTTAGGGCGAGTCCATTACTCACATGCACTTATTTATGCCCCAATCAATGTCTAAACTCAACAATTAATACCGTTCTAGGATCCCATTTCACTCCTGAATATGCCCATATTGTACTATACGTCCGGTGAGCGCTTTTGTATCGAGGGTTGCCTCTGATAATACGAACCCTTTTTCCTACGATGTGACCGTTTGCAAGTCGGGGATATCTGTTCCAATATCCCTACACCGAGAGGTGAAGCATTCTTAGTTTATTGCCACCTTGTGGAGTTCGCTTGTGATATGGAGATTCGGGCACAGAGATGGGAAAGAGGCCATGTACCGCTTTTGTCCTCGGCGCCGAGGACAAGAAAAAAAAACAGTCGAAGGAGCTGTCGAAGGAAAGCAAGACATTATTATATCCTATGTTGCTAAAATGCCTGATTCGGATGCAAACCAGATATTCCCAGTCATCCCTCTTTTCTCTATATCTCCAAAGACACAGTGGCACTTTGTCCCTATATACAAGGGAAAATACACCATGACCCTGCCAACAAAGGGGGAAAATAAGCTTAAAGTAGCTTAGACAGAATTCCACCGTCCAGCCTAGTTCATTAACAAAGCAACAACTTGAAACCCAGGCCAGCTTAGACAGAATCAAGAAAGAGTCCCACCCCTCGAGTCCTTATCTATCAAAATAAAATCAAGGAATATCCATTGATAGACTCCACCAAGATATGGCTAAGAGCCATTTAGATTCCACCGAGAGCCATTTAGATCCTACCAGGATATGGCTAAGAGCCTATTCAGATTCCACTGAGAGCCATTGAGATTCTACCAAGAGCCATTGAGATTCCACTGAGAGCCATTGAGATTCCGCTCAGAGCCATTGAGATTCCACTAAGAACTATTTAGATTTCGCTGAGAGCCATTGAGATTCTACTAAGATCCATTGAGATTCCACTAGGAACTATTCAGATTCTGCTGAGAGCCATTGAGATTCCACTAAGAAATATTTAGATTTCACTAAGAGCTATTTAAAATCTATTAGGATATAACTAAAAAAGAATATAAAGGGAGTTTCATTATTCTATAATTAAATATAAAGAAGAAGTTGAGTCTTTAAGATTTAATTTAAAAAGAAATCCAGTCTCTAAGATTGAATTCAAAAATCACTCCTAGCTTTTTAAGACTGAGCTCAAAAAGAAATCCAGTCTCTAAGATTAAATTCAAAAATCACTCCTAGCTTTTAAGACTGAGCTCAAAAAGAAATCCAGTCTCTAAGATTGAATTTAAAAATCACTCCTAGCTTTTAAGACTGAGCTCAAAAAGAAATCCAGTCTCTAAGATTGAATTCAAAAATCACTCCTAGCTTTTAAGACTGAGCTCAAAAAAAAATCTAACCTCTAAGATTTATTTTAAAAAAGAAAAAAAAAAAAAAAAAAAAAAAACTATCCTCTAAGACTAAGTTCAAAAAAATATTCTTTAAGATTAAATTCCAAAAAATTCCTACCTTTTAAGACCAAGTTCAAAAACTTAATAAAAGATAACCATATTATATTCAAGTTCCTCTATAAGATTTGAACCTTTCAAAAGAGATATTTCCTCCCATAAAATATCCAAACTTAATTTCAACTTTATATAAAATATATCCTATTTTGAACCAGAAGCTTATAATGGATTTATACATAATTACCCTAAGTAATAAAATAAAAATTTGAACCAACCTCTTCCCAAAAGCTAACCAAGAATATCAAATAAGTATTTAGATAAAAAGCCTCAAGTAACTATCTTTAAACAACCAAAACTACTAAAGACCACATAATTACTCCCAAATTATAAATAAAAATACCCCTTGGTTTGGGAGGGAGGACTTAGAAGACAAAGAAAAAGAATGATAAAAAGAAACTAAAGGGTAAGGAGGGAATAAAGAACATAAAGATTATACTCACAAAGCCTCCAAGTATTCTTAGCCTACAAAGACAAATATTAAGACTAATACTTAGATTACAGTCAGGGTACTCACAACCACCCCTTAGACAACACAACCTACTGGTAAGATTCATAACCAATCTATGCAGAAAAAGATCAAGACTCCTCCACCAGGTTTACAACAAAAAAAACGAGAACTTAGATAGAAAAAGTAAGAGTCAATCTTCTAAGGCGAAGAGACTCATTCAGTCAAACATAAAACTGGGAATTAGATTAGAGCTACCCCGATATGCCATTGATTCTGGTAAAAAAGGGAACCTCCTAAAGTCAGGTGCTATCAGTAAGCTCCTTCCCCTTTCTAGATCATATACTGTAGGTATTATGAGGAAGGATAACTCATGAGAATCATAGAACTCGATACCGCGCTGCAACTTGAAGTGGGTATGCTGGAGGAGCGCCTAAATGCTCGAGTTGCCCGACTCTGGGACAAGCTTGCTTCTATTGAGGCTGAGAGGAAGGCCGCGGTAATGATTTGGTTGAATACAGTGATAGTAATGGTTCTGATATGGAGTTGGACACACCGGCGGTGAAGTGGTAGTTTTACAAGTCCTCATGCCGCGCGGAGTGCGGCGCTGTAGCAGCGAAGTTGACCTAGGCATGTCCAGGGGCATTTATACTCTCTCAGACAGTCATGTTCACACATACTTGGGTGCCCAGTCATTATTATTTACAGGTGACTGGCGAAATACTCATCTAACTGTATCAGTACCTACAGGGTTACCTACAGGGTTACCTACAGGGTTACCTACAGGGTTACCTACAGGGTTACCTACAGGGTTACCTACAGGGTTACCTGAAAGGGAAGGTTAGCTGGTATATGGATAGTATAAGCAACTGATAGCCTGGGGGATAAGCTGTAGGCTATCCCAGGCAGTGAAGGGCCCTGAAAACCACTGCAACCCAAATAGTAAAAGAAGTCTATTTTAACATTGGAGCCCCCGGGCCGTTCGTTTACCTGCAGCTCCAAGGTTCCAATATTGATTTATTTACATGGTCATATTCAAGTTGCTGCATATGTGTTCGAATAATATGATATTTTTGCTAACTATACTAATATAATATAATAATAATATGACAATAATACTACTAGTCCTTCTTCCCATCCAGATCCATGTCTGAGTAATCGATCAAGTCTTCATCGTCCGAATCCTCCTCTGGTCCATCTTTCTCCTCCATTGATTGGAGGCGGAGAATTTGCGCCTTTAGTTCCGCAATTTTATCTTTGCGTTCTTTCCGATGGCGCTTCTCGAGCGCCAAATTATCTTCAACGCCTCTAATCATAATTAGTTATACTTGCGGATAATATCACTTGGAGGGGGAAAGGGTCTTACTCGAGTTGTTCATGCAAGCGGCCTGGGTGTCAATTTATGAGTTGTGGGGATGACCTGTGTATTGGTCTGGTTGATCATGCCAGTGGCCTGTGTGAGGATCTGGTCGATCATGCCAGTAGCCTCTGCGGCATCTTGAAGCTTCTTCAGCTTCTTTTTCTCGCGGCGTCGTTTATTTCTCTTGGCATCTTTTCCGGGCTTCTTCTCCACTCGGTTTGGGTTCATAGCTTGTGGAGGCCCTGGAGGCCCTGGAGGGCTTTGGTTGGTAGGGCTTGTATTTGTGGGGCTTTGGTTGGTGCCGCTGCCATGACCCTGGCTGGTCTATAAGGGATTAGATCTGGGAATGCTTAAGGGAGTTAAGGGATCTTAAGTGGGCCTTACAGCAAGGAGCCAATTGCCCAGTCCGCTTATGGTTGCCGCAGTGACTTGGCAACGGGCCGCCGAGTGCCCCTGGTGGAACGGGAGAGGACAGGGCTAGTTCCGGAGTTGGTTAAAAAACCCAAGCTCCACCCTGCACGATTAAAGCGTACCACCAAAGTTTCTTCCACGGTCTCGCGCCATCTTGAGATGAAGAATGTTTTTTTTTTTTTTTTTTTGATGGATTTTGATGGAATTGAAGAAATCGGATTTAGTTGGGAATTGGACTTTCCAGTGCTGGGTCCATTTCAAAAAAAAAATTATTGGAGGATGGACGTGTTGGAAAAGATGTGCATGTGTGCCCAGGTATGTGAGAGTGAGAGAGATGATATCAACAGAGAGTCGGGATGCGGGGGCCACCTCAGCGGGTGGTCCCAAATGGTCAGTGGCAATGTCGAACTAGTAGAATTCAGTATTTAAATGTCATATCCAAATGTTCAAACCACTTGTACAGACTCGGGATGCTGAATGAGAAGGGTGGAGTGACCAGTGACCCTTCCATCAGTCTTCCCTTCAGCTACACCTGTAGCTACTTGCACAAAAAGAGGGGTAGGTTACTAGTTCCCTGTAGATACTATTTAGTGAGTTTTCAATTATGTAAATTCAACAACTCTAATGGAATAATGTGTAGCATTAAGTGTACAGGAGGAAGGTCGGAGCGTTATAGGCCGCGTCCCTAGTAGACTTGCTGATAATATCACTCAGAGGGGGAAAGGGTGTTACCTGTTGTGCGTGGAGCTTCTTTGCCTGTCTCAACATTCATGGCGAGAGTTGCCTCGATAGTCTCAGTGGCTGTATTTAGAGGGGGTTGACCTGTCTGGCCATTCACTGGCATGGTGAGGGTTGGCTTGACAGTCTCGGTGGGTGTGTTTGTAGGTTGAGGGCCTGTATGAACAGTTGCCCTCGGCATTGGTGTTAATCTGAGGATGAAGCCGAAGAACTTCCGCATGGCGTTTGGCCATTGGGGTCGTAAGCAAGGTCATGGATTCAATCTCGATCGGTTTTTGGTTTCGTGAGTACCTTTTCGCAAATGCGCATGTTCTTTGATTGTTTGTGCCGGTGGTCTGCCCCGACTGGCCTATAAAGAAGTTAGTATCTCAGAATAATCAAGGAATCGGTTGTCTCTGTGAGTTAAGAGTATTGTGAGTGATACCTTCAGGGTTCTCTGCTGCTTGTGCAAGCAGTTCTGCGCGCTTCTTTTTCTTCTGACGGCGGGTCTTATTTCTCCGAGCATTTTTTCCTGGAGCCTTTTGCTCTCCCCCTGTGGGGGCTTGAGGGGTGGGGGCTGGGGGGGTGGGGGCTGGGGGGGCGGATGAGGAGGTTGAGGGCCCACTCCGACTGTTCTATAAAGAAGTTAGTATCCAAGGGTAATAATCAAGGAATCTTCTGGTTTTTCTATACATACCTCGAGTACCCAGTTTCCAATATGGTGCGCAACCAGCCGTAGTAACTTGACAGTTTGTGGCTGAATGGCCTGTGTGGCCCTTAATCGGACATGGCTAGGGACATCGGGAGTTAGTTGGGAATTACTAGTGGGGTTAGATAGGGACAAACCACATACCACATAGTTCTTTGAACGATCCTTAGCCATTTTGTGCCTTTTTTTCGATGAAATTTGATGAGATGGGCAGATTGTGGATGAGATGGAAGGGAAGGGAGCGAGCGGGGCTGGCTTTAGTTGGGAATTGAACTTTCCAGCTCGTGGTCCATTTCAAATGTTGCTGATTATGGTGTGGTGATATGAGGGAAGGAAAGACCAGCGAGGCGTGCATGTGTCAGTGGCAATTTCAAGCTGGTAGAAGTCAGTATCCAAATGTTCAAATGTTATATTCAAATGTTCAAGTCGGTAACTCGAAGGAATTCGAGACTTGTGCAGACTCAGAATACTGTACATTGAACGTTGAAGGAGAAGGGTGAAGCGACCCTGCAGCGAGCACATGCAATTGCCTACATCCATATTCATCAGTCTTCCCCTTCAGCTACACCTGTAGCTACACCTGTAGCTACGTACACCAATAGAGCAGTAGGTCACCAGTTCCCTGTAGATACTATTTAGTGAGTACTCAATTATGTAAGTTCAACAACTCTCTAATGGAATAATGAGTGATACCCGAGGTCGGCGAGACTCCGATCAGTGAACATTTGAAGGAAGGTAATAGCGAAATAGCTATTAAGCGAAGTGAAACTACTGTCAACTTGAAACATTTTCATGTTCCTCCTGTATTTAGTTCAAATTTTAGTGTAAATCTCAGCTGAGAGCTGCAGCCCTTATCAGTTCATGTTCTCCGGGAAGCTCCAAACGAGGGAAATAATTACGATAAATATACCAGCGCCACCCGATAACTCAATTTATCTGCTTTCTTCTATTACTCGTCACAGATAAACTAATCTAACAAACTTGAACCTTCAATCCAAATGAACAAAGACACGCGTATCCTTATCGTGGGAGCTGGATGCTTTGGTGCCTCAACTTCTTACCATCTCTCTCAACGAGGATATACGTCTATTCGCGTGTTGGATCGATATCCTCCGCCGTCATGCGAAGCTGCAGCAACCGATATCAGCAAGATCATTCGCAGCGATTATAATGAGCCCCTCTATGCGCGACTTGGCCTGGAATCAATTGAGGCATGGCGTTCTTGGCCCATGTTCCGTGGCCTTTATCATGTCCCTGGCTGGATATTAAGTGCCGCGAACAACTCCATACCATTTGTGGAAGGGTCGATAGAGACATGCAAGAAACTTGGAGTCCAGGGTCTGGAGAGACTGACGCCGGAGCAAATTCGGTCGCGTTTTCCGGTTGTCAATGGTCTGCTTGACGGCTGGAATGTTAATGTCTGGAACCCATCGGCGGGTTGGGCGGCTGCGGGTCAAGCCTTGGAGCAAATGGCCACAGTTGCGCAGCAACAGGGTGTGGAATATATTTCCGGAGACAAGGGTTATGTGCGGAAATTGGTTCTGGATGATAGTTCCCAGGAATGCAAAGGCGTTCTCTGTGCTGATGGAACGCGTCATGACGCAGATTTGGTTATCATTGCAACTGGTGCATGGACTCCTTCTTTGATTGACTTGAAAGGTCAATTGACAGCGAAAGGTCATGGCGTCGCACATATTCAGCTTACTCCAGCTGAGACAAAGCACTATGCGGCGATGCCTATCATGGATAACCTTGAGTTGGGATATTTCTTTCCTCCTCAGGAAGATGGCGTCTTCAAGTTGGCACACAGCCAATTTATCACCAACGTGCAGAAGGACACAAACTCTGCTATCACAACATCAATTCCTCATACTTTTGTTCAAAGTCCGACGGATGGGCTTCCGCTCGAAATTGAGGCTACGATGCGTCGGAATTTACGCAGGGTTTTTCCTGAACTAGCTGACAGACCATTCTGTTATACCCGACTATGCTGGGACGCTGACACACTTGATCGCCATTTCCTGGTCACTCGTCATCCTGCTCACAAGCAGCTGTTTTTAGCAACTGGTGGCTCAGCTCATGGATTCAAGTTTCTTCCAGTTGTTGGAAAATATGTTGTAGATCTTCTAGAAGGGAAGCTTGATGCAGAAACGGCAGGAAAGTGGCAATGGAGAGCCGATCAGACCATTGAAACGAAGAACCTTGCACATATGGACCCAGAGCTAGAACTATCTGATCTGACTGGTTGGAAGGATAGAAAAGTGCGTGAAGAGAAGCACTCATCGAAATTATGATCCCTCAAGTGCAATCGAAGGAGATAGATTGATTCAACCATTTATTCATTTAAATCAAGTTAAACTGACTTTCCATCCCAACATAGTCATAGCGTATTCCCATGAAAACCGAGCATTTTGTAAAGAATCCTTTACATTTCGGTGCTGGCCATTCTTAAATCTTTTCCTGTCATCCTGCACCGCGAGATCTTTCTGTCGCCAAACCATTTGGACAACTTCCAAAGCGGGTGCAACGTTCTATAATGTGAGAAATTAGAATTTGAACTGCATCTCACAGATCTAGATAAGATGACTTACTCCATACCGTCGAATACTTTCAACTTCCTCGAAAATTTGCAACACAGTGACTCGATCTTCTTCATTTTGAGTACAGCATCCTGCCAAAAAGAGAGGCCATAGAGGCAACGCTGCCGTCCGCATCATATTTGCTTTCTTTGACAAGATAAGTTGCAGAATCTGCTCAACAAATCGATCCTTCTCATCTGGATTGAATGATGGTAGATGATAATAATCTGGCTGTCGAGACTTCGATGAGCAGATTTCATGAAGTAGAAGAAGCGCACCAAGACGGTTGGCCTCGGCTATTGCGGCGCATTCGGCATCGGGACTGATGAATTCGACCGGAGGTGTTTGCTGGATAGTCTCAATACGCTTCTTTAACTGATAAACGTTGCTGGCTTTTGCTACTGACGAAGCCTCGTTTGGGGTACCAGCTAGCTCGGCAACTTCATTTATCAAGAGAAGGAGAGAATGGCTGAATCCCATGTATGTATCGATCGTGTCTGGAGAATCCAGATATTTGTCTGGGATTATTGCATGTGAATCCTGGTAGGAAGGCAAATTGTTCATTTGAAACGCTGTCCGCGCTAAGACCAGATGAAAAACAAAATATCGGTTGAAGAAACCAGTCAGTTCTTGGCTATGTGCTGAGCGTCCTGGTCTTTGTTGGCGGGTCTGAATCAAGTCCTGGAATCCTTTGAGATGTGTGACCCAAGACGGTCTGCTGTTATCGGAGATCTGAGAAGATATTATTGTTAGAATAATTAAACGAAAACTAGATCTTGAAAGTTAACTGGCCTACATCAAACCAACATAGCATGAGAACCAATCCCAACATCTCATCTAGCTCTTTATCTGTCCAGTAAGACAGTTTCAAAAGTTCCCGAAGATAGTTTAGCGCCTGGTGATGGTGCTCCAAAGCGGGAAGCCTGTATCGAGGGTCCGACAGCCGAAGAGTGGTGGCTGATTGTGCAAGTGTCGCGTGATATAGGCCCTTAGATTGTAATGCCATGGGAAGAATCAAGTATCGGTAGGGATTGTAATGCGCATTATCAACGAGTGTGCAACTACTGCATATAATCTGCTCAAAATAAGACAGCAGTGCCGGATCATAGTCTAGCCGCCTGATACCAGAGGGGATTGTGCTCAGCCCGGGCGTCAATGAGCATGGATTTGCATACAAAGCTGCATGTTTTTCCTCTCCTTCCTTAGTCGTGATACCATCAAAATATATTTGGAGATCCCTCTCCGTCGTATTGAGAAATGACCATCTTCGTTTGTGATGCATGCTGTTTCCACTTTGGTTCTGGTGCGACGATTCGGTTTCTGATTGTACTTCCTGGCATTTACCTCGCTTCGACCAAACGCCCGCTCTTCCATGACAAATTCCTCGAGCTAGCGATTCCTCATGCCATATTAATCGAACTCCGTACCCACAGGGGCTATTATTGCGGGTACACCGATGACACACGGGGTGGGTCTCTGCGAATGCACGATTAGAATAAGTTCAAGCATGTACTGTAGAGACAAATACCATCGCATTTGATGCGTCGTGCTCGACATGTCCAGCAGCCTGTACGGGCTCTTGATATAACCATGATGGTCTGAATTTTTGAAAGAAAATGGATTCGAAACAAAGAAAGAGGAAGATAAAGAAAAGAAGTAGTGCCAGTGTTCAGTGCGGGGAACCTTGGAAGATAACGTCCACTTTAGGTTAACCTTAACCTTGGAACACTCCCAAGGTTAGGCCATGTGTTTCCAAACTTAAGTTCATCGACATCCATTTCAAGTTATTATTCCTCATCGAAAAATACTCAAGCGCTGCAATGCTGACTCTGAGAATCTGAGGGGTTCATACCAAATTTGTAGACCTAACCACTACAGAAAAAAAAGAAGTAAAAAAAAAACCATACGCATAGATTGATAGTAGTACATATTTCTGTTGATACATACATAGAACGCAGTCTAGATCCATCCAACAGCAAGATCTAGAAGTTAGGGGTGCCATTCTCTGTAATCATGTGTAGTAGGAGAAAAAAAAGACGGCCTCACTGAAGTAACCTGAAAAAAAGAAACGGACTGAAAACTGCAGTAGGGGGTATCACTAAATCACTGATAAAAAAAGACCTGGCCAAAATCACGCTGAATAAATGAAGAGAAGGTTCGTTGAAATTTCCATCTACAAAGAGAAGGAAGACCAAGCAACCGATGACGAACTAGTTGAGCTAGCAGATAGTAGCCGGTTCATGGTTATCAGATTCTGCTCCAAAAAGCTCGCCCCTTGCTCGCGCTGCATAGAAATCAACTCTCTTGCACGTTCAGCAAACAGCCCATCGTTGCTAGATTTCCGCCCAAGAAGTGGCTGCTGATCCATGCTTGGGAGGGCTTGACGACGAAGCCACGACTCCACATGCGGAGATGATGGCCGCGAGGAAGACCGAGACGATCCCAAGGTATATTGCGACACCAAGTGGGGAGGTATCAGTCTTGTTTGCTGAGTGAGCCGATGAGGGATTTGCTGTTGCTGATAAGGCACTGGCTCATTGGGTGATGGTGGAACGTAGGGCATTGGCTGAGCCGGTGTTGGTTGGTGGGACATTTGGTGAATTGGTGACTGTTGGTAGAACATCGGGGACTGAGGAAGATGTTGGTTTGAGTTTGACCGCTGGGGAAATTGAACCTGGGTTGGCGAGTGCTGGTAAGGCACTGCCGCAGCGGTTTGTGGCTGCAGAGTCAGCAATTGCGGGTTGAGAGAGGTCGCCATCGGGACTGATGATTGTATCGGCATTTGCTGGTTGGTATGAGCTGGGAGAATATGCGGTTGCTGGATACGCTGCGCAAGCTGCTGGTTGTAGTTTTGCTGTGCGAGTTGTTGCTGCTGCAAACGTATTTTCTCCCGGGCAAAATGCTCTTCTCTCTCCAGTCTCGCTATCTCGATGCGGTATGCCTGAATATCAGTGCGCCTGAGCTGCTCCAAAGCCAATTGTGTATCGACTTCTTGCTTTTCCTGTGCCGTCAACACATCATCTTCATCATCCTTGAGAGTCGAAAGATTGATTTTGACAAAACAGCTAGATATGTCACTATCTATGATTCGATCAAGAATTTCGGGATCATTGCCTTGGATATGTGCGAGCGACTGGGGTTCACGGGTTTTGACCTCGAAGAGATATTTCGTTGTGGCTCTGGTACTCGCACGCACAATGTCTTTCTTGTCTACTACCCGCAGCGAAAGTTGTGATTTGTAGACTGAGCGGTCATGCACGAGCTCCTCGAAAGTTCCGCTAGTAACAAACCGATAGACAAAGACTGGCTTTTTCTGGCCCAGACGGTAAGCTCTTCCGATGGCTTGATCTTCGTGTGCTGGATTGAACATAAAGTCAAAGATGACAACACGGTTCGCTCCAAACATATTCAAGCCAACACCTCCGGCTTTGGTTGAGATGAGCATGACGTCTATAGCGTTGCCAGAATTGAAACCTTTCACTATGCCTTGGCGAGATCCAATGGGTGCATTTCCATCAATGCGCTGGTATCTCGTGCCGGTCCTTTTGAAATAGTTCTCAATATAATCCAATGTTGGGAAAATGTGAGAAAAAATCAAAACTTTATCCTTGACCCGTCTTGCCTCAACGAGAATCCTATGTAAGAGAAGCATTCGATTCGACAGACTGGGGTCTAGTGGTTTGGGCATCTTCGCAAAGAGAGCCTTCTCCTTACCAAGCAAGGTTTGAGGCACACCAGCCTCGTCGACTGAAGTCGCCAAGTCAGTATCTTCTGCTTTCTCCTTTGATCGATGGGTCAATCTTTCAATAAATGGAGCGGGATGATTCAGCAACTGCTGCAAGATGAAAACCCATTGCCAAAACTTTTGAAAATCGTTGGAATTTGGCGCTTCTTTGACGAAAACGTTGTACATTTCCGTCTGGATAGGCGTCGGTTTAATGAAGAGGACAAATTCCTTCTTGGGAGGAAGGTCTGCGACAAGGGCAGAAATACCGAGTCGATGGACTTTGGGCTCAATAATACCATTTAGTAGCTTCAAAGCCTTAAGGCCTGCTCGTCGTTCTGCACGATTACTGTCGATGTACAACCCGGCCTGGATGGGTTCAATGAATCGAGTTTTGAAACTTGGGAAGTCTTCCAGGTAGCCTGGGGAGATCCAGTCGATCATTTGGAAGTATTCAACCAAGTTGTTGGCAAGGGGTGAGCCTGTCATCGAGATGCGACTCTTGGTTTCGAAACGAGCGACCGCTTTTGTGACTCCTGCTTGACTACCTTTGAGTCTGTGTGCTTCATCTGCAACCACAATTTGAGGCTTTTGTAAGAGAATATCTTGAATCCGCTTGTGCTCCTCATGAGATAGGGGTGGTTCACGCTTCCCAGAAGTCACTATCGTATTATTGATAAAACGAAGGAAAATCTCATAGCCCATGATGAGAACACCTCCATCGCGGCCCCATTCTTCAATCATATTAAGTCGGTCGTCAAGTTGAGGAACAGAACTGGCAGACAAGTCAAAAATTCTCCCAAGTGGATCGGTTCTTGGCAGCCAGAAGTCAAACTCTTCTAACCAATTCTGAATGAGACCAGCTGGGACTAACACGATAGTACGAGAGCCCTGTAGCTTTTTAGGCACTTGATCCCGGATCTTGGGATCTGGCGAAGCAGAGGCCTCAGCGATTGTAAGTAAAAGAGATATCCTATATTAACTTCAGTAAAAAAAACCACCAATAATACTGATGGGGAGGGGAAAGTCCTTACACTTGCATCGTTTTGCCCAATCCCATGATGTGGGCAAGCATACATCCCTCCATCTTTTCGGACTCGCAAATTTCTCGCCACATGAATTGAATTCCGAGTAATTGATTGGGTTTCACAAAACGACCCACAGAAGAGTTGAGGTAGATGGGAGGGTCCTTAAAGGATACCACTTGTCCTTCTGGATCGTTGTTGCTCAAGCCCCGCCTGATCCTGTCTGCACTAAACATCGCTCTAGCTTTAATCTGTCTTTCTTGTCGCTCATGGGCATTCCTCTGTAGACTGTTGGTTGGGCCTTTTGAGAATGGGAGACGAACCCGAACTTTTTTCGACCCCTCCAAACCGTCAGGATGCTGTTTTCTTTTCTGGCCACGCTCTGCAGGAGGGGGTGAGTTCAGGTCGAGATCCACAACGCTCTCATCGGAGATATCAATTATGGAGTGACGTCGGGAAAACTCTGGGGATTGTTGCGGCTCCCACTTGTTGTAAGCATCAATCAGTTTTCGGAACTTTTCGAAAAACTCATCAAATCTCGAGCCATTATCCATGTTAATTGCAGCGAGCGCCCTTCGAAGGTCGTCCTTGGTCAAACCTCCTGGGCTAACCACAGCACAGTGGTGCCAAGATACAAACAAAGCGGCCAACCGCATGGAGAGTTTGCTTTCATTGGGATCTTCGCCATCTAAGCCACGCTTGTCCTTAAGCATTGCTCTAATGGCTTCCTGTACCTTTTCAACATAGACCTGGTGGAAGAAAGTCTTGAGAAATGGTGGAAACTCTGTGCGTTCCAAAGGTCGCAACTGCGAGACCAATTTTGCCAATAGTTGATCAGCATCTTGCTCATCCTGGATTTTTGTGGCGGCTTTAAGGCGAATCTTGTCAAAAATATCAGGATCATCAATCCCAATGCGCGACTGAGCTTCTTTCGTGGGACCTAGAGAGGATGTTGATTCGGGGACTGTTTTTGGTGAGGTAACCTGCAGCTCATCTCCTGGGTTATTCGAAGGTGAAGGATTCGAAGGTAAAGCTCTGACTCTGGTAGGGTTGAGAGGAGGAGTTGTGATCGAGATGTCCATTTGATCTCCAGCACCCTCAGAAGCAATAGGGGAGTTCGGTATCGATAGACTGGAGGCCCAATCGGGCATATCGGCGTCTTCATTTTTGTCCTCGTCTTGGAAGAATGGACCAGAGACAATGGTCTTTCCAGCTACAGGGCCGATAGGTTGTTCGTCCGCATTAACCCGCGGTCGCTTATTAGGATGTTGATCCTCAGCGACATCAACAGTAAGTCCTAGAGCTGGAGAGGGGATCTCCTCCAAGCTGAGTGGCATTTCAGACACTTCTCCTGGGTCCGGGATTGTCTCTGGTGCCGGGATTGTTTCTTGGTTAGATACTTTTCCCAGTTCAGGCATTGCTTTTGGTTCATTTGACAGAGGCTGATTATCCCCTCCACCGGATGAAATTGAAATGAAGTCGAGATCGGATTCAAGATCCACCTGCTCAATGCTACTTTCATCGGAGATATCCAAGTCTCCATTCTCAGAGACAGATTCTGATTCAGAGCACAGGGTTTCTTCCTCTGACTGCTCGAGATCTCGATCACGATCAATCTTTGAGTGAGAATTCCGAGTTGGACGTTCGATTTGTGGTGGGCAAATATCAGCTGCAAGGGTGTCCAGTCTCCACTGATCACGGCATCGGTGAGAGATCGTGACGTCGAGGATCCTGCACGCTCTAACCAATAATTTGGCTGATCCGTATTCAGTCTTCCAAAGTACGTCCTGCAGTTTTTTGAGACGTTCACCCAGCTGGTCAATGCTAGCACGGAGCTTATTTTTTTCCTTCTCGAGATTGTTTGTCTGCCGGAAGTATAACCACATGGATGGTCCTATTGGCAGTTCATCCGGAAGATCCTCCTCCTTCCATGCCTGTTCTTTCTGGGAAACATACTCTTGCATAATGGCATTGCATTCATTCTGAGAAAGGACTTTACGGCTGGATTCATCGAGATCTGGGTTCTCCTTCAGTATTTCTTTCCAGGTGTGCTCATCGTACTCGCCTTCCGAGCCTGATTCTCCATACTCAGGAAGAGCACTGCTAGAGCTTCCATCGTCTTCATCGCTGTTTGCTCCATACTTTTCGGTGAGATAGGTAAAGAACTCTTCATCTTTTCGTGATCGTGACTGGAGATCATGAGCAGATAGAATGTTCACATCAGAAAAAATGTTTGATGACACATCATGGGAATTATCTGGTTGCAAAAGGGTTGGTTGGATTCTGCGTTTCGGCACTTTTGCCTTTTCAATCGCAAGATCATCAGTCGAAACCTGGGGCAATGCTGAAGGAGTAATGTTTCTATCTGTGGACATATCATCCTGAGGTAGTGATCCAGGAATTGGAGTAGGAAGTTGGTCGCTTGAGGTTTGGAGACCGTCCTCATTTATTTTCTTCTGGGACATGAGGTACTTGGGGGATTTACGTCTGAGCCAATCAACAGCTTTCATCAAACTGATGCGGTGACCATACGCTTTGATGCCCAGATCTTTTAGACCATCATTGTCCACGTGCATAAGCACTTCACCACACATTTCATTATCACGAAGTGCCGCCTCTAGCAGATTTGGAAGAGGCCGAGGGGTGTGTGCTGAGTCTGCCCATGGTGGAGGTTCAGGGCCACAAAGAAAGCTCACAACCTCGTCAACTGTCCAGTCCACCGGGTCGGAGGAATTCAGCGCCATTTTCTTCGGGGGGGCCTGGAAACGTTGGATTAGTTTGTCAAGATCGAAGGGCGCCAATAGCGGGGTTTTCACAACCGACACTCACCAGTCTCTGGCCCCCAGCTCAACACACTCGAGTGTTATCGCGCTTGTTGATATGGCTTTCGAGTCCAAAAAAACAACAGTTCAAAGTACTCGAGTTTGGGTATGTCAATCACGCGTTGGAGGGAGAAAAAAAGGTAAGAAAACACGTAGGAGGAAGAAGAGGAAGGATGAAGAGCAAGAACGGTGATTTTAAGAAAATAATGTTTCCCAATGAGGCAGCAGACGTGTTCTGCCGGGTAGTATAATATAGAGTAGGCGGCGGTTAAGGCGGTGATTCAGGCGGTAGCTTAGGCGGTCAACTAAACAGTTGCCCCGCTGCTGATAAATCATCAAAATTACAGTTGCGGGGAGAGAGAACTTCTGGATGATCTGCTGCATCTCTACTTTCAAGTTTGGCTTAATTGATTTCAAACATCATGGAAGAGGCCGTTTTTAACGATTATCCCCCTCAGCTGTCTCCAGAGCAACAGGAGTATCTGGTTACAGCTACCAAAGACTGGGCAATCCAAAATGGCCTTGCTGTTCGACCCTCACCAGCGATTCTACCCGCAAATGCAGACCCAAATCGAGTACTAGCCACTAATGCCCCGGTGACGCTATTTCCAAGTCCGTTTCCAAGAGCGTGCTTCGAGGAAGCTCAAGCCCTACAGACTGTCTATAATCAACTCTATGCGGCTATTACGTGTAACGAGGAATGGCTCGGAAGCATCATTAAAGAGTAGGAGCTTGGGAACAGTCGGATTTTGAAGATCTATGACTAACAAATTCTCTTCAAATTCAGTCTGATTGATGTGGATGATTTTGTCGCAAATCTCTGGAAAACTCATTTGGCTGTTAAGCAGGAGGGCTATGTCCAAAACCTATCATTAGGTTTGTACAGGTCTGACTACATGGCACATGTTACTCCAGACAGAGCTCCATCACTGAAGCAGGTGGAGTTTAATACGATCTCATCATCCTTTGGTGGGCTTTCAGCACTCGTTAGATCCTTGCACGCCGAACTCCTAGCTACCCCACTGAGCTATCCACCTCACCCTCTCCTCAACTCGGGGACACCTCCCGATAACACTACTGTCGAGACATTGTCCGGGGGTCTTGCTCAAGCACACGAGGCCTACGGGCCTTCCAAATCACTGCCAAACCTACCTTTGTGTGTGCTTTTTATTGTTCAAGATGGAGAGAGGAACGTTTTCGATCAATTGGCCCTCTCGAAACGCCTGACGGGTTTCCATAAAATCCCAGTTTTCCGCGTGAAAAGCAACCAAATTTTGGATCAAACATCTATTCCCACGGCCAACTCTGCTCGGCCTTTAATCTATCACCCTCCGCACTCTCCGGAGTCCGCCTTTGAGGTCACAACTGTCTATCTTCGTGCGTACTATTCTCCCGATGAATACACATCAAGCCGTGACTGGGAGGCCCGAAGACATTTGGAACGTTCCGCAGCTGTCAAGTGTCCCTCTGTGCTGAATCAATTGGCCGGTTGCAAAAAGATCCAGCAGGTTTTGGCGGAGCCAACTGGGCCCGACCACCTGACGAGCTTTCTCAATGGTGTCGACCCTGCCATTATTGCCAGGTTGCGCGAAACATTTGCACCTCAATATGACCTTTCGGCAGGTGGTCAAGGTCGAGACCTAGCTCTCAATACCGAAACTGCTATGAAGCATGTGTTGAAGCCACAGAGAGAAGGCGGCGGTAACAACATCTACAAAGCGGAGATCCCCGACTTTTTGCGGGCTATGCCCGAGTCGGATTGGAAAGGCTGGGTGCTGATGGAATTGATCAACCCGGCTGCTAATGCTGAGAACGTTGCTTTGAGAAATGATGGTGAAGTCCTTCGTGGAAACGTTATCTCTGAGTTGGGGGTTTACGGCACTGTTTTGTGGGAGAACACAGGAAAGATAATCCACAACGATCAAGGTGGATGGCTGCTCCGAACCAAAGGCAAGGAAGTCAACGAGGGTGGAGTTGCTGCTGGCTTCTCTAGTCTGGACAGTGTACTCCTCTACTAGCCATGCAAATTAGATAAAGCAAGAACCACATTAAATATTATAAACTAGTATTAGATTCTTTTCCTTTCGTTTCAATATAAATATTTTAAATTCATATTTTTGCTTTAATCTAGCAGCATTTCCTTTTCCAATGTCCCAAAATCAACATTTGTTGGTCTAGACTAGGTCTCTTTTACTACTCAAACAATGGTAGCTTTTCATCCCTACAGGTCCCGGTTGCCTTTATCCACATGTATAGTTAACTATACATATCAGCTAACCTTCCTAAATACTTACCCCTGTAGGTACTTCCATACATAGTGGACTTGAAGTAGGTCACTAGTCAGCTATAGATTCCACCGAGTCAGTACGTAGGAAATCGCGCATATACTACTATGGTGCATTACGGGCCCATCAATAGTTCCAGCCTAATCCACTCCTCAGTCTGATAGTAATCAAGTTGATACACCCATAGTACCTTTTTGCGTGATGGATTCAAGTTTTGGTCCGTGAACATCCGGGCCTCTCATATCAACCTGGAAATGCCGGGCACATTTTGTAAAATACCTCAGTAATCCTCCGTGGTCTTCGTTTAAATTGCGCACCGAGCCTCTTTTCTAATGAACTCCTTGAAAAGCCGATAGTTTATGAGCTCATGAAAGCTCGATTAATTAGTCAAGAGGACCGAGCGGGGGTATAGCGTTACCTCTTATTCCAATTCACGGACCATGCCACCAGCGTCATACTATCCACATTCATATGAATATCAATTCCTCTGAGTAAGCGGTGCAATGACCTCCTCCCCCGCAACGGTTCCGGCCCTAGCTACTACGCCACAAATGCTTCGCTGATAACGAACAAATTGGATTGTTGGAATTCATCCTAGTACGCGGAAGGCTTACGCAGCCGTCAAGCCCCGTGGGGGGTTTTTTGGAAGGATCTCGGTTATTCTCAGAATACAATGAAAACAAGTCACTCCATATATGCGACTATCAGCATCAAGGGATGTACTTCTCTTTTACCGACTGACAATATTAACCGATGCAATTCCACATGGCTCTCCAGGATGCCTTTGCCCTTGCATAAATAATATGAATATTGAGCTCTTCGCTCCCGTTTCTTTTTTCATTTCATGTTCATTTACAATTGGCACTCAGAAGCCCTTCACTGCCTTGTTTCTCGACCTTGATTTTCCTTTTCTTTCATAAGAATCCTGAGCAGGGAGCTCAGGCTACCGCTCACTATCATGGGGCTACCCAAGATCTATAATGTTTACTTCCTTGCTGCAATCTCCACCATTGGTGGTATGCTGTATGTTAATCTACTTACAATCCCCTTCCCCGACTCAAGCTTGAGCTATATGCTAAAACGATTACCGCTAGCTTTGGATTCGATATCTCCTCCATGTCCCTTATTATCGGCACGACTCAGTACACAACATACTTCGATAACCCCGATACAGTCCGTCAAGGTGGTATCACAGCCTCGATGGCCGGTGGCTCAGTAATTGGCGCGCTAATTGCCGGCCCTGTTTCCAACCGCTTGGGAAGACGCGACTCTATTTTATTTGCCTGTATCTGGTGGCTCATCGGTACTACCATACAGGTTGCATGTAACGGAGAGGCAATGCTGATCGTGGGTCGTCTTCTGAATGGCTTCTGCGTCGGTATTACAAGCTCCCAAGTTCCTGTGTATTTGGCCGAGATCACAAAGAAGGAATACCGTGGTAGCATTCTATGCATTCAGCAATGGGCGATAGAATGGGGAATGTTCATCATGTACTTCATCTCTTATGGGTGGTCATTCTTTTACAGTCCACCTTCGGGTTCTTTTCGTGGTGCATGGGCAATGCAGTATATCCCCTGTCTCCTGCTCATGATTGGGCTACCATTCCTTCCACGCTCACCACGCTGGCTTGCAAAGGTTGGCCGAAACGAGGAGGCTATTAGCATCCTCGCCAACATTCAAGCCAAGGGAGACAGAGATGACCCTCTAGTCATTGCGGAGTGGGAGGAGATCACAACAATTCTGGCTGCCGAGCGCGAATCGCCAATCAAAGGCTGGCGTCTATTTTTCAAAAACGGAATGTGGAAACGCACGCTTGCTGGAACTAGTGTCCAAGCGTGGCAACAATTAAGCGGTGCTAACGTGATGACCTACTACATTGTCTATGTTTTTGAGATGGCAGGTCTATCAGGAAATGTGGACTTGATCTCATCCGGTGTTGAGTATGCCGTGTTCATCATCGGCACGGCCATGACTTTCTTCTTCATAGACAACACAGGCCGTCGACCACTTCTTATATACGGTGCCATGGCCATGGGTACATGTATGTTTGTTGTTGGAGGTGTACTAGCGACATATGGAACATACCTGCCAGATGGTCTAGATGGCGATCTTAGCGTACGGGTTAAGGTGACCGGTCCACCATCCTACGTGGTCATTGTCTTCAGCTATGTCTTAGTTCTTGCATACTCTCTTACACTGGCCCCTATTGCCTGGGTCTACGCTGCTGAGGTTTGGTCTCTTGAGACTCGTGCTACCGGCATGGCATTGGCTTCCGTGAGCAATTGGCTCTTCAACTTCGGTATTGGATTTATGATTCCGGCTGGCTTTGCAAGTATTACTTGGAGACTCTTCATCATCTTCGGCATCTTGAGTTTTGCTTCGTCGGTTCAAGCATTCTTTACGTACCCTGAGACCGCTGGAAAGACTATTGAGGAGATTGAAAAGCTGTTCGAGCCGGGAGCTACTGCACCATGGAAGACTAAGCCAGGTCATAGTGCTCTTGATCAAAAGGTTGAGCAGGTCAAAAAGATGAAGGCTGCCGGTCACGATATAGATGTGGTCTACAAGGGAGAGGCTGAAGATGGGCGTGCAATTGAGACCGAAACTGTCGACTGATAAGAGGAAGCTACAACTTTTGAACATGGACCAGTACAGGGATGTGTGCGAGAAATATAGCTTCAACATTTTGAACAGAAAGCTTCGATTTTGAATTATCATGATTCGTTCATTATGAGACCTTGACAATTGAAGTCCTTTTAAAATATTCCCCACGATTTGGTCGCGTGGTCCCCGCAAACTTGGCGTTGGATTGCGGGGAACGCTAATCTCACCACAAAGCTTTTATTTTCATGCTGCAAAATGACTTCGTAATGAGGTCTTGTAATTTAGCTGTTACGAATAAGCTACCCGGCTCATTCGGGTTTGGCTTAATCAATTTCTGAGCAACGTGATAGGCTACACCCCCCTTACTCATGTCAACGTCTCTGGCTATGTTCCAATGTTTTTGCTACACAGAACTAGATCGCGAAGTTATACTTCAACTTCACACATCAGGGGCTGGCTTTCTACCCTCTTGTATTTAAAAGTACGTGTATGGGTACCTACCCCAGTACCTACTACTCTGCTTATCCCTCTATGCAAGGGCCTTGGAAATCTCATTATAGTTACAGTGACCTTGAGTAAAACGTTTCATACACAATTTTGTGTAGCTGGTTGCTTTCTCATTGGCCTTATGCATATATGGATGTGTACAGGCTAGGCTTAATTTTCCAATGGGTATGCAAAGAAAATCGCTCAAGAATGCGGCAAAAAAAGAAGGTCCGGCAGGAGAAGAGAAAGGAGACGGCAAAAAAGTCGAGGCCTCTAAGCAATTCCCGAGCACAGTTCATTTCAATCCATTTTTCTGGCTTGCCTGAATCAAGGATTGTTCTAATCTCTGAATATATGCTTCTTTGTCATTTCCGACGTCCAGATTGCTGATGCATAATATTTTTTCGCGTCCCTTCATTCCTCGTATGACTTCAACATCGGACTTTGGGACCTTGAAGACCTGATCAAAGAAACATCAGATGTAAAGAAAATTACAAATCAGGATAAAAAGAAGCTCTGCTTTTCATATAAACCAAGAAAAAAAAAAAAAAAACTCACCCCTGAAATGATCTGCGACACCGCCAGATTAGCTGCTCCATCGCGGGGAGCCGCAGTCACCGATACATCGACTTTATCTGTCCCCACAGCTGTCACTCGATTCATAGAGGCATTCGGTTTCACATAACAAGATATATGGAGGTTGTAAATTCCTTTCGTAGGAAGTTTGCGACACTCGATCAAACGCAGAAAGGCTGGTGTGCCCGGCATGATGTGTTGAAGGAGGGAAAGAGAGTACTCTCAGTGGACGAACTATATTTTTATCATGGTTGATTGTGAGAGACGCCGCGGCAATTGGATATGGTTTATTAATTTTGACTTAAGTCTGATTGTTTTTTATATTTCAATATTAGAGACCTTTAGATGATTTTTCAAATTGACTAATTTTTACCGCTAATGTGAGAAGGCTTTAGGCGAGTTTTTTTGGAGTAATTTTCTATATCTAATTGCTTCAGATGAGTTTTAATCCCGTGACGTAAAAAATGTCCCGTCTCGAACTTCAACCAAAGAAACCAAGCTTTCAATCACTCACCACCATGTCTGACACAACTCAAAAGATGGATACAGCGCCAGATAACGCGGAATCCAATACAAAAACAACATCAAAGACCTCGAAACGCAAAGCGCCCGTGGAAAAGTCCACCACTATTAATTTTACCTCTCGCAATCCACCATGGACCTACCTAAAGCTTCAACTGTAAGCAGTACCACGAATACAAATCTGATAACTCTCAATCTAACAAAAACCCCTTTTTAGTATTTCCCATTCCGATACCCCATCTACTCAAACCCTTGATGCCCTTTCCGCCCGCACATATCTCTCCGCTGCGCTTTCACAATTCCTCGGCCTCACGGGTACCGCTATCCCTATCGATATTCTGAAGGTCGAACCTGCGCCCTCGGGTACTGTTACAAGTCCGCAAAATCTTTCTTCTGCGACCATGAAAAACTACAATTGTGTCTGGGTGCGCATTCCACGCGATGATGCAGCTGCTGTTGTGGCTGCACTGAGCTCTTGGGTCGGCAGTGGTGGAAATGGTGCGAACATCGCATGGAGGGTTTGTGCGAAGGGGAATTTCTTGGGTGCTTTGGTTGCTGGGTCTGGACGGGAGCTTTTCGTTCCTTAGTCTAGTTCTGGTCCGCGCTTTTATTCCTTCAATGATAATCAAGAGCTCCGCGTGGGGTTTGGATCGACTTCCAGCCCCTTGATATGGCGGTCATTACCTCCTTTAGCCAGCCCAGCTCCTGCGCTGGCTCCTCGGTGCGTCTAGTCATACTCCAAATACTGGGACTATTCAATATGTGGTTGAAATACCTTCATTGGCCTGCAGGAACCGCGTTGGTCTCCTTTGATCATCCCAATGGACGATCCCGCATATCACAGACGACTACAGCTATAACAAGCCCGTCCATTATGAGAGGCTCTACATGGCATAATACAGTGCCTTTTGGCAATACTGATTTTACTCAAGTAGAAAGAAATCAGTCTCAGAAATATCAAACAGTCTCAAGAATTTCATTTTGGTGGAGGATTTCTCCATTTTAAAACGCCGTAACTCTCATGCTGTCCCACATCAGAGTCAATCTGATCGCTGAATAAAATGCACCAGACCTATCTTCCAGGTCCACCCCAAGGAATATTGAACAATATTCCTTTAAACTCCAAAATACCAGCCTCCTCCACATCTATTGTAGAGACACTCATCTAAACAGATTGTTTAGTAATAGAGGCTGCCGCAGTAGAAGCATCCGAAAGCGCAGGATTAACACCGGGCGTAGCAATCATCTTCGCCTTAAGCGCTGCCCGAATATCCTCTGTGCTTCGATCCTTCCACTCATTGTATCCGCTCTGGCTAAGTGGGAACATAACCAGGTTATCGTCGCGGGCCATAAAATCGTCAACCTTGGGTGGGGGTGTGGCCGTGATGAGATCCAGTTCCAGAGCGATCTGGCGACAGTATGTGTCCAGGGGCAAGTCGTTAACGTCTTGACCGAAGGGGTTCTCGATTTCGCTGCCGATTGTTGCAAGACCGACCATAACATATGCAGCCACTGGTTTAGGTTAGTATCATGGTTTATGGATGAGATTAGGATATAGTCTGAAACTTACCGATGGACGCAGGGATGGTAATCCAGTTAAGGAATCCGACGAGCTGGAATGGAAGAACAAGGATGTAGATCCAGGTAATTTGTGCAATGGCAATTGTGTACGCAGATGGCAGAGGAGTGTCCAGCACACGCTCTGTACCCGTAACAACTTCATTCAGCGATGCCATTGCGGTAACTATATCCGTCAGTACATTTTCTCGGGCCTAAGCGCAGGCGATTCTCATGGTCTAGTAGCCACAAGGTGGATAAACTTACTAGCTTGACCCTGGTGTAAACCAGACTTCAGGGTGCCATTGTCCACGCAAGAATCCACATATGCCGACAGGTGGTTCAGAATCTCCAAAGGCAAGTGTCCAAGCGGCTTCTTCGATCGCTTAATCAACTTGCGAGGGTTCGACTCCGCAAAGGAAACACCGAGGTACTCGCCCGCAGATTTCCAGAGTGTCTTCGATCTAGGGTGCAAGACATCATGATCGTGAGCATCCCTCGCAAAGGTATCGAGGTATCCAACTAATCCGACAAGATCCTCATAGGCGATATCAGGCTCGAAGCGAAGCTTATGCTTGAGGGCGATGGCGAAAGCAAGCAGGAGGTTCATAGCGGAACTGCACCGATGTTAGTATGCGAATAAGGATCTTCCATCTTCTCCGCTTTTTTGTGACGATCAATTTTCCCGATTCGTTTGATCCACGTACACCTTGCGTAACAAATCCACCTTGCCAAGTTCTCCTTCCCTCTCGCTTGTGTTAACCCAGATTGTGCGAGCCAGGTTCCGAGATGTCTGTACGAGTTGAGACCAGTATTTGCGTCCATCAGCCCAACTATGACTCGTTAGTATGTATTCGTTTGTCGTGCGTTTGTGTTGTTGCTTTTTGCTCGGGATCTCGGGTCTTCAGCCCGTGTTTCTTCAACCTCATCCCCACTACTCTCTCACACTGTCTCTTTAAGGGCTTCATAGGACGACGTACCGCTCGTATGCAGTGCTTGAACGAAAGGATAATGCAAGGCCTACCACAAAGCCGAGGACTGTAAGTAGGATATCGTTGATGGCGACTGTTTTCCAGTTAGAAATGTATAATAGGATTAGATGATTCGAAATTGATCTGTTCCTGACTTACGGTCGTGCACGAAACGCGAAATACAGGTAATCAGGGTTGCCCAACAGCCGACTAGCAGCATGGGAAGAATCATCTTTGGCGTGACACTTCCGTGCATACGCATGAAAATGGGCCATTTGGAGTGCTTGTCCATATCTCGAGGGCCATGCTGAAAGTCAATGGATCGAGTCAGTCTAGTTCAAGCCAATTGATCACTTTCTTCTATCCGCCTTTCATAGGAAGAAAGAGGCTGTCTCAAGGGTCTCTGAGTCACATACAAAGTATCGGTCCAGCTCGCTTGAATCATGTCGGTTCATGTGGAATTGTGCCTCCCGGGAGTTGGCCAAGTGCTCCATGAAGGTTGGTCGTGGTGTAGGTGCCTTGAAGCGATGGCTAGGCTCCTCTTCCTCCGCTGGATGAGGCGGCACATCTTGGTGGTGAGGGTCGGAGTGGCGGACATCAACCGTGACTGGTGGAGGGATGTTGTTGTCGAAGAAGCTGCTTGTACCAGTCTCACCAGTAGGCGAGACAGGAGACTGATCTTCCGCCATGGTGTAGGGTGAAGGAACGTAGCAAAGAATAAGAACAAAGAAAAGAAAAGAAAATTAAGGTAGAGAAGAGTGAACAGTGAACAGTGAACAGTGGGATTAGGGTGGGGTTTTGAATGACAGTGGAGAAGTGGGTAGAGAAACGAATGGAGTCTTCTATAGTATGAAGATTCGAAGAACTTGAAATGAACGCTTTAAAACGAGAGACAGTTCACAGAGAAAGAGTGATGTATCGAGCCCCGGAGCACAAAGAGTGTATAAATGAGAGACTAAGGAGTACACAGACACCATAGTGAAACATGGCACTACATTTTCTTCAGGGGGCGTCAATGTAGTATTCTAAAGTTTGTTTCATGTCGATCTAGACTTTTCTAAAACGCGTCGAGGTTTTTTTTTCATCACCGAGTGGAGCCGCATCGCCACGTTGCACCACAAAGGGGGAAATTCCCCGATTTTGGGTCCTTTTCAAAGAGAAAGGATTTACACATACATATTGATCGACAAAGAACTCGCCAATGAAGTTCATTCCTATAAATCTATTATCCTGTAACAATTATTAAACACATACGAGTACCATGTACTATAAAAAAATCCCCAGATAAACCGCATTTTGTCACTTTGGGTCAAACTGAGTGGATACGTCCCGGCCCGAGGTTAAGTCGCTGCCAATTGACTTCCTGACGCTCATTGGGCTCTCCAGGGCTAGACGCTATGCGCCGAGAAATCTTGGAAATTCTAGTCCAGATCAACGGGGAACTTCTCCCGAATCCGCTGACCAAACCGAGAGAAAATAATCGGAACAGGAATAAACGCCAATGCGATAAATCCCAAGAGCGAGTTGCCCCAGCCAAGGCCAGGGGAGTCAAACAGTGGCGTTCCAGCTAGTGGAAGGAGAGCCCCCACGAAGGATCGCACAGTGGTTAATGTGGCGTTGGCTGAAGCGGCGTAAGCCGGATAGTTGTCAATGCCAGAAAACGGCTTTGTCCGCTGACCAACCATACCAGAAGAAGCTAGCGGGCACGAAACACGCGTAGAAGATCATGGATGGGAGACGCATCTCAGGTTCATATTTGCCGCCATTACGCGCGGTCAGTTTCTTCACAATGCGGTCACTCGTCATCGCGTTGGCGGCTAGGCCGATGATAAACCCGATTCCAATTCCCATGTATGCGAGCCCGGATATTCCTGTCGACCACCCATACGTGTTGGTAAAGACATCTGAGATGGTGGTGAAGAATAGATATAACAGGCCATAGACGACAGCCATGTAAAGGAATAGTAGCGCTACAATGGGTGATTTGATGAAAAGAATAACCGGACGTCTGAGGCCATGCTTCAATGTTTGCCGCAGTGAGATATGAATATCCTGGTTTGGGGCATAGGCACTACGAAGATCGTCTCGATTCAATTCCTTGGACAGACGCAGAGTCTTTCGGCGGATCAGAAGGGAAGCATAGGTCTCCTCGTTCAAGAACTCGATGCCTAGTGATACCACACCACCCAAGATCATTAGTACCCAGAAGATCCAGCGCCAACCGATAGTCTCTCCCATGAACCCTCCTGCTAAGGGACCAACAGATGGTCCGATCAGGGGGCCTAGACTCCAGATTGCAGTTGCCAACCCACGCTGCTCGATGGGAAACAGATCAGCGATGACTCCTGCACCCAGCGTCAACGGGCCAGATCCTCCAATACCCGCGAATAGACGACAGACGATAAGAGTTTGGATGTTCTTGGAAAGGGCGCATCCAATCTGCCACACCACGAAGAACCAATTGGCGCAGCTGAGCACAATACGACGACCATAGATCTCACTCAGTGGTGCAAGCAAAAGAGGTCCACACTGGAGATCCCCATGGGGAAGTATGATTAGCATATGTACTTATAAGTCACCAGGGTCCTAGTGAATACTTACAGCATATCCGAGGAGATAAATGCTGACACTAAAGGCAAGCAGTATGTCGCTGGATATCCCCAGATCCTTGCCAACATATCCAACAGCCGGAGAAAACATACTCGAGGCTAGAGGTGAGACAAACGTGATGGCACTCACGAGCATCAGCAACCCCCATTTCTTGCCTGTGGAGAAATTCTGCGGGTTTTCGGGATCCTCTTGCCCGTCGTTTCCGGATATCGTTTAGCTGGGGGAGCAGGAGGGCTTTCGATGTTCTTCTCCTCGATAGCTGGATCAACTGTCACTTCAGCCTCCGTGTGCGATGATTCCGTGACTGAATTATGTGACGAGGCATGATCGGCAATGCTCATATCGGAGGTACTTTGGTACGTTCACCCTTTTATCAAGAAGTAATTGTCGTGACGGTGATATGAATATTCAAGTTTGAATAATCTCAAATTATAGCCACGATTGGTACAAGCTGGTAGTAGCAGGATTGACCGAAAGCAAGCGGTATCAGGTCCTCCCTATGGGATAAATAGAAGGGAGGATATGAGAATATAAGGCCATCAAAAGAAAGAACATCTGCATAAGGCCAGGAGCAGAAAACAACCCAAGATGACGGGCAATAGAGCATACTTCCAGGGGGTACCATCCTTGCTTCCACAGAAAAGTCTCAGAGCTCAAAAAGCAAAGAACAAAAAGATGGACTCGCGGGGAATCGAACCCCGGACCACTCCCATGCTAAGGGAGTATTATACCACTAAACCACAAGCCCAGTAGATATCAGACGACTCGATTTTTGGCTTCATGATTGTGTGCAAATAGTTTGTGGGTTGCGCTTAAAGGACCCCACTCGTGACCAATTAGTCCCGATTAGGAAGGTGATTCCGAAGCCTCCTGGATCCATGCATTTATCAGGTCATGGGACACATGGCATTGCGGAGCATGGATTATTTTCAATACACCGCTAGTTAATTCAGGCTAGTAGTCCCATGGGGTATATGCATCGGTTCGACTTGAGGCTGTGCCCAGGTGCTACTACTGCAAGAGCCCTGGAGTGCATTTACTAGTAACATTGATTTGAATGTTTGCTCCCGTCCCGATTGTCGACGATGTATACACCTACATCCATTGATGTATAGCTTCAGGTTGAAGTCTTCAAGTAATCACTTCAAATGGATTTTCAGATGTCAACACTCGTAGTCTCCCACTGTACATACTAGTAAGTCTTCCGAGTCAAGTTTTACTCTGGCATCGTCCGAATCCATCATGATGAGATCACAATTATATATTTGTGAGATGCGGGGAACTTGGTCCATGCATAGTACGATGTAGTACCACTTAAAGTACAAGTGCAAGGAAATATTTTGGATTGAATCGACTCCAAGTTTTTGAATTTCAGATTTAGAGATTATTCAAATGTTCCAACTTGAATTTGTAAACAACTTCAGTAGAGATCTCTGATGTCTTTCAATTGATCAATTGCATGTGGTGATATAAGACCCTTCAAGGGGTGATAGCGATAAGACGATAAGGTTGCATATCGGTATCGATAAGAACATTGAAATGATCGACGATTCCAATTTAGATCAATATTTTCATCTAAATTCTGTGAGAGAGAGATCCTAAAATTGGTACATGATATTGGAAGTCGGCACTAAATCCGATGGAGACCAAGGCTCAAATTGTTACTCCATTGAAGTGTAGCGAGAACCATCCACCCTGCGTAGACTTTCTCGATTCGTCGAAACTGGACATTGCACTGTTCGGCGTTTCGCTCTTTCCCGCGATCGCTGATTGGCTCACGCCGCCGAGATCCAATGGTATCTACGCGGGGGAACTGGGAAGCTCCAACAGCTCTTAGATGACCGATAACACTTTCTCTCAATATAAAGCTGCTTGCCCCGCGGTCTCTCATCCTTTTCTCAAATCTCTTGTGTCACTCAAAATTGTGGGCTTCTTCTTCACTTGACTCCTTGAAGCTGTCACTGGGATACAATCAGTTAGATCTTCCCCGCACGAGAGTCAATTGATCTCCCCAACTTCCTCTCCCTTGCACATATCTTTATAAGATCCAAAAAAAAGGTTACAATTCACAATGGCCTCCGCTCTCCGATACAGCTCTAAGCTGCGCATGGCGACTCGCGTCCCTGCTGCTCGTGCTCTCTCTACCACTGCTCGCCTTCGCGCGGCTGAGAAGCCTTTCTTCCCTAACGAGCCCACCGCCCCTTCCGTCTCGACCGCTATTCCGGGCCCCAAGAACAAGGCGGCTGCCGCGGAGCTCGATGAGGTCTTTGATGTCCGCAGCTTGAACATGCTGACTGACTACTCCCAATCCGTTGGCAACTACATTGCCGATCTCGATGGCAACAAGCTGCTTGATGTGTAAGTGACGTCGTTGATGAACATGTGGTTGACCAGGACTCAATTGCTAATTTCCACATCAGCTACGCTCAGATTGCCTCAATCCCTGTTGGTTACAACAACCCTAGCCTGCTGGAGGCTACCAAGTCCCCAGAGATGACCAACGCTCTCATTAACCGTCCTGCCCTTGGTAACTTCCCTTCGGCTGACTGGTCCCACATCCTGAAGACTGGTATCCTGCGGGCTGCCCCCAAGGGTCTCAACCAGGTTTTCACCGCAATGGCTGGTTCCGATGCCAACGAGACTGCTTACAAGGCTGCTTTCATGTACTACCGCCAACTGCAGCGTGGCGGTCCCGAGGTTGAGTTCACCGAGGAGGAGCTCCAGTCCACCATGAACAACCAGGGCCCTG
The DNA here is from genome assembly GCA_039634405.1 of Penicillium herquei. NCBI lineage: Eukaryota > Fungi > Ascomycota > Eurotiomycetes > Eurotiales > Aspergillaceae > Penicillium > Penicillium herquei. Next base: position 7,192,983 of record CP098388.1, read on the forward strand.
GCTCTCCCCAGCTCTCTATCCTGTCCTTCAAGTCTGCCTTCCACGGTCGTCTCTTCGGATCTCTGTCCACCACTCGCAGCAAGCCCATCCACAAGCTGGACATCCCCGCCTTTGACTGGCCCCAGGCTACTTTCCCTCAGCTGAAGTACCCTCTTGAGGACCACGTCCAGGAGAACGCCCTGGAGGAGCAGCGCTGCCTGCAGGAGGTTGAGCGTCTGATCAAGGAGTTCCACAACCCCGTCGCTGCTGTTATGGTTGAGCCCATCCAGTCCGAGGGTGGTGACAACCACGCCTCCCCCGCCTTCTTCCGTGGCCTGCGCGAGATCACCAAGCGCAACAACGTCCTCTTCATCGTCGATGAGGTGCAGACTGGTGTTGGTGCCACTGGTAAGTTCTGGGCTCACGACCACTGGAACCTGGAGACTCCTCCCGACATGGTTACCTTCTCCAAGAAGGCCCAGACCGCCGGTTACTACTTCGGTAACCCTGCCCTGCGCCCCAACAAGCCTTACCGTCAGTTCAACACCTGGATGGGTGACCCAGCCCGTGCTCTGATCTTCCGTGCTATCATCGATGAGGTTGAGCGTCTCGGCCTGGTTGAGCACACCCGTGTCACTGGTGACTACCTGTTCGCTGGTCTCGAGCGCCTCGCCCAGAAGTACCCCGAGCACTTCCAGAACCTGCGTGGTAAGGGTCAGGGTACCTTCATTGCCTGGGACACCCCCAAGCGTGATGAGGTCCTCGCTAAGGCCAAGACCATTGGTATCAACATTGGTGGCAGTGGTGCTCAGGCTGTTCGCCTGCGTCCCATGCTGGTCTTCCAGAAGCACCACGCTGATATCCTTCTGGAGAGCCTCGAGAAGCTTGTCAAGCTTGTCTAAGCTGAGCCTGTGGAACACTTTTCTTTTCTCATTCGGATTTAATTAGCGGTTTCTTATTTTCCTTTTTCCTACCCTACTGTTTGTTTTGCTACGAGTGATGCCATCTTGAATTGGGCCATGTACATTCATAGACATTTATTACCAATGTCCACCAAAAAGAATGATCTCACACGAATGATCCAAAATTATTCATATATCTCATTTTTTGAAAACTCCTGCTAGTTCGTGCTGCAACCATATGCCCAGAAAGAAGATAAAAAGTAGCGCAATGCTTCCGACCCATAACTCCGAAACAAACATCGAAAATAATAACCATGGGAGTTGCTTGGTATATGACGGGGCAGCGAAATATGGCATATGTAACGGGCACCTCGATCGACCAGCTGACAGAATTTGTACGGGGAATCGTTGGGATATTTGGTGGTGAGGTTTCAAACGTCCTCTTCGCCGGTAGAACCATCGCGTCTGAGAGAGGAATGCATCAGTAAAAGGAATTAAGAGAATGGTGGCTCGTCGAGTAAGATAGGGACAGCCAAACATACGGGACATATTTGACGCCTGAGTCCTCCAAAGTACCGATAATGTAATCTGGGAGCTGCCAGACACCAATGATATTAGTAAGTCGTATTCCAAAATGCAATAGCAAAAGCAAATTGATGCTAGAACTCACAACACCCGTCACTTTGGTCGCATATGTTCCCGGCACATAGTTATCCAGACGCTGCCAGCGGGCCACCCAGCTGACGGAAGGATCGCGGACTGAGATCAAGCCCTCAAAGACCTGAGATGTACATTCTTGAATCGCATCGAGATTACCACGGAGTTGAAGGCTAGTTTCGCAGTTTGGACAGCCATCGCGCTGGAATTTCTACCGTCGGAGAGCCATGGGTTAGCTATAATGGATCCTGAAGTTTTGGTGGTAATTGAGGGAATTTCTCACTGTGTGCGACTGAACAATAGAGCAGACCATGCATGCGCGCAAATAGCGCTGCTGGTTAGGAGCGGCGTAGAAAGACATGGCTAAGAGAGGTGTAAAGGTTGAAAGGTTCAAGTTGAAGGCGGAGTGACGAAGTGTAAAGGGAGTGCCAAGCCTCGTCCTCATATCGGAGAAAAAAGATAGTGAGAGAATCGTCAGGAACCACCATAAACTGTTTTTCTCCGCAACTTCTTACTCTTTTCTCTTCTCCTTCTCTCTCCCTTTCCTTTTAATTCCGAGAGGTTTTCTTTGGGGGTTTTTTTCCATTCACCGGCTCCTTTCTTCTTCCTCTTTCGCTTTCTGCGCACGGTCTTCCCCTCCGCACTATAACTCCGTTCCCCGATCATCGCTGTCTCGTGCCCCTCGACTTATCCCGCCATGGCTTCAGACCTAGAGGCTGCCAACGCGCTTAAGGTGCAAGGCAACAAGTCATTTGCTAGCCACGACTGGCCCAGCGCGATAGATTTTTATACTCAGGCAATCGAGAAATATGACAAGGAACCGTCGTTCTTCTGTAACCGGGCTCAGGTACGTGAGATTTTCGTCTTTGCCACAACCTCGGAATCTTACTATATATGGAACCCTGCTAACCTTGGGTTCGATTTTGTTACCAATAGGCCCAAATCAAACTCGAGGCATTTGGATACGCCCTTGCGGATGCCACCGCGGCTTTGGAATTGGACCCCAACTATGTGAAGGTCAGTCGCTATTGAGAGCATATACTTTTGTGTTTCAAGAGAAACTGCAGGAGTGGAACGCATATGCTGTGCGAACCAGTGTCAAGCAGTGTGGAACTATGGACTGGTGGCTGACTGGTGTTACTTTGAATTAGGCCTACTGGAGACGTGCCCTTGCCAATACCGCTATCCTTAGTTATAAGGCGGCCCTGAAGGATTTCAAGGCTGTTGTGCGACGCGAGCCTAACAACCAAAATGCGAAGTTGAAGTTGGCGGAATGCGAGAAGCTGGTCCGCCGGATAGAATTTGAGAAGGCGATTGAGGTTTCGGACCCGCCATCCGCTTTCGAGGACTTGGATATCGATGCGATCAAGGTGGAGGATGGATATGATGGTGTGCGATTGGGCAATGAGATGTCACAAGAGTTTATTGATGATATGATTCAACGATTCAAAGATGGCAAGAACATCCACCGCAAGTATGTCTTCCAAATTATCAAGGCTGTCAAGGATCTTGTATACAACGAGCCCACTATGGTGGAGATCGGTGTGGAGACTGGCAAGAAGTTGACCGTATGCGGTGATACTCACGGTATGTACATGGCAATTCAATTGACATTCTGTTATATTGTCGATCGAAAAAAAAGCAAGAGCGAAAAAAGAAATACTGACTGACGTCACAGGCCAATTCTTCGATCTGCTGGAGATCTTCCGTCGCAACGGTGCGCCATCTGATACCCACGCTTATCTCTTCAACGGTGACTTCGTTGATCGCGGATCCTGGTCGTGTGAGATTGCTCTGCTTCTCTATGCTTATAAGTGGCTCCGCCCCAACGGTCTGTTCCTGAACCGCGGAAACCACGAAACAGATGACATGAATAAGGTGTATGGATTTGAGGGTGAGTGTAAGGCGAAATATAGTGAGCGGGTCTTCAAGGTCTTCTCTGAGTCCTTCTCTGCGTTGCCATTGGCTACTTTGATCGGAAGCAAGTACCTTGTTCTCCATGGTGGTCTTTTCTCTGATGACAAGATCACTCTCGACGACATCCGAAAGCTCAACCGTCACAACCAACGACAGCCGGGTCAACAGGGTCTCATGATGGAGATGCTCTGGACTGATCCCCAAACCCAGCCTGGTCGCGGCCCTAGCAAGCGTGGTGTTGGTCTCCAGTTTGGACCTGATATCACCAAGCGTTTCTGTGAGAACAACGGACTGGAGGCTATTATTCGGTCACACGAAGTGCGTATGGAGGGCTACGAAGTTGAGCATGACGGCCGTTGTATTACCGTCTTCTCTGCCCCAAGATACTGTGATTCGACTGAGAACAAGGGCGCGTATATCAACATTGGACCCGAGCTTAAGCTCGCCTATGAAGTGTTTGAGGCTGTTCCTCACCCTGATATCAAGCCTATGGTGAGTGCCTAACCCCTTCGGATGATACTCGAGTATTCATCTATATCTTGAGCTCAAGCTAACACTGGAACTAAAATAGGCGTACGCCCAAAACTCAATTCTGTCTCAAATGATGTGATGAAACCCATTGATTTGCAAGCGGAGGCGTTATTTGATTGAAAAAGAAGCTAGAGATCTATACGCCAATGTAACTATGAATTTGAATCTACAGTATGAGAACAGTAGCCTGCACTCCGTTCACCGCCCTCTTCTGCCCCGCGTTCCTTAATTTGTGACGCAGCTAAATTATTTCCCCCCACTTCCATCCAAACTCCACTTTACCACGCAAAGATGGAATTCGATCCAAAGACGCGTAAGAATTGGGTACCTCTGCGAATACTTAGTATTATTGCTGACTAGGAATAGCCCAATTCCTCACCTCGGACCCATCGAGCTTTGCTTCGATCTCGGCCGACGAGCGATGGCCCGTTATTATCGTTAGTCACTCCGAACTAGGGATATGATGACTGTATAGCATATGCTGACTTTCCAAGACTGGTGCCATTGATGACCTGCACCGAACAGTGATTTCAGTGAACAACGAAGAGAAAGAAAAAGAGGGCAAGGCTATTATTGAGAAGCTTGCCAAACTGAAGTATGAGCTACAGCACAACCGTCAACTAACGTGAGTACCCCCGAAGCTTCGATACAATTCAGCATCGCCTTTCATCCTTGATTTTAACACTGTGTTTCATTCTTAGCCCTCTTGATGATGATGGGCACCCGGACATTGCCTCTTATAACCAGGAGTTGGAGCAACGTGGAAACCCTGTCTGGCATGATGTGCCTTGGCTGTACTCTGAATGCTACCTCTGTATGCTCCCATTGTCGTCCCTAAACTCGCCAAAAGAGGCTACAGATCTCCTGACATTATGAAAAATAGATCGTCGCATCGAGACCTTCTTTGCGTTGTCTCAACACTGGAAGGGTTATGATGTATTCGCTCGCCAGAAGATGTCGACTTTCAAGTCATCCCGCCCTGCCGTCCTGGAGCTCGCTGCTCGGTACCGCGAGCTTGCTCAAGAAGCCGAGACTGGCAAGGGAATTGAAGGAAAGTCCCCAGAAGAAATTGAGCAAGCTGAAAAGCTGCTCTTCTCGGAGATGTGTGAGATCTGCCTGTGGGGTAACGCCACAGATCTGTCTCTCTTGACCTCGCTCACATATGAGGATATCCAAAAGCTCCAGGGTTCCGAAGCCCGCAAAGCCTCCCAGAGCAACATCCTTGTGAATGACCTCGAGGCTGCTTTTGCTGTCATGCAGAAAGCACGAAAGGAAAAGAAGGATGGTGAGCGTCGTGTTGACATCGTCCTGGATAACTCTGGCTTCGAGCTCTTTGTCGACCTTATTCTCGCTGGATACTTGTTGTCCACTGGACTAGCCACCACAATTGTCCTCCACCCCAAGCGTCTCCCTTGGTTCGTCTCCGACGTTACCCCCAAGGACTTCTCCGATCTGCTTAACTGCATGGTCGACCCACAGGCTTTCTACACTGCTGCCGATGCGTCAGGAAAGACCTACCCTCCACTTTCAGAAACCGAGGTCTCTAATGTGCGCTTCCTTTTCGAGCAATGGAGCAACTTCCACCAGGAGGGCAAGTTGATTATGCGTCCCCACGCTTTCTGGACTACACAGGGAAGCTACTGGCGTCTGCCACACCAGGCCTCAGAGTTGTTCGAGGATCTTAAGGAGAGCGAGCTTGTCCTGTTCAAGGGTGATTTGAACTACCGTAAATTGACCAACGATGTAAGTTTTCTATGGTCTCCAATATCAGAAATCTATATACTAACTCTTGTAGGCTCAATGGGACCCTACCACTCCTTTCACAACAGCCATCGGACCCATGGGCCCTAACTCTGGTATCCGTGTCCTTGCCTTCCGTACTTGCAAGGCTGACACAGTCGTCGGTCTTGCTGCTGGCGAAGATGAGAAACTCCGTGCCCTGCCTAATGGAGGTGGTGCTGAGGCTCGCAAGTGGGCATGGAGTGGTAAGTGGGCTGTTGTGTCATTCTCTGATGGCAAGGCCTAAGCTGGATTCTCAAATGGATATGCAAGAAACGTACAGCGAGTGGGATTAATGGAGTGAACGATAAAACGACACTTCGGGATTTATTCGTCTGCGGATTGGTGGATACATAATAGATGATAGATCTCATGTGGACTTCAAGTTGGCGATGGTATAAACGCCGCGACGATGGCCATGGCATTCAGATTTAGAGCCTGGATTTTGAAGATACTGGAGATAGCCTGCATATCCACCCATATTTGCTTCAAATTCAAATTTCATCAACAGTGATAGTCGTAATCACTAGCAGTTGAGTATACAGTAATCTGTTTGAATGAACCAGACGAACTGTCCGCACTGGCAGTCCAGAGATCACATCCTGAGCCAGATAACAGGTGCATTCAACCCCTCATTGATCAAGAATCAAGGTATGAACACGAGAGGACGCTATAGGAGAAGGTCTGGCCTTTCCAAAATCACAGAGTTCATCGGTTGTGATGTATCACAAGTCTACGGAGTACCCAAGACAAACCATCGTTTCGGACTCGATTTATGAAACTCGATCGATATTGCTAAAATAGATTAAGATTGGATCAATATCCCGATTTCCCACCACGAATTCTCATCGAAGGATCCTTAAGGTAGTACAATTATGCGGGAGATCATCAAATACCCTTCGTATCCGCGTTGGAAAGAGGGCGAAGTATTGAGTAGGGGTTGCCTAGGAAATCATGAATAAACATGATCAGTTCGATTTCGAAGGACTCGATCCGAGTGCAAGGACCCCGATGACCAGAATAATCGGGGCATATCCCCAATGATCCCAATGTCCTTGGCCATGAGTCCAACATACGACGCCATCAGCGAATGCGACAAGACTAGTGACGATCAAAGTCCAGCCCAAAGACTTGGGAGTCCCCATAAAAGTAGCAATGTAAATCACCAATCCCATGAATATGTCGCGAATCCCATAAACTGCCATTAAGCTATCGACCAGCTTCTGATCCGCGGCACCCGCGGGTGGCTCCAATGAAAAGAAGGATAGAGCATGAGTTGGACGGATACATGCGTTGATGCCAAAGGCGACGAAAATAGTTGCAAATAACGTAGCGGCCAGACTTAAAAAAGAGCCACGAGGGGACTGAGCACGAGGCATTTTGCTTTTTTCCCTTTTCTTGTTTCGGTTGCTGTAGAGTGATCACCATACATGTAACCGAGCGGTGTGTGATGCGAGATGTGAGGAGACCACGAGTTATGAGTAGGGGACGTGATCATCCTTTATAAACGCCACGGGATTCCAGAACCCCCTCATTTTCATATTTGTTCTGTTCTGCTGTTCTGTTTTTGTTCTCTGCGTTGTTCTCTCTACTTGGCGTAAGCGCAACGACGATCAACTTCCCGCTATCGATAAGCTCGACGCGTTTTGTTTACTCGTCACATCACACCTCCCGTTTACTTCTCCACGCCAAAATGCTGGACTGGATGAAGGGGAATGAGGGCCTGGAGGCTACCGGTTAGTATTTATTTTATTATATCGCAATGCTGAATACTAATTTCAGACCAGACAAAGTGTTGGAACCCCCCGAGACCCCGGCTCCTGTCTTTGCGATCCGCGCCTTCAAAAGCGCTTTGTTTGGGACCCCCGGCGAAGACGAGAAAACACCTCGCCCACTACAACCATCACAGCCGAAGCAAATAGCTCATCAACGAAGCAAGAGTGAAACTACAAACCCGATTTCTATCCCCGAGAAGCTAGACCCGACCAAAACCGATCCAGACTCGACGGTCAACCCTGTTGGTTCTCCGACCAAAAGTATCCTCGTGACACCGGGTACTATCTCGAACCGACGAAAGACCGTTTCATTTGGCGAGGGAGTCGTTGATAACGAAGGAAAACGTGATAGTCATTCGATCAAAGCAGTCAAGACACCGCCCAACCCATCAGGTAACCTGAGCACCCAGTGGATGACAGGATCGGCAGACGGCAAGCCGCGGAGCAAGCTTACCCAGACTTTAATGGATGCCCGCGACAATGCGACCAAGAATGCAGACTCAGGCAAGTCCTCGACTGTCTCTTCCACTGCCGACGCCGCTTCATCCCAGCCCAAAGATGATAGCGACCCCGAGGATATTACACTCAATATGGATGAACCCCGATCGGAATCGGGCAAGTACTGGAAGACTGAATTCAACAATTACCGCGTACGAACCAATCGCGAAATCAAGAAATTGATTCATTACCGAACAATCGCCAAGTCCTACGCTCGCAAGAAGGACTCCGAGGCACTGCGACTGTCGGAGAAACTTAAGGAAGAGGAGGAAAAGGTTGCTGAGATGGAAAAGCAAGTGACTCGTCTTGCCTCTTCGATTATGGGACAGGAATCCAAGATCGATAAAGAGCAGTTGATTCAGGACTTGACCAAACAAACTGCCCTGGCGCTACAGTACAAGCAGCAAGTCACTTCGCTCCGTGCCACACTCGAACAGCAAGGAGTTGTGGGAGGAGATGCTCAAAGTTCCAGCAACAGCAGCGAACCTGCTAAGCCGGAGGTACCTGAGAAAAGCGAGAATGGCTCTGATGAGCTTCTCAAAACACAACAAGAACTCAAGCAGGCAAACGCCCAGATCGAGGAGATGAAGCGCCAGAACCCAGACCTGCGTACACTCCAGAACCTCGCACAGAGCTCAGAGAAGAAGGCGCAGGACCTCGAGAAGGAAAACCTCAGTCTCAAGCAAACAATGGCTCGGGTGAAGCAGGAGATGTCACGATACGAAGGGCGACGCAAGGAGAAGGAGACCAAGTTGAAACAGAGAGAAGCCAAGTTGGAGGCCCGCATCCAGGAGTATCGGGAACGTCTCAAGACCACGACTCAAGAGCATCGACAGTCAGAAGATGCATTGCGAAAGAGCTTTGATGAAGAACGCAATCGTATGCAAAGTCAGATCGAACAATTAAAGACCAGAGTCTCAGCTGTTGAGCGCGCTCCTATCCTCCGACCCCAACAAAGACGTTCTCTCAGTCCACGCAAAGAGTACACTGGGGTACAGGTGTATGATTTTGCAGGTCAGGATCATAACTTGAATGATCACCCGGAGATCGAGGAGGAGGCTACCGAGGATATCGAAGCGCCACCTAGCCCGAGTCCACGTTCCAAAGCTCGTGAAGCTCGACCCACGCGCAACGCCACGACAGGTGCGCTTGAACTTAAACGTGCATCTAGGGAGATTCGAGACATCGGTACAAATGATGCCGAGGTCACTCATTATCTGAACGAGATCCTGCCTCGACCATCGCTCCGATCCCGCTATACAGGCCTAGATGCTATCCCTCCTTCCTCACCACCTGACATCGGAGCCCTCAGATCTCTCCGTGGTACTCAGCGCACTTACCGCTCTCTATACCTCCGTGACCCCGACAACACAAACAACACTACTTCCAATACAATTAATCAACAACCTACCTACGCCAATACCCACCGCCCTCGCTCACACATCAAGTCTACTCTGGATACCATCTCCGGTACGACTAATTCCCGACTTGGTAACTATGCTGGACATACCATTTCCGGGGGAGAGCGAGTCGGCAAGCGATATGGATTGTTAGCTGATCTGAAGAGTGAAGCGCTTTCGCCGGAGCGAGTGGCTGCAGCGAAGTCTCGACTCAGACAGAAGCGTGAAAGTCAACGACTGATGGCTACTGGAAAGGAGAATCTTTGATTTTCCTCAGTTGTGGGACGATTGAGTGTTTGGGATATGATGGGTGGTGCTTTTTCCCTTTGGTTGCATACATTCCCCTCCTGTATTTCTTTGGTGGTGTAAAGGTAGTCATATTTCCTACTGTGGTGGTTTGAAGGTTCAAGGTTCTGGTTCCAAGGTTACTTTAGTAATTCCTAGCATGATGCAGCGATTATGTTGAGAATCGAGTTGAAATGTCTACAACAATTTTTAATTGCTGATTTCAAGTTCCTTTATGAATCTATGTCTGCAGCTGTAAATGTTTCTCTATAGTTTCAACGACTTGAATTCATCACGACAAATATTTGTCAACGTAAATGATATGAATTGACTCGAGATAGCCTTCCCATATCCGTCCCGTAACTCAAGATCAGATTTATTGAATTTGCTGCTGAGTAGATTTACCATTCATGATCCTTGCAAAAGCCGACGGCTCAGGCAATGAATCAGGCGTATCTGTACGCATAGAGCTCTGAATCAAATGATCAAATGAAGCCGCACCACTAACACGGGGAGTAAATGGCTCAAAGTCCCAAAGATATCCCAAAGTTCTCAGTAACGACGAGGCAGAATACGAAACAGTCTCCCCGTTGGAATTCGTTCCCTGTTGCTCAACAACACCCTGTTCTACCCAAGGTGAGATCAGAAGCGTAGGTACACGGCCGCCGAGGCGATTAAAGGGGAAAGTGTACTGCTCCCCATTCGGAGCTGTCTCGGTATATGTAAGATCATCCGGACGAGGAGCTAGAGGAGGCGGGACGTGGTCGTGAAAACCACCTGTCTCGTCAAAGGTTAAGAGAAGCAGAGTCTCATTCCAATGCGGGCTGGTTCGTAGTGCAGTGTAGACATCCCTGATTAGTGTTTCACCATCGGAGATTAGACCTGTCGGGTGCATTGATGTCGTACCGACTCCACAGCATGAAGGCTCAATAAAGCTGAAATCTGGCAACGTTCCCGATGCTGCATCGGAGTAGAAGTCATCTAAGGGTACAGCGAGTCCTTGGTTACCACTTGTATACACCCAGTTGAAGAACAAGGCGTCTGCCATTTGCTCTGCTGGGTCGGTGATGTAGTTCTTCCAGGTTCGGTTGGTTTCGGTTAGCTGTTGGAAGATGCTGCGCTGTGTGAGACCGTGTTTATCGGCGTCAAAGGCATCGTCGTTGGAGCCGTGTCCGGCGGAAGTTCCGGAGAGTACATATGCCCGGTTTGGGGCAGTGGGCTAAGAATGATTATTTAGTCTTGGGTTCTTTTGAGTATAGGGATAGGATTTATCACTTACACCAGGTAGATCTGAGTGCCAGTGATTGAATGTGAGGTAGTTTTGTACCAGACTCGTCATCACTGGTACTTGATCCTCAGTGTAATAGTTAAGAACCTGTTGTGCGAGGCTGGTTTTATTTGCATCGCTATACTGGCGCAGCTGCTCGAACACAAATCCACTTTGCACAGGGGTCAATTTACCGCTGGCGATATCATCATTGTTTGGTGTGAAGGTGCCGTAAAATTCAATATTATTGCCAGTGACCGAATGATCGGGGTCGTCCAGAATAGAATCAAGATCCCCAGCTTGACTGCAGACTGTTCCTTGACCTGGGTTGGTCAGATTGTATGGGTTGCAGAAGGGACCGTTATTGATAGGATTCTCAAGCCCTTCGATAGTTTGACCACCGAGTAAGTTATCGACAGAGCGATTCTCCATCTCCAACACGACAACCTTCTTAATATTGTTTTTCAAATTCTTGATGGAACTTGCCGAGTGCGCGGTCTGGGATCGCTTGGCTGCCATCTTAGGGGCCGCATGAGGCACCGCAGAAGCCGCGGTCGCAAAGGCCAGCAGGCCGAGTAGAGAACTGATATGCATGATGGGTCTGGTGGCGTTTAATGGTTTATGCAGACATTTGAGGTGTGGTAGATGTATCCTCTTTCACAAAGAGTACCTCGGCCTTTATAGCGACCGCGGGGTAACATCGTTTGCAACTTCCACATGGGTATCCCTTCGCATCTAAGACTTTCCTTGAATCCTGAGTTGCAATGCAGGGTCAAAGGGCCCACTGCTGCGGGGTATTGATCCTCTTAGTGCCCGAGTTGATCCATCTGGACCCATAGCATGCCTGATTGGCCGATTCGACCCCTTGAATAGGGAGCCCCTGACGGGAGACAGAACGAGTTGCTGTTTCAAGCAGCATCGGTGGAAAGGGGGATAAGTTCTGGATCATGCGATATGAAAGTTTATTAAATTGGGAATAATGACTGAAGTGCGTGATGTCTCGTTTCCGACTTGGTCATCTTGTTGTGACCAACCGTGGAAGTCTATGTTCACAGATGACCGTGGGTAAACATTCATCGGGTGACCAAGAATGGGTGGAAACCGCCAAATATCCACGACGCCCCCAAGAATGACCATAATGAAGCACTGGCAATTACAGCTGGCACTGATTAGTAGAAAACTTCAGTACACATGTCAACTGGTAAAGGCGAAGCCACTCAACTTGACAAAGTCTTACAATATTATCTTATTGCTATGGTCTTGATCAGAAAGCTCACATATGTGAATTGAGAGGGGTTGGTTTTGATATTTTCGATATGGTACTAAAATTACAAACATATGCAAGTCATGAGTTGTGATATGGTGTCCATTCAACAGAGCTTCATGGAAAAGTACATCCTGCATACTTTTCCTACTTTGCTTGCTCAGTTCCGCGTGCGCGGTGCTAGGACTTGTGATGATACAATAAGTGGAGAGGAGATTATCGGATCCCAGGGGGGATTTATCGATCCAGTCCATTTGCCTGACACTGTGAAATTAAGTTAGCAAGATTATGTCCGAATACTCGAAGGATGCATGGATGGAAAGACAAACCATTTGCCAGTATGTTCCTCTATTACGCAGTAAATCCTGGTGTGTTCCCTTTTCAACAACACGCGAGCCTCTTCCACCCTCACTCTCCCCGAAAACAAAGATCACATCCGCCTTCTGGATAGTCGCCAGTCGATGCGCGACTGCAACAATCGTCATACTCCTTCTCTCAGCCAGTCGCTCAAGAGCAGCTTGGACAAGCTTCTCAGATTGGGAGTCAAGACTGGAAGTCGCTTCATCTAAAAGGAGAAGAGAGGGTCTTCGCAAAAGTGCACGGGCAATGCAAATGCGTTGTCGCTGTCCACCGCTGAGAGCAGCCTGGGCTTTGATTCCCAAATGTGTGGAGTACCCCTCTGGAAGAGACATAATGAAGTCGTGAATCTCAGCGTCAGAGCATGCTTTGATCAGTTCTTCCTCGGTATATTCAGAATCCTCAAGTCCGATGGTGATATTATCGCGTATCGTGCCTTCAAATAACCGGGGTTCTTGAGCAACGAGCGACAAAGATCGCCGGTATAAAGCTGGGTCAAGACTGGTAATATCCTGACCGTTGATTTCAATAGTGCCTCGGAATGGATTGTAGAATCGCTCAAGCAACGATATCATGCTTGTTTTGCCGCATCCTGAAGCTCCCACAAACGCAACAAATTGGCCACTCTCAATTGTAACGTTGAGACCAGTAAAAAGGGGAACTTCTTGAGACGCATACTTGAATGCCACATTTTTGAAATGGATCTCAGCACCGGAATACCCGGATTCTTTCACAGCAACCTTTCCTGCAGAGGCTGAAGTTTCAGTGGAAGTTGGTCGGAAATTCAAGATTCGGTTCGCAGAAGCAGTAGCCTGAGCAATATTGGGTCCGAAGCTCAGGAACTGCCCTGCTTGCTGCCCACCAATGATGATTGACATGTAAACAACGAAGAATGCCGTAGGCTCGTACTCTCTAGACGCAAGAAGTTGACCACCATACCAAAATGTCAGCGCCATGGCACAAAACTCCACACTGTCGGAGAAAGAAAAGATGAAGGTTGCAGGGAGAGCTTTTCGGAAAGCATTGTGCTGCTGCTCCATCAAGAGCTCTGAATATCGATTCAGAATCTGGTTTTCCATGGTCAACGCCGAAACCGTACGGAACGCTTCGATAGCTTCTGCTGCAAATTGCGAGCTACCCGAATATACTTTCGCATTCATGGCTTCAAACTGCATTTCGTATCGGATGCGCATGAAGGATGCGAGAAATACGCAGGGCAGGGCGGCAAAGACAGTGACTAGACTTAGCTTCCAGCCAAATGAGAAGGCGATGGCTATTGACCCTACCATGCTGCAAAGTGAGATGAGCGGGAAAACGCCATTCAGGCCAAGTAGCTCTTGGACCTGCTTGGGATCCGTTGCTAGCCGGGAGACCAAGGATCCAGAGGCATTGTCTTTCAAATCATAGAATGGAACAGACTGGCGGAGGATGTTTTCAAAGTACTCTCTTCGGCACAAAGCAGCGATTTCCTAGATAATAAGTCAGCATGGGTATTTGAAAGCATTAATTGAACAAAACAAGAGATTATTCACTAACATTAGACAATGTGAGGGCCGCGTATCCAATCATGCCATAACAAGCGGCATTGCCAAGTGCCAGAACGAAGAACCACAAGGACCAAAAATTGGCAGCATGGCTGAGTTCCTTTCCCGTAAGACTGAATGCATTAATTAACTTTGCAAAAAGCCAGCTCTGCACTGGAAAAGCAGCTAATATGCGAGTTAGTTAGACCTCGGTGATGCGGAATGATAGAGCATACCTCCGGCGCCAAGTACTCCAAGTAAAGTCAGCAGACAAAGTACCCAATGAGTTCGTATCTCGTAAAGGAAAACGCCGATACTTGTAAAGAAGCCACGGTTTTTGACCCTTGCGGTTTTCTCGCTTTCAGGTTCGTAATAGGCATCAGCTGTAAAAGAGTCAGGTTTCTCCAAGGCCGCTTCCACCTCCTCGAGATCATGTTCTTCGTCTGCCGCGATATCCAGCTTCTGTGCATGAACAAGACTACGATACAGTCCATTTTCCATAACAAGAAGCTCATCATGCGTTCCACTTTCAAAGTTAACACCTCCTCTTAACACAACAATGCGATCAGCCCGTCGAACGGTTGACAGTCTGTGCGCGATAACGATCGTGGTGCGATTTTCGGAAACTCGATCGAGGGCTGCTTGAACGATCTTCTCTCCACGGACATCGATCGCGCTGGTAGCCTCATCCAGAATCAAAATAGTCGGTTCTTTGACAATGCTCCGTGCAATAGCTAGACGCTGTTTTTGGCCACCACTCAACTTGGTGCCATTCTCTCCTACAATGGTCGCATAACCCTAAACAAGGTCAGATAAACGAAGCATTTCAGGTGGGATTTAACTAACCTCAGGAAGCCGATCGATAAATTCATCCGCGAATGCTTCCTTGCATGCATTCTCCACCAGCTCGGCTTTCAAGGAATCAGGCTCGTGCTCCCACTTGGTACCAACCAGACCATACGAGACGTTTTTGAAAATGGTGTCATTGAAAAGAAACGGCTCTTGCTGCACAAGACCGATCTGGGATCTCCACCACTTCAGGTCCAACTCTTCGATGTTTCGTGGGCCTAAAAAGATACCTCCTTCTTCAGGGGCGTACCACCTTTCTAGCAGAGCCACTATCGTACTTTTCCCGGATCCTGAAGGACCCACCAACGCAGTAGTCTTGCCCCTTTCGAAGCAAACCTCCATTTTGTGGAGAATCTTGCTCTCTGGTCGCGATGGATAAGTGAAATCTACCCCCTGGAAGGTAATATCACCCTGCTCTAAGGCTTCTTGGTCATGAACTCCACTTGAGACAAGTCCCGGTGCATCAATAATTTCAAAAAACGAGACTGATGCACCGGCAGCTTTGAAAACCATCACTAACGGTGTTGCAATATTTCCGAGAACTGTCACTGCAATCATGATCGAGAAAAATACGCTACAGGCGAAGGGTTAGCAGGGGAAGTCATGAGGGTGAGTTGACATACGTAATGACTGTGTTGATGTTTGCGATGTGACCCTCTCGGTAAAGCTTCAAGCCTAGCCAGAATGCCAATGAGTAGCTGGTGTACATGGCAAAGAAAATAAGACTGAACTGAATGCCCAATACAATGGCTAGGCTGCGGCCTCTTTTCCGAGATTCTTCAACCCATTCGCCGTATTTCTTGGCAAGAGAGGTCTCAGCTCCGAGAGAAATGACAGTCCGGATTGAAGTGAAAACCTCAGCTGCGACTCCCGAGTGCATCTCATCTGCCTTATCGACCTTTGCTTGGATTTTGGTAATTGCCGGTAAGGTCACACTGCAGACGATGAGAATGAACAGGATACATGAGCTGATGGCCAGTGTGAGGGCCCAAGAATAGATGAAGGCGATCACGTATGCGGCGATTAACAGAGAAACAGACTGGAAGAGACTGGCTAGCTTATCTGAGATGCTCTGCTGGATCGTATTAGAGAGACTGGTGATTGCATTGACAACTGTGCCAACTGAGACTTGATCCAGCTTGCTGATGGGTTGAGAAAACAGCGAATTCATGTACGCCAGCCGTAGAGATGCCGAGACTCGCAAACTGATGACTCTGAAGCAGTACTATTGTGGATTCTGTTAGCTTTGAGGCTGGAGGTCGTGGGTGCCACGCGATTATTACCATGGAGAAGTATGTCAAGACGAATTTCGCGATAAAAAGATAGACTATGTAAAGACTTTTAAACTGTTAGCAAGTCTGTTTTTGATAATAGAGGCAGAATTTTACTCACCTCAGCCGACTCACACCCGCTTTGAACTCGGCTTCGGTGGTCGATGTCCCAGGAGTGAAATACGACGTAAAGTTCCCTACCAGTCTACCGAATACGATGTTCATGATTGGCAGTGGCTGATGGAAATTAGTTTCTCACTCACGCAGCGTGCAGTTTGGTGTAAAAATATTCACTTACAGCACCAGAAGCTACTGAAGATGCAACAGCAACCGCGAGAACCATACGGTCCTTTGTGGTAGTATATGAGAGAATCCTCTGTAGTGGTCAGTCAACTGACACAACCGATGGTAGCTTGGAACAGACTAACAAAATAATCTTTGAGGGATCCAGAATTCTCTTTTTCATCCTTTTTATCGCTCTCCGGTCGGATGTCTTCCATCCTGATGGTGTCTGGCTGTTGCTCGGGTGTTATGGGAGATGAGTCGGGGGTTGAGCCAGTCTGTTTGATCTTCAGATCTTCTGTAGAGACCCCCATCGGGGGCTCTATAGAATTATCTTGATTATTTCCCATCACCACCAATGTAAAAGAAGAGAATTTGTCGATCCAGAAAATAACAAAAACAGAAAAAGTAAGAGTGAGAGTATCAGATGTAGATGTGGATATCGGCGCCTCAGGCAGAACTGTGGGTCAGGGTCTCACAGCGCATGTACACCCTCACAATCCCAACTTTGAAATGGACCGAGATGTTTCATATGCGTGAGTTTGTGCTTGATAAAAAGACAATCCAGTGGTCTAGCAGAGAAGTTTATATACAAAAAACAGAACAGACTAACAAGTGTCACCAGGCAGATTTTTAAGGAGTTCAGATCCGAAATGAAGAATACGAGTCTACCAAATTTATGCTAGTGCATATGCGGATCACCTACTTGGCTTGGCTACCATAGGTCAAACCTGAGGTTATTCTACAACATCCAACGGGACAGAACCACTCGGGGACTCGCTTGTCTGCCTACAGCGCTCCATGCCGCCAAAAACGGATAGTGACTCACGTTGATTCCCCACCGGAGGTCCGGGATCCTCAAGCCCCGACTCCGCTTGATTAGCATCGCCAATCGGAATTATCATGATCCGAGCCTATGCTTACATTCTTGATGCTCCTCCTCAAGATAAGGTCGACGGACGCGTAACCTCTGCTCGGAAGGATCTATGCCAGATTCTTGTGGAATCTTCTCTCAGGTTCTGTATTAATCTGGCCGGGTTTTGGAAAAGGGGTGATCATGCATTCTTAGAATTGCAATATGGAAGCTTGATTAAAGGATAAGTTATGCGTGCATAATAACAACGTGATTGGTTTGGTTTCAGATGCGGTTCGTTTGAGTCGATTCTAGGTATAAACTTCAACATTTGAATGTTGCAACCTTGAACATCTAGAACGTCGTTCATATACGTCATGTCGGCGGTACTACTACTACCCAGTAGTAGGTCAAATCAAATGATAACAAGGTTGCAAAAACATCAGGCTCCAACACTTGGGATCTTGGAACATGGATCGTGATCTTGAAGTGCTGCCCAAGTGGGAAGCTTGAGTACTCAAGTGCTACACCATGACTTGGATGTATCCGAATTCCGTTCACTACAAATGACCAACTGACTTGGATACATTAACTATTATATGGAATATCCATCTCACTACTACATAAAGTACCACAGCACAGCCTGAGATCTCCCGAGGTCGGAACATTTGAAGATTTGAATTTCCAACATTTGAAGGTTATCATGATCAATCCGAGTCATTCAAGCGCCAGGGTTATTAGGTGAAGTAGTAGCGGAATGCAAGACTTATCAATACATAGGGAGCTCTAAATTATATCTGCACTTGCATTCAGCTTGAATGTTTTGAAGTTTATTGCATGTATACATATGAGGACCTCGGGAATACTCGTACTGGGAGAATTGAGAAACTTTGAGGCAGCTGCCAGTAGATTGATCTTCCTATATGTACACTCGAAGGATGGGGATTGTGGTCCAAATTTGTGAAAGGACACTGTTCGAGTCCCATACCAGGACAAATCCTTCTTCCTTTCACAATGACCGCTATTGTCAGACAGATACCCATGTGCAGACTTTTTACGCCAATAAAATATGTATAAATCCACCCGTGGACATCTGGACCGGCTGATTGACAGATCGGGCTTTACTCGGCCCGCAACAGCGTGTTTATCTTTCAATTTCACGTGTAGATCTTTTTCTCGAAACACTTGAGAACTCCCAACATTGAGCTCATCTGATAATACTGGTATAGAAGATAGTAGGAGTGGGTCTATCCCTTGCTGATTATGAATGCACCCGAGGCGGATGCGCATATGCTCATGCATCTGCCCTGATATATGAACTGCAAGTTGTCAACCCTCTTCTTGAATCAGCAATATTTTCAAGCTCATTGCTGTTGAATAAGCGGATTTATTATGCAGTCCATTGGAATGTGTCATATTGCGAGCTTGGGGGCTCATTAGTATCTACTTCTCCTGAATGAAAACACCTATCATGCACGAACCATGGAAGATTTTCATCTCAACCTTGGAAGGTCGATAAATCAAGATTCCAAATTTTCTTAAATCGAAGTACATTTGGATCATTTCTATGTGCAATGCTGATCAAAATTCGCAAAATAAACAACTTGAAACCAAGGATGAACTCATGGTTGAATCATGGTGCTTTGGATTTACATTATCCAGCCCTTGAGCCAGCTTAATCGGGATGACAATCATAATCCTCCTTAAATCATAAGTGAGGCATACTGTATCAAATTCAAATAGCGTGCTTATGGGTCTCCGTTACGCAAAGTGATAGACGCCTAATTATTAAGACTCGACCAGCCCCAGCCCACATGGAACTTCGAACGCTCTGGATGGACATCCGAGTCTGGACCAAAATTTCAATATCTGGACCACTTAACAATGCATAAATTTCATGTCGTCATTGTTTCGACGCGTCACCGAGGATAGTTTCTGGAGTTGAAATGGAGTGGGCATGGCCAATAGTGTGCATAAGAGAAAACTATTGATGAGCGTCAGTACCCGCTGATCTGCGCAGATCAGCCGATCATCTTCACAAACTGGTCAAGATGGGCGTTTAAGGGGCTGGACCAAGCTACCCAAGCTTTACAGTCAATACTAGCACTGGTGGACTAATGTTGACTTCTCTGTTCCTTACGCATGAGTAGGATCCAGTATCCTAGTAGCTACGAGTACGTAGCCTACATAACACTATGTAATGGTCCCACAAATATAAGGCTACCAAAAATGGGTATTTTGCCTGTCTATCAAGGGGAAAGAACTTTGTAGGACAGTATTTTGAGTATTTATACCAGCTTCATTCCATCTTCCAGGACTATTCAATCATTCAATCTCCTCAGTTGCAAGCTCTTTGGATTTCAGCCAACCAAACAACGGCTGCAATATTGAGAGCATTGACATTATAACAAACAATGCATATTCTATCTCTTTTCTCCCTTGCTGCCATCGCCAGCGTGGCGTCGGCTCTATCAGGTTGTGGCAAGCCAATTCCCAGATATTTTCCGGCCCCTGGTCAAAGCAAGACGCTTCCTCTACCTGGTACCGACCGTACCTATCGAATCCACATTCCTGCAAACTACAATGCGAACAACCGGACTGCAGTATACTTCTCCTTCTCCGGTGCTGGCAGAAATGCTACTGAGCAGGAAGGCCTGTCACAGTTCTCCAACCCACAATTCAATCCCAACGGCATCGCTGTCTACCCAGAGACCCAGAATGGCGTCTGGTTATCCAACCCCAAAGCCAACACCTCATACCCGAATGACCTCGACTTCACCAATCACCTCCTAGACTACCTTGAAGAGAACCTATGCGTTGACACTGGCCGAATTTATGCCAACGGCAAATCGAACGGAGGTGGCTTCACGAATGTCATTGCCTGCAATGCAACAGTTGGCAGTCGCTTCGCAGCCTTTTCAATCGTAAGCGGTGCCTTTCACAATGCGGTCAATGTTCCTGGTGTTGGATTTTGCGAGCCCGCTCCACGTAAGGGGGGGTATCCATTTCTCTTTTTCCATGGCACAGTTGATCAAACTGCACCAATCAACGGAAACGTGTCGGCGGGCATATTACCCGTTATTGACATCCTGGAGCAATGGGCCCATTTCAATGGTTGCGGACTTGACTCGTTATGGACAAGCAACGTGACTACTTTTACACAACCGTTGGTCAAGCATGTTAGCTGGGCGTGTGATGGAAGGAATGGAATTGTGCAGTTCTACCGTGAAGGTGACAATGGTCACTGCTGGCCTTCTACCCGACCTAATGATGACTATATCTCACTTGGTCTTTCGAAATGCCCTATGGGACATTATGTTTTCAACGCTACGAACTACATCTTTGACTTTTACAGTCAATATCGGTTGAATGTTTGAGTCTGCCCTTCAAGTTCTTTGCGTGTTTTCAGCGTTTATGACACAGTCTACATAAAAATTCCAAGGTTCCTGTCCCTAGACTTAATCAAATGAGCGATTTTATTTAAAAACCCGAAAAATACTCAATGTAAACCTTTCATTTGCATGTGGTTGAATTTAGCCTATAAAGCTCCCATACACCTGGCATATCCACGGGTATCAAGGTCCAGCTCTGGTATTGGAATACATATATATGAAGAAAACACAAAAACGTTTCATTCAATTTGTAGTTAAAAAAGAGCCAAAAAACTCCCCAAAAATTCACCAAAAAGTCTCAAAAGAACAACTCGAAAAAACCATTAAAAAAATACCCCAACTCCAGAAACTCCAAAAAACACCCAAAAGAAGAATTCCAATTTCCCAGGACTAGTTTGGTCCTCCATGCTCCTGTTCATCTCCATGTTCCTCCTCCTTCTCCTCCAAGCTCTTGGTCTTCTTTTCGGCTTTAAAAGGGCGCCCGAAAGTCCGCGCTAGCTCGCCTTGTGCCTCGGTCGCCATCTTCAGATACTCGTCGGCTCTTTTGTCCATCGCGTCGAACTCCTTGGACTTTTTGTCCACCTCTTTTTTCAGCTCCTGGTTTTCGCGACGAAGAGTTTGGTTCTCACGATGCAAGCCGGCATTGCGGTTTCTGAGTTCCTGTACCTGGCACGCGTTCGCCCCTTCAATATGATCGTCTTGTCCGCAGTCCCTGCAGCGATTTCCCTATATAGAATCCATGTTAGCCAAGTTCAACATAGAATTTTGAGAGGCAGGTACACTCACCCAGAAATTGCCCTGTTGGGCTCTGGACCCACGGGACCCACGCTTGGACATGATAAGATGCGATGGTGGTATTGAAGGCAGAAAGTGAGGTAATGAGGTGTGGCTGTGCGTTGAGATGTGCTGTTGAGATGTAAGAAGAAAGAAGATGAGAGCAGTCACCAGGAAGTGTAAGTGAGAAGGGAAGAGGGAGAAACAGAAGCTTGCCTTTCTGACCTGGTGTGATGATGTGAATGGAGATCCAAGTCGTAAGTGCAATGATGAAGAAGTAGAAGCAAGAGGAGAAGCTGAGAAGCTGAAAAGAGAAATCAGAGAAGTATGAACTTACCTGTCAGAGCAGAGGGAATGATGTGTGGCTAGAAAGTGTAAGAAGTAATGACCAAGAGGTAGTAGGAAGAAGACAAGTCAAGAAAGGGAAGACAGAGGAACAGAAGCTTACCCACCTAGAGCAGAAGTGAAGAGTCAGGAATGATAAAAAGTAATGATCACCTGGGCAAGCAGTGAGAGTAGAGTAAGAAGAGAGATCAGGGAGAAGACAGAGGAATAGATGCTTACCACTTAGAGATCTGTAACCAGGAATGGTAAAAGCAATGATCAAGAAGTGAGAGTAAAGTAAGAGACCTCAGATGAAGTAAATGTAAGATTAAGGGAACAATAGAGTACTATTAGCTTTGTTTTGAAAGTAGATGCAGTACTGTAAAGCCTAGAATAGTAAAAACCGGTGATTGCGAAGTGAGAGCAAGATAAGAAGCTCAGAAGGGAAAAACAGAATGGCAGAATAGGCTCGAGGAAAGTATTCGGATTTTGGTTTACTAGGTAGTGGTTTGTAGGTACATACTGCGGTCGAGGAGAAGTATTTACTTCAAGTCTTGTCCGTGGCCTAGGCTGCCCTGGGAGCTCTCCAAGTTTCCCAGCAAGAAGCTCCTCGATTCGTGCGCGAGCCGAACGATCTCCAGTGCTTTAGATGCGGAAATGGAGGTCATGTCATTCGAGATTGTACCGATTTCAACCCACTTAGTCCTGATGAGCAAAATCGATTGCGTCGAGCTTTTATGAACCGTCGGTTTCTTCGTCTTTTCAATATTGCTCCTCACTTCTTCCATCGTTGCGACCCCACTTCCTTCACCACCACCGTGATCACATCGTTGCTTCCTCACCAATGACCCCACTGTCTAGCCTCACCGACGAGACTCGACCCTTCTCCGCGTATCCTTCACGGCTCAGTAACTACCAAGAGGCCGCCTTAGAGTAGGCGGTTGAAATAGACTCATACAATATTAAGTATTAAGCGGGCCCTGTAGAGAATAGTTGAAAAATTGCATTTAATCTACAACTCTACAGGGAGATGAACCATTCTCATGACTCGGGAAAAAAAAGACCAAAAAAAGAAAAAGAAAGGCCCGAACCCGGGATTGAACCGAGGACCTCGCACAAATTGGTTAACCCAACTGTTTATATGTTAGTAGGGGCTCGTTATTGAGTAGAGCACAGGATACATACAGCGCGAATCATACTATTAATTTGTTAGAATTGATTCGGTGTGTTTTCATGAAGAGTTCATGTGACATACCCACTAGACCATCCGGGCTAATTGTTACGAGCTCTTATGAGGAGAGATTATCAATGTGAAGCTGATTTAGAATATAGATTATTTCATTCAACTCCCGGCCAACTATCACATTTATAGAATAACTCGAACCTTGAATTCGTAATTCTGGTTCCACGGTTGCACAACTAGGTTCCTGCACATGTGTGGGGTATTGAAGCTCTAATTGTGGAGCGTCCAGGTGGGACTAGAGTCTAGCACTGGGAACCTGGATTCTCAATCTTGTACATCACTCCGCCTATAATTAATTAGACTTGGGGCCTTTATCTGGCTCGGTTTTGTAGCCTATCTGCCTGAAGGTTGTACATAGACAGCCCTGGAGGTGCCTACTGGTATTATTTAAATGTTCTTCTTCGTGACCATGGGCACAGGCTGTATCTCTCGCGTTTATATGGTTGATCACGTCGGTAGGCTACCATGAGAACTGTTCTGTGGCCAAAGAGAATTCCGTGTTCTTTAACATCATTTTGACTGTATAACTGCTTATTATGTTAGAGAACCTTGGAACCAGTTGGAGGGCAATGACAAGGAAATAGGCCAAGTCCACATGAAATTCGACCAGGCGGAACAACTTGAAATGCAAATGTCCTTTACAGAAGCCTAGGCCTCAAACTCAAGGTAAATTCTCTCTAACAGGAAATTACTACAACAGAGCTTCCGGAAACCAGAACATAGAATCAAGAGTTCAACATTGAAACCTTCAAAAGTTATCCTTGAGAGTTATCGGAGTTACTTCAAATTTCGGAGTTCGGGCCTGGGAATGTGTCTCCGAGTCCGACTACGTGATTTCACCAGTTGACGATATTGTACGAGATTAGTATGAGCCCTGGTGATCATGATGCAGCACTTGAGAATACACACCGAGTCTACCATACCTCTAGACTCCCTCCGTCGCGCTTTTACCATCTGAGCATTGGTTGAAATTCAAAATTATCCACATTGAGAACACCATGATAAGATCAATTTATCGCTAGGTCAACTGGCATGCGGGAATCAGCCAAATCACCATTTTCATAATGATACTAGGTTAGAGCTGACTGTCCAAGTAATTTGTCTCCTGAACTTTTGATAGCAATGCGACATGGAGAACCTTGATAAGCAAGACCCTGAACAATGGCGAGCTGAATGTGTGCGTAAGGATGATTGATCGGTCCAATCATATCGTCGATTTGTTCCCAAGGGATTCATCATATGCCGAGTGTGATGACACTGCATCAATAATGCATTAACTTTGTCTGCTGTGCTCTGTCCTCCTGACCGCTCAGATCATGTTTTCTTTTTGCCCCTTCATTCAAAATAACCACATAAGAGACAAATTACCTGCGTATGGTTTTCGACAAACCCCGGAAAGTTCGATGACTTCGTGCCATGGAGAGTACAAATAAATTCGATCACAGCCTAAAGCAATTTGCTGAGCATTTCCATCGCAAAGTCGAAACAGTCAAGATCTATACAAAGAAAGCTGAAGAAGTATGCTCCAATGCGTTAGCTCCCTCCAACATTCGCCATCTTCCAATCACATCGAGAATAAAGTCGTGGGAGTCAGCCAAGGCAAGCCTATACCGGAGACGTCAGGAGCACTTGGTATACAAAAGGTTACGGGACTTGGTGGAGGCAAAGAATCAAACCTGGTCGCAGTATTGTCTTGAAACAGGCTTCCACTCTTGCAATGACAGACTAGCACCTTTGCAAAATCCAGCGGAGATGTTTGCCGCATTGCACGACTTTGGCGGGATGAGGATATTGCTCTATTTTCCAGGCGATCTTGAAAAAGTTGCGAAGATTCTAAACAAGCACTTTGTTATTGTTCGGCGAGTAGAGAAGGGAGATGGATCCCGGATCAATCTGCAGGCTTTGAAGAATAGGCTTGAACTACTCAAAGATCCCAGACGAAGTGAGAAGGTCGCGACGAGCCAAAGAAATGCCAATCAGGCATCACACACACCCAAAGGTTATAGATCCACCCATTTTGTTGTCAAGCTACGGGATCATGACATTGAAAGGGGATCGGAGTGTAACTGGAAGGATCTAGTTGTGGAAATCCAGGTTGAGACACTGATGATGCACGCTTGGTCTGAGGTCGAGCATGGCATGGTCTATAAGCCAACCAATTTGGGGAGCAGAGGAGTGTCCAATGATGAGAAGCGTATTCTGAACTCGATAAATGGTATTGTTCTTGCAGGCGAGGATGCATTACGACAATTGGAAGTCAGCACCACAAAACGCTCAGTCAAATCGCCGAAGTTATAGAGACGATGACATGCAGTCTGCTATCAATCTGATCAGTGGACTGCAGATCCATAAGAACACCATGAATCTAATACAATTTTCTTTCGGGAAATACCACTTAGTAGAAACTCGAAGATATCACCTGGGCAGTAATTCAAAAACCCGAGTAGTTCGCTCCAAAATGACAATCAACTTTGGAAAAAGCCAACATTTGAAGTTTCAAATCTGCTATCTGGAAAGATAGTTGTTAAATAGGCATCTAAAAATAATGAATGAACGGGGTTTGCCAAATTATGCTTAGCCTATATCAATCTCTCCTTACAACTTTCAAATACATAAAGGTAAGCTCATGCTCCTCCCATATTTACTCTACCTTTCCTCATTTATTTACATAATGATCATTAACTCAACGCCAGTCTGTCTGCTTACCGGTGAGCGGCTTATCAACTACTCAGTTCATTGGTTGCCCCAAAACCTCTCTGACCGCAAAACCTCATCCCATCGACTCAACACTACCATAAGATTTGGGGGAGATTGGGTGACTCTAGGTAAGTTTACCTTCCCGTCAAAACAATAAAATGGAGTCAGCTAGCACGGTTTTGAAACAGGCTGGCAGACGCCATGACTGCGGTAGTCCGAGCACCGAAAAAAGCCAAATGATGCTCCCGGGAAATCCGTATGCTCTGTTGTCCTCTCGAACGCCGGAAACAACAGATAATTTCTCTAAAGCGCCGAGTCACTAGCCTGGAACAGAAGAAGAAGCGAGACAACAAGGCCGTGGACCAGAAGCTCAACTGGGAGAGAGGGAGATAACCCGGGTACCTGAAGATGACCACGGATGCACAGGTTGAGCTTTGACAGCTGAAATTTGAGGACCAACTAGGATAAGCTTACTTACCTTTCATCATCATGGACTTCGCTAATAAATATTTGAACTAGCTCAAGACTGACCGATGCTATGACTGCAGCAAGCCCGGACCATCGCCAAAAGTCGATCAACTGCGTATTCCAGCGCCGGAAGCACGAATATTCCCACCCTCGAACGTGAGGAGACCACCCTAGGAAAGGGGCGAGAAGGAGACATCCACCAGAAACGTGACTATGAGAGACAACGGTCATCGGAGTACCTGAAGATGGCAACATACGCCGATGGTGAGCTCATCTGGACCAAAGGGCAATGTATGAAAAGCTGCTTGAATACATGCTTCTTCTTTCGGAGGGATAGGATGTGAATCCAATCCAATTCAGACATTTCCATGGTTGTGGTAATGGATATGTCCAAATCAGGAAATGCCATATCCAGAATAGCGCAGTCTTCTGCATTATGCACACGAACCTAGCAATAGGAAAAGTTTTAAGAAGACAGCGTACTGCCATGATCTGTTTAAGAAGTACAGGACCGTACATTGATACCCAGAAGGAGACCGATGAATTGAAGGGGCGCCTAGGAGAGGCCATTTTGGCAGCACTCCTGGCTAGCTCAAGAACCACACCAATTCATACCCGGACAAGATCGCTACATGCTGATGGTATGATCTCAGCGCAATATTAAAGAGACAATGGTCATGGCGATCATGCATCGGGAATCAATGGGTAGCTTCTTACATGTATATCAGAAGGGATACCGTATCCGATGGGAACGAAGGCTGAAGATTTATCGACATCGAACCAGCTGGTTTGGTTGACGGACTTGGACTGATCGACCACATGTGCATTCTGAAGAAATACAAGGAATTCTCACCTCGAACTTGATGGCCCTACTTCTCATGAGTAATGCATTACTATCTTCAACTGGGTTATTAGTCGAAGGTGGGTCGGGATTTGTGCTGTATGTTTGAATATGTGTAATTGAACTATGGGGGTTTCTTTCTCCCTGTTCCTGTATGTATGTAGAGTGTAGATAAATCCGCTCGGGTAGAGCATCACCACCTGGGTACCTGGCATAAGTATCATATATCATATGTTTACTATGGGAACGGGTTCGCATCTTTAAAAAGTCAAGTCCACCATTTCAAGCCGTAGCTGGTGTATGTGCTTAGAGCTTCAACATATCGAAAAGTGTTTGGCTATCAGTTTTGTGCGTTCAAAATGTTTGCCTTGTTGATAATCAGAAGCCCTAGTGAGAGGAATAGGGTTAGGTCTACCAGCAACACTGGCAAGCGAGGTCAGTGAATGGCAGGCAAACATCACAGCAGGCAAACATCGCGAGTCAGTGAATGAGCAACTGGAGGCAAACATTTCGACAGGTAAACAACGCGTCGCCCACCGCCTCCTACTATTTAAAGTCCATCTCTCACTTTCTTCCTCTTCTCTTCTTCTTCCTCTCCCCACCTTCTCAACACTGCGGTTTTTGACGCCAACCTTGTGAACTGGAAGTCCACTCCACAACTCCTGCTCCGTTGTCAGCCATGAGGCTAGCTTCGGCAACTGTCTCATCGGGTCGCAGCAGGGTGGGGTTTACCAAAATGTGGAAGCGGGGGCCAAGGTAAGCAGGCGAGGCTGATTCAATCACAGCGCACATGATGATTTTAGGATCTGATGCTATTTTTCTATGCGGGAGTCAATCTTGTGAGCTGGAAGTCCACTTTACAACTCCCGGACTTTTGTCAGTCATAAGGCTAGCTGAGGCGACTGTTTCTTATGAAGGGCTCTAGTTTGTGGGTTTACCAAAATGTAAATGCGGGGACCAAGGCGATCAGGTGCGACCGAAGTATGGTTGTTTTGTTACTCTGGGGGCTCTTCTGTTACTCTGTGGGCTATGTGGGCTACTTTGCTACTCTGGGGGCTTTTTGGGTGAAATGATGAAACAGCCCATGTGGCACTTATTTCTGACACCCTTTTATTTGACAGTTTTGTGGAAGTCGCTCTTGGACTCAATAGCTACCATAACATCATTGATTCAACTTGATTGAGACATGTGTGTTATGAGTGGGCTAAATGGATCTAGGGAGATGGAAGCCTTGAAAGTTCCTGTGGAAGTTGAGTTTACGAGCTGGAAGTCCACTCTACAACTCCTGCTCTGCTGTCAGCCATGAGGCTTTGCTTCATCGGGTCGCAACAGGGTGGGGTTTTCAAATGTAGAAGCGGGGGCCAAGGCAAGCAGGCAAGATGGAAGCAGGAGCTATTTGATTACCTACTTTTTGGACTTTTTCGGTGATATGATGAAAGAAATTTCTGACACTTTTACAATTGATGGTTCTACAGATGTTGACCTTGTGAACTGGAAGTCCACTCTACAACTCCTGCTCTGTTGTCAGCCATGAGGCTAGCTTCGGCAACTGTCTCATCGGGTCGCAGCAGGGTGGGGTTTACAAATGTGGAAGCGGGGACCAAGGCGATCAAGCAAGACTGAAGGATGAACTTCTTGTTGCTCTATGTTACTCTGGGGGTTTTCTGGGTGATATGATGAAAATACAAGCCCATGTGGCACTCCATATTCTGACACCCTTTCCCTTTTCCCTTTCTCTTCAATATTCGACCCTTGCCCATATGAAAGTTCTACCCCAGTCCTTATCCTGTTCGTGAGGTCCACATAACAGAGATGATGCATCCAGAACAAGCCCCACTCCCCGCTGAGCCCCAACTTATTTTCCCGTCTTTTGTGGTGCCAAGAACTGACCCATAGGGCGAGACCTCGGTGACGGTCCGAATGATCGGACCTAGCTCCGAGCTCCGATCTTTCTTCATTTACTCCGCAACTCGGACTCCGACCTCTTTACACGCATGTGCATGCAAGACAGAACTAAAAATGACCGACCGGGTTAGACGCAATGGTCAACTTTCCTCATGTGAGCCATGCCGCAAGTCAAAACTTCGGTGCGATCACAATAGACCAATTTGCGGGAGATGTGCGCGCCGTCGCTTGTCGGCACAGCAATGCCAGTATCATCCAGCTCCGATGGCAAAACAGTCAACACCAAACCTGTCCATATCTCACAGCGATTCCAACACTCCTCGGCAACAAAATGTCACCGTAACGTTTCCAGTCACTTCTCCAGAAGGCTCTCAAGCTTATGAACCCATCAATATGAACAAGAATTTGATGTGCTTCGTTGACCCAGATACCCCTCAAGTTCAACGTACATACACGTCGCTGACGAGAACAAGCGTGGCTCCATATCAGGCTCCCATACCTGACCAACATTTCCTTTCCGATGGGGCGAAATTGCTGAATGATATTTTGGAACTTGCCATCGAAATTGGTGAACCCCTTGAAAACTTGTCGGACTTGGACGAGGACTTATGTTTTCATGGACCCTTTCTCGAAGCGGCATGGCATGGAGCTTATAAGAGCATGAAGGACTTGGTCAAGAACCGCTCAACCAACAATATGGAATCAATATCAGCAGCAGTTTTTGCGCGAACTTCGTCGCCTCCCTTTCTCCCTCCTCTTCCTAGTGAATTTAGATTTGCAATGTTCGCACAATCATTACGCTGGGAAATGATTGGCATGCTTTGTGCACAAATTGGAGTATTTTTAGGTGGGGAGAAAGAAAAGCTATTCGGTATCGCTGCACATCAGACATGGAGATCAGATCGCCAAACTTTGATGCAAAGGGCCTTTCGAGCTTGTATCCAATGCGAATCATTTTGCAACTATCTTGGGGCTGTCAATGATTTTACATTCTGGTTTCTCCTATTAACACTTCTCTTCGCAACATGGTGTTTTGGTGACGACTCGTACCATGTTTTACGACTCCAGGGTAATATGACATCCGTCTTTCTGGCCCTGGGGTTCCATAGAGGCGTCCAGAGCGACCCTTCAATGCCGTTCTATTTGGCAGAGATTCGAAAAAGATCAATCGCCTGGGCGCATGACCACGACAAGGCGCTTGCAAGTTTTATGTCACGGTAAAATGCACTTGAAACTCCATGAATTATTCTTACTAATGCTCTAATAATTTTAGACCTGTCCGTCTTAGTCGCCATTTCTGCGTATTTGACATGCCTCTGGATCTACCAGATACTGTCGTGATGGGCCCGATTGAAGAATTCATAAAGGCTCGAGAGTGCTTGGATGAAAACGGGTGGAATAAAGACAGAGTTATGCTTCCGGTATCGCGCCAACGAGCGCAACTGATGATAAATATGATTCGGGAAGAAGCTCTAGAGCTTAAGATCGGCCCTACAGTTCCAGATCTTGAGGTCAAGGCCGCGTAAGTCATGATTTCACTATTAAAATAACCCAAGTTAACGTCAGTATTAGGTGTGCCTTACAAAAAGTAAAATCTGCATGGGACTCCATCCCATCGCATTTGAAATTCATCAACTCGAAATCACAACACTCGAAGTTCGAACACGCATCTTATGCTCTGAAACTGGAATTTCTTTATACGGAGTTTCTTCTGCATACTCTCCTTGCTCCTTTCAATGGTCTTAATTGCGAGAATCTGATGAAAACTGCACACGAGATTGTCAATCTGGCTCTTTTGCCAACGCGCAGGAGGGACCTATTGCGCAGTCACAGAGCTGATATGGAATGGGTTGTAAGTAGCCAAGCCTCAGATGAGAGATACAAGCTCCGGAAGCTTACTCCTGCTACAGCTAGTGTTCTATGCCATGCCTTGTGCAAGTGTTTTGATTTTGGAACTTATGCGACAATCCCAGCACCCCGAGGAAAAAAGTCTCATCAACAGAAGCGGCATTATTCAAGATATCAGTGTGCTGATTTCATGCTGTGACTCGCTGACAGAATCTGGGCAAAGTAACTACCAGATATGCAAACAAGCTCAAAATATCTTTTCCCGGGGTCTTGATTCAATTCTGAATCATAGTGAGCCTGCGCAGCAAAACAGTTATTCACAGACTACAAATTATGCCCATGGGCTCAATGGACAGGAGCTTCCGCGACAAGAGAGTTATTTGGGTGCCGATGTTGCCAATGGAGTTGTCCAAGACGCTGAGTGGATGTCGTGGCTTAACTCAGTGGGCTTGCAAGGAGATCCATGGCTCGAGTCGATCGTTCCAACGATAGAATCGTCGGAGGCAGTATAGGCCTCGATTTCCAGACAGACTGCGTCTCACTTGAATGATACACAAATGGGGCTTTACTATAGTGGAAAGGTAAGAATGTTAGAAAGTCATGACCAAGAAGTAACAAGATTATTTTAAGTTATGAGTTTGGACCACTGCTCAGGTGATCCACACGTTCAAATGTTCCCTGTAGATATTACCTTCCCTCTCTCCTATATACAACGCCCAACGCCATCATCACGTCCTCAATCCTTCCAAGGTTGAAGTTTCCATGAACAAGATGTTTCTCATTGACCGTTTCAAGTGCAAGGATGTCAACTTGCACAGGTCGCTCATTACGCCGCTTCGCTGCATTGTAAATGGACCGGCCAGATGTGTATGGGATTATCTGATATTAAGCCTTCGTTGGAAAATTGACATTGAGCAATTTGTAGTCTAAGCGGAAGCGAACGAAAGCGAATTTCCGTAAGAGTTTTGGTTCGAAAGCGTCACTTAAGCCACTCGCACTATGAACGCTCCAGATGTCTTTTGTGGCTGCCCTCGAGCTCGCACTTATTTTCGCAGTCACATGTGCAGCACTGGGCGCCCACTCTTTACCACGTTGTGGCTTCGGGGCTCGGCCCCGGGGGCTGCAATAAGCTTAGGTAAACAACAGCCATGCCTAGAGGTGCCCGAGCTAGAGACCCACATGAGCAGGCTCCGGGGACCTGCAGACGCAACCTTGGAACCTTGCAAGAGTCGAGACTCGGAGGGGCAAGAGGTGTAAAATATGACATCGGGAGCTATAGTCACTTACTCCAGTTGATATATCACTTGATTTATTGACAAGGAGGTGTTTGATCGATATGATAATAGTGAGTTTTTCTATAGCCGTGGGAAAATGTACTCCATAGTGTTTGGGGGCCGAACTTCTTGGGGCCAATTGTGTTCCTCAACCAAGTCAGACATCTGGATGCGATCTGCAATGTGCATTAGCCTATTTTACATTGACGTAACCCTGTGTATAAATTCAGAGCAAACACCCGTCAGGATTTCGATCTCTTTTTGTCTCGGCCTACTATTAAATACTGAGTATCATGCCTGACACTACCTACGACTACATCATTATCGGTGGTGGCCTTACCGGCTCGGCCCTCACTGGCCGTTTAGCCCAGCTACAACCTGAACGCTCCATTCTCCTGGTCGAAGCTGGTGCTGATGTGGCAGGCCATCCTCTCACCGGCTCGCCTTTGGCTTGCTTTGCTGCTCATGGATCTCCCCTCGACTGGGCTTATACAACTGTGCCCCAAAAACACTTAGACGGCCGCCCATGCTATAATGCTGCGGGGAAGGCCTTAAGTGGCAGTACTGCTACTAATTATGGCACCTGGACACGCGGCAATTCTGTGGATTATGATCTATGGGCTCAAATGGTGAATGACGATGCATGGAGTTACAAAAGTCTGTTGCCGTATTTCACGCGAACAGAAACCCACTGGGATAAAAATGTAGACTCCACTGAGCATGGTACTTCTGGTCCCATCCACCTTGCGACCGTAGAGTCCAGCAGTGATGAACGGATATACCCGCTTGGTGAACCATTGCGTGCGGCCTGGGCCAGTATTGGTATTCAGACAATCAAAGATGGCAATGCGGGCAACCCCCAGGGTCTTGCTCCCTTGACAGAGAATTTCCGCGATGGTCTACGCCAGAATGCCAGTGAAGCCTATGGAATTAAAACCAAAGCGAACGTCACAATCAAGACTGAAACACTCGTCAAGAGAGTGCTCTTCAGCGAACAGAACGGAAAGAAGATCGCCACAGGCGTCGAACTTCCCGATGGAACTATCTTCAATGCGTCCCACGAGGTAATTGTGTCCTCGGGGGCTTACAGAACACCCCAGGTCCTCATGCTGTCAGGCATCGGACCTACTGAGGAGCTTTCCAAACACGGTATCCCAGTGGAAGTCGACTCTCCTGAAGTCGGCAAGAATTTCCATGACCACTTCTCCCTGAACCAATGGTGGAAGCTCCGCCACCCAGAGAGAGGACTCTCTGTCGGCACACCACTTTGGAACAGCCCAGCATACGGAATGGGACTACCCTGCAACTGGCTTGCGACAGTGCCAGCGCCGCGCGACGAACTAGCCCGTGCATTGCAAATCGATGGCGTTAGTGAGGCTGAGATCAAAACTCACCCATATCTGAAACCTGAAATTTGCCATATTGAGACACTTGTCGCGTATGCACCTGCGGGTGCCCAGGTGGCCGGGATTGAAGTTCCCATGGATGGCACATACATCGCCTCAGCGGTGTTAGGAGTTGCACCAACTTCTCGAGGAAGCATCACAATCTCATCGGCAGATCCAACTGCTGCGCCAGTGATCGATCCCAACTACTATGCGACCGAGTTTGACCGTGCAACTTTGCGAGCTGGTATTCGACAGGCTGTCAAGCTACTTCGAGATACACCCGAGGGACAGGAGATGATTTTGGAGGAGCTCGCGCGCCCGGGTATGCCTGCCCTGAGCTCCACATCCAGTGACGAGGAGCTGGACAAGGTGATCAAGGCGTGCGGTGCCACTTTCTACCACCCGGCCGGATCGGCTGCCATGGGTAAGGTGGTGGATACTCAGCTCCGTGTGAATGGCGTCGAGGGTCTCCGTGTTGTGGACGCTAGTGTGTTCCCGATCTCTATCGAGGGCCATTACCAAGCGGCGCTGTATGCAATCGCTGAGAAGGCGGCAGAGCTGATTGCCAGCTCTTGAATAGTTATTCTGCCATGACTAACTTACTGTTCTATTTCTGTTTATATGTACAAGTTCTTCCGTGTCCGCTGTTGAGATAATCTACCGGCATTTGAATTGAACGATTTTAAATGAAAACCGCTCATATGATTGGGTTGAAACTTAAATCTATGTAGAAAACCTTCTTTGCACCTCCTGGGAGCGTATCAAGGTCTCCAGGTCTACCTGTGGACTTGGACATGCTTTTGTTACGCATCTGTAGGTACTGACAACCTTCTAAAATAGGTACCCTCACTTATTCATTTCAATATTGCTTTATCAATGTCTTCACCTCCTCTCAGCCCTTATTTATTTTCCATCTATTCCGTTCCTAGCCATATAATCATTCAAACTAATTAGAAGGTAGTATAATCCTTCATGAGGAGACTACTTATGGAGACTTGGCTAATTGTCATCTGAGAGACCTTATTGAGTGACTATTTATTCACTTTCAAATTTTATTTGATTCAAGTTACCATTTCTAACAACGCTATCACTTCCAAGGTTGTACTCAGAAAGGTAAGGTTATACTCAAGTGCTGCTCCATGTTGTCCTAATCAGCTCATCTTCTTACATCTGCTTCGTACTAGCATTCTTTCCAAGACTTACAAACAAAAGATAAGTGCATACTCCTTGTTAATCTCCTTCTCTTCTCACTCCCATGTCCTAATCCTTGATTCTTACTGTTTCTTCTCTTTTTCAGCTTTCCATCTTACTTCCACTTCTTACCATCATAATCACAAGCTACGCCGCTATTTATAACCTGAAGGCAAGCTTCCTTTTCCTCTTTTCCTTCTTTCATTCTCAATTTCTCTTCTTACTTCCACTTCTTGCTCATTACAACGGCATTATTGATACGCAGATACTCAGATCCATCACTTACCAACATCGACACACCACCCATCATGTCTGCACGATCTACCAAAGGAGGATTGGAAAGAGAGTATGAAGATTACTGGGTGAGATTACCTGCCTATCAAAATGATGATAGACTGAGCTAACAAAAATTTAAAGCGCCGCCGCGTACAGAATCTGATCAACCAAGAGGAGCTCCTGAAGCAAGAGTGTATGAGACTTTCCCAGGAAAATATGCTTCTTGAGGCGGAAATTGAACGAGAAAATCAGATGGGATTAAAGTACCTCCAGCTGGCAAGAGAAATCCAGGCAGAGACAGCCCGGGTCAGAGAGCAGCTTAGAAAGGAGGAGGAAAAAATTGCCAAACTGGAGGAGCAGGTGAAGCAGGACCAAGAGAAAGAAAGGCAGGAGTAGTTGTTAGCTAGTACTGTACTTTGGTCTTTTTTTGGTCTTTTTTTGGTCTTTTTTTGGTCTTTTTTTGGTCTTTTTTTGGTCTTTTTTTGGTCTTTTTTTAGGTACTTTTGAATTTTCTTTGCGCTATACCTAGGCCTATAATGGTCTTAGCCAGAATCTATTTTCTCCAATAAATCTTCACTAGTTCACCGTCCGTTACTCTGTTATTAGACTATAAAAAGTCTGACAATAAGTAAGACTAAATTAAGAGATATCTGGAGATATTTAAAGTCAAAGTAAAAGATAACTAAACTTCAAGTGAGATGTCACTTATATCTGGCATACTACCTAGTGAGAGTACTTAAGGTATAAGGGACTTGGAAGTATATGATAGGCCAAGTCTATCTTGAACATTTGAATGAGCTCAACTAGTGAGGGTGTCTAAATAATATTACTTAATTCATACAGTAGGCCTAGGCATCCAGGGCTCTTTACTACTCCTAAGGTTAAATAATTAGAAGTCTTCACACCGCAGTACTTTTATAAGTAGCGAAATTGGGAATAGTACCCATATATGTCCTTGATACTTTTAAATGTTACTCTTTGATCAGGAAACTCAAGTGCTCGTTTAAAAGGACATATATAAGTGATATATCATATTAACCAAATAAACTACTAGTGTACTTACCCTAAGTGCTTTAGGTGAATTGACCTCTAATACAGAGGCCTAAAACAGCCATACAGCCAAAACTCCTAGGTATACCATATCACCACTCAAGGGCAAAAGCTTATATACCAGTCTATACTCTACACTATAACCCTATCTCCATCTATACTATGTACCTTGAGTACTCCATTAGAAGCATATAGAACTTATGTGATCCTCTCATTTTATTTATCTCTCATTTTTAATTCAATCTCTCTTCTTTTGATTTCAAGTATCTCTTATTTTAGTCTTATCATCAAACCTTTTATATTGTCATAATAAATCAACAGGCAGTGAGCTGGTTAAAATTCTTTATGGGAAAATGGGGCTTCAAGTCGGCCGTACTGCCACTATAGGCCCCTGTACCCCATATATGTGTAAGTACTACCGGGCCGTCTACAGGGTTGCCTACCGGGTTCCCTACTGGGTTACCTACTGAGTTACCTACAGGGTTGCCTACCGGGTTACCTACCGGGTTACCTACAGGGTTACCTACAGGGTTGCCTACCGGGTTACCTACAGGGTTACCTACCGGGTTGCCTATAGGGTCACCTGGAGGCTCACCTGGAGGCACACCTAGAAGGGAAGAATAGCCGGCATATAGTTGGATAGATATAGGTAAGTGGTAGCCGTAGGGGTAAGCTGTAGGTTCACGGCTGATATACTAGGCGGGAGGTAACCCGGAAACCCACTGCAACCCAAGTAGTAAAAGAGGTCTAAGGTCTATTCTTCGTTTCACGCCAAGCATGAAGCAATACAGGTACTTCTTGCTCGCACTAGACACCTATGTGGTGGGTCTGATCATCTGGAAATAGTATCATCGGGATTCTATTCAATTGGGCGTCAAAAACAGCGTGGCAGGTGCACAATCTCGACGCCCGACATTGAAGCTATTGCATACAGCAATTGCTTTCCCTAGTTTTCCAGGTATAAGTTTGTAGAGTTGATACCCAGGTAGTCGGATTTTGAGTATATCTGATAATAGTACTATTTCCACTGTCAAAATTGTACACACCGACTTCTTGAATCACTCTAATGGGTTCATGTTATACCCAACGAAACGTCATTTGATACTAAAGCCCGTGACTCCACTTATCGATAAGTTGTTCCTATCTGACCGCCTATTGTTCTAGTTCCCCTCAAAGAAAAACGATCCTCTTGAATCTTCCCCTTCAACCCATTGTACTCCCTTTGTTTTCCCTTCATGCTTTTCGAACAAACCCTGATGTAGGGCGACTTCGCGCGTCACGGCTCGCGATGTCTCCCAAACAGAGAAAAAAAGCTCCCCGCGAGAAAAAGCAAACCTCCTCGGACTCATCTTCTCTAACATCTCCCACCATACAAACCACCAATTACCGCGAAATCCACCTCAATGAGGTGGAAGCTCTCCGATCAATCTACAGTGAGGACTTTGAAGATGTTGAAAACCGTCGGTCGGCATGGCATGTGCGTATATCGGGATATTTGAATCTATAAACGCATCTAAAAAAAGAGGTCGAACTAATTGTCGCAATTCTAGCAATCCTCCGACGTGACCTTCAGGCTTCGTCTTCGTGCCTCTTCGAACCGTGATGTCTGTCTCCTAATCCTTGTTGAATTGCCGGCCACATACCCCAAAACGATCCCAAACATCTTTCTGAAAAACCTTTCCGATTTTCGTGAGGGTGCCCGGGCCCGCATTCAAGAAATTGTGCGCCAAAAGCCACCCACCTTGCTTGGCAGTGAAATGATTTATGAGCTTTGCGTGTCAATCCAAGATGTCCTCGAAGATGTCGCTCAAGCCCTCGCGCAGAACAAAGATCTTCCAAGTCTCGAAGAAGAGCGCAAAGAACAGAAAGCAGCGGCCATTCAGCGCGCAGAGCTTGAAAAGCAAGAAGAGATGCGCAAGAGAGAGGCTGAAACAGCGGCGGAGGAGCGTGATCTGCAAGAGAAACTGCAGGACACCATGCGACAGCGCACCAAAGCCCGACGACGCAAGAGCCGTACCGATGGACTGGATTTGCAGAGCGTGGACGACCTGGTAGATAACACCCCGGGTGCCATTTCCTTCGACCCACCTCTGGCAGTAAACGACACCGATGAGAAACCAATGGTGTTCCCTGCTGTGCATGGAAAAACACTTCTGCGGTCCCACCAGAACAAGAAGACGTTCACTGTGAGACCTGTCGTACCCGAAGGGCGGTGTCACGTTCCATTGTTGGTGCTAAAGGAAATTTCCCTGAATGAGAAATCATCAGATGCCTTAGCATTCCGTGAAAAGATGCGCACCACTGAGGATAAGCTGGAGAGCCTGAAACGACTTCATCATCCCAATTTGATTGATTTTGTAGGATTCAAAATTATTCGCCCTATCACAGATCCCAACTCGATTGAAAATTCATGGACTGTGTTTACTCTTTTAGAGTTTGCCAACAAGGGTTCTCTACTGGAGCTTTTAGATATGGTTGGCACTGTTGCGGTTGAGACGCTTCGCGGTTGGATGATACAACTTCTTGAAGCCTTGGAGTTTTATCACCGCAATGGGTTCGTCCATGGAAATATTCACTGTGGACAAATCATGATATGCAGACGCGTGTCTGATAGCACCATTGTTAAACTCCAATCTAGCATTGAAGACGCTCTTCCCGACTCTCCAGGCGCAAAGCGTTCTTTGACTTCGTCCAAGTCGCCTCTGTGGATGCCTCCTGAGCTAACTCAGGAAGGTACGCACCCAACTATGAAGACGGACGTCTGGGATCTGGGTATTGTGCTACTACAAATGGCATTTGGAAAAGATGTCTTGCTGAGGTACACTTCGGCCAATCAGCTAATGGTTTCCCTTGGTGTCTCTCCCCCACTGCAAGATCTACTCCGAGAATTCTTTCGACCTGATCCTAAGAAGCGTCCAACAGCCTTCCAACTCCAGCCATCGGAATTCTTCCGCGTGGATGCACCCTTAACCATGCGTACTCGAGCATCCAACTCTGTTTCGATACAGAGGAGACCCCGATTAGAATCCTTTGGTACCTTGCCGATCTTCTCCCGCTATCACAATGATTTTGATGAAGCAGGCCATCTAGGCAGAGGTGGATTTGGTCAAGTTGTCAAGGCTAGAAACAAATTGGATGGTCGTTTCTATGCTGTTAAGAAAATCTGCCAGTCATCAGCTGCAGCGTTGAAGGATACCTTGTCTGAGATCATGCTTCTTTCTCGACTGAATCACCCATATGTTGTCCGCTACTACACCGCGTGGCTGGAGGAAGATTTCAGTCAAATTGAAGAAGACGCCATCTCGTCTACTGACGGTGACCCCTTCAGTCAGGAACACCAGGGTTTCAGCACTGGAGGTCTTGACTTCATCAGTTCTAGCGGATATCCTAAGATTGAATTTGCTGCATCGGATAGCGACGAGGAGAACGAGGGTACCGTATCTGATAACCGTCACCAAGATTCGCCTGGGTTCTTTGGATCGGAAGAAAGGGATGATAGTCTCGAATTCAGCGCATCGAGATCAGGCTCATACAGTCGCCCCATGTCGACCACTCTGTATATCCAAATGGAGTATTGTGAGAAGCATACTCTGCGGGATTTGATCAAGAATGGTCTTTTCGATGATGTCGATCGATCTTGGCGCCTCTTCCGACAGGTCCTTGACGGATTAAGCCATATTCATAGCCACGGTATTATCCATCGGGACTTGAAACCGGATAATATTTTCATTGACGTCGCCAACAACCCCCGCATTGGTGATTTCGGCTTGGCAACTAGTGGACAGTTCATGACAGCAGTGCGCTCATCTGCAGCCGCTGATTTCGAGGGAAACTTCACACGTAGTCTGGGAACCACCTACTACGTTGCGCCTGAAATGAAGTCAGGATTCTCGGGTCATTACAACGAGAAAGTTGATGTGAGTCTACTTCGAACGATATTTCTGCGGCATGATATACTAATATTCTACAGATGTTCTCCCTCGGTGTCATATTTTTTGAGATGTGCCACCCACTCCCAACTGGCATGGAACGTGACCAAACACTGCGAGCGATCAGAGAACCGGTTCATGAACTCCCGGCTACCTTCCAGCAATCAGAAAAGGTTGTTCAAGGCCAAATAATTGAGTCCCTGCTCAGTCATTCGCCTAGTGAACGGCCTACAGCAGCCGAGCTTCTCTCCAGTGGCCGCATCCCTCTCCAAGTAGAAGAGGAGACATTCCGACGAGCTATTGTGCATCTTCTATCCGACCCCAACTCTCCTGACTACAAGAAGATTCTTTCTGCAATCTTCTCCCAGTCGCCAAAGAAATTTGAAGACATAGCGTGGGATATGGATTCCCGTGGTTCGCCTGCAGCAAACGAGCTACTTCTGCAAGGTCTCGTTAAGAAGAAGCTCACGTCTATTTTCCGACGACATGGAGCTGTGGAATCAGAAAGGCAGATGCTAATCCCCCGCTCTCATCACTATTCTAATGGAGCTGTGCGCTTGTTAGACGTGTCGGGTAACCTGCTGCAACTACCCTTCGATCTCACAGTGCCAAACGCTCGAGCCATTCCACGACAGGACCCTTCGCTAGAGAAGACTTTCGCTTTCGGTACTGTCTACAGAGATTCTTCTCATGGTGGCGAGCCCCGGACTCACAGTGAAGTTGACTTTGATATCGTCTCCTACAATACTTTGGATCTAGCTTTGAAGGAAGCAGAGGTGATCAAAGTCCTGGACGAAGTCATTGAAGAATTCCCGCCTCTTCGATCTGCCTCGATGTGTTTCCTGGTCAACCACTCTGACCTTCTACAGCTTATCATGGAATTCTGTCGCATTACTCCTTCCCAGATTCCCCTGGTGAAGGAAGTGGTCAGCAAGTTGAACGTTGGGAAATTCACGATGCAA
Organism: Penicillium herquei; assembly: GCA_039634405.1. Classification (NCBI taxonomy): domain Eukaryota; kingdom Fungi; phylum Ascomycota; class Eurotiomycetes; order Eurotiales; family Aspergillaceae; genus Penicillium; species Penicillium herquei. Next base: position 7,233,934 of record CP098388.1, read on the forward strand.
AAGATCCGAAGTGAGCTTCGGTCTCCTGCAATTGGTGTCGCCTCAACATCGCTGGATGATCTCGCTCGTTTCGATTTCAGAGACACTCCGAAAGAAACGCAGCGCAGATTGCAAACCATCATGGAAGGCACAGAGTATGCCGAGCGGGTACCCGCCATCATAGCCCGTCTGAATGTACTCATGACCTATCTCCAATGCTTCGGAGTTAAACGCAAGGTCTACATCAACCCACTAAGCAGTTTGCATGACAAATTCTACCGCGGTAGCATTCTGTTCCAATGCGTCTTCGATAGAAAGCGTCGTGATGTCTTTGCTGCCGGTGGTCGTTATGACAAATTGATCCAAGAGTTCTCGCCGAAGGTCTTATCAAGCAGACCGCAGGCACACGCTGTCGGCTTCAATCTGAGCTCCGACCGACTGGGATCATGCATGAAGGAGTACCTTAAAACCAAGGCTCAGTCAAAGGAACCAGAGACGGGCGCAGAGCTCTACTGGACAACTAGCCGAGTAAGTAGTTTCATGCCCGAAGTAAACCCTTGCGTATGACATGCTAACCAAAATCTAGTGTGATGTCCTTGTCGCGAGCTTTGATGCAACAGTGCTGCGTACCACAGGCGTCAAGATCATCGAGGACCTCTGGTCAAATGATATCAGTGCCGAACTGGCCGTCGACGCTTCATCACTCGAAGAACTTCTTGCCAAGTACAAAGAACATAACCACCGCTTCATCGTTATCGCAAAACACGACAGCAAAGAACGAGGCTTCAAAGTGCGTAACCTCGTGCGTCGCGAAGAACTCGATATCCGCAGTGCAGACCTAGTTCCATGGCTACGAGCTGAAGTCCAAGCTCGTCATCATCGGGAGGGAACAGTCGAGGTTCGCCAATCCCGACAACCAGGTCCACAGGACGCACTCCAATCCAACGAGAAAGCGAACGACGTGCGTATTCTGGTCCCGCAGCACCGAAGCAAGAAGACCAACCGCAGAAACATCATTGAGTCTGCTTTACTTCGATCTCGTGAGATTGTTGAGAATGCGCGAAATGGCCCCGTTGCTGCTATTGATACTCGTGATGATGTTCTTGATGCCATACGTGGCACCAGACTTTCGGATCCTGAGAGTTGGCGCTCAGTTATTCAGAATGCGCCCTTGACGGAGCGTAAGTATCTGGGTCAGGTGCATGAGTTGCTTCGCGATTTAGCTGCTGAAGCTCATACGGAGAATGAGCCTTCTGAGGGCTACACCAATGCCTTTATCTACAACTATCGGACTGGATCTTGCGTCTACTACGATCTTGGTCGGTCCTAACGACATGATTATGACAGAGACAGAATACTACAGTATTTACCTGGGCATGATGGTGGTTTTCTTTTTTTTTTTTTCTTTTGCGGCTTCGTCCGTGGAATGGAGGCATTTTATCAGCATATTTTAAGGTTGCATCTCACAGGCGGGTCATGGGCATCATTTTAGATGCATCTCTTGCTTTTTACCGTGGAGTTTTATCTTTAACACATAGCATTATCTCCTCTCATTTTCATGGGTTAGCGAGAGTTGGGTTCTATACCCTTATGAATAACGCCAATCTTAACGAGGACCACGCATGAGATGGTAACAATGATCTTTTCCTTCTAATTTCCAAATTTTCAAAAAGGTATCGCTATAGTACATGATAGATAAAAACAATCAATTCCGCATTTTTGTATCGCCTTCACTAGCGTAGAGAAAGCCAAAGCGAGTATTTCTAATCGCTCTCATCGTCGCTCCCGTATGCAACCAACGGCCCACCAGAGGGCTTAGCTACAGACTGTGTGATCACATTACCACCAGCGAGTCCACGCAAAGCAGCAACAGTCGAGCTTGAGAAAATACCACTCTGGACCTCGGGTTCCGGGGCAGGTTCCGCATAGGCGGGCTCAATCATGTGGGATTGCTCTGCAGCCTCGAGCTGGTTCATTTGTGGTGCTGATTCCAGCTGTCGTGTGCGAGAGTGCCAGACATCATCTGGGACGTCGTAACCATCCAAGCCGAAACTACCCTCGATCTTCTTGCGCTTCTTCGCTTCGGGGTCTTTGCCCTCGATCTCTGCAACGAATGCGGCGGGGAGAGCGCGACGGACGGCTTCGGCGGCTTGTTCTTCCAATTGGCGGGCCTCACGCTTCTGTGCTAATGGGTTGGGGTCGACAGTTGCCCATCTGACATTAAGCTGTATTGGGTGTTAGTATCACGCCCTTGAGCATAATAATGAAGAATAACTCACGATTTCCTCGTGATCGAGAGCCTGGTTACTCATTGCTTCCTTGGCCTGGGTATAAAGTTAGTTCTTTTGTTTTCCTGTACGTCGATTGAATCCTGCTTACAAACTGCGCGTTGGCCTCGTTTTGGTCTAGTGAAGGGTTATTATAATTCGTTCATCTGCTGGGCTTCTATTTTGCAAGGAAACTCACAAGTGACGAAGGCGACACCGCGCCCTGTTAGTACTCTTGTACGGGCAATAACACCCCACTGGCAAAAGTGGCGAGCCACGGTTTCTTCTATCGAGTCCTGTAGACATTGTCAGTTATCAACTCCCCAAATAAGAGGTAATGTTACTAACATCGACGTGGATCCGGCCCACGTAAATTGTCCTGTTCTGACGGCTAACTAGAAGGACGTTAGTTGGTGATATGGGATAGGAATCGAATATGACGTACAGCTTCCTATGCCAGACATATCCTATACATTTGTTAGTTCTGAGTTCTGAAAGTCGGATAATTTAGAGAGAATAACTCACATCTCTATAATCGGAATGCTTGTCTCTGCCGAAGCAATCAACATTGACGGGGAAAAGGTCATGGAGGGTAGGGATTCGGTGGAGATATTCGCAATCAGCACCTCGCCAGCAGGTTCCTTTCGCGAAGTAGAGCTGATAGAAAATCGATATCAGTGACAAGTTCACACAATAATTGGACCCGCATCCCGGGGTATACAACGTACACAGAAATAAGAGCCGGTGACATTATCCGCCTTTGTAAAGCCGCTATCCTTAACGGGGTCGCATCTCGTCTTCGCAGCGGTATTCAATCCATGGCGGTCATCACGGTCGCCTCCTGACCTATATCAAACAAAACACACGTTAGCATCTGCTGAAGCTCAGAGGTTATGTAAAGACCAAGCGCAATCGCGATGCGCAACACCAAAACAGTACGCTACCAGACTGCGCATGTCTGGAAGGAGCAAGCGCAGAAACACAGCGCTGCCCGTCGGAGTAAATTCTTACCATTTGCTATACCAAATGTTGAACAGGTCACCGGTCTGAGCAGGAGGTTCAGTCGAAATAGCACCGCGATCAACCTGAACTCGAGCGGGACGCTTCTTCTTCCGAATAATCTTCTTGGTCTTCTTCACAGGCTCAAGCTGAGTCTGTTGCTCTGTTCCATCGACCGCAACCTCAGCCACCTGGAGCGCCGAATCTTCCACAGGGGTTTCCGCCATAGCTTGTTTGATGTGAATGAAGAGGAACGGTCAAATTCGAAGCGCGGCGTTTAAATGACGGGAATCGTACGTAGTATGCGACGAATTGACGGGAAGTGAAATGCGGATAATAGTCGTCGACGCGCAAAGTCGTTACAAGTGTATTCGTATCGTGCGAGGCCTAAACCGGTCGAAGTAAGGTGGTTTTCAGCGACGTTGAAGCCAAAGAATCTCGAAGCTTGGGAATTCCGGTGGAGTCAGGTGATGAGTCAGCGACTTGGCAAAGAGGGCACATGTGGATTTCGCGAGAATCAACTTTGGCACGGAGATTGATGATACAGGAGATTATTGTGCAGGCAAAGATCCTGAACAAACCGGCATCATGGTGAACATTACAGAGAAGATCAAGGAGATTGAGGATGAGATGAAGAGGACTCAGAGTATGTGAAAAAATTCGATCTGCATGTCCCGCCGCCACTTTGCTAATATCGGCCCCTCTACAGAGAACAAGGCAACAGGTGAGATCACTTATGACAGGATTAAATGCATGAAAAGGGCTTGGGTCTAATTCCTGGATTTCAGAATATCATTTGGGTCTATTGAAAGGGTGAGTTGCCCACAACTGATGATCTTATCTTGGCTATATAAAATGTGCTGTTCCACTAACTCGACTACAGAAAACTTGCTCGTTTACGAGCTCAGTTGCTTGAACCAGTTGGCGGTGCTGGATCTGGCGGTGGTGCCGGATTCGACGTTAGCAAGAGTGGTGATGCTCGTGTTGCGTTGGTCGGATTTCCTTCAGTCGGAAAGTCTACTTTCTTGTCCAAGATCACCAAGACTAAGAGTGAGGCTGCGGCGTACTCATTCACAACCCTCACTGCTATTCCCGGTGTCTTGGAGTATGGTGGTGCTGAAATCCAGATTCTGGATTTGCCCGGTATCATTGAAGGTGCCTCTGAGGGCAAGGGTCGTGGTCGTCAGGTCATCTCGGCAGCCAAGACCAGTGATTTGATTCTCATGGTTCTGGATGCCACTAAGAAGGCCGAGCAGCGAGCTTTGCTAGAGGCTGAACTGGATGCTGTTGGTATCCGATTGAACAAGGAGCCTCCGTATGTATAACCTACTTCCGGCTTGAATGGTTGGGACTAATTGTGATCATACAGTAATATCTACCTCAAGGCCAAGAAGGCTGGTGGTATGAAGATCACTTTCCAGACACCACCAAAGTACCTGGATGAGAAGATGATCTACAACGTCCTGCGTGACTATAAGATGCTCAACTGCGAGGTGCTTGTTCGAGATGAATATGGTACGATACCCTGGCTTTTTCCATATCTAAACCAGGCAATGAAATGGCTAATTTGTGATAATAGCTACGATTGACGACTTCATTGATGTCATTATGAAAGACCACCGCAAGTACATTCGCTGGTAAGTCAGAACTATTATGGTCAGATCAGGTGAAACCCGGCCTTCGCTAACATTTGGAACAGCTTGTATGTCTACAACAAGATCGATAGCGTTAGTCTGGAGTTCCTGGATCAGTTGGCTCGTGAACCTTACACAGCCGTCATGAGTTGTGAGCTGGACTTGGGTGTGCAAGAGGTCGTAGATCGCATCTGGAAGGAATTGCGGTTAATGCGTCTTTACACGAAACGGTATGAATTCATCTCAGTTCCAGTTCCAGTCCAAACTTGGCTAACATGAATCATTTACAGAAAGGGAGAGGAGCCTGATTTCAGTGAGGCACTCATCGTGCGTCGGGACTCGACGATTGAGGATGCATGCGACCAGATCCACCGCACACTCAAGGATACATTCAAATATGCCATGGTATGGGGTGCTAGTGCCAGACACGTGCCTCAGCGTGTGGGATTGGGGCATGCGGTGGCAGATGAGGACGTGATTTCCATCGTGGCTAAGTAGATTTGAAGCCTACTATTGATACGAAGATAAAAATGAAGACAAGACTCAAGTTACACTTTTAAAAAAGTGATATTCAGAATATGATGTAATGAACTATGCACAAGAACGACGAAGATTGATATAGATCCCAATGTTTACCGACCAAAAATATGAAAATATGAAAATATGAAAAAGACCAAACTCCAAACCCAACCTTAGTATGAGAAAATTTAGGCAGCAGCGGCGGCAGCAGCAGCAGCAGCAATGTTCTGCATACCAATGGTAGGCTGGACACCGACACGCTCCTTAGCCAGCAGGTCCACCAGCAAGGGGCTGGGGCGGCTGTCACGCTGAGGGTACAGACCAGCCTGGCTGTTCTTGTACTTCAGGACACTGTCGAGGTAGATGTCGAACAGGTAGGAGGAGTCAAGAGGACCACCCTTGGCCTCGGGGTGGAACTGGGTGCTGAAGATGGGGCGAGACTTGTGGATCATACCCTCGTTGCTCTGGTCGTTCAGGTTAACGAAGTAGGGCTTCCACTCGGAGGGCAGAGTAGAGGCATCAACAGCGTAACCGTGGTTCTGGCTGGTGATGTGGCAGCGGCCAGTGCTCAGGTCCAGAGCAGGAATGTTGTGGGCACGGTTTCCGTACTTGAGCTTAACAGTGCGGGCTCCAGCAGCGAGAGCCAACAGCTGGTGACCCAGACAGATACCGAAGATGGGAACCTGGGAGGTCTCCATCAGACGCTTCAGGTGGTGAACAGTGTCCTGGCAGTGAGTAGGGTCACCAGGGCCGTTGGAAATGAAGACACCATCGAAGTGGTGGGCCACCTTGTGGATGGGGAAGTCGAAGGGGAAGACAGTGACACTAGCACCACGACCAACCAGGCTGCGCAGGATGTTCTCCTTCACACCACAGTCAAGGACAGCGACGTGAGAGGTGGGGTCAGCAGCGCTGATGTGGAAGGGCTGCTTGGTGCTGACCTGGCGGACCAAGTGGATCTGCTCGGGGTCGGTGAAAGCCTCGTCCTCGTTGGCATCGTACTCCTCACCAACAGTGATACGGGCCAGGGAGGAACCCTGCTCACGGAGGAAGGTGACAATGGCACGAGTGTCAACACCGGAGATGGCGGGAACACCCTCACGAGCACACCACTCTCCCAAACTCTCAACAGCAGTCCAGTGGCTGTACTGCTCAGCAACGTCGGCGACAACGACACCGGCGGCCTGGAGGTTGGGGGACTCGAAGTACTTCAGAAGACCATTGCTGTCCTTCTCAGCGGACGGAACACCGTAGTTACCAATCAAAGGCTGGGTGAAAACCAAGATCTGACCGCGGTAAGAGGGATCGGTCAGGGACTCGGGGTACCCAACCAGAGAAGTGGTGAAAACGGCTTCGCCGGAGATGTTGGAGCGAGCACCGAAAGACTTGCCGGTGAACATGGGACCGTCACGGATAGTGAAGGTCGCAGGCTCGAGAGCAGCACGCTGACGGACGGTAGCCATGAAGCGAGCCTGAGCAGGAGTCTTCATGGCAGTGAAGGCCTGAGCCCGGGTGGGCATGGCCTTGAAGAGGTTCATGAACATTTTGAGAGATATGATACGAGAAAAGATACTGAAGGTGAAGCCGGTGGGTCAATTCAGTTGATGGAGGCCTTCCAAAGGTGGTCTGAAAGGAAGAAATGTTAGTATATCAAGAGAGATTCGAGGAGTGATCGAGAAGAAGATCGGAAAGTTGCAGATGGAACATACCCGAGATGTAGTCCTGGGAGGTGAAAGTAGATGGTGCCAAACACATAAGCGCGACTGAGGTTATAGCAGTCAGAAGAAGGGGGGGAAATAAAATTCCTTAGCGAGACATGAGGCGTTCAAGATACAAAGTGGATAGGAATGGAAACTGGGGAAAGAGAGAAAGGGAAAAAGGCGGACGAAGAGGTTTTTCGGTTGACTCAAAGGGCACGTGCCCACACCGACTCGGTATAGTAAGCGGTGGCCAATTATGCCGACATCGGATACGGAGTATGGTAAACTCGTATTTAACTGGTTCATTTGTACCTTATCTACGCGGATCCACGATCGATTCTCTCTCTCACTTTCGTAACAGATATACCAGATACACACCGCTAATTATTATACAGCAAATCGCAGCTAATGCATTTGATATCCAGATGAGATAGATTGAGTTACCATTATTATCAGATATATTAAATCTAGACCTTCTCATTATATTAGGAGAGAGATACTGGTACTCACTATGTCCGGTTCAAGGTCATAATTACCAAACTCTTTGAACCCCTGATAACAAAGGGTCAATCCCTTCCACGGATGGAAGTCAGTGGAAATCGACTCACCGTCATGATCGTCCTCTATCAATTGATTACCCAACCGTAACTCAATCGGACTCCACATCCCAGCCACCTGCATCAAGACAACTCAGCTGCAGACTCAATTGCAGACAAAGAGAGAAAAACCTACTACTTGAAAGTCCAATCAGAATACGCCGATTCTGCAAGGTCCAGATGTTTAGGGTGTAAGCGGTCCGATCCTGCATAATGCCTTAATTCTGGAGTCGTTGATCCACGGAGATTTCCGCATTTTGAAATCCTCTGAAATCCTTCCAAGGCTAAGAAATTGATATGATGGATCACTTGAAGTCGGTGAGAAGATATGCGCTGGCAGAGATTACTCACTAGGTACTACCTAGCGATATAGACATCTAGAAGGGCCCGACTATATTCAGAATGGGATTTTCTTCAGATGAAATCTTCTACACATGTGGATTAACACTTGGACTTTCAGTTCAGGTTGACATAAATCACTCAAATTAGTAAAATCTAACAGGAATATGCCTGTATCACAGTACTAGTACGTCGGGATATGACGCGTACCTAGACTAGGTCTTTTACATCGAATACCGCCAAACATGCAGTATAGCTGAAATGAGAACAGGACTTCTAGTATGAATTGACTATTCAGATATCCAAGATGATACTGCACAGATATTTTATCAATGTTTTTCAGTCATGGCTATCGTGTCGATAGTATCATGATGTAGGTGTTTGGCACTCTCCGACATTTTGAAGTTCTCCAAGTTGAAGCTTCTTGAAGAACCTACATACCAGTTGACAGGTCTATGGATTGAGCCAGTCCTTTGCTTCAACTCTCCATTTCTTTTTATTTTATTCCTCTTCGAGGTCTTCTCTTATTTAAGTACTATCACATACTAGTACTACTAGACACTGGCATATATCCTTATCCTACGCATGCCAGGTACATCCATGGATCATGATGTTGACCTTGGCATTTTCCCTGCCGCGAGCCAATCAACCCGCCCGCCTCCGCGATGCTTCCCATACACCTCCACACGTTTACAATGAGCGACGCCACGTCTCGGAAACGCTCTCGCGCTGCATGTCTATCTTGCCAATCTCGCAAGCGCAAATGCTCAGGCGATCAGCCATGCGCAACATGCGCCCAAATGGGCGCCGGCGCGGATTGTCACTACAGCACGGCCCCACGCAAAAGGCGCATCCGGCCCAGTAGCGCATACGGGGCGACACTGCCCTCACTAAGTGAGCCGCAAAGGGCCGCAGTCCCAGATAGACTATCTGACTCTGTGCCCCCAAGTGGAAACATCTCTGGCAGCGCTACCTCTCCAAATACATTTAATCGCGCGGATGATTCACGAGGAGTGAGTCACTCCCTCGAAGCCAATTCTGGTGCTGCGTTTGTCCGCAAGCTTGGATTACGAATCGATCCTGCCCGCGCACCAAGATTACACCTCTTTGCCTGGAATATTGGCGAGCGGGTTGTAGCAAATCATATGGTTATGCCAACGGACTCATCTCCCATGCCGGCGGCCATCACGATGCTATTTGCGCATGAAGTAATGCATCGATTGGCAAATACATTTTTCGAGAAAGTAGATTCTTGTTACCCGTTTCTTGAACGTGGGGATATAATGTCCCGTATTGCTAAACGCTGGGAGCAATCTGATCCCAGATACGGACTAGAACAACCCTGTGACGCTGTGTTTTATGGCATCGCAGCATTTGGGCACCTGTTCTCCTGCCGAGAGATCCTACCTCCAGAGCATCTGTCCATCCTGGCAGCTCATAAAATCCTACAAAAATGCGTACTGGGATCGGAGGTCCCTTCGATTGACATGATCACAGGATGGGTCCTCCGCGCTGCTTATTTACGCATGACGGCTTCACCACATGCCGCTTGGATGGCTAGTTGTACCCTGATGCATCTTATCGAGGCTGCGGGATTACACCTCGAGTCACCTATCTCTGAAACATCAGCCCCTCTCCAAGACACATCAAATCAACTAAGCCAAACTCAAATGGCTACCCAACCCAGTATTGAAACATCCAACAGTCCAGATACTCGGCAACGGCTTTTCGGTATGGCTCGCCACTTAAACACCTGGACCTCATTTGACCTGGGTCGTTCAAGGGTGGTTCTACATGGAACAACAACTCAAACAATTCCTATATCGACATCTACTGCCATGGGCACACCCTCAAATCAAGAAACAACCCGTGCTTCCCTATTCCACCTTCTTCCTCTCTCCGAAAGTCTCGACCCAACAACATCATCCCACCAATCCTTGCAAGATCTCGAAGCATCCTTAACCTGCGTGTTGGATCTCCACTACAGTGAACCCTCCTTAATCTTAGTGCAAAGCAATTTAGCACTATGCATCTACCGACGCATCCGCGCTCTAAACCCGCACGCCTTACTCCCAGCACATTTAGACCGTGTACTCGGTCTAGCAGGACGAGGTCTCCGCGCAGCGCGCAGTATGGCAGCAGCGACTTCTCCATGGCACCAAGTTGCCAATGTACCATTTCAAGTTGTGTGTACGCTTCTGGCAATTGATAGTCGACCCGCACTGGCACTTTTGCCTGAAGCTATGGAGACGTTACGAGAGGTGTTGGGTGTTTATGATACGGCTGTTATGCGGGAGGCGTATTCGACGGCTTATTTACTCGTTGCGTTGCATCAGCGCAGAAAGGAGGATGACACGAGGGCTTTGGCCGAGGTCTTGAGGAATAATGCTGCGGCTGCGCAACAGCAGAACCAGAATCAGCATCAGCAGCAGCTGAGTGAGGGGGATTTATCGAAGAGGGAGGATGATGCTCTGCCTCTGCCTCAGGGTCAGAGTCAGATTCGTGATTTGAATGTGCAGCAGGAGACGATGCCTGTGGATGAGGAGTTTTCTTGGTTGGGGGATTTGGTGATTGATATACCGAGTTTACAGAACTTTGATATTGATCAGTTCCTTATGACGGATGTGCCGTGGCCATTACCTGAGATGGGGATTTAATGGAATCCTGCGTTTGATTTTACGATAACCACTGAAGTTTACTGTGTATACTACTTTGAGAAATAGAGTAATCTGTATAAACATGTTGAATTGTATGCTATGAATTGTGGGTCTATTGAGAAAGCAAAGGGTAATAATAGAAAACATAAGTCATGAACGCCCACATCAATGCTTGATGGAATGTCCTGGATGCGAACAGCAGAAGAGCCCAAATGAAAGGGTTGAATAAATGTAAGGCCTCTTTCATTCCTTCTTCTGGCGTGCATCTGTCTTGTGGGTAGTGTTATTGGCTCCTACACCAGACGACCAAGCCACTCGCAAAAGTCGCCAGAGAATCCAAAAGAAGCCAAGCGAGATAACAATAGTTGTTGTCAGCTCAATGTTGCGGGTATGGAAATAACCAACTTCTTTCAAATGAAGAACCGGGACTTCGACTGTCTCGACTAAGTGATCCGCGTCGGGATGCAGTTGATAAAAGAACGTACGAGGCCCGAAAAGTTTATCGTAGCCGAGATTTGTGCGATCGAAGGGATTCAGCCCCATGCCGACTTCATGATCTTCAGCACTGCAGGCCCAAAAGACGACTGGCCATGGTACATGTGCAGAACGGTATCCTGACTCCGAAGGATTAAGGTATCGAAGATGCAGAGGGATAGTAGCAGTCCAATCGGATCGTTCAGTCGTGAATTCATTCTCGACGGGTGTAGCTAACTCGAACAGCCACGTTGATCCCCAACGATTCACGGCCCAGTCTGGTGCCTCGAGGTCTGTCTCACCTGCATGAGCACGGAGGCCTGCTAGATTGTGAGACTGTAAGAATAGGGGGTCAGTTGTCCCAAGTTGATACTGGTCTCCGAACACCGATGATGGGAGAGTCAAGTATGTGTGAAGAGAGCAGGTGGTATCATCCGGTGCGGAGGGTCGGTGGAGGGAAGAATGGGGGATGGTTATGGACATTGTTGGATGAAGGCCAGTGGGCTGTGCAAATGAGACCGAGTATTTGGCGGACTCGGGAAGAGCATGATGCCTCGAGGGAAATGAGAACATAGTAGGCTCTGTAGATAATTAGCTGCGTTGCCAATTGATGATACCGAACTTTGGCCGTACTGAGTTTCTTATCTTCTCCTACAACTGCTAATAATCCGCCAATCTTGATCTCATCGGCGCTGATTCCTCTCTCCGCGCCGAGCAAGCCAAACTCCACTTTATCACTCTTGGACGAAGGAGTTTTTATCTCCTCTGACCACCCGCCCTCAGGTGCAGTGCTCCACAATCCTGACAAAACTAGAGTGTTTGAGCTGCTGTCATAGTCGAGGTCAACGGTGTCGGCAGTAAGTAGTGACTCGGCAGTGCCAGAGCACTCTTTGCTCCTATCTTTAAGCCAATCGCAGTAAATTTGCTCAATATATTCGACGAAGGATTTCAAAGACGGTAGCTCGGCGTGGTATTGGAGGGATGCTGCTGCACCAGTGTGGGCGGCCTGTGGTGGGGGTGTGATAAAAGTCTCCTATAGAAATTTGCTATATTAGATAGGGCACAACAACTCGGCATAGAAATCAAGCTCATGTATGGTGAGGAAAAAGCTAGAAAAGGGATACGTACTTCAGGTTTTGTACAGTTCACGCCATTCAGCCCATCCTCGTTCGCCTCAAACGCCGTGCGGAGTAAAGAGCACAATGCCTCCCTATCAGGCAGCTCCGTCAGCTTCATGCCGGGGGATCTTGGAAGGGAAAAATAATCGAGTTCAAGGATAGACTCACGATGATTGCGTCGGAGCTAGCGGAGTATACTGGACATGCAAGCCGGGTGAAACCCTGCTAGCAAAGGGCTCGATCGCATCGAATGGTCGTTCGGTAGCCCAGCGCAGACGAAGCTCTTGTGATTGTTGAAGAACATTCCGGAGCTATGATATGGATTAGCCCCGGCTCTAAATTTGTGTATCGGCAATCATATGGAGCTCCTACCTCATCGGGGAGGTCATCCAGATCAAAGGTAAGGCGATCCTCACGGGCGGCCTCGAGGTTGTGGATTGTGAGAGAGTTGGAGGTTAAAACGGCCTGTTGGGCCTCAAAGGGCGCATCGGGGCTCTGGATATAGGTGATACGTCGTTTCATGGTGATTCTGTCAAGAGGCAAGGTGGTGTAAAGGGAGTAAATAAAGCGGGAGACACCTGCAGTGACGGAGCTTGGAGCTTCTCCGCATTCCCTGTTTAGGTTTAGGGCCAATCTGTTATCTACACATACACAAGATGTGCAGAGTCAACGTTCATACAATTTCCCTACAACATCAACTTGAATTAAGGCATAAAAATTGAAGTCAATAATAATAAAACATTTCATTTCTGTCATTGCTGTCATTAAGGCCACCCATGAGTAAAATAGTACCGCTCACACTAACGCCGAATTATGCTAGATAGGTTCATAGATATTTTGAATCTGCTCACAGAATCTGAGCGAGAGCAGCTTTCTGGTCAGATGAAAGGCTGGTTGGAAACTTGACATTGACCTTGGCAACCAGATCACCACGATCGCTGGGTTTCTTTGAGACAACCATACCCAAGCCAGGGAAGCGCTCTTCGTGTCCAGGCTGCGTGGGACCGGGCTTCGAGACACGGATCGATCTGCCGTCAATTGTTCGAACAATACGTTCCCATCCAGTCAAGGCCTCCTTCAGTGTGAGATCAATGTTGGTTACAAGGTCATCGCCGACACGCTTGAAATCAGGGTGCTCTTGCTATAGTTCCAGTTAGTGGGAGTTCATTAATAGAGCGGATCGTTGGTACATACCTCTTTCACAATCAGGTGCACATCCTGGCGGCCACCCTCCTCTTGATCTCCAACATTCTTGTACTTGATCTTGGATCCAGCTCGCAAACCAGGCTTGATGGTCGCCTCCAGAGTCACTTCTTCAACAGTGCGCTTGCCGTGAGAATCAAAAGTCTTGCTCTTAGTCTTGATCTTCTTTGTTGTGCCCTTGAAGATCTCTTCCAGCGTCAGAGGAAGATCCTTTTCAACAATGGTCGGTTCGGGTGTCGGGGCACGGCGTGCCTTTTGCGATGCGTTTGGTGGTGCTCGGCTGGGTCTGCCGCGTCCGAATCCTCCAGGCATACCTCCGGGCATGCCACCAAGCATGGAGAAGATATCGTCATCAAAATCGCGCATTCCACCACCAGTACCACCACCGCCGGCACCTTTGGCGAATTCGCGGAAGATATCGTCTGCATTGCTGAATCGGAAACCGCTGCCACCGCTTGGGCCACTGGAGAAGTGGAATGTTCGTGCGCCTCCACCGCTTGGCATGCCACCAAAGTCGAAGCCACCGGGCATACCGCCACTGGCACCACTGCCTCCTCCACCAGTCGAGGGGGGCGGGCCTCCACGAAGAAGATACTCGAGGCCGTATTGGTCGTAGATCTTGCGTTTTTCAGGGTCGGAAAGTACTTCGTATGCCTGCGAAACATCTGTGAATTGAATGTTAGTTTTCGCGGTCGGAAAGCGGGGAATACTCTCATGTTCTGTGAGAAAGGCGCACACCAACCTTTGAACTTTTCCGAGGCCTGAGGATTATCCTTATTTTTATCAGGATGATACTTCAAGGCAGCCTTGCGATACGCCTTCTTGATTTCATCCTGGGTGGCACTTGGGCTGGTGCTCAAGGCATCATAGAGCTTGGTCTCTGCAACCATGATGGAATTGAGTTTGACGTTGAGTGAACAGGTAAATACCGGCGTGACAACTGCGCGTTGTGTTTCTTTTAAGAAACACGGTTTGTGTCGGAGCAGGAAGAGGGGTGTTCTCGAATGACGTAGAAGGTTCGAAGAATAACGAAGCGGTCTACGCGTGACGAGAAGGAAGACACGGAAACATTGAAGGAGACAGGAATAAAGGAGAGACGACGCGATCCGGGCGCAAGGCAGACAACCTCAGAATGATGACTGAAATTAAGCGAGGATCAGGCGATATGAGAAACAGGGACAACTTGACACCTTAAACTCATGGAGTATGACCTCGGGAGGAAGTGACGTCTGAGTCGTGACGCCTACGGGATCAAACCTTGGAAGCTTCGAGAACTTTCCATGAAAGTGATGATCTTTATACTTGGCTGTGGCTCAATGAACCCTTTGACAGTTCCAAAAATAACTTGCATTTGTTGCAACTAAACTCGTTCTTTGTCTAATTGATCAAGGATTGTCAAACTTGCACATTGAAGATGGTGATACTATCACTAGTTTCATCAGCGGCTCGGCCCCACATTATCATGATCAAGAGTGATTAGTAGCTGAGATATTAATATTATACAATTATAGATATTACATATAGACTTCAAATTGGTTTATGTCCAGATTTTCTCAGTGCGCTTAATCTTGTATAAGTTGTATTGCTATTGCATTGAAAATTGAACGTTCTTGCATACAGGAAAAGGATGCCAGTGGATTTATACCGAAAATATCTCCTGAAACACAAGCTAATATATGTAGTGATGGAGCTCTAAAAGTCTCGGAAGGGTTGAAACAATCTGAAGGCCACACCTGGGCATGTGCAGTGGCAAATTGAACCTAGAGTTGCTGGAAAAAAAACTTGAAAGCTCTCGTCGTATCACTTGTTTAGAAAACAATAGGTGCCGCAATGGGCTCCATTGCTAAGGATCCCAGCTTGAATAGGATAGGCAGCATAGGCTTTATCAGTCGATCAAGCCTTAGCATTGTGCTTGGTTAAATGAACCAGCAATGGTGGTTTCTGCCAGAATCCAAAGCTTTTCTGAACATTCCATTTGTCTGAGCTCATGTCAAGGGTCATGTCAAAGCTCCAGGTCATCTTGGCTACAATCAGCCTCATTTCCGCATACCCGAGACTATCGAAGTTTATGTTTATTAGTTTCAAGGCTTTTAGTTGCTCGGTATCCATGGATTATATCTTGCAGACTTACTTTCTTCCAATGCAGTTTCGGGGCCCGAGGGAGAATGGTACCATCGCCGAACGATTGTCGGACTCAAAACGTTTGTCCCTAGTCTCCAGCCATCGTTCCGGAATAAAGGAATCAGGCTCGGTAAAATGAGATGCCGCATGATAAGTCGAATAGTGAGCACCAGAGACAGAGGTCTATTAAAATTAGCATCACCTAATAACTCGAGGAGAATAGAGGAATAAACACCTACCCCTTCTGGAACCATCTCTCCATCAATCATCGCTCCACCTTTTGGTACAATACGTGGCTGTATTCCAGAGACTGGAGGGTAGCAACGCAATGCTTCCTCGATAACGGCGTTGAGATATGGTAGCGTACTAACAGCCTGGAAATTGATGTCATTGTATGATTGGAAAGACTCTCGGATCTCTTTTTTCAACTTTTCATATGCCTAATCAAGTGTCAATCTCAGTAACTGGAATGATGAGGGTTGAAAAGCCTTGTCTATGGAAGAGTTTAACTCACCGGGGGATTCTTCAACATATAATATGTCAAACCAGATAAAAGAGATGCTGATGTTTCACTTCCTGCGACAATCAATAGAGCACAATTCGATGCTAGCTCACGTTGGGAGATAGTATTAGCCTGGGTCTGAGCTTCATTGCTCTTTCCAAGGATAGATGTGATAAGATCCGGTCTATCCGTCGTCTTGTCCAAGCGAGATTGTAATTTTTGGGAGCTCAAATCTGTATGGTCCTTCGCGAGCGCTTTTACCTTTTGGGGTAGTAGCATTTCCAAGAATGGGGCCAGCAAGGGGTAAATCGTAAGTGGCCGGAAGACGATGACTGATTTGACAGACAAAAAGAGGTTGGTGATCCAGAAGTGATACTCCTTTTCCTTCAAACAACCAAATGAATCTCCCCACACTAAATCACCGATGATATCAAAGGTAGTAAAATTGTGCCAGCGGCAGAGATCGACCGGATTTTTGAATGTCGAGATCTCTGTATTCAAGCAATCCACAAGCAGATCAACATAATGATGAATCAGGCTTTCCTGCTCTCGCAAGGTCTTTCCTGAAAAGCCATTTCCCATCAGACTTCTAAATCTCGTATGAGCTTCTTCATCACCGTCGATGATACTTGGGCCTAATGGGCTTTCGATATAGAAAGAAGAATCCTTCAGAAAGTTCCTGGGTGTGTTGATATCTCTCCATGCTTGAGCACTGCGGTCTATGAAATGAAAGTTAACATATGCCTTTATAGCAACGTTGATGCAGGCACTGCCAATTCCTTCGAAAGAAAACTTGACTTACAAATCAGAGTTGTGGGCCCCATTCGAATAACGTCTCCATATTTATTGTGCAGTTCATGAATCTTCATGGAAAGCTGTCCAGTACTAAAAGAAGGCATGTAGTAAGTTAGCTGGCTGTGAAATAGACGATAGCTTGAGAAAGAGGCATAGAACTGAAGAGATGGAAACTGACACGGTCCAGTAGAGCATTGGGATCATTCTAAAAGACAAAAATTAGCACTAAAATTTAGATCCAGGGGTTCAATCTTTGGATGGGTTTCATAATTTGGAGCCTGTGAGTGGCCAAGTACTTACGAGACTGCTGCCATTTTTGGCCCTGGAAATTTGGCGAGCGGACTCCAAACCAGATTATAGACCATATTCCCGACAAAGTAGACGGAGAAAAGCTGATGGGATTCTTAGCATTGTATTCGTTGGAAGTGCAGGGTAGGGGAACCAAGGTTAAATGCCTTACAGCGATGAAAATGGTTGGCATATCATTTATACGGGCGCCAAGCTGCCCAAAAATGACGCCGATGATTGATCCCGCCATAGCGAGTCGTTGTTTGGATACTGATGAGCTACTGTGAATGTCAGAAAGCTTGAGGAGTGATCTTGGAAAATAATGGGAAATCGATACAGTTTATAAAACTTGGGCAGTATGAGATGAAGCCATCATCTGATAATCACACAGGCGGTTTCAAGTACTACTTCTACAGTATAATTCGAGTACAAAAATTCCTCTTAGCAAATTGATTGTTTCTGGCCAAGAATAAGCCAGCCATGATGTCACTTGTGGTTGAAGGTCTCCGAAGTGAATATGACAGCCTGGGATGCATGATGACAGTTACTATGGATGTATGCAGTTGTAAACCTTGGAATAATTCAAATATGCCAAGTAAGGTTTGATTTCAAGCCTTATGGCACCACATTGTCTAAATAGCTTCTCGGATGTTTCGACGTAGATTTCAGACCAAAGCTTCAATACTAGTCTTTATCAATATGATATAGCATGAGATGGATGGGTCTGCTTAGTGCTCCTGCACGTGTGTATATCACTTGAATAGTGTGGAGACTGCCGCCCGTATGCATTAAACCATTGAAAAAATACTAGTATATAATCGTTAATACGAATAATTAACTTTTTTGTCCATAGGACGATAGCACTGCAGGGCTTATAGTCTTGTTTTATTCAATTCAAATTGGGGCATTTGTACTAGTAGCCGCTTTCAAAGGGAAATAAAAATAAGATAAATTTTAGATTACGCGTGAATATTTTAGAATGAGGGCTCTATTTCTTGAGATATGACCTTGTAAGTGCATAGTAATAGTACACTGTCTTTACAATAGTGGTTTAGCAAGTTGTTGCTACCATATTCTCTTTGGTTGGCCAAACTTGGAGTAGCATATCGAGCTTGAAGGGCATATTAGTTATAAATAAGACCAAAGGCCCATTGAACTATATTGTGCGATCAGAAACAAAACACATTTATTTTTTTGACTTGCTCTCAAGTTCCGTTGCCATACAATGACACTCTCCAGAGCCGACTATGTTCGCTACTTGGGCGATTATGTGAAGCGAGACTTTCCGAAGCAACTATCCTACTACGCTGATAACATCACATTTCATCATGCCGATGGTCAATTCGACTTAATGACCACGAAAGAGTCAATTCAAGATCACTGCAATCATATCGATAGAATATGCCACAAGCACGTCATCCCTATGGTGCTTATGAACGATGGACACAAGATCCTGTCTATAATCGAGAATTATTTTACATACCGCGAGAAAGCAGAAGCCTATGGCTATCTTGTTGAGCCGGGAGAGACCGTCAAGATTTGTTCGTGGACAGTCTACGAAGTCGAGGACCGGAAAATCCAGAGACTTGTTACAAACTTGTTTCAGAAGTGGAACCTGGGCAAGGCCGACATTCGAGAAATGATCCAGGAGAGTGTTTCACGCGCAGAACCCGACTTGAGAGATTTCTACCCTTCGACTCAGGGTTAAAATACTTGCACCGCGGCAGGTATTGGCTAATTCAGGTGCAGCTGGCACTGTGTTGGAGATGACAGCGGGTTATAAGGGCGGGAAAGCACTTGAGATGGCTTTCCAGGTTTCGGATGGTGCAGAAGGTCTTCGGGATTTCCGAGTCACATATATCAATCGCCGACCGGATGGCTAGCCTCATATCTCCATATGCACATGTAGTGTTATTATCTTGGTCATACGCTTTGTTGAGTCCTGTCTTTTGTCAAATAGCAAAGTAGAAACAGCCCTGGAGTGATTCAACTTCACAATTCATTTCGGTCTACCGTTTTTGATGATCATCTACTACATAAACTTGAGTTCACCAGTATTTTGATATTGCATCATGATTTCACATCCAGAACTCAAATCCGCAGGCTCAGGTACGGCACTTGGGGGATAGCGTGGTTTTTTGAATCTAGATGTCAGTCAACTTGAAGAATCAGTAAAGTTGGAATAGTCACATGTGCATCAAACAGTGTTTGATTTTAGCTTGAAATAAACCTGCTTCTCTCTAAACGCTAAAACAAGATAATCATACATATACAGTCCTGCGTACGATATCTTATACAACAGGAACTAGCCCAATCAATCGATGACATCCATAGTGTTTTCCATTCCTATATGAGAGACGGAATTTGAAGGCAGCAATCAAGAGTCATGGCTTAAGTGATGTCAGGGTTTTGGAGGCTGCAGTTTGCAATGCGACTGGCTATCCTGGAAACAGATCTCAATTGCAGGCGAGGAGATAGCCTTGGAATATTCTCAGTCCACATGTGCTTCTATCTCCTGGATGTAGTTCAAATGTCAGAAGCTCCATGATACTAAGTGGTAGCTAGCTATCTCGCCCAATGGACTGAAGAACCGATGATCTGTATAACCCATCACGATGCAGCGATATCGGATGCTGCCATTAGTCGGATCTCATGACAGATGCAGGGCCCACCTTATTGCCACCACAGCCACATTTCATAAGTCTATGGCAGTCGTATGTTCGAGAACTAGTAGATCTGAGACTCTGACCTAGCACTTGAGTATGTAGTTCAGCCACGCAACAAAATTGCTCATGGTATCGTAGTGTGTATTCCTTGGACCTTTGTCGGATGCCCAAACTCTACCAACCTATTGCCTAGCCACCGGAGTTATCTGCTCTGTATACCAATTTGAGACTTGGAAAATGACGATATCCTCAAGAATACCTTGGAATCGGATAGATTACGACGTGAAATACTATGAGAAAATGAATAATTCATCACAGGAGGACTCAGAGATTATCACCTATTTGAGTATATAAGGAAACAAGTCTCCCCAGAAGTCAAACTCACTACTAAACGCTCCAGACTCGCAAAGAATTTGTTTCTGAATATTTCAACTTGATACTAGTACACTGGACTCAGAGAGTCTGGCATCTTCATAGTTCTCCATCTATTTCCCCAAGGCTATCAGCCAACCCATCAAACCACCGACACTAATATGCCGGCCACTGACATTGAGTCGATAGAGCGAATTCCTGTGCATTTCCCTGAATTTTTTGCTTTATTTCTCGCTCCAAAGCCTAGACTCAACCCGCACTATGAAAGTATCAGGGGCCCAGCTGAAGAATGGATATCAAAGTAAGTCACCCGAATCTTGATAAAATGAAGGATATAATCATGCAGCAGTCGA
Organism: Penicillium herquei; assembly: GCA_039634405.1. NCBI lineage: Eukaryota > Fungi > Ascomycota > Eurotiomycetes > Eurotiales > Aspergillaceae > Penicillium > Penicillium herquei. Next base: position 7,254,516 of record CP098388.1, read on the forward strand.
ACTTAACGAGAGAAAAGATTTTGTTCGTTCGATGAGCAAATGGCGCACGCTGTTAGTAGTACGGACTTCGCGTACTTTATTGCAATTACAGTACCTGATGCTGGCCCTGACGAATTCAGAGCATGCTGTGACTGGGGAAATTGGGTTTGTATTTGATATTTTCTTCAACTCCACTCCGTTACTTTACGTCTTGTTATATGCTTTCTGACTTCATACATCCAGGTCTTCCCATTCGACGATAGTAAGACAACAAAATTCTTGAGACCAATGGTGTGGTAGAATATGCTAAGACTTTAGTGTTCGATAATGGTCATCTGAAGGATGACCCGGTTGGATGTCGAGACATGGTTGATCGGTTGCTATTTCGTCTGCAAGAAGGAAATGAATACAAAGAGTCAAACGACGAGCTCCCTATCATCCGGGTTATTGACTCAGTCTACGATCGGATTGTCAAGGTACGCTCTATATTATTTTAGACATTTGAACTTGTGTTGACTAAACCCAAAAAAGAGATCATCAACTGGTGTTCAGCGCCGATATGCAAAGTGGATGCATGAATATGCTCATGGTGCTCTGGACCAAGTTGTTACAGTTCATTCCAAAACCAATCCTACTTTGGAAGAAGCTCTAGATATGCGACGCGATTCAGCAGGCGCAGCGCCGTTATTTGCCCTGGTTGAGTGAGTTGAGGTTCATCTTTGGAAAACCAAAAAAGTTACTGATAGGCAACGGGATTAGATACGCTCATGGTCTCGACCTCCCCGACGAGGTCTTTGAATGTCCAAGTATTAAGATGATTGAACGTATTGGCGCTGAATTTGTGGTTATGTATGTTCCAAGTCAACTGGTCGGAATTATGATGTCTTGGAACTAATGAGTAGCTATCCTTTTAGGCACAACGACATGCTATCATACAGCAAGGAAGAGGTACTTACTCTAATAGTCCCGCTTGGATATCAGGCTAATATTCTGAATTAGAAAGAAGGAGTTGAGCATAATTTGATCTCTGTCTGTCGGAATGCGGGCATGTCGGCGCAGGCCGCATTTGATAATGTGGGGGAGTTGGCAAAGGAACGGTATCGACAGTGGTATATTGCTTTGGCAGAATTGCCAAGCTGGGGACAGGAGATCGATGAACAAGTCCAGCAGTATATCGATGGAGTGCGGCGGGTAGCCCAGGCCAATCTCGTTTGGAGGTATGTTCAAAGGAATTCCGAGGCGGCATGGCAATAAGACATTGACGAAATTATTTGAATTTAGTTTCAAATCAGGTCGTTACTTTGGAAGCGAGGTGGAGACTATTTCTGCGACAAGGACTATCTACGTGAGCCCGTTGAAGGCGGATCTGGACGAAATTACTGCAAGAGGAGGAAAGGCCACCGAGGTCATGTGAAGAATTGTTGGACAAGACACTTTATGCACCAGGCGATAGGACGTATATGTTGTATCCTCGCTGGAACTTGAACTTTCGGGATTTGGTTTCAATGTTGAAGTTTGGTTAGGTTCATGTATACGATGAGAACATTGAAGCTTGAAATTAAGTGTCTTTGAATTTTTAATGTTGAATATTGGTTAGAAGTGCTTCATAATATTCATTTGAACCATAAGAACGAATAAATTGACGCTAAAATACTGTGTAGTAGTAGCTCTAAGGCACCACAAGAGTAATAGTTGGGAATTCTAAATCTTCCCAGTTGGCTTATCTATCACAATGTAGTCTTGAATGACTGCTGTGTTATTAAGCACGCTGGCAATTTGATCTTCGGTACATGTAGACTCTAGAGAGAGAATGTAACACACTGGATCAGGGCTCTCAGGCAATTCATTCTTAATATGCCAAGTCGATTGAGGGCCAGTTGTCGAGTACGATGCATTGCGTGCAGTGTCGATCTTACCGGTTGCCAAGTCCCGATTGAACAAAGAACGGTAGAAGATCTCGTAGGCTGTCTGTGGCTGATAAGCTGGCACCTCATGACCAGCCTGATAAACCCGAGCAAAGGAGAAGTTGCCATGTTGACGAACTTGACCTCCGATATACGATGAGTTGGTACGAATCGGTGAATATCCAGCTGCGCGGAACGCAGGAGACTTGGAGTATTCAATTTGCAGGCTCACATCTTCACCACCAATCCAATTGCAGGCATAGTCCCGGTCGCCGTAGACAAGGGCGACTTTGATCCCAGAGTCTAGGACATAGGCGATATCATTAAGATAACCATGGGTATCAGCGCGGGGATAGTCGCCTGTAGATGCAAATCCCTTGTATACACTGTCGATCGATTCGGTGAAGTTGATGGGGACCCCCAGAGCACCCTGGACCCAATTTTGACTCAGGAACCCAAAATAGAATGGCGGTGGGAATGGATCGGGATCTTTGTGAGTAATATCATAGTATCCCCGACCGGCGAAATTAGGATAAACTCCTTCCACATTATTACTGCAGAAACTAGATGCTTCAGCGCATGCCTTATTGACCGTCTCGTTGTTGCCATGCATCTGTGGGTCACCTTCTGATGCAAGGGCACGACATTGAACCATAAGGTCCTTGCACCCACCAGGGCGGCTCCATGCATGCATGGCTCGGTCGTACAGCGTTTTGTTGATGGCTTCTAACCCATAGGTATTATTATACGCCATCATCGGGTAGGTCGGCTCTTGGATTAGAAGATCGATGCACCCATTGATGATTCCCAGCGTATCCAAGTGGATGTAATGCGATTCCGCAGCTGCGGAGAGAGTGCCGTTCTTGATCTTCTCATTCTGCTCCTGGAAGAACGCAGTAAAAGCTGGGCCATAACGCCCGCCGTATGACTCCGTCCAGATGCTAACACGATCGTCATGTGGCTTGTACTCCGGGAACTCGGAGAACCAAGTCTGAGCAAAATGCCAGAGTGAGCGAGCCGCATTCTCCGTGCTGTTCGCTGACATGCTCTTATTCTGACTTGTTGTTGTGCCGACGTAAAAAGTATTGTTCTGGGTCGGAACGCCATGTGTCCATTCCGATACATTCCAGGCCGATTTGATCTGGTCAAAAGTACCATTTGTGGGAGTGTCGTAGCTAAAACCAACCTGATTGGGCTGATCGATGTACAGCATATTGACATAGTTGCTCCAGGACCAGGGGTTGAGCTCGGTCGAATTAGAATCGGCCTTGACGATACAGGGACCATTCTCCTGCAGGAGACCGATCATGGATGAGCTACCGGGACCTCCATTCATCCAAATGGACAGCGGCGCATTTTTGGGATTATGACGCGCTTCGAAGAACCAGAAGAAAGTGTTGATAGGATATGGCTGGTCAACTTGTACATCTTCCAGTGTGCCGGGGGGCAGATGAACGTAGCCGGAGTAAGATTTGACCCCTGGAGTTGTTTCGCATAGGCCTGGCTGTGAAAGATCAGTATATAGCGACTTCTTACCATGTTGTACGGAGACTGAATGTACCTCTTTGTATGATATTTTGACCCCTTCTTCATGCTTGGATTTGACGACTTTCAGTCCTTCGGGAGTAGGTGGGAAATATTGGGCTGCTGCCAGTCCCACCACGGAGCTGGCCAGCAGCCATTTGGTAAATATGGCCATGATAAAAAGGCGGGGTGAAATTCGGAGTTGGAGATGGGGGAAAGTGGCTGGTTTATAAATCACATCTCGGCAATGCAGTAGTAAGTGGAGACCCGAAGTGAAGCTGTGACCGGGAAGTGCCCGGATGTAACCAGATAAGAAGCTTAGTGAAAGATAACACCTTGGGAGCAACTCATCATCCCTTGGTTTCAAATTACTACTTCTAACTCCTGTAAATGATGGAGGATTCCAATTCTCAAGTTTGTTTAAAAAGATGTAAGAGAATTTCCATTTTCTGCAGTTCAACTTTGGATTTGAGTATCTGCCGAGGTCATAGTCGACTTAGCTCCGTTTATTAGCACAGATAGTACACCGCTTCATCAAGTAGGGATTGGATATTTCTAGCGCAGGCTGGACGATAGGTAGTAGTGCCAAAGAATATCAATTTCGATTCATTTCAAGTGTGATAAAACAAATTTTGAAAAATGCAACATTTCTAAACACAATCTGGTACACATTCATATCGGACAATTTTCGATCACTCCAACTTGAACAAAACAACCACCCACAATCTTACAACATCAAATTCAAAGGTTTCAAGTCAAAGCATTCTCATACTTAAGACTTGAAGTGGAACAAGTATCGCATCCGTACCTGATCTGCCGAAGGCATACGATGCTCATGCGGTATGACCATTGTCGGTTGAGCAAAGTTGTAACTCTCGCCAACTGCAATATCAAGCATCTGGACACCTTCAAGATCAGGGTGGATACACTTGGCATCGCGGTATTTAGCCCGACTGGGATCAGACCTCTTTGCGATACTGACTTCACAGAGAAGCATCAGTAATGGCCCCTTGACATGCCCGGCCTTCATGGAATATGCAGTAGAGATCCCCGCAAGCTCAGAGGCGAAAATTCCACTTTCCCGAATTCCTCCACGCAGGCCCTGACTGAAGATGCCAGAGAAATTGGCGTTGGGGGACCCATGCCATAGGAGTCGTCGTCGGCCATCATGCTTCTCTATCCACTTTTCATATCGCTGGACTTCCTGTAGACGCTCGATGCGGAAGATATTGATAAGGCTGAAAGATTTCTGTTCGTTCAATTAATATTGAGCAAAGTTGATATCGGGGAGATTTCCACATCAGTGGCATGCTTAGCTTACACGTACTCCAGGGTAGTATGGCGAGCTCCCCGTTGAGAAACGAAAATAATTCGAGAGCTGGTTGTGTTCGGTCGTAGATGGGTCGACTGTGTGCACGGGTTAGTCATGCGGAGAGTAGAGGAGTAATTATCTTGAAAAAAAGTGAAGACTTTCCTAAACGCATGGTGCGAAGACCGACGGCTCGGTGTATATGTTGCGCAAGGTGCGCCTCAGTCCATCCGGGATAATCCAACTCTTGTTGAGGGGCCAAAGAGATGATGCGGTGATATGAAAGATGCTCATATTCATCCTTGACCGATTCAAGATCAACGGAAGTGCTCAACTTAGGAGAGTCAACCAGAGTTCGATAACACTCGATGAGATTCGACCACTCTGCTTTCTTTTTCGTGAAGTCTGAATAAACCAGCAGCTGCTTCAAGATCGCAAGACAAAGGCGCAGCTCGTGCTTAACGAGGTTGAGAGGATCGTCAGGCTGTGTCACGTACTTCGATGGCACCAGGTTTTTCACTAGAGCCTTCCTGCCACCAGTGTGAGTAGTAATCAAGTCAAACACCTCATTCACCTTGGATGCCGTCCCCTCTGGATTCAAGTTCTGAAGATTAAGCCACTCATCGTTGAAGTGACATTCAACAAAAGTGAACTTGGATGAGGTTGATTTCTTGTGTCGCTCATCCCAAGTATTCCCAGTGGTATCTTGGAACAGCTTCTCAAATGCTCTCTTGGCGCTTTCAAGATCACCCAAGCCTGCACGATTTCCCTCTGTAATCACATCATCTACCTTCTCATAGCTCCAAGTATGATACTCATTCATGTGGGGGTCATGCAAAATTTGTTGACGACGGAAGGTTACCACGGGCTTCGAACTTGACTCCTTCCGTACGAGCTTGAACATCGTGGCATCGTAGACAATCTTAGCATGCGTCCAGACAATAAGACCTGTTTGAGGAATTTAAGTTAGATCATCGACGAAGTAGACAGAACCTTATGCAGAAGATACGCGCCTTTCTTAGGACCGGGGAATGCGTCATCCACCAACTCTGCGTAAAATCCATGGACCCTCAACTTGATTTTAGGAACCTTGGCTGATGGAATTTCTTTTCCATTCTCCTCTTCCCAAGCCCGTTTCATATTATCAAGTCCCTTTTTCTTCAGCTTGTCCAGTTCTATGCTTCGCAGCTCAAACCCAGAAACCGAGACCGGGTGACCCTGGGCCAAAGATTTGAAAAGCCAGCTGATGTTGACAATCTTGCAATTCTTCAGAGCAGCGATCTTCACTATTTACGATGTCCTTCTGTCAATATTGCTGTGTATGAAAATCAATCCTCAAAGATGGCACATACACTTGAATGACAAGCATGGAGCATTCACCTCAGATTCTGTGGTTATGAGGTGCGTGCATTCGGCGATATGCTGTGAGAAGTGTTCATATCGAATGCCCAACTGATTCGCGATGTCGAAAATTTTAGCTACATGTAAATACTCCAGTTAGTACTAGCGGCATCAACAAATCAACGGTACTATGGTAATGGTAATGAGGGTTATGAAGCTTTATACAGACAGTGAGTATGTGGAGGAAATCTTCCATGTAGTGCCATCACACAATCTGAGTACTTCGGACCTGGGGCACTCTTTGGTTCCTCAGGAAGAGGGACAGTACTGCAACTCTCAGGAACCGAGGGGCTACAGCAGCTCGGTTGAGCTGACTTTGAGCAGACTGCTTTAGGTTTCGTCATGGCGTCCACTGTATTTCCCATCCGCGGGAGAAAGGCAGGTAGGAGAAAGGAGGAAGGAGCGCAGTATTCCAGTGTAAATTAGAATATACGCGTCTTGGAAGATGATGAAGGATTGAAGGGAGATGGAAAGTGAAGGTAGAAAGGTAACCAGAATTGGAGGGCCTTTCTTTATGCTTGGTATAACCTGGAACATGCCGTCAAACCATCGTTGCCAGTGATTGTCGCCAGCGGGCCATCAAACGGAATAGAATCCTAAGGAAAGTGAGGTAAACATTCGAATTTGAAATCGTCAAACTCCCAGTTGAAATTATACCCAAATGTGCAAATCAAATTTTCTATGTGCTCACTGAGTCACGATTTGGAGTATTGATTTCCCAGTCTCAATTCCTTGGGAGGCTCATGTGCAAGTTGAGGATCAAATTTGGGATGAAGGGGATTCTCAAATCGAGGCAAATAAAGAAGTGGAAATTATTTGAGTATTGCAAGATGATTCTGACATCTAGGTACTGAATAATTCCACGTTGTGAAGAAAATAAATAAAATTATCGCAGGCATGTAGATTCATGCTTACCTTCCAAGGAAACGTATTATTCATGGAGGTATTCAAAATTGATAACTCCAAAAAAACAGCACATGGCCTTGGAGGGAGTGCAGGCGTATCATTATAAAAGCGAATGTCAATACAAAAATGACCCACGAGACAAATCCACATCATGGGCTCTAATTACTCGTGAAGTAGTTGAAAGCTAGCAAAGGACCCAAGTTGATCTCCTTTGCCCACGCATCAAGATTATACCGGATCCGTGACATGTTGCCTAGGTTCTTGCCATCGGCAGGAGCATACTTCTTCGTCTCAAAACCAGCTGGCTCTTCATAGAGATAGAAGGTGTAGCGGTGAGGTCCACTTCCTGGCGGGGGAGCAGGACCGATGTAGTTGGCAACAAAAGGTGCAGTCAGATCAAGTTCTCCGGATTCCGAGGCCTTGACACCAGGTTGAATCCAGTGAAGAATAGGTCCAAGAACACCAAAAGAAGGGAAGGGGGCGTCAATGTCAAGAGAGACCACTAGATAGGTCTTGGAGGTGGAGAGGCCACTGAATGACAGCTTTGGTGGAGATTGAGCTTCTATAGGGCGAGTGAGTATCTTATCATCTGTGCCACCTCCAGGGGATCTAACCTGCTCGAGGAATGTACAGTCCTGGCTGGACATTTTCATGGGTTCCCATAGTTAGGCCCAGAATTTTGGACTTGTCACCGTCAATGAGTGACAAGCCCGCTTGAATGCTTTTCTCTGAGGGCATAGTGGTCGGTATTAAGGGCTGATGGCGTAACAGAGGAGAGATGAAAGGATGAGCTTGATTCCTTGAGGTCAGTTTAAAATTGGAATGATGTTGTCCATTATTGACAAGCTTTCGGAGATAACCGGACTTAACAAGATATCTCCTCATACATGGCTTATCAATATTTCAGGCCGCCAATTGTAAAGAGATAGAAATATCATTCGTGTACTAGTACGGAGCACTGGTGGCCTTGATAACGACATCTTGCGCTGTAAATCTCTGATTGTCAAAACGCTGCCAAACTATAAAATGCCTAAAAATCTCACCCTATGTCCAAACATGAATTGATCCTAGAGCTACAAGCTCCCAAAATGGGCACCGAGTATCCATTTCATTCCGAGATCAATGCATCTACCTTAACCTTGAACCTCGAAGTTCCTTCTTCGGGATATGCTACCATAAATTCGCGAGCAAATTCTAGGCCCTTCCAAGTGGTGTTGTTTGTAAAATCGAATTCCCTGACGAGTCTTGCGATAACCATATAGAGCTCAGCATAAGCCAGACTGGTAATGAGTTAGCAATGGGTGCAATATGCAATAGACGGAAACGAATGTCAAATCATACTTCATGCCTAAGCAGATTCGGGTTCCCCTTGAAAAGTTGATTAGATAGCGATCCAATCTTTCACCCTTTTCAGCGGCTTGAATCCATCTTTCTGGGTTGAATGAATGAGGTTCTGGGAAGATCGCAGGGTCGTGCACAATAAAGTGGACTATTTCGCTGACAGGAGTCTGGAAGGCTAAGTTAGTGCTTTTGATTGTGGTAATATTAACGAAAGTCTGGTTACTAACCCCCGGAGGAATAGTGAACTCGCCGTACACCAGGGCTTCATGAGGTGCAACACGAGGCGATCGACCAGCGACACCTGTGGACATACGAATACATTCACTCACAACTGCAGACTAATTTCAGTTAGTGGAATCTGTGACAATCTTGCTTAATCGGAATAGTCAAAACAAACCAAGAAGGGAAGTTGTTTCAGCTCGTCCCAGGTTGGCTGGGAATCAGGTGCTGGCATAAGAGGAAGTATCTCCTCTCGTATCCTCAGCCTGATGCTCTCATTAGAATTGATATGGAAAAAGGCCACGGAAAGTGCTCTGCTTGTTGTCTCGGTAGCAGCATTCAATATTGTGAACGTCTCATCGACAAGACGCTGAGGACCATGCAAGTGCGCAGGAAGTTGATCGATCACAGACTTCATGACTGGAGCATTCTTGGTAGCATCTGTATTTCCAGAAAGGAAGCCCAAAATACACCCGCGAATACGCAGCTTCATCTCCTCGACATCGTATGTAATGGGAATCATAACCTTCAAAATCGACAGTGGGATTCTCTTCATGATCTTCGGCATGATTGGAAAGAAGAAATTCAGATGAGACCACTGCAGGATACCGTTGACTCCATCTCGAACGTGCTCGTTAAAATCTTCTGTGTCGAGGTTTCCACTGTGATAACCAAGCATATATTCATAAATGATATCCGCAGTTAAACCAGCAAACCCAGAATCTATGTTGACAACTCTTCCGCCCCGAAAAGCGCTTCTTATGTGACCACAGAGAATGTCAAGATGTTTCTGGATAGTGGGCTCGATCTTCGTGATTGCTGACTTGGAAAAGAATTTATTCAACGGTGTACGACATTCTCGATGCGCGTCGGCAGAGACACTAGTGAATGCAGTGCCGTCAACATCATATTGTCTAACAAAGTTCCAATCCTTCTCTCTTGGTCGGGACGCTGGGGCATAAATCTCCTCGAAGAACTCCACATCTTTAATGTGAACTTCTCGTGGTGATATTCGAATGATTGGCCCTTTATTCGTTGTCGCAAATTCAGTAACTGTTTCAACGGCGATTCACGGTATGCCACTGACCATAGATCTTATGCAACCGTTCGATCTCCCAGACATATGTTCCCCCCTTGACAACGTCGAAATAAAACTGATAAATACTGGTAGCTGCCGCTAGTTTGGGTCCTGGAATGTGTCTGAGTGGATGAAAATAGACTCGGTAGATCATTCGCATCACCAAAAAGATCAGTATTCCATAAACTGCTGAAAACGCTGGAAGGAGGAACATTTTGGCGACGTTTATTCAGGTTTTTAAAAACGAAGCACCAGTTCCTCGCATAAATTCAAAAAAGTAGGGGAAAGTCCCTCTTATTATTCTTCAGTACTACATGGTCTGTCCTTCTAATGCAGCATGTCGTATCGCTTCATTACCCACCAATCTAATGGCCATGTGAGATCCACATACAGTACTTTTCAAGTATTGTGAAGGAAAACTACAAGGGTTAATTGTAAAATCCTAATGTTATTGGCTCCTGGAATTTCCCCACTCCATGGCAGATAGGCCATAACTGTAAACAGAGTGATGAGGAATCATCAATGGCATTCAGAGCCAACCATGATCCACCTATATGCAAGAGCGGCAGAAGTACTCTTCGCTAAGGAGCTAAAAAGTGGGGAGCGAAGGATTCACGGGATGTTAGTGGCCTTGTTCAAACACTATCACTCGTGCCGGTGTAAACGGTTTCTTCAGCAAGGCGTCCCATCCACGTACTGTGGGCGGATCATTAACTGTTGGCCATTAGAAAGGTTCCAGACCGGCTCATCCTATTGGTTCTAGTAGCCCTGACGACTTTACTCCATTGGGAGTCACTGTTTCACTGGTTAAAATCAGAGAATCGGCATTTAAATGTTTGATGATGGATACGTTCTCTTCGCCCGATGCGATCTAGTTGATATCACCAGGGCGCTGGTTGAATGCCGACAAACAGGTGGATTTTCAAACAATTGAAATAACCAATAACGCATGAGATACAATCGGCAAGTCCCTTATCGAAGGGTTCGTTAATGAAGTCTAGGCGTTTGGCAGCCCGAGGTACATGTAGTGTGGGTGGTCAACCTATGCGTTAAGGGATCCTCTCTGAAATATTATGGTGCAGGAGCTCAACTCAGCAGAAGATAATTTAGAATTTGAAAATATGAATATCAGTGACCAAACGAATGATGGCTCGCAATATGATCTATAGACAAAATAAGGCAATAGAAAGTCCAGGTTTGGACTCCCTGTCAACTATAAAACAAGAACGCAAAAACCAAAATATCTGGTAAATGCAGACGCTAGAAATGCAAGATGAAGTTGACCGTGGAATTTTGTCCTTAACACGCGAATGCCTTGATATCAAGGAGAAGAGAAGAAAAAGGCCGAAAACAAAAAGACAGCAATTAAAAAAATCCCGAGAATGAATGATGTGAAGAAAACCAGGGTATCAATCGTATCCAACTCCTAGCCAGTCGTTAGACGAGGTATCATGTACAGAAATGCAAATCGTAGCCAAACGCAGACAAAAACAGAAGTTCAGAACCAGTGTTACTCTCAGCCTAAGCGGCTTGGGCATTAAGAGCATGCAGGTTCACAATATCGTGGCTCTGATCTTCCGTCATTGTCCTGTTATTATCGAACTCCTCGGTCTTGGGCTCGACAGGCTTCTCAGCTGCGGTTTCCAGATCCTCGATGTGAAGCTTTTCCGTGTCGCTGGTGAGCTTGGGTTCAGCCTCATCCTCAGCTTCGGCTTCGGCTTCGGCTTGGGGTTCGTCGATGGACTTAGGGGAGATGGGCTCCATTTCTTGTTTCTCGAGGTTCTCGATGTCCATTGCTGGAGCATCACCTGTCAAACTTAAATCCTGGAAGGTGTTGCCCTCCTCTGACTTCTCCTCGGCGTCGCCGTTGACGGAGTGGAACTCGTCGTCCTTTTCAGTGCGAATCTCGGTCTCTGACTCCACGAGATCCTCCTCATCAAAGTCATCTTCATCGACGACAGCAGGCAACACAGTGTTCGCCTGGAACTTCTTGATATTCGGAGGCAGAGCTGCAGACTCGCTAGTTCCCTCGGTGAGATCAACAGAGTCACCAGCGGCTTCTGTTGGCTCGGTGCTGCGGCTGGAGTGCGAAAGCGCAGTAGGAGAAGTAGATTCGCGGCTAGAGCCCGAGCCCCAGGTATGGTTAGGGTGGCGAGGGGGCAAAGAAGGTGGCGTAGGTCGTTTATTGATAGTCACCAAGCGGGCGCGAGTAAAGTTAGGAGAGGATCGAGACGAAGAGTCGGCAGTAGTGGGACGCTCCTCTACTGGGGACTCGACAGCACGCTCTTGCTTAGCCATCGTAGCATTGCTCACTTCATGGACCTCAAAGTCCTCGTAATCAATAGGGTGGTTTTCCTCATTCTCATTCTGAATCTCGGCACGTTCAATCACTCTCTTCGCATCCTCCAAATCCTTATCCTCCTCTTTCTCAACACCATTCACAGGCACTGTGTCCCACTGAGACTCGTTCCACGGGTTCGTAGCAGGCACATCTGGCGATTCCTTCGCGCTCCGCGAGGACGCTCGGCTTACTGATGTTGGGGTGGTTAGCGGAAGGTCATCAGTTTGAGTACCGCGATTCACGCTGCTATAGCTTTGCACACTGGCCCGCCAACTATTCCGCGGCGAGCTCTCAAAGCTGCGCCGAGGGAACGTGGAATATACCGGGCTACCAGGGTTCGGCCGGAACTCAAAGACTTCAGGACTTGGCCTCACCTTAGTGCCGGCCTCCCGGATGAACATGCCCTCGGCTTCTAACGCTTTCACTCCGTATGGGTCCGGGTCCTCGGACGATGGGACTCCAAAGGCATGGCCTTCTTGGCTCAGGTCGATGTCGCCGGGGGTCTCGCCGGGAGGCGGAACTAAGGTCTCGTCGGCATCCCTGTCTCCTTGGGCTGCTTTGATGGTTTGCAAAAGTGTGCTGATCGAATCCGGGGGATGCCGCGCCTTGCCGTTCAAGATGTCGGTGACGGAGATTCGCTCACCGTAGAAACGCTCATTCTCGTCAGATCGCTCGATAATGATAGTGCCGTCGACTGCAACGCCAGCATATAGACCCTTGCTCTTCATGTAGGTCCAGATCGGGGCTTGTCGCTTATGGACTTCGGAGTCAAGCACACCACCCATGCCGACGGGGCCGGCGGCAACACTGACCTCTCCACCGAGGGTACAGCGCAATTTCTTGAATGCCTCGAGGGCCTCATGGGTATTGATGATAACAACACAATCGTAGATATCGACACCAGCGAGGAATCCAATACCAGCAGTGTGGAGCATAATACCAGATGGTGGACTCCATTCACCAGTCTCGGGTACTCGGCCCAGCAAGACTCCGCTACCTCCGGAACCACTGATCCAAAGACCAGTACGCATGGTGGTGAAAATAGCGATACCCTTGGCATTCTTGACAACTTGCGCGGGAATCTTCTTAATGACTCTCTGCTTTCCCTTGGGGCGATTGATCTTGCCATTCTCATCAACTCCTTCTTCGGTTTCAGGCGCATAGAATCCATCTTTGCAGAAACTGCGCAAAATTCGTGCAGCTTTGTCGCTTTCTTTATCGAGGGTCATGGGCCAGAATGCTTCCGCGCCTAGTTTATTAGACAGGCGATTGACCGGAGCACCGAGTTTATCGACTTGGGCCCATGTTTTATCGAAGCCTTTCTTGGAAAAGCGCTTGGTCTTTTCCCATGTTGATTCCGACATGATTGCTGAGCACAATGTGCAATCAGCGGTGAATTTTTTTCGATTTTGTGATTTGTGAAAAGAGGAAGCGCGCACTATGTAGCAGGCGCGAAGTCTATAGGCGAGACGCTATCTGACACGCGGAAGTTGCGCTGAAAACAGTGCCCATAGAACTTGGGAATGCTTCTTCGAGTAATTCGGAATGCAGTGCGATCGGATATGGAGATCTATGGAGGGATCCGGTATGATCTGCAGGGTCGCCACTTAGGAATGCGTGCGGGGAGGAATGTCAGGCGGTTGAGATGTCACAGATGTTTGACCACCAGACAGACTCGAGTCTAGAAATAGTTGATATGATTGTTAATATTTGCTTGTGTGAATTTGCAGCACAAAATAATTGCTTCAGATGTAGAGACTGTTCCACAGTTAAGCAGAGGTTGCTCAACTACCTAGGATGATCCTAGTGGCGATCCCACGAACCAACTGGAATGTATACCCAAAACAATTAAGAAGGCAGTGTCTTACCGCATGAGCGCAGACACGAAGGTGGAGGATCGGGGAATCTACTATACCTCTCTGAGAATAAAGGAAGTTCAACTCCAGAGCAGGGTATGTACAGGATGAGAGAAAGAAATCGCGGGGTCGCGCAGGCACCAGGGTCCCGGATATATTTAAATAGTTAAATCAGTCCTGCAGCACATACGTATCTCTCTTTTTTCCGGGTCTAGCTAACCAGAAAAGCAAGGATCCATCGGGTCAGACGGAAAGGCATGGCAAGCATGGCCGAGTGGCGCCGTGGCTATGGGCCAGAATCATGGGAAAAAGTCACAGGGAACGCGCGGAGAGACGTCATCGACTTAGTTATATGCATAAGATGGCCATACACATGGAATTACGTAGTTGGATTTGAAATCAGTCATTCTAACATGAATGCTTTGTGATATTCTAGTTTCTATCGACTGTAGTATGTCTATAGTCTCAATAATCTCAATAGTCCTTGATTCTCATCGACTCTCATACTTCAGCTGAACTCGGCTCCTTCGTATAAATGTCTGCGATAGATCATACGCCCCACTTAAAACCCTTTGGTAATCAAAAATCCATCGCAAAATAGTGGAAAATTACTAGAAAAAAATACAAAAATTAAAAAAATATATTCAGTTCCAAAGATCGTAATGTTCCAGACCAATCTCAGGCTCACGGCACAGGTACAATATCAGACAAATTGATGTTATTTGAATCTGACTTTTTAAATATTTAATAGGCAATTTCATGTCGAAGATTGATTGATTATTCAACTTTGTATTATTACATTCATCACTTATTGCTTTTGCTATAGAATTATTTGAACGAACCACTCAACACCATTGAATCCTTCAGCTGATCCCATGGCCACAAGAATTAGCGAATAAACTTCACTCCCGACCCCATGCAGATGATATATTGCAATTCAAATTTCTATATCATGTATCGTATACTCCGTATAGGCTCGAGGTATCGTATACATGCACCTATAGAACTCAAAGAGCTGGGCAATGCCTGCCAGTGCTTGCCAATCCAAGTGATTGGATAACATACGTAGAAATTTGTCTTTTCAGCAAAGTGATCAGTTCAATATGATCAATTGATTGATGGAGGCTGAAAAAATATCTTGCTTCAATGTTTCAGGATTTTATTGCAGATCAGGCTGATCTGAGCTCTCCGCTGAGAGGATATATGCACAATTAGATCATCCCAGCCCCGGGGTTTTATCATGCATCTGATCAGTGCACATGTGGATCCGAGTCTATAGATCTTCAATTATTTGTCAGTACTTTCTTCATATATGAAGGATGAGCTGAAAACTTGAATCATTCACATATTCAATGTTAGCCCCGGGCGCCTAGTAGCAGCTTGCATATGTCACGGTGCAAGTTCCAGGTCCAAATGTCCCTCGGATTAATTCAATGTTGTGGCAACGGCAATGGACCTCAGGACCCCAAATGATGATGCTTGAGACACACATGTGGAGGCTTCTACTGCCTAGTGTAGCAACTTGAGATGGTTCAAGTTGGCCACTTCAAGCTACATCCAAGGAACAGCCCCCAACCTCTTGAAACAGCTCAATCTTGCCACCACCACTCGTGGCGGCGCTTTTTTGATGAAATGACTGACCAAATAACGCATCACTCCACCTTATCTACGATAACAAAGACTGAAGTATCTCGGTAATCATCAATTGGGCTCAAAGTAGTGTAATGCTTGAAGATATCACCAAGTCTCCTGTTTGTACCGTCCGATTTTTTCCATGTTAACCAAGTATTCCTCTGCCTGTGCCCGACTGTATGGTTGCCCAGCAAGCGGTGCACCACCATTCTGGAATGATTCTATCAATGCTTCCCGTACAGCCTGAGGCATACGTCCTGATGAACCACAGATATATACAGATCCCTGTAGCTCATGCAAGAGTCTGAAAAATAGCTCGAAATTCTGCCGGATAGTATCCTGCACGTAGACCTTCTTCTGTTGATCGCGCGAAAATGCAGTCAGGACCTGCAACGGGATAAGCTTCGCCAACTCGTCCCATTCCTCAGAATAGAAGAAATCTGCTTCCCGATTGCGACCGCCATAGAGCAGTACTGTTGGCCCGATCGGGGGTTCAACGCCAGGGTTTTGTTCACGATAAGCTTGGACTAGCGCTGCCTTTTCCCATAACATCGATCGAAGAGGCGCAATGCCTGTGCCTGGTCCGATGAGAATGTTCGATCCAGTCAATTGCTGGATAGACGAGTTTAGACCGCCTGGCTGGAGTTGAACGCGAAGGGTACTGCCTGGTCGGAGGTTGGAGAGGTATTTCGTGCATACTCCCTCGCGGATCCGTTTGATGACGGTCTGGTACTTCACGATAGCAACCAGGAGTTCGAACTGGGTTCTTCCATCCACTGTTCGCTTACGGGCGCCACCGCTGGCGATGCTGAATTGGCGGGCTCGCATCACTGGGAGTACAGATACGGCATGTTGCCAGGGAATTTTCACGGTGTCGAATTCGTGCATCACTTCAAGAATGCTGCGTCGTGGTCGGGATGTATAATCCCATAGTTCATCCAGGTACTCCGGGTTGGTAAATTCCTGGAGACGTTCTTTTTGCATCTCATCTTTCGTGTAATGGGCAATAGTCGAAAAGAATGATCTGCGAGGGATAGCTTTGAGATCTAGATAATCTATGAGGAGTGAGCGGAGCGTTAACTGGGGGTATGAGTCGAGGCCAGGTATTGGTGACGGTGATGGTGTATCTCCCGTGGGCACAAGAGAAATTGGTAGATCGGCTGCATCGTTCCAGCCCATGATATTAAGAAATGATTGCACATCGGTAGGAGATGTCTTCGGGGTTATGGCGATCATATCGCCGGGAGCATACGAAACAGACTCTGAAACAGTCAAGGAGATACGGCGAACATCTTGCCAGTGGTTTTGGGGGGTGACGCGTCGATTCTCGTCGAGGGTTGCAGTGAGAGTGTCTGGAAGGGGTCGAATATCATGGTCCAAATTCGATAACCCGGGGTATTCATCTGTATCCGCAGGGGATATCGTCGATGTATCTTCTGGTGCTGTGACTGGTGACTCTCCCTCCTTCAACTTGAGAATCCACTTCGGAGGCAGCTGGACATTTTCTGGGATAGGATGTTGTCCAGGTGGCAGGGGATGGCGATCCAATAAATGCTTTCGAAAATCTGCGATCCATGGGAGAAATGTTCCCTCGAGTCTGTCAAAAGGTATTAGCTTTGTTGAATTTTCTTGAGATATTGGTATATAAACCATACCCCTCTGGATGCTGCTGATCAGCTTCTCCAGTCGGATAGATGTCATTTGCACCCAGCTGTAGCAGTCGTTTGTAAAGCTTGCGCACGGCCCAATTGAACCTGCATATCATTAGAACCCAGCCACTACAATCAAAGACATCCAGTCATGGCACATACTTGGGATAGGAGCTATCGCCCAGCCCAAAGCTGGCAAAATTAACGCCATTTAGAAATGTAGGTGGAAGTCTCTTGAGCAATAACGACTTCCAGAAGGTCCGTGCATTGGCAGGCAAATCACCTTGTCCGGTTGTTGATACAACGAAAATCGTGAGAGTGTAGTTGAAAAGAGTTTCCTGAAACAGCACAAGCATTAGCAGGCGGAATTTCACAAGATATCTTCCACAGCAATGTTCAATTGCACTTACTGGCTTCACCTGGTTCAACTCGGAAACATGTGTTGCAAAACGGAGTCGCTCAGTCACTGCGCCTAATTCTTCGGCCACTTCTTGCGCATTTCCAGTCTCTGACCCATAAAGAATCAGAACCGACCGCATTTGGTCTGGCTTCTGCGCGTCCATGTTTGGTGCCTGGAGGGGTAGTTCTACATTTATCAATCTTCAACCTCGAAATTCCTTATCGGCGCGGGGCTCTGATCTGGCTGACGTCATCCAGTCCGAAATCGCTTAGAACGCGATCTATGAAGATCTGATAATATAATAGGTAGACTTCAAGTTGCACTCGTAGCATCTTTTCAAATAGATAACCATTAATTCAAGGGATTGGATTGCAATTCGCAATGGATTAGGAAGAAGCCGACTGGGAAGTCCTATGCTGTGAGTGCTGCCAGGTATCAGCGGGGATACCAAAATTATCCATCTGCTTGTGCATATGCAGACAATGCAGTTTTATGACAGGCATATTTGAAGGACTGTCAGCAAGATCCAGCTACTAGTACTTGTAGCGAGGTCGAGGACAAGTAAGGTATGAATATCTTAAACAACCATAAACACTGTATCAACGCTCAAATGCATTCATCATGACCCTAACATAGTCCAAAGAGTTCACATACACATTATTAAAGAAGCAAAGGGTATCTCATATCAACGCCTCACAGCTCATCTTCACCACCGCCGCCACCGCCATCTCCGAAACCATCATCACCATACTCATCATCACCGCCGTCGAAGTACTGCTCAGCGTTGTAATCACCACCCATTTCATCCTCATCATCTTCGAAGTCATTTTCTTCTTCCCATTCTTCGCGGCCTTCCTCATCATCGAGAGCATCTCCGTCGTCGACATCACCTTCTCCCTCATCGTCATCTCCAGCCTCGCGCTTCTTGGCTGATTCCTCGCCATCATCTTCTTCATCATCCTCGAATCCACGCTTCAAACCACTAGTAGCCATCATAGGTCTGAAGCCCTCCAGGGATGCATCGGGGCGGAAGCTAGGCTGGATAGTCTGCCAGAGTTCGCGGGGGAAGAATTTCATTTCTGTAACCAAAGCACAGGATTAGACACATATTCCACAAGAATGATTGTGTTCAGCCGGTTTGATCCATAAAGCACCTACCATACTCGTGTTGGCGACCACTGGGATCAATGCGAGGGATTGTCCGCCTCTTCTTCTGATACCGTCCGGAATAAGAAGGCATCCCGGTGAAAGGGTCGAAGTTGACGCGCGCGGCGGAGCCTTTCTTGGCAGAGGAGGAGGCGGAATGAAGGACAGAGTAGAAAGGACCCTCCTGGTACAACTCGCGCAAGTGACGGTAGTAATCGACTTCATTTTGTTCTTTCGGAGAGAGTTTGCGGGCCCAAGGGACGACGTATGCCTGTCGCGGGTATAAGGTTGCCAAATCCATGATAAATGGTGATGCAGGGTGCAGTATCAAGGAAACTCAAGTCATCCTGCAACACATAGGCAAACTTACTGGATAGAGGGGAGTAGGAGCTGTGTCAGGTGCACCACCGGGTTCTCCGTCCCATGTAAATTCAGCACCAGGCTGGCGCTTGCCTTTTGAGAAGCGAGACATATCTTCCAATGTGATCAGTAGGAATAGATGATTCTATTTTCTTTCTCCTCGATTAAATAAATAGTCCAGACTTTTTTATAGCGCCATAATGTTTTGAGGTCGAGATTCATTCACTGTCGGGAAAGTGAATGGCAGTAGAAAAATAACATTCTGCTGGCTCTCACCGCCTCCGTCGCGCAACATTGACACGGCCCGAAATGGGAATTAGGGCTTGATTGGTCTAAGCTGTTCCCCGCTTTATGAGATAAACAGATGTCGATCATTGATACTTTGGAGGTTGTACGGAGTAGATAGAGTATGGCTAGAGTGCATTCTAGGAAGAATTGCTATTCGCTGAAATCAAATTGGATATTTTTATCATCACGATCATCTCATCATAGACCAACAGTTTCTACTTGAGGAGCTCCCTGCTGTACCGGTCCTGCTGGACCCTCGTTCACGCGCTGTCGCAGGGTTCGCAGAATATCCTCAAATCCTTCCATCTGTCCGCCACTCTGTTGAAGCTTGTTGTACAGAGCCACGAGAACATCGTGTTTTGCGGTTGCCACCTTCCAGACCACATTCTGAGAATCTCCCGCACCACCGCCTACAAACTCACCATAGGAACGTGGTGGCTTGAAAAGATATGGCAGGAGAGTGGTAAGAGCTGGCGGGGTCAGAATAGCCCATGGGCCGGATAGAGGAAGCAAGCCACTGCTAGCCGGCGACAACTGTCCTAGTCCCTCCTCCGATGGCAGCTGGAACCGAGAAGGAACAGCAGAAACATGAGATGCCGGAGGCAACGGTTGCCAGTTAGCCGCAACAATAGCTCTCATAAATGTGATGGCGGACAGGGCAACATCTTTCATTGCAAGGGTATCGGCCGCAGCGACAACATCAGCCCAGAAACCAGGGTGCTCATTCAAGTACATGAAATAAAGGATACGCGCTGCCGCAGCTTCGTGGTGCCAATCCGTCGGTGTCTGGCCATCTGTATTCAAATCCATTGAATCAGAAGATGCAGTATGCACTGGCCCACGAAGAATCTTTCCGAGAACATCAAATGCCTCTCCGTTGGCGGGAGATGTAGGGATTTTCAGTAAGGGGTTGGCACCATGCTTGCCAGCCTCAATGAGCAATACGCGAGGGAGTGAGGCAAGAATAGCCAGGTGCCCTGTGGGGACTTCGCCATGGGCCCACTGGACGGAAGGAATGGCTACAGCCCGACCAATGCGGGAGACAATGCCATCTAAGAGGGTTGATGGGTTTTGTAGGAGATGGTTAGGATAAAACTCAGCATATCTCGCAACATATGCCATGATTGGGCCAGAAAGGTAGATCAGATCCACACTATCCAGCTTGGAGTCGTCCAGATAATATTCCAAAACCTTAGAGTGAAGCTTCTCAGCCACCAAGAAGTCAAGTGCAGGCGATGAAAATGTCGAGGTTGACTGGACGTTACTTCGAGCAGCTAGACCAGGCGAATCAATCTCCAGAAGCTCCCGGTAAAAGCTCAGAAGTGACATATGCATCAATACATCACCGAGATCAACCATCTGGCATGCAGCAAATTGAAGGATGCTCTTGCTGTTGTATTGTGCCTCTATCTCCGGTACCTGGGAATTTGAGATGATATCCCAGCGCAAACGGCCAGCCTGGACCAGGAATCCCATCAATCTGCCCTGGGCGACAGTGCGCTCGCGGGTTGATAACTCCCCAAGCGCACCGCTCTTCAAGCTGCATAACCCAAATAACAACCCGTACACATATTTGTCTGTGAAAAGCCTTCTCCACACAAGACCCTGTCCAGTATGTTCCTCGGTTCCGATAACGTCGCGGTCTCCATTTTCCAGCGGACTGGCCAGATCAGCTTCCAGCAAAGCCCACAGCGCGTCGAAAGCAGCCTGCGCAACTGCTGTAGAGGAGGTCGATAGCCATAGTTCCACCAGCGAGGAAATTAACTCAGAGTCACCTGCAACAATGGCAGCATCGCCGGATGTCTGGCCTGCCTTGGCCAGCAAAGAGATCGCAAGTAGGTTGACAGGTGGGGATGCGGCTTTAAACCCGGCGACAAGGTTAATCGGAGGATCGATCGAGCGGAGGTCAGAGAAGCTGAAGTAGCCGGTCGCCTTAATTGCAAGGGTAGTGAGAGGTGTTGGATCCTCCTGCAGAACAGGTAGTAGAGCTGATATTTGCGATAACAGTGTCGCGGGGACAACGGGATCGGTGTTTTCGACAAGCTGAAGTTTAAGGCGTTCGATTAGGGAAGTATCAAGGGCAATCGAAGGAGCTGCTTGAATTCTGGCCAGGTGCTCCTTGAGCGCAGTAAAGGTTGACGGAATCGCCATGTTGAAAAATATCGAAAGGTCAAGTGTCCAAGTGTAAGATCTAGAAAGTTGGAACCATTTGTAGCTAGATCAGCGGGGAAATCACGCCTCAGGCACCCCGATATTCTGCCAAACTGACCGCATCACTGAGCTGCAATCACCTTCATACAACTTCCTCACCTTTCCTTTCTTGAAGACCTTGAGGGCCAAAATGGATTCCACTAGGTCGCTAGTCTCGCAAAAGACGTCGGACTCAGATTTACATATCCAGTTACACCCGCTTGTCCTCCTCACCATCTCCGATCATATCACCCGCCATGCCGCCCGTCAACAACAAGGCCGAGTCCTCGGCGCCTTGCTAGGCCAGCAGAATGGGCAGGTGATTACATTAGAGCATGCATTTGAATGCCCGACAACTACAGGGCCGAATGGAGAGGTCTTACTTCCAGCGGAATGGTTCGAAGAGCGCGTGAAGCAATGTTAGTATACCCTTCCCCGCATAGACTTCACGACCTCTTACTGACCAAATCAACAGTTAAGGATGTACACAAAGCTCCGCCTCTGGAACTTGTTGGCTGGTGGTCTACCTCCCCTGCGACCGGTCCCGATGCCTCTCACCTCCCTATCCATCGCCAGCTTCTACAAGACTACAATGAATCCGCTATCTTCCTCGCTTTCCACCCCTCACAGCTCCAAGCTTCTGAATCGCACAACGCCAAGCTCCCATTGACCATTTATGAAAGTGTGCTTGAGGGAGGCAACGCCAATGATGCATCTAAAGATATGCAAATTGACGGCGACGAGTCAGTGCCTGGTCTCCGTTTCCGTGAGCTGCGATACTCCGTTGAGACTGAGGAATCCGAGATGATTGGCGTGAATACTATTGTACAGAACTCTGGAACTGCCGCAGTAGAAACAAACCAGACATCAACGAATACTGCTACAAGCTCTACTGATCAACAGACCAAGGGTACGAAAAAGAGTGCCACGAAAAACACCAGCGGACTCACTCAGGAAGAGGAAGAGCGTACGTACCTCACATCGACCTACAGTCCACTATACCCTACGGTGCATCTAACACGTCTTTATTATATAGTGATTGGAAACCTCACCACCCGCCTCAATGCAATCCGCACCCTTGAGTCCCGGATCAGCCTCATGAAATCATATGTGTCAAGTATCTGCTCAGACCCCGAAAATGCTTCTTCAACATCACCAGCATGGTCACATCCGCTCCTCCGCGATATCAACTCCCTCCTCGCTCATCTGGAGCTCCTCTCCCCATCCGAACAAAGCTCCTTTGCTACCGAGGTTCTTTCCCAGAAAAACGATGTCCTAATGGCTTCTTTGCTTGGAAGAATGGGCGAGGGCGTCAAGAATTTGCGCGAGGTTGGTTACAAGAATACGATTGTGCGGGCTCAACGCCAGTCGGCTTCCATGCAGAAGAAAACTACCACGACTGAGCGCATGAGAGGAGGTATCCATTTGCCGCAGCAGTTCGGACAGGGACCAGGCGGTGGTCCTCGACCTTGAGTGTTAGATCAGTCTTGGTTCTTCTAACTATGATGATTTGATGAGGAATTGGCGTACCCAAGTTAAACGAAGCTATTGAGACCCGTTCTTCTTATTCCCCTTGACGATACTTTTTCTTCTCACGCCTTGCTTTGGTGCATTTGGCGCATCCAGTTTCCCACTTTTATGTTACGATGTTCTTTAGATGAGATAATGAAAACACACCTGATTCAATAGTATCTACTCGGACCCTTCTTGCTAAATTTAGACCATGGAATAGACATGAAAGTTCTTTGAATTCATAATTTCTGTACAGGATAGTATCATCAACCATAGCAAAAAGCTAAATCAAGTGGGAATGCAAAGTATTATCAAATTGACAACGGTGATGCATGAGAAGAGAAGGCAGAAAGAAGTAGGACATGCCAGGCAAAGTGGCGGGTATTCATATCCAAAAAGAACCAAAATGGAAGAAAAGAAGAAAGAAAAAGAGAAAATAAGAAAAAGAAAAACAAGCTGGAATCAGAAAAGTATCAAGAAAGCTGCTCATGGGTAGCGTAGAGATATGGGACGAAGAATAAGACATAGTGTCTGTTTCTCTCTTTTCTGCTCCGGGTCATAGTATATGCTGCAGAGCCAAGAACGAATTGCGGCTGGGGGTCTATTCGGAATCATAAAATCCGTTGGTTACAGCTCATGATGGCTTTCAGGGTAGGGTGGCGGAGGTCGGTATGGATCCGGCAGAGGCATAGGAACCTGTTCCCGGAGAGGACCATCATATGATGGATAAGGTTGGTGATGTGTTTCGGGGGCACCATGAGGGTCATATGCGGTGCTGTGGTAGGAGGTATCTTGATGGTAGACCGCACCTGGCTGTTCAGGTGGCAAGTAAGGAGACGGAGCCTGGCCGTAATAGCGAGACCCAGACTGTCCAGCAAGATACTCCTCAGCGTCGGATGCGTAGGAATTGCCCAAGGGACCTGCTTCGGGGTTTGATTGGGCGTGCGCGAGAAGCACTGCGCCCTCTTCGTCAGGTGGGCTACCATAGCGGCCCGTTCGACCACCTGACATGGAAGTAGCTCCTGGTGTAACAGCTCCATTTTGAGGGGTTTGGAGATTAATCGAGTCGGTCGATGTTTGGCGATAACTGGGGTCCAGCATGCGGTTCTTGCGGCCAACGAACAGCCAGCGTCCACCACGTCCAACTGCTTTCACCAAATCAAGTGGGTTCATTGCCTCGACGAGGGCCTTGCCACCCCAACGTCCACCTACATAGCTTCCCTTGCCATTGCCGTAGTAGTCGGTTACTTCTTGTCCCTGGATGGAGATGATGTATGGCTTCGTGGGGAAGGCCCATAGGTGCAGGACTGCAAAGATGAACATTTCGATGTTGATCAAGAGCTCAGGTAAGCTGTACTTCAAATCGATGGTGTTGACCTTCTTGGATCCAGAGACGATGCCACTTGACATTAACAAGCTGATGACTTCCTATAGGACGAAGAATGTTAGAGCGGAATTTAAAAGACGTCGTCGAGTAAATAAGCTTACCGATTGCCAGAAAGACAAGAAAATAACCAGCTTGATGGAGAGAATCTTCAAGAAAGGACTGTGCTCCTTGATATCATCCTTGATCTGAATGTAGAACTGAATCAGGCAGTACATCGCAATAGTAACACTGACGGATTCGATGACGACAACCTATAAATCAACAATTAGTTAATGACTACGACGAAATCAGATAGGACATAGAATTACCCAAATATACGCAAATGCCGGACTCAAGGACTCTTCACAGTATCGTCCAGTAGCTTGAGTCGCGACCGCAACGATGGTCATCAGCACCCGAATGATGCAGTATTGGAAGATTCCGGCCCAAATCACCTAAAGCAACCACACATCAGTTTACAACGTCCATGCCAGCAGTATCTCCCTGACATCTCCCACAAATTCCTCTTACATTGAACCAGGTCAATCCACTACGTGGGTTGCGCCACGCCCCACGCTTCGAGCCACAGCATGCCCACTTCTGAAACCAATTCAACGGCCAGACCCAAGGCTTCGGTTGAATTCCGCGGAAGTAATCTTTCTGGCTGTGTAGGTCGGGCGCAATGTAGGCGCATAAGAGGGAGAAGAAGGACGAAATGGCGAACGCCTCGTAACAGTCACCGATGACCTCGAAGTAGACGGAATCGTTGTAGAAGAGGATACTGAGCCATGCGACGATCGAGTATATAGGGACCATCCAAAGAATTCGAATAATACTGTAAAAGAGGGTTCAGAGCGTTAGCGAAACTGTATCCATCGATATCGTCATTTGCCTCCACATGGACCGCAGTGTAGTGCATCTTTTGCTTTGTGCTGGTGTTTCTTGGTGTCATCTGCTTACTGGCGCTGGTGGATCGGTTTGCTGTAGTGCATAGCATGGCTCATAATAAGGAAGATCGAGACGATACAGGCGAGCAGCGCACACACTCCACCTATTACCAGACTCAACTGGTGGAATGTGAGGCCGCCACTCCAGAGTTCCGTCTCGTTGACTGTCACTCAAGTCAGTTGGGCGTTCCGTTCGATCCGCGATTAACCACGTAGCTCCATGTCCAACATACTCTTCTCATGCTCCACCGTGGCATTGCAGTGACTCCAGCCCATCCTGGCTGATGTACGATAGTTTGCGACAGATTATGAAAGGGGAAAAGTTGAATGTTTCGTGTTTTTTTTTTCTTCCTTAGGCTCCCCGATATTATCTCATCCGGGGGATCAACAGGGGGGCGCGGGTGGCGGCCAAACGGCCAAGCGACAAGAGACCAAGGGAAAGGAGTGTAGTTGGAGAATAGGGAGTCACAGGAAAGTAAACACAGAAGAAAAGAAAAGTCATCAAAAAAAAAAGAAATTCTAGAAAAAGTAAAGAAGACAAGAAACAGAAGAAGAACAGAGTTTAGTGGCTTCCGAGAGATGAAAGATCGTGGCTGGTGCTCATAAGGTGGTGCCTGGCACCTATTTTTGGCTTACGCTTGATGGATATATGTACCCTCTTCTCTTAAACACCTCGAGGATTCGATGATTGCTATATTGAACTTGAAATATTCATTATAATTTCATAAGTTATTCGAATTTTGGTCGTACATAACAACTATCGTACAAGGTAGCTCATTAATCTTTTTTTTTTGTTTGGTTAATCTCCACCATCTTTAATAATCTCGCCCACGGCCAGTTCCACGTCCGCCACGGGGCCGACGCGGCATGCCTTTGGCGCCATATTCGGCACCTCCATCTACAAAATAATCCTCATCTTCAAAAGTGATCCGACGCATGTCATCGCCCCCACGTCGAGGGAACGTTCCCTTTTTAAGTAAGTCATCAAACTGGTCCAAGCGCTTGTCAGCAACCTGACGAGGGACGCGCAAGTAATAGAGCTTGGGTTTGGTGGTCGTGGACTCAAACAGATCATCAAGAGGTTTGAAACCCTGGCCGGGTCTTGACGGAGGTGCGGGTGGGGCAATAGACGGCCGGCGATCAGCCTGCGTAACACTGCCACGCGGTCCCAATGGCGGCGTGCGATTGAATCCAGCTTCGCGAGGGCGAGATGGGGGTGCAATGCGTGCATTTGGCCCCAACTCGGAAAGTACTGCCTGAATCACCTCATCCTCGCCAGGCTCATACCGGACTTCCCAGCGAACGGGTGGGCCGGCCCGATCCCGTGAGGCCTCTTCGGTTTGGATCCATTCCTTAATTTGGGATTCAGGAATGAAATCGGCTCGGAGGGTTTTGCGATTGCGCTCATTGGGCCAAACTGTGCCATGAAGAGCAGCCCGGACTCGCGATGCAGCCGCGACATCGGCGAATCCAGCAAAGCAATGTGTTTTGATCGCATCAAGGAAGAAGTCCTGGATGATTTCTGGCTTGGGGTCAGATCCAGGCGCGGTTGCCAGAGTCACCAAATGGTTGCGTAGCGCATTCGGTTGCAATGGGCGCATCAATCCATCAATGTAAAGGGCAGCGGTCGCGGCATGCAAGGCAGGCTCAACCACCGCATCCTCCATTGCGACATCCTGGCTGGGTGAAGATGGTCGGACGGGTTGAGTAGGTTGGGCAGGCGATGGACCGGACGGGGCGAATAGACCTCTGAAACGTGCATCGTGTTTGGGTGCTGTGGGTATATCTTTCTGCGCCGCGGGTGGGATCTGGTCCTCTGTGGCAGAATCCTTGGTTTCCTTCTCTTGTGTAGAAGATTCTTGATCGTCTTGTAGGATAACTCGGGGACTTCCCTCCTGGGCTCGAGCTTTTTTGTTTGCAATCGCTTCGGGTGTAGGCACAGGGCTCTGACTGCGACGCTTGCGCTTGCGCTTGTCCTCCAAAGCTTCTTCAATGGGCAAAGGTGTGGAAAGCTCAGTGTTCGCTTCCGAAGTTTGAATAGTGGGAGGTAGTGACGTCTCGGCTGTTTGTGCGGGCTCATTGGTTTCCTCCGGCACTTGTTCGACGGGCTGCTCTTCCACCTTGTCCTCGGAGACAGCTGGCTCGGCTTGTGTCATTTCCACATCTTCAGTTTGTCCTTGCTCCTCCTTTGGTGGCTCTTCTCCATTCTCCTGAGCTGGCGAGTTGTCTTCTTCCTTGGAGGTCTTTTCGTCTTGTGGGGGAATGGGTTCTGAGGGTTCTTCAAGTGCTACCGGTGCTTCTTGTTGAGGCTCTTCGGCTGGCTGCTCAGGTTGTGATTCTTGTGCTGGGGCAGGCGTAGTCACGGGTGCAGGCTGCTCAATTTCGGGCTCCGGTTCGGGCTCGGTAACAGGCTCAGGTTCGGGTTCCTCGGCTGGGGTAGAAGCTTTCTCAGGCTGCGCTTTAGCATCTTCTTCCACTAGCCTGTCAATAATCTGTTGCTTAAGACGCAGGCCGGTTTGTGGGATTCCGCGGGTTTTAAGCTCTGTTTTGAGGTCGGCGACCTTCCACGAGGAATAATCAACCATTTTGGCTGGACATAGGACGAATTCGAGTTAATAACGTGGAAGTGAAGTTTTTGAATTGCAGGGATTGAGTCTGGGGACGCGGCTGCGCGCCGATGATGTCGGTGCTAACCGAGCTAGCCGGATGCGGTCTAGCGCGGCGCTGCAGAACTATGAAGAACTTGAACTGGAGTCACTAGACTCACTTTTACTACTGTCAACACTGTCAAGTCAACAATATTTGATTCATTTTCAAGTGGACGAGTTATTTGTCGAGTACAGGCTGTACGCAGTCAGACCCTATCATCAAACTTCCCAAATCTGCAGCTCACGTGATGGAAATCAATTGATTGTATGGACTCATTGACAGAAAAACAACCAGACACATACTACAGCACATGTATACCTAGAAGAACTATCAATCATGGTTGTGCCTCTGAACATATGCTTATTTTCGTTCAATTTCCAAGGTATAGATGTCATGCTATTTTTATACGCTCGGTGTTATCGGGCATATCACCTTGAATTGGTTAGCGCAGAGAGGGGTCAACTGGTACTATAGGTAGATCATGATATGGTCTCATGGGATATGGAATAATCTGTAATCTTTCAAATCCCTCTTGGCATCTCCTATTATGTCCTGAATTGAGTCTCAGTACCCCAGAAATATTGAAATGACCCCGTTAATGATTTAGTTGGAGCGAACTGATAGCTTGAGTGCTATTCCGAATTAACGAGAGAACTGTTTTGCCTAGATATCGTAATCTGCCAGTGATGCCATTGGGCGCCAAACAACAACCCTGTAGAAATAAGTGCACTAAAGCACCCAAGTGCTCCATGGCTTGAGACTTGACCCCTTTCAAATTTTACTAGTAATGTGATCTATTTAAGATAAGACGGCGCCTCCTCTCCTCATTAATCCGTGCTTTTTAAGGCTTTGCCCCTTCATCCTTGCCATGGCATGCCCTCAGAATAGTGACAATAAATTTGGTCCTCGGATTGACCCTAATTGTCGCTCATTTGACTTCACCCTCCTGTTTGAAGATGCATTGTTTTCATTGCTTCCAGCGGCAGTTTTTCTCCTGCTCATTCCCCCGCGACTACATGTCCTTTGGAGAGCGCCTACCAAATTACGGTCTTATCGGCTGGCCATCGTGAAATTAGTACCATCCTTCCTCCTCACATCTCCCCTAGTCAGACAGGCAGTGACTAACTCTGTTTCTTTTTCAGAGTATATTGGTTGGCCTGACGATCCTCCATGTTTCGTATACGGCTCTTCTGTTTAACAATGCAGCTCTTCATACTGACCTGGGAACGCCCTCGAGAATCATCAACGTTGCTGTCACAGTAGCCGCTATATTCCTTTCTTTTCTTGAGGACCAGCGATCCGAAAAACCATCAGATCTGCTAGTTCTCTATTACTCGGCCACCACTCTACTATGTCTGCCACAGATCCGCTCTCTATGGCAAATTCCCAATGCAGGCAACGCCTCTCGCATCCTATGCATTTTGATCCTCATTCTTAACTTTGGAATGTTGGTCACCGAGTCAATTCACAAGCGAGATTTCCTTAGTGCAAAGTACCAAAGGAAATCATCCAAAGAATCCACCTATGGTTTTTGGGGCAAAAGCATGTTTCTTTGGACATTGGCATTGTTCCAGACAGGCTATTCCAAGGCCTTGGTCATCGAGGATATCCCGGAAGTAGATGCGGATCAACAAGCACAGCAAACAGAAGATGAATTGCAAAGAGCGTGGGCGGCAAGAAAGGGCCCGTATCGATTAATGAAATCGGTCTTCTCTGCATACCGTTGGACTCTTATGTTCGGGGTAGTCCCCCGCGTATGCTTGGGCGTGTTCACCTTTTGCCAACCTTTCCTCATCAACGCTACTGTGAACTACATGAACGAAGACATGATGACCGACACTAAGCAACGCGGTCAGGGACTCATTGGAGCTTACGTTTTAGTTTACTTGGGTATAGCAGTACGTAGCCGTGGACCTTGAAAATTGATCAAATAAGAGAGTGTGACGACCTTGAAAACTAATAATTCGCTCAATAGGTCACTAACTCGGTTTACAAGCAACAGCTCAATAGATTTAGCTCCATGACCCGATCCGGATTGATTTCCTTGATCTTTACACAAACTACTCGCCTCAAGGCTAGTGATGTTTCTGATTCGGCGGCCCTCACCCATATGGGGACAGATACCGAGAGGATTGTGTCGAATCTCAGGAATAGTATCCACGAAATCTGGGCAACAGTCATCGAGGTAGGGATTGCTATTTGGCTTCTAGAGAAGCAGATCAACGTATCTTGTGTAGTTCCCGCGATCATTGCCATAGGTACCTGATACAATCCTCTTCCAAAATATTATATTACTTTCTCTAACATTTTGAACAGGCTCAGTGCTGGCAGCAGCTCCCCTCTCTAGTCGAATGGGACAGGCTCAAGGTCAGTGGGTTGAGCGGGTCCAAAGCCGAGTCTCTATGACTTCGAACATGCTACGAGACATCAAATCTGTCAAGATGCTTGGGCTGTCTGGCGTGATGTACACCGCTATCACTAAGCTACGACAGGCAGAGTTGGAAACTTCAAAGAGGTTCCGAAAGTTCATGATTGTGGAAATTGCACTGTGTAAGAAAGAATACCTCTTTTGAGTGCAGTCGCTGCGACTGGCCAATTGTGACCTGTACTAACCTTCCCTCTTCTTGACATAGCAAATGTACCAAGCACTTTTGCTCCCTTCGCTACTTTGACTGTCTACGGAATCATCGCAGGTTTGAGCAAAGACGAGACCCTGCTGTCAGGTCAGGCTTTTACTTCGCTTTCGCTGATCACATTAGTGACCAGTCCACTTCTCAAATTCATTCAATCAGTGCCTTCACTAAAAGAAGCGATGGCATGTTTTGATAGAATTGAAGGTTACTGCTTGAGGCCCATTGTTCCTCTAAGAGAAACAGTCAGCCATTCGAGTGAAAGCGATGAGGACGCTATCGAGTTGGTTGTTAGCCCTCCGAAATCAAAGAATGGGGTCGCGATTGCCTTCAACAACGCCACAATTTCATGGTCCAAGGAGGGCGACCATCATCTTCACAGCATCAACTTCTTAGTTAGGCAAGGTGGAATTGCTATGATCATCGGACCAGTCGCTTCAGGAAAGTCCACTCTTCTGCAAACTATCCTCCAGGAGACTGTAGTACAAGCTGGCGAGGTCAAAGTCACGACCTCTGAATCTCAAATCGCATATTGCGCCCAGGTACCGTGGATTCTAAACTCCAGTGTCCGCCAAAACATCATTCTCGGTTCTAATTTTGACCCCGACTGGTATCAATTCTCGACATCGGTATGTGGTTTGAAAGCGGATCTGCAAAAGATGCCTGGTGGAGATTCATTTCAGGCAGGGAGCAATGGAGTCAGCCTCAGTGGCGGGCAGAAACAACGAATTGCTCTTTGTCGGGCGATTTATTCAAGAGCAAAGCTAGTTCTTCTGGATGACGTGTTTTCTGGAGTCGACGCGCATAATGTTAGCCTGATATCGAATGGTCTTTTTGGTCAAAGGGGCTACTTCCGGTCGGCGGGAATAACTGTTCTTCTGGTGACACATACTGGTGAGTTCTGCTTTCTAGAAACATTCCACCGAAGAAATAGCTAACACAATACCAGAACCGTTGCTGCAGCATGCGGATGAAATTGTTGTCCTTGATGATGGAAGAATTGTCGACACTGGATCCTATGAGGCAATAATTCGCCGAGAGCCGGAAATATCTGCCAAAGCCTTGACAAACACGCACCAGGCTATTGAGAATGATGTTTTCGCCGAGCGAGCAACTGAGAATGAAAAGAAGGCTCCAAACACCGCGCCACCTCCTTCGCCCTCAACTCCTGAAGCTACAGATCACACTAAACGAAACGGCACTTGGTCTGTATACAAGTACTATTATGACAGCGCAGGATTTATCCCGTTCGCTTTTTTTTTATTCTTCACTTTGGTAGAGGCATTCTTTAGCAACTTTCCTAGTAAGTCCTTTTGATTTTTTCTTTGCTTAATTCACATGGAACCCTATACTGAAAAGCTTCTCCCATAGCATTGTGGCTTGAGTGGTGGGTTGAGGCGAATGAACAGCAACCGAACAAGAACCTGGCGATGTACATTGGAGTCTACGCTTTGCTCTGGGTTTTGGCCTTTACAACATTGATTGGTAGTTTGTGGTAAGGTTTTCTGATTGCTGTCTTAGGCTTGATACTGGAAGGCTGACCTGAATCTCAGGGCATTGATCATTTCAATCATCAATAATACCGGACTCAATCTTCACACATATGTTCTCCGGGCAACGTTACGGTGATCATCACTTGCTGATACTTGACCCCTAGCGCACTCTTACTAATTTATTGCTAGAGCACCTTTCATGTTTCTTCAAACCACAGACCACGGAAGCTTGACAAACAGATTCAGTCAGGATATGGATCTTATTGATATGGCACTTCCCCTTTACGCATCAATGTTTTCTGCTGGTATGTTCCATTCCTTCCTAGCTCTGTTATTACTACTCACTCAAAGCCGTCACCATAGGTATCGCTAATTGTGCTGTTCAAATTATTATCCTATGTGTCCTTGGCAAGTACCTCGCGGCATCGGTTCCCGCACTTATTGTCAGTATGGTGATACTTCAAAGATATTACCTTCGCACATCGCGGCAGATGCGGCTGTTGGATATCGAAGCCAAAGCTCCTTTGTACAGTCACTTCGCCGAGTCCGTGCAAGGAATCAGCACGATTCGCTTTTTCAATTTCGAGTCACATTTTCAGCAAAAAATGTACCATTTGCTCAATCGGTCTCAACGTCCTTTCTACATGCTTTACTGCATTCAACAATGGCTGACCCTTGTCATGAATCTCACGGTTGGTGTTATTGCTGTCATTGTTGTAGCAATGGCCACCTCGTTAAAATCTCAGTACACCGGTGCTGCTATTGGTGTCGCACTGAATCTTGTTCTGTCATTGAATAATAGTCTTTCCACTACTCTTCAATGCTGGACTAGCCTTGAGACGTGTATTGGTGCTGTCGCACGAGTGCAGCAATTTACTCAGACTACCCCCTGTGACAAGGAAAATGATTTGGATGACTCCCATTTAATTGGGTCCTCGGTCTACTCTGATAACCAGTATACTATCAGTTTTCAAAAATTGACCGCAGGATATGAGTACGTTGCCAAGTTTCCTTCCAGTCATGAAGTTGTTATACTAACAATTCTATCGCGCAGTCTGAGCAGCCCACCGGTTTTGAAAGACATTTCTCTCACATTCGCACCAGGAGAGAAGATTGCGATATGCGGTGCCTCGGGTAGTGGGAAAACATCTCTCATAATGTCAATTCTACGTATGAATCAAATACACTCGGGAAATCTACAGATCAACGGACGAGACCTTGTGGGATTTACGCACCAAGAAATCCACGCCCTGATGAACGTCATCCCTCAAGACCCCTTGATCATATCCCCTGGCACAGTTCGATTCAACATCGACCCTCTCAATCTAGCCTCGGATACAGATATCAAGACTGCTTTACAGAAAGTCGGCCTCTGGGATCGAATCAACGCCAGGGGAAGCGATAATAGCTGCCAAGACGAGACTGGCACCGAAACAGTATTGGACACAGATCTATCCACGGCGTCAACGAATTGGTCTGTAGGAGAAAAGCAACTCCTGGCGCTAGCACGCCCTCTGGCAGTGCCGAAGCCTATCTTGATTCTAGATGAAGCGACGAGTAGTCTGGACGGGGAAACAGAATTGATCATGCAACAACTTATCGAGAAGGAGTTTGCAGAGCAGACAATTCTGGCTGTTGTGCATCGGTTTAAGTTTATTCATCTCTTTGATCGTGTTGCTTTCATGAAGGATGGGGTGTTGGTTGAGTGTGACAAACCGGAGGTTTTGTTAGAACGGGATAGTGAGTTTCGGAGATTGTATAATGCTCTGGAGAACAATTAGTGATAATTTCTTCTCAATCTATACACAGTCCCTCGGAATGGGCAGTTGGCGATGCTCTCAGTGGACGGATTAGGCATCAATGCTGCCTTGATCCCACTCTTTATTTTTAAGCTATAATGCCATTATAAACACGCTACCTCATCGTGGGCGGCTGGCCTAATGGCAAGGCGCTATATTTCGGTTCTAGAGATGGTCCGATCGCTTCTAGAGATTTTCGATCCCTGTGTCGCTCGTACGTTTCTTTTTTTCTTTTGTTTTTTTTTTTTTTTTTTTTTTTTTTTCAGACTTGTAAATGGCCGACATGGCACCCCCAGAATTCTCTAGCATAACTTGAAGGCACTCCAGGGCTGTAGATCTTTTATATAAACTCCACCTGGTAACTTCAATCACATTCACTGGCAGCCATCTGTATGATCATTCTCCGAATATGGAGTATATGACTCAGTTATCAAATTAAACCATGCAATTTATACTCTGCTTGCGTACTGGATCAATAACCTCGCTCCGAGTCATACTAGTATGGAACTCGAGCCCACTCAAGTGCTCTTTCAGCCTTCGCACATCAATACATTGCTGCATAGTATGCATATTTTAGTTTCTTCAAGTTGTTTCGACCAGACCCGGCCGAACCCTTGAGCCAGGCTACATTGGCATTCCGGTCAGAGACAATATTGGATAGTTGCCAAGAGTAAGGAGCGCTATGTATTCACCGGGGCCAGGCTCAATGGACCTGCATGCAAGCCGACTCGGATGCAGTACCTAGCTTAGCACATGTGCATGCATGAGGACACTTGCTCCCGAGGTCGGGGCGTCCGTGGAGTATTCAAGTGTGTGCACAATTCAACGGGTTGTCTTGGAGAATTCTTGCCAATCCTCTCAAGAACATGGGGACAGAAAAGACGAAGCACTTTAGGTTGTGTGCAAGTACCGTGGGGAACTCACACGCCGGAGAAGCTGAAGGCGAAGTTGACGGGGGCTTGATCCAGCTTTAATGGATGACTACAGGCTTTAGGGCAAAACTCAAGGAAAGCGTAATTCGAAGGTTCACAGATTACAATGTAAATCTTTATAGATTGAGGGTATGACAGTGGTATACAACGCCTATTCCCATTTTAACCCTGGTGCGGGCTCATGCAACATGATTTTAATAGGCTGAAGTGCTTTTTCGGGCAACATCAGCCCGGATGTCGTCAATCATCAATTCCCCATTGTATTTTTTTCTATCTTCAAAGGTGATGGTTTATTTAAACCTCACGGCTGAGGATGTCGGAGTCACCGGCGTCGAGGACAGCCATGGTGGAGCAGCGGAAGAGCTTACCGCAAGCAGTGCCAAGCTCAATCTATTTCAAGGGTTAGTTTTTGGATACGCTCTCCGGGACTCGTTCAAGAGATCCCATCGCTGAGCAACTTCACTCTCCGAAGTTGCGTTGCCAACTTCTTCTCAGAGTAGTAAAGCTGGCATGCAGCTGCGGCTCCATTTCTGGTTACCGACTTGGATAGGGGTGCACGTACGTTGTTACCGTTGAAGTGGTGAACGGGGACCTTGGCGAGCATGGCGTAGTACTCAAGCTCGGACTTGCGGAGAGGAGGGCAGTTACCAGCGATCAGGATCAGCTTGGCCTTGCCGGAGCGGAGAGTCTTCATGGTAGACTTGGAGCCCATGGTGACTGAAAAAAAAATCAAAATCAGTAACCGAGAATTGACACACAGAGAGAGACACAAAACTCACCCTTTCCGGACTTCATGACGAGGGCGAGACGGGACGAGATGGTCTCGCCGGCCTTCTTGTTCTTAACCATTTTGAAGAGAGGGGGGGGGTTGATGATTGAGTTGGTTGGTGAGAGAGTGGTTGAAGAAAGAAGAAAGTGAACCAATTTTGAATTTTCTTTTCCGCACAATGGACTCTCACCGCCTAGACCATGATTGGGTAAAGCAGCCCCACATAGCCCCCCTAAAACCCGCGGGGTCATTCTTGCCCGCATTATGTAATCAGCCCTTATGTAGTGAGGGTGACTAAGTTGACTCATTATTCTGCGGGGCCCATGGGAACTTTTCTGCGCGCTTCTCCCCCTTCTTTCTTTCTTTTCTCCATATACTCCATTTTGTGTTTGTTGGTCTCAATTGTTAGCAATTATGGCCCCTGAACCAACCACTGCTCCTGTTGAGCGACTCCGTCAGTCAATCCACCCTTTCCCCCCATTCTTAGACGGCTACTAAATCCCGTAGAGAGAGTCGATTCGCAGCCGGAGAACCCTTACGCCCGCTTGATTGAGGACCAATCCATTGCAGTGATCCCTTCATTCACTCTTGAGTCCGGAGTCACCTTGTACAATGTTCCTGTGGCGTACACTACCCGTGGTGTCCTCTCCCCCAATGGCGACAATGTTCTGGTCATCTGCCACGCTTTGAGTGGTAGCGCCGATGTCGCAGATTGGTGGGGTCCGCTCCTCGGTGGCCCTGGTCAAGCATTCGATGTGTCACGATTCTTCGTGGTTTGTCTGAATAGTTTGGGTAGCCCCTACG
The DNA here is from genome assembly GCA_039634405.1 of Penicillium herquei. Lineage (NCBI taxonomy): Eukaryota > Fungi > Ascomycota > Eurotiomycetes > Eurotiales > Aspergillaceae > Penicillium > Penicillium herquei. The sequence goes on from CP098388.1 coordinate 7,290,940, forward strand.
GAAGTGCGAGTGCCGTCACCTATAAGGATGGTAAGCCTGAGAATGGCTACTACGGTCCCGAATTCCCTTTGACTACTGTGCGCGATGATGTCAAGTAAGTTTGAGTCTTATATCAAGGCCTTTGTTCCTCAAATATTAATAACTCTTTGTTTAGTATCCACAAGCTTGTCTTGGATGACTTGGGTGTGAAGCAGATCGCTGCAGTTGTTGGTGGTTCCATGGGTGGAATGCTTACCCTGGAATATTCTTTCTTCGGCAAAGATTATGTCCGTTGCATTGTTCCAATTGCGACATCCGCACGCCACTCCGCGTGGTGCATCAGCTGGGGTGAGGCCCAGCGCCAAAGTATCTACTCTGATCCCAAGTACGATGATGGATACTACCCCTTCGATGACCCTCCTGCGACTGGTCTTGGAGCCGCCCGTATGTCTGCGCTGCTTACCTACCGTAGTCGCGACTCGTTCGAGTCTCGCTTCGGACGTAATGTGCCTGACCCATCAAAGCGCCAAAACATCAAGGGCACAGATAAGCTTCCCACACCTCCCAATGAGCATTGGGCTATTCACAATGATGGACACAAGGGTGGCTTGTCATCTCGCTCTGAGAGCCGACAGAACTCTCCTGTGCCCCAGACTGAGCTTCAATATATGGATCCCCAGTTCTCTGGAACCAAGACCTTCTCTGCCGCTACTCCAGTCAAGGTTGATTCTGCCGGTCGCCCGCGTCCCCCAACATACTTCTCCGCCCAATCTTACCTCCGCTACCAGGGAGACAAGTTTGTTCAACGATTTGACGCCAACTGCTACATTGCTATGACCCGTAAGCTGGATACACACGATGTCTCTCGTCATCGCGCTACTGGAAACACCGAAGACCGTGTTCGTGAAGCACTGTCCCGTGTTGAGCAGCCCGCTCTGGTCATTGGCATCGAGTCTGATGGTCTGTTCACCTTTGCCGAGCAGCAGGAAATCGCCGATGGAATTCCCAACTCTCGACTGAAGCGTATTGACAGTCCCGAGGGTCACGACGCTTTCCTGTTGCAGTTCGAGCAGGTCAACCGTCACGTCGTTGAGTTCTTCCACGAGGTTCTTCCCGACCTCATGGCTGTTTCCAGTGCCGATGGTGCTGCTGCCGTTGCCAGTGTCAACAAGCTCACCAAGAGCAGCACTTTCGGCGAGGCTGAAGTGGAGGATATTACCGCCTGGTAAACCTTCCATTGCACATTGAAACACGTGCCGGCGCAGTCCTATTCTGCAGCCACCCCATGCTCCTGTCCCAGACACGGACTCCCGTCGCTGGATGTTGCTTGGCAAGCGTTTTGTTTGTCCGGTGGCACCAGCTGGTGTGAGCTCCGCAGGCGGGCAGCTGTCATGGCGCACCAGGGGAAGTAGAGGTTGCCGTTCTTTTATCCGTTTCGCTAGTCAGGGAGATGAGCATCCAACTGCCTCTCTCGAATCTCACTTGGCCTGATCCAATGTCGAGAAGACTGCACAAGAAGCATCCAACTGCTCTCCATCAGACCCACCCTCTGGGTCCATTTCTCCAGGTTTACTCCAGGGGTTGATGGGTCAATTTATATTCTTCGACGGCCGGGGTACATGTATCCTGGTTGTCGAGCGACAACAGTCGCCTTTTAGATAGATATCAATAGAAGGTAATCCATGTTTCATGGATACTATTCTGCGGCATTTTGGTTCAAATATCCTTGAAGTTGTAAATCAAGTAATATAATATTAGACCTATATTAGCACTATGTAGTAGCCCGACATCATTAAGCACTAGAGACACTAGCATTTGAAATCTCCGATCGTGATCTTGGATCCTTCAAGTTGGAATTATTTGGAGCGTGACTTGAAGCTGTCTATGTTGCCAGCCACTATTAACCGGCTACATGTTTTTATCTAGTTTATGGGATTTTTTATTGTTTTTTTGAAACTTGAAGATGAAGCTCGGAGTCCGAGTCTTCAGTTTTCTAATTTTCCCCCGTCACTTGTACAAGCACCTGGGCATCGCGAAATCTCAAGGAAGTCCTACCATTCATTTGGTTTTGCCTTATCATTCATTTCTTCTTTTTTTTTATTCCTCCATTTGCCATGAACTACACCGAACCCCCTTTTATTCGTGACTGCCAGTGGGAAACGCCCCAATCTGTGGATACCCTCGGACCCCCCAGTTAGGAGCTGCGGCTCTGCAGATAAGAGACTCGGTGCGATCGACATGGAAGAGCAAGATCATCTATCATGAACACGATCAATCATGCCTATATGAATATTAAAATGGCAACGATCTACTCAGGGCCTAATCATCATTGAAATTCTCTTATCGCCTGGGCAGGGTCCAACACAGTCTGCATCATGATCTCCATATCCTAGGCCGTCCAGGCCGCCTACCAGCCTCTGATTTCCTTGAAATGGAAGAGAATCTTAGGGCGTAAGCCCAACAATTCCTGAATCCTACAGTGACTCTCATTAGTCTAATCCCAGTGCGCAATTGGCAGCTTGAGTTTCAAGTTGCTACCCCCGAGTCAAGGTGAGGCATGTTGATCCAGCCACCGGGTTATATATACCGCCTCTTCATTCCCGTTGATTCTGATGCAAATAACCGAACCAGGCGCCCAACCTGCAGCACCACTACTAGTAGTACATGCTAGTATGTGAGATAAGAACCCAAGAAAGGTTATTCTATTCTTGACCCCATTCAACACGGATATGTTATCTCCCCAGCTAGATTGGCCCAGGGATCCAGGATCAACTCTCATGATCAGCTGAACCCTTCAGATCCGAGCTTCCATGCGATAAGCCACACTCTCAAACCCAACCAATACCATTTTCACCCCCCGACGCCATCTAAATCATCTGCGCCATTCGCCTCAACTCAAATATTTATTGGTCATGCGGAGGAATACCACATCGGTTTGCGGTTGCATTCTTCATGAATGACGGTCAAGCTTGTGAAAGACACGCCCAATACCCATCGCTCGGCTCCAGTGCCAAGTCGAGCTACTGCTAGCCACCGGGGGCCTATGACGCTCGAGCTCAACCAAGAAGCCCCGTCAAATCTTGTCTGAGCCAAATGGATTTTTATTACGGATATTTGACAGGATTTTTTTGTGTGGATTTCTAGAACGTGGGCCACGAGAACGGAGGGTGGGTCTGGGATATTAATCTTGGAAATTTGAAGACAAGTTCCGGAGTTCTGATGGAGACATGAGGTATTCAGGTACAACTCAACTGCTGAAGACGGGTCCTAGCGTGTGGCTGGAACCGGTTTTAGTGTGAGAGTGCAGGATCTTCCATGTTGGATGATTCAATATTGAATTATGGGGAAAAAAACAGGAAGGATTGTGATAGATCCCTGGTACTTTTCACTTGACGTTCGATTCAATATCTGTTATTATTTGATTATGGTTAATCAATTCCGTGCAAGGAGCGAATCCACTTCAAGCCGAAACACCCTGTAAGCCTCCAAGTGGTCCAAGTGGCTCTGGTGGGGCCTTGGACCCTGGGATTCCAATATTCATCGATTGGAAGATAATTTGGGGGATAATTTGGGTTCAATTGTCGCAGAATTATGGGAATGTTTGAAGTATTTTTCTGAAGAAATGAGGTCTGATCCTTCGAGATCTACTTCGTAATGTACTCAGGACTACGTACACATCCGAGGTCTGCATATTGACCTGGTTGCGCGGCCATCATCATCTGAAGATACTAGTGTAGTAGTGTCTGGTCTAGACTAAACTCGAACGGCTTTGTCGCTGATCCCGATCATTCTCGTGCCTGTCATTGGATCGTCCACTTTATCCATTGGATCCTGGTAGCCCTATTACCTATTACCTTCGATTTGGGATTAATTCTTTATCGCTGATCCCCTTTCGCCTAATTTATCAAAGAGGACTCTCTCAAATACTTTAAGGTATACTCCCTGTCTCACTTCCAAGGTTTCTATCCCTACATCCCTCGTTGGTATCCCCCGCATACCAAGTGTTGTACAGCCAACGGTTCCCTCTCCCACCTCAATTTTGGCGAGTAAACATTCGAAAATCGCATCGGATCTTTGTACAAGGACGAACAGACATATCGTGTGGCGCTCGGAATCGATTCTACTGGAAATATTGGTAGATCGCGCACATCCCGTTGGGCATTTATTGTTTTGCGCCGCCACTCGCATCTCTACCTGATCGCCTCTCTCGATACTACAAAAAAGAACAGAATCGACTACGACTCTTCTGCAATCAAGCAAACCTTGGACCCAAACATCATCCTAAGGTTGTCACAGTTCAATACATCTTAACAGCGTCATATTGACGAAATGGAACGCAAACTCTCCCAGAAAGCAGCGCAGATGCGCCAGCGTCTATTCACTCGAAACCCTCACGGTCGAAGTCGCGCAGCAACCATGAATTCATCCGCCCCAGCAACCAGCACACCAAGCAGTCGCTCCCGATCAGCGACAACACCCGATTCCTCCGTGCCAGCCGAGCTTGCGTGGGACAACACAGATACAGATGCAACCCGATACCATTTCACAGACGAGCCAGGGTACTTCCGGCCTGCATCACCATTACTCGACCGCCAAGAAGTGGACGAGGATCTAGAGGACAATGTGAAACACGCATGCGCTCTACTGGTTGAGAGTATCGAGCGTGGATTACCTATCTGGCCTTCATTTCATACCCAAAAAACGGGCCTGGCCCAAGCTCCAGTATATGAAACACGGTCTAATTTGCAGGATCAAATGACTCAGTTATCGCTTTCGCCTGTTGCTTTGGATACACTGATCCCTGCGCAAACGGATCACTGGGATTCAGATGTGAACGTCTCGCTACAATCGGCGGGAAATTACGGTCCTTGTCAAAATAGTTTCAGTGCGACGGGGACCGGTCGGTTCTATGGTCGTCGATTATCAACATCGCCACTTGAAGAACCGGAATTAGATGAAGAGCGTGGGAGAGCGAGAGGACGGAGCTTCGCTACTGATACTACATCGCCTCGATCTCGATCTCGATCGCGCTCTCGCTCCTCTAGTCCGGGTTGTTTCCCATACAGTCCTCCACAATTATTAGATACTGCTTGGGGACGCGACACAACCCAGATCTTCGAATCAGATGACCAGCTCTTTCCCACTGAAGATGCGTTCCTCGAAGAGGGTATGAATTGGCTTCGCGAAAGTCTGGATATTCAGAATACCAGCGACCGGGTAAAGGATTGGGCTGGCGCACAGACCAAAAGAGGCTGCATGACTTCAGCCCCTAACACGGCTTCCGGCCCGGCCCCACGCCGCTTCTACAGTATGCGTCGTAATAAATCGAAAGATGCTTTCCCGACAAGAGACTGGGATGCGTTTGAGGTTCATGGGAGTCGGGAATCGGGGATTTATCGTGGTTTATCGATGAGGGATCTCTCGATGGAGGAGGAGAGGAAACGGGCGAATGATTTTTCTTATCCTGTTTGGATGGATCGGGGGTCGGATTCACCTGATGGACAACATAATTTTGATTCGGGTGTACAGGATGGAGGTCGACAGCGACGGAAACGCGCGTCAGAGTTGTTGAAGAAGTTGACGGGGTTGGGGATGAGGAGGAAGGATACGGAGGAGAGTCGGAGGGTGAGGACTGTTGAAGCGATGGCGTGATTTTTATCTTGGATTTCGTCGAGATCTGGATTTTGCTCTCTTTTATTACTTTTCATTGGCGTCGTTTACTTTCTTTTGATTCCCATTTCATGTTGCATATAGATCGGTGCTGGATCCATCGTTCAAAAATACCCTGATTCCAATCAATCTGTTCAATTGTTTTATTATTGCGGAAAAGCCCGTAGAATTTTCAAATTAGAGAATGGAGAACACTCAACCTTGGAAGTGCCAGTGCTCTATTCAACTAAGTGCTTTATTTAAAATTCAAGTTGACACCGAATCAATGTACTTCAACTTGAATGTTCGAACCATGATCGGACTTTGTGCTATGAGATTTACTATGTAGTCAACTGGTAAATATCAATATGCGGCGGACACTAAGCACTGTGAAAATTGAAATCGATATAAATCTTGGAGATAACGCTCTTCCCTAGAAAAATACCATGCACCTGAGCTCAATGCTTCGGCGTCTCGGATCATCAGGTAATGTGTTCTGGTCCTCGAATGCAGTATGAGCACAACCTGCTTTCATATTTAGTTTCATCATGGATGTCAACTTGTATCAGAGACCGCGAAGTACGACTGACGGGTAAAAGTTTCAGAATCAGCGCTCAACATAAGCAGGACCTCATCAGACCGCTGATGCTGCAAGTAATACCATGTCTGCGCAGGATTATACCACACCTCATATGCCTGTATTTGTAGATGGGGAAGAACAATATCAGACTCGATAATATCGTCGGGGGCCAAAGTTCTCGAGTCACACATTGCAAGAGGCATACTCTTGACCGGGCCATTCAAAGGCCGCCATATGCTGCCAATATGAACATGTAATTAGAACCTGATGTTTAACAACTTGAAAGCAATAGCATGCAAATGTGTCACGGTAGCCTTACTTGATGATATGCCATCTTCTTGTGAGTAGCTCCTCCGCCTCCTTCCCACATTTTAGGCGTATTCTTGCCTGGGCGCTCTCTCTTTTGATGTCTGATAACAAGATAAAGCGCATAAGCAGCTCGAAATTTATGAATGAATAAGATATGGGTGCTAAACCTACCCAGATGAGCTCCTAGAATCTGCTTTTTAACCTTCTTGGAAACCTGAGGCGCACGAGGCTCCCGTGGCCCTCGTTGCTCTCGAATCTTTCTCATGACGTATAAGCATTCCCAGGTGAACCATAACCCAGATCAAATACTGCTGGTGTTGAATGATAGACGTACAACAAAGTCATAGACAATAACTCTTGATGCTTTCATATGTTGCTGAAGAAGCGTGCCCATCTCCTGCATATACTTGTCTATTGCTTGATCAGAGTCTATCGCATAATCGATATGGTGATTAATCCATTCAAAGCCAGTTGAATAGAGCGAGAACTCGTTCTCTCGACCCCTTGCATTGTGGATATGGGTTTTAACCGCCGTCTGGGTGATATTCGTTCGTTTAACACCAGGGGGAGGCTGAGCGGCGATGGAATATGGTCTCTCTTCGTCATACAGTGGATCGGGGTTTAGATACTGTATCTCAGCAACGACATCACCTGAGGCTTGAACCATTCTTGGAAGTCTTTCAATGGAAAATGTCCAGTGTTTCCTCTTGAAATGCAGACTGTTGCTCGAAGGTGTGCTGTGATAAATAATACCTCCGAGTCGTTTATAAAATATTAGATGAAAATGCGTGAAAAAAGAGAAGGAGAATGGAGTTAAGACGAGTACATCGTTCTCAGTCAGCTAATTATAATTTATCCACTAGTGCCCAAATGTGATTCCATGTGGAGTAAAAGGATCAGACGAATATGGAACGGAATTACATGAAATTCATATCCCATTACAGACTACCAAGTTCTTCCAAGTTGAAGTCAATTGACTTCGGGGAGTTTTTGTGCTACTCGCTCCCAATTTCTCCCAATGCTAGGTACATACTAAGGATGAATACTAACTAGACATCCATATAGGTAGTAGTCCTTATATGTACTTCAGGCGCTCAATAACCCAATATACCAGAGCCCCATCACCGTTGCACGTAAACCAAAAGCAAATTCACGTCAAAAAATACATGAGAATTAAAACCGGCCATAATTTTGGAATAATTGCCTCTCTCTTCAATTTGAAAAGCCAAAAGGCGAGCGGAAAAATGGCTTCGAATCTTTATTTTGTATGTCAGTTTAGAGTAAGAATCATCAAAAGCTCTACAGTGGCACGTACGGTCAGGTCTTTCCAGCGTCTGTGTCACTCGCGTTACCTTCTCCACCGGTATCATTTGACTGGGATTTCAGCCACGGTTTATCATGAGGTGAGGTTGTCAGAGGAATATCGTCGCCGCTGGGAACGTAAACACCTAACCAAGGCTGGGCCTTGGGTGTCTTTTGCTTGGCCTTTCTCGATAGGACAGCTTGATGGATCTTCCTTGCAGCTGCATCGTCCTTTTCAGATATTTCTGAGTAGTTGGTAGGAGGCATTGTTGTGTAAACCTCTAGATGTATTGAGAGGTAACGTTATGGTTGTAGGACTTTTTTGGGGGAGAATGACTCCGACTCGGATATGGGCTTTCTTTTCAGTATTTCATGGTCAGCGTATGAGAGGAAACACATGTGCACTACTATTTGGTGGCATTAGAATGGTGTAGGATCCGGTTTCTTGCATATTTAGGATTCTCAAGTCGTCGAATCAAAACCATCAAAACCATCAAAAGTGTCGGTGATGCCTGTAGGCCACTCAAGCGGATACACATGTGTTGGCTAGTTGTTGACGCCCGGGCACCCGTTCCTCCGATCGGCCCCTACAAACAAACACTTCAGATGGTGAGCATACCCACTAATAGAACTTGAGCCTCTGCATAGATACCCGTTGTAAATTATTGCCCAGATGACTCGAAGCATTATACTGATTTTCAGAGGCCAGTGACCAAGAAATCTACTACTGATACTATGGTATCTGGCGACCTCGGGAAAAGAACTTGAAAAGAAGCTACTCTCTCTGATAGAGTCTTCATTGTTTACTTCAAATGTTTGAAGCTGAGTGACTGATGGTTCAATGTTTATGCAAGTTATAAATTGAGGGTCAGGGCCAAGTCATGACCGGGTTGACTGTTATTTGTGATTGGAACCACGTCGGGACGGTCAGTGTGCGAGCGTCTTCTGGAAAGAGGGGTATGATCATACTAGCCTGTGGGCAAGCATATACGAATTTCACCCAGGTGAAACTAGCCACGGCACTTAAGCCTGATACTCTTTAGCAAACATCATTTGAATATCAATTTCATGCGTAAGACCTCGAGGATTAAATAAGCGTAAATCCAAGAAATCATACACCGTGACGCAAAGCAGCCTGAGGTGCAATAGTTTCAATATTTGAAGGTTCTTTCTGGACTTCGCAAATGTAATGGGTCCAGAGCCTATTCTCACCTTCGTAAATTTAGCATATTTTCGAGTTGGAAGCCAGATGATGGTCCTCGAAGCAGAACACGAGGGTGCAGGCCGATCTAGCAAGGATAAGACGGAACAGACCAGGTGCATAGACACGTACTGTCTAGCGGAGACTCCGAATCAGCGATAATTCTCGTAAATGGATGATAAGAGACCTCGGGAGATGTCAAGCTTGGAAGGCATTCCTAGGTGAATTGGAAGACTGCTTGTCTGAAAAAAGCCCGTGTATCGTTAACAAAGATACATGTAACTTGGAACTTGAATGGATGCCGTCACATGTATGAAATGTTAGGTATGGAGTTGTAGAATACGGTACCGAGGTCTTGACGATATGCAGTGAGAATAGTAGGGAACTGGCAGGGATACATACACACCCATGCCCAGATGGAGGCTGGAGCAAATCATGCGAGTCCACCTGTGGACTTGGGCATTTCACCAGGTCTCCAGCACTTGAGGGTGTGAAGAGAAAGGTGCCCAGGTGGCACTTCCCACATATGCACCACGCTGGGAGGCCTTACCTAACATCTACTTGACCTGAACTCAGCCGTGGAGTCCCTTTCATTCCAAATTTTCTATCGCACTCAGAAGGTCTGACGCAGTGAAGTTATCGATATCCACCAGGGCATCGAATACTCACTATACGCCTTCAAATGTCCCAACTTTAATTTACACACATTGGCCGTAAGATACGAGAAAACAAAATTGGAAACCCATCTGAAACGCAACAAAACCTGAGAAAAAAACGACAAAAAGCAACACATCTGGAATCCACACAATCCGATATGAGCCAATCACTGGAACTTGCGATTTGGGTTCGGGTAACCCCGCATATGGGAGTTACGCATGATATCGAAATAGGTTCACGGTGACGACGTGGGGATGCACTGACTGCATAGGATCAGCCTCGTTAATTGACAACCTCGCTTCCGCCCCGGCTGCGGCGGGAGTGTACTAATTATGTGTTGTCACATTTCTGTTCGAGGATCCCCAGCCATCGTAAATAATTCAAATTGAATACCGGGGGATTTAATGGATAAATTTCAATTTACAGCCTTGCGAAGTCGATTGATTTCATTCGATCGCTGTCTGAATTATGGGTTCAAGCCAGTCCATGTCGAAAAGGCTGTCTCTGATTTGACCTTGTCATCCCTAGGCAGACTGATCCCCATCACTCTAGTCTTACTAGTGGTTGTCTTCCTACTGACCATCATCTGGGCTGTTTCAAAAAGCATCTGGTCTGAATACTCATGTAAAGGGGGTTACATCCTCTTGTCTCTTTCCCTGCATATCATTCTCACTCCTGATTTCTCTGATCCCTAAAATCTTAACCCTTCAATCATGGCTTTCGATCAGACCAATCTTTTTGCTGATAAGAGCGCACCGATATGTGCAATTCCAATATCCCAAGCATTCGCTGGTTTGAGTGAGGAGGAAAAGATTTTCGCACATCACATGTGCCGGGCCTCCTTTCATGGAACCCGTATTCTCCTGCGACAGACCTCACAGGAGTCGGAGGCGATATATGACCTCATAATCTCTTTATATCGTGCCGAAAATGGAGATTGGGAAGAGCTAGGTGGTCGTACGAATGTCAGCAACGAGGATGTTGATGATTTTTTGGATTATGCCTCTATGTTCCTTGGAAACGTTGGTAACTACAGGGTAAGCTGCTTTGATTCGACATCTGGATGCCAATGCCTCTAACAAATTTAGTCGACTGGGGATACGAAGTTCATACCTAGAATCTGCCGCAGTACTTTGAAGCAGCTTTGTAGCATGAACTCAGAGACTGAGGCTCTGTTTGAAGCTGCGTCGCAAGGGATGTATTCAACAATGCCATACAAATATGGATATCCTGAAGATATAACCTCTTCGAGCGGATATTACCCTGGTGACAACCCTATATCTAAAGTTGAGATTGACTCAATTCAGCGATTTTTACAGGACAATAATATCCTACCTGAAAACACAAGAGTTTCCAAAATCACACTGGATGATACTGCAGAGTTTGCTGCATTCTCGCTCCACCTTGCATCCGCAACATCATTATGGGAACCGGAATTGGTGACCCCTACGTTTTTAGACTTGCCTGAAAATCCACCCATTTCCGTCCAGAGCGGAGATTTTGCAGATTGTCTAGAAAAAGTGATTGCTGAGCTCCAACGTGCCACTTTCAATTGCACGAACTCAGTCACCCTTTCTATGATAAATTCCCTTGTAGAATCATTTCGCTCGGGAAATCACAATGAATTCAAAGCTGCTCAAACGAATTGGGTTCTAGACCGGTCACCAAATGTTGAAACGGTAATCGGATTTATTGAGACTTACCAAGATCCCCACGGCGTCCGTGGTGCTTGGGAAGGTATTGTTGCCATTGTCAATAAAGAGCAGACTCGCAAATTCTCGGAGCTTGTTGATAGCTCACCACAGCTGATCCCACTCCTTCCATGGAACGGGTTAACCGGAGGAGTGGAAGACGGTCTAACAAGTATCTTCGAAAATGAAACCTTTCAAAAACCAGATTTCACCAGCGTCGACAGTAAGCTGACCGGGTTACTCAAGCTCTCGATCACGATGCAAGCTAATTGAATCCAAAGCACTAGGATTCGTAAAATCGGAAAGTCCAGCTGGGCTCAACCTTCCCAATGTGAGCTATTCCTCTAGTACAATCTCTCAGATAAACGGGCTTCTCAATGACTCTCGCCACCAATTACCAGTTTGAGGAAATTTGTCAAAACGTTGGATTCAAGAATTTACAGTTCGGAAACGTCAACAATGCAAATCCCCCAAATGAAAGCATGCCGTTCATAATGGAACATGAGCTAGAATTTCTACGTCAACACAGAGAGATGGCATTTGAAGTCATTGTGGCATGTCACGAGCTTCTAGGCCACGGGTCTGGTAGACTTCTCGTCGAGGAAAGCCCCGGCAAATTTAACTTTCCAATTGATGACAGACCATTGAATCCACTAACTAACCAGCCAGTATCATCGTGGTATAAGCCTGGAGAAACATGGTCTAATGTTTTTGGCGCTGATGCAAATGCGATCGAGGAGTGTCGAGCGGATGGAGTAGCCCTTTTACTACTTACCGAGGAGCGGGTTCTTGAAATTTTCGGCTACACAGAGAATTCAAGATATTTGGCATCGGATGGTAAGTCTATCTTTACCTAGTATAATCTAGTTTTTTCTAGGCACCCGCTACTTCAATGTTAGTATTCAGTGGCTAACCCGGTTATCTTAGTGATGTATTCTGGGTATCTAATAACCATGTTTTCGGCTCTGAAAGGCCTGTCCAGGTGGAACCCCGAGACGAAGGTAAATAAATTGACTAAGCAAGCTAGTCTAACGGATTCTTATGATTTTATTATGACAGCAACAAGCTAACAAATATTTCCTACCGTAGAAATGGGGACAATCGCATGCCCGAGTATGAGCGACGTAAATATCCGAACAAAACAGCCATAACGCTGACAAGGTACAGGGCAAGTTTGCGCTATTGAAGTGCTTGATGGAGTATGGCGATGGGCTTCTTGAAATATTAGAGATTGACAATGGTCTGAAAATCAGACTGGATCGTAGCAAGATCAAAAGTCACGCGGTACCAGCTTTGTCGAGGTTTCTCCTGCATTTGCAAACCTACAAGTCCACAGCAAATGTGAAGGATGGAGTGGCTTTTCTGAACCAATACACTGATGTGGATACAAGGTTTGCAAATTATCGAGATATTGTCGTGCGAGAAGAGCCTCTACGTACTCAGTATGTCCAGCCTAACACATTCAGGCGCAAAGATGATGTCTTTTTGCAGGAATATCCAGCCAGCAAACAGGGTCTGATACAGAGTTGGGCGGAAAGAGATATCTAGGCACTGTTAAATTACTACACCTACTCATTACTATGTATTGATTACCTTCAAGTTATTTTTCCGAAAATCCGTAGCCAAGCGCCATACGATCAGGCTCAAATTAGGTACCCGGTGAGGCGTTTTCAAGGGTCCGAGTCTTGAAAAACTCATATCATGCACATGTCCACTCCGGGGGCCGTGATCTGCAATTTGCAGCATACCCACCCGACTTACTAGGTAGAGCTTCTATGCTAGAAGTAATAGGGACGAGATTTTGAAATAATAACGATTGAAACCGTGACAGAATTGATGCTCCGCACATACATAATGATATAGATGAATGCCAGTGTCACATTTGTAAGTTTCTGATAGTACTATTCCAGTTCCAACATCGAAGGTTCGACTTCGAATTAGTATGAATCAATTGCATGCGATTGATTGCACCGTACCTCTGGGCATGTAATTGGTGATCTCGAAGGTTGTAGTGAATTTCTCAGTCCGACATTGGAGTCTCTCCGGCAGGGCTCCATGTGCAGCTTGAACTTCCACGAGCCACTAGTATTACATGTTGCCTCAGATTATGCCAGTGGCAGCCTGTGATCATACAAATGTGCATGTGATTCTGTTTTTCATTTTGAATGTTCAATGTTGCAATTGACGTCAGCCCTGATGCCCTTAAGTACATAGTACATATGGACTGCAGGTGGAGGCAACTCAAGTTCAATGTGGATCAAATGTGTGGTACTATGCACGTGTGTACATACTACGACATATTTATGAGTCCTCGTAGTAGTCGGTGTAGAATCATCAATCTTGGAACAAAAGGAAAATTGAAAGCCCTGGAGACAGGGCGTTGAGGATTGAACACCGGGACTCGGAATGTAAAGCAGTGAATAAGGATGAAACCCCACTCATATGTGCTCAAAATGTCGTTTGACTCTTATGTAGTAGTTTCATCCAATCAAACTTGAACTTCAGGCTATAGTCATACGTTATGATGTAATATGACCTGTAAGACTCAAGCCCTGGAGTACTAGCAACTTGAGATATGCTTGAAATGCAGTTTAAAACGTTCCATTTGCCATGTTAGCTTCCAATTTTTGAAATCATTCTTGAAGCCTGTCTCTGCACATGTGATATATCACCATTACCTAGTTCTGACGTTCAAATATCCAAATACTCAAGAGCTGCATACCTGGCCAGTTGATAGGCGTAATTCTTGGGCTAATGGGTCACCTAGAGTAGCCTGCCATCACCCGGTATGGATTGTCGTTACAACACAGAATCTATCTTATCACCTGCCCCTTGATTACTCAAATGAGCATTGATGAGTATTCTTCCCTGATTCTGTCTCACAGTCAATGTGGCTTGCTCAAATGCATACGCACATGCGATGAGCTTCTCCTCACTGAATCGGCGGCCAGTGAGAGTGATTCCATATCTATTATGTATATCAGAAAGATGAGATGTATCTTGGGGATAGATACTTACGGAATGTTCGGTGCTCTAGTGACCATGCCCTTGGAGTTTCTGATGACTTCCTGGTCAGAAGAGTAGAACCCAAGAGGTACCTGAATACCCGGCAGCCTTCCGAGGTCGAGGGGAAGATCGGTAGAAGATGTAGCCAGGAGTATGTCACAGTTCTGTTCATCCAGAAGTCGTGGAATATCTTCACCTAAGTTCTCTAATCGTGCATTAACCAGGCAAAATTCTTCAGATGCAGAAGTTCCAGGTGCATCACGGGCACTTTCGAACCAGTTTGCTCCAAATTTTTCATATTCTTCTGCAGGAGTGCCTTTTGTGAACTCGATGAGGTCTGAGATATTTTTGATCTTATGGGGATTGGTCACAAGCTTCGCGAAAAATTCATCAAATGCTAATATTTTCGACTTGAGTATACTCTCCAGGGAACGAGCCATAGTTGGACTTACCTTCTCGTAGCAAGATATCGCCGCAGAGGTCTTCTCTCTGCCCTGAACCGGGCTTCCAATTCTCAAAATCGACATCATCAATAATAACTGCACCCAGATCGCGAAATTGGGAAACAGTCTCCCGGAAAGCAGCCCCAAGCTCTGGGTCTGACTCTTCTATGAAATAAATGGACCTGGGGACCTATGAAAACGCCAGTTAGTGGGCTAGAGAAATAAGCAAAGTCGAAGGATGCACAAACAGCAACGCGAATCCCTTTCAACGCATCTCTTTGGCACAGAGTTTGGTAGCTCGGGATCCTGTTAAACGGAATGCTATCAGTTGCATTGTCAAGCTCATCCTCCCCTTGAAAAGAATTAGCTACTGACTATGCCTTGGTGAAGCGAATATAAACATACCGGCAATGATACCTAATATGATTGCACTGTCTTTGACATATTGTGTCAGAGGTCCCACTGAATCCTGAGCTGGATTTAGTGGAATAGTCCCGGCCCGAGACGTCAACCCAACTGTTGGTTTGAGACCCACAACACCACTTTTCTGGGCTGGATAAATGATACTTCCACACGTCTTTTTCACATTAGATCATTTGAAGTTTTGCAATGCAATATAGTGATATACGTACCTCACCCCCAATAGCAAAACTGGCCAATTTTAGACTAATCGCAATCGCACTGCCCGAGGAGGATCCTTGGGGGTCCTGATCTTCACAGAAACCTCCAACAGCTTGTCCATATAAAGCCGACCAGCCACTTTTACATCCCGAAGACCGTGACATCCCCCACTCGCTCAAGTTTGTTTTGCCCAAGAGAACTGCACCGGCATCTCGTAGCTTGGTGATGATAGTTGACTCTACCTCATATCTGGCTCCAGCTAGAGCAAATGAGCCGCCTGTTGTCTCCATTTGATCTAGTGTGACGAATGTATCTTTGACAAGAAATGGAATGCCATGGAGTGGCCTGCAAATTTAAAATCAGAATATGATGGCTGCAAATATTCACACTGCTCATACCCCAGAACACGTCCATTTTGCCTCTCCTCATCCCGCTTGATTGCAATTGATTTGGCATCTGGATTGATGCAAGCGATAGCCCGTGCTTGGTCGTTGACTTGTAAAATTCTGGATAGGTAAAGCTGGAGTGAGCATATCGTCAGTATCAGATCGAATAAGAGTATATGACTGAGTTTATACACACATCAACCAAATCCTCACTTGTAAAAATCCCCTTTTCAAGACACCTGCTTATTTCTTCCAAGTCAAGCGCATCGACTGTGAGAACTTCGGTGGATCTGGCCTTTTTTGTCCCAGGATCTCCCGAGATTTTGCGCTTCCAGCTGCGATATGATGTTGCCAACGCCCAGAAAGCGTCAAATATGATACCGGGGTCCAACCAGGACATTCTCTTTGAAGGGGGTGATTTCAATATCGATGGCATGAGGGGGTTGTGATTATGTAACGTGTCAATTCTCCAGGGCTCCCGAGCCCAGGTCAGGTTGGACGAACTTGCACTCTCAAGGAGGCAGTGAATGAACCGTCAGCTTATAACTAAAGTCAATCTGGGAAGAATCACACAATTTTTGAACTCGCTTGCTTTACCGCTTCTTTCATTTCAATGAATACCCAATTTACGGCCCTACAATGATCCGTTGGCTTCCTTGATCCTTGATCATGCTTGACCCAGCCCCTGACAAGGATTCATGGCAAATATTCCAGTGTGTATTGGAATGAAAATTACTAGCTGTTCCTGTACCCATACGCAGTACTGAATTTGTAAAACATCCGCTAACTTTAGGTTGTCGGGTACGCTAAGGACCAGGGTATTTTGGTGCCTCACTTTCCTCACTCCTGATCTCTCCTTCGTACCCGCCACATGTGCACAGTCTGCATCTATGCGTTTTTCCAATGAGAGAAGGACATGTATGAAGACTTTGGTGCTCCGGATTCACCCTTTATTGGACCAACTTGGTCAGATGCGCAGATGGTGCGTCTCAATTAATGGAGCTCTTCCATATGGGGAGAGAGTTGCACTTTTTCTTGCCAATAATGTCAGCACAGACCTTCAAAGGATCATCGCCCGGGTGGAATATAATATGTATTCCATCGTCACCCGGGTATGTTAGGATGATGCCGTGTTCTCCACTCTTGGGCCAGTTCTCAACATAGAGCGTGTATGAGGCTCCGCGATCCTTCGATTTCCAATGGATTCAGGCTTCCAAAAGCGATAGGTTGAAGAAATGTTTACTCCGAGTCCATATATTTACTTTGTTCCCCGTGACCGGGATCCCCAGAATTATTACTACATCTTATAGTGTCAAATATTGAAGGCGACCCCTTATTGAATTCATGACTCGAGCCACATCATAAGAAAACTGAAACCAACCTGTGATTCAAAGATCAGACCATGGGTACAAACGATGGAGGGATTACTGTGCTTAGTCCCCAGCCACAGAGCACTGCCAGTGACCAAGTGAATGTTGAGTAGGTATCAACCTTGGAAGATGCATGTGCGTGTCTATGCACAAGTGGAATTATCACACATGAATTACGTGGAGTCTGTCTGAATTGGTCTGACACGATTTCAATTTTGACAGCATCGTACTTGTTCATGGCCTTAATGGAGATGCATTTTCAACGTGGACTGTCGAGAAACCAAAGCGTTGCTTCTGGCCGGGAGACTTACTTCCTCCTCTTCTCCCAAATGCTCGCATTATGACATTTGGCTACAATGCAAATCTTTTTCACGAGTCAGTCGATGGCCGCATTGCGGAGTTTGCTGAAAACCTATTAGCAGAACTCCACGCAGAGAGAGGGGATATTCCAGATGTAAATTTCCCCCTGCCCCCTGCCCCCTACCCCCATATGGCTTGCCTAACGGTGAAAATGGAGAAAAAGCAAATATTCAAATGTTAACTTCATCCGATTCCTAGCACATTACTCGTCCATTGATATTTATTTGTCATAGTCTTGGTGGAATCGTTGTCAAGAGGGTAGGCCTTCATGTTCCACTGTAGGTTCAGATGGCTGACATGAATCTCCAGGCACTTGCTGTTGCACACAGACGCACCGTCTACCGCCGAATTAGTGGAATGACCCGATCGATCATCTTTCTAGCTACACCACATCGAGGATCCAATAAAGCCAACTGGGCAGCAACCGCACAGAAACTTCTCTCTTTGATGAAATCACCTATTGGGCCAAAAACAACCGCTCTGAAGGAGCTTGAAACCTTTTCAAACACGTTAGATGACTACAATAAAGATTTTGTTGATATATCCTCGGAGTATACTATCGTGAGCTTCTATGAGAAAAAGCCTATAGGGACAGTGGGATTGGTACGTTACAGGACAATGATCTCTCTATATCCAAGAAGTTCTCTGCTATTGACATGCACATACTGACATATTCATAGATTGTCGAAGCTTGGTCAGCCCAGATGGGAACACAAAATGAGCAGGTGCGACTTGCGGTTGTGGCAACACATAACGACATATGCAAATTCGAGAGCGAAGATTCCAGGGAATTTCAATCGCTCTTCAAGCAGCTCAGGTTGCTCGTTAATAAAGCGGTGGAATCTGTTGGCTTGCAGCATCCCAGTGTCTCTACCAGAATGATTGAGAATGGTGGGTACTAGTCGACTCCTAGGGTGCTCTCGGCAGGATTGACCGTCCACATTCATGATCCAGGTCCGGTATCTAGGAAGCGATCAATTCACTCGAACAATCTGATTGAGAATGAGGAGCCTAACCCGGCTCTGGAAGAAGAGGAGTCCAGCGCGAAGAAAAGACCATTCTCTGGTCAACCCGCCCCATTACTTTGGAGAGTTCCTCAATTCCCCTCTACGTCATACTTTGAAAGATGTAATTAGACACATTTCCTGATCGTCACGGCAATTGAAGACTATTTTTTGCTGCAATAGTAATCTAAGTTGACATTCATTACAGATGTACCCCTGAAGACCATGGAAGATTCATTGAATGCTCGGGCTTCCAAAAAAACCTTTGGAATCCATGGTATTGGAGGCGTTGGCAAAACGCAATTGGCGTTAAAATATGTCAGTCAGCATGTCAACCGCTACTCGCATGTATTTTGGGCTGTAGCAGACTCTGGTCTCAAATTGCAAACAGCTTTGCGAGAGATGGCGATTGAACTCGGTATCCTTGATGAATGCACAAGCGACTTGGATAAGGGTCGTCTCGCTATGATCAAGTGGTTCGGTGAAAATAGAAAATGGCTTTTGGTCTTGGATAACGTTGAATCTTCTGCTGTTCTGAAAGGTTTCGTCCCTCTTCCCCTTTCAGGTACGGTCATTATGACTTCTCGCACCGCCGCTCTGGTCGAAGACAAGATTGTCGCTGATGGCCTCGGACTTGGTACTCTCACCGAATCTGAAGGGAAAGCCTTCCTACTTCAACGCATTCCTTCTCAAATATGCCAAGGCAACGAGACCCAGGCGGCAGAAATTTCAGTGGAACTGGGTGGACATTTGCTGGCTTTGTCAACCATGGCCGCATACATCAGACATTCTCAGTGCCCCCTAGGCAAGTTCTTAGAATACTATCGCGGCCATAGTAGGGAATCAATCATTTTGTCTAGCGACAAAGTTTTGCAAGATCCACATTTCGACAACGATCAATCACTGGCGACTTGTTGGTCTCTTTCCATGGAGATGTTAAAGGAACGTCCTTCTGGTGGCTTGCTCGGCATTCTGTCTTTGCTTGACCCAGACTCGATTACTGAGGACATCCTGAGACAGTTTGCGGAAGATGAAACAGAAACCAGGGTTTGCAGCTTGCTGGATCCTGCTACATATTTGCAAGCCTTTATTCAACTGCGTGATTATGCGCTCATTACCAAGGAATCACCCCAGTGTCCGACAGCTGAGTCAAAAGCTTCTATACTTGTCCATCGACTCGTACAAGATGCATGGATTCGAGGGCTGCGTGAAAGAGGAGTGCTGAGCAATGCCTTTGATGATGCGATACTATGTATCAGACGGGTATACCCCCATCAGATCAACGGAGAGTCCATGGCCGATGACTTTACTGAATGTCGTGCGTTGACTCCTCATGTCATCAGCCTCGAACGCCACTATCAGGATTTTTGCTACAATAGAAGAAGAACCGTCAAGTCCACCTTGGGGGCGCTAATTTTTGGGGAAATTTTTATCTCTATTCTGGCAGATGCAGGCTGGTTTCTTTACGAAACCGGTCAGTGGGAGACAGCAAAGAAATTGTTCGAGACAGGTCAAACTATTTGCCAAGAAACATTTGGTGATAGTCCCAATCCTCTCACGGCTTTGATACACAATAACCTGGGTGTTGTTTGCGACTCACAATATCTTCCCGAAAAAAGCCTCACTCACTTTATGAAAGCTTTGTCTATTCGTAAAGTGTGCCTGAAGTCTGATGATCCAGAAATGGGTAATTCTTACTCCAACTGCGGACATTCTCTGATTGACCAAGGAAAATATTCCGAGGCTCAAGTCCAGTACAAATTGGCCATCGATGTGCATGAGCGAAGTGCGACACCCTCTTTTGACCTTCTTGAGGGTGCTTACTCCTCCATGGGCACAAGCATGCTTTACTTGAACAAACATCAGCAAGCTGAATATTGGATCAAGAAAGCAATAGAGCAACACAGATTTTTCAAGGGACCCAACTTTTTCGTGGCTCTAACTTTGTTTGGCTTTGCTAATCTGCGTATAAAACAGAGAAGGTGGAAAGAAGCGGAAATGCTGGTACGCGAAAGCCTGGAACAAAGACAAAGAATCCTTGGTCTAAACGCACGCCTCGTTGGGGTAAGTTATCATCACCTGGGCTTTATCCTTGAAAAGGAAGGGAATATTGAACAAGCGATCGATGCATTACGCCACGCAGTAAGTATATTTCGTGTACCTGGACAGTCACACCCAGGACTGCTTCCAAGGTCGATTCTGAAGCTTTCTCTTGTCTTGGAAAGATGCGAGGATAGGGAGAGTGTCTTGGAAGTTGCAGAACTCCGGCGCCAGCTCATTAAAGCATCGAAGGAAGACCCCAAGTTTAATTCAATTCAGGTTTTTTCGGAAAAGGCGTGGAATGAAGAGCTTTCAATTGCCTATAGATGTATGTAACAAGTTTGGAGTCGAAAAGACTACAGTGTTGGATTTTGCGACATCATGATACTAGGTACAATTGAGCGTTGAAGTCATGTAAAACATTCAAGTTTGAACAATTGACAAATATTCGGAATTATTCCAAGGTTTTGCATTAACAGTGGCTCACATTTCTTTTCGGATTTCGAGCATGATTCAACCACCTGGGTATCAGTCCGAGTCTGGATTAATACATGAAGACTCCGAGTCAGCAAACCCGTAACCTGAGAACCTTCAATGTTGGAAGCCATATGCAATTACGAACCTTAAAACAAACGTTGCATATGGAAGTCGCCCACTACTGTCGATTACTCTACTTCAAGTTTCGCTCCGGCACTGCGTCTGCGATGACCTAACCATCGCGTGCTCTGTCACCATCCCCCAAAGTCGCATGTGGCGCATCCATTGCCGAGCTCAACGGTGCACCCTTTAAAAATTTCCTTTTTTGCACATGGAATTGCCGAGTGAGTTGCAAATTAATCGGGAGTGCATTAGTGCATTATATCTGGAGCTCAATTCATCATGGGGTCGCTGATTCAAGACAGTCTAAGAGTACTCAATATTCGACTAAAAGGCTCCTATAATGCGCAGTGCATTTATGATAAGAACTATTGACAGAAAACCCGGTCCAGATATCTATGCTTATTCCACAGGACTCTAGATGAGGGGTATCGCATCCTGTGCACTATACACTAGTCCTTCCCGATACCGCAGCCTATCCGAATCGCTCGCGCCATCAACGCCAAAGATAACAAATGCAAGTCTCCCCGCATCTAGTAAGAAAAAAGCCGCTATAAATCAGGATGGTGATGATCCCTGCTGAAATTGGAATTTTTGATGTTTCTCTCATTCCATAGATAAGTAATGTTGCTCCCTGTCCTCGAATTCAAGGACCATTATACACCAGCAACATCGACAATGACTACTGAGATCTCCAAACAGTCGAGTCCATCCCTGGAGAATCAATCTCCCGATGTTTCCCCTGATGAAAAGTTTGATCCTGTCACCTCTAGCACTAGCATAGATGAGGTACCTCACCCAGGGAAAACGCAAATATTTCGCGTGAACCGCCATACGAACGATCCGCTCCCTGAGTTGGGGGACTTGATTCCCGGCTATGATGCCACACTCATGCAGGCGCGCGCAGCGCTTAGTGCAGATGAAGAAAAGAAACTCATTCGACGAGTTGACTGGCGTCTTCTTCCACTGATGGCAGTGATGTACATGCTCAAAAGTGTGGATTTCTCAAATGTAAGTCCATTCCCAACTTGAAACATAGTGATAAAGAGTTAGAGCTAACAAACCTGGCACTCATAGCTATCATATACCCTAGCCATGGATAAGGGCACATCAAATTACATTCTTACAGAACTAGGCATGACAACAAATCAGTATAACCTGGTTACGGCGATGTACTACGTGAGTTCAATTCACTTATCAGTCATAGATCAAATACAAGCTAGAGTAGCATCGCTGACAATTTCCCAGATCCCATACATCCTCGCAGAAGCACCTTCCAACCTCTTACTGAAAGGCATTCGCCCCTCGGTCTGGCAAGCCCGAATCCAGATCTCCTGGGCCATCGTGCTCTGCTGCCATGCGGCAGTGGTTAACAAAGCAGGTCTTTACACTGTCCGGTTTTTTCTTGGACTTTTCGAAGCGGGGCTATGGCCTGGAATGCTAGTGCATATGTGTTACTGGTATAGACCCGACGAGATCGCTCCACGAGTAGTGCTTGTTACTCTTCTGGGAAACTTTAGTACGGTTATTAGTGGTTTACTGGCCTTCGCATTTAATGGTGTTACCACTGGCGGGATATCAGGGTGGAAATGGTAAGTTATCATGTTGAGTTGTCAACTACATTCTACTAATCATTGTTTAATATAGGCTTATGTTGACCGAGGGACTTATTACTCTTGTCTTGGGAGTGATGACCTGGTTCTTCTTACCAGATTGTGAGTACCTACTTCCTGTAACGATATTTTATGAGCTTAGTTTTAACACTCTTTAGTCCCATCTACCGCGAAATGGTTGTCAGAAACAGAAAAAGCTTTCATTCAAGCTCGACTACCACGCAATGCTCCCCGAGCCACAGAAGCAAACTTCAATCTTCAAGAACTAATTACAACACTGAAAGACAAGCGAGTCTGGCTTTTCCTCTGCTGTTGGGCATTCTTTACCATTGGCACCACAGGACTCACCTTCTACCAGCCAACAGTCATTTCGAATCTAGGATTTACGTGAGTGAGCTTTCAAATCCCAAGCATAGTATGGAAACTAACGAAAAATAGATCACTGGGCGAGTCATTGTTGCTAAATATCCCATCTGCCGTCTTTGCCGTTATCCTCACAGTGGCATTCGGTATATTCGCAGATACAGGTCGAATCCCACAACCTGCCATTCCACTTGGCTTCATGATTGTTATCGAAGCCTGCTATGGTGTGCTATATGCTTTTCCAAATAACGGTGGGGAATATGCGGCAACGATCATTGCGGGTGGTTTCTCGACTGCATGGTAAGTGGTTCCTTACCCTCCTTCATCGCCTTTCCTACATCTGATACTGATGATCATCATAGGTACACAATGATGTGGCCCTGGCGAGTTCAAACCACCGAAGGAGCCACGGGTTCCGCATTCGCCATCGCGTTCGCGAACAGCTACGGTCAGATTGGTGGAGCGGTTGGCTCGCAATTGTTTAACTCGCGGTATGCGCCACGCTATACGACCTCGTTTGGTATTGCGATGGGGTTTATTGGAATGGCTATTTTAATGAATCTGGTAACCTGGAGTTTCACTTGGAGGGTTGATGTTGACACGCGCAAGATGAAGCGGGTAAGATTGGCGGCTGCGAAAGAGAACCAGGCGGTTTTGGATGATGTTGATATTCATCGGGGTGAGAAGGGAGAGTAGATCGTAGATGGAATGTGGATTTTATATGAAGTATCCACGGAATCGGAAATGCCAGTGGTATAGAGATATAGAGAATTAGGTCATTCGTTCATTTTCTAGCAAACATTTTGAATGAACTTTTCTTTGATGAATGTTTGCTATTGTGACTCATGTGGTAACGGATAATTCCTTCAAATTGCATTGCTAACCTTGGAAGCTCCTATAAGTAGCAAGTTTCCCCTTCAACATTTGATGTTCCTTGCTATTTTACCTTCCCCATCATACCTATAACACCTCCCTATCAATTTGAAGACCCTCATATCAAGATTATATACTAAATTCTCCCTCGACTCACTCAACTAGCGTGCAGAAGACTCATGTTGGAGTCATATTCTCAACAACTTTGGGTACTGGAAGCTTGTGCCTATCGAGGAAGCTGGCTTCAAGTTGGAGTGATTCCAACGGGTTGAGAAATCCGCCAACACACTAAATATGTTGGACGTCTGAACAGTGAATCACCAGGGCCTCCTCGCCTCGATTATGAAAGCGTCGAAATTGCAGAGGATATATCTACGTATTACAAGGCCAAGAGAATAAGGGCGAACTGGCCGTGAAGAGGAATAGGACAACGAATGGAAGAGGAAAAATGAACATGAACTGAAGTGCAATGCGAACTCTGGCACAAGATGGATTGTGAGTACTCCTTGATGCTATCTATGTGAATACGAACCTGTAGGCTGACGGTTTATGCTTAGATCACCCAGAATACTTGGACAAGGTCATGTACTCACTGGCATTGTCATTTCAGCGCGCCTGTGGCCTAGTATTTTCTACCAACCTTTGCTGAGTCTTCTCCCCGACAACGCTCATTCCGTCATCCGGGATATCCAAGTTGCAAAATGGCCCCTCGAAGGCGAGTCCGCTGGTATCCAGATGCATTTCATTATTCCTTCAAATTCTGCAGGGTTACGAAGACTTCCGATTGCTGTACCCTCTACTCAAGATCTCCCTCTAATACTAGGAAAGGTCAGAGATGTCCAGAAAAAGATGCTAAGACTCACTGAGATCAAGAGCAAACCAATTTTGGTAGAATACGAATCTGGGGGTCATATAAGGGTGTCCTCGCCCTCTTCTATAGCGAGGAAGTAAGATCTGTCACCTTTGCTGGATTCTTCAATCAAGAGCGAAATCAATCTGACAACTTATTAGAAGGAACACCTGATTATGAATTAAGAGGCCAATCGACCAAGATTAACCCAAAGGCCGACTTGAAAGCACGGGGAACAAGGAGTTCTACGATGAGGTCGAGCCACGCAGAAATAGGCTATTGTTGGTGCCCAATTTCCATCATGGAGAGTTGCCACAGGTGCCTGCGAGTCGCGAGTCCTTGAGTGTACCCTGATTATTGTGTCTATATCCTTGATATGCCGCGACTGGGAAGACCCAGACCGGGTGGGTGTAGGCCACCTAGTTCCTTACTATCGCTTTCTCCCTCACGACACACCACACATATGGCACATTCCAGCCCATTCAAGTCCTCTCACACCAAGTTTCCCTTTATTGCATACGAGTGTCTACAAGAAACCGAGAAGCATCTTTCCAAGTCGCACGTATTGCGTCGAGCGCCGCGAAGAGCCTCAATATGTCTGTAAATCTGCCAGACCATCATTGAGAAGATCATTCCCACTGCAGCAACCGTTCATCTTATCCTCTCAATTTTCCCAACACTCCACCGCTAATAATTGATGGTTCCGGTTCATCAAGATTATATCGATGTGGCAGGTCGACATAGAGGGATTGATGGCTCAGATGCGTCTTCGTTTCTTCTGTGCGCTCGGCTGTGGTATGAAATGGGGGAAGAAGAATATTTGAAAATTCCTTCGGAACCCAAATGATAAACAGCGGTAATTTTGGCAGGGACCCTGCATCTAGGCCAGGACTTGGCTGTATCATAATTAGATTCCATAGCAATTCCCCAATCCTCCCCTTCCCCCATTTCAGGTCGCAGTGCGCACAGAAGAAATGAAGACGCATCTCAGCCATTAAGCCCTCTATACTATGTCGGCCTATAACATCGGTATGATCTTGATGAACCGAAACCATCAATCATTAAACAGTCTCCGACAGACTAATTAACGTGGACGATCTGAAACTATGGCTGATACCTAGTGCGAGCAAGATCCACAATAAGGATCAACACCTGTCGTTACGATAAATTAAACCAGTTTCCACTTGAACATCTCTCTTATTTTTGAATATTATTAACATAAAGCATTGTTCACTAGTACAACCACCTGGGTCAAGTACTTTGTAGTAAAACGCCATAGTGGGGGAAGATAGCCTTATCAACCATTGGCACATCATATGCCCCTTGCATCACATCATCGTTGCTGTGTCACCCCTGAGAGTGACCTCGCAAAGAGAAGGAATCGACAAATATCGGGAACTCCAGTTCATCTTTGAGCAATGAGGAGCTCCTACTCCACCTTTTTCACCTTGATCGGTGCTACCGCTGCTTTCGAGTACCAACAGCCGATCAGCGGAGACATCCTCCAAGAAACAGCCGAAACAGCGCATAAGCAGTACCCGAATGTTGATCTTGATCAAATCATAGAGGATTCCCCTCTTCTCTCCTTTCACAGGGATATTATCGAGATTCCATCCATCACCGAACATGAAAAAAGTGTTGGAGAGTATATCATCGATTTCCTCTCTTCGCAGAACTTAACCGTGGAGAAACAAATCGTCACTCCTGGGTCCGAGACAGAAAGCGAGAGATTCAATATCTACGCTTATGCAGGAGAGAACAGATACCCAGATATCCTCCTAAATAGTCACATCGACACTGTCCCACCATTTATTCCCTACACTTTGCAAACACCAACCCCAGATACTCAACACATCAACAGAGAAGATGTATTAATCGGTGGACGAGGCTCTGTAGACGCTAAAGCTAGCGTCGCAGCGATAACATTTGCAGTACTTGAAACACTTCAAGAATCACCAGATGCATCTCTAGGTCTCCTTTTCGACGTTGGCGAAGAGTATTCAGGCATCGGAATGAAGACATTCTCCAACTCAGATCTTAATCTCTCGCCACCAACATACAAGACCATTATCTTTGGTGAACCCACAGGACTGAGTCTTGTGGCGGGACATAAAGGGGTCCTGGGATTCAAGGTCGTTGCTCGAGGCAAGGCAGCGCACTCAGGGTATCCCTGGTTAGGACAGAGTGCCATTTCGGCGATTCTACCTGTTCTGCAATACCTTGAATCTTTGCAATACCTCTCACCCGAGCAGGGTGGATTACTTCGAAGTGAGAAGTTCGGTGCCTCTACACTGAATATCGGTGTTATTCGTGGTGGTCAAGCCTCGAATGTGGTTCCTGATTATGCGGAAGCTACTGTTGCGGTTCGACTTGCGGATGGCACACCAGATGATACCAGAGAGATTATTCGCAAGGCTGTTGATCGCATTACTTCCGCGACTGGAAGTGTGAGTATTGATTTTGAGAATTTGAGCGCTGGGTCACCGCCCCAGCATCTTGATGCTGATGTTGATGGGTTTGATGTCATTACTGTGAATTATGGGACTGATGTCCCTTCGTTAAAGATTCATGATCAGGGAACACAGCGGGTGAAGAGGTATTTGTATGGCCCTGGTAGTATTCATGTGGCTCATGGTGATAATGAGGCGATTACTGTTGGGGAGTTGGAACGAGCTGTCGATGGATATAAGAAGTTGATTGCGGCGGCTGTATAGATGTGCGCCGGTTATGCATGTGCGAATGGCCCAGTTGGAAACCGAACTGATCTCCAGGGCTTGATCTTGTCTATTTTATAATTTGAGGCTTATGTCTACGACATGGCCACCGTGTATCTACTGAAGTTGTTAAATTGAAGCATATTTTCATTTCTCTTGATATTGAGCAACATAGAGAAAACGTAGAAAGTGGAGGTCATTCCCAAACACCGATCAGGATGCAAATTGTAAACATTAAGAGAGAAAAGAAACCAAATGAGAAGAGAAGGTGGAAATGGAGAAAATGAAAGAGGAAAAAAGGAAAACAGGGGAATCGTCTAAGAAAACCGTAACATGGTCGGTGTATCACATCCCATATTTTCATCAACAACACACGGTCTCATCACTCACTGTCCACGACGGGGACGCTTGTTATCATTGCCCATTCGTTGGCCACGTTGACCTCCTTCACCACCGCCCGAGTTATCATCCTGGTTAGGACGTCCACGCTTGCGGTGGGTTGAGCCTCCACCACTCTCCCGGTGGTCGCGATCACGACGATCGCCTCGGCGCTCTCGCTCACGATCTCCACGATTGTCATTGCGGTTGCCACGATCTCCGCCAGAGCCCCAGCGACGGGAATTATCGTCACTTGGCGGTGGAGGAGGTGGAGGTGGGGGAGGAGGCGGTGCCCCCATTGACGAAGGTGGGCGAAGACGGCCCTCGCCTTCGTTGGAGACAGCATTGGGATTAGAAGCAGGACCAGTGTCAGCCGGTCCATCATCACGGTCACGGCGGTCTCGACGTCGGGCTTCTTCACGGGAGCCAGGATTGCGGCGTTGAGACTCTCGAGATTCACCAGCGCGATCGCGATCGCGGTCTTTGTCGTCTCGGCCACCACCACCACCACCAACATCGCTTCGTCGGCCTCGGTCGCGATCACGGCGGTCTCCGCGACGGGTGTTGCCACTGCTTGCAGACTCATCACCACGGCGGTCACGGTGGCCACCATCACGGTCACGGTCACGGTCGTTACGTCCAGAGCCTCGGCCTTCAGCAGGAGCAGTTGGAGCGTCATCAATTAGGTCACCGCCTCGACCACCAGCACGGCCACGGTTGGAATGGCTATCATCTTCAGGTCCCGTTGGAGCGGTACCAGGACGGCTGGAAACTTGTGGAGATGAGTTTGCAGTGTTGGATTGACGGGTTGACCCTCTTCCACGAGATGATGGTGGTGTGGCATTACCGCGCTCAGCAGGTCCATTGGTTTGTTGGAGCATATTGTTAATGCCAGCAAATCGTTTATCGCTGCGTCCACGGTCATTGCCGGGCCCACGAGAGCCTGAAGGGGGATTGTTGCCGGCACGAGGACCGGAGGGTGGAGTCATGTTTGTAAGGATAGGCGCCGGCGGAATAGCGGCCGTTGGCGCTGACGAAGGCTGGGTATCTTGGAATTGTCTGAGTCGATCTGGGTGAATTCCAGATGGCTCGGCTCGGTCAGAAGATGGCGCTTGAGCAGCAGCGGCAGCAGCAGGCTGATCAGGGACGACTCCTCGCCCACTCTGTCGCCTGGACCCAGATTGCATTTGGCGCTCTGGTGTAGGTACTTTACCATTGCTCTGATTAGGACCAGTCGGTGGGCCTTGCGCATTGCGACCACCCCGTCTGTTGTTGCGAGGTCCCGATGGAATATCACCCGGAGGTTGTAGTCGACCATGATCCATATCTGGGCCTGCTGCGGGTTCTCTTGAGTCAGGGCCACTAGGACGATCACTACGAGGACCTTTGGGGAGATCATCGTGACGAGGAGGCTGTTGTCCGAAGTTACCAGAGCGACGGTCATTGGCCATCCGCTCTGGGCGATTTGGCAAGTCAGCTCGTGGGGGAGAGGCAGCGCGAGGAGGATATTGACGTCGGTCATCCTTCTCTGATCGGACGGGCATATCACCACGGCGAGCACCATCAGCAGGACGATCAGGGTAATCTGGCATCAGCTCGGGGCGAGCAGGAGGCTCACGGCCATGGAATGAATCAGTTGGACGCATACGTCCTGATCGGTCCATAGGCCAATCTGGTTCACGTGGTAGGCGAGCATCACGGTAAGGTGGGCCACGCATGGGGTCGTCTGGCATCGGTCGCATGGGATAATCACGCTCGCGATCAGACGGACGTCCATGGACTCTGATATCAACGGGAGGCGCTTCAAACGAGCGATCTGGTACCCCATGACGAGTCCGTGGGTTGAAATCAGCGTGTCTACCTCGTCCATCGGTAACCTCAGGGCGTGGAGGCAATCGATTATGTTCGATGATGCGGTTATTTTCGATGATGCGTGGACGATGGGCTTGCTTGCGTGGGTCGATACGCTCAGACTCAGGGCGCTTGGGAATGTCGCCTGGGCGGCCTGAATCTGAAGCTCGAGAGCCTGACTGTGATCTCACCTGTAAGCCAGCCTGACCACGGTGGTCTGATGATGAGCGTTCCATGGAGATGGAGTCGGCGCTGGTATCCATAGAGGTGGAAATGTTCGATTCCTTGGTATGTTCAGCAGCCCCATCGCCTGCCCTTTGAATGGAGCTGGCATCCGTCATCTTCGCATCTTGAATTTCGCCGTCCTCAACATCAGTCCTGCCAGAGGCATCTTGCTTCGAATGGATAGAGCTGGTAGTTGATAGTTAGTTGTGGATCGATGAGCGAGGGTCGGTAGTCGGAATGTGCGCAGAACTTACTCTTGGGCGGATGGCTTGAATTCAGGTGCCGATGCATTCAAGTTATTAGGCGTAGAAGGACGGAGTTGGCCTCCTGCACCTTGAAGGCCAGATTTTTGTTGAGCAAGGTCGCCCGGTTGGGCCATAACCAGGTTGAAAGCCTGAGGAAGCATCCATGTCTTCTCTCTGCGGTTCAGGTCACCAATAAGTGAGGCGGCAGGAATCTTGACATCATCACGTTCATCAGTCTTGCTGAGGGTGTTGACGCAGTTCAACATGTCGCGACCAATCCAGTTGACCGCTGGGAAGTGGTGTACCACAGCCTTAAGAACACTGATAGCGTTGCGAATGTGCATGTATTCCCCACCCGTGAAGCAGGCTTTAAGAGCATTGGAGAAGACGCGGTGCCACTTGTACAGTAGACGGCGGAAGTCTTCAAACTCGAGGAATTTCGTTGGCATGCCATCAGGGTCAACGCTCTTGGCAAAGCCAGGAAGATCCCGCTTAGTACCGAAAGCCTCCTTTTCATAAACAGACTTGTCGGCGTGCCAGCGGCTGAGGTCACGAAGAATCTCGTTCAAGAATCGTCCCAAATTATCGGCCTCCTTCGAAGTGCAAAGGAAGATCAACGCGGTAAGCCTCTGCTCGCGGAACAGCTGGTCAATCAAGCCAACAGTGCGAACATTGGGGGTTCCAGAACTGTGCAGGAATTTGAACATCTTGAAAGAGAAGAAGGCGTCAAGGGGAGACAGGAGCAAGCGTGGGATGAAGCACTGCTCCAACAGAGCAATATTCAATTCCTCATATCTGGAACGCATCTCAGGGAACCAGCGGTCTTTCTCCTTCTGGAGTCTTCTCCTGGTCTGATCATAAGCTTTCAAGTGATTCTTATTCTCGTCCAGGATCCGCTCTTGCAGTTGACTGATCTGTTTCTTTTCCTGCTCCTTGCGCTTTGTGCCTGCGAGGCTGAGATCAGAGCGATCGTGATTGATCGTCATGACTCGACGCTTCAAGCGGTCGATCTCATCTTCATATGATTTTCCTGGGATGTGCACATCGTAGAGAGACAGCTGCCAGAAAGTGGCATAGAAATGAGCACCCACAACGTCCCAAACTTCAGCCGGCAAAGCAGACTTGACATTTTCGATCAAATCTTGCATGATAGGATTAGAAGACAAGGGCTCAGGGGTGGTAGCGGCAGGAGGAGTGTTTTTCTCATCCTGGTCGACATCCATTCCAGATTCAACTGCGGCTTCTTCAGGTTTGCTTGAGATTTCACCTTCGTCAGAATTCTCCATCTTGACATCACCAACAGCTTGGTTCGCCTTGGTCGAGGATTCAGTCTCTTGCTTCAACTGTTCCACATCGGCAATCTTCCGGGCGACACTGGGTCGTCGAATCCAGAAAGCGATTTCGGGCTGAACACCAAACTCCTTGATGAGGGAGAAGAAGTCGGGAACAAATGAATCAAACTCTTCAATGGTAAGGTTGCTGCGCAAAAGGTCAAGATACTGAGTCAGAGTACGGTGGATCTCATCAAAGATGTTGCCAAGCAACTTGAGCTCAGTCGAGGATTCATTGTAGACACATGTCAAGCGCTCCTGTGCAATTGCAACCAACAGCTGGCCAGCAAGTCGAGTATGCGTGAGAGATTTGATCAAGCGCTTAGAGGTAATCTTGGACTCGTGACGTCTGTCAAGGAGTTGCAGAATGGTCTGAGCCTGGAGAATCTCACCACCAGCCATAGCCTGAATTTGGTTGTCGTTGAAGTTATTGTCCGTAATGATACCAGCCATGGAGCTGATGAGTTGCTCCAAGACAATGAGGTCGGTTGAGTTGTTTTGACGCAACTGCTCCACAACGTACTGCAGAAGTGGAGCCGGGTCCATGACAGGGTATCGTTTGAAGGTGCGACCAGCGAATGTAGACAAGGCATTGAGCCAGCGACTAGTGAGTAGACCACCCTCCTGAACACGACTCCTTCCTTTCTGGCCAAGGGAATTGATGAGTGACCAAGTCAGAATATCGTAGCCCAGGTTTGTGAAGTAACGAGCACATTCGACAACAACCTCAATGAGGTTCTCGTATGACTCGATCTGACCAATAGATACATTGATGACAATTCCAGGGTTGGCGTACGCGATCTTGGCTAGGGCACGAGCCATAGGCTTGACATTGGTTTTGCTCAACCTCTTCAGCGTGTCCTTGGTCTCGGCCTTTGCTTGATCGAAGGCACTCTTGATGTCGGGCAGTCTGCTAGTTTGGCCACTGTACCATTCTGCATACATGTTGTAACGAACATCCCGAGGGAAGAAACTGAGAAGATCAAAGACTTCGTTCACAACGCCCGGATTGGACTTCGTCAAGCTGATAGATGGCAAGATAAGGCGCTTGCACATATCTCGCCAGCGAGTTCTGTTCTCCTCGGAGTCATCCTTGGAAAGACTGTCCTTACCGATACGCGCGAGCTTCAAGAGTAAAGACGCATCCTGTCCAATCTTGTGACCAGACAGGTTAAGGAAGGAGGAGCACAAAGCAAACACATCATCCACGGATTGACAGATCGGAATGTTGTCAGCCCAATCATCCCAGTAGAATCGATAATCAATGCCATCGCTTGTGTCGTCCTCTTTGTCCAGCTGAGCCCATCGTAGAACTCGTCGAGATGGTGGGCTGACGAGTCGAAGTGTGCCCTTGGTTGCGCCAGCCTGGTCTGAATTCAGGATTTGTCGGTCGTGGGGTGAGTTTCCGGTCGAGCTCAAGGGGCGAATAGAGGTGTAAACTTTGCTCAGACAATGATGAAGAATGCGATGGATGAACTCGGGGAGTTCAGGGTATCCATCCATCAACCATGGGAATTTACTCATGACAAAGAGAGCCTCTGGGATGGCACCAATGGCGAGAAGACTCTTCAAAAGTAGGACCTTCTGGTCTGACGGATCTGGGAGTTCATTCTCCGGTTTTGTGCTTTGCTTGTCAGCGTCTTGCTCCTTGGAGGGCGTTTGAATTCGAGTTTCAGATTCTCGAAGACGAGATGGTGGGAGTGTGTCGTCTGACAGAGCACCAGCCATCATGAGAGCATTGATACCGCCTCCAGGTCGAGCAGCCTTCTCTCGCTCCGCCTTCTCTGCCATCTTCTCGGTCTTCAAGACATCCATGGAATCGTCGGGTCTCCAGAGATGAGCATAGAGGTCCCGAAGTGAGATAAATCCGATTTTGATGAGGAGAGCCGCAAGATAGATCAGATTATCGGGCAATACATCAGACTTAGTGCGGGCGTTGGAAGAATAAAATCGTAATTTGAAACCGAGGAGTTGCGCGGCGACTCGATTACCTTTAGGAGGCAAAGTCCCCGTCTCCTCGATCCAAGCCTTTGTGGCATCTTCCTCTTCGGGGAGACTGTTGGCTTCCGGCAGTATTTGTTGCAGGTCTTCCTCCGAGAGTGGCTTGCGGCCGAGCTCGAAGAAAGCTTGAACACCGATTTGTCGTACGCGATCCCAGAAGTCACGATCTCGTTGCTCATTGGCTTTCATGATGTTAGCCCGGTCTTCCTCCGTTGTGCTCCAACCTTGACATCCAGGAAGAGCCCAGTTGGGCAGTCCGGAAGAGCGTTGAGCGCCCTCCACGGTGTACAGCGGGTCTTCCTTGGGCCACCAAGAGCTAGCGCGCAGCATTTTCACAAAGAATCGATACTGCTTCACCAAGACTGCAGCGAAAACATCCAATGTCACGTCCAGGACTCGGCCCACGTCCATATCGAAAGCTCCAATCATAGCCTTCACTCTCTCAAATGTATCTTCGACCACATCACTCGTCGGGGGTTCATTGTTACTGGTAGTGAAGAGTTCGGTAAGAAGTTTCGAGTAACCTTCAGACTCCTCGCGCAACAGATTGTAGTTAGACTGTCGGTAAAGTAGGTTTGTTTGCTTGCGAATACCCATGCGTGCAAATGTGTCGCGAACCAATCCCAAGGACTGAAGCAGGGGTGTCTCGAGCTGAAGGCGCATGAGTGAGGGGGAAATTGCGGTTGCGAAGACGAGTGGTTTGAGGACGGGGTTGGAGGTGTCTGCATCGGTCACAATAGAGAGTGTGTCGAGGAAGAGAGATCGGGGGTCAAGTTGCATGCTTGAAGAAGTCTGTCCTGCAGCCTCCATGTCTACATCCTGTTCTTCACCGAGGATGTCCTTAACTACAGAACCAGCTTCAGTCGCAGTGAGACGGCCGTAAATCGCAGATCGAATAAGTTCTTGGTAGATCGATGCCAAGCGGAAGATATCCTGCTGCGAGCAGGCCTCGCTTCCAGACTCAACAACCTTTCCTTTTCCAGCTGAGAACCATTCTTCAACGATAGCATCTGTGACATATTCGTAGTCATAAGGGGGAGGAGGGCCGGTGGGGCGACTGATCACAGCGTCGGAACCGGCTCGGGAGGGGGGTCGAGCTTGCGCATTCGTAACAGGGGTAGTAGGCGTGGGGGACAAGATAGGCTGGGTGACCGCAGGCTCGCCATTGGCCTGCGAAGGCTCTGCTGGTTCTTTGGGTTGAGTGGGCGGCGGCGGAGACATTGCGCTCGGCTCTCGTTGCTGCGAATTCGAAAAATTCTGATTCTCAAACGACGGACGGCGGGAATTCTTTCGGCCACCAGGGCCACGGTGTGAGTGTCGACGAGAGCGGTCACGCCCGTCATTATGGTCCCGCGGAGTAGGCGATTGATGTCCACCGTGTCCTGCCATGTTGAGGGTACCGGGGCGATGAGGTGAGGGTCGACCGTCGTTAGTTGGCGAGTCGTGGGGCCATGTGCGATCAGTACGTTTTCTTTTGCCTCCCTGCCCGGGCGCCATCGCGGGGGAGTCTAGCCGATTTAGACGCTAAGGGCAGAGATGGTGGATTGGAAGATCGGAAGGTTGCAGCTCATAGGGTTGGATCTGAAAGAGGAGCGCGGGCCTGAGTGTCAGCAATTGAAAGCCGGGATAAAAGTGGCAAGGATGAGAAATATCAAGTCTTCGGATATCATACCAGCAGAGAACTCAATCAAAGAACTGATAGAAAAGTCTTGCGACGCGGAGAGCAACGATGGAGATGGAAGGTATCGGCAGGAAGCTTGTTCGGAGCAGATATGGAGCCGGTGAAGTTGGGGCCTGAGGTGTCAATTATATTCACTCGAGTATTCACTTCGAGTTGACCGGGTATTCGATGCCCAATCCATGGATCTTTCGATAGCAGTGAATTTACAGTATTAAATGATCGGCCATTGCTTATTGATTCACCTGTTTCAGTCTTCGATCCACGTTCAGCCTATACTACGTGGTTCAAAGATTTAGCTGCAGGAGCCCCATTTCTAAAGGTCTACCTAGTATGTAGTATATCTAATCTAGTATATAGAAGGCGGTGGTATATCAGCCTGGGTGTGCGGCACATCCGACTCCATGTGGCTTGTCCGAGTCGTATTGTCGATAAAATTCAAACAAGTTGAACTTGAATGTGATCGGACGAGTACATGCACATCATGTCGGGTGGTGTGCACATATATATTTACCACATCCCGACTCCGAGTCGGAGGTCGATACTACTACTACTACTACTACTACTAGTACCTACTATCACAGGCGGTGATACTAAGATTAAGCATAGTACTACTAGTACTAGTAGTAGTAGTTCAATCTTTGATAGTTTCCTTTCATCCGCCTTAAATATACTAATACCACTTAGTATTCTTACAGAGTCCCTGTCGTTGGTCCGCTTGCTAGATAATGAGAAAATTAGTTCCATTCGCATGACAAGATCCAGAGCTGAACAAACCAAAAATTCCCCAAACTCTGCAACGAGCGTATCTTCCTCTTCGCTCAACCGTTGTTCATCTGGCCCCTCAATCGAAAAAGTAGTTGCGACATCGAAATCGACCCATACCATGCGCTTTTCAACGCCTGAAACAACGAGTATATTTTTAGGGTATATATCTTGGTGGTGAACGTGAGCAGCGTGTATCTGCTTCATGCCCTCTATTACTTGGTGATAACTCGCCTCAGAATAGTTTTCGCAATTCAAAGTTTCAGCGTTCGGAAGATACTCGAGTAGTATTGCTCTGGGGTGATATCTATCGCGCGTGAAATGTTGAAAAACTGGAAAGAAAGCCACAGGGTCGATTCGATTAATATAGCCGTAGAAGTATGGGACGAATCCCCCCTCGCAGACCCCGTGTTTCCGAAGATTCATGTAGGCATTTAGTTCGCAGCGGAATCGATTCAGGTCCCGGCCATTCTCAGCAAATCCCGGATCCCCGTTGTCGTGAAACTGAGTCGTCAGTAATAAGCAAAGAGTAAGCAGATGAGGCAACCTACCAATTTCATAGCATATTTCCGGCCTTCGAGCTCTATCTCAAACACCGAAGACGCATCGGACCTATCTATTTCTCTAATAATCCGTATTTTGGCAGGGACAACATCCAGCAACCCTTCGTGACTGGGGCGCATTGTGGTTTTGAGAATCCATGGAAGTGTGGTCGACTTCAGACAGCTCCCAAAAGAAGGTTGGGTGCACATGTGCAAGATATGCTGAATAATCCCTTTCTTGGACAGCTGCACGTGTTGGATTTTCAGCCTCATCCAGCATCAACTTGGGCATACTTGCATGAACTAAGTACCATCACCACAAGCATTTCATGCACTAAATGTTATCAAGGAAATATGGCACAGGTCAATGGCAATAGTCAATCCATCACATTTTTGATTCCAAGTATCGTCAACTCATGGAGCTCATATCATATATAAAATACATCTTACAGCCCAAGACCTTTAGCCTCAAGAGTAACAATCTCCGGAATCAAATCAATCAGCTTAGGCTGCTTAGGTTCCCAGCCAAACAGCTTGCGTGCACGGTGAGCATGGCCACGAGAGTTTGAGCCCCAAGCATACAATCCGACGGAAAGGATTTCAGTAGTCTGCTTGTCATCCAAAGACTCAACGTCGGGGGAGGAAATATACTTCTGATCAAAAGCAGCCTGCGCAACAGCACGCTGGATATCTCCCCAAACAAAAGAACCGTTCTCAGCGAGGTAGTAGCCCTCATCGTTCCAAGTAGCCTTACCGCCACCCTCAGCAGCGGCATCGCCCAGGGCGAGGTAGACATTGCTCAGATCCTGAACGTGAACCTGGTGCCAGACATTCTCGCCCTTTCCGACAAGGAAACCCTTGCCGCGCTTGAGAACAGCCGCAGCGAGGAGGTAGGCCTGAATACTCTTCTGGTTGACAGGTCCTCGGCCGGAGCCGTAGATAGTTGGAGGGCAGACAATAGCAGTGCGAGCACTGTTGGGGTTTTCCTTGCCAATGTTGATAATGATTTCGTCTACGTTGCGGTGGAATGCATCCGCGGGAAGGTTGACGAGCTCACTGACACCCTCCCAGTCATTATAATCCTTAGGACGCTCGATACCGTATGATTTAGCGCGCTGGTCCTCGACGGTCAGGATACCGGTTCCTGAGGTGTGAATCAACCAGAGAGGACGCTCAGCTGTGTGGTGTTTGGCGCCCTTGGCAATGGCTTCAGCTGCGGCGACGTGGTCGCAGTCGGCGAAGTCTAGAATATATTCATCAGATATTATTCATATTCCCCGGGTGAGGTTATGGACTCACGGAAGACGATGTCAGCCTTCTTCACCTCCTCTTCAATGATATCGGATGAGTCTAGGTCGCCGTGTACGACGCGAATCTTGGGGTATTTGCTAGAGACAATAGCAGCCTTGTCCTTGTTGCGAACCAAAGCTGAAAGCTCCCAATCGGGGTGTGCATTGGCAACGGCGTAGAGACCATCGCCACCGATGTAACCAGTAGCACCAAGACTATAAAACCGATCAGATAAAAAGATTTAACTTCGGAGTGGGGTTGACGAACATGAAGACTTGAGGAGCCATTTTGTGAACTCTTATAGTATGAATGTGGGATATGGTGAAGCTGGAATTCAACCAGGAAGTTGAAGAAGGAAGAAAGCAAAACAGATGACGATCAAATCACTCTCAATGCCGAATTCTGCTTTCAAATCAACTGAATGGAGGAACTTGGACCGAGATGGATCCGAGAAGTGGGCAAAAGTGGGGGGACGTGGGACAGATGGAGTCCCGAATACAAGGATTCGCAATTTGCCCACAAGGTCACGGTCAACTGGTGCAGGTGAGTTTTATAGTATACAAGTAGAGGACTCAATTTACTGTCACTTCTCAATCATCATTGAGTCCAGAAATCGTCTTGTGTTACTGGAATAGTCTCTGTCACATAGTTCTACTTGATACATATGATATAGATCAACCCCGCATGATGTCAATGGTCCGAGTACTGTTGACCCCGCGCATACTCGAGTATATGAACCCCTGGTCAACCCCATCTTTCATACTATAGCTATACAACTATACAATCCACTCTTGAATTCTTATATTATCAAATAACCCACTCTTGAACATTTGAACTATGGCCTCTGGAAGCTGTGCCTGTCAATATATCAAGTACACCAGCTCCACTGCTCCATCAAAGCTGGTCAATTGCCACTGTACCACATGCCGGAAGCAGTCTGGTGCTCCATACCAAGCGTTCTTGCATTTCCCAGTCAAGTCCATTAAATGGGAAGTCGAGCCAACCGCCTGGAGATCGAGTGAAACTGCCACTCGGACCTTTTGTCCTCGATGCGGCTCAACCCTCAGTATGAGTCTGGATGCGTTCCCAGATTTCGTTGGCATCGTAGCTGGAACGATCGACGATGACACAATTGTACCAGCGGCTTCAGCCCACATTTTCCTAGAAGACAAGGCATCATGGTATGAGCTTCCAGCGGATGGAACATCGCGGTGGCAGACTTGGGGCCAGTAGTGTGGTGTTTGCGGCGTTGGAGATCTGGTAGCATTGGCGGGAAAGTGGAGTTGAGTTGAGTGAGTCTGAGTTGCCAAGTTTCTTGACTGGTGAGCGATACATTGGAGTTCAAGTTGATGTGAATGAGGTGTTGAGAATGGAGGCAGTTTCAAGAGAAGAATAGTATTCAGGCTGAAAGAACTACAGAGTCAATGCGTGATAGGAGACATGAGTTATAAGAAGAGACGGGGGAGGGGGATCGCGAAGTTGTGTCCAGGCTATATGTACAGAATCAACGAAACATGAAAACATATTTGAAATAAGCCTCCTTATTAGAAGGTACTTGTGGCGAGTCGACTAGCCGCATTGCGAGCATCCAGGCGATCATCATCATCCTCCGCAATAGAATCAACCTTGCTGGTAGATCGCACACGGCCCTTGCCGCTCTCCTCACCCTCTTCCTCATTCAGAAGGGGAGCCGCGAAGCTGCCACTCATGCTACGACCCATACTGTCAGTGCGACGGGGGACACCGCTCCAAGAGTCACCTTTAGGACCTTGACTAGATGTAATGTTCGGCCGGCGCTGGGCAGGGTGAGATTCGCGACCCAAACGGCTCAATCCTCCAGAAGCATCGATTGCTCGAATATCAGGCCGAACACTCTCCAAGGTTGCCAAAGTCCGTCTTTCCGCATCAATTTGGCGCAAAGTATACTCGCGCAGGCTGAAAATAAGATCGTTGGTGGTGCGGTCGAACCAGCGGCGTTTCTCCTGCAACAAATTGGCAGTGACTCGCTGAGTACGTTTAGTCAAGTATTCCTCGTGGTTCTCAGCATCTTGAAGGGCATTAATTGCTTCATCAACCTTATCACTGCGCACTGATGAGCTGACTTTCAAGCGGTCTGCTGCGGCACGTTTGCTGCGGGTACTTTGCTGAGCCTGGAGAAGATCGCGAAGCAGGATATGTCGGTTGGTCAAAGTTTCCTTAACAATAAAGGCATCTCCAGAGTGGTAGCTCAGTGGCTCTCCAAGGGTGGTAGCTTCCCCTGTAGCTTGCACAGCATGGTAGTCACCTACGGTCTGAATGACCTTGCCCAACTTGCGGTACGCCGTAGCTAAGCCTGGGTGTGTCTCCTGCACACTCATTTGGCCAAGTTTCACGCCGAAATCCCCCTCAGCCAATCCAAGACCTAAATATGATTAGTAAACAATCCGAGAAGCTGTAAAAGATGGGGCAATGCTTGAGAAAACATACCTCGACGGCCCTTGACGACTCGATCCACCTTATGGCTAGTATCCATTGAACCCAGGTAAAACATCTTAACAGTTGGACGAGCCGATTGAAGTTCAGGGGTATCATCTGGAGGAGGTGCGAACTGCTTCAACATCTTGCGACGGACACCGGTAGCTGGCTGCTTCATCCGGACCACCGGGCTATAGCCGAAATCGCTCTCCACAAATAAAACCATCTCTTCGTCCTGAATAAGTATTTCATTGCTCAGAACAGCATTCATCCAACGTTGCATCGATGCCTTCACGCGAGCCTCATCCTCATCGGTACCGGCCCCAGCTGGAGTGACTGGCGGAGGCACGGCCGGGACAAGAGCTTCGGGGTTCGCTGAAAGGAGATGATCGGCGAGTTTAGTAAATTCGGCATGCGTACGGCGGACATCACGATACTGGGTAGTGCGGAACTTTGGAATGTTGGTCTAAATGGAAAGATAAAATAGTTAGTCTATTAGCTCCGCTGAGCGCATTGATCTTATCCTGGGTGACCCACATGGACATCAAAGCGGAGGATAGGATCTTTCTTGCCAGTCCTCTCCAGACCAGTAATCTTTGCTTGGATCTTATAAGCAGGCGCTGCAGGGCGGGAAGGCTGACGCATGCTCGTCTGGTACCGCGCGGGGAGCTGTGATCGTTGGTGATCGGCGCTGGGCGACTGCGCCGCAAATGGCTGTTGTCCCTCGGTGTAATCCGGGTCCCCCAATTGCGCGCTTTGAAGCTGCGCAGATAGGTCAGGAGACTGGGGTGCTACTTCGCCTCTAGCTTCCTCCTCCGCAGCACGGTCATGGCCTGGTAAAGGGGATGACGGGATGTCACTGTTGGTGGCGGACGAGAATGTAGTGCGGTCCGCGCGCGGCGAACCCCAAGGCGAAGCCTCCACGGGGTGCTCGGGATCGTGGGAGATGGCCGAATAGTCCATGTCGATTCAAAAGAAACGTAAGGAGTGACCGGGGATCGAAGGGGGCGGAAGTTGCTAGTGGACAGTGTACGGTTCTCGGAGTACGGACCTCGGGTGCAGGCGTCAGGATTAATGAGGATCGTCCGCACAATAATAGCTATTTCCAATGCAATGTGGGGATATCTTGCTCAGCTTGATTGAATATCAAGTCAATTTTTCAAAAGTTCATTTTAAGAGGAAAGCAGAAGGAAATGGGAGTGGTGAGTGTTGAGGTGCTGGGAGCTTGTACAATGGAGGGGGGTTTCCAGGCGGTCTGGCCAGTTAGGTCAATCTGCCTCTGAGCTTGTTCGAGAGGTCCATTGTGAGATCAATGTAGTGGCAATTCTTCAATTCCTTCATAGTCAATTGTGACAATTCATTGAAGAATAAATGTTTCCAGTTTTGAACATAGCAGACCATGGAGACTAACATTAGTAGTACATAGGGTCGTTCATTATGGGCATACTTCGGCATTTGGGAGCAGGATTTTGGTCTAATGCAAATATGAATTCAGACAAAGCTTTTTGCTGTACTAGAATCGGATATTATTCTACACAGAAGTAATATGATCCCAATGTCATACTGCTCTACATGATGCTCTACGAGTAGATGCAGCACTGGCAGTCGGACCGGATCAACGCCAAGCCCGCCTTCAACCACCGATTTTCCTTACACTCAACTTGATACTATTCCTAGGACCTATGAACAGGTCATCCATGTCTTCCGCTTTTTAGATTGCACATACTTTGTCAAGGCAGACTGTGCTATCGCGCAATGCTGGTTGGTCCACTACTACGCCTCCCCCAAGCGGGAGTGCGTCGTATGGCCCATTATAAGCCGCATTTCAACCCGGCAAAGCGCGAACTTCGCGTTCAAAGCTTACAACTAAACATTGACCGAGCCAAATGTTTTTCTACGACTCTCTCTCAGTCCCAAAGCGATGCTTTGGACCGGACCCGCAATATCGGCATTATTGCCCATATTGATGCGGGCAAGACTACAACAACAGAACGCATGTTATTCTACAGTGGATTTACCCGTCGCATTGGTGATGTGGACGAGGGTTCTACTGTCACTGATTTCCTACCTGCTGAACGGGCACGAGGTATTACAATTCAGTCGGCTGCTATTACTTTCCATTGG
The DNA here is from genome assembly GCA_039634405.1 of Penicillium herquei. Lineage (NCBI taxonomy): Eukaryota > Fungi > Ascomycota > Eurotiomycetes > Eurotiales > Aspergillaceae > Penicillium > Penicillium herquei. Next base: position 7,333,432 of record CP098388.1, read on the forward strand.
CCTCCTGGTGATGGCGCCGAGGGCCAAGCTGCTGCGAAAGACCCTGGTTTGCCTCGGTCGGCTAACTCTCATACAATTAATCTCATTGATACCCCTGGACACGCGGATTTTACTTTTGAGGTGATGCGGTCTTTGCGTATTCTAGATGGAGCTGTTTGTATCTTGGATGGTGTCGCTGGAGTTGAGGCACAAACGGAGCAAGTCTGGAAGCAGGCCAGCACCTATAAGATCCCTCGAGTTATCTACGTCAACAAGCTGGATCGTGATGGTGCTGCTTTTGGCCGAACAGTGCGAGAAGTTAGCTCTCGGTTATCGGTGTACCCAGCAGTTTGTCACATCCCCTGGTTTCAAGGTGGTAACGGGTCATTTATTGGCGTGGCAGATGCTGTGAATCTGCAAGGTCTACGATGGAAGGAAGGTGAAGATGGCCGTTCAGTCAGAATGTTGACCCTGGAGCAACTGGACGCAGAAGAGCCTTCATTGGCTGAAGAGCTCCGGAGGGCTCGTATTGCATTGGTTGAGCTTCTGAGTGAACAAGATGAGACCATTGTGGAGAAATTCTTCGAATGCGACGAGGACCATCTAGCAGTTTCCCCCATGGACATTGTGGACAGTTTGCGACGATGCGTTCTGGACCCGACAAGTCGAATCGTGCCTCTTTTCGCGGGCGCCAGTTTCCGGAACATGGGTGTTCAACCACTACTAGATGCTGTAGTGAACCTTCTGCCAAGTCCACCGGAGGCGCCAGATCCAGAAGTGAGCATTGGCGATGTCAAAGGAGGGTTGCGTCGCCTGCTCTCAGGTGATCTAATCTTGGAGCAGACGGAGCAAGTGTCCGCATCTTCCAAGGGCAAGAAAAAGAAGAAGAACGCTGTACGGACCAATCCCAAAGATGCAGTCGCCAAACTTCAGAGCTGCGCGTTGGCATTCAAAGTGGTCAATGATGCTAAACGAGGTGTGTTGGTCTATGTCCGTGTCTATTCCGGATCGCTTGACCGTAACAGTCTGCTCTTCAACACCAACCTCCACCTCTCCGAGCGTGCACCCCGCCTGTTGAAGATGTATGCCAATGATGCTGTGGAAGTGGACTCCATCCCTGCAGGTCATATCGGTGTTGTAGTTGGTCTTAAGCATGCCCGAACTGGTGACACGCTGCTTTCCTACGCAGGAAATAAGCCTACTCCTCCTGAGCCTCTGACTACTCTTCAATTGCGTCCAATTGATGTTCCCCCTCCAGTCTTTTTCACTAGCGTGGAGCCCCATAGCTTGAGTGAGGAGAAGCGGATGCAAGAATCCCTTGACCTTCTCCTGAGAGAAGACCCTAGTTTACATGTTACTGTGGATGAGGAGTCAGGTCAAACACTGCTTAGTGGAATGGGAGAATTGCACCTCGAGATTGCCCGTGACCGTCTAATCAATGACCTAAAGGCCAAGGCGTCCATGGGTCGCATTGAGATCGGGTACCGCGAATCCGGCATGGGAGTTTCGGGCCCAGTTACCAAGATCTTCGACAAGGATGTGGCTGGTCGCCGAGGAAAGGCCGGTTGCACTGCCACCGTCGAACCCTTTGACGGAGAAACTCCTGTAGACACGGCAGATGAAGACGTCCTCATGTCTAAGACAATCGAGGGCAACCACATTATCATCCGTGCGCCAGGTTTACAAGTGGAACGCGTCAGAGATGAAGAAGAAACCAGTCCCTTCCTCCCACCAGGCATGGACTTGAACACTCTCCGAACAGCAGTGCAAAATGGTGCATTGGCTGCACTGGCTCGAGGCCCTCAATTTACATTCCCGATGCATAATACCCAAGTCACTCTCACAATCAACCCGGCAGAGCATCTGTTCGGCGGTGATAGTACCACCTCTGCCCTCTCTGCTGCTGCGCGCCAGGCCACATCCGCCGCACTCCGGGATCTCGTTTCTGGAGCTGGTACCGTCATGATGGAACCTGTTATGAATGTCATCATCAGTGTTGATGAGGCAAGTCTTGGTTCCGTTGTGCACGATATCTCCTCTTCTCGTGGTGGACACATTCTTTCGCTGGACGAAGATGTATCACTCTCCACTGATGATGAAGCTCTGCCCTCTATCGATCCAAAGCGTGTATATGCCCCAGCTGATCCATTCGAGACATCTTCCGTTGGTACCGAAGTCCCGGTGACTGCTTCGCGACAGCGGACTATTACTGCGAAGGTACCTCTCAAGGAGATGGTTGGATACTTGAAGCATCTCCGTAGTCTGACTGCTGGCCGTGGTACTTTTGTTATGAGCGTTGATCGATTTGAGAACATGTCTGCACAGCGACAAAAGGCTGTTTTGGCCGAGCTACGAGGTGGCTTTTAATCATGAATAGCGGAACATCGCTTGTATTATTTTCTGGGATTGTATGTGATCGGATCATTCGGATGTATTTACTATAGTTCCACAATGTATTATTATTATCATTTCCAAATTCTTCATGTGTCACCCCATCCTTGAGCATTTTCTTCAGACAAACCACTCACATATAGTAAATTTTGGAATAATCCATTATTCAGACAAAAAAGTGAAACATCAAGGAGCGGTGTATATCTCTAGTTTCGGTGTGATGATGATATTCCAAATCAAAATTCAACATTTTCAAGGTTCTTCATGAAGATCTCAATCTGAAAACTATGGCACACATCCACCATACCTATAACCTCATTTTGTCGCGTAGCCCGCGATCTCAGCTGTATATCACCCCACCACCAACACCACAAACAAGACCCAGAAACAAGAACAAGACCCTGATTGGATAAATCTAAAACCAAGTGCATCTCAAGGATCTTTTGAGTTCATCAGGCAGAGAACTATTGCACTTTCTCAAACATGATTGGAAGCTCCAAGAAGCTACTAGTGAGTGGGCCTCGATGATTTGTATTTCTCTTCACATCAAATCTAACCCCTTGCAGATCACTTCAACCTACTCCGTACAAGTTCTCAATACAACCATTTTATCCATCTCACCTCAGCTTCAAAGCTTGACTCTATCACTGCCATCATGAGTTTCTATGAGCCTGAGATCCCTGAACCGCCTTCCATTGATCTTCCCAAACCGGCGCTTCCATATATCTCTGGTTGGAAATTCGTTGCTACGTCTCACATTGCGCCGGCTCCGACGCCTGTTTTGCGCAATTGCTGTCTCAATGATAAAGGGGACCGAATTGAACGGAGTGAATTGGATCTCGTTGATCGGTGCTTAAAGCATCCCCCTTTACCTGGGTCATTGGGATGTGATTTCGTCGAATTGGAAGTGATCGAGCTTCTGAAAGGTGGAGATGGACAACACTGCCAGGTTCTGAGAGTTCGACTTGGAGATGTGAAATCAGATTTAAGTTTCAAATCTTCAAGCTCTCACCATATTTCCGATCTACCAAGAGATACTATTCTCGTCGCCAAGATTTATGATCCGCTGTACTTTGATGATGAGGAGGGATACCTCAATCCGTTCGTTACGATGGATCAATTCTATTCCCATGAGGTGAATGCATACATGGCTCTTGACAAGTTTCAAGGTCGGGAGATTCCAATGTTTTATGGCTCCTTTACTTTCAACTTGCCTGTCAATTCCGAATCTAAGAAAGAACGAACAGTCAGGATGATTCTCGGTGAACATATACAAGGAATCACGATGGCAGATGCGACCCCGGGCAGTATTCCACAACAATCTCGACAAAGCATCATGAGATCGATCGTGGATCTGGAAAGCAGGATCTATGAGAACGATTTATTCCTAATGGATACTACACCGCGCAATATTCTGCTTGTATCATCAGACAGTGACCATCCTCGAGTCGTTTTTCTTGATTTCGCTCATGCTCTCTTTGGTCGCAGGACGGATGATCCTGTTGCGGTTGACGTGAACCTTTTCCTCGGTGAATACATCTCGCCTTTACTTCGGTGGAGAGAGAAATCTGGACATATCACTTCGTTTTTGAAATGGGTTGATTGGAATTGGGATTCCTGGCTTGATTCTGAGTTTGCCTATACCATTGCTACTATTAAGCCAGGCATGAGGGAACGGTGGTCTTATGAAGATGAAGAGGACTTTGAGCCCACTGGGTGCTGCCCATGTCTTCGATGATACTGAAACTCGCTTTTTTCATGTGTCACTGTGTATATGGATTGGTTCATTTGCATTTTGTTTTTGTTTTGTTTCTTCGGCCTTGCAACGTTAACGCACACCATGAGTACAATATTTGGAGGAGAGCGTCAATTTCTGGCCATTGTTTTGTTGATACCGCATAGTGCCTACGCTTGATGATGATGATTTATTCCTACTGCATAGTCAATTCAAATGTTGATACCTATCCTCAGCTGCCCATTGAACACTCAAGCTTTACCTTATTTAAAAGGTCCTCGGGTTGCTAGAAATTACTACTAACTAGGACGAGCCTAAATGTTTCAACCTTGGAAGTTAGATCGCTGTGGACGATGCTGGTGATTGTACATGTAGCGAGCACTGCGAGTATCAGTGCCCAAGGCGGCACATGCAGAGACTAGGACTGCAGCTTCAATATTGGACGAGAAATCACTTGAAAATTGAGCTTTGATGATGAAAATGGGATAGTGATGTCATTCGACGAGCGAGGTATATAGAGAAAGGTGGAAATCAACTTAAGACAAGCCTGAAGACCACCATGCATACATCATCACGGCATCTGTAACTTGAACCCGCCAACACATGTAAAAGGCCAAAGGGACATGAGAAAACAAATAAGATGAGAAACAATTGACGCCAACAAAGACTATATACATCTACCAGTTATCATCCCAGTCATCCTTCCCTTTAGCATTTGACGTAGTAGTCTCTGTACTCTCTAATCCAGATGGGGCGGTAGTAGTCTCAGCAGAAGTAGGTGTCGACGAATTAGCCAGAGAGGAATTCGTCGCAGGAGTCTTGCGCATAGCTGCTGTACCAACGACACCGGATCGCGAGCCGCTGCGACGATGACCACCAGCCTGGTCTTGTGCGCCCAATGACGAGAAGTCGTCCCAGAAGTCTCGTCGCTCGGGTTCCACGCGAGAGCGTTGACCGGCAGGCCGGCTCTCGTCGCCTTCGACGAAACGGTTGAATTGATCGGCTGCGCCACGGGCACCGGCTTGCAAGTTCTGGCCCCAGTTAGCAGCCTGAACACGGGCTTGAGCCGCAAAGTCGGACTCGGCGAGCTAGATTACAATTGTCAGCCCTGATACATCTAAGGGAAATTTTGATTTATCACATACCTGTTTTGCAGTGGGTTGAAGATATGAGTCGTTCACGGTCTTCGCACTCTTTCCAACTGCTGACGCAAACCATCCGAATCCCTTGGTAATTGACGCCATAGGATCTTTCTGGAAATCATCGAACACTTGGTTGCCACCTGCACCACCACCAAACCCTCCAAAGCCACCAAATGGCGAAGAACGACGGTCGCCAGCAGGAGCAGAAGGCGGCAATCCACCTCCAAAGCCAGTGAACTTTCCACCCTGAGACGGGGGCAGATTATCCGAACGAGTAGCATTCTCGGAGCCCAGCTTTGCGAAATACGCCTCATTCTGCTCTTTCTTCCCCGGTGCGCCAGGTCCAGCGCCAGCACCAGCCGCAGCTCTCAGAGAACTCGTCCTCGACATCCCACCAGCTGGTGACGCCGTCCTGCCAGGTCCAACACCACCAGTCCCCACACTCATCGGTGTGCTGGATCGCGATACAGAACTGGTATTATTCTTCTTCTCTTGTCCAAGAACGTATTCCTTCCCTTCGACCTTACACGATAAGCGCTCCTTCCACTCCTCGCCTGCATCGCCCTCGTACCGCTCTTTTATCGTTGAGTCCTCGAATGTGCGGCCCTCAGAAAGTGTAACGTCGTGTGCATCGTAGAAGGCTTTCCAGGGTTCGTTACCGCCTAGCTCCATGCGCTGGATCTCGGCGTGCTTGAAGGCATCCATGGTAATTGAACGGACGAAGGAGATGTGTACGCCGAGACCGCGGTGTGTGCCTGCGCAGTTCAGACAGATGAATGTACCGAATTTGGGGGAGGCCTAGAAAGTAGATGCACGAGGCGCTGGTTAGCTATGATGACATTTGATATCCTGGCTCGTCTGCGCGGGTGCCAGAGTGCTTGCTTGTTCGTTCAGGGTCCGGGTGGGTTGGGGGTGTGGGGGGCAAGGAGTGAAGTAGCGTAGAGAAAGAAGAAGCAATGGCATTGCAGTATGATAAGTGGAAATGAGAGAGATGGACGTACCCATTGAGGCGACGGGGCACCGCAATCGCAGCATCTGTCGTTGCCATTTGTCTTGGAGATCTGAAGGAGCTGTTGACCCCGAATCCGCGGTTAGTTTACCACATCCTGATATTTGTTTGTCTCCGCGCGAGGAACAAGGTCACGAGACAGGGTAGGAATAAACTCACCTTTGTCCTTGTTTCAGGATCGACCTCCCACATGCGAGACATGTTGAGTATGATGCTTTATACAGAGAGACTCGACAATTGGAGGGTGAAGGGGGACGAAAGGTGGACTCGGTACCGCCAGGTGGTTCTCGGGGCGTTTCCTCTTTTTGGGTGCCTGACGTGCCCCCTATTTCGTATTTCTGAACTCCACCAAGATTGCGCTATGCCAAATAGTTTACAATCAGTAGATCTCCGACCGCGAAACAATCATGAATTGAGGGGAGAGTTGCTGAAAGTGTGTTTTTGGTATTCGAACGTTGGATCGGCAAGGGTCGCCCCAAGCGTCATTGCCAAGGGTGGCACTACAAACGGTTATCAACCGTTATACGTATACTCCTGAAATCTACAATTGATTAATACTATTATGCTTATAAGGGTAAAAACAGCAGTCAGATCATCATCAGTAGTTAAATGGGTGCTAAGATACAGTACAGAAGGCAAAAAGTCGTAAAGAATGGAGGCATCAGCAAGGATTGCTCTCCAGCATGGACGTATTCATCCATAAAAAAGTCATCATCACACCCTCGTTCTCCAAATTTCCATCTTCCAAGACCGCTTAAAAAGAATAGCTAAGATAAAATCCCTCGTAAACCTGGTTGTATGGAAACAAGACAGAGAAAGAAACAGTCGGGCAAGACGCAATCATCATATCCCTAGACAGTCTTCATATCTGTCTTGTACCTTCCAAGCCACTCAGCAAGTTATCAGCGGTTGGAATAACAAAAAACAATTCGTGTGTTCGCATTTAAGCCTCGGGAGCGGCGTTCTCCTCCTTGATCTCTTCCTTGATCTCCTCCTTGATGGGAACGGTCTCCTCAAACTTATCGGCCGCCTCGTTGACATCATCCTCCTTGCCAGGGCTGTCAATGGCGACCTTAACAGCGATGGTGCGGCCATCAATCTCCTTGCCGTTCATTTCACTGACGGCCTTGGCCTGAAGCTCCTCAGTGGCCATGGTAACGAAACCAAATCCGCGGGTCTTGCGACGCTCGTTGCGGGCCTGGAGCTTCTTGATCATGAAACGGGGGATTGGGCGCAGGGCGACCTTGGCTGAGACAGGGTTAAATTCGACGAAGATCTCCTTGAGCTGTAAAGAAAAAAAAAGTAAAGTTAGTATCAATCATGATGGCGCTAATCATGAACCACTTCAAATATGCGAACGTACCTTGTCCTCAGTAAGATCGTAAGGCAGGTTGGCAACCATCACCTTAGTCTTGGAAGGAATGCCATCCTCAGGGGGTCCGCGCTGCTTCTGAGGACGTGAGCGAGGCTTGGCCTGCTCTTTCTTGACCTCAGTAGCAGGGGCAGCTTCGGTCTCGTTGGTGGTCTCAGCCAAAGGAGCCTGCTCAGTAGTAGCAGCCTCAGTGGCTTCCTGTCCCTCCTGAGCCTATTTCCATAAGTCAGTATTCGCAATCGCTTTCAAAAAAAAATACCAGGAAATTCGGGGTTTGGCAACTTACACCACGTCCACGAGCAGCACGGCCACCACGTCCACGAGCACGACCACGGCCACGGCCCCGACCACCAGAGCGCTTGCGACCTTCGTTACCACTGGCACCCTCACCGCCGCTAGCGGCACCTTCCTTGGCCTCAGCAGGCTCGGGCTTGCGAGCGAGCTGAACGGAAACCTTACGCGCCAAGATCTCCTTGCCTGAAAGGCTCTCAATAGCAGCAGTGGCTTCCTGGGCGGTAGCAAGGTCGACAAACGCGTAACCGACAGGGCGGTTGGTGCGGGGGTTCACCGGGATCGAAGTACTCTCGCTAAAATTCCAAAGTCAGTATAAGGCTTGTTCCGATGATAGCTGTCACATGAGGTTCACAACATGGCGCCAGAGTGGATCTAGCACTGAAAACCGCACGTCCAAACAAACGATTGACTCACATGGTGTATTCCTTGAAGAACTCCCTGAGCTCCTCCTCGGTGGTCGCATAAGCGAGATTTCCAATGTACAGACGACGGCCCTCATCGGCGCTGGCAGTCGCAGCATCCTGGGAAGCTGCAGGGGCCGCACCATTTGTGGTGGGGGTGTCGTTCAGGGTGGTAGCAGCCACGCTGTCAGCAAGAGCATCGACTGCAGACATATTGACGGGATTTGACACAAGAAGTTTCTGGGAGGTAAGACAAAAAAGCTGTGATGTGTCAAACAAACAAAGAGGGGTGTTGGGTTTGTTTGTCTGTTGGATTGAGAACTTGACGAGGAGGGAAGGAGCAGGGTAGCTTGGTGCCCTAGATACCGGTTAGAAAGAAAGGGGGGGGAAAGAAGAGATGGGGTCAAATAGATAGAAAGTTGAACTCTTGAAGGAAGGAAGAGAGAGAAGGAGAGAGATGTGGTTGCTTTGGCAAGGGAAAGGAGGAGGCGGTGTGCACTAGCCGCTCTGTTTATGGAGAAGTCTAGACTGGACGAAAAGTGCTGGTCCCTAAGTTTAGGCTTTACAGGGGGGAGGATTAGGGGCTAAGCCGGAAATATTAGGGTGGAGTTAGGGGGCTGTGAACACTAACGATGAACCCCCATGATATTCTGCCCCGACAACCCGAATTCTGCCCCTGCAGCTTCCGTGGAAACCCAGCGAGAGTTGATGTCATGCTGGAGAACCTCTCAACTTGATTCGGTGAGTTGCTATCATATTCGATCCCTCTGATGGAGCTATTTACATGGGTCTTGACTCTACACAGAGCATAACGCTGAATTTTATTATGAGTCAATTGACATACTCGAGATTCTAACACTTATCTTACAGCTCCTCGTATCGTGTTTATGCCCATGCTGCCCAATTTACGCCTAGTCAAGTCCCTTCGTCCTACGGCGGATCACCATGAGGATCGATCTTCCACCTCAGCCGGATCCACTTTGCCTCTAATGGGTCTCCACGTTTCCAACTAAACATTGAAATACGGTGTGGGAAAACTGTCACCCCATGAAAAATCCTCTCGGAAATATTAATTCGGTCGCTATGGTTCATAATACAATCGCCACTGCCTGCAGCGACAAGGTACCGTCCCCGATGCAATATGGCTCCGAACATACATGAAGAAAAAAAAAATAAAATAAAGATTTCATGCAGACTGCAGAATGCAGTCAATCCCCTCACCCCTCACCCCTCTTCCCCTCTTCCCACACCGCCATCACCTAACACGGCCGTCGCTAGTGACTGCAGTAAGAGGTCAAGCGTCTTCGATGTGAGCTGGTCGCAGGCTTATGGAGCCCTTTGATGCATCTGTGCACAGGAATGCAGGAACTGTACATGTGCACGCGAACCTCGAGGCGCGCTATCGGTAGTTTTCGTACTCCACAAGGCAATGGCCTTCTTTGCTCACAGCGGGCTTGATGGCGCCATGGATTTATTGTGAGATGGAGTGGTGGTGGTGGTAATGATGATGGTGATGAGGATGATTGTGGTGAGGATGGTCGCGGTAGTGGTGGTGGTGGTGAGAATGATGGTGGTGATGGTGGTGGTTGTGGTGGTGGTTGTGGTGGTGGTCGTCGTGCTGGTGCTGTCGCTGGTGCTGGCTGGGACTACTCGATGATGATCGGGTCCTCAGCAGTATGGCCGGAGCCCACGGACGACTCGCCCTCGTCAGTGCCAGTTGGCGTGCTGACCTCCTGGGTCGAGTCGCCGCTGCTACCAGTCGGGGTGTTGGCGCCTGGGTCTGACTCGAAGTCAGCCCATTCAGCAGCCGCGCTCTCTCTCCACTCTTCGATGGCGTTGATGGCACCGTCGGCCTGGGCCTCGCTGAGGGGGCAGTTCTGCAAGAACACGGCGTACAGGGCGTCGACAACTTCTTCTCTGCTGCACCCCTGCTGGAGCGCGAAGGCCTCGACGGGGAACGACTCGGCGATCTTGACCACCATGTTTTCGAAGAACTCGACACTGTATGTGTCTTCCAGTGATGGGGAGATGGTTGGCCGACGGTAAGGGTCGAACGGCTCCAACAGCAGGGACATCTCACGGGGACCAGCCCAGTGGATGATTGGGGAAGCGTGAGCGTCAGACATTTTTCTTGTACTGAGATACCAGATCTGCAAGTCCAAAATGACTGAGGAGAAGAAAAATCTAGGTACAGGAGGATTTCTACGAATTTTTATACTGCGATACAGGTTTCCATTCACTAATATCATTGAATAGTTACATTCGATTTTGCTAACATTAGTTCTGAAAGAGCCCTGGAGGCTTCACTCTCGTGGCAGTTGGTGGGAGATGGGACTGTTGGCCTCATTCACTTAGACGACTCACTTAACTAGCATTAAATGGGAATCTTTTCCAAAGTTTGATCGCCAACATTGAATTTGGAGAATTTCCAACCCTAAGAAATTCAAAATCTTGAAAGAGCAATTTGCAAATATACCTTCGAATTAGCTGGCATCCAAGCACTCAGAAACTATGAGATCCATCAATTTAGTCCCAACTCTGACAATTTAAAGTTATCAGATCCTGCCGTCTAGACCAAAAGTGATATCAAGGACACCCGTGTGACTAACATTAAATTGAGAGATTTCAAGTTCAAGTTTGGACTTTATTTCCTAGTAGTATTATAAACACAATAAGCACTTAAGTGTTTTTTTCTTATTTTATGATATTGGGGAACTCTATAATGTACACTGGCATACAAGACACCCTCAAGCCCACACAATGGAAGAAGACCCATTCATTCCTCGAGAATCATACATGATTTGGGGTAAATCCCAGCAGATTATACCTTATACCTCAGACTGATACTCTGCCGGTTCTTCAGACAAAGCTTTCGACAAGGCCTTCGACAACGAACCCGGATGCGTATTGCAGAAAGTCCGATCTGTCTGTCGCAACGAAATACAATCGAATTGATCAGCCGCCTCGCCCCATCGGCGCTCCCATCGATGAGTCGTAACTTCACGGATATAAAAAGCCGTCTGAAGCCCCAAGGCTTCTACATGTCTTAGGATATCGTGGCAGTAATCCAGTTTCTCGCGATTCTGGGTGTCGATGAAGTGGACTGAAGCCATATTGATAGGGAAGAACATAATTTTGGAAAATGATGCTTTCATACCCTTTTGGAAACAATAGGGCATCGCACGAGGGACTTTGTCTGCGTATGCCCCGCGAAGAACATATTCCATGTCTTCGAATTGTGAGCCGGAATTCTCGACTGAGGGACTTGAGTGCAACCGGACGAGAGAGCGTGCATGATGAAGAATTGGTAGAAGGATAACCATATTCGCCCAGAACATGGTATAAAGAATTGCATTGCGTAATGATGTGAATTGATATGGGGCGCCGAATGTCCTTTCTGGAGAAGGCACGTCGAATGTTTTGCACTGCCATATGGACGGTTCTTTGCCAAGGTGTCCATCTTTTTGTAAACCCATGAGCCTTTCTTGTGTCTCATAACATTTCTGTAGGATGTTTTGACAAGCCACTGGATCTTTATGTTTTGTTTCCAGTGCAGTTTTCAACGCCCCGATATTTGCTATTGTTTGGAGGATCTCGAGTAGTGGATCTCCATTAGTGGGCTCCATAAGATAATCATGCTCCGCTTTTGTGAGATTCATCCCGGTCGATGTGAGAGCCTGGTAAAGTAATCAGAATATTGAAGAATTGGATGATTGAAGAATATTGTAGGTGTTCACATACTAGGTACAATTTTTGGTTAGAATTGTAAATTATATCAACGATTGGATCACCCTTTGATCTTTCTTTATACAATCTTAAGAGGGTGCTTAGCCCGGCTATGTGGGTACCCAAGGGTATCAGACCATTAGGAGCATAGATTCCCTAGAAGAAATTATGAAGTATTAGTAGAAAGATCTAGAAATACAGATGAGCTTGAACAGTCCATACGTTGATTTCTATACAGATGAGAGCCATGTATAAAAGCTCATCCGAGTAAATGCCTCGCTGTATCATACTGGATATTTGTCGTATCGCACTGTTGTATAAGTATATGCCATGATTCAAGACCGTAGCATCATGGCTCATCTTGCCCAGAAACAGGCAGGAGATTGCAGACACGGCTTTGTCAATCATCTGGCTCTTCTGGGCCAGGCCGCCGATTTTAGACATCACATAACTATCGGATGAGATGGTCGAATGAGAAGATTCACTGAAAAAGTACTGCTGATAAAAGGATGCGAAAATTTGGAGGCGCATAGTTTGTGCTGAGTGGATGTTGACGGGTAGTATAGGATATTGAGAGTGGGCTATAGGCGCGGAGTTGAGCGTCGATGCGGAGACAATTTGAACTTGAACTGTCTGTTGTATTTTGGCTTCATATGCAGAGGGTGCCCCGATGAAATGACGGTATCGATCCCACCCTTGGCATTTAAGACCGCGTTTGATACAATTTCCACATTCAGGTCTTTGCTCATCGCACTGCCAGTGGTCAGATGATTAAAAATCATCCCCTCATAGAGTTTGGAAGAGATGTTTACCTTGACTTTCCGCCTTCTGCAGTCTGGGCAGCCTTTTGATTGCCATGGTTTTCCACCCATCTTTAATAACTTAGGCCCAGGAAGCTTGTTGAACGCCTTGGAATGAAAGGAACATTAGGGGGGAATTAATTCAAGGTGTTGGGGAGGAACCTGTGAACCCGGGGGCACATAAGCGTCGAGACTAGACCCAGAGGGGCAGTCTGGAAGATCTGCACACATTTGGGGGAAAGGCTACTCCACATATTGCACCACCACCAATTAGGAGGGCAAAAGATGGAGACCCGTGGACAACAGTCACACTCAAGATGGGTCCCGAGGTCAACTCCGCTTGTAGGAGTATATATACTCCGCAAAAGTGTACACTCAGATCGAATTCAAGATCCCAAGGTTTTCGTGATTTCGAGCTTGAAACCAACGTGAAACAGCCTTAACATGAGTGGTCAGTAAGGCCTCGGAACCGACTCGAGGAGTCGCCAGCTTTGGAGGGTTTAAAGGGTCCACTGTGGCGCAAGATTCCAAATTGACGCCTGTTCCTCCCGCACATGTACTGACTCGGAAGTCTTGATCTGCTTCTCTCTTTCAAGTTCACATGTGCAAATTCTCTCTTGGTATCCAAAGAAGATATGACACCATTTAAGCAGATTGCTATCTCTAGAATCATCCATCCCATCTCTCAAACCAGTCAAGACATGTCGCCTAAAATCTGCTATTATTAAAGGTGAACATTTGGCCCCCAAATGGTGGGTCTTCTGCATGTGGGAAGTGATTGAATCCAATGGCGAACAATGCGCTTCTTCAGACTCAGAGTGATCAGACCAGATGCTCATGATTATATGTGCGCACTGACAAATATTTATCCAGCTGCATTGGCAAGATCCATGCATGTGGATTTAGTATCACCGTGCATATGTGCATGATGGGTGCTAATAGAACATTTGAAGCAAAGATTTCCATCTTGACAATCAAAGTCTTGGAGCTTGATATCTCATGAATGTAAATAGAAAAAAATGAGAATCAAGACATTAACAGATCGAGATTGAACCTTGAAAATTGGGTTGTCAAATGCTGCCCAGGTCACGGTAGTGTTCAAGTTAGCACTTGAGTAGTAAGAGCCTCACCTGGGCAGGCTGCGGTTACTAGTACCAACCTATTCATGTTCCCCTGTTAACTCTCCGGAGATATTAATAGGGAAATTATTGATGAATAGACCTTTGAATTTAATTCAAATGTTAGATTCACTATCTCAAACCCGGTATCAGATTGAAAGTTGGAAGATCAAGCCAAGACATACTAATTATGCCGAGGGGGCCAGCGAGTATTAACCCGGATCTATACAGATAACCTCAACATAAAGGTCCAACACGCCTAAATGAACCTGATAAAACCGAAAATGGGATTTTGATACCATCTACTTTATTTTAGAGTGAAGTTCAAAAATAATCACGTGCTCGCTGTGCGAATTGAACCGATGACCTGCGAGCGGACGTGTGGGATAGTGCACAGGGGACAAAAGCGACAAGCAAGAGCATTGAGACAGATACAGAGTTGCATGAACACGAATGAAAAAAAAAAGTACACAGTCGCCATGTCACTAGTGGAACGCGCTACACTAGCCTTCAACAAGTGAGGCTAGTGTAGTGCGATCCCCTAGTGACACGACTAACCAACTAGGCTATCTGTGTTTCTGGTTGAGAATGACTGACTCGATAGGTATGTATGTTCGCCTTGATACCGTTTTGATATGAGGCTCTGATACTCTATCTGGGCAACCTACCACATATCTCTTTGGGTCTTTCACTTTGAAGCTGAAGACCTTTGCCCACCCAATCCCAATGATTGCAAACTTGAACCCTTTAAGTAGATATGATTCTGAAGTCCAGTATATCCCAACTTGAAGTCTGAAAATTTGAAGTCTTTATTATTAAAAAAAAAAAAAAAAAAAAATTCTCTGACTTGAGGACATCTCGTGCCACATATTAGTTCAACACCAACTGGTCAATGCAGCTCCCTCCCCACTACGGAGTACAGGACGGAGTACACAGGGTACTTGTATGGAGTCTCGATCCACCTTGACCCTTGTGTACTTTATTTCTTGTCGCCACATGTGTACCCAATTCCGAGCGCCAAGTGTTCCATTTGATCAACAACTGATTCTGACGACAATCTTGGAACTTCGAAGACACTGATCGCCATTGGGTCACATCATTGCCAACACTGTATGAGTTTAACAGGATTGAAAATCTTGTACCAGCGGGGATCGACGCTTTAATAGCCTTGCACAGACGCCCTTACTCCACATCTCTCGTCACTATGCGAAAACAAGATTCCAAGGTTCGGATTTAGTTGGCTTACTCATCCTTTGACCAGAGGTCGGGTCTCCGTTCCAGAACTGGTAATCGGAATTCTTCGTGATTTGATCTCTGTCAATGGTCTAGGGGGGCTTTACTAGATCTATCTGACCTCGTGTGGCTTGTTGCGCGGTCTGCTTACCCGACTCCGTTCTCCCCACCTTTCAACCCCTACGATCTAGAAGACCCATACCCTCATGGATCGCATTGAGCCTGCGGAGGAGAGAACTCCTCGGGAAAACACCCCAGAGTTTCAGTCTGACCAAACAACTCCTGAAAGACCAGTCCTGTCGACTTTGCAAACCCCCGGAAGACCTCGCGCTCCATCTACTCGTTCCCGCCGACCGAGCATCCGCCTATCGCGATTACCCTCGGCTTCGTCTTTGGCGCCCGACAACAAACAATCACAAGGAGACCCTGGAATTGGATCATCACTGCAACGCCAGGTCTCTGTGCGTTCACCGGTCGCAGAAGAAGATGAATCGATCCATGCAGGGCGACGGCGCAGCAGTTCGGAGCCTCGACGTGGTCGGTGGTCGTCGCCTCCTGCGAATATCCCGTCGCAGGTGGCAACACCCATGCGCATGATGCCCTTGAGCGAGGAATCTTCCCATAATAGCCCTTTACGGACTCCCCAGGCCTCTGGTGCTCAAGGATTCGAATTAAATGCCCCGACCGAACCAGAGGAGCCTGCTCCGACCTTACAACCCCCTCGCAGTATGCTACGACGGACGAGCCAAGCTGCGCTGAAACCATTCACGCGAAATCGCGCATCCACCGTGACGGGCGCTCCGCAGACTACTGCGGAAGAGCAACAAGAGCCGCGCATCAACGAGTACGGACCTCATGTTGTTGATGTGTTGGATGTTATCGGTACGTCATACGATTGGCCCACTTATGCTCACCTGAATGTTGGAGGTTACTAACTGACACGAAATGTATAGATCCTGAGGTTTCTGCGCTCTCAACTCTGACCAATGTTCAAAATTCACTTTTCGTACCTAATCTCGGTGGTTGGATCAACCGTATGCCGACTTACACTATCTCACGGGCACCCCCATCCGATGAAGAACAAGGTACCACTACAGATGAGGGCGAGGGATCGGACGATTCCAAGGTAGAAAGACCGACTTTGGAACAGCTGCGTCCGTTCTCAAGTATGTCATCTGTATTGGCGGGCCCGCGTTACGCTGTTTTGCCAGAGGGACATGAATTGGAAGGATGGACCAAGGAAGATTTTGCCGAATTGAATGATCATGTCCGGCATATGCTTCATTCCCGTCGGTCCAAGTTCAAGCGGGCCATGAAGGGATTCGGACAATATGTTCGAAAGCGTGAGTTGTCCCACCCTATAATGCCAGTTCTGTAGGAATTCTACTGACAAATTGTCTCCTTATAGCTCTTGGCTTCCTCGTGACGCTTTATGCAACCTTGATTACTCTATTCGGTCTCGCTTGGGTACTTTTCTTGATCGGATGGATTAATGTTGCCGGTCGGCAGAGTTATCTCATCAACATTATCGATAACGTTCTTGTGGCTCTATTCGCTATTATGGGTGATGGTCTTGCTCCCTTTCGAGCCGTTGACACATACCACATGGTTTTCATCGCTCATTATACCCACAAAACATGGAAAATCCGTGATAAGAAGGGTCTCCCCGGTCTCAAGGACAAGAATGACCTTCCAGCGCGACCCGAGAAGGATGTTGATATCGAGCTTGGTGACTCACCCAAGGAGGAAGAAAAGGAGTTCACAGTCCTTGACCCTGCACAGCAGCTCAAATTGATGCATCATCAGACCAAGTTTGCCAAGTCTCACACTTTCTATAAACCCCACGAGACTATGACTCACCACGCCTTCCCCATGCGCATGCTTGTCGCTATCGTGGTTATTCTTGACTGTCATTCTTTACTCCAGATGGCCCTCGGAGCCTGCACCTGGAGTATGGAGCCCCCGAAACACCGACCATTCGCCCTGACCACCGTCATCCTGTGCTGTTCAATCACCTGTAACATTACCGGTGGTATACTCATTATGATTGGAGATCGGATGACTCGCAAGAAAGATATTGTTGAGCGTCTCTTCCGTCAACAGCTGACGGAAGAAGCTATGAGGAAGATGGAGAAACGAAAGATCAAGGAAGAACGTCGCAGCATGCAAGCTGAGCGCCCTGAGCCTTTCAGTGGCACTTGAATTGCCTCCTTACCTGGATTTATCCTTCTCGTCACCCCCTTCACGACCATCATGATACTCGAAGATACATGTCTCTTGGTAAATGTGAGCTCACTATCTTCTCTACCTGTACAGTCTACATAATCGTTGCACGACCCTTTTGGCTTGAAAAGCTTTATACTGAAGCCCCAAGTTGGCGTTACATGTTCTGATTTTTTGCTAAAGGATCTTGGATTTGCCTTTTTTTTACCCCGATATATTGCTTTTTAATAGCTTGTTGCTCCACATTTATGATTCCCCAGCACCTACGAATCCATGTCAATGGATGATTGAATACCTTCGAACTGAAATTTTGTCAATGTACCAAATATCACATTTAGATCATCGCTATAAAACATGAACACCTCATCTATACGTAACAATTGAAAATCCCACCCTTGATATACAATCTTTAGCAGCACAAACCACCTACTCAGTAAGAATAGCACCCTCCCCAACCCAAAAATCCCCACCATTCTTCACAACCTCCTCATAAATCCACCTCCCGATAGAAGTCCGGTGAACCGTATACCCAACCGCCGGCTTCTTCTCATTTCCAACCCTCAACTTCCTATAGGGATCCTCCTTCCCAGGCGCAGGGATAAGGTGATCACCCGATAAGAAACTCGGCCTCACAAGAATCAACCCACCAACAAGCACATTCTCCTTCTTGGAGTTCTCCGCCTCAAAAACCATCTCCATCTTCAACTTATCCTCATGAGGAATCGGTAAAAGCGTATCATACATCTTCTTAAACCAAAACGGAACATCATTTATCTCCTTCTTAATACCCGTACTGGATATCACAGTAACCCTCGGTGCGACAGACGCATATGCATCGAAATTAACAAATCGCTCCTCGGCAATGCGCCGCAAAGCCGCAAGAAGCGTTTGGGCAAATTCCTCAGTGATATGTGGGTTCGCAAGCTCGATATGAGGCATTGTGGGAATGCGCATCTTCATCTTCTCGCATGGTGAGGGCTTGGTATAGGTTATTATTCCTGTACCTCCGATTCCGGATATAATGCTAGATACTAGCGTGGGCTGGCTCTCATTTTCTTCCACAATGAGTGTTTGCATCACCGCCTCGATGTCAGTGGCGTCGCCTTGGATGATGCGGAGGTGTTTCTCCAGGGTTGAGGCTGTTAGGCCGGGTTGTTCGAGGAGTTGCGTTGTTAGTTTGCTTGGGGTACGCGCTAGGGCGATGACGTTGTAGCCGTTGAGTAGGGTGTAGGCGAGGCAGGCGTTGGTGCAACCACCTGTTGCGCCGAAGAAGGCGAATGTCTTGGACATTGTTATTGAGGGGATTGAGGAATTGAAATTGTATTGAATTGAATTTGAATTCGAAGGTCTCGATGTGGATCCACAGATTGAAGCACTGCAAGTTCAATTTGGAATTGAGCTTCAAGTTGGAGGTGAATGTTTATTCAAGTCTTAGTGGACCTTGAATCTCAGGTTCGCCATGATGGACCCCTGTTTATATAGTCGTCTCTGACTCCAACTTGAACTTGAATGAAGCTCGTAGTCTGATTCCTAGAATATCTTCAGGTATGTCCCGAGGGCGCGGAACCGGCTCAAAATGGAAATCCAATGGGGGCCGATTTGATCCTTCGGCATAACCAGTTAGTTTAGCGTTGGCATAACACAGCCCTGAAGGCCTAGACAATGTATTATGTAATCGGGAGAATCGGTCCGCCGGGGTAATGCTAGACCCAATAGGGTTTAGCGTCGGGGGAACCCAATGTCCGATACGGAGCAACTTTCAGACGTTCACTCTTCTCTCCATAGTGCACAATGCACTTGATAACCTTGAAAGGATTTTAAGATATTTAACGTTGCATGAAAATGCAAGCTATTAATAGCGTACTGGCAAGCTTCGCATAGTTGACTGAACATCTGATAGGATCTGGAACCCCTCATGGTGATCCCAGCTCATGGTTGGCGGCTTTTTCGAGGGCCTTTGGTAGGGACCAAGTAGAAGAGATGGTTGTCGTGGACACCTTTGGGCCAACTGAGGTACTGGTGTTGTATAAAAAGCGATTTCGAACACCTCCAGCTCGTACGGAGTAACGACCTCCATAATCCGTCCACTTGCAGTTCCCACAGCAAACCTCCAGACACCAGGCACTTGCACGCACTCTGGAAAGGGATCCATCTGACGCTTACAGGGGCGACCGAAAGGACATAGTAGTACCGCCCGTAAACTGGTATCCATATCCATACTTTCCAGTGACCGTGTAAGATGACGACACCTGGGGGACCTGGTAGTAGAACCGACACTCAGGCCACCTTCGTAGGAGTCTCACGTCTTGCTTGACTATCCACGCCAAAAACCTTTGTGTCTTGGTATTCTTTTCCTTCCGAAATTGATGGTCGATCTGGTTAGCAGTCTTCACGCCATCACGAGGACGATGGGTGTCGGCCTTTTTTTTGACACATCGTTCAATTCTTTGTGCGTAGATTTTAACCAATTCACACTTCTGAGCATACCCTCAGTTAACAGTAGAGCTGACCCTTGTTCGACCATCTCGGGTGATCGTGCTAAAGGTATCACGCATAGCAGGTTCACTAAACTGCACCCAAACTCGAGGGCAATATACCTAATCGAGATGGTGACTCGGAACTTCAAGTTCTCCTCTCTGAATAGATTCCAACAAATCCAGGATATCTTGGAGCTCGGATCGCGACTGTCCCTAGTAATTCTGAGGCGTGGCCGTTCAACATCCCTTGCATGTATACACCCTTGATACAGACTTTGCCTCTGTCTCTGCGTCAACAACAGCATCTAGGCTTTCGCTCATGATAAGAGGATGTGGTCTTTCCCTTCTGACGCAGTGATGTATCATCTGGATTTCTTTCCGCATAACTGCGAGCGACAGTCTGAACAGCGCTTGAGAGTCCCAGCTAGTATTCCCTGCTTGTCTGGTCGCAGTAGAGTTGCATGCCTTGATATGAAGGGGGTCACTCTATCCAGAATTGCAATTTTTCATCTTTGGAACCTCCTTCAACTTTGCGCAATGCGGTCTTTCTGATAGGAGGAGCATGTTGCATCAGCTCCTTTACAGCACGGGCCGCCAGATTCATGGATAAAAGCACATAACTGTCGCATAGACGTGATATTTCCCTTATTAAGCATAGCTTCCTAGGTCCACTTGAGTTCAGCAACTTGAACCCAGGGCATATTCTCAGTGCAGTCACAACTTCACTCGCCTAGGCAAGGACTGATTACCAAGGTGCGAAGTAACCTGCGGAATCAAGCATATCTGATGCAATGGGGAATATTTCCATATGCCTCTGCTAGCTGTGACGATGGCTCTGGAAATTGGTGTACCTTGAGTCTATAATCAACAGCTGAAGTATCTGAGTCAAAACTATATCATGGGGTTTCAGCATGGTTAGCAAGAACGAATCGGCAAATTGTTGATAGTATGCTTACTGCTTGATACTTTGCCAGGCTTCTACTTTACTGTTCCCGCTTTACCCAAAACTCATATGCGGGATACCTCCACACCTCCCGCTGCACACTTTGTGGCATAACTCCCGCAGAGCCTCATTGCCTTGGTGGGTCAACCGGCACCGGTAAAATGTGGCCTGCCGACCATGAACCATCAGTGTGGCCCTACGTTGCACGGACATTAGCTGCCATGAGTCCGGCATTTCAGTATGTGCGTTGACCGGGAGACGACGAGACATCGTGCTTCTAGTGCGGGAAAGACGCGCGCAGCATACTGTCGGTAAGACAATAGGGCGATTCTTTCGTAATGGACGTCTCTGTGACTACCGAGTACTAAGTCAGTCGAATAAATGAAGTAGCCAATCATTTATTCATTGAACACGGGAGAGATGTTGGGGAGAGGGAGAAGAGAGCAGAATAAGGGGAGGGCTTGGAGGGCAACATCATACCCTGAGCGATAGGATATCATCAAGGTTATTGAAGTATTCAATTTTGATTCGCTTTTGGCTCGCCTTGAGTTTAGTATGCACTGTTTAGTCGACGCCGTCGATGTCTATTGTAGGGCCTCCATTCGCTTTCAACTGGGAGACAGCTGTTCCAAGTTCTGCATCAACAGAAACATCTGCATTGTATCCACAACCGCTTCGTGGCTTTCCTCAACCAATTGATGATTGTATAATATATCACTGGGAAACGTACTTCCAAACCGCAGGTAAACCATTCGCTTTACCTCTCTCAGGGACGGTTCTGGGGACTTTCAAATGCCCCAGCTGACGATTAAACCCCAAGAGAGCAGAAAACAGTGACTCTACATTCCTAGAGCTCAAAATTTCTCCTCTCCCTTCCGTCTCCAGCCACTCTCGGAGGAGTTCAACGTCCATTCTCTTCTTGGAGTCCAAGCCGAGCCGCTTGCCAGCGCAGGTGCAGCCTAGTGCTGATCTTCTTCTTTTGTCGTGGCTTTCTTGGTGGGTCACTTTGCTGGCCTTTTTGTATCCACTGCTCCTCTCCACCTGGCGGACGTTTCTTCCTCTCCATATACGATGGAATTCATTTCCATACCTGGGCAAGCGCGGATTTGTTCCTGCATCGTCGACAGTTGAAGATCTGCAAGGGACCATTCAGGTCGAGACAACCTCCTTGGTAAGTCCATAAAAACACTCCCGTATATGTTCGACATTGACACCCCAATCCCATTCGAGTTCCCTTATAGGAGAAACGTATTGTGTGTCGATACGATTGTTGCTGGATGGAAATAGTTCTTCGTAGTGAGGACGATGCGACCGACCATCTCGAAAGTAGACATGATTTCAAATGGTTCCTGTTGAACCCAGGGTTGATTCATGTAACCTGCCCACTAGCAGGGTCACAGTGTAGGGTATAAGTTGGATTTTCATCTTGAATGAAGTTAGCCTGTTCTTCTAGATGATGGGTCCATGCACAAGAGACAAGGTCGCAGGCCTGGAGCCCCCCACCTACGTCGAGGTTGAAAGGAAACAGCCGTCCATATCCATAATTTGCAGGCTGCATATGAGAATCAATCACCGCATCCACCACCTTTTCTTGTAGTCACACAGGAATCACCTGGGCTGGCGAGCATCACTTTCTTTCCTTCCGGGAACCGCTTGTTCGAGGTCCAGTGGGCATTTCAATACACTCGATAGGCACGCAAGGGGTGGTCTTCATTTGCAATGATTCGGTCAACTGCGTCTTCATAAGCTTGTATTTGATTTTCTTCCATCCTCTTCAAGGTTATCTTGCAGCATGAGTAATTCCGGCTTCTCTTACCTGGTATAGAAAGTTTTTCGCTGGCCCGAGGATTAGTGAGGATGTAAGGGTCAAAATTCGACATGTAGCCAGTCCAGGCACCTAAATGCACATGCGCGCTTGATGAATGATCAGGGAGATGGTATCAAGGCTAGGAAGCGTATTCTGAGAATTTTGAATAGCATAGGGAGCCCGAGGCGATGAAGTGTGAAGGTTGGAAATATTAGGTATATCCATCATAGTAGTTGATGATGGATATAGGAAACTTGCAAGTTCAACATTCCACATTGATAATTTTGTTTGCATAAAAGTGAGATTTCAATGTTGGACACAATTTGAAAGCAAACATTTGAACGTGGCACCATCTACTGGTGCCATTAATGGACCTCAGCTTGGATCCCTTTTCCAATCATTATCAAATTCAAGCGAACGTCCATGGTTATTTTGGATCCATTTGAGGTCATAAGTCCAAGTTCAACTTGAACTTCTAAGGTTGACTCGGAATATATATAGTAGTTATTTTCAAGTAATTTCACACCTGCATCAGCAGCACTTGAGTACATACTATCAGTATTGATATATTATCAAATGTTGGCATTCAAGTTGTTTTACACTGGCAGTGGCCCCGGGGGCACTACTAGTATACACTAGTAGTACTCCAGGGCTGGCAGTCGTCACATGTGCACTGTTTAAATGTTCAAGTTCCAACTTGAATCACATGTGCATGTTACCATGAACCACTGCCAGCAAAGCTCCGAGTCGAACTTGAACTTGAACCCTCAACATTCAAGCTTGAAGCTGAAAGGTCCGAATCGATTCTGTCATGTACACCTCTACATCTACTTACTACTAGTAGGTCCTTTCCAGCCCGTCAATGGGAGTGTGCTCTTTCTGACAACCTTGGAACTCATGCAGACAAATTAGATCCGGCGACGCAGTTTCTACATAACTATCCCATTCAATCAAATCTCATGGACACAAAAGAGCTCATCCAATATTTGGGCCAAAGGTTTTTCCGTCTCTGAAAATAAGAGTTGAATATTGATCAATTGGAGTCGCAGCCCTTGAGAGCCGCCCGTGGGCCTAACAAGGGGCTGCCCCTGGACAACATTTTGAAGACACCACAAGTTCCATCAACTTTGAAAACATCCATATTCAATCTGCTTGAATTCTTTGCTCTTGGGGCAAATAATCAAATAACATTGAATAGATAACTGCAATTTTAAAATGATTCAAGTCGACCGATTTCAGCCCAGTGGGAGGATCGATCTGCAAATCAAGGGTACCGCTAATCCATTCCTTCCCTATGATCCAGGAAGACTCCCTTAGCAAGTTAAATGCAGATCCTATCGGTCGCCCATCGTAACGCAGAATGAGAAAAGACGGTTGAGTCGAAGGATTCAATATTGGTGAGTGGAGTTCGATAGAGTTAGGTTCCTGGAGCCTTTCCCAGGGACTGACTACTACTGATTTTGATGGAGATTAGATTGATCTGATCCACTGCAATGAATGTGATCTAGGATAGACATGTGGAAGATAAATTAGATTCTTGTAGGGAAATTACAGTATGAACAAATGGGTTATTGGGGTTGTTTTGGGGTTCTCATCGGCGATGAGGATTCTCGTGGCAAGTCACTGTAACCAATATCGATGTCGCACTTGGCCTTACTACAGTACTACACAGTAGTACCATGCATGAGGACACACGAGGTAGATCTGCTCGCGAAGAGTCAATAGTCAAATTTTGAAAGAAGGTTACATAGACTACGCAGATCGCCCTGGACCCTGAAAGTAAAATTTGCTACTAGAGTGCATTCCTTGTTCCGTTCAAAGTACAGGTTCAGAAACCGCCCTGAATTTTGACTCTGACCCTGGATATGGACAAACATCATCCTAGACTCATCATGAGTAATTCTTAGTCGAAAGAACTCATGTCTAACAGGCGCTTCACATGGAGCATGGCATTCAAAATCAGCTAAGCTTGTAGGGTCGCCTTCATGGATGCCGCCGCAGCATGGAATGTAGGGCTCGGACGATTGAGCACCAAAGGGAGAGCCCGATTCAGGAATCAATGATTGCAAAATTCCAAAGAAAAAGGTACACCAATCAAGGTGCCAGGAGCTGTACCAATTCAGGGTCCTCGTGCTCCACATCGTTGAATAGTGCATTCCTACGACAAAAATGGGTCGATTGTTTTTGATATCAACATGGAAAATGGGTCACCAACAACACTCAAGGGCTCGAATCTTTCAAGATAAAAGGCTTGCTTGAAGTCGTCTCAATTCTTTCTTCATCACACACTTCTATTCCATTCTCTTCTACCTTCTTCAAAACATCCCAAAAACCCTATCTACTTTTTAAAGACTATAATCTTTAATTCTCTATTCCATTCAAAATGCAGTTCTCCATCAGCGCCGTTGTCTTCGCTCTCGCCTCTCTGGCCACTGCTCTGCCTACTGAGTCCACTGGTCTCCTGTCCCAGGGTGGTCACGGTGGTATCAAGTGGCCCGTTCCTGGTGGCATGACCGTCAAGGAGGCCCAGTCCAAGTGTGGTGACCAGGCTCAGCTGTCCTGCTGCAACAAGGCCACCTACGCCGGTGACACCACTGATGTCAACTCCGGCCTGGGTGGTGGTCTCCTCTCCAACCTGATCGGTACTGGATCCGGTGCCGCTGGTGCTGGTATCTTTGACCAGTGCTCCAAGCTGGATGCTCAGGGTATGTTCCTTCCACCTCTATCATTGATACATTCGCTAACATTTCACAGTCCCCATCCTCATTGCTGTTAGTGCTCAGGACATCCTCGACCAGCGCTGCAAGCAGAACATTGCCTGCTGTGCCAACTCTCCCTCCACTGCCGTGAGTACCTGTCTTGATACATGCCCAATTCACTCAACTAACCCTTCTGCAGAGCAACGACCTCATTGGTGCTGGTCTTCCTTGCGTTGCCCTCGGCTCCATCCTGTAAGCGATTCGCTTCCAGCTTCTGGTTCGATTGGGGTCGATAGTTGGAGGAGTCCGTCGGTATACCTTCATCTGTTATTTCTTTTTGTCTGTTTGAGATCAATTACTCTTGATATGTGTCATGGAGGTAATAATATCTCTACCTAATACATAATTTTCTTTTCTACCTTTCTCCAGTAAACACTAGTAGTTTCCAATCATTAGAACCTGGTAGCGTAGTTCAATCCAGGACCAAGTCTTGTAATTTGTCCACATTGGATATTTCAATGCCTCGAACAACTCCCGGTAAAGCTGCTAACCCCCTCTAAGTCTTTAGTCGGTTAGCATCCGCTCTGCTCCCATCTGCTAGCTCCACAGGTCAAATATTGCGAAGGCGTCGTAAACTAGGGTGCAAATGGCTTGTACTACGACTGCCAGGCCCATGAGAGTATCATGCCTACCCAGGCCCCAACCATCTTATCAAATGGGGAAAAAGTACTTATTGACTGATTCATTCATGATATGCTCATACTTCTCGAATGGTACAGGTCGCTAACAATCATTGAAGCCCCAAGCCACTCCTTTATGGCGAGACCTTCTGGATAGCAGCATCCAGCTTGCGGATATCACCACCAACAACGCGCTCAACCTCAGCACCACCGTTCATCACGACGAAGGTGGGCATAGCAGTAACGCTGAACTGACGAGCCGCACCTCCCATCTTATCAACATCGATCTGGATAAAGCGCACCTTATCGTACTTCTCGCTCAGCTTTCCAACCTGGGGACCGACAGCTCGGCAAGGTCCGCACCATGTAGCGTAGAAATCGATGACCGTGGGACCGGAGGAGATTAGGGCCTTGAAGATGACCTCACTATGAGCAGAGAAACGTTAGCAGAGGCCTCGGCCGCATCTAGTGGTGGAGTGGAGATCTAATGTCTTACTTGTCAATGTTGGTGACTTTTCCGTGGGCCTCCATTGGTGTAGCGGCTGCTTTGCGAGATCGATAGATGTTGTAGACTGTTAGGCGTCAGCAACAATCACTCTTCAGGGCTACACTCTGGTTTCTCCATGCTTCGAGGAGGTGTGGTCGCTTCAAGATGTAGGGTGGTGGGATAGATTCGCTGATCACTTACTTATCCAGGCAACAGCTACGAAGATGATTGTTTTGAGCTCCATTGTGGGTTGCTGGTGTGAGAATGCGGGTGATGGTGGAGTCTCATAATGGATGCGCCCACGTGATCACCATACAATGGAACTATACAACCATCTGGATATTGATCTATAGCACAGGTTTTTATAAATGAACTTCAATTTCCTGGTTATGCTAGATCCTGGTTATGCTAGATCCTGGTTATGCTAGAGAGCCGTGGACTTAATGGTATAACCATCGATATGATTCATCCATAAGCCTGGTGACTGTCTCTGGACGATCGGTCCCTGGTAAATCCTGATTGACTTGGAACTCTTTCCGTGAAAGAAGCCACCCAAGACACTTATAACTAGCCCGATGACCTTCTAAGTCAAATATGGCAGGGGTCTGGAGAGGATATGCTGGAGAAATAGAGTCTTGATCATATATCGCATCCAAAGTCAAGATCTTCCATTCTCCATTGACCTTTTGCAATCGGGAAATGAATCGTGCATGAGACACACAATCATATTCATGCCCCTCAGACTCGAAGCGAGAATTGATGCTTCCAGTTGACTCCGATAAGCCTTTCTTCATATCATCATTGAGATGAATAATTACAGGGCAGATCCTGTGTGAGGAATTGGCCCCTGTTTCCGCCATCTTCTTAGAGCCAATCACGAAATCCTCTGCTGTGCCTTCAAACCTGTAAAATGTAAGCAACATGATTTATTGAAATAATGTAATATCCTACCAAGTAATCTTGATGCTTGTTTTCGAGGCATCTGGGTGATATGAATTGCGTAGCTTCTCCCATTGTCCCGTGTCTCTGTAGTAACGTTCTTGAACAAGCAAGGACTGGATTTGCAGCTGGGTGAGTTGTTTTTCAGTAATTTGAACCATGTTCTCAAACTGATTCAAGAAATGTCGCAGCTAGACTTGAACTCACCTGATTTCGCCACTTATATGACGCACTTTATAGTGCTTGCATAGTGGGACTTAATCGGAGCGGGTCCTTGTACAGCATAGGACCCACGACCTGTATGCAGCTGAGAAACCTTGTTCCTGAGCTCAAAAAAGAGTTATGATTCATAGATGGGGACTATTCTCGAATTATGCCTGTATGCATTTAATTAGAGAATGTAAATGTCGATATACTGACCTCATGTTGCACTTTCCGAGCTGGGAGTCTATGATCATGGGGTCCAACTCCAGCGATTCAGAATGATTCCTCAAACTAAAATGTATGATAAATGACATTCTTCGGAGGATTTCGACTCTGAATGACAAAAACTTTGAAGTAGCGCTGCATTTGCTTGAGTTAGCTTAAATCCCGGTGATTTCACAAACTCAATAAACACCAATGAAAAGCAATAAACGATGTCAAGACCTGATTCATGTAAGGATATTAGAACTCACCAGAGCCAAAGAAGCATCCCCACTGGCTATGAACAAGGGCTAGCATTCTTGGTGATCAAGCAAGATATGGATGGCGTGGCCCTGGTATGCAGGGTATGGGGTCAAGGCAGGAGGGGCATAAAATAGCAAGAGCATCCAAGAGCTTAAGCTGCAGCGCAAGCGCATAATGCAAAATCTCACTAAATCAACACAGCCAAAACCAGTTCTTCACGAGCCCATTGAAACGACGTGATTATGCGGCCAATGTACGATGATGAGTTCGAAAAGGAGGACTCGCTCTCCGTGATGCGCACCAATACCTCATTGAATGGAAGACCTGATTCCACGGGCGCCATGCTTCGGATCTCCTTGTGGGTTGCGTTCGCAGCTTGGATTGTCAACTTCGATAATGGGTATACCGGAACTGTGCTCATCATGCCTTCGTACAAAAAGGCATTTGGTACTTGCAGCGAGTTGCTGGATCCGAAAACTGGCAAGATTGTCGAGCAGTGTTCCATTACACCTTTGCAACAATCGCTCATCAGTCTCAATTATATGTTCATCGGTATCGGTGGTGGGATCTCTGGATTATCGGGGAGATTTTTCGGTCGTCGTGGGACGATTCAAATTGGTAGCGCGCTTGCTATCATCGGCGCGGCTGGGATGCTGGGTACGGGTGGACGAGGCGAAGGGAGTTTCCTGCACTATATGGTCTGTCGATGCATTAGTGCTATCGGGATTGGACATATGATTTCTGGAGCCGTGACATATGGTTCGGAGTGTATCGTTGCGTCGAAGCGTGGATTCGCGTTGGCGTTGTATAATGTTGGCTTGGCGATGGGGAATGTCGCTTCGTCTGCTGTATGTGCCGGATCAGCAAAGCTAGAGCCCGGGAATAACTGGCAATGGAAGACGCCTATCCTATGTCAAATCCCATTGGGTTTCATTCTGGGGGTGGGAATCCTGATGTTTCCAGAGTCACCGCGGTGGATTCTCAATAATAACACTGAGAATGACGACGACGCAAGGAGGGCGTTCGCGATGCTTTATCAGATGGATCCTTTTGCACCGGAGATTACGAGACAGATCGAGGATGTCAAGGCACATATCAAGGCCCAGAGAGCTGCTTCAGAATCAGCCTATTGGTATCGGATTTATCAGAAGAAGCATATTCGTCGGACGGCAGCATCTGGACTCGTTATGATTGGCCTTTCGATCACTGGAATTCAGTTTGTGCAGCCATATGCAACCACCTTTCTTCGCAGCGTTGGAATCAGCAATCCATATCTCATCAATGTTATCATTGGTCTGTGTATTCTGGGCGGCGCGGGTCTGGGCCCATTTATCGTTGAATATGGTGGACGCCGACTCGCAATCATGGCCGGGTATACTGTGATGGCAGTGTGTATGCTGATTCTATCCTCTGTGAGCACGGCACTGGGTCAAGATGATGTCTCAAAGATAGTTGTTGTCATCCTATTATGCTTCTGGTCATTCGTCTTCGGTGGAACTATCGCCCCCACTGCTGGGTTGTCATCTGTGGAGATGCACAGTGTGTCATTGCGAACATATGGCCAAGCGAATACCACAATCCTTTACGGGATATTCTCATTCGCTGCTACATTTTGGACGCCGTATATGCTGGATTCTCAGCATGGCAATATGGGTCCTAATGTGGGTTACTTCTATGCTGGTGTGACGGTCGTGATCCTTATATTGGTTTTTCTGCTCGTACCAGAGACCGCCATCCTCACCTTGGAGCAGATTGATGAATCTTTTAACTCCGGCATCCCTGCGTGGAAAACCTCCGTGGCGCGGAATAAGGAGTTTGCCCGGCTTCAAAGCCGAGAGATGCAGATATGTGAAGACTCTGCTTGATCTCATGCATGTGTATAAGGGGCATTGAATGTTAATTAACAGAAGAGTCGATTGTATTGATGACCTTTGGTATTGTACATAGTTCATGAAAGACGAACACTTGAATCTAATCGAATAATACTGAATGAAGTGGCTTCATGTGTATGAATCTTCTCGATAGGAACATGCGTGGTGACCAGTCACCTGGATTTTTTCTTAACAGGGGGTAGGTGGCTCTCAAAGGCTTGTTTAACCAAAAGCTAGCAAGCTAAGAAAAGAATCGGATGTCAGGATAATGTTTGCATCTATCGACGTCGCCATGCTGCACGGCGGAATAAAGAATTTTCAAGACAAAACCTCGGAAGTATACAAGTCCATGTAAATGGGTAAGGAATTCGCTAAAATAAGCAGAGGAAGAAACGAAAGCTCGAAATGCACTTGGCATCTCTATAGACAAAGCAGTCGCTCATGTACAGATAAAGAAACAGACTTCGCCTTGCTGGAACCATAAAATGCCAGGAAGGGAGAAGAGTAGAGAGTGGCTGGATCAAAATGAAGATCAAAATAAGATAAGAGAAAAGAAAACCCTTTCCAAGGGTGTCAAAAGAGTGAGTTTGTGGCCCCCCAATATGCCAATGCGAGGGAGGCTTTAGGGAGTAGAAAGAAATCTTGGTGTCAGGGAGTGGAGCGCCGGAGGCAGTATCAAGAATGGGATAGGCAGGTTGGAGACTGCGTATAGGGGGACAGGGGAGGAGGAGGATAGGAGGGTCTAGAATGATGATGACAAGGAGGAAAAGTAGGAAGATGATCATGATCGAGCTCATAGTTCGGACTGTATTGGCTCTTGAGGAACACGGTCGGCTCTGCGATTGTTCATCATCTCTTCAAGAATGTCAAGGCGCTGGCGTGTTGTGCGAATAGCATGGTCCATCTCTCGGTCGGAAACCTTCTCCTCGCGAAGTCGGGCCACGAGGTCACGCTCGTCTGCAACGCTTACTCGTGGGGCCTTGTGACCAGGCTGGGGCATTCGATGGTGCAGAGCAGGGAAGACCATCCCATCCATGCCGACTCGGTCCTCTAGCCAGTTCCAGAGCTCACTTTCCTCGCGGCGCCACATCTCGTCATATGCGGCCAGTCGTTGAGGGAGACTAAGTCCCGGGCAGCCTAAGCTGTGACCAACTGCAGCTTGGCTTGATGGTGTTCGAATGAAGGCCATGTAGAGCAACAGGCCCACAACGAGCAGAGCAATGTGGCCACTCCAGAGAGGCTTGAGCATGCTTGTGAATGGTTCCAAAAGAGGCCGAACTGGCTCAAGCAGACCCCAGGACTCAGTCTGGCTTGGTGTGGTCTCACTAACTGCCTTGACCGA
The DNA here is from genome assembly GCA_039634405.1 of Penicillium herquei. Classification (NCBI taxonomy): domain Eukaryota; kingdom Fungi; phylum Ascomycota; class Eurotiomycetes; order Eurotiales; family Aspergillaceae; genus Penicillium; species Penicillium herquei. The sequence goes on from CP098388.1 coordinate 7,364,769, forward strand.
CGTCTCTTCGGATGACTCTCGGGCTCCAGCATCGCCCTTCTTCCGGCGACCTTTAGATCGACCACCGGCAGCAGGTCGTCCGCGGGAGACAACGCCAGCCTTCAGAGTTTTAACCAATTCGTTACCGAAAGAGGTCTGTCCATCAATAGCACCTTTCTCAATAGGACCTGGGAATAATTAGAATCTTACGCCACTCATATGAAAACAACTGCTAAGACTTACCCTTAAGCCAACTCTTGCCCGTCCACTCAATGGTACAGGTCATCAAGAAACGTGTCTGATTGTTGGGGGCCCAGGTCAAAAGATATTTAGTCTTGACAACAAAGACATTGCCGCTAGGGACGTCAGGAGTCTGAGTGCTCAGCGTGACAAGCACGGCTTTCTCCAAATCCAAAAAGTCCAAGTTCTCCGTACTGATACATTTGGTTTGCTTCGGGCCAATGGGGGCATTGAGCGGCTTGATATAGGAATACTTGCGGATTCGACTTTCGTTAGTGAGTCCCTTGGCTGTTCCTTCGAACTGCAATTCGCCGGATTTCTGATTTTCCACAAGGAATTTTGTCATAAAATCTCCCGATGCTGGACCAAATACAAGTAAATAAACTTTGCCAAGGGGCGCAGGAATGACTTCATCCTTCATGAGCTTTTCATACTGGCCATCAGGATTGGTGTATTCAGTGGGAGCATGGGTAGCAGGCCCGGGGAAGTCATTTTCTTTGGAGCCCGCCTTGTCGCCGTTCTTTGCGTCTCCATTGGAATTTTGTCTGATGGGAGATGCTCCATTGGCAGATATGCCGGATGGCTGGCGACTCAGGCCATTTCTTCCTGGCAATGATCTGTCACTGACGTTGGCACTGGCCCCAGCATCGAAAAAGCTCTCAGCGTTGTTTCCCTCTTCGTCCTCGTCGTAAATCTCATCCTCATCCGAGACATCGCTTTCCGAGTCGCTCTCCGGTTCACCATCACCGACCTTCTCTGTTTTATCACCAGTGCCATTCGTGACTCTGGTTCCGTTCACGGAGCTCTTCACAGATGGGTGGTTGATTTTCCAGATATTGACCATCAGATCGTATGTAGATTCGCGACTAAGCAGACTTCGGAAAGTATGCCGAGCATGAAGTGTTTGGATAGCGATAGCATTGGGGAAGACCATGGCGGTACTTTCTTTTTCGACTGCGACCACTTCATCGAAGCTGATAACCAGAGTAGTCACCCAACCCAGAATGTTACTCGAGAAGCAGATATGACCTTCAGAGATGTAAATGCGACCGGCCAGAATGATTTCACGCTGCAGTGCACAACTGTAGTCTTCAATCAGGTAGTCATCCTCTGGAACACTTCGGAATAACTGATGGAAATCCCTGTTCCGCTTCTTACTGGCAACTGCAAAGCCAGTCAAGCGAGGTACACTGGAATTGACGCCAGCGATACCAAGATTGAGTGCGCTGGCACCAATCGCTCCAATGGTTGAGGCAGTGGCACCGGATGAGCCTCGGTGACGACGTGCGAGTCGACTACGAACACTGCCAGTACGTCTGATACCACCACTACCGATATCTCCATCAATAACGCTTCCAGACGGAGGTGTCTGGTCCCCGCTTAGGAAGCCATCCCTTGGGACGGAAGCCATTGACTGGGATTCAAGAACCTCATCACCAGGAGATCCCAACAATGTAGAATCAAGCGTCTTTTCATATGCCATGTGCACAGCACGTGCTGCCCGTTTATCCTCAAGTTTTGCCGCTTCTTCATCTCGCTGATATGCGGTGGTGTTCCTGCGTTTATCAGGAGAGCCGGGTTTTGTGACAACCACACCATCTGCAGTAGAGATCACTTCTCCACTGGGTGCATCAATGTCCAAATGACTGAAATTCAGATCACCGCTTCCAAGAGTCTCTACAGCGGTTGGTTTTCCGTCTTCGCTATTGTTTTTTCTCTCCGATGCTCCCTGGGGCAATTCCCGATTGCTTTCCAGAGCCTCACCAAGACCAGCAGGCTCTGCCTGAGAACTAGCGCGGTTCTTCTGTGGAGCATTGAGTGTATTGGTAATTGATGATGCTGCATTCTGTGCGGCAGAGAACATTGACGAAAAGAAGCCACCTTGTTGACTTGTCGAGCTCTTCGGGGTCTTTGTCTCCTCCAGAGGTGTCAATGCGGTCATCGAAGTGGACAATTTGCTTGGACCATGAGCCGCCGAGGCAGATCGAACGCGGCGGTGTGATATCATGTTTCCAGAGGGGCTCACAGTAATGCCCGCTGAGGACATCGAGTTTCGTCCTGGTATAGATTCAGGGGAATCCGTGATCTCATCGGAAATAATCTGAGGGCGGTGTTCGGTTGGAGTTGGAGGAGTCACAGTTGTGGCGGGGGCTGAAACAGGGATCGCAGTATGGGGAGGAGTATTCGGCAGTGGACTAGCTTGTAGAGAGCGTATCTTCTCTTCCTTGGGCTCGGTAAGGACTATATTCGTTTGAATAGGAGTGGGGATGGGCGGAGGAGCGTCTTTAGATGCTTGCGCCTGCGCACGCCTGGAGGACAAACTGCTTCGTCGGCTTCCAAAGATACCTCTGCTAGCTTTACTAGTTGCTGACTTTGGTGATGAAGACTCGGTGTCATCGGCTGACGACTTCTTATCCGATGCGCTGAAGGCGTCCTTCAGACGTCGTCCAGGTGAAGTGCTGCGTCGCTTAATAGTGGGATCTGGCGGAACGTCCAGTGTCATGCTTGATTGAATTCCTTGTGTCGGGGGGTTTTCGCCTGGATTCGATTCCGATCCGGTCGCGCTTGGGCCGCTGACTGCCGATTCCACGTCCACCATTGTCTCATCATTGTCTGCTGCAGAGTCCACCGATGTGGTCTTGATTAACGGGGAAGAGGAGGTATAGAAGCCGGTGTGGGAGTTATGCGAGGTGAGCGGCGGAGTCCTGCAACAAAGAATATGAATTAGTTTCTGTCAGACGCACACAAATAAAGAAATCGAAGTAGCTAAAAGACAGGGAGACAATGGCGAATGGCAGGGTGGCTTACTTGTCAGGTTCGGAATCATCGGTCAACAGATTGATGACCTCACCTTCCTGTTGAGCAGACCCGTTGTTGGACGAGGTAGCCACCGAAATACCATCGCGCGAACCGTTTGAAGGGATTTCTCGCAGCCCCTGCTCTTGTTCCTGCTCTGTGATCATGTCGGCGTCGCTTCCGTTTTTCTGGTTCTTCTTCTTTCGTCGGCGTCGGGAAGTGAGGAGCTTGGAGAATCCGCTGGAACCAGCCTTTGCGGAATCCGGTGCTTCTCCGGCTTGTGTTTTAGGTCTCTCTGAGGATTCAATCGAGGAGCGACCATTGCTCCTGCTCGATGTCTCCATCGGATCTGATTCGGCAGATACAGTCCAGGCACGGCGCGACCTACTCCTAGCTCCGCTCTTGAGGCTGGAGGACGAGGAGTCGGCCATGGTGACAGATTACACCCGGTAAATAGTATGCTGAAGGTCAAATCGCAGAAGGTAGCACAGCATCAAGGGCTGTCGCGGTGTCGCCCCAAGATTTAAGTGGTGGGGGCGGATGGAAACCGGAATTGTCCCCTGATAATGTACATTCGAGGGGAAGCAAGTTACCTTAGTCAGGTGCCACGCATTGAGCTATGTAAACCGGGAAGCCGAGGGATCACTTAAATGGCCTTATCATTTGTTTTTACTTGATTTACCAGGTTACTACTAGTATTGAGCAATGCCTCAGGTTTACTTTATACGTCTATACACTGTAGACAATGATATTTTTTTTGCTTTTCATCTCTCGTACTCGTTTCCTTCCCCTGGAGCTGTTGCGGGAATCTCCACTCTGAGAATGCGGATGTCACAGTGGTTCATGTGGATGCTCAAGTGCTGCTTTCAGGTAGGGTAACACGGTACATATGACAGCTCTGGAGTGGTTCTCAATTAAAATCGCTTCCTCTCTCTATTCAGATTGAGCTTCATTCTATAGCTGTTTCATCTATTCGCACGTTATAACCCCATATGGTTCTCCCCCAGATTACCTAATTGGGTATAGTCTCCGACCTTTTGGTCTCATCATGACGAGATATATAAACATAGATCAGTTCAACTTTAGGTTGAACTTGAAGTGGACTGCGAGCAGGATCGGGATACATAGTAGATCATAATATACTAGTACTGCCAATGGTATTACTCTATTAGTATGTAGTATGAACTGGACTGGACTAGTAGTAGAGTAACCTGGATCATGTGACTGGTCACTTGCTCTGCTTGTATATATCTCAGAAGGTAACTAAACTTGAATCCATGTTTGAATTGGCAGGCTGGCAGTGATTGAAAGGTTCAATGTTGGAGAAGGAAGAAATAATAGAACTTGAAGCATGGGTTACTTCCACCGAAAGAAAAAAAAAAGAAAAAAAAAAACAACAACACCAGATAGCCCACTATCTCTCAACATTTGAAGAATCATACTCAGAGGAAGAACATTAATGGTCTACTCTCCTTGCACATAGAATCCGTCTGATCGTAGACACGACTTGTTTCCAGGAAAGGCATCGCAATGTCAATCTCCGTTGGAGGCATAGAAAGGAGAAATTTGGCGACAAGGTCAGGCATGCCCTGTTCCTGTGCGGACGCAACCCATTCGTGCAACTCAAGCTCCCGGAAGGACTGATATTCGCCTCGTTCAGCTTCAAGATACTCTTTGAGGCCACTCGCTTTGACTTGGATTTCGCCAGACTCATTGATGATTTTGACTGGTGCCGTCTCATTGGCATTAGTTCTTGAAAGTGCATCTGCCAGGATATTTGTAGCTGCGGTTTGAACAGAAACTAAGTCGACATAGCCCTTACAGCCGCGCAAATTTGGAACGGCGCGCAATTGGCATGCATATTTGAGAAAATTGTTGGTAATGTCCAATTCAGGGGCACCTGGACCAACAACGCTTGACAGGCGGTGGATGGTGACTGGGAGACCGTGGATTTTGTTGCAGTTTTCCAGGTAAGCCTCACTGACCCATTTCGATGTCAAATACCCCTCACTGCCATCAGGAGGTGGCTGGTAATTTCTCATGGAAATCTCCCCAAACTTGTCGAGCTCAGCCCAGTGGGACATGGCTGCACTGGAGATGAAGTGAAAAGGCACGGAGTGTTCCAGGGCAAGACGGGCAAGAACCTTTGTGGCACCAACATTTGTCGCATTGAGCAGCTCGTATGTCTTGACGAATGAAATATCTGCGGCGCAATGGATGATCACAGTGCATTCTTGTATGACAGAAGAAAGAGACTCAGCAGTCATGCCAAGATTGGGTAGACTGAGGTCCCCAGTGTGGTAAGTGATCTTATCCGACCTGAGTAACGAGTACTTTCTTGCGATACCTGCGCCCTGGGCTCTCACTGCAAGGCAATGAATTGCCTGGATATCAGGGTTATTGTTTGCGACTCGTAGGAGTTCCTGGCCAAGGAATCCGGTTGATCCTGTGAGACAAATTGTATTCTTCCGGGTGTAGGACACAACGTCAGGTTCAATGGCAGATTCCTTCAGCCAATCCCATGTGGCAGTCGTAGTTGTGCCTGCTGCTAGCTCCATGACTGACTCTAAGCTGCTTGTTCTTTGGAAAAGATCTGTCATGGAGAACTCCAATCCCTGTGACTTCGCCTTCCCAGCGACTTTCATGGCCGTGATGGAGTCCCCTCCAAGATTGAAAAACCCATCGTCCAACCCGATTCTGTCCAGAGAAATTTGTAAGACATCGGCCCATATTCTTTGCATTTTTACAGCTGCCTCTGACTGAGGCGGACGCTTTATGGAATTGCTAAGAGGAAGACAATAGCTTTCGACTTGATCTTTGCCTAAAGTCATAGCACTTTCTCTCAATCGTCGGCGGTCAGTTTTATCGGACATCGTTTTCATGATATGGGTCACAGGAATGTAGAGTGACGGAATCATGAAGCCGGGCACAAGTTTGAAAAGATTCTCATTTGCTCTGGTGACTGAGTCATGGAAGGATGTGGTGGCTGGGAGGAATGGTGCTGTCAATGAACCATCGCCGACCCTTTCTTTCAATGCAACGAAGGCTACCAGTTCTTTTGGACGACCATCGAGGGATAGTACGTCTGCGACAACCTCCTCTGCATTTGGGAAAGAACTGCGAGTATGATACTCGACTTCTTCGAGCTCCACACGTTGCCCGCGCAGCTTCACTTGCACATCGCGGCGACCAACAAATCGCAGAGAGCCTTGATTGGTATATTGAACCAGGTCACCAGTACGATAAAATTTTGAACAAGTGCCGGATGGTCGAAACCTTTTAATCCAAGCGGGATCACCAATAAAAGAAGCTGCAGTCTTCTCTTCATCTTGCAGATAGCCGCGTCCCACAACTGCACCTTCCAGGATCAGTTCACCAACTGCTCCGATCGGCATCAGCTGATTGGGGTCTTCATGATCCACAACCCAGCAAACCCCTCCAGCTGCAAATCCAATATCCCGTGGATCAGTTGTACGAGTCACATTCGTCTGGATGGTAGACAGGACACAGCACTCAGCAGGGCCGTAGATGTTCAGCAATCTCACATGTGAGCCCCACGTATCAATCTCAACCTGGGAGAGCGGTTCACCACCAAGAACAATAGTTCGAAGAGAAGGCATCTGGTCAGGAGAGAGGTGACGAAGCAGAGATGGGGTGAAATCGGCCCAGTTCACATCATACTTTCTCACCACTGAGGCGATATCGGATTTTCGCTCCTCTTCCGAAGGCACGCAAATACAACCTCCTGCAACCAGAGTGACAAGAGTATCCGATATACTGACATCAAATGCATAAGAAGCGAATTGCAACGCGCGAATATCGTTGCGAATACCACATCTTTCCACATATGCCTGGGTGCTTGTTGCAAAGGACCCGTTCTCGATGACTACACCCTTGGGTGTTCCAGTTGATCCAGAGGTAAAAACCGCATAAAGAGCATTGGATGAAGAAAATGCAGTTGAATCAATATTACCATCCACAAGATCAGTGTGATTCTCCAGAGTTTTGTCTGTAAAGATGTTCTCCCCAGGACCCACGGGAATGATGTTATCTGCGAGCGGAGCGGCTGCTGAAGCAAGGGAGACAGATGACAAGACACAACGAGCACCGACCCTTTCGCAGATACTCTTGGTGCGAGCTAGTGGTGTGGCCGGATCCAACAGCACAAATGCAGCTCCGGTTCTCATGATCGCCAAAATTGCAATAGTCGTCCACTTGGACTTTTCGAAATAAACAGGTACAAAAGTCTCCGGTCGCACATTTTGAGAGTGGAAAAGATGAGAGGCCAGCTTTTGCGACAGGTCGCCAAGCTCCTTGTATGTGAAACTTCCATCCCACGCGCAGACGGCCAGCTGGTCAGGTTGGTTTTCACAGTGCGCGATAATCAACTCGTGTAGACAGCAATCTAGCTTAGGGGGCAAGTGGCCATTCCAATGCTCTAGCTGCTGCATATCATCTTCGCTGATAGTTTGGATATCCTTCAAAGCGAGCGAACTAGTGGCAGATTCAGACACTTGTTGTAATATCGTACTCAATTGACTCAATATTCGCTGCATCTGCGTCGGAGGAACAAGGTTGTCGTCGTATACTGCTTGCACACGTACAGAATCCTTGGCCAAATCGCAGACCAGAGTCACTGGATAAGTTCCAAATGTTGCATGGTTGAGAAGGTTGTAATCATTGGTGGTTTCGACGAGGTAATCATATTGATATTGTGGAGGTGACTGAATCACAACAAGGGTTTGGAACTGACAGGCGGCAGAAGCTTCGGCACTGAGACGACCGATGTGATAGAGCCCAAGCTGCTCAAATGAGAGCATACCCTCGGCAGTAGATCTGAGAGACTTCAAAGTTTTTTCAACGGAGTGTTCAAGAGGAAGTTGAACGCGAAAGGGAATAGTCGCAATTGTTGGACCTGACATATCCTTAATTCCAGGAAGATGCTCCATTCGGCCTGTAAGGGTCACGCCAAATGTCACATCTTGCGAGTTGGTGTACTTGGACAGTAACATGGCCCAGGCCAGCTCGATGGCAGCGGACTGCTCATTCTCAGTCATGGAGGGAGGAAATGAAACAGGTTGAATCAAACTAGCCTTGGCGGCAGGTGTGTATGAGTCGGAAGGAAGACGAGGGAATCGAGACACGACCGAACCCTCCAATTGAGAGCGCCAATACTCAGCAGATGAATTTGATTGAGCTTCAAACGAATGAGCTGTGAAGTCCGCGAAAAGCCTCTTCGCCAGCGGGTTCCCATCATATGCCTTTTCGATATCTTTGAGAACAACATTCAAAGACCAATCATCATAGAGCGCATGATGCAAAGTCAATACGAGCGTTGGTCTACTTTGAGGTTGACCATCCAAAAGGGCGACTCGGAGCAATGGTGCTCCTGGTGGCATTGGCCGTTGAGTATCTGCGGCCAAATAGGTCTGGACGTTGTTATAGCTCCGGTCAACCTCAACAAGCTGCCGAACCACGACCTGAAAGGTGCCATCATTTGCTTGAATGAGTCTTGTTCGAAGAACCGTGTGGGATTCTAGAGTTGCATCCAAAGCATGTCGGAATCTCTCCAGGTCGAGATCAGGAGGCAATTCATACACATAACGAGCAACGTATGAACTTGGGTTCTTCACAGAAAGAGCAAATAATCCCTCTTGAGCGGGGGTACAAAGATAGATGTCTTCAATATCGTCACTTTGTATCTGACACTGGTCCGCAGCCAACTTGACGAGCGTAACTCGGTGCTCAGCATCATCGGTTTCAGAGAACTTGGGGTGCATAATGTCGCACATGTAGGAATAAAGGGATGAAAAGGAAGATCTTGGGAGGCGAGAAGGTAACATTTATGAGAAGGTTTGTCAACACTGCAATTTGATGATGATTTCCTGATCGCCAGAGCTGATGCATACTGCATGCTTCGTCTGTAACAAACCGGATGCCTCTTCCTTCTTGCTCCATTTTTTCTGTAACAATACGCCCCAGTCGCACATCAGCTGAATACGACGCCATAGCACTAGCTCCATGCAGCTGGTCTTCGCAATAGAAAGTGATCCGCGTATGATGAGCCAATTGTCACAGTGGGAAACTATGGCGCATGCAGGTATATGAACATGTAATGATACACAGGTTTCGCGCGATGAGGGAATCCCAGCCAACTCTAATAAATGCTTTGCGATATCCAACGACACAATCGTATCTTATCAGTTCAAGTTCCTTTTCATGATAAGACAGACTGTCATGGCTACTCCTTTCACAATCTATACTGCATTTGATCGGCCAGACCTGCTCAGTGCATTGGACCACTCCGACCATCCACTTAATCAGTTATGGCCCGAATTCCTCGACCAGGACTTGACCTTCCAGTTCTTCAGTCGCTTCCTGACCCGTCTGAAGCCACTCTCTCGCTTTCAGTTTCTTGCCGTTGAGACAGATCCAGCAACAGGAAATGAGTCCGTTATTGGTTTAGCCCGATCTATTCCATTCTTCTGGCCTGATATTGCAACAATCCAATCTGTCGACTCAGTATCACTTTCGCAAAACCCCAAGATTCTACAATCCCTTCCAGATGGTGGCTACGATACGATTCTAGCTCGGGGCGTACAGCAATGCCTAGCTCGAGAAGGCCAACTCAAAGAGCCCTTGGCCCTCACACTTGATCAGCTCCAAGATTCAGCCATCTGTCGACGCCAAGACCCACCCAATGCTATGTCTGCATTGTCTATCACAGTTCATCCAGAGCGGCGCAAGACGGGCCTAGCTGAGGTGTTCATTCGCAAAATGAAGGAAACAGCTCTTTCCGAGCAACTCCATGCCCTAGTGGTCCCGTTACGCCCCACGCGCAAATGCGAATACCCGCACATGGACATGTCTTCCTACATTAATTGGCCAGTCACCGATGGCTGCCCTGTAACGAATAGGGTGCTGAGACCAGTCAAAACAATGTGCCTGCAAGGCGCTAATCTACCATTCGACCCGTGGCTACGAAAACATCTCCGCTTGGGTGGCAAGGTGATCAAGGTTGCCAAAAATAGCATGACTGTGCGCGGAACAGATGCTGAATGGCGACAGTGGACCGATGTGAACTTCGAGGACCTTGCCCAATTGAGCCCTGGCTGCCTGGAGGAGAACGATTACATCGATGTGATCATACCGTCTGGGTTGGTACCGGTGCAATACTCTCGTCAGGAGAAGATCGGCATCTACAAGGAGCCCAACGTGTGGATCCTGCATGAACTGGGGAAGATTGAATGATCTGGTCAGGTTGATGGTGTCATGAGATATAGTTTATTGATGTGGAAGTCTGGATTCTCCACAGACGAAAATGCCTCATAGTTGTTATTTTCAGGCACTCAGTGATAGTCTCGGAATTTCTTTAATACATGGTTATGATGATTTGATGTTAGAAGTTGAAGCTACCTTGATGTCCCAAGATTATAGTCTAAACCCTAATGTTAGGTTACGGCTAGAGGCTTCCATTACCATGAACCTCTAGGGCTACAGGGGTGCATGGGTACTAACCCTGGAAGTAGTCTGTACTACCTGCGAAGGAGATCTTAGATCTTAAGTGCTACTAGGCACTATGAGGACAAAGTTGGTGACACCTGGAATCAGTAAGGGATTGTTAGCATCACATCTGTCTATACGTCTTTCGCTATTATGCTCTTCTGATAATCAGGTGACGCCATTTCAAACTTTCCTGCTAAATCATCTCGCATTTTGCATACAGAATACGAGGCCATGCGAAATACTCGGCGTTATTTCACAATTGATGTTTTAAACCCCTTACAAAATAGCCAAATTACATGCACCGTATTGAATTGGGTGCAGATGAACAAGAATCTGATTTCAATTTACTCCATACTTGATCTAGTGCCGATTGCAGCTCACAGAGGCAAGTGGAGCGCGCAACGCCACTGCCAACTTCGATCTCCACCCGAAGCTATTACAGCTGAGCAGATCCAAATCTAGCTTTCATCTCTGTTGGTCCACATGTATTTTTTGTATCCTTCAAGTCCTACTATTCAAAATTGAAGTTCCTGCACTGCTAGTGGCTCTGCCAACTGGTTATGCACGATTACCTTCATCTACGGGAATTAAACTTGAACGTATCCATAAGCCCCACAGTTCGTCGAGAAGATGTATCATATTATAAGCACTAACTCCACGCTAACTCTCGATCTGGATTGGCAGGGGGATTAAATGAATGTATGTTTCACCGCCGCGGCAAGTAATCCACTATGGTAGTACAGAAATATGGGGATTTCGCCCTGCATTTGTCTCATCTCCACTCTATTCATCCCGTGCTGCCTGACGAGAAAGCGGAGATCTATGCCTCGGCATATGAAGTCTCCAATATGCAGGCAAGTGACGTGATTTTATGTAAGCGATATTGCGATATTACGTACAGTATACTCCGTACCCCGTGGGCAGATGACTGGTACTTTGTGCATTAGTTTTTATTGATCGACAGAATTCGTATTCAATTGGATCAGCCAGCCATCAGCACACAGCATCAGAAACTCAGTCCCAATTGGTCCACGATTATCGACCTTGCCTAGCTATTTGGAACTCTGTCCAAGACGTGCCTGGATGAAAGGTTGGTAGAGCCACACGGAACACTGATCTCCACCTGGGCATTGAGTTCGACTAAACTTAGGTTACGACCCGCTAGCCGCTCTATACAGACTAGAAGTCTATTCCATCATATTGACCCTCACGTATTCATAGAAGCTATTGACGTGCTACATGTGCATGATTCGTACAGGCGGCTCGTGCGATGAGTAGAATATACCCCGCCTTTTCGTCACATACATTCCCCTCAATCCAATTCCACAGTGGGGTCCCATAATGTAGGTGCATACTCCTCAGTATGCAGCAATTGCATGTCCTGCTCATCCAGCTCAAAGTCAAAGACCTCCGTATTCTCTATGATCCGATCTGCAGTGCAACTCTTGACTAGCGGAATGAACCCCTATGGAGTGGATATGTCAATTCAATGTAGCCAAGAAAGGGGTTTAGGTTTGGGGCTTAGGTTCATCTCACCATCTGAAGACTCCACCGGATCAAGATCTGGGCCGGCGACTTTCCGTGCTTCTCGCTCAGAGACAACAAAGCAGGTTCCTCCATGCGAGTACCCCGAGCGAGTGGAGAATAAGCCTCAATGACTGCCCCTCTCTTACGCAACCAGTCTACCAGGCCAGCACGAGCTAGCCAAGGATGCAGCTCGTACTGAGCAACATCGATTTGGCCCCCGCCACCATTCTGGATGTACTCCTCTAGTTCCTCCAGGTGAAGGATCCCGTAATTCGATACACCAATCGATCGAGCTTGTCCAGCTTCTTGTGCCTCCACAAGGGCGCGCCACGTACCGAGCCGAGCTTCCTTTCCACCGTACGGCGCGTGGATCAGAATCCTGTCCCGTATGAGTATCACTAATATCCACTTTTCAAGCAAGGATACGACTCACAGGTCAAAATAAGAGGCTTGAGCGTTCTCCAGGCTCTGCTGAATCGATCGCTTGGCAGCTTCGTAGCCGACGCCATGTCCGGCCGGCTCGGGGAAGACCTTGGTGGCGAGAAAAACATCGGATCGCTTCAAGCCTGCTTTTCCAATAGCGGAAGCACACTCCTTCTCGTTCTCATACCATGCAGCTGAGTCAATCTGCGGGAGTCCCCATTAGTTCGTGATCCAATGTGAGGGGGACCTCTGACCTACGTGACGGTACCCAGCCTTCAGCGCCATGGTGGTCACCTCCTCGGTCACGGTGTCGGGCCTATAATGTTAGACCATTTTCAAGCGTGGCAGATGCCGTATAGCTTACACGTCATAAACCTGCCTCTCATTGTTAAACCAGCCTCCTTGATACAGAGAACGTTGCAGGATGGTGAACTTACGCCATATCCTAAGATGGGTATCTCTAGCCCAGAGGCAGTGCTGAGGGTTGATACAGGGCTGATCAGGTTAGACATTTTGGCTGAATTCGATCTCTAGACTTTTCACTTGGGATGAATGGTAGGTACTAGAGAACATTGAAGTGAAAGTCTGAAGAGAATATCTGCGAAATATAGCGGTTTATATACTGCTAGTCTAGTAGTTACACCGTGACCTGATGTTCTCCTTATCGACTTGCGGATATCTCTAAACCTTGGAATCTATCTATCAATTTTGATAAAATTCGAAGGTTCCAGGTTGATCATTTATACCCAACAATGACTATTTGATCACTTAATTCTATCAAAAGACACCATGAGTGAAATCAACAACTTGAGCCTTTTCCACTATCGGATCCAGGCTTCCAACAATATCCTGGTGCACTTTATCGCCATTAACACAGTAGTCCCGGTCTTCAGTACTTTGAAATTGGATCACAAATGCGTGTGTGAAACCATTCTTTTAAGTTCAACAACATTAGTAGTCAGTCCAAGAATGGGTAAGTTGTCTATCTGCGAGTTCTTACCTGCATTCCCTCGATCGAGTTATCCACACCTCCATTGTAGGATTGAATGTAAGGCTTCTGGGTATCAGGATGGAGACATCGATCTTTCAAGGACAGCATGCGACTGCAAACCTATGGAATCATTGTTAGATTCTAAATGCTGAAAATACAATATTTTGAATCGAGTTCTTCTTACTTCTTTGATGTCCTCGGAGCTCGCCTCGGGCTTGAATTGCAAAAGAACAATGCTTGTGGTGGTCATGATGGCGAAACTTGAATGAGTACCTAGTATGTCGATAATATCCAGATGTCTCTAGCAAAATATAAAAGGCACTGGCTGTCGACAAGGTTCAGCTTTTGAAATACACAAACCCACTGGAATGATTTGGATGCGTTATTTATAGCCTAAAAATACTTGCCAGTGGTCTTGTGAAAACAATAGCGATAAGCCATTCAAAAGCAATCAATTATGAACATTAATATTTACTCCAACCTTGGAAACTCGCTATGTCAAGCCACTGCTGATCAAGTTGGAGTCCGTGTACATACATTTTGAAGTGATCGCCCTGCTGTTGATCATTCATACTCACTGGCAAGTTGGTGATTTCCCAAAACGTCCTGCTACAGGAGCCTGCATATTCATCTACTCGTGAAAGCTGAAAAATAAAATAAAAACTTGAATCAGATCAACTTGAAGCTGCACGCAAGATCCACCCACGAACTTAAACTCAATCCCCACACACGCTTTTCCGTCCCAGACTGGTAATTTACAGTATTTCGGTACATGCCGTATTTTCCAAATGCCAGTGGGTCCGGGGATATATCTTCCGTACTGTAATGTCACGTTTCTGTTTCAAAATTGGAAGGTTCATGTACATCTATTACCACGCACGGCCACACCTGAGCATGCGTGAATTCAATACAGTATCAAAACTCGAATCAAGCTGGCTGATGCATACTACATCATTATACTCTCAAGCTGCTGTACAATGACTGACCCCTCATGCTAGGCAAAATTTGCATTGTGAAATATTGGTTGACGTCGATCATCCTGACTTGCATCCAATTTTGAACTGGTTCTTTATTGGAAGTGTATCCAAGGTTCAATTTCACATACTATCAAAGTATCTAAGACCTCGGGAGTTTGCACTACGAACTGACAGCATTTGATTGAGTCGACCTCGGAGCTCCCGAGGTATCATTCTTGAAAAATGGGGATTCTGGAATGCTGGATCGAGCATATCCAATCTGGGTTCTCACCGAAGGCAATTCCCGCTCTCGTCCTTGTCGCCATTTTTGCTATATGGCCTGGCAAGATTGTATATCTTCGTTATTTCCACCCAGCTGCGACGTTTCCCGGTCCTCTGGCAGCTTCAAGCTCTCCGAAATGGTTATATGATGTCTTGTGTACAGGGCACTCGGAGGAGATATTTGCAAAATTACACAAAGAGTACAGTGAGTACTATCGTCAATGCTTGAAGATGTGACTAAGACTAACATTGCAATGTCTCCTTCTCTAGATACAAAAGCCCTCCGCATCGCTCCGAACGAGCTCCATATCTCCGATGTCGACCTATATAAAACAATCTACACGAAGCCAGCGACATTTCTGAAGGACCATGTTTTCTTCGATGGATTCCAGACACCCCATTCCTTTGGCACCGAGTGCGACTGGGAAGTACACAAAGTCCACCGTCGACTGGCAAACCCTTTCTGGCAACGGCGCACTTTGCTGAATATCGAGCCGCTCTTACATGAGAAGACCAATATCATGATCAATAAAATGCGACAGATGACCGAACACGATCACTTAGTGAATATTGTCAGAGCAATCAAGTAAGTGCATCTTCTTCTTTTTGTCTCGGGATTTTTTAGGAATGTATCTGATTGACGCCTATTTCAAACAGATGTCTCTTCCTCGATACCACAATGGTATATCTCCTCTCATTGCCATGGAATACATTAGAAGAGAAGCCTGGATCCTTCGATGCACACACTATTGAGTGTCTTGATGCGATGGATGTCAATATTTGGGCCAAGATGTATACCCCTCCTTTAAAACGGATAAAGGAGTTGATTTTTGGCCAGCCCGTGGATGAGCACTTTGAGGAATTTGATAGGGTGAG
Source organism: Penicillium herquei (assembly GCA_039634405.1). Taxonomy (NCBI): domain Eukaryota; kingdom Fungi; phylum Ascomycota; class Eurotiomycetes; order Eurotiales; family Aspergillaceae; genus Penicillium; species Penicillium herquei. Next base: position 7,380,345 of record CP098388.1, read on the forward strand.
TATTCCTCCATTCAATACAAAGGTACTACTTGCTCATATCAGAAAATTGTAGATTGTCAAGGAGACACTGGACAAATTTCAAGGAACGGGAAATGTTTCATCTCACCCGGTGCTTTTTGAAAACCTAACATCAACATCTGTGCAACAGCAGCATATGGATTTACTCGATGCGTTGTTTGGTGGATATCATCCTTTCACTACCTCTGTGGTAAGTGGTATACGCCTCATAATCGAAAATCCATATATCGAGCAGAGACTACGGAGTGAGTTGGATACTGTTCCAATGCAATATGACGGGACGCTTAGTCTGATTGATCTGGAGAAAAATGAATATATGGTGAGGTCCAGCTATACACCACAGAGCTGGAATTATTTCGACTGACTTCTATCGGCTTTTAAGGCGGCTTGTATCAAAGAAGTGTTCCGAGTTTCACTCCCTCTTGAGGGCCGATTCCCTCGTGTTGTACCTGATACGCCTTCCGACCCATTGATCGTTGATGGAAAGGTTGTACCGCCAGGGGTATGTAGTATTACATTTTTGAATGACTTCCTGATCATGAATCTTGACCAAATGATTTTCATCCAGACAATCGTCTCCGTGACTGCGTACTCGGTGAATCTAGACGAAGAGACATGGGGACATGATGCGAAAGCCTTCAACCCTGATCGCTGGCTGAAGGATGCAGGGCGAATATTGGATCTTGATCAATATCTTATCACATTTGGAAAAGGGCCTCGAATGTGTCCTGCACAAGGGTAAGTACACTCACTGACAGTCATAAATGAGGTCCCTAGCTGACAGTTTCACTAGTATGGTCTATGCACAAGTAGCCATTGCGATAGCATATCTACTCAAGAACTTCAAGATATCTTTCCCGCCGGAGTTCAGGTCTCCAGATCTACAGAACTTTATGATGACGATGTATCCGCAGGAGGGAATGTCTCTTCACTTTGAAGCGATTAAACGTTGATTCCTCCCAGTTCGTGGGACTGATGGATTGTTGGATTGGAGGCGACTTAAGTACACAACCCTCAGAAATATTAGTAGAGAATCATACGAGCAAGCTCCTATCTGTTAAGGACAAGTTATAAAATTCATTGCCCATCTTCGATCTTCTGCATCTCATAAGGCCTCTTGATCAATAATGCACATGTGCCCAGGTGAGGCCCTCTAGCTTCAAATTTACAGGGCTATTCGAAGCGAAAAGGTAGTCAAATTCGCCTATTGAAATTTGGAGAGTTTTCACATTCCTCATTAAAGATCCGCCTCCATCTTCCTCTCCTCCAACCACCAAGTTGCAATCTCTTTATGCGTACAAAATTCAACAGCGGGCCCAAATGACTGGAGCCACTGTACAAATCGATCAATCATACCAACTATGTGTGCCATACCACTACAGTCGGGGTGTAAAAGAACCGGGAAAACAAAGTCGGGCGATCCATCGGGACCCTTGCTGTTTTCCAGAAGCCACAAAAACTTATCCTTCCACATTTGTTCCACCAGACGAGTCGAAACCCACCCCTTGCTGTTCGGGAAAGTAGGAAAGAAAGTCATGGGCATCATATCCTCATTATAGAATCCTGTGGGAATTTCAACGAGGTTCGGTTGGTCATGGGCATATCCGCGAGGAGAAAATGTTGTAGGCTGCATCCATGATGCAGCTGGTTGAGAAAGGTCAATAGGTTTGAGCGGGGGATCTGCAGGGGCAAAGGATACTTGTGAGTCATGTTGGGACAGTGACGAATCGTAAAGAAATCCATTCTCGCGGAGAAGCTGCAAAGTGCTCTCTCTGAGTGTGTAGACTGGAGAACGGTATCCGACTGGCCTTTTACCAGTAAGTGTTGTGGTAAGCTCGATACTTGGATCCCAATTCAAGTTAGCAAATGACTAGAATAGGCTATAGTTGATTGGATTTGATTTCTCACCATTTTAGGAGAATATCCCTTTCTTGTTCCTCTGAAAGTGAGTATATGTCTTCATGCGTATACCCGTGGAGTCCTATTTCCGCTCCAGACTCAATGATTGCACGAGTAGCATCGGGGAAAGTCTCCATAGTATGTCCTGGAATGAACCAGGTCACTCTATCTTCGAGCTTATTCTTTCTCAAGAGCTCAAGTACACGGAATGCACCAATCTTTCCAGAAAAGATACCATAGGCATAATCAGACATCTTATTATCTGGATGTGCACTACTTCCAAGCCAGTGTGACAGGGCGTCAAAGTCGATCGAAAGTGCGATCTTGACCCTAGAAGGTCTCCGCACCTGGGATGAGGGTGATATGCTCGTAGAAAGGGACAACTCAGAGTTACTCAATCGGTATTCACAGCCTATAGCTTCAGTCTCGATCCCTTTGGTCTTCTGATGACTGGATCCAAGCACCACGATCAAGTCTTGCTCGGCGGTGAAAGTAACATGCTCACCCTTGTCTCCATTGGATTTTAAGATGTTCAAGTTACCACGATGATCGATGACAACATTCATAAACAGATTAAGTGGATCTGGAGCCCAACCATTGGGTATCTTGAAATCCGGAAAACTTTCTTTGAGTGCCTGATTCGACAGTGTAAGTGGTCTTCCACCCGAACAGAATCATAAAGAGATAAAGTCGCTTACCTGGTGCATCTCGAATTGATAGTCACCACCATGATGGCTCGCATCTCCAAAGACACAAGGAGAACAGATCATATCATGAACTCCCTTAGCCGAGTCCTCAGTCAGTGTCAAGGCTGCCTTTCCCTGTGTACTCTGCAGCGTATCACCCTGCGATAACACTATCTTCATGAGGGTAGACCGCGTCTGCCCCATGGACAGATAGTTATGCGCATCATGAGGATCAAATGCCCAAAGGCAGACAACTTGGTTTCCATCGTTGTTTATCACGGTGATCTCCTGGCCTTTCTTCGCAACGAAGGCAACAGCCTTTTGCACCGGGATAACGCCCATTCTAACTCGGAAGAAAGGATGCAAATAGTATGTGGAGCTCCGTAATGATGAGATACAAGGTCACAAAAACTGAGTACCTTATAATAGGCAGAGAGATTTCGTTCACGCCAAGGCCCAGGATACTCAAGATCCTCGGGTGCCCAGGTGAAAGTTAAACGAAACTTGGATGCGGATCGGGCCTCACTTCCAAGGTTCAATGCCTGAAGGTCCGTATTTGCGATAAATGACACATAGCTGCATATTCTGGGTTCATCTTCAGCTAGTGAAGATCCAGATCGAAGAAGACCCTCACAGACTGGGATGAACCTAAAGGCTCCGTGCGCGAAGGACGTGTATTTTTCAACCATTATACGTGCGTGGGGTTATGCAACAAAGCGCCCACATGGAGGCGCATAAGTAGTGCCCCAAGATTGGATATAGATCGACAAGACACTTCAAACCCGATCGCATCATCGGAAAAAGAAGAAAAACAAAATATTTGAAAAATAAACACGAAGCGGGGAAATCCTTCAATCCTTTGAACCAGTCTGGTTTCGGGGACAGTTAAATGGACAGTAATTTCTCTTATTTGAACAAATTTTTACACACCCCATACCGTCGTGTAATTTAGTGCCCCACACCGTCTAATTGGACAAACTTGTCCATTTAGTCATTTTTGTATTGCCTAATTGGGTGAAGCCTGTAGACGCTAAAGTCCCCTAGGTGTTAGGCTGCTTTATAGGTCTTCTAGGTACCCTGAAGCCTAAGTAGAAGCCTAAACTATAGCCTAAAGCTTAGTTTTTATTTTCTTTTTTTTAATCTTTTAAACTTGAGATTAAATAATCCTTTTTATTTTAATCTTCTAATTTAAAGTCTTTATTTAATTATTAATTTAAAAAATATAAGTTTTTATAGAATAAATTTTGATTTCAAAAAAAAAATTATTTTACTAGTGTAGGTAAGTATTAATATACCTCTAAGGTTAAAAGTGTAGCCTAAAAAAAATATAACTCCCTAAAGTTTAGGGCCTATAGGCTTTACTGTAGGGCCTAAAAAATAGGTAAGTTAAACTACTAAAAGGGGTATAGTAAAAGTTACAAATAGTGGGGCGATAATTTACACATCCGTAAGGGGTTGGAAAGAATTTGTCCAAATAGTGTATTGGTTTGTCCATTTAACCGCCCCCCTGGTTTCCCTGGAGGTTTATCCACATTTGGAGAGTGTGCATGAATAGGCTGCTTCTATAGGATAGACCAGTTCTAATACGCGCTATGCAAGTCGGCAAAAAGGATATTTGAATTATTCTCCATTTATCTGATTGGGCTTTTTATTATGCCATAAATCAGACTAGCATCTTGGAAGAATCTTGGAAGACTGCAACATTGAATTTCCTCCCGTGAATAGCAGTAGGCAGATCATGATCATACTCGAAACTGTGCCTCTGGTACTTGGAAAAACAAATCAATGATTAAACATCTACTCTTGATTGCATTCAGATACACGCTTGTCGTTTCGATCATTAGTCCGAAAATTTGCATCTTTTGTCTTCACCTAACTCCTTTCTCATCTCAATAAAGTCCCTGTATTGGCGAACTTGAAGCACCAGCTCTAGTTCTGTAGCGCCGGTACTCTTTCTTTGTCTTTGGACGCCTTTCCGCTCCACAGGATGAATGGTACCGCTGCCAGTGCACAAATGAGTCCCATAGTCATAGACATAGCACCCCATCCTGCATGTATCTTAATCGAACCCGCCAAGACTGGTCCAAGGAGCTGTCCACCCGCCATAGCCACATTAAAGAGGGCGTAACCTTGTGCAATGGGGCTTTTTTCTCCAAAGGCTCCTGGGAATTCCGCTTCGTATGCTTCAATGACATGGAAAACTTCGGTCATAGCAACGAGCTGAACTGTACACACTGCCAGGCCTTTGAAAAGCAGAAGAATGACGAGGAACGTCGCGTCATATGCATTGTTATGCCGAATCAATGGCATGAGCATCCAAGTGACTGCTGCTAGAAGGAACGCAGCTGCGCCTGGGATTTGAGGCCCTATTTTGTTGTGGAGCCTACCGATGTATACACCTGCAAAGCTGGGTATGGAGGGTATCATGAACATTAAACCGGCTCCCGCTGAAGTCCAATGAAAGGTGTTCATGACAAATAAGGGAACAACCTGCAGAACCCACAAATCAGTCTAATTTGTCTCGAGAAAGTTATATCTGAATTTTTGGATCACGCACCGTTTCTAATGCATGAAAAACGATGGAAATGACAATGGTTGATAGCAGGGCGATAGGTAGTCGAGGGGAAAAGAGAAGATTGAAGATGGTGGCCTTCTTTTGAGGGATTGGGCGCATGTTTTCCACGTCAGAGACGAGGGAGCCTAGTAGAGGAGTCTGGGTCTCGGTAGATTCAATAAAACTGGAGCATTCCGTGTTCGACTCTGACTGAGACGAGAATGTGTTATATCCGATGTCATACTTCACTGTTGATGACTGGGAATACGCAACGTGGGTTTCCTCATAGTAATGATTTTCCGTGAGTTCTGTTGCTTGTGAGTAACGTGGTCAATATTGTAGGTTGGAGGTTGACTGACCGGACTTTTCGATCATTGCCAACCGCAGGATAACATCCACAGCTAGCAAAGCAATGGGGATAGCAAAGGTTCCATAAAAGCCAAAGCTATCATACATGATACCACCAACAGAGGGACCCAGAAGAAATCCCCATGTCAACGCAATGCCTGTGTATCCCATGGCCTCCCCGACTCGCTCGGTTGCTACGTTGTCGGCGATGAGAGCTAGACCAACAACCCATACTGCAGCTGCCGAAAGCCCTTGTAAAGCGCGTGCGATGATCAATACGGGAAGCGACCGGGCAAGGACAAACATGGTAATAGAGCCAGCAAAGGCGACCATTCCCAGAACGAAGGGGGTTCGTCGGACAGTGCAATGGTCGGCGAAATATCCGAATAGTGCTAAGATAGGTCAGCTTCGTCGTTTCGGCCAGTCACGAGATCGAACAGCATACGAGATCCTAGTAGAAGAGTGCACCCATGGACGGCTAAGAGCACCGAGACCCAGAATTGAGCTAGGGTCATTGTTAGCTAGAGGTGGGATATAACAAGGAATATTGGAGAAGCGAGTACCGTCTTCTTCACGAGCTCCGACTCGTTCGACTAGAGCCACTGGCATAATAGGAACAATCTTAATAGAAAGTCAGCATTAAGTCCATTTGACAGTGGGTGCACTAAAGCTCCAGCAATGGGGGACTTACCATCCCATAGTTGAACAAGTCCTGTTTAGAAGAAAATTAGGAAGATGAAATATTCCTATGCATAAGATCTACACTTACCGTGAATATTGCAATAGATACCACCAAGATGATGAATGACTCGGAGGAACGAACACTGCGGAACCATGATGTTTTGCCTGAGATGTCCGACATCTTCAACTGATAGAAAAGGACCTGGAGGATGGGAAAACTGGACTCGAGATTGAGACTGAGACTGAGACTGAGACTGAGACTGAGACTGACTAGGTTTATTAAATTTGCATGAACCATGATCGACTGGATGATCTGCCTCATCCTACCTTGCGTCCCGAATCCTAACACTGGTGGGTCCTGACAATGAACCCATGGAGATTGATGGCGTGCGTGGTACGAGCTGAGTGTGGGTTCTAGCCGTACTTGATTTCCTTTTCCAGGTTTACTCCCAAAAACGTACGGGCCAAAACTGAATGACTCAGGGTATGCATGGGACGAATACCAATGATCAGGAAAATGGTATAGGTGGTTCGCCACCCTGCTGTCCCTCCATCTTTGTACATTGGCACCTGGGCAACATGTATTAAACTTGGTCTTTTGAGTTCAATGCTAGGTCGATCACACTTGGGTGGTATTCTTTACTTTGAACTAGTAATCAAATGAGCACTTCAATGTTCAGCTTTCAAGCCATGATTACATTCAATGTTTAAAACCACTTACTGCAGCTGTACTCGCCCATCTAATCCTGCACATCTGACATACCATCATGATACATCAATTGATAACTCAATAGTACCCCCGGTAATGCCAGTGGGTCCTAATACTAGGCTGCTAGGAACAGAAAATTGCTATATGTAGCATCTACATTTTATAATTCAATGCTTTCAAGGTTCTATAGGAGAATGGGGATACCAAGATTGAGCTCGTAATGTACATGATTGATTAGGGGAATAAATCCCAAAGAAAAGAACATTTGAATATACAATTTGAGATAATACGCAAAAGCCTGACAGCCTTAGAGTTTAGAACAAACATCCCAACGAGCACTTCTGTACCAGTGATTCAAGTTTGGGGTCGGAAGTTTTCTCCGCAGTGGACTCCAGTGCTATCGAAGGGATATGCATGCCCATTTTGGGATCAGTGCATTTCCAAGGCAAGAATTGAAAAGCAATTACAATGAGACATTAAATTCCGGGCCACTTCTATGCAGAGCACTTCGTCAGCTTTGGCGGGTGTTCTGTAGATCACTATGGTCTGTGCTCCATAAGCTCGCTTAGATCGATCGATCTGCATGAAAAACCATCTCAGCTGAGAAGTCTTAGCTGTATTTTTGCGGTCTCGGGAGCCACTTGCTTGGTATTGGGGTGGATGGTTTGTTTCAGTCGCCCAGACAATGCTAGTAGGTGATGCAATTTTCCACGCATTTGGGTTTTTGATACACTACCAGTGGACAGAGTAGGCATTACGAGGCCAAATCGTCACGTTCAAAAGGTTCATGCATACACGGAGTACTCCAGGCCCACTTATTGTAAGTCCTAGGCCTTTAGTCTATTCGATGTGGTTTTTGCAGGTAAAATAATGTAATCTCATAGTTCTCTTCAAGGAGAGGGAAGGGTTGCGCCTTGCCGAGAACTAATAACACTTGTGAACTGAATCAGCCTCGGAGCATAGCTGCGATCATTAATGACCTCAAGTGCTTGAGCTTCAAAATGGGTCGCACCCTATGGCTTGATGGGCTTCGAGGTATTGCCTCTGCCATTGTCGCCGTGTTTCATGCAACTGAGTGTGAGCCTACCAGTATCCTGGGTTTTCTGAATAACTCATATTGGGATGACCCTGCAGATGAGAATCGTCACTTTCTCCAACTGCCACCCATTAGACTTCTCTTTGCTGGGTCCTCAATGGTATCTCTATTCCTGGTCATCTCCGGTTATGCAGTATCAATCCCCATCATCGCCTCGCGAGACGAACATGCGTTAAACCTTCGCTTCTTTCATCGGATATGCTCCACATCAACCCGCAGAGTTCTTCGAATCTACCTCCCTACTATGACAATACTGTTCATCTCTCACTTGCTGTACTTTATGGGTGTCTATCACTGGGATCCTCCAGGCGAGGAATGGCTCTCAGGACTTGAACCTTGGAAAGCACCATTTTCTCACATCATGCACGTTTTGCGACGAATCCTGCATCTATTGGATGTGACTAACAAATGCATCAACAATAACTCCGGAAGTTGTCTTTGGGAAGACAACAATATAACTTTCCAACTTTGGACTATGCCCGTTGAGTTCCGGGGATCATGTGCTGTTTATCTCTTGATCGTGACACTCGCTCACTGGATGCGGCGGCCTCGACTCTTCGTATTGGCACTGGTGACGTTATACTGGTTTTACATTGGACAGTGGGATCTATTCTGCTTTGTCGCGGGCTTATTTCTCGCAGAGAGAGATATCGGACTGGTGCCCCTTTGCGAAGGGAATGGGGAGATCGAGTTACCTTGTCATGGTGGCAATGCAACGCAGTCCACTTTCACAAGATTGCGACTGGCATGGGGAAAGATGTCTGATACAAAATCTTTTCATCGAGTTTGCACGGGTTTCTGTTTCATCCTAGGGATGTTTTTTCTTTGCATGACCCACAACGATGTTGGGGAACAGACTTTGTCGCCGGAGTACAAGTTTCTGTATTTCATTCGATCCCCCAACTGGGTTGATTCTGAGACTCTATCCAGGTCTTGGAAGTCTGTTGGTGCAGTCTTGACTGTCTTTGCAATCAGTCGATCTCCCCTTCTTCAACAGCCATTGAACTCGCGACCGATGCAATACCTGGGGAAAATATCATTTCCCTTGTACTTGATCCATCCGGTTATATATCTTACCTTGAAGCGGCCGATTCGGAACTTTTTGTGGTTGATAGTCACTGGAACCCCATATTCCAGCGAAGCTGATGCCAAAAATCATCCTCGAATGTTTATTACAGCTTGGGCAGGCTCAGGTATGATATGTGGGTTGATTCTTGTTGTGGTCTCAGAGATATGGTATCGGTTCGTGGATCTGAAATACTTGGAAATCGGGAGACAATTTGAAAAATGGGTCACTCATGAGATACACCGGTGAGGTATTTGAAAATCCATGTATTTTTCAAGTTGAGGACTCCGACTCGGTCATGTGAAGTTGGAGGTGTGAACCTCATGGGCTTTGAATGCTAGCAGTACTACTAGTACTACGTAGTAAACTTGAAGCTGCTCAAGCTGGAGGACAATGGATATATTCAAGTTTCAACGAACTTCATTTCTGTGACTCGAGTATGAAAAAATTTCTGCGATTCGCAGAACGAGACTTCCAAGCTAGTAATTAAATACCTTTCTTAATAATAGACATCTAGACCAGCGTGAAGTGGTTGAAATTCGACCCGCGCCCCTTGAGTGTACAGTAAGCAAATTATGCTGACCAAGACCGCACCTTCCACTGCGTAGTTCTTTCAGTCAACTGGAACCTGCTCTACTCATTGTACGATCATCGCCTTACCACTACTACTCTCAGCTTTCAGATTCGGCACAGAAGCTTGCTTTATGGTCCACGAGCTGATCCCTTAAACATGGAGGCTGCTCCGCTTACGCTGGTGAGCTTCCCCGAGCGACTTCCCCGCACAAACACAAGAACCCGTGCTGACTATGATATCAAGGCCCACACCCATGCCAGAAATGCGGTGCTCGAGACCCGCAAGTCAAACCCCGTCGCTGCCAGTGAAGAACACGATTTAGCCGCCGGTGAGTTTGCGGCCGCGGCTCATAGTAGCACTGATCAGGAGGTGGGTCTTTATCTCGACGTTGGTGGAATGATATCGGAATGCTAACCGTGTCGCGTGCAATTAGGCTCTCCGCGCCCTCCAACTCCTCGAGCAGCATCACAAAAAACTTGCAGAAATACTCAGATTTCAGCACGAACACCCTAACAATACACCCGAAATACAAAACGCCGGTACAACCTTATCGAACGCAAATACCCAGTCCTCCGCAGATACCGGGAATGCCAGACCGGGCGCGCAGGGCGGGCAGGATGCCCAAGGTCAGCCTCCAAGACTGCCGGGGCACCCTCGCATGCCCAGCCGGGAGTCATCTTCTATTGCCAGCGATTTAGCTTCGGCGAGAGGAATCCCAGCTCAACCTCGGCGCGGATCGCCTGTGTCACCAACACTTTCGGCGCACCAGGCTGGAGCTAAGATGACTGAGGGGTCGTCACGAACCAAGACCGGTGAATCAAGATTGCGGGAGGTTCCAAATAAGCCCCGGCCAGGCCGAGTATCAGCTCCGAGACAGCCCTGGTCCCCTCCAATACCCAGTCCTGTCGACACCACTTCACGTCAAGTTGCTCCATCAGAGCCGGCTGAATCCAGAGTCAAGCCTGCTGCAGCCACGGATGAGACATTCCAGCGCTTTTACTCTACATTCGAGGGTCTGATTTCCAGAATATCTGCTCCTTTGGGCTTCGCCGGGTTACCTCTCGGTCCCGATGACTCTACAAAAACTAGCCCACCAAGCCGGAAATCTCCTGCTGAGACGAAGGTCGATCGCCATCATGCTACTTCTGACAAAGCATACGCCTCCCAGGATCCAGAAGTTAGCCGTCTTTTCTCTCGGGCTGCGTTACGATCGATTCGTGATACACCAGGGACCATTCCTGCAAACGGGACGGAATCATTCTATGTGGTTCCAACAACTGGAGGAACAATGTCATATGCAGGCATTCTCACTCGAGCTGAAAAGGAAGCCCGCCGAAATAGCTTGGATGACGGAGAGGATGACTTTGTAGATGCACGAGAAACTCCAGCCTCGCCTGAGATGCGTCAAAGCACCGGCAATGCCAAAACTGGCAGCATTCGGCGGAGCGCTACTGAAAAGCTTATCAGTATACAAAACTCGAAGACATTGGAAGAACTCCAGATGGAGAATCAAGCATTGAAACATCTGTCGGATACATTATCAAAGCGACTTCACATGTGGGAAGTCAACGCACAATCCTCATCCATGGCTCTACAGCAATCATTACGAGCAATCCATCATCAATCACCGGAAGCTCATCCACCTAGTGCATCCACAAATACCTCTCCAACGGCACAAATGTCTAGTGCTCATGCAATGTCCGAATCAGCAGACAGAGTCAAGGAGCTCGAAGAGATAGTACGTCGTGGCGAGCAGGAATTAGACCGCGTTGGACGGGAAAACGACAAATTGAAGAATGTTCTGGGTCGATACCGAGATCGGTGGGAGAGACTCAAAGAGGATGCAAAGACACGACGCGCGGAAGGTCGATCCAATGACAATCAGAGTACTCCTTCTACACCTGTCCCAACCTTGATGACCCCTGAAATACCCCCATCGCCCCATCCAGATACAGACTCATCCGGTAAGTCGGCTACTCAGAGGCCTGCCAAGAGAGACGGGGAAAGCAAGAAGGAATCGGCGGCACCCTGAATGGCTGCATCTATATGTTATTGTACTAGACAAGCACTTGTATCAAGCTCAATGAATACATATCAGTATTAACATCAATTGAGATCATGCCATATTGAAGGAGAAATCTGGATGAATAGTCTGCCCAGGTGTACTAGGTAGTAAATTTGGTTCCATAGTAATAAAGGAGAATACAACCTTGGAACCCATCCAAGCACACGAAAAGCCTCAAACAAGTTCTAGGTAGCATAGGAAGTTACCGAAGGACCAATTCTTCTACAAATTCAACCTTTCGTTGATGGTCAGTAAGTAGCCTGGCCTCTGTCTGAAGGTAATGTGTTGTTTCAATGTTGTCTTTCTGCTCACTTTTGTTACTATCACCAACCCACAGATTCTGAGCTCTAGAGCAAGATAGTTAAGGCAGAAGCCGGGCACATTATTGATTCGCATTTCTGGAGCGGAATGGGTCTAACATTTAGGCCAGGGTGCATGGCTATCAGAGTGTATTTCTGTGGTGCTTTATGATACGATTGTAGTCGTCCGGGTTCTTGAGAGGATGCTAACATTTATAACATAATAGCATTCTGCTGGGAGCTCATTCTGGCCATCCAGCTGGTGTTTGTGATTTGAATCTTCGTATAAAGAAAATGGATGTGAGATCCTGGTATTTAGCGTCGATTGAGCTTCGGTAGCTCAGTGTTCTAGGAAGCGAAAAGGAGGGACATGGTAACTCGAGGGAGGGGAAGGATAGCAGCGGCCTGGTTCGAGATGAAGAACTGCTCGATACACTCTGGGGATCACCTGAATAGATGAAACTGGTTTAGTTTCCCACATCAGCACCAGAAGAATTAGCAGGTCTCCTATGAAAGAAGGCGAGAAAAGCAAACACTCGATCCCCGTCGTCTTTGATGTGCATGTGACGGCTGAAAGGACTTGCTCTCACGGGTCGATCCATATAATGTTGAGAGTGAAGAAAGGATGGAGAAGGGTAAGAAAAGAACTTGTTGGTATTTGAAGACACTTAAATGGATTGATATATGCAGAGCTTCCATGTTCAACGCTGAGCACTGCTCCTAGGCTTGCTCTTTGATAGTCACTTGAAACTCGAACAAGTTTATAACTTCAAGAACATGGTATAGTGGACAGTCAACTTGAACCTTGGAGAAATATAGGGAGGGAAAGAACTTTGGAAAGATTCTGGATATGGAAAAGTCCCAGTCGTGCCAGTGCTGGATATTGAAGGTGCTGGATACCACCTATCTGATGTTTGTATAATGGCTTGGAATAGAAATCTATAGAAGGCTATATGGGCGCTTGTCTCGTACCGAGATTCACAAGGCGTTCATTCCTGCTATTATCAGAGCACCTAACAGACCACCACATATCTACATGAGGCCTGGGACTCAGGCTGTTAGAATCTTGCAGGGTTGGAGAGCCTGGGGTTTGTCTCCAGTTTCATCCTTATGTCCGTGGAGTAAATATCACCCGTGAACTAGGCTGGGCCTCGGTCTCAGCAGCCCCCTAAGTCCTGGAGCTTCCCATTATTTTCGACATCTTTGATCATTATGGACAGAAATTAGGTAATGGTATCTTTTCATGCAGACAGGTCAAAGTTGAAAGGATCTGGATCGTCCATCTTGGACAAAGGCCCGCGGGCCGCTCTACGGGGTCGTTCAAGCTACTAGTACTAGTGGAAGAACAAAGTGGACCACCAGATCATCATGATCATCATTCGAAGGAAGTAGAATGTATTCCAATTTCTACTCGGGTTTTGACTATGCATCGATGGATGTAGGTAGGAAGGTTCCAAGTCTAGTTGTTTTGTTCAGTCCCAAGTGCTATGTGTATTCTCTACGGAGTAGCCTGAGATATCAAATTATCAGATTGAACTCCAAGTTGTAGTTGAAGCTTCTCGGTTTAATCTGCCAGAGATCTTATGCTCCACATCAGCCTTGGACCTCCTGTCGATCCAAGATGTGCCAACGTGGACATGGAAATAAGTATCGCATTCGGATGGGACCAGGCCGCCCAAGAACGTGGCCCACTGATAATTGCGCATCCAGAGATGGCCTTGACGCTTCCACATACCGAGTATTTGAATATTCCATTACTGTAGAATGGAAATATCAACCGAGAGCTCAAACTAAGGCTGGACTATGACGAAGCAAACCTCGGGAGATCCCCAAAGAGCTTACCCCGTATGTTGCAATACGTCAGATGGATTCGTCATACTTCTACTTCTTGCACATGGATACGTAACGTGGAGAACTTGAAATTCAGCCTTTGAGCGCCACTAGGGCTTTTTCTCTTTATTCCGTATGCATCGGCTTTTATATGTGCCGGATCCGTACGGAGTCCCCCTATGCTCGCTTATGATTCATGCAGGTAAGTCGTCTAAGATGTTAAGCACTGGCTTTTAGCATAAGCAAAGTTAAAATGTTTAGTTGCCGATTTGTGTACCTGAACTTTGAATAAGCCCTATGTGGCTCCGTTAAGGCAGAATAAGGAGATCTAATAATAAACGGAAAAAAGGAACATACGTCGAAACCCACAACATTCCGTGCCTGGAACTTTATTTACTAGATAATTGCTTGGCTTCTATTGGAAAATATTCAATTACTCTATAAACATTGTGATATTCCCATTGAAAGTGGTTATAGGAGCTTCAGATGTTTAAATACTCGATCCATGGTACCTTCAAGCCTCAAAGCCTGTACCTGGAAATAGCACCGATGTGGTAACTTGTTGACTTTCATAATCTTGGAATCGCCGGCACCAACCTTGGAAAACATTTCTGCATAGTTCCTGTGGGGCTCGCTAGAACCAACTTGGAAGCTTGTAAACCACTTCATGGTATGCGCGGCTTCGCGTGGCACGGAGATGACGCGGTCTCCACTAGAATAGAAAAACCCACCAAATAGCGAGTCAATCAAGAATTAGCACGATCAAAACAGGATACAAACATGACGATCAATTGAGTAAATCACTTTTTTACTGCTGGCTGGACCCAAAGTATGGTTCGTAAGGCTATAGCTTGGCAGATCGAGGGTAAAAAATTCTTCACTCGGGAGTCACGGAGTAGCGAAATCACGGATATTCGGAATACACACTTTGAGAGTAAATAGGACGGAAATTATGCTCAATTGAGATGAAAAATTTGTGCTACTATCCCACAATGCCACAATGCAATGTAAATAGGGGATAGGACGCCCTACAGGAGAATCCTACTCATGGGTAAGTTTTTCTGTAGTATACTCGCGATGTATGAGTTTACATGAACTCGGAGCTATACTAGATCGGATGCAAGTTGCACGAATAAGAATGGGACTAAATCAAAAATCTATTTGTGGGCCATCATTCATACCATGGAGAGTGCTCCTCGTTTAATGTCAAGTGCTAGCTTAGAGGTTGTTTTCACCAGGACCCGCTATTGGATCCACTACAGAGTAAGACTATTGCTCTTCATGGCCGAATATTTCGATCTGAGAAAAGTCTTTCCATGGGCACCCAATTTTTGTCTCTATTAAGGGTCTAGCAGAGAGTAGATGTCTCAATTAATCATAGGCTAGATGTGATTCTGTTCTAGAAATTGACTAAGATATTCCTTCAATCTTGGGTCCGCAAATTAGGTCTCAATGTTTCCAAGGATGCGGTTAAGACATCAGGCACCTCCAGCCCCATCGAGATCTAGTTCCTACTTCATGGGTCCAGATTGGCATTACGGAGTACACCGAGTTCAACGCAACATTTTCAATGCTCAAGCTCCACAATGAAGCACAGGTCTTTCGGTAATTGCAAGTGGGTATACATAGAAGGGACCTCGGAGTCGGATGCAGGTTTTTGTAGCTTTACTTCCTAGTTTCTTTCACTGCTCATCAAGTCATTCTTTTTTTCCCGGTAATATCGGATTACCGTCCATTCTTTTAATCCAGTCATTCGTTTATATACTTGAGGCCAGCCCTCATGTCGGAAAGATACGATGTGCGCAGACATACAATGGTGGAGGACATTAGTGTCCCCAGGCACTTGCTCGCCACAGCGAACTTCAATTCGCCATGGGAGTTGAAAAAGTGGGAGAAGACTCTCCCCGAGAACGATCGGGTTCGCTATCCTGATCTTCTGGCAGGTAACCAGAAGATCAATGGACGTCTTGGTCGTTCAGCCAGTCTCTCGGCTGTGAGGACTCCAAGACACCCTAACAGGCCTCCTGCCATTCGTCCACGCAGTAATCCTCCAGAGATGCAATGTATGTATCAATTTAATATCTAATCCTTTCTCAAAGTGCAGTGTATATCTAACTCACATTAGTTTGGGATAATGATCGTCGAAGACCTAACACTGGCCTTTTGACACCTCCTCTTGAGGCAGAGAAGGAGCCCATCACACCAATCAAAGAGGCATTTCATCCTAGTCCCCCATTAAGCTCCAATGGCTCGACCTTTGGTCATAGTCGGAAGAGCAGCATGTACGACGTCTATGAAAAAGCCAAAGTGCGAGGTGTGGCCCTTCAAAGGAAGTATTGGGTCCGATTATTGTTCGAAGGCAGTCTCTATACACTCTTTATTTTATTCATATATTTCGTCCTCATCGGCATGCCCTTATGGAAGGGTGCTGTTTGGTGGCTCTACTGGGTTATCAGCAACAAATTCGTCATCCAAGGAGGTTGGGCAATTCTTCTTGGACTGGCCTTCCTGTGAGATTCGTCCCATTATACTTATACTATATTGGATGAAATACTAACATATGCCTTTCGTCCAGATACGCCTTCTGCCCCCTCCTCATCCTCTTCGAAAAAGACCCTCCCTCCGAACCTGCAACAGTCACCGATCCTGAGAAGCAATTCGAGAGCGCGAAGAACACTGCTTTACTCATCCCATGTTATAAATCCGCCCAGATCATCGGACCAACACTGAAAGCCGCCTTGGAAATCTTCCCCGCCGAGAACATCTTCGTCATCGCCAATGGAAACTCTCAAACACCTCTCGATGATACAGAGGACGTCTGTCGTCCTTACGGAGTGAATCACCTCTGGGTGCCTATTGGTTCGAAAATCGTTGCACAGTTCGCTGGTTGTTACGCTGCAAAGGGATTTGAGAACGTCCTTCTCATCGACGACGATTGTGCTCTTCCGCCAAACTTCCCGGTCGTCAGTGATCGGTTGAAGGGCATGGTTAAGTGTGTTGGATATACGATCAAAAGTGTTGGACCCAATTCGTCCAAGGGTACATATTGTCAACAAGCACAAGATCTCGAGTATAAAATGTCTGGTATCCAACGAGCGTTCTTTGGCATGTTGGGAAGTGCAACATTCCCCCATGGAGCTATTTCTTTATGGAATACCGAGTTCCTGAAGCAAACATTCAGTGAGCATCCTGGATTCTCCGTTTCTGAGGACTGGTTCTTTGGTGATGCATGCCGTCGATTGGGAGGTCGTGTCACGATGTGTACGTCTGTGTTTGTTGAGACTGAGACACCATCATCAGTCTTTTTCGCTAGTGGTGGAAGTCGAGGTGGTTTCGGAGAGATGACCATCTTCAAGCAACGATTCAAGCGATGGAACTTTTTCTTCGTGATCGGAATGTACTACGATCTGAAATACATCTTTACGAGCTGGAAGCTCGGCTGGTGGGAGTTCGGAGCAAAGCTCTGTGTTTTCCAAGAGGTATGCATTCAATCTTACAAAAGGCACCATGTGACCTTGGAAAGCTTACTAACTGACCTCTTGTAACAGGTGTACGAAACTCTTATTTATCTTCTCGCTCCCTTCGTCCTGCCGATCTCCTTCTACGTGCGCCCGAGTTTCTGCGGTATTCTCTTGGGTGCAACAATCGGCATGTACCTCGTCAACGTGATTGTCTTCAACGAGATCCACCTTCGCCTGAAGAATGAGCGAATCGATTGGAAGGTGCTTATAATTTACTATACATTCTACAAAATCGCCTTAACGGTCGTCAATGTGGTCAGCTGCTACTGGTCTCTGTACAAGTATGCGCGATACTTCGCCAAGCGCCACCCGAAGGTCATTGAGGATGAGCAAGCTATTGGTGTCGTTTTGAGTCTTGAGCGTGATGTTGAGACACCAACCCTCGAGGAAGATGTTGAGGTTGCTTTCGGTGCCCAGAATCCGGATACCAGTCGTGCATATAAAAGGTTGACCATGACCAAGGTTGAGGCTCCACCTTTGACTCGGATTGGTACTACTGCTAGCCAGCAGTTCGATTCTTGGATCTAAGGTCATGGCATGGCTGTACATAATTTACCATTTAATGATACACGATAGAAGCACCGGACATGCGTTAAGACTTCCTATTAGAAAGAACTATATAATAGAGTAATGACTAGTCATGTTTTCATTATTGACTGCCAGTGATCACCGACATCGATCATTCCACAACGAAGGTGGTGTTTCCTCTGATATCCGAAGAGCTGCTTCCAACAAGCACATTAAACTGACCTGGTTCAACAACATACTTCATCTTGTTGTTCCAAAGTCCGAGATCCTCAACCTTGATAGCAATCTGCACCTTAACTGTCTTGCCAGCAGGGATGACAACCTTATCGAAGCCCTTGAGCTGGCGATTCGGCACAACGACTGTCGCAATGACATCAGAGATATAGACCTGAACAACCTCAGTCGCATCGCGAGTGGTATCGGTGTTGGTGACATCGACAGAAACAGTGATCGTATCAGTAGCCTTGACGGTGCTTTGATCAACGGTAACAGTACCATATTCAAAGGTAGAGTAACTCTTGCCGTAGCCGAAGGGATACCATGGAATAGGGCTACCGAGTACGTATTGATGCCCAAAAACAAGGCTTCCATTGCTCTCGATGGAACCGGAGTTCCAGATCGAACGTCCTGAGTTCAGGTAGTCGTAGTAGATGGGCAGATCTCCGACGAAGCGCGGGAAACCAACAGATAGTTTGCCTGAAGGGTTGTAGTCTCCGAATAGCACATCCGCAAGGGCATTGCCTCCTTCTTCTGATGGGTAGAATTGTTGTACCAGAGCTGAGGTGCTATTCGAGAGCCAAACATCGCTGACTGGCTTGCCGCTGGATAGAACCACAACGGTAGGAACTCCGGTATCGACAATGGCCTTAATGAGAGGGCCTTGGGCGCCCACAAGGGCAAGGTTGTCTTCATCGACATCCTCTCCGGTACTAGTAGTCGTTAATATTATTTTCCTTCTATTGTCATTTTAATGGGCCACGGGAGGATACTCACGTCGCATTCAGTCCTTCCCATAGCTGAACTTGGTCGCGCGACCAGGTACCTACGACAACGACAGCAACGTCGGACTTCTTTGCTGCTTCGATGGCTTCGTCAAAGCCAGACTCATCATTGCTCCAGCGCTCACATCCTTGGGCGTAGTTGATCGTGGCGTTGTCGCCAACTGCGGCTTTGATACCATCCAGTGGGGTGACACCTCGGTACTGGCTTTGGTAGACGACATAATCACCGTACTATAAAAAGTCAGTAAAACAAAGGGAGAAATAGGTTCCCATCAAGGGCTCGACTGACATTCATAAATCCATAAGCCATAGGTCCAATGACAGCAATGCTGCCGGACTTCTTGAGAGGGAGTGTCTCATTATGATTCTCCAGAAGGACGATTGACTCTTTATCCAGATCTCGAGCAACCTGCTTGTGCTCTGCCGTATTAACGAGCGAAGACCATTCACTCTTTGGAGCAGCCGAGTACGGTCTCTCAAACAAACCCATCTCGAACTTCACACGGAGAAGTCTTGTAACAGCGGCGTTGACAAGGGAAACATCAAGCTTGCCAGACTCAACCAGAGATGGGATCTTTTGGAAATTGCTATTTGGTAGTTAGCTTGAGAAGTGCCTTCGGGACTTAAGATTATCAACTTACAAGGAACCACCACCCATCTCAACGTCAATACCGGCGTCTAACAACTGTGTAGTGACAGAGTCCATGTCAATCGGATCGTCCTGGCACATCATGAAGTAACTGCACAGTCTGTCACTACCACCGGCGTCGGTCATGACAAAACCCTCGTAGCCCCATTCCTCCTTCAAGATCTGGGTGAGAGTCTGGTAGTTTGCAACCATTGGAATTCCATCATAGCTACCAGGGTCAGCCTCCTGTATCAACCGATCTTTTGAGTGGGTAGAAATAGACAAACCAAGAGTATGCAGCCATCACACCCCATACTCCACCATCGATAATCGCTCGCTTGTAGGAAGGAAGCCATCTGAGAATATTAGCAAATGACCACCTTAACAGAGTATTCAAACGTACGTTGTACGCAGCTCTCTTTCTCCACCATGAACAGGACCAGTGTTCAAGCCTTGTTCGGGGTTACTGTAAGCTGCGAAATGCTTGACCATGGCGGACACATTCTTGCTCTGGATACCCGTGACGTAGCTATAGGCGATTTCTCCAGCAAGGAAAGGATCTTCGGCGAATGTTTCTTCGACCTATTGTAAGGAAGGGTTAATACTGCACGTTTCATAAAATATCTCCAATGGATGAGCTTGCTTACACGACCATATCGCAGTTCACGAGCTAGATCTGCCTCCGGCGCGAACAGCTGGTTTGCTCCCAGAGCAGCAGCTTCTATTCCAATAACCTCACCCATTTTCCGCACAAGCTGTGGTATATTAGCTGCATGAATAAATATCAATCAAGCGAGGCATGGTAGAATGTACTTACACTGGGATTCCAGGAGGAGCCAATGCCGATGGGAGAATTGAAAATAGTAGCATTGCCAATCAAGAACCCATGAAGACCTAGGATCAACTTTTCAGCTGCATGTTCTTGTATTTATGCTATAATCAATTTCTCACCTTCGCTTTGAACCAATGCTGGGATACCAAGAGTGGTATTCTGCATCAGATAATCCTGACCTCTCTTGATATTCTCTGTGAGCCAGTCCCATGAAATAGGGTAACCAACTATAATCGCGATCTCTTAGCATGCCACACTCATATTCATAGCTTCATCGTAGCTTCATTGAAGGATTGCATACCATAGAACATGCCAGCCTTCTCCTCCATATTAGCCACCAGGCCACTGTAATTGAATGCGCCGGAGGTATCGTTCAACCAATTCGTGACATCACCTAAAGACAGAGAATTAGAAAATCGCGATGCTTGGAAGCTATTGCAAGCTATTACCTTGCATCAATTGGGCCATTTTTTCCTCAATTGTCATCCTTCCCAACAAATCCTTGACTCTTTCTTCCACCGGTGCACTGGCATCTTTGTAGAGTGGGGTTTTCGATGAAGCAGACACGACCGTCCCAAGCAGCTGCAAGAGCCCAAGGCTCTTGGAGAGATTTTTGATCAACATTTCGCAGACAGCTCAGAGCAAGATCCAACGTTGAGTGCACCAATTCCAAGCCGTGAATCCAAGCAAGACCTGGAATTATTTTTCTCCTGCGAGATCAATTGACGCACCCCGGCATTAAGAAGCTTTTTACAAAAAAAAATCCACGCCGGAGATATACCCATAATAACTGACTCCTCATTCCACCCGCGGGGATAAATAACGAATTGACCACCCAATAACGCGGAATCAGACCGTGCGGACACCGTCATTGTGGAACCGGGAGTACTAGATCGAGCTTTAGCGTTGAATCTGTAGGTATTGAAGATCAAATGATCACGGGGCTATCTGCGTTGCTGCAGGTTAATGTTGGCAGAATGGATAAATTGGAGTATACAAAACGCGCTAGCACTAGAATGAGACGGAGGACGGTCCCCGCGTGGGGCATCATGCAAGCTTTTGTGGGGTTGGTATACTTCACCAGCCTCGGGACCCGACGGATTTTCCTATGTGTAGATTAGTTTCTCTCATGATTTATTGATATCGGGTAAATAGGGGATATTGGGAGGGGAAGTGGCTAATGAGGAGACCCGAAGTTGTTCCGAAAACCGTTGAGCTCGAGCATTTGAGGGTAGTTTCAGTACATTTCGATACTGTGTAGCCTGATTACACACTAGCATGTGCAATGCATCATGATGCTGTGGGCGTATTCTATAATTGATGTCTTTTTCCACCAATTATTTCCTTCTTCGTGCTGCCAAGATGCATTGTACTTCTGGTCGGTGGCTGGACAATGCAAGAGAATAAAATTTTATCCCCTCTAATACTGTCAAGGACTCAATGGAAGTGGTATTTTCTTGTTGATTGAAGATTAATTCGGTGAAAAGAGAAGTTGGATTGTACAAAAGATGAGGGATGAGGCCGCATAAAATCCACGATACGAACCCGCCTGGTATGAAACAGAAAAAAAGTGAGAGAATGGACAGAGAAAGATATTAAATGCTGAGCCGTGAAGAGAAAGAACTTGAAGGATATACCCCGCAAAATGCAATGCTTATTATAACCCAGGTATGATGCCGCAAAAAGAGAGAAGAAAGATCGAATGAAGAGAAAAGGGAAAGCCAAGGATGAGGCTGCATGGTGTATGTATACTGTGAGTGACCCAGCCACTCTAAATGTACGGTGTGGAGATGAGTAAGGTAAGAAAACCCCTTGATGCGATTATGATCGCGATTCGGCACCAGCGGAGCTATCTGTCTTGGACGCGTTGGCAGACGTTGTTGCGCCATTTTGCGGCGTCGCGGTTGCTTCAGTCGCAGCACCACTGTCAGTGGTCTGGTTTTGGGATGTATTCCGTAAAGCGCCGCCTAGCCACGCAAGACCACCGCTCCATGAGTCGCTGAAGCTGCGGAGACGTGTAGTCTCCTCGTCGGATTTCTGGGTAGGCGGATTGTAGATTTCGGTGGCGAGCGCAGGAGTTGAACGACCTCCCTCTGCTGGAAGGTTTGTAGCAGACTGGAGTCGTGCCGTAGCGAGCGAGAGGGAACCGTCATTATCATGGGATTCACCAAGCGGGCCAACATCTCCTTCCTGGTCGCGATATGGACTATCACCGAAAGCACCTTCCAGTGGTCTGCGACGGGCTACTCTTCGTCGAGAGCGGTCTTTGAAGGGACTGCCCTCTCCACGCAGGAGAGACTCAGCCACGACAGCACTGAATCCACCTGAGAGTGTAGGAAGGATGGGGCCAGGTGAGAATCGATGTGAGATGGAGTTACGCAGAACGCGCCGGGTAGGTGTTTCGGCACTTGTGTGAGCTCTTCCCCCAAGCAACGGCGTACCACCCACGACAGGTGTAGAAGCCCTTCGACCATTGGGGGAATTGGCAGTTTGGGTGCCCTCCTCAATACCTGGAGCTGAAGGGAATCGCAGAAGTACTGTTGACTCTGTAAGGTTACCCTGGGTGGGCGGTGTCATGGGTCGAAGCGTTTCAGGATCTGATTTAGTAGAAGCAACAGTCTCGTCACGGAACTCTGCCCATGGATTTGACATACGAGAAGGAGGCCGTAATGGTGAAGTGTGATCAAATGATGGTCCTGATATAGCCGAATCGGCCGCCAAGGAGTCATTGAGCGAGGATGGTGCTACAGAAAGAGCACCGCGAGGGGTGACCTCATCATCATCGACCCCATCAATACCTTGACTCAGAAGAGAGCCTGGGGGTGATACTGCTTCTTCATGACCAATCTCAGGGACCTGCACGTTCTTTGCGGCCCTAAGAGACTGAGTAGGGGGAGATAAATCAACTCGATCTTGATATCTTTCACCATCCAACAACCCAATGGCTTCTTCTTCGTCCTCTGTGGAAAATGTAGACTCATCGTCTGATCGAACTCTACCACTAGTAATGAAGTAAACTCCGAGGAAGGTCATGAAGCAACCTCCCACAAATTTTCCTGCGCGGCCAGCTGACATGGAGTTGAAATCCCGATAGAGCACCGCACTGCCAATGATAACAGAAAGGGTGAATAGTACAAACTGTGTTGGAATCACCTGGGTGGAATCGAAGCGTTGCAGAGCACGGTTGATATAGCGAATCTGCATCACTGCGCTGAAGACAAGAACGAAAACAAGCAGGTATGTAATGGGAAATGTGATGACATGCCAAAGAGTGAACGACAGCAGCGAAGAGACACCTTTAGTAGACAACGCGGTATATCCACCTGGTTTATCATGTTAGTACTAGACCATCTCAAATTTTAGACAGTGACACGATTGTATACTTACCAAATAGTGCGACGAGGCCAACATCAATCAAGATCGACCGCGGTCCATAGACATAGCTTCCCCACATGAGACCGAGGATCAGAGCAGACGTCAACCCCAGATAAAGCTCGAACTCCCACGTAGTGATCATGGCCCAGATTTCATCAGGACCGAGCTTCTCCTCAGACGACTTAGCGCTCAAAACAACCACCACGGCTCCAGCGACGGAGATAAGCACACCCCAGAAATCCCGAGCGCGGAACTTCTCCTTCAGCAAGCAAGGCGCAATAATGCAATTCGAGATCAAAGCCACAACACCGAGGGGCGAAACAATCGATGCGGGAGCAAATCCATACGCCATGAAGTTACCTGTTTCACCAAGGCACATGAGGATAATTCCAACCCACCAGTATGGCGACCGCAGATACGACTTGCGATCACTGAGTTCGTCCACACTTTCCGGACGAGCGGTCCGGTCAGATGTAAATGAGGCGCGCAGACTGTCTGATGATTGACCTTCATCTCGACCAGCAATGTGTTCTTGGTCCTCATTTTCCTCGTCCCGATACGCCTCGAAGTGTTGATTGCCGTTCTGTCTGTCCTGTGGCGGCAATCGCCCCCGAGCACGGATCCGACCACCATTCTCCCCCACTGAACCGTATTGACCAGAACCCTCAGCACTGGAATCTGTCCGTCGCCATTCGTCTTCTTTGTGTAGTTTATCGAGCTCATATTCGCGGGCGATCCGAATGTGCGCATATCGCTGTATATTGAGGGCCAAAGAAATCAGAACATTGCCAACCAAGGCAGTCACAATACCGATCAGTGAAGACCACTGATGCATTTCTCCTTCATTTTCGCCATCGAGAAAAAACAATAATGCGGCAAAGGGGGAGGGCGCAAAAGTGGGATGCGGCGTGGAGGAGGCGTGGAGATACGGGGTAACTGTGGACGGCGCGATAGTGGTAGACCCGTAAGAGATGGAGCCCACTCCTAAGGGCCGCTGTGAATAGTCCATCTAGGCGAGTGGAGTGACCAAAACCAAAAACCAAAAACCGTAAGTGCAGACACTCGAATCCGACTTCCTCTACCGATATGCTGAATATCGGGGTACCGACCGAAAGTCCGAAGTCACACTTGGAGCCGCGCCAAATGACTTCCACAGATTATTGGTTCAGATCAGCCCGTCAATAATGAAAACGCATATCAAGTCGCAAATGACAGCATTTCGGTTGACGCAAATGGGGATATCCCACGACTGCCAGCGCTGACAGTGTCTCTCCAGTATGTGGGAGCTTTGTTAGAAGTTAGGAGAGATAAGTCTAAACCTTGGAAGCGGAGAGATATGCTCATGTCAGCAATTAGCAACGGGCTTCTGTACTCCTTACTCTAGGCTTCGAGACCAGACCAAAATCCGGGAACTAAATGGCCCTAGTGAAACAACACTCAAATCGGTGTTTACGAATCTATGCGAGGTCAAGGTCCAAACTCGCGTGGAGTTGTTCATTCTATTGGTGGCTAGGGCGGGCCCAAATCATCTAGCAGTGACTGAGCGGCTACTGAGGTCTTGGGAGGACGTCATACAGCATATCGAAAGAGGGGCCAACATTCCTGGAATGCAAGGAGAAGAGCCATGCACACATTTCCTGATATTAAATCTAAAGAGTAATGGATTTTTAAATGGACCGCAGATAACAAGTTGTCATGAAATGGACCGTGACTTTAGTATTGAATCCAATCGAAGATTGAAGATGCAGACGAACTATATTACAGAGGACCAATTTTGGGTCTTAACATCTTATCTTCGGAATTTCTTCTTTTGGGGGCCCTTATCCTCTTCATCACTCAATTCCGCGTAGATTGCGTTGGGCTGAGTCTCCTTATATGCCCTGGTAAAGATCGGGTCTTTCTCGGCCTTCTCGGCATACTTCAATAGAGCCTCGCGAGGATCTTCGTCTCGCATGGAACTGAGAGGAATGCTTTCGCGGATATGTTTCTCATCAGGCTGGGACTTCGCAAATGGCGTCACAGCAGGCATGTGAGGTCGACGAGGATCGCGCGAACGGCCAGACGCCGTGAGACCCACAGTGGGATGACGAGCAGACCAGGTCGCGGAGGTATATTGGGGAGCGCCATTAGATCCAACAACTACAGAGTCACCAGAAAGTCCACTGGTTAGATCCGTAGTAAGGGTAGCATTATCATCCAGGTGTCGACGTTTGGGTGCCTTGGACATGACTAGAGCCGCGCCCTTGGTGGACATTGTGGGGTTGTAGAGCACATGTGTTTCCGCATTAGCAGAGCCAGTGATGATCTGATTGAGCTTCTCGTGCCACAGAACTGTAATGAGTGCCGAGCCAGGTGTGACGGGAGTGACCAGCTCAGGTTTCAAAGTGGCTGGGTTGAGGATATGCAAATGGCCAGTTTCTGAGCCCACGATGACATTTGCAGATGTTGGAGAGAACTGAATATTTGATGTCGGGAATCGAGCAGATGTAGAGGGATGCGACACGGTTGTAATCGGTGTCTTGAACTTTCTGGTATCCCAGAGCTTAATAGTATCGTCTCCGCCTCTGCTGATAACAAGTCGCCCGTCGGCACTGATATCTAGTCCACTGGTCCATGTATCTCGAGTATGAGCCTCACGGACTTCGGCGCTGGGACGATGGAACGGTCCATTGCCACTCCACATCGTCAAGCTACCATCAAGAGCGGCAGTAACCAAGACATTTGCTCCACCTTGCTTTGGTGAACCCCAGGCCACGGCTGTCATCTTCGTCCGGCCAGCAGACCCAGCGACCTTCGATTTGTGCATTATCACCTCCTTCTGCGAGCGGCCCACGTTGGCATCCCAGATACGTACTGTGCTATCCGATCCAGCAGTAGCACAGAGATTGTAGTCTGAGGGGCACCAAACTCCGCTCGTCACCTCTGCAATGTGTCCCTTTGTATTGTTGAGGTCGCGCAAGTACATATCACCCTTAACAAATTCGGTCAATGTCTCGCCATCTCGGCTCAGGATCCGGGGTTGCGCAGTTGCGGGAATAACGAGAACGTGGCTGGGCGACAATGGGTTGAATGCAGCATAGTGGACAGCATGTGTATCTTGGGCGGCCGAGCCTTTCTTGATCGAAGGATCGACTGATTTGAAAGCGCGAATTGTAGAAGGTGTCATAGAAGCAAAGTCGTGAAGCTTCAATGTGCAGTCAGTAGAGCCTGTTATTAGTCGGGCTCCGGAAGGATCCAGTGTCATAGTCGTCACTGCCCGCTCATGGGTCTTGAGTACCATTTCATGCGAGACAGGGAACTCATCCTCGTCGTCAGAGTCGTCCGAATCATCGTCATCATCAGAGTCGTCATCGCTATCCTTGGGTTCTTGGAGTCGTTGCTCTGGTTTGGTCTCGGGAAGCGCAGTCACTTGTTGCGCCTCACTATCTGTAAGTGGCTTCTGGACAACAACCTCCGCTCTTTTGGACCGGTTGATCTGAGACTCAACATCAACCGCCGCCTCCTGCTTTCCGAACCCCGAAGGAAAGAACTTTTTGAATGCTTCTTCGTCAAATCCGTCCATTTTGTTGAGGTGAGAGGAATTGATTTGGCGCAAGTTCTGATTCTAATCCGATAAGGACGAGCTTGTTTGCAATGTTTGCAGCCCGCTGATCACTGCAATGTGGAGTTTCCACCAAAGTCAGCCCTGGGAGCTATGGAGTACATTTACTTCGGTAAATGAAGGCACAAATTGCTGGATTATTCGTGATTTAGTGATGCTACGAGTAAGGGAAACTTTTTATGATTGATACCATTCCTCCATAAATTCGAATACGGTCCATTAAAATACACAGCTCGATGCTCTAGAAGCATTCCACCGCGCATGTCGGCAGATTATAGCCCTTACTGGAGCACAGGTCAGCGCTTACAAGTACAATCCTTCCACAGGGCCACCATCTTGCTTCGTCTTCATGATGCGCTCACGAGCAGCACGGAAGTCTTCCATCTGGACCCGCATACGGCGCTCTCTCAAAGCCATGAGACCGGCCTCAGTGCAAATAGCACGGATGTCGGCACCAGACAAATCATCCTTCTGGTTGATGAACTCATCCAGATCCACATCGTCACCCAGGGACATCTTTGAGGTGTGCAGGGTGAAAATCTTCTTCTTGGTGTTTTCTAATATTCGGTTAGAAGGGTTTCTATAGATATCAAAGATCATAATCGGGGCGCAACTTACGGTCAGGGTTCTCAAAGAGAATCTTACGATCGATACGACCAGGTCGAATCAGAGCAGGATCCAGGGTCTCAATCTTGTTGGTCGCCATGATAACCTTAACGTCACCACGATCGTCGAAACCATCCAGCTGGTTAAGCAATTCAAGCATAGTACGCTGGATTTCTCGCTCACCACCAGATGTGGAGTCGTATCGCTTCGTACCAATAGCATCAATCTCGTCAATGAAGACAATGGATGGAGCATGCTCAGCAGCAACTTGGAAAATTTGACGGACCAAACGCGGTCCATCACCAAGGTACTTCTGAATCAACTCACTTCCAACGATACGCAGGAAAGTGGCGCTGGTCTGATTGGCAACGGCCTTGGCCAAAAGGGTCTTTCCGGTACCAGGGGCACCGTACAGAATGACACCCTTGGGTGGTTTGATACCCATCTCCTCGTAGAGCTCGGGGTGTAGTAATGGCAACTCCACGGACTCACGCACTTCCTGAATCTGTGATTCCAAACCACCAATATCGGCATATGACTCAGTAGGAGCTTTATCTAACTTCATCACTGAGACAAGCGGGTCCGACTCCTCAGTCAAAACACCAACGACTGATACTGACTTGTGATGCAAAAGAATGCTAGCACCAGGCTCGAGAAGATCCTTGTCAACGAATGACATGATAGAAACGTAGTACTCGGGGCCCGTGGCGCTAGAAACGATGGCATGGTCATCGTCAATCAACTCCTCAAGGTTACCCACTCCCATCGGGCTGCCTCGCATATCATCGACTCGGCTTCGCTCATCAGCATTTCGGTCCGTCACATCCAAGTCACCTTGGCTAGCAGGACCCTGGCTTGCTTGGGCCTTAGATTTGCGCATTCGCTCCATGTTCTCGACGTATTCCTCCTCTAACAACAGGTGGTCGTGAACTCGTTGCATTCGAAGGTATCGGAGCTTGCATCGTGAAGTTGGGTAAATGTCTGGTAGCTTGGCGGCTGTGCTAGGACCGGCAGCCTTGCGCTTCTTCTTTCCAATGCGAGTAGTCGGGGGTGGAGGAGGCTCGTATCTGGGCTTGTCCTTCTGCTATGTCCCGTCGTTAAAGGGTGTCGGGTCAAGGGACTGATACCGACCAGTGAATCGTACCTTCTTATCCTTATCATCGCGTCCATCACCACCTGGGCCACCGCCCATGTTCGACTGCTGGTTACCCTGTTTGATGACTTGTCAGCTGGGGCGAACAGAACCGGTGGGTAGACAGGGTGACCAACCATGTTTGTAAGCCAGCAAGAAGAACGCTGTTGACGATTTGAGTATGAATCTGCAGATACTATGGGATTTGGCGATGATCAAAGCTCTGTGAAGCGAGATCGAGATGAATGTAGAGGGTTGAGGAAGATGGGCTATCAATGCAGTTGCGTGTCACAGCTTCGGGGGTCCCAGAGAGCTGGAAGCTGTTGCCATATTCACGTGATGTTGTGGCCTTAGGCAGAAATCGACCCTGCGTCATTGGTGCCTTGGCGCCTTATTGACCTTGCCCGCAATCCCCGGCGCTAAATGTTCAGCATCGGGATGAAACAGGTCAATTATTCAAATTCGGACTGAAATACATACTGTTCTCGAGTCCCTGCAGGTTCTATATCATTTCAATCGAGCACCTCGGATATACGAAATTCAACTGGAGCTTTCTGGGAGCTGTGAGTAGCACTAATCACCCTTCATAGTTCCCCTCCATTGGTAAGGCGGTTCGAGTTTCCCGCCATACTATCTTCGCAGTTTCAGCTAGGAAACAAATAGATTAAGCTGCGTAAGGCTGAACGTGGTGGTTTTGTTTTTGGAAAATTTAAGCAATTTTGTATTGACTCTATATCCTGCAGGTTCTAAACCTTTCAGTCCGAATCCCACCCTCGATCCCTTGGCCTCTCCTACAGTAGCTTAGCAGAAGCTCATCTATCCCTCGTTGACGACACAATCCGCTGTTTTTGTTGCACCATATATCCGGTTCTGTTACAACAAAATATCATTGCTTGGAAGAATACATTTCGCCATGGCTGGTAATCGAATGCGCCGAATTGGCAAGGAGATGGCCGACATTCATGCCGACACCAAGTCCCAGATCACGGCAGTCCCAGTGAACGACCAAGAAGATATCACACATTTACGAGGCTCATTCCCAGGTCCCCCAGGTACTCCATATGAGGGAGGCACCTACAATGTCGATATCAAGATTCCGACCGATTACCCTTTTCGGCCCCCAGTGATGAAATTCGAGACCAAGGTTTGGCACCCGAATGTCAGCAGCCAGACAGTAAGATGAACACGAATTGCGCCCTTCTCCCTCATCAGTGAAACTCACCGTATATCTTAGGGTGCTATCTGTCTTGACACTCTTTCAAGCGCATGGTCGCCAGTCCTGACCATCAAATCGGCGCTTCTTTCCTTGCAATCTTTGCTCAGCACACCGGAACCAAAAGATCCACAAGATGCGGAGGTAGCCAACATGCTCCTGAGGTCACCAAAGGAGTTTGAGCGTGTTGCACGACAATGGGCCGTGGCATATGCCGGTGCTCCTGAGGGTGGTGCTGGAGCTGGAAGTGTAGATTATCAAGATGCAGCGAAAACTGCACATGACGACCTGGCTCAGTAAGTATTCCATCACATATCACATACTGTTCTGCGTCCTATTTACTAACTTAAGCAGGTATGACGGATACAACCGAGACTTGGTTGATCGTTTCGGCGGTATGGGCTTTGATGTAGCACGCGTTGTGGCAGCTTTCCGAGATGTTGGAATTGAGCGAAACGGTGGCATGGATCATGAACTCTCAGAAGGTCAAATGGGTGATGTTACAACCCGCTTACTTGGAGAATAGTCTTACGTATCTGGTCATCTGATTTCGGATACTATGTTTGTTTATATACTTATGTGCAAATGAATGACAAACTTAGAACTTGAAGACGAATTCCGGTCCACGTCATCGAAATCGACCTCCGAGTCGTTCAATCAACTGCCCAGGTGGATGATTGATCCCACAATTCATTTGAAATATTGTGAACTTGAACGACAGTAGTAGAGACTCGGATGCTGTGACTTCAAAATTCAAGTTCAACCTTGAACCTTGGAAGTTCTGGAGGCTCCAGGGCTGGTGCTACTACTTGTATTTCACTTTGAAGTATTCCTAAATATATCCGCTCCGAGCTACTACTTCAACTTGAACTTGGACTTGAAGTTCGAAGGAAATCCTTGAAATGCTACTTTGAAATCAAGTAGCTGATAAATAGTACTACTAGTACTAATATTCAAAGGTCAATACTGCAATCATCAAAATAAATGCGTACGGTATTACAAGTTGAACTTCAAGTTGAAGCAGAGATGCAGCTCTTGAATAGTACATATGATGGAGTGTAAGTGGAAATAGTAGCCCCAGTTACTACATAGTAGCATTGAATCACGATTCATTCAAAACTGATTAATATTGGGTTTGGAGCCCCTAGTAGTCTTTCTGGTTATTCTCTTCCATTTAACTTATAATTGGTATTTTGGTCATATGGATATTCACTGTCCTGTGGTGGACCTCCAGGGCTGGTGGTTATCATTACTGATAAGAAAGCTTCCCTTAGCACTTGATTACTTCTCCACCTTGCGACTCTCCAACTTGAACTTCTTTTTCTGGGACCGGCAGCCACAGAACTTCAACTACAACACGTTTAAGCTCTTGTCAATCTATCTACCCTTAGGAGAAGTCATCTGGTGCCGACTACGCTTTCCCACTTCCTGCAGCCCAAAGAGAAGGGGTGTGAACTACCGCCAAAATGATTGAGGACGACATTTACCGGACCTCATCACAATTCCGACTATGGTCCTATACCGAAGCCTCCCTCAAAGAGCTTCGCGCAAAGACCAATGCGATTGCTAGTGAGCGTGCACGAGCTGCGATACGGCGGGCACCTTCAGCCCAGCCATCCGCCACGTCCTCCGCGGCGGGGACACCGCAGCCAGGGAGTGACGGAGAGACTAAGAAGACAGAAGAAAAGGCAAAGGAAATCGATTGTCTGACGCCGGAAGAGGAGCTTGTCTTTGTTCGATACTATTGTGAGAAAACACTGGAGCTGGGCGAAACATACAAACCACCATTACCAACGATGGTCCGAGTAAGTGAGAAGGAGGACCCAAGTGACACATGCAAGCATTGGATCTACATCTAACAAGCTCAATTTTCGAAACAGGCCACTGCAATTCAATATCTCCGCCGCTTCTATCTTACCAATTCCCCTATGACCCACCACCCGAAATCCATCATGGCCTGCGCGCTCTTCCTCGCTACAAAGACAGACAACTACTACATGTCCCTTCGACAATTCGCCGAGGGCATCCCAGGAAACACAACGGCAGAGGAAGTCATTTCCCCAGAATTCCTCATCATGCAAGGCCTGCGCTTCACCTTTGACGTCAGACACCCATTCCGCGGCCTTGAAGGCGGCATCATGGAACTTTCAGCGATTGCCCAAGGACAAGCTCCTCCAGCACCACACATCCCAAATCAATCACCACAGCAACTACTACAACAACTTCAATCAATTGCACCTCCTCCCGTTGCTTGTTCCTCGATCGCAGACCGTATCGCCCGTGCCCACGGCACAACTCGTGAAACACTCAAATCCGCCGCCCAAATGACGGACGCTTATTTCCTCTACACACCTTCCCAGATTTGGCTCTCTGCTTTCCTTCTCGCTGATCGACCACTCGCTGAATTCTACCTCGACACCAAACTCGGCGGACCACTTACTCAAACAACCAATACAGATCAGTCTGATCTACAGAACCCTCTCTACGAACTGCGCGTAAAACTACTCAATGTTCTGACTGAATGTTCTGCACTCCTCCATTCATACACTCCCCTTTCCTCAGATCCAGATCAGATGAAGGGGCTGAAACGCATTGCAAAGAAGTTGTTCTACTGCCAGAACCCTGAGGGGAAGAGTACAAAGCGGGATGCTGCTCAGTCGCAGGCTGTTGCTGCGGCTGCAGCTACCGACTCGGGGCAGGTTACATCGGAGAGTGAATCAGAGCGATTGGCGAAGAAGCGGAAGCTGGAGCAGGAGCAGAAGCTGAAAAGTAATGGTTCGGATATTTTTGGTCCCGAGTTGTCTATTGCTCGGCCTAAGGAGTGATATATAATGTTGTTTAAGCGACCTAAAACATGAGCACTTGAATTGTTAAAAGAGTTCTTTACATATTATTGACGAGACAAGTATTCACATTTGATAATGAAACATTCGAATAACTTGCATCTACATACACTGCACCTTGTATACACATGTTCAAACTCTCAGAAGGCTGTGTTGGAACACTTCTATTTTTCGAGTCCTGGAAAATTGAAGAAAACAAACTGCACAGTTGAATCGTCTCTCAGTCGCCGCGAAGATGGAAAGCTGAAGGCAAGTCGGCCTGCTAGCAGCTCGTGATGGTTTCCACCTAGTGAATTACGCACCAGATGCACAGCGGCATTCTCATCTTGGACTGTTGTTCTTCCCTCCCTGAATTTCCAGCTTACTCCTTTCCAGAAATGACCAAAATCAAATGGTTCATATATTGGCTCCAATTCGCTGCCAGTGTCTCTCTTATCAGATCCTTGCAATTCCAACCATTTCCCTACTAGATTGACAGCTTGCTGACTAGAGAGCATA
Organism: Penicillium herquei; assembly: GCA_039634405.1. Classification (NCBI taxonomy): domain Eukaryota; kingdom Fungi; phylum Ascomycota; class Eurotiomycetes; order Eurotiales; family Aspergillaceae; genus Penicillium; species Penicillium herquei. The sequence continues at coordinate 7,413,948 of CP098388.1, forward strand.
TCCCACAAGCCATCAGTTGCCATGATCAGGAAACAAGGCTTCAAAGTATCAATGCTGGTACTTGTCACGACGGGTTCGGCTGTTATATAGGGTGGTGTTCGAACATTGTATGTTGGTACCAGAGGTGGTGGACCATAAAATCTTCGTTGTATATCTTTTTGGAATTCAATTGGCCACTTCCACTGGCAATCGCCAAAGGCTCGTGAAACTCCCATCCCTAGCACTCGGCCTTTTTTGATCATGTCTTCAAGGTCTTCGTCAGGGTGTTCTCTGTGAAGCCTAGCAATTTCGTCTTCGTTTTTGCCAGTCTGATCTACTGACAATGGTATCGCTTCCCACTTCCCATCGGGCCTTTGTTGCCCCAGGACTGCCCTCGAATCACCGGTACACGCCACATGTAATGTGCTGGTAGCAGAATCGTACATAGAGAGCAAAGCGCACGAGCCGGAATAAGCAGGCGCCAGTTTCTTTATTTTCTCTTGTAAGGATTCCTTGCTGTCAGATGTAGCCTGAGCTGTTTTGATAATGGAATCATCTAGGCCCACAAACCCCTTCATAATAGCGTGCTGCACCAATTGATCCGGTACAGTATCTTCGGGTGAGGTTGGCCGAATTTGACTCAAGCTATGTTGGACAAAGGGTAGGAGGTGGCTTTTGAGCAATTCTGATGTTTGAACACCTGAATGACCGTCAAAGACACCCCAGGCCATCCACTTGCTACCTCCTTTCCATGGCGAAGGAAGTATACCGTGGGTGAACTGGTCCTCGCAGGGGCTATTGGAAGCTAGTTGAGCACCATCATATCTGCTGACGCCTGCAATGTTTCTGACACGAAATGAATATGCTCCTTGTCCTAGGATACGCGTTACCTCGTCTCTAGATGGACCAGGTTCAACGGTCCAGTGTTCAGATGAAGGGATTCCAATATATGGCGGATCGTCGCAAGTTGATTTATTGCGAGTAGTCAATAACCACCAAAGGGCAGGTGCACTGACTACACTGCCGACTATCATGTATCTCATCAAGTTTGAGGGTGATCCTGGGCCTGAGGTAGAGCTCTTGGTTGAATATGAATTCTTGGCTCGTGTCCGTAGGCATGTTGTGGTCATTCGTATTCGCGTTTGCGCCGCGCTGAGCAGTAACATTGTTGGCAGGTTCAACCGAGGGTTCCAAGATTCGGAAGCAGTATATGCAGACGTTGTCTAAGTTTCCCTTCAAGATTTTCTCGTCTGTGATATGACTCTGAGAAGAGCCAGAGTGCATGTAACTTGAAAGACGGTCCCTTGCGTATTCCAAGGTTACAGTAACCCCTGAAGCAATAAATAATTGTTAGGACCAGGTGCATATCACCTGATCCCACTTCTCGTATACATATCACTCTCCACCACACTTCTATGAGACACATAGCGAGTTTATCCATACTAGTAATACTATCCTGTTCAAGTTCCAAGGTTCAGATCTTCTAATCTCCAACCTTGGAAATTAGGTTGAATGTTTCGAGTTGCTCCTACTAGGACCTAGTATCGTGCCATGTAGCGTGACTGTCAGTGAGTCAAATCAAGACTTGGAGCAAACTCAAGTTTTATTTACAATGCGGCTGATGACTTCCTCCAGACTCTCCTCTGGTAACCCAAGAAGGTCATTAGACAAGCCAAACTTCTCAAAGTCTGCTCCTCTATCTGCATCATCTGCGTATAGAAGCATGAGAACAAGCAGCTTCAACCCATCTGAATAGTCCTTATCGTCCAGCTCTGCTGCCCTTTTCAGCGCATCCGCCGAAGACATAGTCTCGACCTTCCATGCGCTACCAGTTTCCTTCTCCAGTGCCTCAAGAACCTGTCGCTGAGATACAGTAAAAGAAGCCACGAAAAGTGCCTTGTTCTCAGTCTTTCCAGGATTCAATAGCACCCGAGCTACAGCTGTAGCCGCAGCCCCGATGTTCGTGGTTGACCACTTTTTATCGCCAGAATCATAGATCGTTACTCGTTTCTCCTTAAGATGGTAGTCAAGCCATCCACTTTCAATCCCCCAATCAAAGAATTGACCAGTATGAATGGCCGTCCAGGTCAAACCTGTAGTTTCTTTGCTTTTGAGGTAAGCGGCGACTTTGGCTTTTTCCGCATAGAGTGTAACGAGTTCGCCAGCTGCGGTGCAGGTATTGTTTCCATATTCTGTGGGAATGAAGCGCTTAACACCTGCCTGGATGGCTGCGTCGATCATACGTAGGTGAACTGTGTACGGTCTGCCGGGTAGTGTTGAGACAAGGGCGTCTTGGCCTTGGAAGGCCTCGATAAGTTGGTCGAGAGGATAGTCATCATCCACCTTGAAAACCTTGATTCCTGGTGGGAGAACTGATTTGGATGATTTTCGTGACAGAATTGATAAATTGAATGTGTCTTCTCTTTGGAGCGCAGCTAATACCTCGGTGCCGAAGAGACCTCCGGCCTGTTGGGTTCCTTGGTCAGTATGCACGTTCTCAGAAGAAAAGGATTACCGACTCACACCCATGATCATGACATTCTTGATTGGTTGAGTCATGTTGCAAGGAGATCGGATTGAAATCAGTGTCGAGGTATAGATGATTGAAACCACGTACTTCACCTGGGCAGAGGAATTGACCCTGGAGATCTACCCCGCTTAGGTCACGGTGGGGTAAAGTATGTAATGCAATAAGTATCAAAGAGAGTAAATGGATTTCTGTTTGAATATTAGACATTCAGACTAATATGAATGAGGGGAGTCAAGTTAAACATCGGAAGGGTACAAGTAACTGCTGGGGTATATGGATGTGGGGATTAGGTATAGCTTGAGAGACATGCTGCACAGCATGGGTGGTACATCCCCAGGCCAGGAACAGGTACACAGCGACGAAATGTTAACAGTTAATTACTGACAATCAGTAGTACAACTTTAAGGTAAAAACTGGGTATAATGAAGCTTAGCGACAATGATTCTATATAGACTTGGAATCTTACAGTGCAGATGTAATAGCAACTTGAAGCCATTCTTTATTCAAATCAGAAGATCCATAGATACATCGATCCAGAACAGCAGAAACAAGAACCAGTCCTACCCGGAATTTGCCCAGGTATCGACTGATTACTCTATAGAACAACATGCAAAAGGGGGAAAAGAAACTCGAAGCACAGGTATACATTCCTCCGAGTCCACCGTATATGGAGATGGTGGCTAGGAATGAATTTCATCACATCAAACGTCTCAAACGAAAAAGGGCAAATAGAAAAAATGAGAAAAAGACCGAACGATCAACTACCCCACCCTCTAATATCCACTTCTAGTGTAAAAAATGAGGGAGAACAGAGACCAACCGATCTAAATGAGAAGAGACCAAAAGGAAAAAAGTAAAATAAAAAGGGAATCGAGAATCTGCTTGACCTGCATGCAGCGTGATCCTGCACTTGGAGGAAGTAAAGGACCGGCACCTAATGTTGCAGGTCGGGGGATTCTGAACTTTTTAAAAGAGCACGAAGCATTTTTTATCCTTCGATTCTCGTCTAGCGTTTCGTCGTCATCAAGATATAAGAAAAACCGTAAGAGGTATAACAAGAAGCGACAAGTTGTCTTAGACAGCACCGGACTGGACCATCTTGTCACGCAGGTGCTTCTTGTACTGACCAATGGAACCGTCCCAGCGACGGACAGTCTTGTGCTCGCAGACCATGATGTCCTTGGCAATCTTGTCCAGCAGACGGAAGTCGTGGGACACGACGACGACACCACCCTGGTAGGCGTTGATGGCATCGGCCAAAGAGTCAATGGTAGGAATATCCAGACCGTTGGTAGGCTCGTCCAGCAGAATCATGTTGGGGGACTCGATAGCGAGCAGGGCGAAGACAATACGACTCTTCTGTCCCTCAGACAGGGTACCCATGATGGCAGTCTGGGACTCACCGCTGAGACCGTACTTGCCCAGCTGCTGACGCCAGTACTGGTAGTCCTGGGACTTCTCGGGGAACTTGTCACGGACGAACTCCAGAGAGGACTTGGTCAGATCAAGCTGCTCAGCAGAGTGCTGGGAGTAAACACCGAGCTTCAAGTGAGTGTGACGGCTGACACGACCACCGATGGGGCTCAGCTTGCCGGTCATCAGACGCAGCAGAGTAGACTTGCCGACACCGTTGGGGCCGACCAGGGCGGTACGGGAGTCCATGTCAACACCGAGGTCAAGGTGCTCGTAGAGGGTGTCCTCCCAGTTACCGGAGTAGGAGAAACTGACATCATCGAAGGACAGGACGGGAGGGGGCAGCTTCTCAACATCGGCGAAGCGGAAAGTGAAGACACGGTCGGGGATGACAGGCTGGATGAAACCATCGGCCTCCATCTTGTCGAGAATCTTCTGGCGAGACTTGGCCTGACGGACCAAGTTGGCGTAAGTACCGGCGGAAGCAATGAACTTCTTGATGTGCTGAATTTCTTCCTGCTGCTTGGTGTAGGCCTTCATCTGGTTGACCTCCTGTTCGCTACGAGTCTTGTGGTAAGAGTCGTAGTTACCACCGTAGTAGAGGAGCTGCTTCATACGCATGTCCAGCATGGTGGTGCAGACACCGTTCAGGAAATCCATGGAGTGGGAAACGAGGACCAGGGTACGGTCCCACTTCTTCAGGTACTCCTCAAGCCACACACAGGCCTCGAGATCCAAGTGAGCAGTGGGGTCGTCGAGCAGCAGCAGAGAGGGCTTGACGAAAAGGGCCTTGGCAAGGGCCACACGCATACGCCAACCACCGGACATGTCCTTGGTCTTCTTGTGGATGGTAGTCTTGTTGAAACCAAGACCAGTCAGGATCAGAGAGGCACGGGTGTGGAAGGTGGAAGGATCCATCTTGTCCATACGCTGTCGAGGTGTTAGTTATGAACGGTAAATTGTTTTTATTCATGTCCTTCAATTTTTGAATTTTTCCTCCATTCTGTCTGTCTTTTGTTCCGATAAAAAAAATATTGTGCACACTTACATCATACAGATCGTCGAGGATAGGGCTCTCGGGACCCTCCTCCTCCAGAATCTCCTCAGCACGCTTCTCCATAGCGGCCAGCTGGTTCTCGGCCTCACGGACAACCCATTCGAGGGCACCGAGGTCACTGGGAGGGGCACCCTCGTTAAGAAGGTAGATATCGATGTGCTCGGGGATAGGGTACTCGCGCTGGGCGATAGACTTGAGAATGGTGGACTTTCCACAACCGTTCTCACCGAGCAGACCGTAACGGCGACCGAAGTTGAGCTCGAGGGTGGAGTCGGTAACGAGGACCTTGCCGTGGAACACAAGGGAAGCGGAAGTAATCTTGACATCGCGAGAGGAGGGCAGGGAGGAAAGCACACCGGTGGTGACACGATCGGACAGACCGTGCTTATCCATCTGTTGGGTGAGCTTCTCGACCTCCTTCATCTTCTCCTCGCTGGTAGCGGGCTGCTCAGCGCCCTCAGCGACCTCGTCCTTGGCGGCCTTCTTGGTCTTCTTGTCGCCGGCCTCAGCGCGCTTGGCCATACGGGCGGCCTTCGAGGCAGAAACCATTGTGACGAATGTGATTGGGAGAAATAGATAGAAAAAGGGGGGTGGTAGGGGGAGAGGGGGGAGGGGAGGGGAGAGTAAGAAAAAGACGTAAACGAAAAGATTGAAGGCAAAAGAAATGCAAAAAGACTGAGTGGAGCGTCAGTTGGCGGGGCGGCGGGCGAGTAGAGGGGCGAAAGTTGGGTGGGGAGTGCCTGAAAGCCCTTATCGATAGAAAACTCTGAGATACTCTAATCCTCGACGTCACAGTCGAAGTGAATGGGGAGGATGAGGAGAGGGAAAAAGAAGAGTTTTTTTTAATGAAAAAATATAAAATAATAACTTTTTGTGGTTTATGCACGGCCAAATATTATTAAGCTAAAATCTATAATTTATGGGCATTTTCATTTTTACTAAGACACAAATATCGAGTTTTATCATAGTTGAAAAGATCATGACGTCGTGACCGCTGAGCGATATATGATTTCTCATTGGTTAGAGTGACACAGACCGCTTTCGGGTAGTTCTGCCGTGTTTTCTGCCACTTTTAGTCGGTGAAAGCCAACTGGTCAACTGGTCACAGCTTATCAAAGGGTTAAGAGATGTTCTTATCTTCCAATGGTTGTCTTCTTTCTCAGTTACAAACATGACTCGACCTTGGACCTTGGGGAATAATGTACGTGATATCATAAAGTGGATGTATTTTCCATTTTAATGTGCACTCTCAAGTATAATCCTAACATATTATTAGGTATAGCACCAAACAAGAGCTCTGGAGTCGACGCAACCAGATATCGATGCATAAGAAGACTTCAAGTTTTCATGTTGGGATATCAAATTTTGCTCCCACTTAATACCACATTCGAAGTTATATACGCTCCTGGATCTTGGCCAGCACATCTCGCTCAAATGCAGTTAGGTATATCCCATCTGGGACTTGCATCTCGACGCGTTCAACTACCAACCGTCGAGGCTCATTCAAGCTGTCTTCGTATTGGCTGGGGACATCCGATCCTTCCTTCTCATGTTTCTCGAGGTCAACTCGATGTTGTCGTGAAAGGGGCCGTGGAGTCCACCAATATTGAGGAAATCGACGTTGGATGTTGTTGATGATCAGTGCCGCCGCTTGCATCAATGTGACTCCCAAAATCATGACTGGGAAAAGAAACCAGCCTAGGCCGACTGTCTGGGAATTTGTCACAGCGAGCAACGCAGTTGCACCAGCCGGTGGGTGCACCGTATTCGTGAGAACCATGAGGACAGTGGTCAATCCACAAGACAAAGCACCTCCAAGTGATGTATAGTTCTCGGCGTTGGGATTCAAGGCGAAGAGCTTCGAGATACTGACACCAATCAAACAAGCAATCATCTGACTGAAGAAAGCATTTCGAGGTTGTGCAAATTGGGATTCGATGGCACAGAATTCGATGACGGCGGCGGCACCCTAACCAGAAGACAAATAATTAGTGCCAACTCATCGATGTTTTTATACTCCATCATGAAGCCATGACTTACAAAGCTGCCAATGATAGCTGGTGCATCTCGAGCCTCAAAGGATGGAACATGCTGGGAAACGGAGGCTACCAGAGCCACACCGCAAAATGCACCCACCAGCGACCAAAAGGCAATGGCGATATTTCCCAGCGGCTTGGGTGGTTCTTTCCTATACCCAAGAAAATGGGCGACTGATCGAGGAAACAAATGCCATCGAGGGGCTGGAATCAATGGGTTCAAGTATCGATCGATGTCAAAATGCCACGCATTGACTTGAGCGAGTACCCCTGGTGGTTGTGCCGATGATGCCATCGGGCCTAGGGCTAGTGGTCGTACAGTGACTAGTTGAAGAACCGGGGTCTGATATTGATATCTTGGGCCGTACCAGTATTCAGGTACATTGACAACGCCAGGGCAATGTCGGCCACATAAGATCAGAATCTGAATATAACGACATGGTCCCCTTTGCTGCCCATGGGTATGTACTTGGGTACTCCCCACTGAACCCTTTGGCGCTCCACTTGGTGCATTTCTCCGCGGACTTGCCTGCGTCGGCTTAGGCCTCAGCTGGGTTTCTTTATGATTGTCAACTGGCTCCAGCTGGTTCCATTGAAGTTGACGAGTTCTACCACTCAGCGAGTTTGTGTTGAGTAACAGAAATTCCTATTCCGGAATAGTGGATTGCCAAGAGATGATGTCATCTCCGCTTTGCCGAGACCATTCGACGATCTATTCATCACAGGCTGACTGAGTAAACAAAGAAGAAATGGAATTGGTATACTAATGGTTAAATGGTTATAGATGGATTGAATTTGCTCATCTGGGCGGTTGACTTTGCACATCACTGGTTCATAAATTTCCGAGTAGAGCCCGATTTGGTTAGTGTCGGGTATATCAATCAAATCAATCAATCGATTCAATACATCCTTCGAACTAGGTAGCATTTATTAGTCAAATGTACGACCATATAAACAAAATATTGATCGCAAAATTGGATCTTCCATAGATTGGTCTTTTCATATAATCTCAACATCAACACAATACTACAACCCATCCACCAACCAGTACCCAGCCCGGGGATATCAACAACTCCAACATCGTCATGCTAACATTGAAATCTTCATACATTAGGTAACCTTAACCTTTCCAGCTTGGATCAACTTTTCCAATCCCTATCAGGCACTTGAGCCGGTAAACCCACACACCAAGCCCGCGGATATTCCATCCCCCACCTCGCCATAAGACTCTTCAAATCAGCCTCAGTCCCAGGTACAACATTAACAAATATACGATCTCCATGCGACGGAGGTTCCGAGTGCATAGCACCATCATCTTCCCCAACACGAAAAAACACACCTTCCCCAATTTGTGCCTGTGTAATCTTGTATCCCGACAATTCAGCGGCGAGTTTAGTTCGAACAGACTCTCCGGCTGATGCGCAAGCGATACATCGTACCGAGGCGCAGGTATGATCCTTGTTATCCGCTCGGATTGACCTTCGCACACTGTTTTGAACAGTCCGGGCCTTTGAGCTGTTCTCTTGGGCTATGAAGAGAGTTCCTGGGCCGAGAAGAGTGGTTGTGAGTTTCCAGTTTGGGGGATTGGGTGATGAGGCTGTAATCTGGGCGCGGGAGGGGAGGGGTTCTGAGTTCATATCCTCCGTGTCATTGTGTCTATTTGTTATGGAGTTTATTAATGTAGTCAAGGATGAGCGGCGACGGTGAGATTGAGACTTTGGAGGTGAGAAAAAGAGGTCGTCTGTGTGCCAACGTGGGATGTCAAATTGATCAGAGCCTTGGTCGGCTCGAAGGGTAATCCAGTAGTGAGATATGTTGTTTGTTTCGAGGAATTCATGTACGAATTCTAAGAAGGAGAGAAATGGGCCGAGTGGTGATCCATTGATTGTGGTTTTGGCCCATGTTTCAAAGGATGATGGGAGGTGTTTGGGGTCAAGGCTTAGGAGAGGACCACAATAGGTCCATGAAGAGGATGTCTTGAGACTGATTGAGGTCCTGGATAATGCTTCCTTCTCATCGTAGCCTTCATGTTCACAGGGAAAGATCTTGAAGTCGGGGAGTTGATTGGCATCCATTGGACTGCAACTCATATATCGATGTGATAATTTTGCTCAATGTGATGAATATTGGGAGAAATTATTTGAACTTCGCTCAATTGCGCAGAGGTTCCAGTGGGATTAATATAGCGGTCTGTCACCCCTTAAGGAGCAAGTAAGCGAGCGGGAGAAGGATAGCATATCCGAAGATTAGATGCTCGGGCCTTCCTCCCGCATGCCACCATGTGGTCAGTCGTGTTTGATGTGCTTCAAGGGACGCACAACGTGGCAAGCCACGTTCTGCTGGTGTCGTCTGTGGGACTGAGAACAGGGTATCAGAGAGCCTCGAATACCAAATAAATTTAAGTTGATCAGTGCAGTGACCACAGCTGCGGAGATCTTGCCAATGAGCTTCCCACCTGCTTAGTCTGAAACACTAGTTGTGCAGATAAGCCACTGTGAGATACTCCGACGAACCGAAGCGGGTCTCGTATTTAGGACCGTTGAAATGTCATTGCTCAAGGCTGGGATAATGACTTTGTTTACTATTACGGTATACGGCCCGATCAACCCCGCTAGTTGGCAATTAGCACTTGAGTTAAGCTTCAAAATGTTCCTTATTACATGGATGTTGTCCACGGGTCAGATGAAACTTGAATTATAATAACTCCGAATAATAGGAGCTATGTATACATAGCCAAACTCCGCCCACATGCCGAATCATCTAACCAAATGCCCAGGTGCGCCCATGTGGAACTAGATTGATCCAAAGGGCAGATTCATTTCATCCGGATAGCTTCCAAGGTTCTTACACTGAAACATCGCCTATCTAGGAATCATCACAAACAGAATAGGGTGCATCACCTGAAACAAGGTAACCGTCCCAACGCTGTACAACAGGGCCATGCTGCACAAAAATGACTGGTCCTAAATATCAATTGATGCGGGTGTACCCAGCTATCGAAGCCACATTATCGCATGGCATTGCCATTGGATGCCAAGTCCAAGTGACAAATGAGTGGGTTTGACTGATCTTAATTTAGTAAAAATAGGCCGGATGACCACTTCTCGAGGCTGAGTTATGCATTCCTTCAAAGCCAAATGAACGCTATGTATGAGTATAGGGTGCGATGTATCGAGATTCACGATATCATTGAACATGATTCGCTCGTGGATATGCAGCAACTAGTAGTTCATCAAGGGCCGCGTGGCATTCATCACATGTAGGCAGCCACTTGTGTGCTGGGGGCCGCTGCGTCCTTGTAGGTGGCTGTATACAAACTTGAATCATGATATTTTTGGTCGTTCGGATTTTCTTGAGGTCTCAATATTCACGTTATCAGAGCAATACGGAAAATTCAAAAGCGTTTTATTTTTTAGGCATCATGATATTCATCCCGAGGTCATCATCAAGCATTGGCCGTTGGGCCTGGCCCAGACGATTGCTAGTAGTACAAGATAATAGAGTACATTCAAGTTCCAGATGTATGTACAACCTAGCACCGCGTTGATCATAAGCTTGCCCTTACCCTATAGGGAATTCGTAGCAGAATGATGGTTGTACTAGAGGAAATTCCAGTATAAGGATATTCGTTTTACAACAAATAATTAATAAGAAACATCCAAATGTTTTCTATCTACCGCTAATCATAATCTCGTTGCTTTTCATACATACATCCAATCTAGACATCAATGGTGCGACCAGTCTCAGAACTCTCACGAGCCAACTCGATCAGTCGAATAACCTGGGCAGCCTCCTCGCCGCTAGCAGGGAGCTGGCCCTCACCACCGAGAGCACGAGTGAACTTGCGGTAGTATTCGGTGTAGGTAGGAGGCTCGACAGTAGGGACGACCTCCTTGACGGGCTTGCCATCCTTGATGGTAGTCAGGGTACCGTAGCGCTCTTGAGGCTCACGGCCGTATCCGTTATCCTCAGGCATGATACCAGCCTTGAGCTGATCCTCCTGGATATCAAGGTGGAACTAGCGAATCATAGTTAGTATGCAATTGTCGCTTATCTTCTTAGGGTATGTGCTCACCTTCTTGAAGCTTCCCTTGTCACCACGAACCCAAAACCGCAGCTGCTCTTCCTCGGGGCTAACGACAGTGGCCTTGGCAGTAACCAGAGTGCCGTTGGCATAGTGCAGCAGGACAGTGAAAGAGTCTTCGAAGCCGGACTCGTTCACAGCGCGCGAGGAGCCAATGAATCCGGTGACGCGCTTGGGCAGACCGAGCAGGTGCACGGCCTGATCCAGAAGGTGGGTACCGAGGTCAAAAATGGCTGAACCACCGGGAATAACCTTGTTCTTCCACTTGGAGACATCGGCGGCGGGCTCCTCGGGACGGTGGCGGTCGAAGTGGGTTTCGAATTCGGAGATGCGGCCAAGAGAGCCGTTCTTGATGAGCTTGGAGAGGGTAACGAAGTCGGCGTCCCAGCGGCGGTCTAATTGTAAACAGGTTAGCTACACATCCTTTTTGAGGGCGATCAAGTTCAAGTAATTCGGAATTGAGGTGGTTCGCGGGGTATAGGACGGTGACGTACTCTGGTAGACGGCCAGCAATTTGTTCTGCTTGTTCGCAATGGCGACCAAGTCGGCGGCCTCCTTATATGTGGGAGTGAAAGGCTTCTCGCAGATGACTAGATTGAAACATTTTGTTAGCCAGTTGTCAATATTTCAATTCAATTGAGTCATCCCGATACTAACCGTGCTTGCCAGCCTCTAGCGCCGACTTGCAGAGAGCGAAGTGAGAGTCGGGAGCAGTGGTGACAATCACAACATCCACAGCAGAGTCTTGTACCAGCTCATCGGTAGTGCGGTAGGACTTGACACCTGGGTGATCCTTCTCGGCATCATCCTCAGGCTTGGGAGTGCGCTGCACGATCGCGTGCAGCTTGAGCTCGGGGATCTGCGCCACGAAAGGAATGTGGAAGATCTTAGCACTGAAGCCGTAGCCGATAATGCCGACGTTATAAGTCTTGGAGGCCATGATGAATATAGAATTGATTGTGTGTGATACCTGTAAAAACGTGGGAGAAAAGCAGGTTTTATAAATGCCCCCACGGAATTTCACCACCGATGCGGGGGAAGGTCCTGGCGACGGCAACCTTTGGCTCGGGCGGGGCACCGAACAAATGCCGTGTCTTTCGACTCTTCGGCCTCCCGATATGGTATCTTCATTTGTCTATACGACGGAGTACTGTCGTGCGATTGTCTGATTGCTAATCCATTTCATTTTTTATTTCTCATTTAGTCTTGGTTATAGACGGCTAGAACCGCTCTAGATACCCCTCATGCATCATTTACTGTTCTAGGTGAATTTCATCTATGCTTCCTGAACTCCAACACATCGAGTCACCTCAATTGCATCCTGCCAAAAGTGGGTTAGTGAAATGTGAACGGATTTATAATATTTGATTCCGAATTGACTCACCCGGTGACCCTCTGGTTGCCGGAGCTCGCTCTGATAAACGAGATTGGGGTTTCCGACAGTCTCGAGGAAAGGAACATCACCCTCAGGCATAAACGAGTTCACCGCGCGGTCGCGCATGCCTTCCACATTGTAACCCTTGCTGGGTCCCTTCTTTGCCGCCTCCCGCTTCTCCTCGACCGTGCTTCGGACATACTCCAAATAAGGTGGGTTACCCGGGTGGAGGACATTATCCGCCGCCAGAACGGAGCCTGGCTGAATCAGACCGTGGTGCTCCAACAGTCTTAAGTCAGTCAGGTAGGCAGGCTTATAATGATCAATGAACAGAAGCTCAATCTTCTTCACATCGCCGGTCTGGTAGAGTTTATCCAGGGTCACGTCACTGCGCCCCACCAGGATGGTGACGAAGCTGCGAAGACCGGCAAGTTCAACCAGCATGTTAGCCACAGCAGCCCACTCTGGGTTCAGCTCCAGACTGAGGTAGCGCTGGCCACCATTCCGACGGCACGCGTCACCAAAGAGAATGGCGGAGTATCCAACAAAACAACCAAGCTCAATCATAGTGCCGGGCTTAACCTCGTTAATGAGATCAAGCACATACTTGCCCTTCGCCTGACCAACTGTCATCATGCGCTCTGTCTCGCTGAACTCGTCAATGAGAGCAAGGACTTTGTCGGGGTTTCCGCGGACCTCGTCAAGGTCCTTACGGGCGAAGACCCATCGGAGAAGGCGTCTTGTGCGGTCATCTTCGTCCTGCAGATGCGATCAGTACTCATGGCTTCTAGCATACTCGTGGTTCAGGAATCAACTTACGGAACGCTGCCCGGGGCGGGCGTGAGCGGGTGGCGAAACGTCTCGAGCAGACATTCTTAACAGCGCAGTACTTGTAAGACCACGATAAGGTACTTGAGTTATAGAGCGACAGGAAGGAAACAGAGGGCGATAATTCTTTGGAGTAGTGCAGAATGTCTTTGGCTTCAAGTTGAACGAAAGTAAACGGCGAATGCCCCGCATGATGTATAAATACTCAGGAGCATGCGTCAGTCCTCAGTGGAGCCGATACAAGCTACGAAATAAGCCGAAGTTCGGGAATTATGAACTATTCAAGCTCAAACCGCCTAATCCGAGGTCGGGCCACTCAGATTTGCGCAATGAAGCCTCCTAATGGAGTATTTGAACACCTTTCGGAGCTAAGCAGTTCAGTAACCAGCTCCGATAACCCCGAGCTCAATCTGATAAAAGCACTCGGAAACATGATCCCTGGGATGTAAGGGATCGACCGAACTTCAAACCTCGTCGGCTTTTACTTAATTCAAGCAGCGAGGCCGAATCAAAATAGGAGTTCATCGCCGTTATACCCTTATCCGAGTTTAATGAGGAATTGAGTCGCGCATACTGAGAACTTGAACGTCAACGTTGTACGATCTCAATCTGCAGATGTGACCCCCGCCGATCGGCCCCTCAATTGGGCAGCGCCTACTCTCCCCTCCGAATGCTTTCTCCTTGCTGCATTCCACGTCATCTTATCCAGCTTAGCTTGGGAGCTGAAGTGCTCATCTGAGAGACTCTCACACCTGGTCCTCTTTGATGATGGCTCCAGCAGTGAGACGCTCGCTTCCCATGAAGACTTTGCGATCGACTACGGTGGCTGGTATCTCACGGGTATTCTGGCACCTATTTCGGATCTCGCTCGCCTTTGCCCTTCTATTTATCGACAATTCCATTTTACTAGCTAGTCTGGTGCTTGCCCGACTTCGCTCAAGATCAGACATACGTCGAGAAGTTTTACAGAATGTCCAGTTTTACCCCAAAACTGTCCTGATCACAGGAATCGGAACTACCTCGGGTCTTGCCCTTGCACGCGCTTGGGAGGCAGCCGGCCACCGAGTTGTCGGTGTAGACGTGGCGGATCTTGATCTTCCAGTTCGCTCGGGTGGGGGCATGTCAAAAACTTTGGTCGCGTTTTACCGAGTTCCGAAAGATCACTATCTTTCGAAAATTCTCGATATCATCCAGCGAGAAAAAGTTGATATTTGGATCCCATGCTCTCCGAAAGCATCCGCCTTTGAAGATGCCACTGCTCGACAAGTGGTGGAGCGTCGTACGAATTGCAAGTGCATCGCCTTCGATACAGAAATGACGATGTGTTTCCGGGATTCGGATGTCTTTCGCCAATTTCTGACGGACAAGAGACTTCCACTGGTCGAGTGCCATCAGGTGCAATCACGCGACTCTATCCACAGAGTGCTGAACCGATCACCTAGCAAATCCTACCAGATGCGACGCTTGACTGCCAGTCCCAAGGAAGCCGCCGTTGTTCTACCGAAACGCACGCTGAGCAAGACGTATTCAGATGTCAGTGAAATCCAAATTTCTCCGGACTCTCCTTGGATTCTGCAACAGCAGACGCGCCTTGGAGAGTTCTTCGCTGACGTGCTGGTTGTTCGAGGCTACGTTCATGCCATCAAGGTCCGACTCGTTGAGGCTCGTTCTCCACATTGGGGTGCTTCACGACTGGATGAAGCTTTAGCCAAAGCTGTTCATCGACTTATGCAAACCTTCGCAGAGAAAGGCGGTGCTCGCATGACGGGCCATCTCTCGGTACGCCTTCTAGTTGATGAGGAATTCGATACATCGTCAGTACGCCACACTATCCACATCGCAGACTGTATCCCTGGGGCTGTAGCTTTGGAGAATCTCCTTCGTGACGCGCGATGTCCCATCCAAGGATATTTAGCAGTTTTGTCTCATGATTCCATTGAGCCTGCGACATGGAGCGTCCCTACAACACTCTCTCCCAGTGCGCGTTCCCAACCAACCATCGTGGACCATGAAATCGTTGCTCGAATCGTCTCCAGATTTATCTCGCTCCAGTTTGCCAAGCGGCTGATCGCTCTTTTCCAAGCAGAAATTGTGCCGTTCATGTTCTGGAAAGATCCTCAATTCTCTCGGGATGATCCAATTCCATGGTGGTGGCATGTGCATGTATACCAGCCTTTGCGTGAGGTCTGGCAACTCGTGAAACAGACACGAGAGGCTGGACTGGGGGAAATTTCACTTTTAGAGTGATTGTTATTTTGATATGACTTATGATGAACGAAGACTCGGAATCATGATTGACTGAGCGATATGTTTTCGGGTTATCTTACTTAGGTGCTGTGTACTTCAAATGTTTCAAATGTTGATGCTTCTGAGAGTTCAAAATGTTTCATTCAGGCACTAGTACATTCCATTGCATCCTCAGTTCTTGTAATACTCGCTTTCAAGTTGTGTCACGGTAGTATTATTTCAACCCTGATCGAACGGAACAAGTAGGAGAGACAGTGCTTCAAGTTTCTATATTCACATAGAGACTTTAGGTCACTCTCTCTTTCTAAGCCTCGACCATACAAGTGTGAAATCATAGCCAGGTAATATTGCAACAAGTTAGTGATCCCAATGTGCGAGGTGAAGACTGTGACGTGGGCTGCATAAACGAGAGGATGATGTTGATTCCTAACTGGGCGGTGGTACGCAGCACTATCTTTAGCATATTTCAGGCTAACTGGGCCTAAGCTCCCGGCCTTCCAAGGTTGTTCCCGTATAAGAACCCCCTTTTCAACAGCTCGTCCATAGATGCGTCCCACGCCGAATGATTTATGTCGAAACGAAAGCAATATTGGACTGCTGCCACCTTCCGAGCTTAAGGACGAGACTAAGAATTGGGTAGGTTCGACCAAATCTCGAAAGGGGAGCATTGGGGCCTTAAAGGCGCTAAACTGAAACGATCTCAGGCTGGAAATGAAGGAGCCACATCGACAAATCATCGAAAGATTAGCGGCAAGTGGGGATCTGACAGCGCCATAGAGATCACCCATCTCCGCTTCTTACAGTAACGATCAGCCTATTCAGCAGCCACTTCAGCTGAACAGTTCATGTCGTGGTGGGGACAATGGCCAAAGCTCCAATATGTTTTTCCACCCCGGTAAATAATAATAAAAAAGATTTGAACCATGTTCACTTCACTTGGCCAAAATACCAAGAGCTCCCCCGGGTAGTGCACGAAACCATGGGAGGCTTTCGGATGCTGTGCTGCAGCAAAGGCGATCGGAATGACGACGATCAACCTGCCCATCCAACCCCATTGGTCCAGCCGCTCCAACCACGACCTGAGACGAAGACTCAAAAGACACCTGAGAATGTCAAACCCGATGTAAATGTCAAGTCCGATTCGAGCTCGACAGACGTGCCCCAGGCGAAGCAGCGTTCCCCAGGAGGAGCAGGGCGTTACTCAGGAGAAGCAGAAACCGGGACCTCGCGATCTATGGAAGGAGGCATATGAAGATCTGGACCCTGAGGACAAGAAATATGTACCCGCAAGCGGCTCTACGTCTCAAGAAGCAATCAATGGTGTTATCGAGGATACAAAAGCCCGTTACACGGAATGGAAGAACGGTGGACTCAGAATCGATGGAAAGAATGGAGGGATCAACATCCGTGACTATACGGAGAGGATCGTAAACGCCGCATTAAAGGCCAGTGACTTGATCTCCATGTTTGTATCGTTTGATCCTACAGGTCATGGTTTGTTTTCCTATTGCTCGATGTATAGAAAATGGCTCACTGATTGCGATTTTAGCATCATCCGCGTGGACGGTGATCTCATTTGGAATGAGTGTAAGGCGCTTCTCAATACATTCATCTTTATCCTGAGAGTTCTACTACTAATTTGAGTCACACATGTGCAGGTCGTTGGGAATTCATTGGACCGTCGTGATGCTATTTTCCAGACGTCCGACTATCTTTCAGAGAAACTCGCCTATTATGCCTTGATCGATGCCAACTATCGAGACCAGGGTGTGGGCAGTGACTACAAGCTTGACGAGACCCTACTCGATGTTTATAAAGCAATCATTCGCTTCACGGTCGATATCAAGAAGGCACAGGATGAGAGCGCAGCATGTATGTCAGCCGTTATTCCTCTCTTATCAAACCACTGAGCAGCCCTCGCTAATTCCTTATAAGCCCGGGTCGCACGAAGTGTGTTTCCACTAACTGACCAGCCCCTTGCACAATTAAAACAAGCCATCACTGAGAAATGTGCCGTGGCAGAAAAATGGACTTACCTGGCCTCGGACCTTGGTAGGATAACTCTGACGTTTTAACAGAGGAATATACTAAAGGAATATAGGCAATCGTAAAGCCGCGGCCATTCAGCTGGCGAGTATTAAAAGTGTCGAGTCCAGAATCTTGAGTACTTGTTTCCTTCATGTCTGATATGCGATAATTACTGAACATTCCCAACAGAGCAGGAGGAAAGAAGCCAGGTAGTCTGGCTGTCAGCTACAGACTACTCTCGTCATCACAGAGAGCTCCAGGACATGCGAACTGGTGACACTGGTAGTTGGCTTCTTGACTCGAAAGAGTACATTGATTGGAAGTATAACTCTGGAGGTCTACTTTGGCTACCTGGAATTTGTAAGTGCCATATCTAGACGCTTACCTATCATCGCCATAACGCATTGCTAATTCCATTTCCTAGCGGGCTGTGGCAAATCTGTTCTTTGGTATTTGAATTTCCCTTCTCGGCAACATTGGAAATAAGAAAAGAAGGACTAATTTTGAGTAGCTCGACAATAATCCAAGACATACAGAAGGAATGTGAAGTGGATGATGCTAAGTATCTTGCTTACTGGTACTTCGAGTTTGGTGACAATAAAACACAAAGTGTCAATAGCATGACCCGATCGCTGGTTCGCCAGCTGAGCAGATCACCACTGCTACTGTCAGTGACCAAACTCTGCCAGGAGTATGAGATCAAAGGAGGTGAACCTGGCTCAAAGGAAATCAAGCGACTTTTCAATGATATGGTATCGAGTATTCCGGGTAACATCTACCTGATCTTTGACGCCTTAGACGAATGCCCAGAGAACGGGGACTCTCAAGAGAGGGAAACACTTCTCCGATTTCTTCAAGAAATTTTGGCGCAACACAGAAACAAAGTTCATATACTCGCTACAAGTCGACTGGAGCAGGATATAAAAGAGGAGCTCGGACCCATTGTGACTTCTGCAATCGATTTGGAAGCTCATCTAGCCGAGGATGTCAAAGTCTTTGTTATGGAAACGATGAAACAATCAAAATTCAAAGGGTTGAGTGCCGATATAAAAGAGCTGATTGAAGAGAAGCTGCTGAACTCCCAAGAGCGGTATGTCATTTTAATTCATATATTGACTCCTTAGGCGTGCGCATATTGCGGCAGCTGCCTACATATCACGTTCATTTCAAATGTTCAAACGCTATTCGGGTCGGTAGAAAGCTTCACTAATTATGGCGAATTAGTCGTTTCCGTTGGGCTGAGCTACAAATGGCCGCGATCAGAAAACTTCACGTCGAGGAGGACATCAAGAAAGCTCTTGATACAATCCCTCGGACGCTAGAGGAAACATACACAAGAATCCTCAATGAGATTGAACCCATGAATGTTCCTTTAGCGCGCAAAATTCTCATGACTATCTGCACCTCGCCTATGGCGCTCAGTCTCGAGACAGTTGCCGATATTGTTGGCCTAAGATCTCGTGATTCAGTCATTGATATTTGTACTACTGGCCTCGTCAGTTCGTTTGATGATAGAGTGCGAGTGGCGCATTTCTCCGTGCAAGAGTTCTTGGTCATTCCGGAAGGGGATTCACACTTGCCACATCATGAGTGCCAATTTTCTGCGATGGATGGATCGAGATTCCTGGCAAAAACCATGGTGGATTGCCTCCTTACGCAAACCACCATTCTGACACGAGAGGAGGCATTGACAAAGGCCTCCTTCCTACACGCAGCCAGATACTGGAATTTTCACGTGGATCGTTTGGATGACAGTGATCCCTTGCACTCCGAATTGCAGCCTAAGATCACGCGACTATTTACCGAGCCCGTGGTTTACTTCAATTGGGTACGTGTATTCAATGACTACTCAGGGTACTTGATTCATTATGACAAGAAGGAATTGCACGACCCAGAGGACCACCCACTTCAAATAGCCTCGAGAATGGGATTTGCCCAAACTGTGGAAGAATTACTCGATCAGGGCGCTGACACGGAAGCCATTGGTGGATCTTCATCCAGTCCATATGCGCTTTGTGTAGCGTCATGGAAAGGACATGAAGCAGTCGTCCAGATACTCTTGGATCGAGGCGCTAATATCAATGTCAGAAAAGACGAATCGTCATCCACAGCACTGATATATGCGTCGAGTGGAGGCCACGAAAGGATTGTGCAGATTCTACTAGATCATGGTGCTGATGTCAATCTCCAAGAATCAGGTTACGGATCAGCTCTCAGATCTGCATCAGTGATGGGGCATGAAGGCGTTGTGAAACTGCTCTTAGATGCTGGTGCTAATATCTCTTGGCAAACATTCCAATCTGGTGCACTTGTAGGTGCGTCGGCTAAAGGAAATGAGACTATTGTCCAGATTATCCTAGATCACATAACGGATATCGATGCATATGGAACGGAATTTCGCAACTCGCTTGAAGTTGCCACCTATTTTGGCCATGCTGAAGTCGTCAAGAAATTGCTGGATCGAGCCACCTATCTCAATGGCCCGAATTCATGTGGTGAATGGGAGGGGAATCCTCCAATTTTTCTTGCGGCAAGCAAGGGCTATGGCACAATCGTACGAATTCTTCTGGAGCGAGGTGCGGATGTGAACGCCCAGTCCGTGGACAGAGGAGCCGCAATTGATATTGCGACGCAACGCGAGGACGAAAGCTTGGTGAAGCTCCTTCTGGACCATGGCGCCGAGATGACAGTTTCGGAAAGATTCCCCAAAAGCCTACTTATCTATGCGATAGAACACGACAATCAAAGACTTGTTGAGATACTCCTGAACGGAGGCGCGAAGATAAACCCCTCAACATCCGAATATTTTCAAACTCCACTGCAAGCTGCATCTCTTCGAGGATCTATGGGTATTATGCAGCTACTACTAGATCGCGCCGCAGATATCAATGCGCTTGGCGGATTTTCCCACCTTGGCGCACTTGGAGAGGCTTGTCGAGAGAGAAAGTGGGAAGCAATTCAGGTACTACTCGATAGAGGCGCGGATATAAATGCCCGGGGAAGTGACGGTTCGACCGTGCTCGCATCTGCGTCATTTTCAGGGGACGAAGAGATCGTGGAGATGATGTTAAATCGAGGCGCCAAAATCGATTGGGAAGGACCGAAGAGCCCAATTCGACAAGCATCAAGCCGAGGACATGCAAACACTGTTCAAATGCTACTAGCACAAGGAGGCGAGGTCAGAATAGAAATGCTGAATGATTCACTCGTCGACGCATCGAGCGAAGGACATGAAGAGGTAGTACGGATACTATTAGAACGAGGCGCCGATGTCAATTGGGCGGGTCCCGGGAGACCGCTTATACTGGCATCACAAAAAGGACACGAAAGGATGGTAAAACTACTGCTGGAAAGGGGTGCTGATGTCAATCAGCTTCATGAAGGTGGAGACAGCGCCCTCATAAATGCATCCATGTATGGGTACGAAGCGATAGTACAGATGCTACTGGAAAATGGTGCAGATGTTAATCAGGTTGAAGGAAGCGGGGAGAGTGCTATCAAAGCTGCATCCACACAAGGCAATGAAAGAATAGTGCAGATGCTACTGCAACAAGGTGCTGATGTCAACCTGCGCGATGAAGAAGACAATAGCGCACTCCAATGTGCTTCTTTTGAAGGTTTCGAAAGCATTGTGCAGATTCTGCTGGATGGAGGCGCTCAGATTGATTGGAAAGGGACAATGGGCAGTGCGCTTCAATTAGCAGCAAGTGAAGGGCACGAAGATATTGTCAAGTTACTGTTGGATCGAGGTGCTGATGTCAATGTGCAAGGAGGGGAGCTTGAAAGTGCAATTCAAGAGGCATCTTCCAACGGATATGAAGAGATGGTGCAACTATTGCGGGATCGAGGTTCTGAACTGAAAGAAGAGTAAAAGTTCAATTCTACTTCTCCAAATGCAATGATCATGCACATGTGGGCAACCCCAGCCCACTTGGCTTGGGCTTGGTAGCCCAGAATATTGCATGAACCTCACACTTTGTCAAACTCTCTCCACTTCAATGCCGGCAGTAAACCCATTTAGTTTGAGATGTAATTAATTGTTTTTTAGATATAATAACTCGAAGACGTTACAAAGACGTGAGATATAATATAATTCATCAAAGTAGCCTATAATTATAAAGAGCCCATGATAGTGTGTAGTTAAGAAGCACACCATACTACCACGCAGACTCAACATAGGTAAGGAAGGCTTCCTGCTGTATAAGGCTCACTGATTTAACTCCATATTTTACATTCAGATCTCAGGCAAACACGAATTCCGTCGATCCCGGCAAATGGTTACGTGGAGACCGAATTCTAGGCGCCAGAATCTCCTTTTACCGATTGGCACTGGCATTTGGTGGTTGTGGCTCCACCGTGGCTGAAGGCACCAAAATAGAACCACACGGCCTGTCGCCTGGGCGATCACAATCATCACATCGTTTTTGTTCTCTCCTCTTCCCTTATACTGATCTCATTTTATCCTTCTCATCCTATCTTTGGAAATTTAATTAATTAAATTCCACTCTTCCCTTGGTTACTCCATTACTTCCAGGGCCGAAACTGAGACACAAAGCCAAGGAAACCGCTGCGCGTCCCCCCCAACATCCGAATCTCTCAAGGCCTCCCCCCATTCTTCCTCTGCAGCCACCTTTTGTCTCGACTGCACCCTATTGACTCCCCCTGTCAATCGCGCACTTCCCCTTCAGGGCTACGATCGTTCTGACTCTCCCTTATCGGAATCTTCGAAAGGGTTGATCCTCGCCCTTGCAGCCTTCTTCTCTCCACCACACAACATGAAATTCGCTCGACCGTCAGGTGGTAGTATGGGGAGGACGAAGAATGCCATCCACTTTGCGCAAGCGTTTATTATCTTTCTTGCCTGGGCGTTAACCATCGGTATCTGGACCAAAGGTGGTAGCGGTATCGATGGACGAACGGTTTGGTACTGGGTCCTGGTACGTATCCTCGATATCGAGTTGTCAGGCCTTCTCTCCACGTCGTGCGGCTGAGCCTGACATGAAACCGCCCCGCTGAACCTTGCCGCTAACGACCATGGAATTAGTGTTGGATCAGTATGCCCGCCTTGATCTACCTAGCAGCAGTCCCCATGTGGCCGCGAGCCCGTCGCTTCGGTAACGTCTACGCTTTCGCCACGGTCGACCTCCTCTACACGATCTTCTGGTTTAGCGCATGGGTGTGTTTGGCCTCATACGTGGCCCAGGGTAAGAGCATTGGAAAGACATCAAGCGACAGCTCTAGCTCCTCTAGCTCGACTTCGAGCTCCAAAAGCCGCCGAGCCGACAAGACTGTTCGCGCAGCTTCCACCACCACCACTGCAGCCACTAGCACCAGCACTGGATCCGGATGCCACAACTGGGCGTATGGTAATGCGACTAAGTGCAACCTCAGCGAGGCCACTACTATTATTGGTGTCGTCATCTTGTACGTGTACTATTCGTCACCTAGCGTCTAAAAGCACTAATACTAATTTGGATAAAATCACAGTATCCTTTTCGCTGTTACCGCTTGGATGTCCATCCGCAATGTGATGCACTTCCGTCGCACAGGCACTCTGCCCGACGCCGTTTCCGACCCCACCTTCGCCGCTCAGTCCAAGGCCGCCTTCTCCTCAAATCCAGCCCACGACTTCGAGGAGGAAGAAGATGATTTCCGATCCAGCCGCGTCGGTGGCATGGGCTCGAGCCGCAGCGACCGCGACGAGGATTACGCCCTTCTAAACCAGAGTGAGATCGATGACTTAGGCAACCCGAACGGCCGGTCCGCAATGCACGGAGCCTACGATCCCACTGCCTCAACTGCTGGAAGCACCATCGGGGACTACAACAGCACACCTTATGGCGGTGCCCACGGCCAACATTACCAGCCCCCATCTGAGGCTTACACACCGTCGGAGTATTCCACGGTGGGCTATGGTCACCGATAGATGGTGTCTTGATTGGAGCTACTGGATGAGGACTGTAGAGGCGTGGATGCCGCTAACGAATACCCCCACAAAACCACTGGGCAACTGCTTTTATTGTGTCCTTGACATGATTACGAAACCGGTGTTGAAGGGCGCATAGTTGAGTGCTTTTTTGGATTCATTTCTCCTGTTGTTTTCTTCATGGATGGGCTTTTGCCTATGTTTTTGTTACTTTTGTGTATGATTGTATGTTCTGGATTGGATGTAGGCAGATAGATTGCATATTCGAATCATGAATACCCTAGCGTGGATACTATATTAGTGACTACTATTGACACTCATCCCATTTATGCTCTACATCAATTTGATTAGTTACTCGAGACTCGAGAGCATAAGACTAAATCATAGGCATGGATGTCACGTGTCAAGCGCGCACATGAAGTTTAATTCTGCCACCGCCTTCCCCTTAGATACTGTGGCCCCTTATCACCACGTGCTGATATGTAACTGTGGACAGGTAAGTGATCACAAAGAGCCAACTCCTAAGCATTGAATACTATTCAACAATAAGTCCCCACTCCCTGGGATAATATTTGAGTCCTGATAATATTACGTATGTCCAAACACACATTCCTCTCAAATGCAATCCATTATGCAAATGGATCACCACTCACCAATTCCACAACCATCGAATCAAACTAACAACACACCCAGGTTACCACGGACCAAAGTCCAACAACCACCAAAATGGCCAGCGAAATCGACCTCTTCACACAATACAGTCTCTACATGGACCCTGCCTCAAAAGCCATCTCCCATCCAGGCTCATTGCCCTCCCAATCCCAATCAACAGCCATCACAAACGAACTAAACGAACTGAACACCCTTCACCGTACCCTCCTCTCCCTCGATGGCCCAGGCATTCCCCCGCCACCTCTTCCCGTGAACCCTAAGCGCGCAGCCCAAGTTGCTAAGCTCCGCGACACTGGTAACGCCGCATACCGCAAAAACAACTACGATGAGGCAATCAGACTATACACCTTTGCAATTGACATGTCTCTCTCACGACCGGGCTGGGAACCCGTCGCACTTGCACGGGAGGAATTGGCTGGACTATTTGGCAACCGCGCGCAGGCCTATATGGGTGTGCAGGCGTGGCCCGAGGGATTGGTTGATGCGAAGGCTAGTGTTGATTCGAAGCCTGTGGGCAATGTTAAGGCTTGGTGGAGGATTGGAAAGTGCTTAGCGGAGATGGGACGCTATGATGAGGCTAAGACCTTTTTGAGTAAGGCTTTGGAAATTGAGGGGAGAGTTTCTGAAGGTGGCAAGGAACTGGTGGGCTTGTTGGGGGATGTTGAGGCGGCTTTGCAGCGCAGAGCTTAGCTGTGAATGCCGTGTTGGTGGTTATGTGTGCATGGATTGAGTTGAGTGGTAGAATGGTGATGTATCGTTTTGGTTCTCTTCTTTGCATACTGTTGGAGAGTTTCTCTGTCGGACTATGATTCCCTAGTTATTGTTTTGGCGTTATGGGCGAATTGATATCTTTCATGTTCCAATTGGCCGACACATTCAATGGAGCAAGCTTGAGCTTCATACTCTTGTATTTGGCACACCTCTGTAGTCTCTTCTCTCCATTTCCATCTCAAATCTATAAGATGTAGCAAAGAGCATATAATTGACTTCTTATGACCTGTAAAAGGCCACTGATGCCTGAATGCCAAGGTGTCTATATGTCCCTGTTCCAATTCAACCAATCAAATGAATTGAATATCTACCTCATTCCCGGTGATATTGACCGCTCTCCCCTGTTTCCATAATACTAATCTTCTAATCTCTTCCAAGGATCTCTATCAAGTACAGTGACACAATGTATGCTCGTATGGTCACCCCCGCTTCACCCCACATTCGGCAGCTATTCCTCCGCCCTCCGTCTACATTATTTCCGTCTGTATCCTCTCGCTCTTCTCTCAATTCTCTCCCAAGTCTTCACTACTCAAAACGCACAATGTCTTCTGCCCCCGCCAAGAAGGAGTTCCTCTGCATCCTCCCGGATAAGCCTGGTGCGCAGGCAAAGCGCATTGAGGTCCGGCCGTAAGTTTACCCCATGCCGCTTCTCGGACAACCGGAACTAATGCTTCTCAGAGCTCACCTTGAGGGTGTGAAGCCCCTTGTTGCTTCCGGTCACATTGTTGCTGGTGGTAAGTTACATTCATCTATTTGGTCTGGTTTATCGAGATCAGACCCAATTTCCTACTTCGTGTTGCCGGGTTATACCTCTACCGAGGTCTAGAAGTTTCATACTGATCTGGTTGTGTAGGCGCTATGCTCAACTCTCACCCCGCTGAGGGCGAGTCTATGTCTTTCAAGGGTAGCATGATGCTCGCCGTTGCTGAGAGCGAGGCTGAGGTTCGTGCCCTCCTTGAGAACGACATCTACGCTCGCTCTGGTGTTTGGGATCTCGAGAACTCTCAGATCATTCCGGCATGTTAAAACAAATTCCTAATGCCGAACTGGAGTTGTACTTTTGCTAACTACTCCGGATATAGTTCAAGTCTGCTGTTCGTCAGCAGCTGTAAGTTGTGGAGGAGATGAGAAATGAGAAATGAACTGTCATATCCGGCATTTTAATGTCGCTACATAGATCTTGTCTTATTATTTCAATTTGATTTGTCTCAAGTATAGCTTCGCCTAACTTGCAAACCCCTTTCGAGTCTGTAGGCAGCATCCGGCTTCCTTGTAAACCAATCATATTCATCAATCACTGCTCTTACGTTTTCTTCGAGCGAGAGGAACCCTATTCGGAGCTTGCAACTGAAATCCCACATGAGGGGTAATGGGATAGACTCACCCTGGTCCCTGAAGAAGAGTGGAAGCCATCGCATGATGACGGGACGGACCTTTCCAGAGCATGGGAAAGATGTTCCACGAAGCTTATGTGCCGAGACCCTGCATCGACGTCCCGTCTAGTGTAAGTTCAAACCTTGGAAGGTTTGTTCAAACGTTTTCATCGAATTTTGATGAAGCATTCGATGTGACTAGGGGCTCAGATAGCAGACCAATGATTTACTTGGGACGAATGCAATTCCAAGTTATTGGGCAGTGTCTGGTTTCCCATCCCGTGGTAGAGTGATTTGAACACTGACGACGACTGTCCATAGTGCAGAGCTCTTCATATGACCCTTTTACCCTTATCTTGAATTTGTCACCTTGATATGACGGTTGGTTTGTCGTACATCACTTCGGAGCAAAGCTAAGACATCTTTTTCTCATTCTCTTCAAATTTTCTCCTTCATGCCATCCCCGGAGAAGAAACCTACGATCCGATTTTATCTCCACCAGACCATTATACGCGATGACAATTATCTTCAATGCTACCTTGATCTTAAAGCTTTTTGGAATATCAACCGAACATTTCATGCCACTTAGGCAGAGGCTTGTTCCAGTCAATATCGAAGTAGCGTGAGCGTCCCAGAGATCATTCAAGCAGTTGGGTACTTTGGATGAGCAACAAATCGTCGAGAACGTGTTGATACTGAGGGATCGGAGAAGAGCCAAATATTCTCCTAGACCACCATATCTGCCCAGGCATCATGCGCATCAGGTCTGTTCATTCCAACATCATGCATCAGACCATATTCCGAGACATTACAAGTTCCACTTTAATACCCCGGGTTCCCTTTCGGGTCATTAAAACCGTCATGGTAGCCGACTCGAACGCGCAACGTGGAGGGCATCGGAGAGAAAACGTCTTTCTTGTGGGACATTTGATGATTCCAATCCGCCTCGGCGCCATGGATTGGAATGGCACTCCAAGTTAAGCCGCACGAGTACGGGTTGTCTATAAATATGCCTTCGCCCTCGCCATATACCTCCCATATCTGAACTTCCACGGTGAACCAGAGTATTGACAACGCAAAGCAAACCCACCAACGAACCATTCACAATGCGACCTGCTGTCATTCTTTCCATGATCTTTGCAGCTTTTGCTGTTGCCGCTCCGGCTCAAGATCCATCTGAAGCCATTCAGTCGACTGATGAGGCCATTGATAAAGAATGGTCCAGTGTTTTCGAGGATATTACTATCGATGATAAGTGCAAGCCAGCTTATTATCCTTGCGTTCTTGTAAGTCTTCATATTCCCGTCACTGATGATCCCTGCTTCGAGTAGCCCTACATCCCGAGAATGATCATCTTCCAGCATATATGCTGAATCGTCCACTAACCTTGGAATTCAACAATTGTAGGCTTGCCGGCTGCTGACGCCCACCATTAGAGAAATATGCGAGCGCGTAAGTATTGAAATATCAAAGGCTGCAATTCTGAGTCCTAACATTTTCCATAGGGTTGCAATCATCTGTGCAGCTAAATCCCTATCAGGGTAGCCAAATAGCATCAGTTCTTAGTTCACTTGCACTTACATTGCTTGATGGTATTAGGCACTCTGCTATGCAGACCCTTCTTACGGCTATTTTGTCGCATCTGAGCTCTCGGGCTAGCAAGAGAGGCCAGTGTCATTGGGACCCTGGAATCATTATGTGATAAACAATCATTTAGTCCCGAATGAATCAAATATTCTTGATTGGTGGATTTGGCATGCTATTTCAGTCAACTAGTATTTGATATTTAGTAGCATGTAAGTTTCACTGCTACCAGGATCAGCCACACACTAAGTTGTATATTGAAGGTTGAGGCGCCCGTAACCTATACTCTGACGCCACAAATCTTGGTAGACCTTCAACAAACTCTCGGAGCTGGGACCTAACCAAAATTTTGATCTCATCCAAGTCCTTTCAGGATAGTGCTATCTATCTTGCGAACACACTATTGCCCATGCCCAGTGGACTTGGTGAATGGAATTGGCTTCCATAGAGCCATGCGTCCCATATGCCAAAATGCATCTTGCCAGGTATTCCAGAAGTGGAATCCCCAAGGTAAGAATCGAGTCACATAAACAGCTCCAATATCATCAAGTGCTTCCTGTAGTCGTCTGGTATCCGTGAAAAGAACATCATACTGTCCGTATGATAGAAATAGTCCACGGGTGAGGAGATCGGGGTTTGCAGCAGCCATAGATGCATTCACATAACCACTCAATGCAGGAGGATCGTTTTCAGAATTCGTAGCTGGTCCGCCAGACATAATGCCATAGTAGCCGAAGTAGGAGGTGTAGTTGATGTAGAATTCATAGGTCAAGAAAGAACCTTGTGAGAGACCGGCGAATGCGCGTCCACTGGAATCATTGCTTACCCGATATGTCGATTCAATGTGAGGGAAGAGGTACTTGCTGTATAGTGATGCAATTGTTGCAGAGTCGGGATAGTTTCGTAGGTAAAGAGCGTCAGGATTGGTCGTATTGGCAATAATGCCATACCAAGTTGGCATTACTACTACTGTGGGCTCCATGTGGCCGTCACCGATGAGGCGATCCAACATGTTCGAGACATAGGCTTGATTCTGCCAATCGCCTGCTGCTCCATTTCCACCATGGGAGAGGTAAAGTAGAGGGTACTTCTTGGTAGTGTCGTTGGCGTTGTAACCCACGGGGAGATACACGACATAATCATGAATGCCCGGCGAGGGGCTTATGGAGCCCGGTGATCTGTATGTCTCGATCTTGAGAGTGCCCTTGCTAGCATTGTTTCCATACGGTAGTGCGTAGTCTTGATCAATGTTTTGATCCGGATAATATTGGAATTCATGATGGTATGGGACCTGAAACGTGGAGACTAGCTCGGAACCTGGCACAGTCTCAAATGGTGGATTTGTCGGATCCGTGATTTCTTGACCGGTTGTGGTGTTGCACAGGCTGGGATGAGCACAGTCCAGCAAGAACGAATACTGGAATGTACCACTGAAAAATGGTCTTGTCCAGGTGAACTCGCCGGGTCCGGTCTTATTCATTTCATAGTATGATCCGTCTTGGGGGTCTCGTGGAAAGTCCCCGGGCTT
The DNA here is from genome assembly GCA_039634405.1 of Penicillium herquei. Classification (NCBI taxonomy): domain Eukaryota; kingdom Fungi; phylum Ascomycota; class Eurotiomycetes; order Eurotiales; family Aspergillaceae; genus Penicillium; species Penicillium herquei. The sequence goes on from CP098388.1 coordinate 7,443,379, forward strand.
GTACTCGCTCAGATCGAAGTCCGACCAGGACCAGAAGGAAGTGGAGTACTGGTCAGTCAAGTGTGGTAGACTTGCAATGGTGACACTGTCGACATTTGTATTCTGATAAGTGATGGTGACTTCGTATCCAGTTGGACCTTGGTCTGTCCTAGTCACAGTCACTGCACCCAAGGCGAGGCTGGCGAACAGCGAAGCAACGGAGAGTAGACTGGACATCATGATGGGCAAATGATGTACCATAATAGTTTTGAGCCAAGCTGAACCTGTCAAACGTCAAGGATATGGGGGATTAGACCCCTTTTAAGCGGCGCACCAAGGCAAAAATCTCGGTTGTTTCTCAATTTTCCACCTTCGCTTCCATCGGCATTAATGAGCAACTCAAGCTGAAATAGTCAGGATCCGGTGGAAATTCCTTCATTTGGTTCCGAGAAACCGACATCTTTGCAGATCAATATCTAGATTTGACGATAATTGGCGCAACAAACCGACAAGAGGAGAATCCTGCAATCTATTCCCACTTAGCTGGCATAGAGAGAGCACTGACAATGTGGGGAAATGTGGCGGGGTCAAGACTACATCATAAGATCTTCCAAGTTATTAAAAATAGTTGAGCTTCATTGAAAAAAGAGTAAGAATATCTCACCAAAACAAAGTGTTCGCTTCATAATCAAGCGATACAAGGTTAAGAATAAAAGTACATGACCACGTACAAGATCCGAGCCTTCGAAGTATCATCATTCCAGTCACTTGCGCAGAGTAGGAGCCTCATTCATCCAATTCATCCACTGCCAGAAGAGTTGATATTTTCGGAGCAAAACCCCACCTTAATTGTTTTCAGACGGCTTGGAAATTGCAACCATCCTTTCCAATCTCAGAGGAGCCATACTCATATTCACAGTGAACAATCACCGTCAGTTTGGATTCATAGTTCTCCAAAGACCCATCGGGTCAGGGCCAAGTAAAGTGCGATCCATCTCCCGAAACCTGAGAGTCTCCAACTGTGTTTCCAGCTTTTGCATGTAAGGATGGTAGGCCTGTGCTTTCTTAGCTAAATTGCGGGCAAGATCCACGGCAAAGTCGCCTCCTTCCGCGATAAGGGGGCCTAGAACGCCTTCATGTTGAGACTTGCTGGTGTATGTGTAGGCCACATATCGATAGAGTAACTTTCGAGCTGGATTTTTCTTGCTGGGGGATAGGGTTGAATCGTAGACAAGACGAATGGCATTGGCGAGGGGTGTGAAGAATGAATCGGACGGTTCTTTGGATTCTAGGAGAACCTGCTTGAGATGCTGGTAGGCTAGATCTTCAAGTTCAGAGAAAAGATATTGATGGGCGAAGCAGTACACCTTGGCGTGTAGGAGAGCGATATTGCCAAGGCACTCATCGGAGACGCTCTGACGCTCATTCGACGGCTCGGCAACGGTTTCTTCCTCCGTCTCAGGAGTCAGATACGAGCTAGCTTGTGACCATCGACCTGATAGAGCTACTGGGCGCTCCAAAGGGCGCTCATTGTTGGCTTGCTCACGCCTCAAATCCGAGGAGGGTTGCTCACGAGTCCGGTGTGAACGTTGGGCAAACATCCTCGCAAATGCTGTATTATGAACTGGTTAGGTAACAAAGAACGTATATATGGTGGGATAGTTGTGCTTACCATTTCCTCTGACAATTGGCACGCTCTCGTCAAATTCCTCGAGAACCTCTTCGTCTTCTTTTTCATCTTCTTTATCTTCCTCGGGAACTGCATCCTGACGAGGGACATAGTAGGTCCCAGTGTAGAGGTAGTTTAAGACGCATTGAATCGTCTCTTCGTCAAAATCGGTCCAATCAATGACTTTGTTGACTTCGTTATTCATCCATCGTTCCTGCACGCGTGCCTGCAGAACTGGGGAGTTGCTGGATGAGAGCACTCCTGGATGGATGTAGTGGACTTTTTTCTCCGAGCCAACAAGGGCTTGGAGTGGGCAGTCTTTGAAGATGCTATGTCAAGGTGAGCTTCACTTGCACCGCAGGATTATGATGCAGCTAATACACGTACTTGGGGAGTGGGTGAGAGTTCTTTGACGGGTCCATTGTTCACGGACCGGTCGAGAGATGAGGGCTTGATAGTTGAGTTGAAAGGGCAGTTAGAAGTGGTTGGTACAAGAGGAGTTGGATGAAAAGAGGTCTGAATGGTGGGGAGTCTTAATGTGTAGGATTCCGCTTAGTCGTTACGCTTAGTCGTTACGCTTAGTCGTCAGACGTCTGTTAGAACAGACGATAGACGGCTCTTTAGACATGCCTTGAGCACAGCTTGGCACCTGCTGATGCTACTGGCGCTTTCATATTCACGGTACCTATGGACTCACGATCTTCTTTTCTGAAAAAGAGAAATTCAATCCGAAGCCTGATATTTACAGAGTTGCAGGTATAGCCAGCAATATTGTGTTTATGGGGGCGATGAAAAACATGGCGAGCAGTTTCCTTCTTCACATCTTCGCAATACCATCTCTCACTCCAACTCACGTGTTCACAAGATACCCTAAGCTTTCATCCTTCCCTTTCGACCTTTCGCCCCTGCCAGCCTTGTCATCAGTGGCAGGCATAAGTAGTGCATGCTGTTGTGAGTCAATTTCCATCTCCCTTCAAATATGAACTTCGTCTAACCTAGTTTGACTTCATAGCACTGAAATTACATTCCACATTTCTGTCGAGATCGGGACAATTCACTCAAATCAAGTCGGCTCAAGATGTTGGCAGACACACCTTCATTAGAACATGATTCCTGAAGGAATCCCACTGTGAATAAGGCATCTTTAGCTTAATGACAACACTACTCACACTGCACTCGCAAAATCTGAAATATATCGATAATCCCATCTGGGTTTAGGACAACGAGCAATATGAACCTGGGTCCGAGATGTCCTCGACAGGGAGACAAAAATGCAACATACGAGATCAGCGAATAAATATTTCATATACATGGACCTCGGAAGCTGATATCTGGGCACATACCAAAAGGCCAAAGAGTTTGAAGGGAAACGCTAAAAATTAGTTCATCTATCAGAATTCCTTACGCTGATTCTGCATTTCTGGGCCGGACTAGCTGCTAGTACTGAGCTGGGATTCCGAGTCCAAATTTGATCAAATGCATCCAGATACAATCTAGCACAAAATTCCGACCAAGGATCACACACTTCCATCTATGGTAAATATCCATAATTTGGTTGTGGAAAAATTATAATCTCATTTATGACAGTTTAGGCTCGGCTCGATTTTTCTACTTCTTCCTCTGAACTACAGCTACCTTTAGCATTACTCGTGTGATCTGTAACAGCTACAACCTATTTGTTGAAGACATGACTACGATTTATTTCACTTCACTCCCCACGGAGATTCATTTCATGATCTCAGACTTCCTCGAATACCTGGAAGATGTCAATAACCTAGTACAAACCTGCCGTTTGTTCTACTTGCGACTCAATAATTCTCTTTACCGACGAATCGTTCGAGATATCATGGACCCTGTTGACAAATATCGGGTCAAGGGCACACGCATAAATGAAAAGATCACTATTCTGCACCGGGCAGCAGCAAATGGGAATCACAACTCTGTCCGTCGTTTACTTCAGGCTGGTATCCCAGCTGACCCTGTCCACGACACTCTGCATCCGGTTATGCTAGCTGCGTATTATGATCATACGGAAACAGTTCGCACGTTTCTGGAGTACGGGGTTGACCCTAATCCACCGACCGGGTTCGATATTCCGAGAGATGTGGCCAATAACCCTTTGAATGAGGCTGCATACCATGGGTATGAGTCGCTGGTCAAACTGCTAATTGATCATGGCGTTCCTCTAGAATTTGGTCCAGAGAATGGTACTGTCTGGCAGCCTTTGTATATGGCAGTCACAAATGGGCATATCGGGGTGGCAAAACTACTGCTTGAAAAAGGTGTGAGCCCATTAACACCGAATTACAAACTGGGAGAAGAGGTCCCAAGATCCAACGCACTGTTAGCAAGTGGCAGTTTCAAAATGCTGCAAGTCTTACTTGAGAAAGTCGAGCATCCGGAATTGGTACCTTTTGCAGAACCTGATGGCCTCCTACCAAATTTTGCCAGGCGAAGGCTAGATCTACCACTGGTCAAATTCCTTTACAGCTATGCAACGTCTCCTGAGATGCAAGTCACCTTCATGCCAAACTCCGGGCGCCTGTGGCTCCATCCTGAATGTGACAGCGATATTTTCTCCCAATTTGCCTACACAGCTGGCTCAAAACCTGAGATCGCTCAATTTCTACTGGATCAGATTGATATTGATGGCATTATAGGATGTCAGTACATAAGACCTATCATTTGTCTTATGCATGGTGCTGCACGTATGGGCGATGAAAGGCTATTATCAAAATTGTTACAGGTTAATCGGATGCAAAAAACGCCCTTCGTTAATGAAAGAGATTGGGGAATCATCTTGAGTCGCATTATGGAGAAGAGTATCCGTTATAATAAAATGGGTACACTTACGCTGCTTCTAATGCATGGGGCAAATGCGGATGGGACTGATATACGGAGTAATCATGCTGCGATCCACGAGCACTTTTCACCTTATCGAAAGGCTCTCAAAAGAGGGCTCTTTGATATTGCGGATCTCCTTCTCAACTACGGAGCTAACCCATTCCGCGATGGAGTGGAACCTGGCATTCTGTTCAATGCTGATAATTCAAGGGTCCAATTGCCACGGGCACTACCTTACCTTGAGAGGGCAGCATGCTCATTTGGGATGGATCTGAGGACTGCACTGTTCCGTGTCCGAGTCAGGAATAACCCTACGATCTATCGTATACACGGAGTGATAGCTATAGCGGCAAGTTACGGCAAGGAGATCTTTAATAGAATACGCGATTATGTAGAGCCCGGGGTGCCTCTACAGCCAGGTAACTTGCTTCATGAAAAGGCAATGGTGATAGCAGCTGAACACGGTCATATTCCTCTTCTTGAACAATTTCTCGAAGCTGGCTTCCGTCCCAATGACTTGCATGAGCGTAATTCCTGCCTCGCTGCTGTGGCTATATCGAGGTCGATAGATTTCACAGCGAAGCAGAAGACAATCGACTTCCTACTTGAAAACGGAGAAGATATTAACCGGAAGTCTGGTTTGAAGTCGCTTACTCCACTGATGTGGACAATTAAACGGAAAACAGACCTGGGCGTGGATTCAAAAGATGATGAGAATGATGAAAAAGTTGCACGACTGCTTTTGGAAAAGGGTGCCAACTCATTTCGGAGAGGTAATAGATTCAAGCTTGAGGAATGCGCGCTGTACAGGGCAGCGTACTTTGATAATTTACCTCTGATGAAAGTCATTCTTCAATTTCTTCAAGAGAAAGACATCCCCTTTGATCGGCTAAAATACATTATTGAAAAGGCAGTTGTCCGGACAAATGATTGGAGAATTGCTAAAGTTCTATGGCGTTGGTACTGGTCTAGGAAGTATGCAAATATTTCATGATTGTACCTAAGTATAATGTTAGATGTTCGCACTTCAAGTTTAGCTTCAAGTTGAAGCACTGACATTATCTTGTGATGGACTGGATAAGAAGTCAAGAAAAATATCAGGACCCTTGAAGTTGAATTTGAAGGCCAGAGAAGGGCTCCTTGCACTGTATAAATAAACGGTTAGATCAATATAGTAATCTACAGGAACCTGCCGGGGACTACCACCACCGACGTCGCCGCATACATGCGCACTCTCCAGATCGAACAGACAAAGCAAGGATGACAGAACATCTGAAATGGCAAAGACCCATGAGAGCCCGAACGCCTTACATATATGGTTTCACATACCAGCCACATGAAAAAAAGGGAATAAAAATCAAAAGACATTAAAAAATAAACGCCACCCTCCAGCCATAACCGGAACACCGTCACCACGGACATAGAAACCGCTTAAAACGGAGCCCATGCAACGCGACAGGCGAGAAGAACCATGCTGAAGATTGAAGTTATGTACATGCATCACATCGTCTCATTGAAATCCCCATCCAAAATCCACCACATTAAGCCTTACCCGCCATGGCTCCAGGTGTGTGATAGCCAGAGCCGTGGGGGGTGTGAGCACCCATTGCGATATGGCCTGTATTAGGTGTGCTCGGGGTACCAGAATTGGAGTAGATGGTAGCTCCATTGAGATTTGGGGTTTGTTGGGCCATCTGGTACGTCAAAGCAGGCATTTTTCCATTCAAACCCCAGATTTGGCCTGAGTATTTGCTTGGGTCAATGCTTCCATTGAACACCACTTGGCGCATCTTCCAGTAAACCTCACCAGTAACCAGAGAATCAGAACCTGCTTGATGAGCAATTCCAACACGCTTAATTCCCAATTCATCGGCAATATCTTGAAGGCCCGACTTTTGACCCAAATTCGCCAGGATCTGAACAGCAGTAGGGGTAAGAGGTGAGTCGTTGACAGCTTGGTTGCGACCTGCGTGTTTCATGAGGTACTTGATGTCGTAAAGAGACGGGAAGAAGATGTGCATGAGCTTGTGGAAGTCTTCCTCATTCTCAGGCAGTGGAGAACAGAGCATAAGCTTCATCAGATAGCCGAAATCATAACCAGAGTGAAACGAGACCCAGTGAACATCATCCAATAAAACAAGACCGGAACTGATCAGCAAAGATCCGAACTCAAAGGGATCGATGCCGTTCTTATTGTGCATGCTGAAATCGATACCGGACTTTGCGAGCATGGCTGTGGAGTCTTGCGCGTACATGTCGTCCTCCAGCGAGAAACAGAAGTTGAATTGCCAAGTGCACGGGACAGGGGACATCGCATTTCCAAGCGGTTGGCCATTAGCATCTGTAGCTGTAGCAGGAACAACCTCTCCATCTTCGTCAAAAAGTGTAATGCCCAACTGGATCATCTTTAGCAGGTCAATGTTACATCGGAGGGTCTGGTAGTGGTAGTCTGCTTTGTTGGAGAAGGATCCGATCGGTCGAGCGACAATTCCGGGAAACTCAGTATCCTATAAAATAAGTCAGCGCCGTGCATATGATAACGTCAAAGATTCATGGTCCCAGCGGGATATTGCAAAGTCATCCTTACCATGCTGATGTATGGGTACTTGTCCACCAATGATCTTAACACAGCCATTTCCTGAGCGAGATTATGCCGCCACACATCGCGAATCCGTGATTTTGCCATTCCAGCTTTTGATTCCAGTGCTAATCGTCCATCATGACCTTGGTGTAGTTGCTGTTGTTGCATTTGTGCGCCCCGCGCGAATCCCATCTGTGCCGCATGGCTTGCGAGTCCAGTACCGCCGGCATCAGCGCCCGCAAACCCCGCCACAGACATACCATTCGCAACACCAGCGCCAGACAGTGTAAACGGATTAATATTCGTATTGGGGTTGCCGGCGAACCCAGGGTGGCCACCAAGTGAAGGGGGCGGAAGAGCAGAGTTCGCAGATTGAGCGTGAGGATGTTGGGATTGAAGATGAGCTTGTTGTAAATTGTATGGACCACCAAGACCCGAAGGGCCGTATCTGCCAACGGGGGGCGGCATTGTTGATAGCTTGTTTGTGTCGAGGTGTGGGTGTGGAGAGTTATCAGTTTGTTCGAGGGAGAGAGGAGCTCCAGCCTTACCGTATTAGGCTTAGTGCGGGTAGCCGTTCTGCCAAGCCCACCGCTCCGGCTCATCTCTCAACTCACTCTTGGTGTCAAGACGACAAGTCGAATTCCACTCCGAGTCTCCTTCTCCTCTACTTTGTCCACTCCAGTCCAATCACAATGGCTGCACGCAACCCTACCGGATTTGACCTCAAGCAGTTCAAGGCCGCTGCTTCGCCTTCTTCTATCTACGCTAAGCGGGATCCCTGGGCGCGCAAGTACGTTTCCCTCCTCTCGGTTTGCAACGCATTGTGCTCCATATACTGACCAAATACAGCGAGACCTGGCGTTACACCGGTCCCTTCAGCCGCTGGAACCGCTTCAAGGGCCTTTTCCCCGGTCTTGGTATTGCTACCGTCGCTTTCACTGCCTACTGCGCCTACGAGCACTTCTTCCTCCAAGATGACCACCACCACGGTGATGCCCACCACGGCGAGGGTCACCACTAAACAAGGGCACTGCTATTACTATGACTGATGCTTTTCTTGCCCGGAAAGCAGTCGAGCGAAGGAGGACGGATACCCCAGCGGACGAGAGATGCCCATCTCCTCTCGTCCAGCTAAAGACATAAAATCGGGAGTTTCGACAAAGCCGCTGTGACCTGAGCACTTCGAGAAGCAATTGTGGTGTTTTATGGATCTGTAGCTCTCTCCAATGTGGGTTGAGCTTGCAGTCGGCGCTTTTGGGTTGATTTTCGAATGTATATAGCCTATGTTCAATTACTAAAGATGTCTTCTTATTGGTTCAAATGGTCCCTCCGATTTACATGCCCGGATATCTCTAGAACATGAAGAAATTCTTTCAAAGGATGGACAGACTACTGGGAGATTTTTTGAAATGGTAACGTTTTTATTTTTGGGGATGGAAAGCTATATGCCCCCGGGTTCTATTTGTGTAACATGAAATCGTAAATAACATCCCAACATGGACGATACACTTCTATAAATCAACCAGCTCTCAAGCTTACTGCTGATCCTCAAAGACCAAGGAAACACCATCATCACCAGCTGTGACAATACGCTTGCCGTCGAATCCTTGAACGAAGCCCATAATACCACCAGCTTGTTCACCATCCTCGTTCTCAGTGGCAGCCAAGTGACCCTTCCACTCCTTCAGCAAGCCGTGGCCAGCAGCGGCGGTACCACCACGTGCGTCCCAGCGACGAACAACACCATCCAAGCCAACAGAGGTCAGCATCCAAGACTGTCCTTGGGCAGAACCGGATGCAAGCGGGCCCGCACGGGGCGCAGCTGCGGGAGCCCGGCTCTGCAGGAACTCCACCTTGACGACAGCACTACCTTCGTGGGCCTCCTTGATGTGGCGACGAACGGCAAATCGGTGAGCCGCATCATAAAGCGCAATAGAACCATCGACTGAGCCCGCAGCCAGAAGGGTAAGTGGGGGCTGGGAGAAAGACAAAGTCTCAATACCATCTGACTGAGCCTGCAGCGCAGCGAGAATAGTTCCGGCAGCAGAAGCAGTAGCGGATTGAGTTGCACCCTTGCCCTTTCCAGCTGGGGCCGCACCAGCCAGTCGAGGAAGACCGACAATCTTAATGTGACCCTCAGCACCACCAACGGCCGCAATACCACCACCAGGAGAAACAGTGACTGAGTACAGACCACCATCAACAGCGAAACGCTGGTCCTCCGCGGTCAAACCGACAACGGCATTAGTACCAGGAGATCCGGCGATTCCAGCTGCAGCCGCAGCACCAAATACATCGTAAACGTAGAAGCTTCCATCCTCCGATACTGTGGCGAGCAGGTTTCCATCAGGTGTCCAAGCACCGGCTGTACAAGAGGCAGTGTGCTGGAAGAAAGTCTGGATAATGGAGATAGGCTGAGAATCGGTGTGATCGATGCGGAAAACCCAGGCGGAACCATCGTTCGCGCCCAAAGCGACAACATTGCGCTTCTCTTCACTGCCGGCCTGGTAAGGACAGACAGAGATCCAGTTGATTTCCTCGACCTCCTGTGCCTCCGCGACAAAGTCCCAGCCGAATCCGGTCTTGTCGGGGGTGGAATCGCGCCATGCGCGGAGCTTTCCATCTAGGCCGGCAGTGATGGCGTACTCACCAGCGGGCTCGGTGAAAGCAACAGCATTGACTGTGTCGGAGTGTCCGTCGAGCTTGGCAAGAGGGTTCAAGGCCTCGCGCTCACGGGGCTGGGGGTTTGATTCGTAGCTCTGGGGGAGAACGGGGCGCTCGGCGGGGGTCGAGTCGAAGATGTAGGAGGTATCATCACCAGCGCCGGTGATCACGATATTGTTGTGCACGGGGTGCTGGGCGACACAGAAGACAGAGTCGTTGTGTGAGTCGAAGTGAGCAGATGAGTCGTTCTGGAAGCTCATGTGTTCTTCGTAGGTCATTTGCTCGTCCTCATCTTCGCCCTCCAACTCCATGGGGTGGTCCTCATCACGCTGGAAGACCTCATCGACCTCATCAGCGCCGACGTAGGCGTCCTCGTCGCGAAATTCCTCGGCGGACATTGTATAGGATGTGATTTAGGAAGGCGCAGATGTATGAGGGATTGTTGCTCAGTTTTCTTTCAAACAGCTTTTGTGCTGAATGAGTCTTGATTTTATGACAATATCAGATGATTCCCGGGAATAATTATATTAGGAGGACAAGAATGTCGGAGAATTGTCCTGATAGCTGTAGATATTTTTTTCCAACTTGCCCCCGCTTAGAAATCGAAATCTTATCATCCCCCGCAGAAACAAACAGTGCAAACATCCCAGACTATAACTTAGGGCTTTCATACAACAAGTTATAGTCAAGGGTCCAGACGACCTTATTTCTGAGTTTTTGTCCCTGAAATAAGGACCTCCTGACCCGTATTAGTACTGATTAAAGGTGATATCCTGGTATGGGTATTTGGGCAGTCTACAATATCTTGTGAGGAAACGCTGACCCTGGAAGACATATCCGTATCAGGGTAAGCACCATTCAGTGAACCACAAAATGAGAACCAATGCTCCCTTAAATTTTTAAAAAAAGAAGTCCAAGCATCTGATCTGCCCTGCTGGCCTAGTGGTTAAGCGGCTGGCGACCCTCCTGGGGACAAAAGTATCGATTGGGTCTGCTGGGGCCCTTTCGGTGGCAGATCAAGTACCAGAGGGCGGGTGGGAATCCTAGCTTCGGCTAGGGGCAATCTTTTTTTAAATTTTTAATATTTTTACCCATGATACATCTTTGCCTCCTCTATCCCTAGGGATTTTTGGGATTCTAAAATAAAAAGAATTGAGCAAGATGGAAAGGATTCTGTGGTGAGGGTGGAAGTACCTTTACTACGTCAGGCAGTCGGCCATGTGGTTTTTGATTTTGAAAGCCTGGAGTTCGACTCCAGGTCTTGTTGAATTTCTTTTTCTCCAGGATCTTATGTCCGACTCTACATATGTAATTCATCCAGTATGCTCTGATCTCATGTTGATTCAACTGCTTGGTTGCGTGGACCGTGGCTACTTCCGGCTGAACTTGTACTTTTACGGATGCTTGGATCCGAAAGTCTATGGGGAAAGGGCTAACATGCGTGGAAAGAGGCTCATACCCTAGCCCTGGAGGTAGGGATAAACCCATTAGTTATTGGAAACACTGCAAATATTTGCCAAGTATAGTACGTATACTGCGTGGTATCCAGTTCCATAAGGATGGTGGTTCAACTCGATTGACGGTGCACATCGTGTAGAGTATCCATCATCACCGTGAGTCAAGACCTGTCAGTGACTACCCATATAGATCCACCTTTTTCACGAGTCCGAATCAAGATTCCGGGGCGTTGAGGGGTTCGCGTTTTGTCGTGATGGTTTTTCGGAGTACCAAGGCAATACTGGCCCAAGTCCTGGTCCTTGTAAATGGATTGCTCAACCACCTGGGCAACTCACTGATGCGTCGACGGATCGTCCGATGAATGAATATGGATGCCTCATGCGGAGTTGAAAGAATACAGAATCTAGAACCACAATATTCAAATGAAGAGATTGAAATACTCAAAACTTGCTCTAGATCTAAATTCAAGAATTTAATTACATATCACAAGAACTCGGACCACAGATGCTATAACCACCAAGACTCCCAAGTTCGGAAGTAGCATGACCAACACGACTTCTCAACTGCAAAAATGCAAACTCCATGGATGCGATAACTAGTACGCTCTCCTTACAGCTTTGCACCAGCCTTTCTCCGTGCCTCCTTCTCCTGATCCCGAAGCATTCTCCGCAAGATCTTTCCACTTGGACTCTTAGGGACAGCATCCACAAATCTGACACCACCCTTCAGCCACTTGTGACGAGCCTTGTGGTCCTCCACATGTTTCTTGATTGAAGCGATAACAGCATCATCCGGGCCTGCAGATGGGGACTTAACCACAATAGCCTTAGGGACTTCACCAGCAGAGTCATCAGGGATGGCGATGACTGCACAATCCGCTACGTCAGGGTGAGCCAGAATGTGTGCTTCCAGTTCAGCGGGTGCAACTTGTAAGCCCTGTGACAAACAACATTATTAGTTATCTGATCATAGAGGTTTGCGAATGTGGAAGAATTTAGGATTTGACAAACCTTGACCTTGATTAATTCCTTGATGCGATCAACAATGAAGACATGCTCAGTGCCCTTTGGACCAACACGGACCACTGCCTCATCACCAGTACGCATCCATCCATCTTCAAATGTTTCTTTGTTGGCCTTCTCATTGTTGAGGTAGCCGATAACCACACTGGGTGATCTAACGACAAGCTCGCCAGGTGTATCATAGGCAGTAATCTCCTTTCCGTCAGGTGACACGATACGAGCTTCCCAGCCAGGGAGCAGACAACCAGAAGAGCCACTTAAAATATCGTCGGGATGAGAGGAGGAGACAACGGTGCTAGTTTCCGTTAACCCTGTATATCTTGTCAGCAATTAATACTATCCAAACAGAAACTAGCATATAGTTTACCATAGCCCTGTCGGATCAGAACCTTTCGATACAGCTTTTGAAAATCGGCCGCTGTTTCTGGGCCCAAAGGTGCTGCTCCGGTGAAGATCGAGTTAACTGAGCTCAGGTCATACTTGGCGCATTCATTGTGGTTCCGAAGCATGTTGATGATGATAGGAGGAACCTATAGTCGAGTTAGCTATCCTGAATATAAAGACGGTGGCGGGGAACAAACCAGGAAAAGGCCTGAGATTTTGAAGTTTTGAATAGAAGACAAATAAGACGCCATATCAAACTTGGGGAGAGTGATAACTTGGTCACCACGGTATGGTCCAGCGTGGTTAATTACCACCAAGGAGTAAATATGGCTTTGTGGGAGGAGACCCAAAGAAACAATCGAATGGTGTGATTTGCCTTCAGCTTTAGCCAGGCGGTCCCGGTTGCTCTGCTCAAATCTCTTAATTTGTAGAGTGTTTGCGATGACATTGCGATGCGAAATCATGACTCCTTTCTATAAAGTTTTCTTGTGTGAGCGAGATGCGCCAAAGTAATGATTCCAAATGAACATACCGGTAGCCCAGAAGTACCACTGGAGTAGCACAAGAAAGCTGTGCGACGAGCTCCTTCGCCTGGTCCCCATTTCAGAGGCTCCAAAGTAGGTAGGGCCTTCCCCTCCTCGGCTAGTTGCGATACCGACTTGAACTCGGTCGGGGGCTTGACGCCACCAAGAAGTGGCTGGGGCACATCAATCAGGTAGATCTTGTTTCTAGGGAGGCCAGCCAGAGCCGCACCCTCCAAGGCAACCGGTAAAAGGGGCACACATGTAAATAGAGCCTTTGCACCCGAATCTAGGATTTGGTGCTTAAGCTCATCAGCAGAATACGCAGCATTAGCAGGTGAAACAAGACCTCCTAGTCTGTGAACACCCCAGAAGAATGGTAGGGAATCGATCTAGATTACCCGGAATGTTAGTCGCATTCTATTGCACTTTTGGTCCAGTGAAAATTGCTGTTTTAACATACCGTGTTAACACTAAAGACAGCTAGAGACTTATCCCATTCTGTGCCCTTGTTAGGAGCCCAACCAAATTCCTTTGCCAGTCCCCGGGCGATCTGGTCAGTTCGGTCGGCAATTTGTTGGGAGCTGTATGTCTGTCCAGTGATTCCACAGGTAAATGGATCGAGGGATTGGTTATGCGGGAGGCGACCGTATTTCTCATTGAGCATAAACTCGCAGATAGGGAGATCATCTGGAACATGGCCCAGCTCGCCAAAATGAGCGTGTGGTCGGAAAACCATGGCTTCTGTTCCTTTTAATGCGTGATTCGGTCTTTGTGCAGAATTGGATCCTGGCTATTGTCGCACAACGGTCGCAAGGGAGAGGAGCCTTGAAAGATCAATGAACAATGGTTAGTTTGTGTGATATAGTCAAGATAATGAATTCTGGGATCATAGTCACATACAATCAAACGTAGATAGGGTTGATGAGGAATCACCAAGCTGGAATGCATGCAGGATTTGGAAACTTGCGTTTAAACGTGCCGAGGTACAGATTTATGGGGAAAGCTGCGGGGAAGTCGGTAATAAATGCGAGACGCTTGGACCCGTCGTGTTGTACATGTAGAACCTCGTGTTCGTGTTCAGACAATCATTAGGATGTTGGAATTCTGTATGCGTGATTTAACATGTATGTTCGTATGAAGTCTATGCAGATGTCTCGTAGAGGGAATCCAGAGATGTGGTGGGAAGTCGCTCCTTCCATATCTCAACTGGTCAATGACGTGGGCACCTCGGACTAATAGCTCCAGGGCTATCGACCGAGCGATGACCGAGCGACCGAGGTCTTTTTTGACCCCCTGCAACCGGCCCAAGCCCGACTTGAATCCACTTCCCCCCTTACCAAGACTTTAAATTTGGTCTCCCATCTCCTTTTTACTCCCTCAGAGCAATTCTGGATCTGGGCAAAATATTTTATTATTTAAAAACAATCTCCAACTTAAACTAGACGCGTCTGTCGGAGCCGCCTCAAACAAACCGATGCAATAGCATACCAGGATGGAATTTTTAAAAAGTTTCAATTGCCGGAGATATTAGATTAAATTTGGTTCGGTCGGCGAGAGTTAATTTTTGTATCCCGAGTGGCGTTGTGGCTGAAAATCCGGGGTGGATTCATGGAGGCCGATTTGCTGCTAAATCTAGCTTTATAAACATGAATTACAGGGATACAGTCCTGTTATACCTCGTTCCTCATAGATTCCGAAAGAAATGATCCGATCTCAATGCTCTTGGATTAAATCCGAGTTCCGTCTTTGTTCCACCGGAACCTAGAATCCACTTGGCTGAATCCCTGCATGCATGTGGGTCTGGAGGCTGAGGATTGGCCTCTTCATTGGTGACAAGAGATCTACATAAATGTGCAGCAATTAGCCTTAACCAGACCTCATGAATATAAGATGTGTGACTCTACTAATATTCTAGGAGGGAAAAGTGGACCAAAATGTAACTATTCGACTATCTAGATAGATCTTTCACCTGAGCGCATTTATAATCCCCCCGGGGCCATCTTAAAAGCATCACAACAATGGCAATTTTATAAACATAACTCCATGAGGATATCGCCCTGATTCACCTGGTGCTCACTTTTGCAGGTAGAGCTTTTGAAATAGTGCATACATCATTACGATCCGTATCTTCAGGGCGTCGCAGCAATGCTAGTCTTACTGGAGTAATGTTTGTGGGTATCGCATTGATTGACTTCCAAGGTTAGTGCTAACCTTCCAAGGTTGTGTGATTCTCGTACCGAGTCAGTTTTCCAACTTCAAATGTTTGCAGGATTCTAGCGGTTTATAATTCACCTACCCACATGTGCACGCAGCCAAGATTCAACTGTTCGCTTTTAATGCTGCCCCGTATGTCGCCGCTAATTCCTCAAAATTGTGTGATCAATATTTTTGAACTAATGACAGCAACTTCCCCCGGCTCCTCCCCCTTCTCCACCTGGGCAACTATACTAGTACCAACACTGTTCCCCTTGTCACCATTCGATCCAAGGCGATTCAGCATGGTGATGGCCTTGCTGATATCGTCGCTTTTACGCGCTGTTGGATAACTGCTAGTGACGTTGTCATCTATCATGAACGAACTTTGCGCCACGAGGTTATTTATGATGCTACAAAAGGATGTTTTGATCAATGCTAGCATTTGAATGTGCAGATGTTGAAAGATGCGGAGCATATTCAGACAGAGTATGGGTAAGTGAATATGTCGCCTCTTCCTTATGATACCTTGCACTTTGTCCACATGTGCCGATATGCATCTTCATTGTTGTCCAAGAGGTTGTCCGGCTGGGCTTGCTATTGACTGGTATAATGTTATCAACCTTGGAACTTGACCACAAATAGCCAGTTCCATGTATGACAGAGAAATGTTGAATGATTCATTGTACAGGGATTCCCGAACAGCACCAGGCCATGAATGCTTCACATGTGCATATGGAAAGATGGTGTATTTTGAATGGATCATCTGGGGTTTGTGGAATTTTGAGATACTATACATGTACGACGCATTGAATGACTGTGGTTGCCCATGATATCGTCTACCTCAATGTTTGTACTAATAGATTTCGAAAGATCTCGTATACTCAAGGAGACCAAGACTCGGAGTATACAATCAATTGATTCCATTGCCATCTTCAGGGCTACTAATCTGAAGGTACAGCCACTCTAAAACAATCTTACCATACACACCTGCATGTCCAAGTCTCTCCAGGCCCCTCATCCCGTGACATGAAAGAGGTCACGAGGAATTGCCAAGGCTTCAGCACAAGATACCGCCTACACGAAGGCGGTCTATGCCACTGCCTTCCTAATTGGGAGCGGAGAGGTCGAGTGTAAAACAGAACTTCTTCTTCTTTTCTTTTTCTTCTCCTCTTCTCTCCCCAACCTTCCTTCCTTTTTTACGCTTCCCCTCTTCCCCCTCTTTTCGTTTTCTAACTTCGACTTCTTCTTCCACAACTCCTCTTCAAGCTTTGGAGTCTTGAAGATCCCTTTTCAGGCTTCATCGACCTCGTTGCTTGGAACTTCGGGATAATCTCCAAATATCTGAAGTTTAATCGAAAATCCAAACTTGCTTCTGCCTCTTCAGTATTCTCGATCCCATCTTGAAGTCTTGAAGATTTGAGGTGGTTCTGAGGCTCCTGAATACTTCCTCCTCCCAACATCTTCATCTCAACATCCTCATCCCATTTCTTTGCGGATATCTTCAGGATCGTTCGCCAACTCTTCTGAAAGTTGCCTGGAGCCTTGAAGCTCTTCACCCTTCATTCATTTTACTGAACGACCAGCTTGAAGACTTGAAGCCGCTCAACAATTGGGAAATTTCTTCGATCTACCATCTTCATCCCACTTCCACTTCTTCGGCTATTTCTTCAGGATTATTCGACATCTCTTCTGAAGGTTGCCTGGAGCTTTAAAGTTCCTTTTCCTTCTTCGGTTTTCTTGAACGCCCAGCTTGAAGACTTCAAGTCGCTCAACAATTGGGAAATTTCTTCGATCTACCATCTTCATCCCAATTCCACTTCTTCGGTCATATCTTCAGGATCATCTCAAATCACTCATCAAGGTTGTTGCCTAGAATTGAAAAGGTATTTTCCCTTTTCTACGGCATTCTTGAACATCATCTTCAAAGTTTGAAGACTTGAAGGGATTCGGTACGATCCGGCGACCAGCGTTTTCTTTTGGATCCGTTATATTTGCTCCCCTTGGACGAATTGATTCGGATTCATTGCGGTCTAGCATAGCCGCTTCGGTCTGGCGCATTCCTTTCAATCTGACGTCCTTGATCGGATGCGTTATATCCGCTCTTCTGAAGTACCTTCGTTCTGATCTAGCATCTTTATTCGAGCCCGCATATTCCCCCCTCTCGAATTCATTACAATCTGGTATATCCGTCCTCCCAGGCACTTTCGTTCTGATCTGGCACCTTCGTTCTGATCTGGCACCTTCGTTCTGATCTGACACATTCGCTCTGATCAAGCACATTCGCTCTGATCAAGCACATTCGCTCTGATCGTCAGCCTATATTCGCTCCTAAGTTATACCTTATTTACAAATCCCCCGAAACAATGGCGGGTCGAACTTCAAAGCGAGCGACACGAAAGCGCGGCGGTAGCACGAAGAAGGGATCTGGTCGAGTCTCAAAGTCTACCAAATCCAGAAAAGCCGCACAGATTGCGAAGAAGACCAGAGGAGTATCAAAATCCAAGTCTCAGCAGCAAAAGCAGAAAGTCATTGGACAAACCCAGGCTATCACCCGATCGCAAACCAAACTTGCGCAAACCAAACTTGAACAGAACAATGGTAACGGTATGATAGGATCGTTTGTTACATCCCCCGAGTGAGTGGTGCTCACTGACATATTTCTATAGATGAACAGGCAAATCACGACCAAGTCACCACAGGAACGTCATCACAGTCACTTACCATCAAAATCATTCTCGGAAAACGACTTGTTGACACCAGAACTCTGACCTCTCTTGAAAATGTGGTCACTCAGGTCGTCGGTGCACAAGAGACTCAGAACAATTTTCTATCTGCTTCAGCCTCAGCCACAGTTCAATCTCTGTCTGCTCCCCCTCTAGCCCAAGGGATTCTCAATTCTGCTTGGAGCCCTGCCACAGCTCAAACTCCCCTTTCTAGCACATCGACACTGAATACTACCCCAGTACATCCAGATAGTGCTTCTATACTGTGCCGTGATGCTTCTATCCCATACGGCGGCGGCGGTGGCGGCGATGCTTCTATCCCGGACGGCGGCGGCGGCGGCGGTGATGCTTATATCCCATGCGGTGATGCTTCGGTTCAGTCCAATGCAGCCCCAGAACATGGGTTCTCCCCAGCTCAGTATATTGATGGTCGAAATATGCCCCCAGTTAATCCAGCCCAGGGCATTTCGTTCCTACCTTCTAGCACTTTGCCATCTCAGAGCACAGCTGTTTTCTCCCAATCGGCTATACCTATCTCAGCTACCAGCACCACCGTTTTCCAAGCTGTATCTGCAAGTAACCCGGCATTTGGAACTATCTCAGCTCAATACGCTGATGCTTCAGCTAAGCTCACAGTTGGCCAAGTCGAGGGAATTGCTCTTCCGCCTTCCAGCACTTCACCGGTTCAGCCAACGGTTTCCCCAGCTCAGAGTCCTGTTAGTCCAGTTCAGCCTACAGCAGAGCCATCTCAGACCAACTTCTGTGACCTACCAAAGCATCGTACACTGGCAGAGTACCAGGCCGAATGCAGGTTGCTGAGTGAAAGCGATTTTGACATTTCCGAGCTACCTGAAGGCCAGCCACCAGCATGGGCTGAGTCTAGATCAAACTTGGCGGACGCGATTCGATGGTTCCGCGTGGTACAAGGCAGCACTCAGCATAATGATGGAATTTGCCATGGTGTTTTCTTGGGCGCGCATGGTGGCCTCAGACCATACATGAATGATGAAATTGTCATCACTCGAACGTGAGTACTTGGTTTTTAAATGAAAGATACACCAGTTACTAACTAATATTCAGCGGTGGATCATATGATACATTAGCTTCAGGCGAGTCGGTCTTAATCAAAAAACAACCGATGGATAAACCGCCCGCGAGAGAACTGATCAAGAACATGGAGCAAGACAAAGCCGTTGGACTTATTATCGGTCGCGACAATGACCAACTTAAGAACCAACTTAAGCTTCAGCTTCCTGAGAATCATAAGTTCAACATCATGGCCTTCTTTCGCATAACTGATGTTTGGTACGAGATGATCAATGGCTTCCCGGGGTTGAAAGTGAGATTTGAAAAAGTCGACCTTTCGTCAAAAAGTTGGTGGGCACCTGAGGCCCCGCCACGCCCCACAGACGCTGAACGGGACTGGGAGATCAAGCCCGACCAGTTCGTTTGTCAAGCCTGCGACAAACAGTCAGACGTAATCTTCAATGAGGGTGAAATCTGCCTGAACGCAGAATGCAAGCGATTCTGGCATCTGGGTAACAAGCTGGCATCGGGGGATGTCACTTATCACCCAAAGTTCCTGGAGAAGCGCACAAAAGTGGCCAGTGTGAAATGCCCTTTCCCACTGGTCCCAGATCTAATCAAGACCCTGAACGAAGGACAGGCTTTCGGGAATACCTACCGCGACAACTGGAAAGGGGTCGTGTGTCAGGTGTGCAGAAAATGCCTCTCTCGCATTTACTGGAAGGGCTGGAAATGCGATGGTGAGGCCTGCACTTGGCAGTACCTGGCCGACCTGGCTCCGGTTTCACTGGAGTCGGTCATCGGTCCGGGGATGCCAAATTCCCAGGAGCCCCGCGTCGATGCAGGTGGGGACTGCACCGGCGTTGTTCAGAGGTCAGTGGATCTGACTTCAACGTCATACTGTAAGGTCACATACAGTATCCCGGGTATCGGCTCGGTCTTCCATTACGGCTCCGGACCCGCAATCAATGCGCGTCCTGGTGGCCCTAATGATCTGTTTGGGGCGTTGCAAACAGATGATCTAGACCTGAGACGGTACACCCTTCAGAGCTCCGTTGGTACGTATTTAAAAGAATATGAGTACAGCTAATCAAAGTGGAAACTGAGCTAACCAATACATCAGTGGCAGGAACTCTGACAGCTCACTTCGCGGTTAACTATGTATGTGGATACCTATACAATATTCCTTGACTTTGAGCCCTCACTAACATTCACTCCTCTCCCAGGGCATGCCATATAAATACGTCGTGAAGGTGGCATCGAAGGGCTTCGATGAGGCCTCAAGTGCTGTCCGCCGTTCCCTCGGACGTCTATCTTGGGCGACTGAGAATGCGGTCACGGGCGTAGGCAAGTCATACAGCGCTCCGAATGAGCTGCTTCTTCTGGGCTATTTTCAGGGCATGAAAATAGGGTATCATGATGATGGTGAAGACACTCTTGGGCCAACCATTGCAACTTTGTCGCTGGGTGCTGGGTCGGTGATGAGGATCCGCATGAAGGACAAGTACTACCGAGGCGCCCGAACTGATTATGATCCTGTGCTGCCAGGTTGCTTGAATGAAAAAGAACGGCGCAAATTGAGGGACCGATTCGAATCCAAGCAAATCAGCAAGGCCGAATATCAGAACAAACAAAGGCAGCTTTTCAACATGACCAAAAAGAGAGAAGCTCCGCCTGACATCATCATGAAACTTAACCATGGGGATTTGGTGGTAATGGACAATGCAGCCCTTCAGAAGTACTACGAGGTGAGCATCGTTCTTATTCGATTCTTTTTCCCCCTTTTTTTGCTAGTTACTAACTTTGGCTAGCATTCTGTCATTCCTCAGGATAAGCTGCGGTTTGCTTTAACAGCCCGGTTCATCCAGAACAAGAATGGGGAGTTTACGGAAGCTGAACTTCGCAAAGGTCAGTTTACGTTGGCTCCTGACGAGATTTATCACGGCGACTAGTGCATCTGGAGTGGTTGTTCTGTCCGTCCACCATTTTCCCGAGAAGAAGAGGGTAGGGCGTCAGTCCTTGTATATAGTTCCCTTTTTCGTTTTCTTTTTTTGGTTTTTTTTTTCAGCGTTGAGTCTTGATTTGCGTTGTGCGTTATTCCGCGATGCATCTGGATTCACTGTGCTCTTTTTACGCTTGCATCTATATTGACTTTATCTGCTTTGAGTCTTGAGCTCTCCGGAGTCTGAGACTTGGCAATGTTGATATTATCTGAGCGTACCGGGCACCAGAGAGGTTTCTTAAAGCATCATTGCTACCTCCGCTGAAAATTTATAAGAAGCTCTTGTTATTCTTTTTTATTTCTTGATTCGCGTTGCTCTTCTTGCGCTTTCATTTTATTTGGCATCTACTTGTGGCTTTATTTGCTTTGAGTTTTGAACTCTTCGGAGTTTGAAACTTGGCAATGCTGACACTATCTGCGCATATTGCACCGTTTATACCCCTGCTGAGCAATTATATCAAAGCTTCTTACCATTCTCTTTCTATCTTAATCTGTAGCTTTGTAAGAATAGTCTATTATGCCCAGGTGATAGTCCCATCTGCACACATGTGCATCATGACAAGTACTTGTGTAATGGAACATTTGAATCTTCAAGATCAACACTTGAGATCTTGAAGTTATAAGTAGTCACAATTCATCAAATGTTCTAGTTGGAAGTCATGGGAAACTCATGCCCAATGCGCGCATGTCTTACCATGGAGTATACCAAGCAGTATGAGAGCGCGGTCATCTTAATAAGAATTATGATCAACATGCACCGGTGTTATAGCGGTAAGGAACTGACAGCTTAATGACATACAAACTGCCAGTGCAGTCATTCAAAAGCAAACGCCAGCGAACCCATGCACCAGTCAGATCTAAGTCCGAGCAGCTCCATTCTTAGGGCAAAGCGGGCCGTGCATATCGGAGTTTGTATGGTACACGTGGCGAGTCTCCAGGCTCAAGATTATATTATCTCCACTTAAATCCTGTAGGCGCAGGGGTGTCGAGGCTCTTGATAGGATGGACAGCGGCTAAAGAGGGGCCATAAAATGGCCCCCAACTTGATCCTTGGAAGGAAGAGCGAGAATCCATACTTTGCATCCAGTATACTGTATATAGTAGGGATAGTCACTTGGTCTGAATGTCGTTAATGATTCAGATGAGCCGTTCCGGGCCAAAGTGCTTGATTTGACCATTATTAATGATATTGGGCATCAAAGAGCTCAGAGGTGTTTGTCCTCAACCCCCTATGTTGGGCACATGCATATGCAGCAGAGATGCAGGCGGCTGAAAACATGAAACAGGGGTCAAAGAATATCCACAAGGAGTAGTTGAGGCTGTCAATCATCGTATATCAGAAGGATCAGCCTCGCCTATTTTTATCGATTCCTGAATATCGTATGATAATACGGAGTACGCCGTATATGCGGTGGAATATGTAGGATATTCCAGACATTGAATTTCATGTGTGCACACTACTATTGAAACATTTGAACTTGAATACTCAACTTGAGAACAATATAGTGCCAGTGGTCCACGGTGCCAGTATCGGACGCGCCAGTCTACTACTCTGCGGCAAATTTGAACCAACATTATCTCAATAAAATGCATACCGTTAGACTCAGACTGCTCACATCGAGTGCATCGGAATGCCAGTGGTGATATACATAATTCAAATATGAATTTAAAAGCACTTGACTTGAGTACCTACACCGCATCAGTTTGGTCTCATTATACGAGTACAGAGATCAGAGCTATAAAATAAAAAAACATTCAAGTTTGAATAGACCACTGGAATTTTCCTTTTAAGGACATCGCGACAATGCCATTCTTATAGTAGTTAGTAGCCGATGCCAGTGGGGATACCACGCTGACTCTTTCTCTTTCCCTTTGTAACATTGAATAGTCAAAATTTGGACAATCTATATACCGCGGTGACTCGGATCCTTAAAACGCACTCTCATAGTACTTAATAGATGACCAATAGAGCTTTGAAATACTACCACGGGTCAAGTTACCTTTAGGCTACATTTTTGAGATGACTCGGTAAAAGTGTGAGGGTTATAGTGCTGGTAACTTCAACTATTCACCATATAGTAAGTAGTATTCTTCGACATATTGGTATATCCGCACTATAAACAACTGCCAGTGTGACAACTCAACTGCAAGTTAAGTGACTTCAAATGTTCAAGTTGAGAATATTCGGGTTTCATGATGGTTTTCAATGTTCAGACTCTATAGTTATTGTAAATAGTTCCAAGTCATCAAGGATTGCTATAGCTAATAACAAGGTCATTATAATAGTGCTAATGGGATTATAATGTGAAGCTCCCGGCGCATGCCGCGTCTATACATAGTGTGGGATACTCTAGGGCTATCTTTTGAATTAAGGAACCTTGGAATATGGATTATAATTATAATTATATCAAATACTTGGAAACTAGCGTATACTATATATTAAGATAAATTATTTATTCAATCTCAAACTGAATAAAATTTATTTCATCTCCAGTAACTCCATTGTGTATTCCATTGTGCTCTGTTCGCAAAATTGCGCCACAATATGTTTGGCGGTGGGGGGAATCCAAACTCCCCCAGTCTCGTCTCTCCGTCTCTCCGCTTGGCTCCACGCGAGATTCCCATCTTTCCAAGGTTGACTCCCGAGACTCGGAGGTCTACCCAATCTTGCTTTATCCTCACTTCGTTCATTTCCCTGTCCATATTCTTGGGGAATGCCCATATTCAGTTCTTCGGCAGTTCTTCCTCTGCCGGCTTCCCTCCCCTCTTTGGGACGAGATCATCTCCCACCAGCTTAGCTTCGTTGATTCAACTCAGGAGTTCCTGTTTGGGGCCAATACCAGCGCTTGTCTCCGCAGAAGGGCCGGATAGGAGCAGTATTGTGAATTTATTGTCTTACCCATTTGGTCGCTTCCTCCCTTTACAGTGTCGCGATCATGGCGCATCCCAACGGTCAACATACCTACTATGGGCAATCAACCAACCCCCCTCAGCCAGCGCCCGGCCGATACGATAATTACGCGCCCCAGCACAATCCTACTCAGAGCCAGCAGGCACCCCGACGGATGCCCAGCTTCAACGCCGGCGACGACTCGCAGATGTTCAATGCCGCTTGGACCCACAATGCGAGAGCGACCGATAGCAACGCGCAGTACTCCGTGAATAGTGGGCATGTGGCTAGTGGTGCACAGGGAGGCTATAACCCGTCATACGGGGGTTATGAAGATACTACGAACCTGGGATATTCGCAAACGTCGCCTGATCTATCGACCAGGATGTCACCAACCCGCTCGTCGTCGCAGTCTGCGGCCATGTCGGGTTATCAGTATCAATACCAGTCTGCGACCCAGCCTGCCTATAATCCACAACAATACGCCCTTCCACAATCTCAGACACAGCCAAACCTGAGCTATAACCCCTCGTCATACACGACTTCTAACAACAACACCACCTACACCAATTCAGTCCCCGGACATCAACCCTACAACCCCGCTGCCTATCAGCCCGCCAATGTGACAAGCTTGGCCTCTCCAACAATCCTGCGACGACCAAGTGAGGTTTCACCATATGGACATGCCCCTCCGACTCCTCAATCATATAGCTTCCCTCCCCAGCACCCACCACCCCCTCCGCCCCGTGCAGCTGACCATCCTTATGGAGCCCGCTCTCCATATGCATCTTCTCCTGGCACATCGAGCTATCAATCTACAACAGCTACATCTCCTATCTACCAAACCGTTGGGTCGCCCGTTGTACCTTCATACGCAACCTCGAACTCACCTGCGATCACCTATCAGCCTCAGTCCGCGACTCAAGCCTACTTCCCTGCGTCCCATGGCTTCGGAACCGACTCACCATACCCTTCTCACACTATTCCGCCTATCAGCAGTTCTTTCGATGACCAACCTCCGGAGCCTCCTGTACATCAATCACAAACCAATGGAATCTACAACAAGCGTCCTAGCCAATCGCACGGACGTGCGCTTCCCATGCCGCCAGTCCAGCAGGACTTGCCTATCATCCCTCCGAGGCGGACGGACACCTTGACACGACACCCGCAATCACGCCCTCTCCCAGGTCCGCCAGTGGATTCGGAATCAGATAATCATAGTAGTGAAGATGTGTTGAAAGAGCTTGAAACGGCGGTGATGGATACACAGGCCAGTTTTAGCGGGCGCCACAGCTCGCGAAATTCGTATAGCGGATCGGCTACCAACGTGCGATTATCACCAGATGAGCAGCATACTCACACAAATGGCAACCCTGCAGCAGATACGAATGTGAATTATGATAGTGATGCCGAGGCGGAAGCTGGGCTTGCGATGATGCAAATGGCGGAGGAGGAAGAGAGGGCGTTAGCAGAACGCCAGCGAGAGCGCCTCGAGGGTCGCAATAGGCGTGAAACCAATGCATCTATGATGAGCTCTCGTTCTCGAGGTTCTTATGCATCGACTAGAGGACCCTCTCCCGGTCATTCGCCCAATCAGTCCCCTCAGTCTGACTTGCGAGAGGAGAGCGAATTCAATGGTTACGATTTGGCTGCGTACGAAGGAGGATATCAGGGCAACATCGCTTATGGCGACACATATAGCTCAGAGGATCATTTGGATCCCACGGCCGGTCAGTTTACTGGTCGCTCGAGTTCTTTCCGAAGCTCCAACATGTCCACCGAAGAACCCGCAGAGTACGATGAATACGAACATCCACCGATTGCGTATCAATACGCTACACGGATGCATCATCTTCCAGCAGATGCGCGAGTTGATGCCGGTGGGACGGGTGGTCTTGCTACCCCTGGAGAGTATGGCCGTCGGATGAGCTGGGATTATGGCGAGGAAACGGAGACATACGAGCAGCACGAAGATCAAGGTCAATCTGGCGAGGATAGTCCTCACCGGGCTGCGCCTGAAGATCTGTTCTTCCACCCCGGAATGCGCCCACTTCCTCCAGCCCCTGTCGAGCCCGCCTGGGGTAACGATCTCTCGACCCATCTGATGCCTGCAGGCACGTATCGACCACCAGAACAGGATGAGGCTCCTTCTTTGTATAGAAACCCCTCCCTACCGGCGTCTGCGGACTCGTATGGGGAGCCGTTGCTCAGTCCATCTCAAGTTCCGCGGTCGTCATCCTTGTCGACGCCGATTGGACCTCGTACTGATGCTCCTATCAGGTCGAAGACCGATGCAGACCGCGATAAATTCAAGCAGCAGCAGGACTTCCTGTGGCATCTCCACAATAAGAACCTGCCAAATGTTGATCCTGCGGAGGCGGCTGCTACCATGGCACTTGATTTGCCCGATATCCCTACTGGGCGTCGCAAGAAGTTCAACCCTGCCAAGCTGTCTTCTGAACAGTTCAAGAAGTGTACTGAACCATGGGCTCTTAGTTCGATTCTAACCTGGATTCGAGATCTTAGCGAGGATGAAACCGATCTTCGTGAACAGGCTATTGTTGATGCAATTGTGGCTCTGTTCACTCACAAGGTTCCGACAATGAATATTGCGGATGCTGAAACGCTGGCTGCTCGTGTGGTCAGCAATATGCTCCAGGAAGAAGCACTTGTTAAAGAGGAGGAATGGGTTAAGTTCAGCAGTGGACGCCTTTCCGGTGTACTATTCCAGATCACTGGAACAGGATGCTATTCGCCTAAACTGCACTTAACTGAGATGCACATCCAAGACACCGACTCTTTCGGGCGATGCTATTCTCATCACTGTATGCGAACACTGAAGAAGGTCAATCTCAAGGCCCAGATGATGGCACCACAGAAGAAGGTCGAGGACTGGGTGACTTTCTACAAGGTTCCCAAGGAGACCTGGGAAGCATACCCCAGAAAGGAAATCGATCGTCAGAATAACTTGCATGAGATCGTGACAACTGAAGATGCATACATTTCTCAACTTGATGTTCTCCGAGAGCTCTATCGAGACCAATTGGCCAAGATGAATCCTCCCATCATTGCCCCCAAGCGCCTGCCGAAGTTCTTGTCCGATGTCTTCGGTAAGGTTGATGCAGTGAAGAAGGTCAACGAGGACTTCTTGCTTGCGCAATTGAAGTACCGCCAAAAGGAACAGGGTCCGTTCATCGTTGGATTCAGTGATATCTTCCGTGAATGGATTCGCAAAGCCAAGAACGTCTACATTGATTATGCTGCGACATTCCCAACTGCCAACTACCATGTACGCAAGGAAGCCGAGCGCAACCCGCACTTCAGACAGTTCTTGAATCAGGTTCGCGAGAACAAATTGTCCAATCGACTGAGTTGGGATACCTTCCTCAAGGCTCCTATCACCCGAATCCAGCGATACACTTTGCTACTTGCTACTGTACACAAGAATATGGTCAAGGATTCAGAGGAAAAGTCCAATGTCGCTCAAGCTATTGAGGAGATTAAGGTGGTGGCCTTGGAGTGTGATAACAAGGTCGGCGAGATGAACAAGAAAGCCGATCTGATGGAGCTGTCAGCCAAGCTCCAGTTGCGACCAGAAATGAAGAAAGAAGTTGAACTCAATCTTGAGCATTTGGGCCGCGAAATCATCTTCCGTGGTGATCTCCAGCGTCCGGGTACTCGAACTCGATTCCTTGTTGATACGCACGCTATCCTCTTTGATCATTATCTCGTTCTTGCAAAGTCGTTCACGACTCGAGACCCATCGCGGACAATTAAGTACGAGCGATACGATGTATCAAAACTGCCTATTCCGATGGATCTGCTAGCATTGGAGAGTACTGATGACGATCCTGTCATGAGATCGGCTATGCGAGGTGTCACGAACGTTGCGCCGGGTCAAGCTATCACTGCTCCCACTCATGGTGGATCCGGTGCTGGTGCGAATGGCGCTGCCGGAACTCTGGACTCCAAAGATGATAACATTCTCTTCCCATTCAAGATCAAGCATCTTGGAAAAACGGGCACCTACACGCTGTATGCCTTCTCTGCGCAAAGCCGTCGTGATTGGTGCGAGAAGATCATTGAGGCGAAGACCAAGCATGCCGCGGCTTTGTTCTCACAAAATGCTGAGCCATTCCGACTTCGTGTCCTTGCAGACACTGCATTCGCTTATGGAGATCAAGGTTCTGGATCGAGGACCGTCACAATCAAGGGCACGCCTCTTCATCGGGCCATCAAGGGAGTTGAGAAGCAGTATAAGGATTCTGGACCACGTCCTCCTCCGATCTGCAGAACCTCGGTCAACTGTGCTACGGTTTTCCAGCAACCTCCTGGGCGAATGATGTGTGCGATTGGTACCGACTATGGAGTGTACATGTCTGATGTCAACAACCCTCGTGGTTGGTATCGGGTAAGCTGAGCTGTTTATGGTTTCTATTGTTTTTCTTTACTAATTATCATTGTTACAGGCAATTCCCATTATGCGAGTTACTCAACTTGCCGTATTTGAGGAATTTAACCTGTTTCTTCTCATCTCTGACCGCTCGCTGATTGCTTACCACCTCGACGTGGTTTGCCCTCCAAGTGGCAATGCTTCCCAATCACAAGATTCCGCCCGCCGAGCTCCGCAGAAGCTTTCTGGCAACCGTGAAGTAGGCTTCTTCGCTGCAGGTCGCATGAAGGACCGATACTTGGTTCTTTACAAAAAGCGCGATGGACTCTCATCCACATTCAAGGTTCTCGAGCCCATCCTTCAAAAATCAGCATCAAGCAAACGCACCCTCTTCCAATCCCGCCGTTCGCAGACAGAGTTCTTCCGTGAATACGATGAGTTCTACATCCCTGCTGAAAGTTATGGCATCAACATGTTCCACTCCTCTCTCGCCATCTCAACTCAGCGTGGAATCGAGGTACTCACCTTGGACAAGAAGCAGTCCTGGTCTGTTCCCGATTTCCGCTCTGATGCAACCCCCGACGCACATGATACTCTCCATAGTATTGCCCACCGCATCAAGGACCTCCGACCTCTCGGCATGTTCCGATTGAGTGAAAGCGAGTTCCTCGTTGCGTACCAGGAATGTGCAGTGTACGTCAACAAGCACGGTGACGTCTCACGCAGTGTGGTAATGGAATTCGTGGGCAGTGCCCACACAGCCTGTCTTCATGGAAAATTCCTCATCCTCTTCAACGTCGACTTCGTCGAGGTTCGCAATGCAATGAATGGACGTTTGAGACAGGTCATTCCAGGCCATAACGTCGTCTGCCTTGATGATGGCAGTAAATTACCTGGCTCCTTCGGTCAGGCAAATGCCAGTGGCATTAGTGCCCAGGCTGGATTCAATGGCGACCATGGTATCACGACGAATAGTCATACGGTTAAGATCTGCATGCAGCACCCTGACTTTGAACGTAGCCAGATTGTGTTGGAACTGGTTGAGAATGAAGGACAAAAGGATTAATCTCTTCTCGTCCATTTTGTTCTATTTTGCATGACCCGAGCATTTGGCATCTGGCGTCTTGCGCTATTTCTTCTGGACACTGCTTATAGTGTCTGAATTCTTAATTTATACCCTGTTCTCTTTTCTTCTTGCCCTTACCCCTTTTTTCTCTTCTCATTTACTCATTGACCCTTTTACCCAACTTCATTGTTCCCCATGTGTCGACGGAGCGCTGTTTCCTGTTTCATGAAACGAATGTACATAGAAATGTCAGTGTGCCATCTCACGAATCTAACGATCTGCAAGTTGAAGAATCTCATGTCATTCAAAGTCTCTGTTTCCCATTTCAACCTACAGTATGAATGATCACCGGACTCCAGGGTCCTCAAGTTCAAGTTCAAGTTGACTCGGACTATACTCGTGCCAGCGGTTCATAACTAGGAGTGATTACATTCAAACATTCAAATTAACATTAAAATTGCGTAATAAATCAAGACATAATCACTCAAGAAACCTGCACCCCATCCTCAAGACTAACATTCCGTTTCCTCGTAAATCGAATCATCCGAAAGATCTCCCTCACAACCAACACGCAATGCAAATACCTATTCAAGTCAGCTACTACCATCCAATCTCCATATAATGTCATAGTGATACTCACGCAGTAAAAGAGAATAATATACTCATACAGACAGTAACCCAACTCCCACTCCAAACCCCATAAATCCTAGGATTAAGTGCCCACCCCGGACGTGTAAAGAGCGTCACTGCACAAAAGACATCGAATATTATATTGATCACAGGGTATAACATGCGACCAAAGAATACTAATAATATAGCAAGTGCGGACCATGGTAATGGGAAATAAAACTAGTAGATGTGAGTATCATTTCAAAGTAGCTTTAGGCTGCCATTGCTAGTATATGTGGAAGGGAATGAAGTTTCACTACATACCTCGTAAACAATATAATGATGCCAATCATAGAGCTGGATACAAGCTATTGTATTTGCAAGTAGAGCAAGTGATCGTATGAAAAGGGTTTGTTTGCGGTACTTTTCTCCGAATTCTCGTGGAAAATGGAGATGGATCACTTCCATGACGTAGGCGAGGATTTTATCGGTCATGATCACGGTGAGCAGCTCTGGGGCTTGGGGTCTTCAACAATAAGTAAATAGAGATGGGTATTTGCGATCAGACATGGATTATAAGATATCAAGATTAGGAGGATTGAGACACTCGAGTGATATGAAAGGGTCAAGTTTGAGATTGAGCAGAAAACCAAAATTAGTGGGCGTCTTAGCCCCCAAATGGAATGATTTGCGGCTCTTGTGGGGGTGGCGCGTCAGCCCCCGGGGTGGAAGGCCCTACATGATACATGATCATCATGAGGCAGTGAAAAGTAAGATAGAAATAGATTGAAGTATTAGTACTTTTGGGATTTACTCCATGATATCAATGTTACAAGATGATTTAATTGAAGACAGGTATCTACATGACAAGGTGCACTATCTAACAGCTGTATAATCGGCACGCGACATTGAAACCAATCAAACAAGGCAAAGGGAATAGAACAAGAGACACTTCATCCCACATAGAACAAAAGATAGCACTAGGGTATCATGACTCGAACTCGACAACCTTGCTAACGACCTCGGGATCATGATCGGCGGCCCTGGTCGTCCTACCAGTAGGACTCTGCTTGCTACTTCCAGGTTCGGAGTCGGCCTTTCCATCCAAGAGGGAAGAGGCTTCCACTTCAGCTCCTTCGAGAAGGTCACGGTCTGCCTCACGGACGCTACGGCGCTCAGGATCCGCCCCATAAGCACCAGCACCCCAGCTGGAAATCCCACCGGTCATTGCAGTAGTGGATACGCTTCCGCGGTGCGGGTATTCGTCGTCGTCTTCCTCGTCATCTTCTTCATCCCGACCGAGAGCACTACGCTCGAGATCCCGCTGGGCGTCATCCATTCTCTTCTTAACTTCGGCGGCCATGCGGATACCGTCGGTGACGATGTTGTCGAGGACACCGCGGAGACCCTTGCCTGGAGGTACGATGCCACCGGATGCACCTGCCACAGAAGCGCCGGAGGAGGCAGAGAGCTGAGAGGGACGGGCATTTCCAATGTTGGAGAATGTTGTGAGGTTGGACGAAAGTGATGATGATGCGGCCAAGGCAGCTGGGTGAGGGTGGTCGGAAAGGTGGAAGGACTGGGGGAAGTAAGACTCGAAGAATTGCTCGAGGAGTTCGTCTGCAAGGACAACCATGCGGAAGGTTGGAAGGGTGATATGGAGAGGGTTATTGGGGTCCAAAGCTGGATTGGCAGACTCCGATCGAGGTCGACTCTTCTCGCTATTCTCGGATTTCGCGGTAGTGCTTTCAGCCTTCTTGGAAGTAGAATCACCGTCGACATCAATGAGATCTTCCTCTTCGTCACCAATGGTGAAAGAATCAAGCTTCTCGGTAGCCTCGGCGGTAGCATCGTCTTGGGCAGCAGCTTTCTGATTCTCGGGATGGCTGGGATCCGCATACTCAAAGCAGCGACGAATAAACGCGCTCACACTTCCAAGGAACTTTTCATCGGTTGTAAGGCTGTTCTTGTCATCGCGAGTGCCGTGGAGATCATCTGTCGACGGGCTAGCAGTTATTGTACCTTCGAATCCACGACGAGAAAGGAACAACAGGGCTTCGGAGATCTTGAGAATTCCCTCGCGATCGACTTGGCCGTTGCCACTATCATCGTATAAGTTGAAGAAGTAGTTGATGTTGTTCATGATATCCGGCGATCCCTTGAGACGAGCCAGACCGTTCACAACCATCTGAAGATTCAGCCCCTCCTCGGGGTCAGTAGACCACTTGCGATAGAGGCGTTGCATGAATTCATGATCGGCAGGCTGGCGTCGGTTGGCCCAAAGCAAAGACTTGTTCCCCTTGAGACTACCATATCCCTGAGAGTCCTTTCTCGCAGATGCAGGGGTATCTGAGACAGCCCACTTGGCAGTGGCAGCTAAGAACTCACGGAATGCATCGTAGTCCATATGAGTCGGGCTGGGTCCGAGGCCGACACGGCCCACCTCCTGATCGACAGGGGGTCCAAGAATGGAGAATCGTTCGGATTTCTTCTTTTCTTGCCGTCTGCGCTCATCTTCAAGCAGCTTCTGTTGCTGTTGCCATTGGTAGAGAACCTCGTAAAACCGATCGTAGATAGTACCGAGATCATCCACGCTGAGGCGCTTGCTTTCAGGCCCGAGATTGCGAATTGAGGTGCGCTTCGCAAAATTCTCAATGTTTTCCAGGACGGCACCCTTATGTTTATCACGCTGCTCCGTGATGGTGCTATGTGTGATGCCAGAAAACTCCTTGAATGCCACAACCATCAATTCTTGGAATCTGGTAATGGCCCGCAGTTTCGGGTTTTCAGATCTGGGATGAGCGGATTCATCCAGCCTCGAGAAGTAGGACTTGAGCACAGAGATGAAAGCGCCATCGTCTTGAATATCAAGAAGTTCCTCGCCGTTAATTCTCAGAATCGCAAGACCAACTTGGAAGAGAACTTTAGGACCCTCTAGAAAGAACACATCTAATACTCGGAACGCGAAGACAAGCGGCATAGAGTTGATATAGAGTGAAAGAAACCATGGGAGGGAAACCACGGAAAGCTGTACATCGTGTTTCGCGAGGTGGTCCCAAAGAACAGGCATTGTCTTCTCTACTAAAGACTCGAATACTTTCTGGTCGAGTAAAGTGCCGTACATGGTGGTGGAGTAATAGCCAGGTAAGAGGCGATCACAAAGTACCGAAAGTAGGAAGAACGCTTGCGCCTCAGACATGTATCTAGAATTTGTGAGTCGCGATAGCCAAAGAAGAAGGGGAATAGAGAGACGAACATTAACAAAGCCGCCACCACAATGTTCATTGCTTGACAATAACCGATCTCGGCGTTGGTCCAACTATACGCGGTGAGGACTCGTCGTAGACGGCCAATACCTTCATCACTCTGGAATCCAGGATACTCTGGCAAACTTCGGTTCAGATCTTTTTCGATTTCATCAATCGCAAGAGATTCTTGTCCTTCAAACTTCACCAGTGTCTCCTCGTAAAGCTTTGGGGAGCGAACGCGGAGGAATAAGGAACCCGATGAAAGCTCCCAGATTTCTCCACGTAACCGATTAGGCAGGCCGACGCGGATCAACTTATGGAAGGTTGGTTGGCGAACAAGTGTGGTGTTGCGTCCATTCTCTAGTGCAATGGTTAATCAAATGTGCTGCCAGGTGGCGTGTTGTCGATATTGGCCATACCTCTGAAATATTCGCCCCATAGTCTCATCTTGCTGCGGTCTCGAAGCTTACGTGCATCACCAGGATAACGGAAAAGCATACCCAGTCCCGCATCAGGGGGTTGTCGAGCATTGGGATCAGTTTCTTCCTTTGAGCTTGGCTTTGCGCCTGATAGCAGATATTCCGAATAACAGTCCGTCACCACCGCCCGCAGGTTGTCGACCTCCTTCATAGCTTCCCGTAGACCCTTCTTCAAGCAGTCGCAAAAGCGTTCGCAGGCCTGCCTGCTACCAACTAGTTGCAGAATGAGACGTTGAGGTACAAGGTTAGGCTCTTGTTGTTTGTGTAAAAGACCATTCCATGTCGTCAATGCTAGAGAAAAGACATGGGTGGCGCTGTGAAGTCGTTCGACCCGGCGGATACATGAAAGTGGCAATGTGAAGCCATTTCCAGAGGGCCCAGTCCCATGGGTCTGGCCTGTCCAGCTAGTAGAAGCACTAAGTGTAGATGAAGGCAGAAAGCTGCTCGGTTGCGTCGAGAAACAAATGAAGCGTTCGCTCAAGTGAAGGCGCCCCGTGTACCGATTTCCGGCCTTGTCAACTCGACGAGAGGCTTCCCCAGTCCCCGAGGACGAAGTAGGAAGTGGGAGAACAAGATCCGCTGTGATTTCTTGTAAGGGGTTCTGAGAATCGGGGAGACGGAATTGCTGACGGAAGAGGGAGGCTTTCGAGGGGTTGTCGTCATTCGAGGAGAGAGAAGGAATGTTAAAGTTGGCCGGATCAATCAGTGACTGTGCCTTTTGCACAAATGACGACCAGGGCATCATCTTGGGCAGCTAGTATGTTGACTGAATCGGCGGGCTGGAGAGTATTACGGCAGTTCCGATGGTGTCTGGGGGCGGAGCTATAGCTGCGACTTAGAGTAAGGAAGCCGATTCGGGCTAGGTGTAAGCAGGACAGCCCATATGAAGATGAGATTGAAAAGTCAAGGTCATTGTACAGCTTCAAGTCATTCTTCAGACGAGCACTGGACCTGTCACTCAGGGAAACGTGGGGATAATGAGGTTGTTGCCGACGTGATACTCATAAGAGGGGGTCGCGGGTTGGGGGACCCCCGTCACGTGAAGATCAGCCTTATAATAGCCGCAGTCAATATGCATGAAATTATTATGAATAAAATGGAGAAATGGAGAAATGATGTACATATATGTATGGCATCGCTGCGAGTCTCCAGCAGACCCTATAATTGGCATGGGAGGTGCACGGAAAGTAGCTACAACTCTACAACTCTACACAAGGGGTGACATGATTTGAAATGTTATTCAAGAGAAAAGTAGTATATTGTAGGAAATCTCGCTGTACAAGCTGGTCATCAATAGATGAAAATAAAAAAGGTAAATGGAATGGGGGCTGAATAAACAAGGTGCGATCATGTACGAAGAAAGAGAAGCACGATCTCCAACCATAAGAATCATAACATAAACAGTCTGGTCCTTCGAGACGGGCAATCAACGCAGTCTTGATCCTGACTCCATTAAAAGAATCGTTTCATACAGTTCGGCCTGGTAATTGGAGAACTAGATTGTACTTGTAACGAGAACTACATTTAGTTCTTGGCTACAGACACAGAAGTCTCAGTGATCTCCTCAGTGTACTCAGGGAGGCACTCAATAGTCTCAGTCATAAGACCCTGCTTCTCACAGGCGGCACCCTCCTCCCAAGCAGCCTTGTGCTCCTGCTTCTTGGTGCCACGGTAGCGCTGCCACAAGAAGATGACAGCCTGGCCGACGAGCATACCAATAGCGCTGGCAGTCAGACCAGCCAGAACACCGAGGATAGCGGGCACGACAATGAAGCGCACAACGCGGGAGAAAGTGTGAGAGAAGGCACCGTGAGGGGGACCGTGCATGTGGTGGTGGGGAGGAGGAGGAGGACGGATGCCATCAGCAGCCTCAGGGTTGAAGTCGCCATGGGGGTGGTGGCCCTTGTGCTTGAACTCTTCCTCGAACTCGCCGAAGGGAGGTGGGGGGAAAGGAGGCATGCCCTCAGGGCGGAATCCGTGGTGTCCATGGTGCTTCTCGTGGCCTTCCTGGAGATCCTCAAAGCTAACAAAGCCCTCGTCCTCGTGGTGGCCGTGGGGACCGTGGGGGTGCTTAGCATCGTGCTCCATCTCCTCAACACGCTCGTCATCCTCATCGTGGTGCTTGTGGTGATCACCCTTGCCACCCTTCTTGCCAGCCTTATCGTGGTCCTTGTGGGGACCGCCCATACCCTTCATGCCCTTGCAGCCCTTCTTGCCGCCCATGCCAAAGACACGGTCCTTGGCGGCGGAGATGAGACCGTGAACACGGTCGAAGACCAGACGCTGCAGGCACTTGGCGCTGCCGTGGCAGTTCTTCCAGGACATCTCCTCGGCGGGAGGAGCGGTTTCCTTGATCTCACCATCGGCAAGGTGCAGGTCTCCGTTGGGGGTGATGAGCAAAGTGAGGTCAACGGTGTCGACAGGAACGGGGTGGTCCTCCAGGTCGAGAATGGTGAAGCGAAGATCCAGAAGGTCGGCCTCGATAGGGTCGTGAGAGTGGGAGTGAGGGTTGGCCGCAATCTCCAAAGCGTAGCCGGCGTTCATAGGGCCAGAATCCTCGTCATTTCCTTCGACATACTGGGTGACAGTGATGGGGACCGCGGGGACGGGTGGGAAGATTTGCTGATCATTGGCCATCAAGCGGTTATCCTTGACGTGGAAAGCGACGAACTAGATATCAATTATTAGCTAGCGCTCACTTTTAATTTCATTTAGCGCCGGAGTATTTTGGACCATACCAGAATAGATGGCTTGTCGTCAGTCCAGCTGACAACACCCTCCTCATTGACCTCACGGATAGGGCACTCCTTGCAATCCATCATGACGAGGTAGGAGAATTCGGGGGAGACGGGTTCGAGGGCGATGGGCTCGAGGATGTTCACGATACCATCATCAATAGTTTCGACTTTGTCGACTGGGATATCCGCCTCGGGGACGACCAGCATCGCACTGGCGCCCAGGGCGGCCGCGCCACCCAAAAGGACGGAACGAACAAACATGGTTGAAAAAGAGCGGACGTCGAAGACAAGAGGGAGAGATGTTGAAGGGACGTCCGATGGGAAGGAGGAGATCTTTAGAGGGGAAAGGAAAGAGTAGTGGAGCTGATCCGTCCTAGTCCGCCATGGGGCGAGTGAGTGGAGTTGGGTGACGCCAGCTGGATGGCGTGGCGCGGGAGTTTATTGGTGGGAATGACCATCTCATTACACTTGGGCAAAATGTTAGAAGTGTAAAAGGGCTTTTTGTATTGTCACAGAGTAATACAACTAAATTACTGGATCAAGATGAATTTTCGCATATATATTAATAGAAAATGGCATCTGCCTGGTAGAGCTTTACATAGTAAAAATGCGCAATTCATCGCGATAAATGCGCGTTCAAGGTGACAATATTTCGACCAGTTGACGTATGGTGCTGTAATTTACGTATTGGCAAAACAAGAAAATGATGGGTAATATTCTTCACCGCCCGCTCATGATACACTCGCCACACTAAACTGCATACGGAGTTCATCCCCGACCCTTGGAAGTCATCGTTAACCTAGTACAGTCCGATCGTGATGGAACAGCCTCATCACTCCAAAATCAAATGATTCCGACCAACTAATTTCCGACATGCGTGAATTTCGAACCTTGGCCAGAATATCAAGCGGAACTTCATTTGCGTCCAACCATAGTCGATGTGATCGTTGACTAACCACCACCCAAAGTAATGATCCCATGAAAAGTATCCCCCAGACCATTTCGTTTGGTCGCTCGTCGATGAGACGTTTAACCCATTGTACAAATTCGTCGATTGAACTGAGCACGTCGTCGATTGAGCCGAACACGTGCGCCATGGGATTGGCAACAGAGCCTGCGTCTTCCTCGGAGGTATCATCTAGCGGCCATCTTCCCGGCATTAGCGTCGTCGCCAGCTCGGGCTTATCCTGGTCTTCAGGTTGAGGTTGACTGCTTCCCCGGCGGGTACCCGAGACCCGTCTGATAGGCGTGACCGGTCTCACGCTGTGCACACGCCCAGCATGTGTAAAAACAACGCGACGAGCTGCGCGTCGAGAACTTTCCTCGGGCCACTCAGTCTGAGTCTGAGTCTGTATGTCAGCAGACTTGAATGGCAAGT
The DNA here is from genome assembly GCA_039634405.1 of Penicillium herquei. Classification (NCBI taxonomy): domain Eukaryota; kingdom Fungi; phylum Ascomycota; class Eurotiomycetes; order Eurotiales; family Aspergillaceae; genus Penicillium; species Penicillium herquei. The sequence continues at coordinate 7,481,252 of CP098388.1, forward strand.
CCTCCAGATGCTTGTGCATAATCCATCGGTTGTTTAATCCCTGCTGTACCTGAGTCTGTGTTGTTGTTGAGGTTGCTTCTGGTGATTCCGGTGAAATTGATGGGCTTAGTGGAGGCACATCCTTGTGGGCTTCAGTCCACGCCTCTTCTGCCTTCTGTTTCTTGAGGCGGAACTCCTGCTCCTCGCGGGAAGGGAACCTTCGAGGGAGTCGTCGTGATTTGCGAAGAATCGACTTCGGCTTCGTTATTTTCGCCTTCTTCGGCGGTGTCCCAGGACGTTCTTCTTCCTGGTCCTCTTCATCAATCAGAAAACTAGAATCGCTATCAGAGTCTGAACCGCTTGCTTCATCGGGCTGTACTGGGAGATAATCTGGGCTTGAATACCGCATTCGCTTTCTTGCGTTCGGGTTCGGTCGCATGGGCGGGCTGTAAACACGCCACCGGGTTGGCGCGTCGTAACTATGTACCGTGAGGATGTCCGATTCATTGTCGGTTGATGGAGGCTCTTCTGGCTCCTCTAGCTCCCCTGAAGAACCAGGTGCGCGGTAGGTCTGGTCGGACACACTAGCACTTCTTGAACTGGTTCTCGAGGTTGCCATGCTCTCCAGATCAAGCTCTTTGTCCAATGTGTTCTTGAATTGGCCGGGATGGGGAGACATTGTAGACGGGTGGCTCCAAGTATCGGAATAACCTGCAACTGAGTCGTCGGATGGAGATGGAAGTGGGCTGGCTGGGTCAATGTGAGGTCTGGAAGCTTTGAGCATCTCCAGCAGACCCAATTTATGCGGCGCGGGCTTCTCATTCACTTGAATTCCTTTCGAAATTCCATTCACAGCCAGCTCTTTTGTCCCTTTACTTCCAGACATTATCCCACCTGCCCTTAACCCACTACCTCCTGTACTCACATTTGCGCTTGACCCTGGACCATGACCATTCACTTCTAATCCCGGGAACCAAAGCTCCTGCCCTTTTCTTGTAAGAATCCCTTGGGATGAAGGTAACATCGCTTTCATCTTCTGCATATCTTCCAAGATCTTCTTGCTTCTCTCTTTATGTATCCCAGTAATCTCGAGGATACTCTGCTCAAATTGGGCCCGATCCTTATTATCCTGCATCATCTGATTCTTGTAGCTGCTGACCTTCGTGGCAACACCGCAGACGAATTCCTGTAATCGTGCCGATTTGTCCTCTTCGTACTCGATCCTCGCCTTCAGTTCCTTTGTCGCATCCTGTGCTCGTTCGCGCTGTTTCGCTAAGATCTTCTCCAATTCGGTGATTCTCTTTTCGGCCTCTTCATATGCCAACTCGCCGCCCTTTGATCTTTCTTGCTCTTTCTTCAATTGTTGTCGGATGTTGTTTTTGTCGGCTTCCAGCTGCTGGGCTTTCTGCTGCTCGTTTTCGACTCTTTGCTCATATTCGGCGAGTAAATCATGTAATTTGCGGAGCTCTTCTTCCTTACGTACGATTTCTCTCTTTGCTTGTTGTCGGAGCTTCTCTGTCTCGATGTTCAAGTCTGGCTCGTCCTTGTCCGTGTGGTCGTCATCAAAATAATGCTCCTCTGGGGACGCCATCTTGGCTGCGAGATTCGGTCAACGAATGGGTAGGTATTCAACTCTTCGGTGTTCGCTCGGCGAGTCGTGGATGGCAGGTCGTGGGTGGCAGTCAAAGGTGAGGATGGAGGAGGAGTGTCGGGTGCCTGTTGTCTTATATGTCAGTTGAAACATTCGCCATGATAAAGAACCCCGCGGCTTCTTTCAAGCGCGTCCTCGATCTCATGTCTTTGTTTGATTGATCGACTACGAATAGATATTTCTTTGAAGCATTTCACTGTAATCATTGTTCTAACAAGGGATATGTCCCGTTTTCCAGGTTGCTTCGTTTGTTAACAGGTGCAACCCAGCTAGTATAATTCCATAGTCAATAGTCTGAGGTTTCTATTATTGTTAATTCTGACGCGCAGGTTGCTTCACATATTCAGGATCCATTGTTCAATCTGTTTCCGGCTATTTTTGAGAAAAACAAAGAACTTGAATTTGCATGATACTAAGTATTTGAATAACAACAGACTTATCAATCTAGACTCGACTACATTAAGAACAAAGAACAGATAATGATTCCGAGAATATCAAAATATCCAACTGAAGCATCGATCACTGATCCAACCACGCTTTGAGCTCTCCAATATTAGGACATTCAATGAATATCGAGCTCTTGACCTCCAAATTCAGCTCCTGTCGGAACTTTTCCGATAATACTAGTGACATCAACGAATCAACACCAAGTTCGACAAAGGATGCACCATCTGTCAGCTCGGAAATATCCAATCCTGTCTCCCGAGCAATGATCTTCAAACAATCTCCGACAATAGGGCTGACTGACAAAGCCACCTCGTTATTTTCCGATGTGGGGACATTTTTACCTGCCGAGAGGTTAGAAACCGGGTCCCTAGTGGGGACAGGACCACAAGCAGGTGCCGAGACAACAGGTTGAGCTGCTGCCTTATGCTGGACAGGTTTAGCGGGAACAGGAGTGGGTATAATTGGCTTTTCGGCGGCGTCATCTGAAGGAGAAAAGAATTGATTCATCAAGACGCGCGGCACACGACGAAATCTCATTTCGCTCATCATGCCGATGATCGTCCCCTCTTGAAGAACGTATACGTCGCCGGAATACATATTCTTCTCCTCGCTGGGTGCCATGCGTACGTAGCTGCGGTATTTTGCTCCAGCTTCAAGAGCTTGCAAAATACGGCAGCTTCCCCATCCTGGTGTGACGTAGAAATAACCTTGGGTGTTGGACGCGTCGCTCCCGTTTAGGACAAATCCTCCGATGTGGAAGATACTGTCAATCCAATGTGGAGGCGTATGCCAAATACCGTGTCGATCGGGGTTCAGGGTAATGTCGGCGTATGCTTCAAGTCCATTCAATACAACGGATTGCATGCCGCAGTAGTGCTCGCTGTAGTCAACTACATTCTTGAATAGGTTGTATGTCATGGTATGAGATAAACGGCTTGCAACACCTTGGTGGGCCATGCTGTCGAGGGACTCGATTCTGCTGTTCACGAGGTGAGTGACTTTGCTCCATTCCTTGCGCCAAGGAGCCGCGTCAGTAAATATCACAGTGGCGGTGGCATAAGGCTCAGTTGCGCGAGTTTTGTCGGTGAGTACGTTGTACCAGAATATTTTCATTCTTTCTGTTGTAAGATCCAAGGAAGCTTCAATATGGAGGGCCTGGGAGCGACTTTTATCGGTATGTGCGATCTGTGCGTGGTGGACAGCTAAATCCGTGATATCCATGTCGATAATATTGATATTCGAGCGGGCACGTTTATAAAGATATTCACCTGCTGTGAAGGCCATATCTCCCCATATAGACTAGGTAGCAAGTTAGGCTGGATGTATCAAAAAGAGATGCACACATGACATACGGATGAGGCAACACCGAATCCATTCATTGTATGACCGTCAACTGCTGCACGAAGCTCAGGATGCATAATATCAGCAATCGCAGTCATTTTTGCGACTTTGTTATCGACCTCTTCAGAAAGAATGCAATGTATAGAAGAAGTCCTGAATGATGAACATGCTGGAGGAGTACTCTGGATACAGGTCTTCTGTGGATGGGCTTTATCCAACGTCCAAGTGCCAACATACTGAATCCAATAGTTCTTCATGTTCCAGCTATAGGTTGGAAGGCGGGGAAGACGATGCGATTTTTCGTGTGGTTTAAAATAAGCATTCCAGTTGACAGGAAAACCATCGTTGTGTAGAACTGCCAAGGAGCCTGCTAACGCCGAGAAGTCATTCTCGCTCTTGATCAGGGAAGCAAGTGTCTTAGTCTTCGGGAGGACAGATCGAATAAACGAGCCGTTCACTGTATGTGGACCAATCTCAATAAAGATAGAACTCTCATCAATAACACTTAGATCTCGGCCAGCTTCTATAGCATCGAAGAAACGAACTGACTCGCGCGAGGCACGGCAAAGATAACTGCTGTTGACTGTCTTTCCATCAAAAATGCAATCTCCAAGTAGCGGGGAGAGAACTGGGACGCTTGGAGCACGAAAGCTGACTTGCTGCGCTAAATTATCAAAGGTATCAAGGATCGGATCCATTTGTTCTGTGTGAAAAGCAAAAGGCACGTCTAGAAGAGAACATTTATATCCTGTTGCATCGAGAATATCTCGAAACTTCTGAATATTCTCAGTTGACCCGCCGAGAACAGTACTTTTGGGCGTGTTCATACAACTGATCTCAAAATTCAAGTCAATTGGTGCCAACTTTGTAATCTCAATCGCACTCGCTCGAATGGCTAACATGCCATGGCTTCCTCTCTGGCATTTATCAAGAAGTAGGTCGGCTCTTTTTCCGACCAGGAAGATTGCATCTGCAGCAGATAATATATCTGCTGCAACAAAAGCTGCATATTCCCCAAGGCTGTGCCCAATCACGACACTGGGCAATATTCCAAGATATGCCCAAAGTCTGGTTAAGGCAATCTCTGTAATGAGAATAGCCAGTTGAGTAGTCATTGGAGAAAAGGTATCCTTGTTATCATTATTACCAAGGAGATAAGGCATAACGGATGCGAAATTGAAACTCTGTACAAGACGATCAAGACCCGATATCTCACTGCGGTAGAATGGCAAGTTCTCATAGAGTTGGCTACCCATCCCAGGGTAGGAAGCTCCCTGGCCTGTAAATGTGAATGGGACAGCGGCTGAGGATATCGATACGGGGCGAATAGTGTTGACCATTTGTGATGCTATAATGTCTTCCAAAGAGGCTTTCAGTTCGCCTAGCGTAGATACTGCAATTGTCACTCGAGTGTGGTGATGAATCCGCCTTACACATGTGGTATAGGCCAGATCTCCCAGATTGATATCCGGGTATCTCAAGATATAATCTCGTAAGTTCTCTATGTTGGCCTTGAGTGATGTCTTACTCTTGGCGGAAAGGGTAACCACATGAGTGAGACGAGGATCTGTTCCTTCAGAAACATGTTGAGGTGCATCCTCAAGCAATAAAGTTGTATTGCCACCATGTGCTCCAAAGCTATTCACCAGAGCAAATCTCTTTTTGTCGGCTTTTCGTGGCCATGGCGTTATTTCAAGCGCTAGAGAGGCCTGGCACCTTTCCAGTCTTTGGGCCACTATGGGATTCATCTCTGATTTGATCCCAACATGGGGTGGAATGATGCCTTTCTGGTACATGAGTAAAACCTTGAGTAAGGAGGTAATTCCTGCCGCCGCCTCGCCATGTCCCAAATTCGACTTGACAGCCCCTATAAGGAGCGGAAACTGTCGACGGACCTTGGGGTTGGCGAATATGTCCAGTACAGACTCGGACTCGACCGCGTCACCAGCTTGTGTTCCGGTGCCGTGTAGCTCAACGTAGCTGACCGCTGTGGGATTGACGCCAGCGGAATTCATTACCTGCTGGTAGTTTTCCTTCTGAGCGCCTGCATGAGGGTGCGTGATGGAAATTGCCTCCGCAGACTGGTTTGTAGCAGCTGAATCTATCACTGCAATAATGTTGTCATTGTCGGCCACGGCATCTTCCAAGCGCTTGATGACTACCGAGCCAATCCCATCAGCTCTGCAATATCCATCTGCATCCTTGTCCCAGACTTTGCACTGTCCAGTGTGCGACAAGAAGTGGCCCCGACATAACATCGCATAATTATCGGGATTTGTAATGATGCTCAGGCCACCTGCGATAGCTGTATCAACCTCCCTCGCCCACAGAGCGCTACATGCTGCGTTCACGGCAGCCAATCCACTTGAGCACGCGGTATCGATGTTGAACGTGGGACCGCCAAACTTGAAGAAGTAATGGATTCGGCCATTCGCAAATGCTCGCTCGCCACCTGGAACTGCATATGTCCCAATGTTCTGTCCCGCATTGAGCTCTCTCCAATCATCGCTAGCTTGTCCGTAATATGTTCCGATGCGACTAAGATTCGTGGATGGGGTACGATTCGGCGCATAACCTGACATTTCAAGAGCCTCGTAGGCAGTGACCAAAGCCAATCGATGCATGGGATCTGTCTGCTCTGCCTATAATATATTTTGTCAATGAGATAGCCCAGGACTCGGTGAGCACGCATTGAAGATATTTATTACACACCTCCTTGGGGGACATATTGAAGAAATTCGCATCAAACATGCCAGGAGAATCAATGAAGTTTCCATATGGAGTCTGAGTGCTGTTTGGTATTTTGCCAGTTGGATCATAGTGAGCATCAACATCAAATCGATCTGGCGGTACACGAGTATGAACGTCCCTCCCATCTTCCATCAACTTCCAAAATAGCTCCAAGTCATTCGCGCCTCCAGGGAGTCGACATGACATCCCTACGACAGCAAGCTTGGAGTGATGTGGAGTCTGAGGATTGGCAGGGAAGAAATCAGGCTCTTCGCGGTGACACCAATCAATAAGACTAATTTCCTTGATCGTAGTCTGTGGGTTGTGAGACTTGATAGCTGCAATAATTCCTTTGGATACCATGGAGGCTCTCAAGAGAGTGATCTCGACTTGCGGTAATGGAACCATGCCCAGCTCTTCCACTATTCCACCTGTCAAGCGATCCAAGAATATCCCTCTTGTCAAGATCTCGTATACTATCTCTTCCCATAACTGTCCCGCCTGTGTCGCACAGTACGGCTGTCCCGTCTCGGCTGACAGCACAGGAAGGAGGACGGGGCCACTGGCCTTCTTTCGGGGAAAACATACAATTTCGGTCGCGTCACGGGGTGAATAAAGATGATCGGCATGGCAGAGTCCATTGTAAACGGGAAGAGGTAGATGTTTGGAATATCGAAGCACTGCGGAATGGTGAAGAGCATTGAGGAGACGAGATGGGGGACCAGTCACACTGACTGACGATGAATCCGCGGCACTAATAAAAACTTTGAGAAGATTAGGAGTTGACTGTCTCGGGTCAGTATAAGGATCCTTCCTGATAGCAATACCCGTGGACCTCTTACCGTCTCCACATTATATCGATCCAGCTCCTGTTGCACAACATCCGCCTTAATTCCCGTTATCACATAGGCCCAGGTCTTGGGTGGAGTATCTGGCTCCCGAGCTTCAAGAGATTGAGACACATGATCGACATAGATGGCCATTCGAAAAGCCACTCTCACACTTTCCACGCCATAATAGGCAAGACATGAGATGGAAGAAGATACGGCAAGTGCTGCGGCTGTCAACAAACCAATACTGAGTCCACATATTGTCGTACCAGACCCCACGAGATCAAACTCTGTACCTGCTGCTTCGTACGACCTAATAAGAAAGCCCATATTAGACCGTGGACGGGATAATTTTATTGACCAGGGGAGCTTACCCGATAAGGGCTCCAATCTGAAGAATGCAGAGAAGAGAACTCTCAAGAGCACCTCCAATTGGGGTGGTACGAACGGCTTCGTATGCGTTGACCAATCCAACAACATTCTGAAGACAGGATACTTCACTAGGAATATCCTGTGACAGTTGACTTATCTCAGTATTCAGGACGGCGATGCTCTCGTCTAGGAACAAAGCAAGAACCCTGAACTTCGCATCCTTGGACCATCGATGGAGACGACGAAAGAGATCGGCAAGATTATCACTTGGGAAATCATTCCCAAAGAAAACGAGTCGGTGCTGCAGGTCCCTTTCTATGTCTGTACTGGTCGAAATTGATGATGGTGTGTCCATTGTGAGCTAGTGGCCTATAACTTGGAAGTTATTTGAAACAGACACTCCAGGCAACTGGAAAATGCGAGATTGAACGTGGTTCTTAAGCAAGATATAATGCCCGTGGTTGTCTGTAGAACGTCAGAATCTTCAACCTTCAAATAGGTAATTAAGACTGCTAGCAGTGAGCTGTCTACAGTCATTATCATGCTAATGATACTCCAGATGTCCGGATATCCCGGCTGGTATCGGCTTGCTGGGGAACAAAAACTCAGGGTTCACGACATTCAACTTATGCCAGATCCCGATAATTCGGACTCCGGCAAATATCACGATGGCCTATAAGAGGCTTCCTGAATCACACTAACGGAGCCTGCGGATCGTGATTTGTACTTGACTCAAAGGTGACAAATACTTTCATCTGGACTCATCCTTGACTTTCCACTCTGCCATCCCATCGCAGACCTCGGATATCATATGCGCCATGGTTCATTCACCTTATCATCCCTTGTTATTAGCAAGTGCAACTATTGCCTCAAGCTTAACTGGACAGTTTACGCCCTCAACTGATAGCCTTCGAGCTTGGCATTCCCAGCTGAGCAAGACTCTTTCCCCCTGTGGCTCTAGACACTAACGATCACGTCAATTCAGTCTCTCATGTGTCGATGAGCTCTATATTGAGTGTCACAGAGACGAAGATCATTTTGTGAATGTGGAGGATATCTCTCAACAGAGAATATTGGCTTTGTCCAACCCAAGCAGCTCAATTCTGCTTTAATTTCTTATCCGATGCAGTCTTGAATTTCCTATTCGGGGGCTCAGCGGGCACCTGCACTAATCCAAAGATCTTTTGCAAACTTTGGACTGAGGGGCTCTTCTGCATCTGTATAACTCCATTCACACTAGCTGCTGTTGTTGCAATCGAAGAGACTCCTCTGAAGCGCCACAATTTTCCTTTCTAAGGACCGAAATAAAGCACAGGGTGACTACCGGAGTCTCTCGGGGCTTAGATGAGACGGCAGAAGCTAGTCAGAGCCGTCAATTGATGCGAATTTAGGCCTTCCTGGGCTATATCCGAGCTTGGTTTCCAGCCTTGACTCTACTCGGGATATTGATCGCATGCTGATGAAATATCGAGACTCCGAGGATGCGGCCAAGATTCGGCTATCCACTGTTATTGCTCCTGAGTCCAGGTAAATCCGTAGTCCTCCGACAAAGTCGTAGTATTTCCCAGCAGCAGCCCACCTCCTAGGCATACTATCTTAATCAGCCGATGTCATACCGAAGCCCTATATCAAGTATGACCGGAGAGATAATCGAAAGACCTCAGGACAACCCACCATGCCCCGTAGACTTGAAAGGAGCTAACTGAGAATATCTGTCAAAATTAGGAAAATGCAGAAATCCAGTTTCCTACCTCAAACCTGGAGTATCGTCTCCACGGACATGTACGAGAAGAGCATGATACCTCGGGATAATCTCCTTTGGTTCAATTTCTGGGGAACTAATGACTCATGAGCACCTCCTACTTGGATTGGAGAACAGAGGAGAGTCCAAAAGACCTAAGAACAAATTAGCTAGCACCGATTTTGACGCTATCAAGTCATGCTTACTCCGATCCATAGCTAAAATGACATTCATCCAAGTAGTAAGGGGGAGTGGCACTCCAAAGTGCTCCAGGTCCAGCAGATTTCTTCAAGGCAGAAATCAATATTAAAAATAGACCAATAGTATAAGAGATCCAAAATTTCGAAATTTTTTAATCAATTTACTGTTAATTGCATCTCCACATTTCATAATCTGCGGACCCTGGAAGCGATATTGGACCCTGCGCTAGTGAGTAGGCGAAATGAGCCACATGGATTAGCCCAAAACAATCAGGATATCACGGAGTCGCCGGAGATGAAAGACCCTTGCTGAGCCACAATTGATCGGGATTATTATATGAAGTCCCATATCCAATAGGCAAGATTTCTCGCGTGATTCTAAGGTCTGACATACTATCATTTGTATCACAATGGGAAACTTCACGATCGTGAATGGCCAAGTCTACACGCCGGGTTTGGCTATTGTGGACTCTCCACAACCTTACACCCCGTTAGGAGGAGGCAAGTCAACAGAATCTATCATCTAGGATCAGTTACTAACCAAGCATCCAGACACCCTTCAGGTTGCGATCGATGTATCAGGAGATGGCCGTCTTTCTTGGCCACCATCCACCCAATCTGCAGACTCGCCTACTCTCTTCCACGATATCACTATATTCTTGACATCCGAGTCACAATCGCACAATTTCACCATTTCTAACGGCACCACTCCTCCTACTAATTCATCGGGCTACGTTGGCCCTGTCCTTGATCTTGAACCCTCTTCTACCGTCAAGCATGTCAACTGGATCTGGCCCGAATGCTTTGTGGGGACTGGCACTGATGACAATTCCCGAGGAGAATATAACATCTCAATCCATCAATCTTTTCGCTGGAATAGTACCGACTATTACACTGTGTTTGACTTGCCTATCTCAGTCACCAACAGTATTTCCGAAAGCTCAGACAGAGTGGAGTGTGCTTCGCTCGAGAACAAGATGATGACAGAGGATCAGGAAAGCTCTAATTCCCTTCCAGGGCAACCTTGGTTAGATGGGAATTATACCAGCACTCAAGTTTCATCTCCTACCTCGACCTCTACCAGTGCGGGGGTGGCTGTTCAAAGACAAGTGGTCATGGCGGCTGTCGGAACCGCCTTATGTATGTTTTGGCAATTGATGGGGTAACGGCAACTTCAACCCCTTTTTCTCTTTGACCTTTTCTCTCTGCACTTTCATTACCTCTGCCATAAGCGATTCAGCTCGAGGTACCTTTTTTTTATCTATATTAAATCTACGCGCATTACCGCGTGGGTCCATCCTCGGTGTACATAATCTCCAAATATAACCTTGGACCACTTTTCAGACTGGAGCACTCCGTACTGATCGCCGCGCGTCTTTCTGGGTTCGGAAGTATGAAGGGCCTCAGTCTAGGCGTGTATACTTGACCCCTTGATTTCCAGATTTTGTGCAATGTTCTATTTCTAGGCGAGACTTGGCTTCTCTCCGACCGTATCCGACCAAATACGACGAATACGACTTCCTCTCCTACAACCTTCTCTGCCAAACGATGTGCCACTCCTGATTCTTTTACTCGATTCTTTGCCGCGATTTCCGGCGTCCACTCCTTATGTTCCTCCCATATCGTTACCGTACTATTCGCCGGGCATTAGCCCGGAGTCGCATCCTCCGCACACTCCTCCTCATCTTTATAGCCTGGAATCTTATCGAGGTACACCTCATTCTCAGCCGAATATCGGAAGCAGACCAGGAAACCATCTACCGCGATCAGCCGCGCCGAAAGGAACGAATATACATCGCAAGTGTGAATTGGAATAGTGAAATCATCTTGCGGAGTCACTGGAGCCAGGCGCTTTTGGAACTCGCCTGGAAGCTTGGTCCGGAGAACGTATATATTAGCATCTATGAGAGTGGGAGTTATGATAATACCAAGGGGGCCTTGATGGAGCTGGATGCAGAGTTGGAGCGTCTGGGAATTCCACGAACAATAGTCTTGTCGCCGATCACACACGAGGATGAATTGGCTGCTACACCTGGAGAAGGTTGGGTCGAATCACCCCGAGGAGATATGGCGTTGCGACGGATTCCATATTTATCGCGTACTCGCAATCTGAGTCTACGGCCATTGGAAGAGCTAGCAAAACATGGATACACATTTGATAAAATTCTGTTTCTCAATGATGTTGTGTTTACGGTAGGATTCTCTAAATCTGTGCTCAACTATACCTATATTGACTCGCCATCTTATCTTAGCCAAATGATGTCTTCCAGTTGTTAGATACCAACGATGGGAGCTATGCTGCGGCATGCTCCATGGATTTTGCCAAAGCTCCAAACTACTATGACACATTCGCTCTCCGTGATGCCAGCGGCCAAGAGGCGCTCATGTCAACATGGCCCTTCTTCCGCAACACTGTATCTCGGCATGCGATGAAGAACTTGCACCCTGTTCCTGTACAGAGTTGCTGGAACGGAATGGGTAAGCCTTTACTCCTATTACTCTTCTTTTCCGATGCTCATGAATCTAATGTTACTAGTCGCAATGCCCGCCGCTCCTTTTACAGCCAACCCTCCACTACGATTCCGCGGAATCCCAGATTCCCTCGCTACCTCACACCTCGAAGGCTCCGAATGCTGCCTCATCCACGCAGATAACCCACTATCCATCCAAGACGGTGTCTATATGAACCCCCTCGTCCGAGTTGGATACAATGGCCCGGCATATGTGGCCGTCAACCCGATCACAAATTGGCTATCCGCCCGGTCAATTTTGCAAGGATTATGGACAAACAGATTACGCCGATGGACTACAACAACCTGGCTGAAGGACCAGGTGATTCAATATCGCATGAATCGTTGGACCTCTCTGAGCCCTGAGAACCGAGAACCGGGGGATTTCTGCATCATCAATGAAATGCAGGTCTTAGACCCTCAAGGATGGGGCCACTTATAACCAAGGTTCTCACAGCATTGAAGCCCGAGCTCTTGTACAATGGGCTTTGACCTCATTTTCTTTATACATGTATATACCACCGCTCCTTTCACATGGGGCACTATACCATTGAATTGTCCAAAATCAAGAAATCGCTGGAATATACCCGGCCTTGCATTTCGAAGCTATCACATATTTGCTGGTGGTGTTGGGTCTGTGCTTTCTGTTGTGCAACCCAGGACAGCTTTACCATGTGCAGCTTGCATGTGCATACTCATGTAGAGATGCCCATTCCTCGAACTACCCATAGTAAAGGGTGGACCCAAGTGGCAGCGGCCCGGGCTTAGCGTTCCCTCATTTCTCGCTGCGCCAAAGATTCCGTACTTTTGTTACTTCAAGGAGATCGCGGCAACATTTTGTCATATGTAGAGCAAGAGACCTCATGACTTTATTGCTTGCTTGATGTGTTAGCTAGTTAACAAACATCCTTATCAGAGCGTGGTACTCAGCGCAGTCTGGCCCCGGGGGCTGACTTGACCATCAATGTGGGTCTGGGGGCTGCTGATCTGCCTATATCCATGGATTAACGGACCTCCAGGTGTGTCCACTTCATACGGTGAAAGAAATGCAATGGTGCAGTTCACGGGTATCTCGAAGAAGTACCAAAGCGCGCTTCAATCTCGATGATCGACAGCCATATGGCGAACGTGGATGAATGAATGAATCATGCAGTGCACTAGTCACTAGCCAACACGTTAGTGGCGGATTCGCAATGGCTTTATCCATGATGATTGGCCCAATTAATACGACGATATTCTCGACACGCCCTGTGGATGGCACTGTGGAGTACAACCCGTTTAATGTCTTTAAATGTCCGGCTTTCCAGCTTCATGAATGTCAATCTTTCTCCTGAGATATCGTTCCATCCTGTGTTGTCATTGCCATCTCGAGCACACAATGGAGGAGGTAGAGCTCGCCAACTTCTCAACCCACACTGAAAAGGGGCTTCATACACCTCCAGCGGGGTCAACAGACACTACAGACTTGTCGGATGCTCACAATGATTCGCAACAACTCCCACCCATGGACGGTGGTTTGGACGCCTGGTTGTTCCTCGCAGCATGCTTCGTCATGGAAGCTCTTGTCTGGGGATTTGCATTTACCTATGGTGTCTTCCAGGAATATTACAGTGCACTCCCCGAGTTCGAGAATTCTGGAAACATTGCCGTCGTCGGAACCTGCGCAATGGTAATACTGAATCATTTCCTACACAAGATCAATGAGCTAAAATAACCTCTCCTTCTAGGGAATAATGTACCTCGATCTACCCATTGTTTTCGCTGCATACAGACAATGGCCCAAATACCAGCGCCTCGGCTGCGGTGTCGGTGTTATTCTAATGTGCCTCGCTCTCGGACTAAGCTCCTTCTCCACAAACGTCACCCACCTTATCATAACCCAGGGGATCTTCTACGCCATCGGCGGTAGCATCGCCTACTCACCCTGTATCCTCCTAATGGAAGACTGGTTCAACAAGCGCAAAGGTCTCGCATTCGGCGTCATGTGGGCAGGCACTGGCCTCGGCGGTGTCATCCTTCCTATTGTGATGGAACATCTTTTAGATAAATACGGATTCCGAACAACATTACGCGCCTTTGCCGTCGCTCTATTCCTGCTTACCGCGCCACTGGTATACTTCGTTAAGCCCCGTGTTCCAGTTGCTAAGAACCACGCTAGCCCTCCACCTCCTGATCTCCGCTTCATCATGACTTCAACATTTGCGCTCTTCGAACTCTGCAATACCATTGAAGCGCTTGGATTCTTCTTGCCTTCGCTGTATCTCCCCACATACGCGGGTATGCTCGGTGCTTCGAGCAATCTGCAAGCGTTGACCGTTATCCTTTTTAACGTTGCATCGGTCGTGGGCTGTGTGCTTATGGGCGCGATTATCGATAAACTCGATGTGACGGTTTGCATCGTTGTTTCGACTATCGGGTCTACCCTTGGCGTCTTCTTGATTTGGGGTTTCTCCATGTCCCTAGCTCCTCTCTTCATATTCTCGATTGTGTATGGTCTCTTCGCGGGGTCCTATACGAGTACGTGGCCGGGTATTATGCGCGATGTCGTTCACAAGAAGGCATCGGCGGAGTCGAGTATGGTCTTTGCTTGTCTTGCGGCGGGGAGAGGTATTGGGAATATCATTTCGGGTCCTCTTAGTGAGGCGCTTGTCAAAGGGTTGCCGTGGGAAGGACAGGCGGGTTTTGGGTATGGAAGTGGTTATGGGAGCTTGATTGTTTTCACGGGAGTGACGGGGGTTGTGGGAGGTGGAAGTTATGTTGCGAGGTGCTTGAAATGGATATAGAGGACTCTGGGCCATGTAGACACTTTGAACAAAACTTGCGAGGTACAAATAGGAGCACTCAAGTGCTTGACCGCAGTATTTATTTTCTCATTTTAAACTCATTTTAAAGACCTCATAAATTCAAGGATTTATTTTATATATTAGTGGTACTCAAAAACAAGAGACTAATATTAAGTCTATGTTTGAATAGTATCATCTATATTGGTAGAGTGGTGGACTAGAAATTACTAGTATGGCGTGGGGATTAGTTGTCAGTTCCAAGGATATGGGGGACAATTTGGGAGTCCTGGTACCAATCCGCATCCCAGTAGCTCAGCGGGCTATCGTGTCTGTTTCATATACATTCTCAGATACAATGATACCATAAGTCTAGATTTGGGACCTCCCAAGTTGTCACAACTGAGGGTTGTTCAGTAGCGTCAGCGAGCGTGAGACTTGCCTAAGGAGAACACCACTGTGAGAAAGCATGCAGCGGACTACGTGAAAGCCTTCTGCGGATTTGGTCCTTTTTTTTCTTTTTCTTCCTATACCATTTTTATATTTTTATCTATTTTGTTTGATTTGTTATGATTTTTTGAAAAATGAAGCCGGCATCGTCGCGTCGTTTTGAAGCCTCACTTGGTACATACAACGCGAATCTGGAGGTTCGCGGTTCGATTCCAGCTCATATCATTCCTTTTTCCCACTCCCATTTTCAGATGCTCACCGATGGCTAATATTGAATTCTCTCCCATCCTCTGCAGAGAGGACTCGTGATTACGACAGGATATGATTTCCGAAGATTACCCGATCTAGACTAGCTTGAAGAATTACTAGCCTGAAAAAGTAAGTGGGCCCAGTAAAGTGTTCTTTGATTGGTGGGTATCACAGTGGCTTTTTCAAGCTTAAAGCTTTTCGATTGAAAGGCATCGTTGTTATACGGACTCTGAAGACAAAATTCCATCTTCAAAAAGGCGATTGAACAAAAAGTCTTAGCAGACAAGAATTATCAAACCACTGTCTTTTAATCTCTCTCTTTAAATTGCCAGTAATCTATTAATGCATACTCGAACTACCGATTGACTAGACCCACTTCCTATACCGTCTTTTGTATGTACAAGGAAGTCTTGACTCGCGCAGCAGAGAACCCATAAGTCACTATTATAATTAAGATATGTAGATCTCGATATCCAATTCAATGGGCTACTCATATGTACAGTATTATCCGGAAAAAATCTCGAAGTTGCCGAGTCCTCTACACCGTAAAGCATTATGCAGAACTCGGATCTTCATGAATTTGTCACCGCATCAATTGATGCTTCCAGCCACAGCACATGTGGGCATATGATCCATCGAATCAACTAAATCGAACCAGATACGAAACGGCGTAGCAATTTCAAGTTGAGTGGAAAGTTAATTCGAATCTAACTTCACTAGTACCCCACACGCACTGATACTACACAAAAAACCGCAGATGTCCAGTTTTTAGATGATGCAATTTATTCCCAGTGGTAAGGATCCTATGAGTTAGTGATTGGACTGGTGAACGGCACTGTAGATACTACTGCAGTTCCTGGAACTTCAGGGAAAAGATTAACCTCAAGTTCACCTCCCTTGCATATCACGTCGTAGCCGATATCATTGAAGTTCAACGACCCACTTAACCAAGAAACTTGAAATCGCCAATCTGCAATTCCATCCTTGAATCCACGGTTGGGTCGGAGCCACATTCTAAGTATTGGGGAGAATTTGTCACGTATAAGTAGTAGCTGTATCTTCTGCATAAATCAATTGTAGCAATTTGATCATCATCACCCCAACCTTACCCATCCCAACCACCAAAATGTCCACAGAAGAAGAGATCCGGAAAGGTCTCATCGGAACCTGGAAGCTCATCTCCTTAGTGAGCAAGCCCGTCGACTCAGACGGACCAATCGGATACCCCTTAGGACCAAACGCAGCAGGATATCTGATCTACACATCAGAGGGCTACATGTCCGCGCAAGTTATGGCACCAGGATCAAAACACTACGCCAAGTTAGACCCGTTCTCGGCGCCGGATGATGAGGCGGGCGAGGCAGCGAGACATTTCTTGGCGTATTCTGGTCCCTTTGAGGTCTTTTTCCAGGATGGTCAGTCGTTCGTTAAACATTGTACGGATTTGTCGCTTGTGCCGAATTGGGCTGGTGGGCATCAGCTTAGACGGGTTGAGCTTGATGGGGATAAACTTGTTTTATCGCCGGATCGGCCTTGGGAAATTCATGTAAGTGTACTGGGGGGATTCGTGAGTTTGGGGTCTTGAATCTTCTGACGGTTAATAGGGTGTTCGGGTTAATCAGTACTTGACTTGGAAGAGGATGTGAGATTAGAGGAGATATGGGGTTTCATATAGAGCTTCGGGTTGGGATGATTGGGTTGGTAGCACTGTGATAATACGTCCAGATGGAATTGATCAATTGATGTATCCGACATCCTAGACACATGTGCATAGAACTCAACATTCATATATTGTCTCGTTTATCGATGAGTATTCACTCTCGGTGCAGCATTGTACAAATCATAATCAAAGTATGATACAATCTTACATTCCAAAGCGCTCTTCATGCCAAAAGATATCACGTCCTCCAACAGCCCACCTATCAACATGGGTCTTCAGTTCCCAGCCCATACCCTGGGGTCCACAGAACAACACCGCAACACGTTCATGGGTATGAGAACTAAAAGTCTGATCGACAATATCCTTCAAATAGGGCCTCCCAATAAGTGGCGTGATCCCAGCGATCGATCTCGGACTTGACTGTCTTTCATCCATCTCAATACCCTCATCAGACAGCTCCTCCTGATCAAAGGATTGCTCCATATTTTGGTGTCTCGTCACATAGATCTGGATATTCGACTCCTCTGCAAAGACTTCTTCTTCGGAATCAGTGATCCAACTTGCTTCCGCTGTGGATCTCACTGCCCATATGAATTCCAATTTCTCAAGGTCTCGTCCTTCGGCTTCCATCTGTTCCTGCAGAGCCCAGTATATAGGCCAGGTAAATGTAGCACCAATGCCACCAGCTACGAGAAGAATATGATCGAATTTTGACAACTCGCGGATATCAGCTGGTCTTCCGTATGGACCTTCAACGCTGATCACGGGCTTGCTGTGGAAATGGCGAGCGTGCGCCCGGAGGATTTGTGTTGTTGGACCCTCCCTAGCTCGAAGGACGAGCGTGATATGATTTGATGAGACGCTAGCCACGGTGAAAGGGTTCGAGAGTAGTCGGCTGGTCAGACTGGATGTTTGAGTCGAGGGAAGAGATAGATAGACGTGTTGAGCGGGCTTGTTTTGGAAACGCTTCATCTTGGATGGTTTAAGCGGGACTTCAATCTTTAGTATATCTGTATGCGAAATTTGAGAAACTGTCACAGGTCCGGTGACGCTATCAAATCGTCGGAGGACACGATCTAAAATGAATAGAGCCAGTGCCTCGGTTGTATACCATTGGAGAGGTCTTGCATGGAAGAATAGTATGGGCAGGAGACCCAGTCCGATGGCGAGATGGCAGAGGAAGAAAACTCGGTAACTCAGTTGCCGGATTTTATCGAGACTTGTTCCTGCTAGGATGGCGCCGAGTGTGACGGCGGTCAATCCAGTAGCCGTTGAAAGATGTTTGAGATGCTCGATCAAACTGCTCGATTGAATATAGTAGTTGAGATACAAGGACCCGTGAATTACGAGTAACATCATGATGATGTTCCCTGAAACCCGATGCCATTTGATTAACTCCTCGTGCGAAGTTCCGAAGAGTATGATCAAAGGTGAGAATCGAGTGCGTAAAGAGAGCAAGTAATGAAATGGCAATTGGGCTGAAGCAACACTGCCAAAGCGCTTGGTGAGATGAAAGTAGTCTAGAAAAAATCAGCATTTGTCTCTTCATGGCGATACTTGAGAATCAAAGTGCCACCTACCATTGCCAGTTTTGAAAATGGAGAGGAATAGTAGCCACGAGAACCAGAGGATTGCAGAAATCCAACGCTTTCTCAGTCCCCAGCCTGACGCGATTTCACCATTTAACCACCATTCAACTGATCTCCACCGCCTGGCAATGCCAGTCGAACGGACGACTACTTTCGTGTCCAAAGACCCCTCAAGGGCAGTATATGCCACGTCGCGGTTTGTCCTTCTGCTTAAGATCCATGCTGCGATTCGATATAACTGATAAACTCCGATCGGGATCAATATAGATACCTGCGAGATAAAGGCGAATTGCGCGAGGACTTCGCGCCTGTGCTGCTTTTGGCTTGAGTCGAGAGACACAAAAAGCCACGGCCAGGTCATAATTCCTGCCAAGGTGAGTCTTGGGAACTGGAGACTCGCAGCATTCAATCAAGAAGCACGTTTTCTTAATCTTAACGGTTCCCACCTCGGGGCCCGGCTTTAGAGCTCGGGGTTGTGATTGTGCTGACGCGGCAGAAGTGCGGGGCCCAAGAACTTCTCCGAGTTCGAAGCACGTTCATAGAGTGGAGTGGAGCTGGATCAATGAGAGTATGCAGATTAAAATGAGGGGAGATGTCACATCAACATGTTTTCTCTGGTCGCTCCTTTAGTAGGGATATTGATTGGAAGAGGAGACGTCGCGTAGAACTAATCTGTTCGGGAACTCAACATCCTACAGGGGTTACGGTCCGAGTCTTATCTTCCCCAGTGCTTCCAGGTACATCCGCGGCCATTTCAAGTTCAAATAAAAAGAAAATATATACAGGTCTAAATTAGAATGAGAGACTAAGTTTAAAAGTAAAAATCTAAGAGATAGAAAAATCGAACGAATGAAATCCACTACACATGCATCCCAACCTGCAAATCATGCATCAACTCCCGACTCACAATATGCGACTCGCCCAACGTGCCCTTCATCACAAGGACCAACTCATCGATAGCACCAAGGAAGTTGAGGTGGGCATTGATAGCAACACAGAAGCGACGGTAATCTTCATCGCGCATAAGCTCCGTGTTCAATGTCAATTCCCCCTTATGTTTCTCCCAGTAATCAAGAGAACGGTTCAGCAAAGGCGTTGGGAGTACTTCAGGCAAGGGATCCCCTGTTTTGAGAGCTTGCTCGATGACTCCCAAAACAGCCATAACATCACCGATGTTCCGATGGTCGAGAAGACCAGCGCGGGTTGCTATTCTGGCTTGGAAATGTTCTGGCAAGGATGCAGACAGGAATAGAAGACGGGCAAGATTCTGGTTCAGTTCTTGACAAAGGGCTTTCACTTGGGCGAGACGCTCACTGTCGAAGGGGGAGCTGGAAAATTCTAGTTTGAGAAGGGCGACTGGTCCGTCGAGGGCACTGAGTGCATCGGCGACACTAAAAGCTAGTTCCTCGGCGACTAGACCTTCATCACGGTCGGGTTGGCCCCAGCATGAAAGGAGTAGTGCGTAGTGATCGGATAATGAGCGGAGAGTATTCGAGAGAGATTTGCAGACGTGCCGTGTAGCAGATGGGGGTCTAGGGAAGAGTTGGACGATCAACGCGGCGGCTGATCCGATGAGGACAAGTACTAGTCGTCGCCAGAAGACGCTGTATCCATGACCGGGGTTTCCGTACGATGCAATGTGTCTAAAATAATTGTCAGTGAAACTGAATGAAAACTGCGATATGAAAAGTTGGGATCTTACGTGTCGTCAAAGCTGTATCCAACGACCAGGATGAAAGTCGCTCCACACATCATTGTGCCTTGTAGCAGAGCCAGAGGCAGGAATAGACGCATCCATATCAGCACAGTAAGCACGACAGCCATCACCGCTGCAAGTCCGTATGAGTTTCCATCACCATCGCCGGAGCCAATGTACCAAGCCACTAAACCAGTGACACCACCAATGATGGTACCCGTGGTACGAGAAACCAAGGAAAGTGTAAAATCTGACATATAGATCACCAATGAGGTTTGTCCCATGATCAGAGCCCAGAGACCCTTTTGACGATAGAAGAACCCAGCGCTGGACGGGATAACAGCAGGGATTCCAAGGGCGATGGTAACAATCACCATGCGCATAGCATACATGCCATCAGCGTTGATCAGCCAGTGGTAGGATCCAAGAATCGCGCGCCCAAGACCACTGCGCTGCTTCACGCGATATCCTCGACTGATCCGGAGACTCTGCTGAGCCGCCTTAGAGTGTGCCTCCACGACCTCAGGATCATTGGGGGTCTGCGCCGCGACCACAGGGGCAACGGCATTCCTTCGTAGAGCCCAGTTAACAGCATATCGCAATCCCTTGGGAAGCCACAGGCGAATTTTCTGACGCTCCTTCATGAGAGCAACCAGTTGTTCCAGAGCGCCTTCCCAGGCCACCGCAACTCCAATGAGTTGTTCCTCGAAAATCATGCAGACCGAGATCACGCGTACCTTATGCACGGTAGCTTCCTCGAGATCTTTCAGATTTCCATCCTGGTCAAAGATATCCGCATTGGTCCGAATGAGACTGTCTGTAAAATTGGAGATGAAAGCTTCGCGCTCGACTTTCAGCTGTTCCAGGGCAGTCTCGCTGCGTGCGAGGAGTTCATCCATGTGTTGTTGAGATGGTCGATTGAACCAGCGCGCAGCATTTATCGCATGAATACAGTCAGCGAAAACGTTATTCGCTTCCTCGCATACGGGTAAGATCTTCTTGCTGGGCTCCTTGATCGATGCGACGATTTCAGATCGACGGGTTTCATGTTCCGGGGTGTGGAAAGCTTTCACAAGGCGAATACTTTCCATGATCTGACGACGTCCAGCTTCACGGGATCGGGATGGTGGTTTCTTCTCGTCGAATATGTCTGTTGGAGGGCTCTCCGAGTCCAGGACCATCGCACGGAGATTTTCCAACTTTGCGTGGCCACCAGCGCGCTGAAGGTGGAATTGCATTAATGCTAATGTAGCGAGAGTGACTCGTCGCAGCGGTTTCTTCAGACTCTTGATATCGTCGGCGCCCCAGCGACCGACTGAAAAGTCCAACTGGAGAAATCCAAGTGCGGGCTGAATTGCCTTGTATGTACCAATGATCTTCATTTTCATCGCTGTTAACTCTGCCAATGTTACTGGCTCTTCCATCGCCAAGCCAACCGAAGTCACATCTAGTGGACCCTTCAGGAGCCGGGTCAGTCCCTCCATTCCTTCCAAAACGGCACAAGAAGTCGATTTGGGGAACAAGAGGATCTGACAAGCCAGCCCCAGGCCGACTCCAATGGCTGCAGGCTCAACCAGTACTTTTGCTATCGTTCCTTCGAAAGCAGGAAGTAAAGGCCCAACAGTCAAGAAGATATCCATAATGATGGTTCCGAAGATCTGGAATAGAATAAACTTGGGGTTCTTAGCTCGAATGCGGGCCTGCAACAAGTTGTTAGTATTTTATTTCACGGATTGAATTGAGTTGGTTCTAATAGGACGCACCAGGAGATAAATCAAGAAGCAAATCATGCAAAAGTATACTGCTGAGACTCGCGCATCAAGCATATATCCACTATAAAGAAGAACCTCTTCTTCATAGGTGACAGTTAGCCCCGTTGAGTTGGCTCGGTTGGATGCCAATTCCGCCAGAGCCATTAATCTACTGTTGGTCTCAGCTGCGGGACGCGCCGCCAAAGCGGCCTTCATAGTGATAACCCCCCAAGCCCATCCCGAGGCCATGCCAAGGATGAGGGTGAAGGAACCCAGAATGAAGATGAAAACAATTCCATTAGGAGGTACCATGAATAGAACCAATCTGGTCACATATTAATAATTGTCAATTTACCATAGTGACGATGATACTCACGTTGCAAAGAAGGTCGCAGTGCTCAGCGTCCGTAGCGATGGACCGATAAAGATTAGCAAGGAGGCGACCCATGCTGCCACAGCACAGCGAAAGAGTACTTTCAGATCGCGCGCATTGAAGTGATCCAACCAAGCGGGGAGCTTCCGACGCGGTTTGATGACCGGTACCTCCTTAGGCGTTTCGGCGCTTGTGGACGGAGGGGACCCAGTAGCCCCGGTAGCCCCGGTATTCAGTTGGGCGGGGTCGGACATTAGACTAGATAAACATGAAGATTGGATGGAGGAATTGTGTCCCAGTGTTGGGGGACTCTTGAAAGGGCAAGATGTGGTTCAAGTTCCTTGCATTCCTTATATCAGAACCTTGGGAGGGGGTCAAGGGGCTGAGGTAATATTAAACGGTTCAAGTCCACGGTCTTTCCTGGCTCTTTTCCTCGGTTGACTCCCGCGGATCGGCGCTATTGATCAATTTATTGCCACGAGAATCTGGTCTGATTTGTGCCTCCACTCGAAAATTGTGCGTTTATGTATATGATCGACATGGCACTTGTGCTCAAATACTTGCTTGTGCGGGTTTGGGGGAGAATTATGCCCAATTAGACTCCGCATGCAGCTGGCTGTACATAACTCGGAGAGTCCGGAGATCCACGGGTGCTCCGCTGCACTCGAAGAGTGCGGCCGTTGAACTTAAAACATTGGATAATTGGTGTTTCAGCAGAGGGTGTGTAAAGGGGCTCTGCTCTGGTGTTGTCATCCTTGGCCTCACTGTATGATATCGAGTAAACAGCTGCATGTGGTACATGGAAAAGAGCGAACTGGCGAGTCTGAATCGCGCCAAGACTTGGTCGCCTCAGGCTCCAAAAGGGCTTGGCATATCAGTATCAGGATCCAGTTCAAGTTGAAGATGTCGACCTGGGCAGTTTTGATTGTGATAATCGAAGGTGTGTTTGGCAAGATTCAATAGCCGTTCAGAGAAAAGAAAAACAGAAATCCAGCAAGGTCAGGGATTGAACCCAGGAGCTTCAAAATCAACAACCACGCGGAGGTGAATCAGGCCTCGCCACAGAATCGCTTCTATCTCGCTCAAATATTTTTATTTTGAGAATCTGAAAAGTGGAATAGAAAGAGGAGGTTGAGAAATATCATGAAAAAAAAAAAATCTAAAAAAATCATTATCCCTAGCCGTAGCTAGTTCCCCGCCCGCCCTTCAGTTTGTCCTCTGCCACCGAAAAGGGCCTAACCACCACATTTCAGTATCATTGTCCCCGATTAGGGTCGCCGACCGCTTAAGCCGCTAAGCCAGCAGGGCAGAGTCGTTACAGGGGGAGCTTGTCACTCAAACTTATAGGTGCACCCGCTACCATTTTGTGCTTAACCCCAGACCTCGATGTACCCCATACACGTGGATGATCAACTCTTATATGAGTATACTAGAAGCTCTTATACTATTGCTTTATTTTTTGAGTTGACTCTTAGAAGATATTAATTTCAAGTGAAGTTAAAATTCGACACCCGAGGTTGCTTCTTGGTGCGAATAATGTCTCCAACCTGAGCATGGTGACATGTGTATATATCATATGGTATGATCTTGGCGACATCGGACTTGGAACCTTGGAGGTGACGAGAGAGTAAGCCTGAGTGATTTTAAGTGGGTTTATCGGACCAATTGATCTTTTGGGATGATCATCACTGAGGCTAAAATTGCTCTAAGTTTATTTTAGAGAAATCCCCGATGGGACTGGATCCTGTGAGACTCCCATGAGAACTTGAACCACTGTGGCCACTATCACGAGCATGATACTTTACCTTTCTAGGAATTCATGGTACTCGGAATAGTGGCGATAACTCTATTTAAAATTTGAGCTCCAAATGTGTCACGGTGGTCACAAGGGCACACGCTTTTCCAATTCAATTGAAGTTGGAGTTCTAGACTTGTATAGAAGGGCCATTATATCGAGTCTCATGCACGCCATCTCCATCTCCAATAAGCACTAGCACTAGTCTCAAGCTAAAACTTCCACGCCATTTGACTCCAATCCGGCGAATTTTTACTTCTTTTTCGCCATCCAGAAAATTTCCTTACGAGTCGCCGCCTGATAAAAGTGGGGGAATGGAGTCCGTTAACCCAATCATACTCACCATAGTGGAGAGGGTTCCGTGGTGCGAGAACGGAAACCCCAATGTCGTGATTCACGCGCTTAAACATTTTGTGCAGATTTCGTTTAAGAAAAAAATAATAAAAATTCATGGATTCCCCGGGTTTCCATTTTTAAATCTTTCAACCTGTCAATATATGGGGGGAAATCTTCAAAGTTGGATCTGGATCTAAGCAGTTTCTTGTATACCAACTTTCAAGATGTCCGCCATGGAGAAGAAGGTCTCTGACACGATCCAGCCGGATCCTGCTCAGCTGGATGAGTTTGATGCTCACGCGAAGGGTGAGCTCGAGCTCAATGTCGGTGGACGCGGTGCGACCCAGCGCCGTCTGCGCAATTATCAGGTTACTATGATCGGTTTCTGCAGTGGTATTGGAACTGGTCTGTTTATTGGAACTGGATCGGCATACGCCAAGGCTGGTCCTGCTGGTTTGCTGCTCGCCTATATCATCGTCGGAGCTGTGCTCTGGTGTGTCATGCAGAGTATCGCTGAGTTGGCTACTCTTTTCCCTACCGCTGGTTCCTTTCCCCACTGGGCTACTCGCTTCATTGACCCTGCTGTCGGATTCTCGCTCGCCATCTCCTACGGTTACTGTTATACTATCGCCATCGCCTCGGAAACGTCGGCTTCCGCTGTCATCGTATCATATTGGACGGATATATCGCCAGCTCTGGTTATCACAATTAGTTTGGTGCTGATCTTGGCGATCAATTTGATGAGTGTGCGATTCTATGGAGAAACCGAAGTCATTGGAGGTGCTATCAAGGTCCTGTGCTTCTTGGGCTTGGTGATTGTCTCTATTGTCATCACTGCTGGTGGTGGTCCCAACCATGAAACCATCGGCTTCCGTTTCTGGCACAACCCTGGTGCGTGGGTGGACTATGATGGTATTACTGGTTCCACTGGTCACTTCCTGGGTTTCCTCTCATCCTTCGTCAATGCCTCGTTCAGTTTCATTGGTGTGGAAACCGTTGTCATTACCGCCGCCGAGTCCGTGGATCCCCACCGCGCTATCCCCAAGGCCGCTCGCCGCGTCACCTACCGAATCGCATTTTTCTATATCCTCGGCGCGCTCCTTATCGGTCTCATTGTTAGCCCCGAAAATAAAGCCCTCACATCTGGCGATGATAATGCGAACGCTTCACCTTTCGTCATTGCGATTAAGGAAGCCGGTATCACCATTTTGCCCTCTATCGTGAATGCTTGTATCCTGGTTGCCGCTTGGTCTGCCGGAAACTCGTACTGCTGGGTTGGATCGCGTATGATTGTCGCCATGACCACCGATCGCCAACTTCCTCAGTTCTTCGGTCGCGTGGATAAGAAGGGTGTGCCATATGTTGCAGTCATTGTTGCATGGCTGTTTGGTCCATTGGCTTATCTGAGTAAGTTTCCTTGCAAATATGCGGAGAAATTTGTTCAATATACTAACAAGCTGCAGGTCTGGGAAGCGGCGGTCCCCAGCAAGCCTTCACTTGGCTTCTGGATCTGAGCACCATCGCCGGTCTGATTGCCTGGGCTACCCTTTGCGTCTGTTACATTCGATTCTACGCCGCTATGAAGAAGCAGGGTGTTTCCCGCTCTACTTTGCCATGGACAGCACCTTTCCAGCCTTACGCCGCTTGGTTCGGATTCATCGGCTCCACCATCATTACCCTGGTCGCCGGTTTCGAGGTCTTCTTGAAGGGCGAATGGAGCACATCTGACTTCGTGGCAAACTATGTTGGAATTCCCATTTTCATCGTGCCCATTATCATCTGGAAGTTCTGGCACAAGACTAAGGTTAGTACTTACTCCTCCGCTTGCTTCGCATCATCATCTAACAAAGTCTAGTTCCAACGCTCTCACGAAATCGACCTTTGGTCAGGGCGTCTCCAAGAAGGAGAAATCACACCCCGCAAAGAACCCCCCACTACTTTCTGGGGCAAGTTCGTTGACTGGTTTGTTTAATTCGACATTCCACGTCATATTCATTCAACATTGAATTTATACATAAGCATCATGCATGCCTAGCCCTGGAGGCTCGGGTCACACATATATTTTAATACGGTACAAAAACCCATCGGGCAAGTCCCATCGGTCCCGTGCCTATAATCCGCCGTTCAGATTCAACCTTGAACGTTGCATAATATTCCCGAGGTTCCAACCTTGGAAGGCTCTAAAACTGGTCTCGGAGCTTTCCGATATCACTGTGAGTGGCCTTACAACAGCCACCCACGAGGAAGGAGGTGAAAGGCCCCTTCGAGCGGGCATCATTGACCACCTGCGCAAGTTGGGTTTCCCAAGGGCGCTGAGAAAGTTAGCATTTGTCTGAGCGAATAGCATATTTGACAGATTTGTAAAATAGAAATATTAAACATATTGAACTCACAGTATCTTGCTGATTAGCAGTGCCTTCGGGCTTTTCCCAGGTCTGAGTAGTTGTGTTGTAAACCTCTCCATTAGTACCATCAGGGTACAAAATCAGACTCGGCACAGTCTGAACCTTTCCAGAAACCAGTACTTTCTCAACGCAAGCCCCAAAGCGGTCCACAAGAACAGAAAGCTTATGAACCTTGGTGCAGTTCATGCCAATACCCCAAGGTGCGAGTCCATCCTCCATAGGCAAGATAGCAGCGTCAACAACCTGCTCAACGGAGCTGCCATCCGGTAAACACTCATCCTCTCTGGGAAAGACACAAGCAATCCAAAACGGCACAGACTCAATGCCCGCATCCTTAATCGCCCTCCTCGCAGCGCGCACCTCATCCAGTCGCGGCAAAGTCTCAAACGCAATATACTTAAGTCTGGAAACCAAATCCCCCTCCGCACTAAGGACAAGTCTCAAGCGCTCAAGGTGCCACTGGTACAGCGTCTCTTCGCTATCATGCGCCTCATCATACGCACCGCTGTACTCTTGACCCGGAACCATACAAGCGCCGTAGGGTCCAAGACTCAGGGCGATTTTCGCATTGCGTCCCGCAGTAGCCCGCTCAGCTACATCCACGGCTGTTTGGATATAGTTGCTGATAGCAGAAACCGGGATGCCATCGGGGTGCGCGGCTGTCTTGGTACGCTGGAATCCTTCAGGTGAGACTTGGTATGTCGCTGTTAACAGTACGTCGGCGCCTGAGTCGATGAAGTCTTTTTGGCATGCCTCTAACGTCACTGTGTCTGTGACTAAGAGGTCTGAGGACCAGAGTGGGGTTGTCTTGCTGTCGAATTTCACTCCGTATTTGTCTTGGAGCGAGGTTCCGAGACCTCCGTCTAGGATTTGGATTGTCATTTTTGTAGGTGTTTTGATTCAATTGTTTCAGGTGAAGTCTCTACTTGGTGGGGGATTGATACAGGGCTATTGCGTGCGTGTGCGGTTACATAATCCACTCGAGCCGGGACATGAATAGAGTGCATTCTTGGGCTGGTAAGGTCAAGTTATTCGTTATTTTAGATAAATTGTGATCAAGAGTGAGTTCAGATTAATCAGAACTGGGTTTGGTTTCGAGTTTATACAGTGAGTGATAAACACGGTACACTGCAGTAGTGGAGGTCTAGGGCCTTATGTACGATCGCCAGTGGGTACCCGGGGAGTTTGCATAATATGATGCATAACCTTGGAAGTATTAAATGCATCTCAAGCAAAGGAAGGATGAATCTTTCCACAAGCTCGATCCGCCAATCTATCCTTCATAAGGACATCATACACATGAGCCGCCCACTCACAACAAACCTGTCGTGTATCCTTCGGATCAATGATTTCCTCCACTCCAAACGCATTTGCCGTTCTGACTGGATTCATCAATCGCATGTATTCTTCTTCCAGCTCCTTATACCGCTCCTCTTTCCTGCCTTCTTTCTCTGCTTCCCGCAGTTCATGTCGGTGTCCTACTTCAATTCCGCCGTCTAGAGGCAGAGAACCCCATTGTCCAGATGGCCAGGCAACTTGCATGACTGGATCCCGAGAGCCGATCATAACACCTCCAGCCACACCGAAAGCGCGTCGAGTGATGACATTGAAGATAGGCGTTGTTGTCGTGAAATAGGTTTTGGCTAGCTCGACTCCCCATCGCATAACTGCGGTGCGTTCTGCAACAGTGCCGATCGCATATCCAGCTGATATCAGTTGGTTAACATAAACAATCTCAAAAAATCATGGATCTGGAGAGATACTCACGGACGTCAATAAACTGCAAAATAGGAATATTCATCACATCGCACATCTTCAACAGTCGGGTAAGCTTTTGACTCCCCGCTGCATCTAGCGCACCACCATTTACCTCGCAATTCAGCGAGATGATCCCAACAGGTCGTCCTACAAGACGAGCTAATCCACCGATCGCCGTTCGGCCCCAGAGCGCACCAATCTCAAACCACGAATCTCGATCCACAACTGAGGTAATAATCGTTCGAGGATTATACATACGCGCTTGTCGCCGGGGAATAATGCTGCGCAATGCGATGTCCTCTCTCGAGGCTGGATCATCACTAGGGATCACGGGCGGAGCATCACTTCCAGAATTGGGCAGATAGCTCAGTATAGTACGAAGTTGCTCAAAGCATTCAGCTTCGTTAGCGGCGAGGTTATCAATTGTTCCATTTGTGCAATGCACGAGTGGACCTCCGAGGTCTTGAAAACCAAGTCCTTCTTCGAACGTAGCACCCTCAACAACTTTGGGTCCAGCATTGAAAAGCGCACCGATATCTGCTGCCATCACTGAAAAGTGACAGGAGACTACCCTCGCCGCGCCGAGTCCAATCTAAAAGTTTCAGCAAAAATCCATGCAATCCATTACGATAGTGACTTACTGCAGGTCCAACAACCGCTCCAAGATTCGGAATCCCCTGATTCAACTGCTTGATCGCAGGACCGAAAGGCATCACATATGGAAGATAACTCCACCCTTCCTTCCGAATCGTAGTTACACTTCCACCCCCAGAACTACCATCAACAAGTTTCACGACGGGTATTTTCAGCGCCAGAGCCAGTTTTTCCACATATACCGTCTTCCCAGCTGTGGATCCATCCGCATGTCCAGATCGAATGCTAAAGTCGTCTGCTGTAAGCAGGACTTTTCTACCCCGAAGCGTCCCAGCGCCTTGGACATTATTACTCGGAGTAAATGCAGCAGGCTTCTCTCGCATTGGCGATGTCTTCTTCCATGTTACTGTTCCAGAAACAGAGCCGATTTCTTGGAATGAGCCTGGGTCTAGAAGTTGGTCGATTCGTTCACGGACCCATAGTTTGCCGGCTTGTTTTTGGCGGATGTACCCCCTGGACTCGAGGTTGGGTGTTGCTGCTATCTTGCGTAGTGTAGATAATTGGCCTAGCACATCGGAGTGATCTGCAGGTAAACGGGATGCGGTATTCTTCTTTGTCTTTGTTTTTGGGGGCGCTTGTTTATCCGGGGTGATGTGTGAGGAGACTTGGTTTAGTCTTTGCGTAGCTTGGCCGTTGGCATCTTTTGTCGAAGGCTTGTTATCATTGTCTTCGGCCATTGCGTCTAATCTTGGTTCAATGTGGTGGTTATGTAGGCGTTGTTCGAGGTTAGGGAGGTTCAAGTTCCCCGGTTTTGTTGTCTGGGCGATCATTGCCAGTGAGGGGGAATTTCGACCGAGGACCGAGGGAGTTACACTATGCTCTTAAAAGAGTCATGTCAAAGATCGCAAAATTGATTCAACTCATATTTTCAGCCTCTTGAATATTTCAAGGCAGATTCATCTCTAAATAGTCGAGTATTTTGGATTCTTGGTCCTCTCGTGCCAATTCTCTGGCTTGCAGCTATGTCATCTTCCCCGCATTCACGACCCATCAAGCGACTGCTGGTCGCAAACAGGTACCACCATCTTCCATATTCTCAAATTGATAAATCTCACTAATCATAAATAGAGGTGAAATTGCTGTCCGCATTTTAAATGCCGCACGGGAGCTTCCTGATCCCGTAGAGACTTTTGCCATATACACAGCCGACGACCGTTCCCATTGTGATTTAGGTCGTCCAGACCATGCTATTGAAATTCCCTCACCAGGCACATATCTCGACATATCAGCGTTGGTCAATTTAGCACGCAAACATGGAATCGATTCCGTGCATCCTGGCTACGGGTTCCTTAGCGAGAGCGCGGAGTTCGCATCACGTATGTGGAGTGATGCTGGTGCCATTGTCATAGGACCCGGGCCTGAGAATCTCGCTCGAACAGGCGATAAGTTACAAGCAAAGAAGCTGGCACAGGAATGCTCTGTCCCTATCTTGCGGGCTATGGAGCATCCGACTGCAAGTGTCGACGAGGCCCGAGACTTTGCTAGACAAGTCGGTTTCCCGGTTATGATCAAGGCAGTCGATGGAGGTGGTGGGCGCGGCATTCGTCTTGTGCGGGAGGAATCTGAATTGGATAACAGTATTCAACGTGCGATTGGCGAATCACCCTCTCGCACGGTATTTGTTGAAAAGGCTGCGGTGGATGGATTCCGTCATATCGAGATTCAGGTTATTGGTGATGGTATGGGTGGCGTGCGCCATCTTTGGGAGCGAGATTGCAGTGTACAACGCCGATTCCAGAAGGTTGTTGAGTGTGCCCCTTCACTTATGCGAGATCGAGAATTGATCTCGAAAGTGATTGATTCGGCGTTGAGAATGGCTAGTCATATCCACTATCGATCATTGGGAACATTTGAGTTCCTGGTTAGTGAGAAAAAGAAAGAGTTCTACTTCCTAGAGGTCAATCCACGACTTCAAGTTGAGCACACCATCACAGAGTCTATCAGTGGCATAGACCTGGTGCAGACGCAGCTTTTACTAGCACAGGGATGGACATTCAAGGATCTTGGTCTTGGATCCGATGTGAATCCAATGGCTCCCCCACCCAATGCATTTTCTATCCAGCTCCGACTCTGTGCTGAAGACCCAAGTCACGACTTCGCGCTTAGTATTGGCAAAATCACCGAATACAGTATTCCAAGTGGACATGGGATACGGGTTGATAGCCATGTTTCCAGTGCCTCTCCACTGGTAGTCGGGTCAAATTTTGATAATCTTCTGGCCAAGATCATTGTGACAGCATCCAGCTGGGAAGCGACCGTCAGAAAAGCTCGTCGAGTTTTAGCTGACTCAAAAATAGCCGGCATCAAGACCAACATTAATCTTCTCCGTGGCATCTTGGCTCATGATGAGTTCATGTCTGGTAATATCGACACCCAGTGGCTGGGCAGTCACCTTGAAGAGACGCTTCAAGTGGGCGACCAGATTTCCAGGTCACTTCAGGACCATTCAGGGCCGACTGGAAGCTCTCAGCAGTCTTTGGCGCAAGGTGGACTGCCATCTTCCAATCTTCTTTTCCGCAAGGGCGATGCTTGGTCAATTCGCCTGGAACCGCTTCAAGGGAATTCATCACAAACATCAGATAAAACAGCACATCACCTCAAATTATCACGAGTCCTTCGGAATGAGTTTCCCACCTCACTCACAGCTGAGATTGAGTATACAACTCCATCCTCGAAAGCAACAATCCCATATCGAATGCAGATTGAAACCACATCAACTTCTGCCTCGGCCCTTGTTTCGTCTTCCCACCACCGTGGCGATCCCTCAAATCCTCGTCATGTTATTCTTCCTCTCTCTGGAAAGCTGATTGAGATGTTAGTTGCAGAAGGTGAGGAGGTTGTCGAGAACCAGGTTCTGGCTTTTGTCAAGCAAATGAAGATGGAATTGGAAATACGAAGTCCTCGCGCTGGGCGAGTTGTATGGGCACACGAAATGGAGGATGAAGAAGAGGATGTGGCAGAGGGTATGCTGTTAGTAGAATTAGAAGCACCAGGCACCGAGGGACAGATCCGGGGCAAGTTATAGTTGCCAGGTCAAACTTGAATCTCTCCGAGTCCAGGGCTCCAGCCACTGATCCTATTTTGTTCATGTACTTCGAAATATACATGCAGCCCTGGAGGTGATCATAGTACCACAAATCCAGCTTCTTACATCAACTAGCATCATTGGTCTAGTGGTAGAATTCGTCGTTGCCATCGACGAGGCCCGTGTTCGATTCACGGATGATGCACATTTCTTTTTGATTTTCTTTTTATTTTTGGTGGTCCTGTAGCTCCATAATTTTTGATCTAATTCTTATCACTTATCGCTTCAAACCAACAAACTTTATGAACTCCACTGATATGCGCGTGGTTCACGTGGGCTAAACGACGTCACCGCTACTCTCTCTCCCTCCAACTTCTTCATACCCAACCAAAATGGAGGACCTCAATCTTTACATATTGACCTCCAACTGTGCGCGCACTCTGATCGATGTGGATTTATTCGCAGATCACTTCTTCGATGCGCTCTCTACAGAAGCTCAAGGGCCGGATGCCCCCGAGCTGATTGTGCTCTCCTTGCAGGAGATCGCGCCAATCGCGTACTCATTTTTGGGTGGCTCATACCTCACACCTTATTTCGATGCATTTGTGAAGACAGTCAAGAAAGCTACTGCGAAACTATGGAATGAGTCGTATGTCAACCTGGTCAAGGACCATACTGGTATGACCGGGTTGATGGTCTTTGCGCGGGCGGATATCATGAACAAGATCACCTGGGTTGATACAGCTCATGTTGGGTTTGGAGTTCAAGAAATGGGTAACAAGGGTGCTGTTGGAGCTCGTCTGGGATACGTTGCTGAGGGCCATCCATCCAAGACAGTTGACTTGACATTCGTGGCAGCTCACCTGGCGCCAATGGAGAATGCTTTGGAACAGAGAAATCTGGACTGGAGAAGTATAGTTGAGCGACTCGTTTTCTCTCATGAAAGTACCACACCAAAGTCTCTTGAGCAAAGTGGTTCAGATGAGAACGCTGCACTATTAGCCGATCACGAGTCCTCGCATCATTCTGCAGGTAGTTCCAAGGATCTATTCTCTCCAAACTCCTACCTGTTTCTAGCCGGAGACCTGAACTACCGCACATCAAACATCAGTCCTATTCAGGGCGATATTGTCCGATTCCCGCGCCAAGGCGTTCCTCGCGATGATCCCGCGCATTATTCTCACCTACTGAAAGAGGATCAGCTGATGCGCGAAATGCGCCAAGGCCGCTGCTTCCACGGGTTATCAGAGGCCGCGATTGATTTCCCTCCCACTTACAAATACTCCAGTGCAGCACAGAAAGCTGCACGTCTTAGCCTGATGGAGGGGAAGACGGAGGGAGAGTGGAAATGGTCAATCCACCGCTGGCCCAGCTGGTGTGACCGAATCCTTTACTGGGCCGGAGATATCGAGCAGGTCAAACCACTTGCATACAATGCACTTCCTCTCTTCCCACACTCAGACCACCGACCTGTTGCGTTGGCGGTGTCGGTTCCTCTCAAGCCCTTGGATGCCCCCTCTGAGACAGATCACGCGGTGCCTAAGGCCAAAACGGTGGCTCCATTTGCAATTGACCCTGCCTGGCAGGCTCGTAGGGATGCTGCACGACGAAAGGAGATATTGGTGGGACTCCTGGCATATTTGAGTCTAACCTGGGAAGGAAATGGGCTGCTTCTTGCTTCGACGGTGGGGCTTCTCGGTGCATGGTTTGTGCTTCAGTCTGTGTGGGCTGTTTGAAGCCCGGGTATCTGCGTGGGTTGGGTCTACGTGCTGGGGTTTCGCTTCTTGTCTAATCAGGGAATTATCCTGGTATGATCTTATGAATTATGTTTATGAAATGTGCGATTGCGATTTTTCATTATTTCGGTCCTCGATCAATAAAGTCATACAGACATATCAGACCATCTACCAGTACCTAGACCTTCGGCGTAGACCAGTGTGGGTTTCGGAAGTACATCCTCAAGGGTATCTCTGCATTATTTCGTAGCCGCATATCCGAGTCCAATCCTTCAAACTGAACTCACAATCGGAATTATCCCCAGCCTTGGAAACCTTGGAATATGACATCGGATATACCTGCATCAGCCACCGCCACACTTCACGCCATCAGATAAGTCAGATAACATCAGGGTAGATCAATTTTAAATTAAAATTAGAAATAAAAATTCAAAAAACAGGGTTCAGTCAAGCTAAAAATTTCCCACTAATTTAAATTTCCAAGCTTCAAGGCTTGATACTTTGTGCCGATGAAAAAAAAACCCTTCGGTCACCTGAGGTACCTTGAGGCGTCGCTCTAAAACGGTCTGGATGCAGACATTCCACCCGAAACTTTCAGTGGCTTACACCCTAACAAGTACCTAGGGTACCGCTGAGGTCACCGGGCGTTTTTTGTTTTTATCCAGACTAGGGCAAAGCTCACCTCCGATTCTCGCTGTCTGAGGCCGTGCCTGGGGGGTGTTGTTAGTGAAATCTGGCGGTGTCCGAGGAAACCCATGCAATCCAATCCAATAGCTATAGCTTTTTGGCTGTCATAGTAAGGTTCAAGTTGATGCCCCTCTTTTCTTTTTTCACCCCCGCTCTTCGTACCTCGGTCACGCGGTATGAATAGTAACACGGAGTAGCTCTTTTGTCTGGATGTGGTGGGCCAGATCCTAAAGTTCGTGTTCCACAACTTAGCTTCTACGCCTTCGAATCCCCTTCTAGACCTTTTCGCACACAGACATCTTTTCAGTATTGACGGGTAACTACAATAGAATACCAAAGAAAGAAGGAGAAGGAACAAAAGAAGAAAAAAATCTCTGGTCCCTGCCGTGGTCCCTATGATCCACATGTTCTTTGACGGGATACCACAGAAGCAGCTGTCCTCGGGAGACGATGAATCCCACACACCTGGCATACGTGTACAGCATGGGATAACCAAACATTGGAGTATACTAATCTCTGAGATGGAATTTAGGTCATTGCGATCTGAAGTACGTCTCCTTCTTAGCAACTGGTCCATTTACCTTCTTTACTTCTTGTTTTGTCGTCATCGTGCAGTATAGTGGAGTAGATATGCCCGGGACTTGACTGTCAGCGGGATGCACGACTGGGGAACTGCTTACACCACTGGTGCCGTAACATCCGGGTTCAATCAGTAAAATTACTTCAAATGTTATTGACCAGGTGAACTAGTCAGATGATTTGAGGTTAATCATTCTGATTGATCTTCTAGACTTTTGTTCTGGTCTTCTGTGCGACACGCAGTGCTGACGAAAGCGCAATTTGCCAATGCACTTGGCTCATCTGGGCAATAGCTGCCTAAGGCGGATGATCCATAAGCACTTGACATCTGGAGATAGAGGAGTTGATCCGAGTATATGCACATAGCATTTTCTAACTTGAACTTCCAATTGAAGAGATCGTATTGGAATTAAATGGTCAATTATGTGTTTTATTTTTCAAATTAGATAAGCTTTGTTGAGTCCAATTGTCTAGATCTGACATCCGAGTCTCGGTCTACGCCATCAAAGCCGAGATCATATTTTTTTTTTCTTTCTAAGCGGACCATCGGAGATAATGGATCCACTCCACCGCGAGTTTCCATGTTCCATGTGAAAGCGATATGTTGAATGAAGTTTCAGGGAGAAAGAGTCTGGTCTCACCGGGTAAGATGTCCTTTCAACGCAGATCCACATGGTCTCGACTTCATGAGATCAGCGACAGTATCAAGTGGCTGAGGATTCTCGGATTCGTGTTGAGCTACTAGTATGTACTAGCATTTGAATATTCTGTTGGAGTTCCACAACATTGATGCCATAACAAATAATGCAGATGCAGGTAGATCAATTGATCGAACAGGCTCAAACGGGTTAATCCAGCACAGTGGAGAATTCCAGAACATTAGAAGGATTTTCTGGTCTGGAACTTGATTCCCACAATGAACTCACCAATTACTCATTCCATTTCAGAATTCATTTAATTTGATAGGATGAAAATTAATAATTAATTATTTTTTGTCAATTACTTTCAGCTGCTAGATGCCGAAATCTAAGTTCTATGCCCAACTCAGGCACCATCAACACGAAACAAAAGAATGACCAAGGGGCCGGTGATGCCCAGGTTAAAATTATAGGGTGGAAAAAAGGGGGATGATGTTGGAAGGGGGAAGAATAAGCCAAAGAACGGACCTTCTTCTCTCTCTTAATCTCTTAATCTCCCAGGGTTCCGACAAATCGGCATTTGACAGCGCAAGGGGGAAAAAAAACAAAAGTACTCAATCTGAGGCTTAAGGTAACCACCATTAGGCTGATGTTTTGGAAAAATCCGCAAGCTTCCACCACAGCTACTCCACCAGGGGGCCCTGCAATACAAGGTTGAGACTGCGAGTCATTAATTCCAACACGATCCGGGCCATGCATCGTACCGCGCATTCCAAGGCTCTTTTGCCTGAAGTGGATGCTTATTGGTCAACCCCTTACCAACCGACAGGGCATGCATCGACGTCCAGCATCTAAGCCGATCAGACACCCGCATGGAACTTGAAAGGGGTGGGATCGCCCGATCTGCCTTGGACGGAGCTTTTATGATGTCTCCTGACAGCCCTTGGAGGGGTAGAGTAAGAGTACGGGGCACCCTTATTGTTCCCAGTGGGTTTATTTTTTCTTTGTAACCCACTATAGGAGAAAGACAGAAATTTTCTCAAATTGAAAAAAATGACTGCCAAGAATATGATGCCCAGGTGTAGACCCAGGTGTAGAGTCAAACCTGACGAGATAGAGTCGGGACCTGGCGATGGGGTTTTTATTATATGAATTTATTATTTGTGCTGCCTAGGGGTTCCATGGATAGGGACAGCTCCTAGCCTAGATCTCGAGACCGTAGTGCCCCGGCGGTAGCCTGAGATCAGATTTCTTTGTGATTTGTACTGTGCATTGTAACTTGAACCTTTGAAAATTCTGATCTAGAAAGAAAGAAAAATAAATATTATAATTATAATTTAAATAAAAAAAAAATCATATTTTAATAACCACAAATGATTTGATTTACACTGTTGGATTTAAAGTAGCTGACAGAGAGATTAAAGGAGAGGATCTGGAGTACTCCGTATGGAGTAGAGAAGAAAATAAATTGAGATCATAAATTAGAAAATAATTGTATTTATGTTTTATAAAAAATACAAAAAATAAATAAAATGGAAAATACAAAATATACAAAATACAAAATAAAAATACAAAAAAAAATGAAAAATAAATATGGAAACAGAACAACCCCAGTCTATAATAACAAACGGCGCCGTTCCATTACCCGTAACGATGGAACCCTAAAATTCCTCTAAATTTTTCATACTAAATTTTTCAATTTTTTTTTTTTCCTTAATTTTCTTAAAAATCAACCAAAATTTCTTGTTGGTTCTCCTATTTTGACGTATGGGTATCATGAACTTCGTTTGAGCCTCTGGATATAAACCCCCTTCCTCCCTTCTTCTTCCCAAACTTTGAAGTCATTCTTCGCTAGTGCCTATCCCTCCAACACCGACGTCATCGCTTCTTTTTTTTTCTTTCTTTTTTTTTACCAGTTTATCTCCGCTGGTTTTAAAGTTCAAAAGTGCCTAGCTCGAAATTTCTCTCCCCTTTAAGGGTGGATCTGAACTTCTTAAAGGAGATTACAACTTTTCCAACTTTGTGATCTTTTCCTCTACTACCTCACCTCACTTCGTCAACCTCCCATCTTCAACCATCTACCCGGAACCTACCCGCTTAGGTTTTTTGTCTCTCTACCCCCGCGACCTGCTCAACCGTTTCCATGATGTACTCTTGCGCCAACTATCCTCGTGGCTGCCGAGGCCGCGTGAATAAGGAAGGAACCAAGTGCTCAGACTGCAGGGTATGTGTCGCGACTCCCAAGCCTCGAACTTCGAGCTTCCCAGGCACCTGCCGCGAAGCTTCCAGAGCTTCCCTTCTCAAGGGAACTCTCGGACATATAAGCTTCAACCCCGCGGGGATTTCTTTCATTCCAAAAGCTAACACTGTCATATAGCAACTGAACCTTCGACGCCCAGCTGCTGCCTCGCCTTTTGCGCAACCTCGCAATTTCAAGCGCCAACTTCCCTCAGAGATGATCAGTGACTCAACCTTCAACCTGTCCGAGCTGAACATCTAATGTCCCCTCCCTCATGTTATCCACGGAAACCCGTCCAACCCCCATCTACGCTATGAACCCTCAAAAAATATCTTGCCTTTTTGTTGAATAAGGTCACGACATGAATAAACTTGGGGGGACAAAAAACACATAACATCTTCGGTTACAGGCTGGGACTGATTTCCTTGGATGTGGGTCGAGGGCGATTTCCCTTTCTGATTTCTTGCTGTTTCGGACTCTCGTTTTCATATGCATCGCCAGGCGTTTCTCTCTTCTCACGATGGCGGCCATCTCTCTCTCTCGCTTTCTTTGTTGATGTTACTTCTCTTGCCCTTCACACTTTCGCTGTTGGCGCAAGCGTGGCGCATGGAACACCTTGCATGGATTAGGGCATATGGGATCTGCTACTGGTCGGCAGTGGCGTAAGATGGATTCTTTTCATCTATCGATCGGCGATCGAACTTTCGTTTCTTTGTCTATGCATGTGCTCTGTGTTTAGCTAATCCGGCTATCGACGGGACTTTTGTTGTTTTTCTCTTTCATGGTTTATTCTTATTTTGTCTTTATTATTGCCCTTTTTCGTCCCTCGTGACATGATGCCATACCCCCTCATCTTTGTTAATGCTCTCATGGTTTTTTTTTTTTTTATTATTATCATTTTCATATCCCCATAGGATACCTGTCCTCCGTTTAGATACCTCCATTGCATTTCATCGGATCATTTTTACTAAAATTTCCAACCGTTTCATACCAGTAATGGAAATCAAAACTTACCGAATTCTGTAACCACCCCCGAGGTGCCCTCAGCCTTCCAAGGTTATGAGAATCACGTTCTAGACCATGTGCAAAGTCAGACTGACAGTAAGACTCAAACTCGACTCGTTTCACAGCCCGCATCTAGACCTGTCTATCACCTGTACTGGGGCTGCCGCGGCGCCCGGCCCCGTGGATCATTCATCGGAACTATATTCTCAGCCGCAACGGAGTACATGTACTCAGCGATCTCAGATGACCCAACTTGGGGCTATGCCCAAACTTTCTGCCCATTTGGTCGCCTTGCATATATGGGTCATGCCATACCCACGTGTGCCTG
Source organism: Penicillium herquei (assembly GCA_039634405.1). Taxonomy (NCBI): domain Eukaryota; kingdom Fungi; phylum Ascomycota; class Eurotiomycetes; order Eurotiales; family Aspergillaceae; genus Penicillium; species Penicillium herquei. Next base: position 7,520,786 of record CP098388.1, read on the forward strand.
GCTATGCCCGGGTCGCCCGGGTACTGATGATCCTTGCATCTTGGAGTAATATGTGCCTGGGGCCTTATATTGGACCCTGGTACTTGGTCACAGCCCCATCGGGGGGCTGACTACACCGCCATAAGGCTATCGGGGTCAAGGCTATTTGTTTGCCTAGATTCGCTACTCATGTGTTGGTTTTTACGTCATTCAATGTTTGTATCTGCCTGCATTGCCCGGGTGAGATGGATAGATGCAGATTTGGGAATCAGGTAGGCTGAGCTTGCATTCAATGGTTCCAGGATTCAAGTTATTCTTAATGCTGCCTTACATGTATCATAACTCGGATATATGTATCATGATTTTATGGATGAATCTCGATCCAAATGAGTTCCAGTTTCAGCCCTAGTGATTGATCCTTCTAGAAAGTCCATGGATCAATCTATAAGCCAGCCCCATGGTCTATCATGAGACTAAACCTAACTTGTGTGCGGCAAAACAAATAGCGCCAATCATCCGAACGATTAACCACCCCAAACAATAACCTCTAATAGTTTCCCACTTCCAAGGTTATCCATTAAAAAATAAAATAAAAATTATAAAAAATATCATAAAATTCAGAAAATAATAAATAAAATAAAATCCCAAACCAAGACTGTAATTGATCTGACAGCCCAAACCAACAGCCCAACGTAAATCCTTTATCCCGGGTTCCACCTAATCCCGTTCCTTCCAACCCAACACTACGTACATCTACCTACCTGACACATCTAACACTTCAACCTTCAAATGTTCCAAGGAAGTTGAAGTTGTTAAGCTTCAGGATAAAAATATACAGGATATTTTTATCCTGAAGCACATCCATGTCCTGTTCCATCTTACTCCTCCAAGGTTCTCTTAATAATACCTTAACGAACTTGAAAAATACACACCCCACCCCTAGCTTCATAACCCAACATTGAATGGAGCCCGGGGACCCGGAAAAAAACCACCCAACCAGAGAACACGCGGATCCCCGATCGCCTCGCGAGAAACGAGCGGTCTCCACTTGCTGGCACGGGCATCTGAGGGACTGGGACTGTGGGAGAGGACCGGGCGCATTATTGATTTGGCTGTTGATCGTGATTTGAGGGTGGGGGAATATTTGATGTTAAGTGGACAGAGTATACTGACAAATATGAGGTTGTAGATAGTATGTACTAGTAGACATAGGAGTCATATTGAGATCCTAGGGGTTAACACTGATATTCTTGAATTACGCTGATGGTAGACAGCTAGTACGGAGAAGGGCAGTGTGGAATTGATGGATATCCCGATATCTCGAAGATCGTCAGGATCATGCTAGGACCGTGACCCATGAAAGAGTTTATCTTGCATGCGATTGGGATATGCACATGTCCTGGGGTAAATCGTAATTTCATTTACATTCTCCTATATGACTATCGCCACAGCGATGGAATAAGTGGGGGAGTTTGCGCATTCCAGTTGTTTGAGGATGATTAGAACAGCGGACTTGAATTCCGCGTTTCAGTTTCAAGTTCATGCGAGTCTTGCATTATCAATCTACCTTATTGGTAACGACTCTTTATGCGCAATATGCGCAATTACCGAAGTATAGTACCCTTAGAGTAATTGTACTTCTCGGCTGTTTCACGCATCCGAATACGGGCATAGATTCATCGCATCGGATATGCCGTATAGGCGCGTGATCGACTAGGACATATTAATCTATGTTAATCTATCTCAGATCCAACGTCGGGATGGAAACTAGTTGTTTGGGATTTCACTAGATTCTTGCTTTAGGAGTAACTCCATGAATATCAATTCATCAAATTCCCACTCCATATCTGGGATAACCCCACAGGTTCAAGTTCAAGCCCTGGAGTTCATGTTCATCCCCTGTCGAATGGGTACAATTAGGTTCAGGTTTGATCCAGTCTGATGTAAAACACTTGTCTGACCTTCCCCTGATTAGCCACAGGAACTTAGCTAGTCAGGAACAAACTCCATGTCCTTAAGTAGTGAGTGGGGAGAATCTTGTTTTGGTTTAGTCTGGCATGAAATAGGGAAGGTGGATGAAGGTGGATAGGGTAGTGGAGGAGTTGAAAAGTCTCATAATACATGAACTCTGTATATGTAACAAGCTTGAATCTTTGGAACCTTCCATGCGTCTTCTTTGGGCTTCGAAGGAATCCTTCGTCGCTTCCTTACCCCCTTTTTTTCTTATTTCTCGGGACGGCGAAGCCACAGATCACTTTGTTCGCTGTTTCAGAGTGTGCTGTGGGGAATCCATGTGGCTCCACTCTGTCTTCAGGGGACCGTGTCCGGTAGGTTAGGGGGGTGATCACCATGTTACTGTGGTTTGTCGGTGTGGCTTGAGAGGGACTTTTTGGAGGGGCTTGGGGCTTGAAAAGTGATGCTAGTTCCCATTTGGGAGGAAACTGTTGACGCTTGTTTTGTATTTACCGTGGAAGAGATTCAACAAGCATGTTACGGGAGGGGCAAGATGGTGGTATTTTATCCCATTCCTTTTTGGATTCTAGCTTGAAATCTTGAAATCTGACCTCGGATTTATTAGTGTTTCGTGCGGAATTTTCGAGACGTTTTCCTGTCTGAGATTAGTCTTCTCACTACACCGAGACATGGTCAGAACTGATTTTCGAGTCTTCAGAACACAATGGACTTGGTCTGGAACTTGAATTCTCAAACTTCTTTTGCTTGCACGTGTGTGAGGTTATGTCTCTGATAGACAGTCTGAGGTTTTGTTGTGCGTAATACTCTCATACTGGTGGTATACGGACATCCTCAGTCCTTAACCTACACAGGTTACGAGCCCGAATCTCGTCGGCACGCGAGTTGGACCCGGTTATTATTTCCTGACAGGACCACAGACCCTGTGATCTCAGCGGCCCTGAATTATAATTAGGGACTCGAGTCTCCATGTCGCCTATATTTAGTTCAGTTCTCGGCAATGACCTGGTGTCGTGCAGTGGTCCACACAATTCAGGAGCGGGATCCCTGATCCCTGTCAATGGGGCTCTTTGCATATTCCACACAGAACACGGAGTACACGGCAGAACACAGGTTTGAACGATTTCAGCTTGTGGGATAGGCAACGGCCATTCCGAAGGGTCGCTGTTCGGGGTCTGTGGATCAAGACACGGTGGAGCGTGTCAGACAGATGGATGTCACTTCGAGATCGGGGATGCCTTGATTCCGATCTCTTCTGACTGGTTGTCCGTTCCCATGGACCCGGTGACCTAGTGTCGACTTGAAACAGCCCCTGGTTCACTTCATCTAATTAGATCGTAATGTGTCAAGTTTCGGTTTGAATGCCGAGAGTTCAGTCGGCGTTTTGACCGGGTTTTGGTCTAGCGGGTCCAGATGTCTTGAATTGTGTCTTGATTGATTTTCAGCCTCGAGAATGATTAATATGGATCCCCATCATGCGATGAAGTGGGTTGAGGTTGCAATGTCAGGGTCTCTTTTCCGCCTCGCTTATAACTTCGTATATTATGGGGATGATCACCTTCCAAGGTTGGCGGTTGTGATACAGATATAGAGGCTTTCAGCTAAGCCTAATCATGGTTGAAATGAGCACTTGAGTACGAGGTGTTTATTTGTAACAATGGGAAATGGGAGTGTCCATTCTAGATCTCTTCTTCTGGTATCTCAATGAGCATCTTCTGGCAAACCCACTGCGCCGTTCGGGTATGTAGCGACCAATAATTTTCATCTTCCTCCACTTGAGTCTTTTGAGATTTGTCGCCGTTTCCGTGCACCTCTCCCAGAGCCTCGAAAACCACAATTTGATCTCTCATGTGCGCGTCAAGGACGGATCGCTTCTTAGATCCAGATTTAGATTGGTCTAGTTCATCCTGGCTTTGATCGGAGATCTCTTTGAGGAATTCTTCGACCAATCCATCGATGCAGCCTGTCAACCTGTCGGCCTCATCCTGTGCGCGATTCCCACCCTTGTCATTTTGCCTCGGTCCATTCTTGGTTTGTTTCTGTTTTTTCTTGGGCGGACCTTGCGACTTCCCGCTTGAGATCAAAGTATCCTTCCCAATCCTGAATCCAGTAGAAGTATGCGCTACCAGGAGAACATAGATCTGACTTGCATGATTTGTGGGCTCTGATGTATGAATTTTGATTGGAATTTTTCCTTCGCCGAGATCGTCGTTGGCCGGGACTTCAAATATGGATGAATCCAGGGCCTGGAATGCCTTTCGTAGAGACCGACGTGTTTCCTTTTCAATATATGCTCGGACTGTTTTCTTTCCATTTGGGATGATAACGTCTGGCGCAAGAACAGTAACGTCGATATGTGCAATCTTCCCTCGCTCGTAGTCCATGATATTTATCTGTGGGAAACAGGTATCAAGAACACCCTGTTCATTCTTCGATGAACTCAGAGGGTGGATGAGGAAACTGACAGAACCCATCTCAATCGGACCCACGGTCCATCCGCGTTTATGTAGTGAGATCGAAAGAGGAGGCAGTCCAAGTCGCGCAAAGTTAGGCGCCATGACTTGCGATGCATAGTCGTAGGATGGTGCACTCGTCCCGTTGGTTCCACCCGTGATAGTCACTTTGATATACTCGGTAGCAGCTCGTGATCCTGCATGCAACAGATAAGGGTACAGGGCTTGGAAGATGAGAAACACGGAGCCGGGAGTCGATAGCTGGATTTTATATTCAGATTGTACAGATAGATTGTCCAATGAAACCAAAGACGACTTTCGAGATATACTTGACGGCGCCGCTTCGCCGGCAGGAGCTTCAGGCTCAAAAGTGATTTTTGTCGAGCCCACCTCTCCTCCAGTAACTTTGCTTCGACCTATCTCAGCCAGTAATTTGACTGCGGCAGCATGTGAGCCTTTCAGTCCTCCTCCACGACCTCGATTTCCGCGGATGTGGTTGATGGTCACAGGTTTGCTTGTAAGAGCGGATAGAGCCAGTGCATTACGCACCAACTGGCCGCCACCTTCGAGAGTTCGCCCATCGAGTGTGATATGGCGAGGTGATGTGAGTGGGGAGTCCCCGCGGGAGCTTGAGTTCACCATGTTCTGAGTGATTTTTTACGGCCGCCGATGGGTGATTTTCGCATTGTAGGGCACTCCGGTTTTCATGGGCATTTTGAAATATTTATACGAGCTTGGATGTCCTCGGAGACCCCGTAAATGACTGAGAGTGGCTGGAGCCGCAGGAGTCAAGGTTGAGTCTAAGTTGAGTCAGTGAGCTGGACTTTCTTGGCGGTGACTCAGAGTATGCAGCCTACCTTAGCTGCATGGATAGCTGCATGTTAGCTACATGTGTGCTTATGCTTAAAATATTAATTAATCAAGGATTTCAATGTTTCATATTGAGTTGGTGTTCATCGAGATAGTTCATCTGTATAGTTCAGCTTGTACATATCTTCTTTAGTACTTCTTATCATCATGTGGTGTCGACCATCGCTCTTGCCCTGTAGACCAAATATCATGACTTCCTCAGTGTCAATACTACTGATGCACTCAGATCCCGCAGCAACTTCAATGCAGACTTGGAAAGTTTTATAATCCTCTTTCTTCTCGCGTTTTTACCCATAAATACTTTGCAGACTTCTTTAATATGTTTTCCTCTTTCAGCACTCGAGATCGACTTCGACGAACCAGGTCTACTCGCTCTATGCGAAGAAGTCGCCCTGTGGGGGAACCAGATTCCGTTGATCCAGAACTGGCCAAGCTCCATGCCGCGGCTGCTGCATCCCGGGCCATGCGATCGAGCGGAAGATCATCTACAGATTCAAGGAACTCATATGATCGACTAGGCGGACCAGCAAATGTCGCTATCCCACGAAGACGTCCGAACTCCAGCCTACAGACTACAGATGATAGCTGCTCGGGAATACCTATGCCCATTGCACCGCCAACAACTCCTTTACAGATACCAGAATCGAATGATACAAGTCAGTCTCACTTTCGCGAGAACTCCGCTGCCTTGCCTCCGATTGAAGAATTCAAAGGACTGGATGGGCGAGACTGTTCAGCTCCCTCATCCTATCGTCGCCTGCGCAAAGCCCGGTCCATGTTTTCCACCAGACAACGCTTGTCGCAGTTGGGGAATGGAACACCAAATACGCCCCATGGTAGCTCTCCTGGCCCTGACTTTAGTCCAGAATTTGTCCTGCCGCGAACATTACGAAACTCGAAATCCTTCGCCCATGGCCCACGAGTAGTTCGACGTGTCGAAAGCCAGGATGCCATCCAGCTCGCTCGCAGTCAGTTCTTGGAAGAGAATGGTTTATGTGAGGGACAAAGCAGGCGCCCGTCATTTCTTCTTTCGCGTCGTAAGAGAGAGCACAAGCCATTCCGAAAGACGTTCCGGATGTCAAGTGACGGTGGCATTGGCACAAGCCCTTCATCGGGTCATTTCAGTTCTAGACTGACTCACAAAAGATCTCGTACTTTCTCGGCTTCTATAAAACAAGGTCTCAGGCGTGTGTTTGGTTGGTCAAAGCCTTCTGATCGGCGTTCTGAACCCCGCGTGGAGTCTAGCCCTGAGTGTCTGAACGAGAGCGCACCTATGCCAGACAGTATCAATATCAATGCTATGACAGACGGTATTGAAGATCTTTGTGATAGTGCTGCATCCAGCCCATTGCGAGTCATCCAGGCTTCTCCCAGTCGTGCGAGCATTTGCACATCTGATTCCCGCACAACCAGTTGGACTACCTCCACAGTGGCAAACACTGTTACGACCCGGCGAGCAGGGCATCATCAATCTCTTTCCTTGATCGAGGAACAGGAAGCCTCAAATCCGGGGCTGCCTGGGATCCCTGCTCAGGATGTTGAAAGCCGCCAGTCACCATCGCGTAAACAATCCAGCACTCGCAATTTCAATCCGTGGTTCAATACGCAGGACTTATATACGGCCTTGATGCAGCAGATTAGTCGCAACTCAGCCCAAAATCCTGACGAAGAAGTTTCACTGGGCAGTGTACCGGAGCATCGAGTCGTCCCGGAGCGTGCATCGTCCATCCGCTCGCAGCGCAGTAAACGGACCGTTCGACGTGTGCCTAGCGTCGAATCTTCAACTTCTCCTGGCTCCTTTTCAACCGCGCGGTGTGGCTCAACCTCACCCCACAAATACCAAAGATCAGCTGGCGCTGTGCGACCACTCAGAGTATCTAATTTCTCGCGTGGGCCGGCCAGCACCCGACTATCGACGGAGTATTCTCATGCGAAATCACCTTGTTCGACATTTATCATCGGTTCAGACTCTGATGACGAAACTGGCAGTGTCATAGTCGCGCGCCCTGGTTCCAAAGCTGAGCCCGACTCACCGACCAGTATTTACTCGCGAACAGTCAGCGGCGATACACCGACCAAAGGCAGCCGCTGTATGCTGTCTGTTTTGGACGCTGGAGAGACAGGAACAGCAACTATCTTCGCATCCGAGCGAACGGCCTGGAGCTCGCCCAGTCATCGGAGTGAGTCCCGAGCTTCGAGACCTGTGCAGCCAAGTGCCGATTGGCAGCAATGGATGAGCTCGCAAATCGAAAGAATCGAGCAGGCAAGCCCTCCGAGACAACATATTCGTGAGGAGGCTCAATACCAGGATGATGATGAGGTATTCACAAATGTTCTTCGACATGCTCCAGCTCAGGTCCCTGGTCCGGTCTTGATCAATCCTGCATCCAAGTCAGATGTACCAGACGACGTGGCAAAGGCAGCTGCCGATGCTCAGGCATTACCTCCGAACAACTTCTCACGTCCTTTCAGTCGGTCTTCTAGTGTTCGGCCTATTCTGTCTGCCAAGGGGATTGAGCCCGAGGAGGCGACCAAGATTCCAGTAAACGACCTGGAGAGTGATGTGACGACCAACTGTCCTCAGACCATCCCGTCCTGGACCACTGCTCAGATTCCTGATCCACCTTTGTCGCCGATGCGCGTTCGAACCAGCAACGTGATTCGAATTCCAGAATCGCCGACGCCACCTCAGAGAAACGGCCTGGGGCTCCTGAAACGAACATGGACGCAGGAGCAGTATCGGCGCTATTCTGCTCGTCGACCCCTGAATGGAACGGCGAATTCATTGCGGTCCATACGGTCGCAGCGAGACTTCCAGGGATTAAACAACGAGAACACTCGACAAGAACAAGAGCATGATGATATGATGAACGACTACCATAAATTGCAAGACATGCCGCCCACGATGTCCAGCAAGCGTATGGTTGATATGTTTTTGGATAGTCGTCGCCGTCAAATGGGAATGGAACCGGTAGAGAGTCCGAGTCGGAGGGGGAGCAATGCCATTGTTCCAGCATTCATTTGAGTGCTTGCGTTGGAAGTTGGGTTCAAATTGTTTGATATATATTCTTCCCCGACCCTCCTCCGTGACTCGGATTCGGAGTGAGACCTGACAGTTTTATTCACAGCGTGACTTTGGATGATTCGTACTAGCTCATAGTTATATGACAGCAACAATGACATTTTTATTATATCATTGCTTCCAGTCAAAAAATAAAAAGAAGACCAAGTTCGTACAAGTGGAGCGAACAAAAAAGAAGCAAAAAAGAAACTCTCCCTCGGGGAATCGAACCCCGGTCTCCCGCGCTTATCGGTGTTAATGACAAGCGGAAATCATGACCACTAGACCAAGGAAGATGAGATAGTCGAGTTCCGCTCGACCACTTGGGCTGGTTGATGCCTGTTTGGATAATTTTGACTTTATGAGGCTCTTTGATCCAAACTTGGCACACATCCGACCAAAGGACGTTCCAAGGTTCGTTTTGAGCTACCATAGCTTTGAACATTATATTGCTACTACTGCACAGTAAAATTCAAATAAAATTTAGTTGGCTATTTTTTTCCTTTCAAAAATGGGTTGAGTAGTACTAGATAGCTGAGGTATACCAGCACTATGAACATTGGAATCCATTGAAATAACGCAGATAGAAACTCAGGAAGTTTTGCCAGAGTTCCAATGGGGCTTTTGTATTTCTTCAAACTCAGTGGACTTCAAAACAAGTGGGGAATTTAAACAAAGGGGGAATATGTAGGCATCAAAAGCATAAAAGATCAAACGAAACAAAAACGAGGTATGACTGATGAAAGATAGACATTAGAAACTCTTCCACCTTGACTTGTCCAATAAGACAATTCATCCTCCCCAGATCAAGTATCCCATAGCCAAAGTAGGCCATGGAATAGATCACAGCTCCACATAATTCGCAGGGAAAAATCCCTGTACACCAGCTAACTCGCCCTCCCACCAGTCATCTGTACTCTCCGTCTTCCTCACCAGTTTGATGCGATCTCCCTCCCGGAAGGAAAGATCATCAGGACCATGCCCGCCAAAGTCATACATCGCCGTGACGAATGTGGTTGTTGGACGAGGAGGCTTAGCGGGTTTAGCGGGTGGTGGAGGTGGAGGTCGCTTCTTCTTCCCAGCCAGACTGGCTAATGGGTCCAGAGCTGCAGGGGTTCCAGAGACAAATGCCTGGTGGTGGTCTATCTTAGGACCAGCTGGAGAGAACTGGATACCCGATGGCTTTGGTGGCTTCATAGGCATTGGGCTGGGAGATCGCTTGTAGGATGAAGTCGGATATGGCTCAGAAGGAACAGGTGGAGTGAAGTAGTCGCTCCCAGTTGGAGCGGTGCTGACTGAGCTGGATGATAGCACCGAGATACTGGGTGTGGGTGTCATGATTGAGGATGAAGGCGATGTTGAGCGGGAAGCCTCGTAGCCGCAGGGCTTGGGTTTGTTGAACATTGATGGCGGTGGTGCTGGTGACCTGCCGCGAGTTGTGTTGCTAGTCCGGGATGCGATCGAAAGGTTGGACATACTTGCGCGACCCATGGAGGGTCGCTTGCTTCCTTGTTTCTTCTCCTGGGCTTCGTTGTATTGGCGTAGCGCTTTTCCGTGAGCTAACATGCTAAGTGTCTCAACCTCTGTTCCTGCAGTCTCCTGGGCAAGTTCCCAGTCGCGGATAACTTGGTCCATTGGTGGAGGTGGCGATGGGAAGCCCACATCCTCACAGTAAGTATGTAGCACGGTGTAGTACTGTCCTAGCATGCGATTCTGGATGTCAATCTGGGCGTGCAGAATGTATGGTGCCAGAGAGAAGAGGAGGGTAACAAGCGTTGGGAGACGCTGGCAAAGGTCGTCGTCCGCAGCGCGATAGATCTAGGTATTGTATTAGTGAATGTTTCCGAGGGGGGATTTTTTAATCTCACATCTTTGGCAGATGCCATATCGGCTTCTGCTTTGGATAGATTGGCATTATCACGGTCGGAACGTTTCTGTTTATGGAGGAGACCATCAACTTTGCTCTGGTAGCGTTCGAAGTCGGTCTGTTCAGGATCCATGTTAGCGGAGAATCACAGTATGTTTGACATGGCGATTTTTTGAATTTACCTTTTTATCATTACGTTTCTTGATCGTCTTCTTCACTGGAGCGAGAAAGTCCTTCGCCGCTTGAGCAGGTTGAATCATACGTGTATGAACTTCTCCTAGCTCTTGCATCATATCGGTACGCAATTCATCATAGTCGCGGCGCAATCTATTCGTGCGCGCAAGGATGGCGCGTGGAGTCTCATAGTTTTGTCTTTGAGTGGGAGTCTCCGATGAGCCAGCGATAGGTGCATAGAGGCCATCGAAATCATCGGCCATGCGACTCTGAAAAGTCGCAATAGATGTCCAGGCGTCAAGCCAGGACTTGGTATGCTCGATAATCTATCCCAAAAGAGAGAATGTTAGTTTAAATCTTGAAAGTGGATGTTGCGCCCCGCGTCAGCACGTTAATGGTTGCTGCCTACCTTGCTCAAAAGCATATCCGCATCTTCGAAATCTTTCAAAAGAACCGCCACTTGACTGTCATCTGCTGTTCTCTTAGTGGTCATTCGACCAAACTTTCTCTGAATGCCCAACATGGTGCAGTTGTTGACAGATTGACCGTTGCCTCGACCGAGTCAAGGGGTTAAACTGTTGCAATGTAGTAGCAATGTATTGTTGCACAGAGAAACAAGAAATCAGAAGCAAGAAAACAGCCTAAATAAGGGGAGGGGAAGAAAGAGATAAATGTCAGCACTAAGAAAAAGTAATTAAGGCACTAGATTGCAGTTGGGGGATAGTCAACGTCCCCCCCCTCCATCGGTTGCCCATCATGTTTCAGCCTCTCTGCGGCTCCAGGGTCCACGGCCCCCTCTTGATCATTCCATTGAGAGCATCTATTTTTGTTGGCAAGCTCAGTTGATCCGTGCGATGTGGGTGCCGAGAAGCCAAAACTCCACTATGGAGAATATAGGCAAATCAGACCGAGATGCTTGACTCATGGCTGCAGGAGGTTGTACCGTGTGGGGGGCGCAGGGTTCCATCCCGACGAATGAAGCTCGCTTCATGCACGGATGAGGGATAAACAGGATCAAGGGACATTTGGGTTGAAGTGGATTAGTCCTGCGGAGTCAATAGGTATGAGATGAGATACTCCGGATACACTAGTTTGAGGTTAAGTACAAGGGAAGTTGAGTCTTGTTGATTCTTGCCCCGGGGGCCATCTTGGCACTTCATGATGTACCTGCTTACATATACAAACAAACTCCCATTTCTGGTTATTTGTATTGATAGAGGGGACTATACTGGTTTATTCTATTGATTGGAGTATCAATTCAAGAATAGAAGATTTAATATACATCTATCGACTAGAATCCATATTCTAGTCCAATTGTATTCTGTACTTTAACCTCTACTATATGTACTTCCATCGAGCCTTAGGCCCACAGCCCCACCATACAAAAGGAGTAACTGATATTCTACGCGTCACCAACCTCTTTGCACTGCCAGGCTGCTACGCCCCGAACTTCGTACTCCCTGACGTTTCTGTTTCATAGCTACTGCCGCGTTTACCTTCGAATCCCTACATGTCATCAATCGATGTCCACGCCATCTTCCTCCCGTGGCCCGGGCCCAGGCCCCGGCTCCCAAATCACCGCGTCTGTCGTCAAGTTTCGATGCCTATTCACGTATGATCTGCGGCGCAAATCCAAACGGTGGCAAGATGGGTACCTCAAATATCACGAATTCAATAAACGAGTTATGGTATATGACGAAACCGGCAACTACGTGGGTGATCATCACTGGCGATCCGGAGAAGAGGTGCAGGATGGCGATGAACTCGAATTGGACAAGGGCGTCCTAATTGAGGTTGGGGAGCGCATGAGTACCACTCAGACGGATCTGTCTAATATGTTTGAGAAGAGACGATCCAGTCAAGCCTCTCCCCAAGCCAGGAATAATCAGCCGGGCGTGGACGCCCAGGCGTCCCGTCCAACCTCGGCCTCAATATCCACATCCGTGCCTCATCCCACCCCTGCACCTGCACCCGTGCGCTCTTCGTCACAACCTTTTCGCTCCTTGAACGATTTGCTCGGAATCAGAAAGACACCCATTGGACCTCCTGTATCTCCATATGAGGAACGCCATAGACCCCCACCCCGGCCGACGATCTCAGAGCCGTCGAGACCAGAACCAGCGCCAAAGCGACAGAGAATATCGTCGGGCAGTACCAATGCAGGCACACATGTTCGCTCTGAGGTGGTTGATTTGACGGAAACTGAAAATGAGCCGTCTATACTTCCACCACGGGAAGCGCCCCGGCCCTCGAAAGAGTCGAGGCCGAGTATGCCACCCCCGCAAGAGAGACCAAAGCCGACAACTGTGACCAGACCAACCAGGCCGGATCCACCAATAGCAAAGCCAGTGCAACCGCCTTCTATGGCACCTCCAGTTACTCGTCCACTTCAACCGGCTAGTGTACCTGTTCCTAAAGACAATGTCCCGGAGCGACCTGAGGATCGAACTCAACAAAATACCACTTCAGATGGATCAAGGAATGACCAGGTCGAGAAACCAACGACTCTTCCGCGAATCCCGATGCAGAAACCCCGCAACAAATTTATGTACAGTACCATATTACAACAGTCATCTGCATCGTCAACGAGGGCCACAGAGAAACGAACTCAACCCGCTCCCAAGCCCGCGGAGTCCCAGTGAGTACCTCAGCACGCGGATCAACGATAACATTGTACTGATGGTAATCCTAATCAGACCCCAACGACCAACTCAGGTGGTCCAATCGACTAACTCAGAATTCCTGCCATCGGACTCGACTCAATTCATACTTGATGAGATAGCCGATGCCCCGAGTTTTGAAACCGGCAATATTCGAAACCAAGGCTCCAAAACCTCGACATCCTCGCAGACCCTTCCTGCAAGGCGAGCCCTGACTGCAACTCTCCGCAAGTCAGTCTCTGATCCTAGCGCCCTGGCAAACAAGCCTAGTCTACAGACAAGGCCAACTGCCATGCGAAGTGCCATGAGTGCAGTCCCCGAGGAACCTGAGGTACACGAAGAGGGACCCTGGACATCTGAGGCGCTGGATCTCTTTGAATTCTGGCCTCCTGGACGACCGAAGCCTGTTTGATTTGGAATCGCCATATTCCTACTTGTCTGGTTATTTTGCATGATTTACGCTTATACCCATCCTATCCCAGCACATGCCCATGCCCATGCCTATGCATCATGATGTACATATTTTCTGCATTCTATTGCATACACTTACGATGATACCCAATGACGAAAACTCATGATATTTGATCACTCTCTACCATTCAACAACTACAATGTATCTCAAATTTGAACCACCCCAAACACCTAACCACTGACCAATGATAGAATCAGAAGTTCTTCTTAGTCAAAACACCAGACAAATAAGGCATAGCCGACCACTCAAAAGATCTCTCCAACTCCACAGATTCCCACCCCTCATCCCCAGCAGCCTTTCTAAGCACCGTCTCAGTATCTCTATCCAAACAACAATCACCAATCAACAACCTCCAACCAAGCCACATCCAAACCGCCTGCGCAACTCTAGCAAGAACAGACCCCTTAGCCGTGAACGGCTTATTAACCACATGTTCAGTAACCAGCAATCTCCCACCGGGCTTCAACAACCCATAAAGTTCCTTAACAGTATTTTCCATTGCAGGAACAGAACAAAGAACACGCACACAGAGAATCGTATCGAAGATCCCGCTCTTCGGATTGGAATCATACGCATCTGTCACACCTGTTCCGGTGGCACGTAGTGCGGGAAGAAGATCGTTAGCTAGGGCGCCACAGGGGAGAATGTGGTATTTCTCTTTGATCCCTGCAGTGGTGGCTCGCTTACGGAGCTCGGGGTGTAATCCTACACAGGGCTCGGGTCCGTAGAGTGCTTTTATGGATTTGGATGTTAGGAGGTGCATTTGGGTTCCTGTTCCTGGTCCGATGTCTAGGACTATTCCTTCGGAGCTTTTCAGAAGGGGTGGGATTAGGGCTGAGCTGCCCACTGGTTCGGCATTTGTGTCGTCGCGGGGCCCTAGTTCTGGGTTTAGTATGCTTGGATGTGAAGTTTAGGTTTTGCTTGAATTGAGAGGGGTATTTGATGTGGGGATGTTCATGCTTGGATTCAAGTTGGATGTTCAACATGATAGATGAACGTGCAGGTAGAGGAAGGGTCTAAATTCTTCTTCTTGTTCTTCCAAAATTCCGTCATGAAATCGGAGGGCATTTAAATTTTTGTGCTGAGGTCTGATATGGTATGTGATAGCCTGATAGGTATCGTAGAAGAACTCACCGCTAAACTCAACCCAGAATCTTCCAAATGCCTCATCTCTCAACCGGTTGAATTGGAATATTGGGGCAAGGACATTCCCAGAGAAAATGGCTTCCTTCCAGACGCGAATATGATCTGGAAATATTCAGTATGAGATTTTTAATAGTAGTAGAGACGGGTATGAAGTCTGATCCACAATATCCAGGTATAAGATCAAACGCCGAACTGGCGGAGGAAATACCCCCAAGTTCCGTTAAGAATGAAGATAGCATTCGACAACAAAGATCCGGACAGAACAGGTTGCTCCTAGTAGAGGAGAAAGAAAAAGACACACAGGTATGCGAAATAATAGCATTGTGGAAAAGAAGGATGAATATAAGAAGTGAAGGGATTATCAAACGCCGAGATATGGTATCGAGACTTACGGGGTAAAGCCATTAACATGATTGAAGGAGGGTCCAATAGGCTTTTCAGTTGCTCCATGAGTGGAGGAGGAGCCTGATTAGAAGCCATATTGAAACAAAATTGTAGCAGGGAGAATAATTGAAGAGTAGGAGTAAGAGTAAGAGTAGGAATGCAGAGTAGAAGAGAGACCCACAATCTCCAATTTAATGGAGTTAGGGCCGACGGTGGATAGGTCACATGACCTGTGATTGGATGATATGCGGAGTGGCAGCCTAGATACATTAGAGCATGTTCATGTTGACTATCGGTTGCTTTTACCTCTTTTCTCCTCTACGTGGATTATTCTATCATATTGCTGTGTGTGTGTTACTCCTAAGGGGCAAAAGGTAGCGGCATTCACACATACACTCTCACCAGTTGACTGTATATCTTACGTGAGGCTAACATCGTGATCCAGCCATGGATATAGATACCAGCTACCCGACTCATGGAGTGGTAGAGCAGCTTTTTCTCGACATACCTGTCCACCGAATTTTTGCGAATCCTCCACAGTTGACCCTCGTGGAGCCATGGGTCAGCATGTACGTTGATGCACTATGCGATAGGAGATTCGGCGATGCTATATGGGCGCGATACCATATTTTCGGAGATGTGGTAGATGGGATCAAGTGCAATGGCGGTAAGAATAACACCGTGCTTGAGGAGATCATAGAGGATGCGTTGGGGTACAGGGTTGCGGATACGGAGGAGTACTTTAAAGCTATGTCACTTTATGAAACGACTAGTCCTTCGGATGGCCATCTCGATGTATTGGATATGCTGAGGAATCTTGATGAGGAGGATATTGCTGAAAGGAGGGCTAAGATGGAGGCTGAGTGGGAGGAGGAAGAGTGAGTGATAGAGTCACAGCATGTGCAGTCTTGGAATAGTATACACCAGTCTTGAGCGCTCATATTTACATGGAATTTCATATTACTCTTCTCTAGCAATGGGAAATTCCTATTCAGAACTTGAACCTTTCAATGTACGAACTTGAATTCAATTGGTACAGGAATAAAATTTAATAAATTTTAGTATGGTCGTTCTGGGTGCTCTCGCACAGCAAAGAAGAGAACAGTGATCACAAAGAGTGTAAGAGTGGAGCATGGAATTGGACACATGCTCACACAACAATTATCAACAGAGAGGAAGGAAAATGTAGATGAGTCTGTTTAGACAGTAATTCTGACACGAAGTGGTCAAAAGTCAGAGAGGTAGAGTAATGAGAGACAGGAGATGATGGTCTGAATAAACAATGATAAAAAAGCAAAACACCAAATGCAAGTTAAAAGATGTACCAGTACCAATGAGGTGGATGCATGTCTTCACTTTAAGATTCCCCTCAATAGGGGAAGCATCAAGAGGTCCAACTGTATGCCATCTATCGATTTCGATATAATAATCCACACAAGGGGAGCACGCAGTTGGAGACAAGACTCAACAAGCGGTTGATCGAACAAGAGAGAGAAGAAAAGAGACTCGTGGCCATATATGAATGCCGCAGGCCGTGCGATGTTTGAGGACCTGCCCGCAAACCCAATCAAACCATTACCCAAGAAGATGCAAAACAAAAAAAGAGCGCTTTAGTGATGCGAATGAATGCGGTCAACCCGAGGGCTGTATCGACTTGTACGGGAAAGAGAACCCACGTCATGCTTGCCATCACAGCAGGCACGGACATTTTCAAGTCGGTCATGCTCGTCGGCTGCATGTCCAAAATCCTCAATGCTTTCCTGGCCACGAACGCTGCCATCATGGACGCTTGAGGACTGGCCACTGCGCCCCTTCATGCTACGAATGGAACCGTTGAAGATATTGCTGAGGCGAGATGACGAGCGCTGACGCTCCTCAGGGACCTGCAAGGAGGACTGAGGGCCAGAGTTGGGACCCGGGGAGCTAAGAGCAGGTGAAGCACGTCCTGGGGTTCCTGTTGACCGCATAGACATGGCTGAAGTAGCTCGTTGCGGCTTAGGTGGTTGACGGAGTGTGCGGCTATTATAAGAGGAGAGAGACATGCGCGCTGTTTGGCGTGATCCAGATCGGAACCCGGGGTTGAATTCGTCAATGTCATCCAAAGTCACATTGTTGTCATTATCTTCGGAGTTGTTCTCCACCCTCGCGAGGAGGTAAGATAGTGCATTGTACCAGGTGTCGTGTCTTTGGCTCGTACTAGCAGTGAATCGTACTCGGCGACCAGGACTGACCACTTCCAAGCTTCGGCAGTGGAGGCCTGGAGGGTATGGGTTGTCATCCGCGACAACTCGCACAGCCTCGATAGGCACACTCTTTGCGCGAGTCTCACTCTTTCCATTGGACTGGGGGTCTCGATCACTCCAGTACAGCATACGAGTATAGGGGTGGATCCAGAAGTACCGGCGATGCCGTGTTGTCGACATACCTTCGGAACCAGTCTTTCGAGTATATTTCCAAAGGTATTCTCCAATCATGGTTTGAGTGATAGCTTGAATCATGCGAGGATCAGAGTTAGGCCCGTAGCCATTGGGCATGAGTCCAGCGTGAGGGTTCGAGTTAAACCTTTCTTCAATTTCGGATGCAAATGATGATACGGATGATCGTCTGGACATCTGGCTCTGGCTTCCTCGTCGCATGCGCGGCTGTGTAGAGACAGTCCGTGACGATCCAGCACGCGTCGTACTTTGCTCGTTGGGGGTTCGAGGGGCCGTCTGCGAGTTCATACGATAGGCAGAGGCAGGGGCCAGTGGAGGTCCCATGACACTGGGTGACACAGGTGGAGGCATGTCGATCGACTTCTTTTCAGCAGCCAAGATCGCCTCGCGGTGATCAGAGGGCAATGGTGGGTGGATGCTAGAAGAAGACACTTGGCTAGTGGCAGTGTCTGGTCGGCGGGGGGTGGTGGATACGGATGATTTGGCAGATGATTGATGTTGGGGGCGAGGGCGAAGTTTGGGGGTTGCGAAGGGCGATGCAGCTGTAACTGCAACGGCAGCCACTTCCCTTGATTGTTTGCTATCAGCGGACGAGACTGGCCGGGCAGATTCTCGATCGATGAGAATTTGATCAATCTGCGCGGACGACAGCATGGTCTGACAGCCTTGATCAGTGCTGACAGAGCTGTTCAGTTGTCTGTCTAGAGCATTGCCAGAGATATCACTGAGAGCCAAGCCAGTGCTTATCCGTTGCTCGTTGGTGCTAGTGCTAGCACGGCTACGCTCTGCTTCACTAGAATCAGGGTCTTCAAACACAGCTACGGCCACACCAGCAGCCTTCGGCTCATCCATCGGGTCTGTTTGAATGCCAAACTCGGACATGGAAGGAATAGCTCGAGGAACCCAGTTGATGGGATGAGTTTCCACCGAACGCAAGGTCGTAATAGTGGGTAGAGGCTGGGGAAGGATCTCCACTGGCTTGGGTGTAACAGGCTCCGTGACTGAGGGATCCAGCCAAGAGATATTTAGCTGCGGAAGAGCTGGCGTAGGTACAATCACAGGCTCTGGCAGCTGTGGAACGATGGGCTCAGTGTTTTGCGAAAACACAGAAGACATTCCAACTTCGGGGATGGGCTTTTCTTCAACAACCGGTACAGGAACCGGGACTTCTATCACCTTAGGCGCGGGAAGTTCAGGCACAATCGGCTCAGTATTCTGCCAAGAGACTGAAGAGATTCCAAATTCAGGAATTGGTTTCTCCTCAATAACAGGCACTGGTACCTCTATCACTTGAGGCTTGGGGAGCTCGGGCACAATAGGCTCGGTGTGTTGCGAAGACACAGAGGACATTCCAACTTCCGGAATGGGCTTTTCTTCAACAACGGGTACTGGGACCGGTACTTCTATCACCTTAGGTTCAGGAAGCTCTGGAATCATAGGCTCAGTAGTCTGTGAAGAGACCGAGGAGATTCCAACTTCGGGAATAGGTCTTTCTTCAACCACAGGTACTGGTACTTCTATCACCTTAGGCTCAGGAAGCTCGGGAATTATAGGCTCAGTAGTCTGTGAAGAGATAGACGAGACTCCAACCTCAGGGATGGGTACCTCCTTGACAACGGGTACAGGCACCTCTATCACCTTAGGCTCGGGAAGACGTGCCTGAACAGGTTCAGTGGAGTAGGTGAAGACCGAGGATAAGGATAGCTCTGGTACTTCTCGCACGGGCTCGATGGGAATGATAGGCTCCGGCTCAGGGATGAGTGCCGCAAGAGGTTCAGTGAACTGCGACGAGATCAAGGAGACATTCATCTCCGGAAGCTCTGGCACAGGAACCACTTGTCGAACAGGTTCGGTCGTCTGAGAGGAGATCAAGGACACATTCAACTCTGGGAGCTCTGGCACTGGAGGCTCATACTTAACAGGCTCGGTCACATTTCCAGAGATATATGAGATACCCATTTCTGGCCACTTGGGCAAAGTGGGCAGGGTTTCCTGAGATGTGATTGTTGCCATAGCCAGCTCTGGTAGTTCAGGCTCGGCCTGAGTTCCTGCTTCAACTTGCTGAATCTGCACAGCACGTTCATCCCAGACCATCTTTGGCGGTGTGGGGACATTTGACAAATGATCACCTTCAGCAGCTGAGTGTTTCAATGGTGTCCACTGAGTTCCTGAGCTGACCAATTTCGGAGTCTGCTGTTCCTCAGCGGCAGGGATTTCACGAGTCTCCTCGATAGCATCCTTCTTAGGGGTTGATGGAGCATTAGCAAACACGGTGCCAGCGGCGGCGGCAGCAGCACCACCAACAAGGGCAGCCTCGCCAATGAGAGTGGCATTAGCAAGAGGCGTGGGCTCCCAAGGCTCAGTCATCATACCGGAATCAACCATGACAGGTCGAGGTACAAAGTCCAGAGCCACAGCATCAGAGGGACGGCGAGAATCGGATGCGGCCATAATGCGCGGTGTGGAGGCCTGAGAAGTACCGGCTTCTTCATCATCGTACTCCTCCTCACCACCTTCAAGCTCTGCGAGCTCGGCGAAGAGGCTCTGACCACCTTCTTGAGATGGCTGTTCCTGCTCAAAGCTACCAGCAAGAGAGGCAATAGACTCGCGTGCACTTGATGGGCGGCTACTAGAAGCCATGGGTGCCTCTCCGGACGGCCGAATGCGTCTGAGAACGCTTCGCTTGGACTTGACCCGGGGACGGGAGATGTAAATTTGGCTAGGGGAAGGTTGACCTCCATCCTGATCGTCATCGTCATCCGAAGTAGACGCAGAGCTGTGCCAAGAATTACGATCGCGAGCCTTTGACATCACTAAAGAGGAAGAAACACGCTGGCGTGGGGTGGTCTGCACATTGTTCTCCGTCTCGGTCAGATCGGCAGAGTCACTGCTATCATCGGCCATGCTTTCAACGCCAGTCTGGAATGCCTCGCTCTCAGTTGCAGTTGCTCGTTCGTTGGCGGTCTCAAAGCCATCTTCGGCTTCAGTGGCGGTCTGGTAGACATCACTAGGCTCGTCTGGAGAAACGCGACCGGGACGACCCTTAACAAAGATATTCGAGGCAGAGCGAGTCGGGCTGATTTGACTGGCATTGTCCTCCCAGTCGGTGTCTTCTTGAACCTCAACTTGCGACTTCTCTTTGCGGCCAGCACCCAGCAAGTCGGGGCGAGCAGGCTTCCGGAAAGATTCATCCTTCTTCTTCAACCGTTTGGTCGCGGTTCCATTAGGAGCTGCGGTCTCACGGCGGCGCTGCTCAATCTCATCCCGGGACTCTTGCAACATACGCTTAAGTTCAATCTTCTCGGTCTTCTCTCGGTGAATTGTACTCTTGAGATTCTGAATCATACGATGGGCATGACCCAGAGAGCTCTTCAAAGTTTCCGATTCCAGGTGGCCGTGTCGGGGAGTAAACTTGTTGGGAGAAGGTGGTGGAGAGTTGTCCGGAGTATTCTGCTCTGACTCGTCGCTGTCATTGTCATCGACCAGGTCTCGGCTGCCTTGCGATTCATGTTCTCGAATGCGCATTGCAACCACCTTAGCGAGCTCTTGGTTCTGCGAGTTCAATTCTTCGAGTTTCTTCTGAAGTGCGGACTTTTCCAGATCGCCAGCATTCAGATTGCGTCGCAGGAGATGGATTTCAGAGTCATTGACTTTCTGGATGTACGCCTGTTCTTCCGCAAGCTTCGAGTTTGCCTGCCGTAATTCTTCAACCTCGCGCTGGAATGAGCTCTTTTCCGCATTGGCCGCACTCAGGGTGCTGTTGAGCTTCTTTTCCCGTTCGTTCGCTTCTTTCACGGAGTTCATTAATTCATGAGTCTGCGTCTCCAGAGACCAATTCTCGTCCTTGTAACGCTGTTCGCTGTCATCAAGAACTCGAACTCGCTGTTGGAGACCTTCAAGCTCTAGTTCCATTCGGCTTTTCTCCAACTTGTCGGATTTGATGGTCTCATCTCGTTCAGCCACAACACTCTGCAACTGCCGCACTTGGCTGAGCAAGGAAGTGGAAATCTCAGTCGCAAACTCGATATCATGTACACGACCGGATGGTTGGTTTCGTTGTCTGCGAGATGGGACGCTGACTTTGCTTGGGGAGTTTGTCGCCTGTCCAGCGAAGAGAGCCGAGTTAAGAGGGGACTGTTTCCAGAGAGGGATTAGATTTGTGATCGGGAAAGATCGAATATCAATGTCGATAGGTATGCACTCAACATACCTTTGGGTCAATGCCGGGAGTGCCTAGATGATCCTCCGAGCTACCTGCCAGTCGCTTCGGTGCCAAAATGGCGCGCGCAGTATCCCGTTCTGTCTCTGCATATTCGCGCTCCAAGTCTGCCAGTTTTTGGCGCAACTCCGATGATATCTCGCTTTCATCCTTTTGGTTTTCGAGAATCTTGATATGATCCTCGAGCTGCCGCTGTTGTTCGACGAGGGCGGTTCCAACTTTCGAAGCTTGTTCTAGTTGACGTTCAGTTTCGGCTAGTCGAGTTTCGAGGGCACGCTTGGCCTGTGCAGGCGAGGAGGCATTAAGGTTGAATATTTGAGTATCAAATGATGGCAAACGATGAGAGTCGCGAGAGCCAGGAAGGTCGTCGGAATTACTAGACACAAAAGGATCCTCCATCATTGCGGTAAATGAGCTATTTGCACCCGTTTCTGGTGCGGTCATCCTCCCAAGACTTCAAGGTAAATCCCAGGCAGCTTCTGAATCCTCAGGTGTATAGGAGGATACAGCCGCTGCTGAGACTAAGTCGGGATTCGCGCGTTGATCGGATGATTTTAGAGGTTGAGGTTCACGTGCATCGTAGGGGATCGCCGCGCGTTTCGAATTGACGATTGGGCGTTGGGCGGCACTGAGTCAATGACCTAGCCGACCAGCGACCACGAGATATCAATTGAACCTGACGTAAATAAGAGGAAACGACGAGGGGAGGGTTTAAAAAAACAGAAAAAAGACAAGGAAATTCTAAAAATGAAAGTGAAACACGTACACCTTCGCGAAGGAGCGAGGGTGGGAAAGAGGAGGGGGAGTCAACAAAAACACCGAGGACCCGGGCGAATCAGTGTGCAGACTTGCTGGGGGGAGAACAAGTAGGCGCGTGTGGAGGGTACAACCAACCACAACACACGATCTGCAAGATATCACGTCCTTCTTCGGCGGGGGTCCCGAATGTCAACAAACAACAATGGAGAAAATTAAAGTTAAGAGAGAAGGGAATTGAGATCAAAAACGTGAACAAGAAAAAGAAAGATAGGGAGCGTGTGGGATGGGGGGAAAACAGGAGATGAGGAGAGGGAAAAGGAAGATCGTAAGTATTATTGCCGATTGACACCGGTGTTTGAGAT
The DNA here is from genome assembly GCA_039634405.1 of Penicillium herquei. Lineage (NCBI taxonomy): Eukaryota > Fungi > Ascomycota > Eurotiomycetes > Eurotiales > Aspergillaceae > Penicillium > Penicillium herquei. The sequence goes on from CP098388.1 coordinate 7,543,598, forward strand.
CGTGGACCTCGCAGATTGACCATGACATTTAAACAGTCTATTGTCTGCGGGTCTATGCAAGGTTTCATTTAATGCAGCAAAAGTGACAGTTCAAAAAGATCTGGAATTCTATATAAACTCTATGAAATTCGCTATTTGATTTTGCTATCTTGAGCTACTAGGGTAAATTAAGGTCTCTGGTACCTTATCGATATTTATAGTCCACAAGTTCAGGGCTGTGGCTCCGTCCACGGATGTTCAATGTTGTGTTCGTCCCAATCAGGATGTTTGCACTGTTTGCACTTTTACCCCGCTGAGTCATCCTGACTTTTGAATGTTCGAGACTCTTCCTGGATATTTGAAATCCGCCTACAACTAGCTTTTTTGCGAATACAACCTCCTTGGAAGTTATTTCACAGTCGGACTGGCTGAGACAGAAGACAAAATATCTCCTATTTCCACATTCACGATCACCGAACCCCCACATCGAACGCTAGCACCTTGCGCCACAGCTATACTTTCTTCAAAACCAGCTATGGCGGACAGCACAGAGGCCGAGCCAGTCCCTCAATTTGGCTTCAAGAAACGCGCCAAGGGCAAGGCCAACTTCCGCAAGAAGGCTGCCACACCACCCCCAGCTTCTGACTCCGACTCCGACTTTATCTCCTCCGATGACGAAGAAGGACGTCGCATTAAGAGACGCCGCAAGAATGTTGCAGTTACAGCTTCCTCTACCAACAACCCTAAGAGAGACCCAGCCGCCGATCAACCGTCTGCAGCAGCACCCGTCCCATTGACATCAAGCAACGACGCCACAAAATCCTCAAACTGGTACGACGAAGATCTCAGCGCGAGCAACTTGCTAGGATCAACCCGCGCACGCCCACAGGCTACCGAGTCTGGCGAGTCTGGTCCCGACGGCACATATAAAGGCACATCAAACTATACCACATTCATCCAGAAGAACCCCGATGCGCCCTCGAAGAAATTCGGTCCTGTGAAAGCACCCCCTTCGAACGTCCGCACTGTCACTACAATGGATTACGCTCCGGATGTGTGTAAAGACTGGAAACAAACAGGATACTGTGGATTTGGAGATTCGTGTGTTTTCCTTCACAGTCGTGAAGTGTATGCGCAAGGATGGGAATTGGATCGAGACTGGGAGATCGGAACCAAGGGCAAGAAGCTCAAGGGTCAGGTGGTGTCGCAACGAGGAGGAACCGAAAAGACCGCCGAGGACGAGGCGGAAGATGAGATGTTACAGAAGATTCCATTCGCATGCATCATCTGCGAGAAGTCATACACGAATCCGATCATTACAAAGTGTGGGCATTACTTCTGTGAGTCCTGTGCGCTGCAACGGTACCGGAAGAATCCTTCTTGTGCGGCATGCGGGACAGGCACTGGAGGTGTATTTAATGTTGCCAAGAAGCTGAATGCATTGCTTGAGAAAAAGCGTGAGCGGGCACGCAAGTTACGGGAGAAGGCGATTGAAGAGGGCGAGGAGGTTGGTGAGGAGGAAGAAGATCAAAAGTGAGGTTTATGTCTGAGTACCAAAATGGCAGCGGGACTGCACATAACCAACAGAATATTTTTGGGCTTAATCCATACATATTAAGTTGTCCAGAACTTGACCCAACATTTGAAGAGGAATCCTCACTGGGATGATGTTGACTATTCAAATGTTAGCAGTCCATGTACATTATTAAACGTTTTAAATCATAGCACCCGTGTGCTATTTCCAACATTTGAATTTGAGACGCACATGTGCATCAAATATCGATCGTCCGAGTCTTGCAGATAATCGTCCTCAAATGGCAACTTGTGAAGCCTTCCAAGGTTCCACCTGGCAAACTTCCTTCAAGTTGGAAGTGGACATCTCTCTGAAGTAATATATGTAGCCGCTGCACTGCCAGTGAGACCATCAGGGTTCACGTCCACACATGTGCAGTGCATACTATACTCAAGTGCTAAATTCAAGTTGATATACTACTTGAGTCCTATGTAGTATACATACCCGTGGACCAATTTCGGATATATCAATGATAAGACTCGAACTTGACTCCAAGTCGGAAGGGGAATGGATGGATTCAGACAAATCAGATGCTTTCCAATGTTTCATTCATACAACCTTGGAAGTAGTAGTAATCTCCGCTCTCTCTCCACAGATGACCGTTTAATACTCAAGTCAGGAAATGATAATTTCAAATGGCCAAATGCGCCAACTGAACCTTGCTAGGTAAAACTCCGCACCCCATATATTAAACCCATGCAGTGCGGAGTAGACATCTGGATAGTAACCTTCCAAGGTTCAAAGTGGAATCAATCCAGGTCAATGCAAATAACCTTGGGAACATCTGCCCGTGGGCATGCAGCTACCAAGATTTGGAATGGATCACGATGCATGATTCAAGTCCAATTTTGGGACTCGGACCCATGGACTCGGAGAAATTCCAGGTCCTCGCGTGCGATCTAGGTACTAGTGAATCCCAGACTGTCAGAGTTTGAAGCACGGATCCATGCGTATCTATCTGGATGCAGTGGATGACGAGTAGGTTTATATCCCTGCTTCCACCGAGCACTTTCCGAGCACCTCAATCAAGCTATAATCCACCTCGGAGATAAGCCATGCTTCAAATACTACATAGTATCCACAATGTCAACTCATTCACCGGCAACCGAAGCGAAGACTGGTTGTCAATATCACACAGGTGCATGCAGGAAGCGTACGTCAGTCCTCCTTGCGTAGTATGGTATCGAGGTGGAGAGAGTGGTACACAGAACAAATGATAGCCGCGAGAGAGGTTATCCGGCGAACTACCAACATTTACAGTGGTTCTATTCCCCGCTATTCAGGAGTTGTCCGCTTAATAAGTTGTTCGGGATGAAAACCGGTAGTATAGATGAACCCACTGGCGTAATCTGATCGTGGATGGAGTTCGGATGAAAGCCACGCGGCTGCTGGTCTTGGCCAATCGGTAAATCGTCTACTCCATACTGAAGGGACAGAATACTCTAAATGGGTATATGCTCCGCAGGGGTTATCTAGGGGTATATCATATAGAGGGGGTGTTATTATTAGAGTGACAGAGTATAGGAGTAGTGGGAGAGTATAGGGATGATCAACTGGTTGGAGAGTTACTCTATACGAGATAAACCACATGTGCAGGTCTATGCACATGTGGAATAAAAGAAAAAGCACATTGGAAACACTCTGACAAAAGGGGCAGTGCAGATTCTCAGCTACCTACGGAAATTCCATGCCTTTCAAGTGACATGTATCGGAAATCAGAGGCATCTCCAACCATCGAACCATGCATTCCACTGACGAATCCCTCGCGAGCATTGCTGAGTGGCGCTCAGCTCAGCCCAATGAACGCACCACTTCACTAGTACTGCTCTTTTCAGGGCAACTCATTCGAAACTGTTCAGACTAGCTAATCCCCTCGACAGGCTTGGCGCAGGAAAAACCCGTCGGTGCATAATATCCACATGATCGGATCCGAGTAGGATCGTCAATTTTGCGTTGCCACCAGAAGTCAGTGACAGAGTCAGCACCTAAACGTCGTGTGTTCGGTCCTCTCTCCACCCAAGAGAGATTGCATTGATAGCATTGTTCGCTTTTTTTACCCTTCTAACCGCCCTTTAAACCAAGAATCCTACATCACCATGGGGTTTGCCAAGCGGGTTTAATCTAGCTTCACTCCACATTCATAACTACCGACCAATACCATTCCACATTCATTGGGGGAACTACGTACCTCCGACGGCCATTTATTCAACCACACCAATCGCGTTTTGTGTTCCCTTATTCGAGATTCCACATCTTCCCACTCTAATACATGGATTGATTTGGCGAGAGACTTTCCATCGCCACGTGCGCTCCCATGGTTTCCATCCAAGCCTTCTTAGTGGCATTCTAAAAGGCAAACCGTCATTATGAGAATAGAAGCAGATAAGAAAAGAAATAAAAAAAAAATACGTATCAGGCCCCTTTCCTGTGGATGGAGTCAACTGCATAGGACTATCGTTCTCCTGTAGATCCTACGGCCCTTTTCTGCAGTGATCGAAGTACGGAGACTCCACATGGAGAACATTGTTCCACACTGCGGCAGATTGCTTCGTAACCATACTTAAGCACTCTGGACTTCTGGATTTGAGGAATTCGAGCCAAGCTTTTGAGTGCCAAAGGTCCAAGCCCCCCTGCTAAATAAGCCCCGCTTCGGGCCCTTCTTTCTTCCATTTAACATTGGCGAGTCTGAACTCCCCTGAACCATTGCCTCTATAGTGGCCAATGACGTGTACGCAGAATGGCATGCCTTCCATTCCACGCGGCTTCGTACTTAGTCTTTTAGGTGGCTGTAGCCCAAAATTTTATATGCGTTTCTTCCCTTTAATACACTTTTTTTTATTATATTCTGCTGCCTGTCCCATTCTTTGGACCCCATTTGAACTTCTTTTACTGGTGAACCTATCTCTAGTGCAGGGTCCAGAAGTGACCCTCTGCCGTGTTCCCCAAATCCCTGCTGCGGTCACCGTTGACGTGCACTTGGGTCTGCTCCACTATATTACGCTTTGGGACCTTGTCGCTGGTAATTTAGGTTATCTGCGCCGAGTCTCCAGTCCTGAAACGGGATCGACTCTTTCGACGTGGAATCCGCTTAACCTGCATGGAAAATAGCCCACTTGTGGAAACTACTTAACGACCGCAGGCGCTTTCTGGCTTCCCGGTTTTCTTGTTCCAGTCTGATCGGCATTTTCTTTTCTATACTCCTGTCCATCTTCATCTACTACCAATGGCTAGCTGGTTCTTCCCTGGCAGGTGAAATTGGTATCTACATGTACAGAGTCTCGATCAAGGGTTTTACGATACTTGCCCTTGATCATCTCTGACAGCTGGAATTTGGATCTATCGATTGATGCTTCCAAGGTTGTGAACTTCCCAAGTTGAATTTCACCATGAAAGGTGGACTTCGGGTCTTGCTCTGCATCGGATGCGTCCTATTCTTCTCCCTCTATTTGTTGGAGGCCCATATACAGGATATCTGTAACCAGTATCGTGCTGGCTCATTCGTGTGGACATGGATAGATCGCCACATCCCCGGGTCACGCCCACCGCCACCACCATATATTGGTATACCAGGTGATAAAGTGATTGTGATGGCGAAGCTAGAAGAGGAGTATACCAGCTGGGTAGAAGAAGAACTCCCTGAGTAAATAACCCTTGCCCCAAGTCCGAGTCTTGATCATGAAACAATTATCCAATGTGATATCCGTCTCAATCAGACCAACATTTCAGACGAAAATCATACTAACAATTCACTTAGCTGGCAACGTGCTATCTACATCGTCAACCCAACTGCAGAAACTCGCATGAACGACTCAATTCTCACAACACCAATGAACAAAGGCCACGAAGCAATGGCCTATCTCACATACGTGATAGATCACTACGACATCCTCCCATCAACAATTGCATTCTTACACGCCCACCGCTCAGGATTCTTTATGGCCTGGCACGTCGACGCCCCATTACACGACAACGTTATCGCAATGCGTAACCTCCAGATCCCATTTGTCCAACAAAACGGCTACGTCAATCTACGCTGTAATTGGAACCCAGGCTGTAAAGCCGACCATCGCATTAACGGCCATGTTACCGAGGAAATCTGGTACGATATGTTCGAGGGCACTTCTACACCTCCATTGAATATGTCCTCTTCGGATGAAATCGAGGAACCCGGGAAACGCTATGCGCGGAAACCGACTTATATTGCCGCGGCTTGTTGTGCGCAGTTCGCTGTGTCCAAGGAACAGGTGCGCATGCGGCCGAAGGAGGACTATATCAAGATTCGACAGTGGCTGATTGATACTGAGTTGTCTGATGCGAAATCTGGTCGCGTGATGGAGTATCTGTGGCATGTTATTTTTGGGGCGGATTCGGTTTATTGTCCTGATCAACTGCTTTGTTATTGTCAGGTTTATGGTCAGTGTGGTGAGACGGAAGATGATTTCTCATACTAGTAACCATAACCTGGAGTCATGCTCAGGTGGTTCATGAGTCCTGTTCGAGTCTTGACCAGTTTCGATCTCATTTTGTGCTTTGTCTTCCGCACCGTGCGTGTTTGTTGATGTTTTCGATACCCATATTGTGCGCTTTTTCATTTATTGCGCTGATTCAGCAGTGTCTGGAGTTCATATGTCTGGCGTTGTGTGCATGATTGGGATGAGGCAGTCTGTTTTGAATTGTAAATACTAGAGCATCCTTACGTTTATTAGATTACACCTGAATTTTATGAGTACACCACGATACTCAAACTTGAACATTTGAATATAGTGCCCTGCTCTCTATTAATTTAAATTTGTCCTATACCATGTCACACATTTGCATGGACATAATAGTGGTTCCAATAGTAGCACTGTGAACCACTGCCATCTAAAATGAAGCCCTAGTACTTGAAAATTTGGAATGGATATTGCGTTCTGATTCGAAAAGCATAGCGGATGAGAAATGTAACAAAGCTCGACTGGAATGAATGCATTTTTGAAGCAAACCGAAGGAAAAGAAACAAATCCGCAGTCGTTAGTCATTACACACAGCTAAAGCTGAAGTCCATGCCTCAAGACTTCTCCTCAAAATACTGCTCCACGCGTTCAATGAGATCTGCCTTCTTCCCCGCAGCAGCCCGGCCATGGGAAGTAAGAAATTCCTTCAGGATTGCCACCGTAAGCTAGAAGGTTACTTGTTAGAAACTGGCATGATGGAGAATGAATCCACAAATAAACGAAGACGTACTTTCGATAAAGTTCCCTTCTCCATATTCTTCTTGATCTCGCCATCCACATCGGAGGCACCGCTCTCAACCTTAACCCTTTTCGCTGGCTGGTCGCTATCAGTGCTGGCCCTCGGGCCGCGCTTCACAAGGGTTGAACTGTGACCAGAACCTCCCCCAAACAGCTTTTCACTGTGTGCATCGAGTTCTGCGGACCATGTGAGGACGTACTCGCCGGCGCGCTGAAAATAAATTAGATTCGTCTGCTCACAGTAAGGATCATCAAAGCTTACTTTATCAATTTGTCGATACTTGGGAATAGTCTTGTCATCCGGCTGTTCTGGAAGATCTTCATCCAGAGCGATCGCCTGAAGAATTCGATAATGCCATTGGAGTGCTGTCGAGAGGTTAGTTTCCTCAAAGTCATGCAGTATCAATTGATAGAAACGTACATGGGTTCGGGTATTTCACAGGGTCGTAAACACCCTTGGGGAGCTGGAGCTGTCCTAGTACCTCCTTCATCGCATCGATAAGAGGCTCTGGTGCCGGGGTGAAATCGGCGCCTGGTGGATTTTTCCGCACATCATCTGCGAAAGGGAGGGGAATAATCCACATCCCAGGAGGAAGCTTTTGAATACCATTCTCGTCAACCTGCTCATCGCCAGCAATCATGGCACCCAATACAGGGACAGCCTTCTTGCGGGGAATGAACCAAACAAGAGCCAACTTGTTGTCCTTGAGAAGTTTCTGCTGTAGCGCAGAGAACACACGGGTAGAACCGATGTAATCCTCTTCAGTAGGGTAGATGAACGTGGGATGCTTGACATTAGCCCAGATGGGCAATGAATCGAGCGACTTGAAGCCAATGATTCGAATGACGGGTTCTCCAAAGTCTCTCAATACTGTAAGTTCATCAGGTGTAAAAGAGATCTGTCCACCGCCAAACTTGTATGCCTTTCTGGTTTCTGACTTCTCAACAGTGTGTGCTGTATCATCAGCTACGAGTGTAGTGGTACCCTGGGCAATCTCGGGGGTTTCTCCTCCCAGCCAAACATAGCAACTCCGTGCAGGTTGCTGTCGTTTCAGCAAAAGGTATCCATTCACGGAGATTTTGAGATTTGGTCCAATTTCTAATGGTATCTTAGAAAATAAGGACCGCTTAGCGACGGATCTCGAGTTAATACTCGACAGCAGAGAGTTGAGCAATTCGATACCGTCCCCTTGGGCAGACGCTTTACTCTCTCGTTGAAGATAGACTGGAGCTTCACCATCACTGGGTTCAGCTTTGTAGATAATGTCCTGAGAGGGTCAGTTTGTCAGTTTTGCCTGTTGGATACATGGCAAGGAAACTTACATAGTAGTATTTCGAGGTGTCAAACTCCTGATCTGGCCGAGAAATGGGGAAGAGTTCGATCGTGACTCCCAAGTCATACAGATCCCTTGCACGGACTGCGGAAGCCTTTCGAAGCTGCTCATTGTTTGCATGCGGGTTATCGTTATCGGTCACAATGAACAGTCGGCGAGATAGAAAGTTAGAGGCTCTGGATGTGAAGATTTGATTGGCACAGAACAAAACGTTAGCCATAGATACTGGCTCCTCTGATGGCTGAAGAATTTTTTGGAATTCTTCGTCATTCTCAGCAAGGGCTCGAAGGTCCTTCACATCTTGGGCCAATGGAATGTTCAGGTCGGTAAAGAGGTAGCAGTGAGGATATGAGAGGTCAGCGCCACTTTCTTCATCTGCATCATAGGACTTGGATAAACGAGTCCCATAGAGAAGCACGCCCATCATGTCTTTAGGGTTCGATATGATACGCTGCTGCATCAAGTGATATGCGCATTTGAGAGCTGCAGACGCCGGCGACTCCTCACCCGGTTTCTTAGGGTTGGTCGAGGGACGCGGGGTCAGCATTGAACTGCTGATATCAATGGCAAAGAGAACGGCATCCTTAACAGCTCGAAAGCTCTATATCGAAGAACAAAAAAGAAAATAGTTAGCCTCATCATTTGACTGGTGTATACATAGCTCATAGATCTAGCTGATCAGTGCTCACAGTTTCGTCGACCTCCTCTTCCTCAAAGGGTTCTTCCTCATGGGTATTGCTCTCGTCAGCCATGTTTCTCAGTTGGTCTTCCAATATTGAGTAGAAGGGGTGAGTGTAAGAAGGAAGGAAAGAATCAAATCACTAGCTCTTTCAACAATACTAGTGGCGTCATTGCTGCCTTGGACGCGCCGCGGGAGAGCGTGTTTGCTCTGTTTGACGCGAGAGGGACACGAAGGTCATGTGACCTGTGACGCTGACTCTACGAGCAAGATGATTGGGCGTAATCAATAAATCCGCGGCCCGCAAGCTTTCCGGCGATCTGGAATCTTGTGATCGCAAATACACAGGGAATTTCTTGCTCACTGGATTTCCCCCTCATTTACATCCTCTAATTCTCTGTTTTCTCGATTAAGCCATCTAATTTTTATATTCAATTGGAATTGTGTTTAATATTATGGCATTTCGCAGTCAGTTAGTAGCTCCTCGCTGGCTATGGAGCAACGCTGCCACCCCGGCACTCCGCTCGGCCAGCCGCGGTTACATGGGATACAGCAGAGAGCAACGATGCGGCCTTGCAACAGCAGTGCCCCCAGTTACTCAAGATGCGACTGGATCTAAGGGTCCTACTGCAATGGTGTTTATGAACATGGGTGGACCGTCAACAACAGATCAAGTGGAGGACTTTTTGAGCAGACTATTCGTACGTGATGACCGATAGCTCTGCAGAGACCCTCCTCTGTGACTTTGAACCAAGAAATTATGGCCGATCTAACATCTATCCCTTGGTTCTATAGTCAGATGGTGATCTTATTCCCCTTGGCCGACTCCAATCATATATTGGGCCCCTTCTTGCGCGTCGACGAACCCCCAAGATCCAAAAGCAGTACGCGGATATCGGTGGCGGCTCACCCATTCGCAAGTGGTCAGAATATCAATGTGAGGAGATGTGTAAGATTTTGGACAAGATTTCACCGGAAACCGCTCCCCACAAGCCCTACGTGGCGTTTCGCTATGCCGCTCCCTTGACGGAGACCATGTATAACCAATTGCTTGAGGATGGATTTGGCAATGGTAAGGGCGGCCGTGCTGTCGCCTTCACCCAGTACCCACAATACTCCTGCTCCACCACTGGTAGCTCGCTGAATGAGCTTTGGAAGTGGCGCACTCGATTGGAGGGCAAGCGCTCCAACGGGGAGGTTGACCCGACTGGTACAATCCAATGGAGTGTAATTGACCGATGGCCGACTCACTCTGGATTGGTTGAGGCCTTCGCGCAAAATATCGAGGCGCAGTTGAAGACCTACCCCGAGGACAAGCGGGATCAGGTCGTTCTACTATTCTCTGCGCACAGTCTGCCCATGAGCGTCGTCAACCGAGGTAAGCCACACCCAATTCAAACGAAAGTGAGAGCTTCTCTGATTAAATATTCTTGTTTCCATAGGTGATCCATACCCTGCCGAGGTAGCTGCTACTGTTCACGCCGTGATGCAGCGACTCAAGTTCAAGAACCCTTACCGTCTGTGCTGGCAATCCCAGGTCGGCCCATCTGCCTGGTTGGGTGCACAGACACAAGATACCGTGATGGAGTATGTGAAGCGCGGCCAGTCCGATTTGATCCTGGTCCCCATTGCCTTCACCAGTGACCACATTGAGACCCTGTACGAGCTGGATCTCGAGGTCATGGAAGAGGCCAACAGCCCAGGTGTCAAGCGTGCCGAAAGTCTGAATGGCAACCCAACCTTCATTCAGGCTCTGGCTGATGTGGCGCATGCCCATTTGCAGAAGGGAGAGCCCTGCTCCCCCCAGATGACCCTGCGTTGCCAGGGATGTCGTAGTGAGAGGTGTCTCGAACAGAAGAAATTCTTCGCCGGCGAGAAGCTCTCGTCTCTTGTTCTGTAAACCAGCCTACAAGTCTCTCAGTGTTGTTTGATTTGTGAGTTGGATTGTCTTATTCGTTTTGTCTAATCAGCACTGGATTAGTGTATGTAAATAGTATATTGGGATTATGGGCTTATGGAGTTGAATAGGCCACGTTTCGGGGTCTTTGTACAAAATTAAAATTGCTACCTAGTATGTCGGGTGAATTTCTAATTGAACAGATCAGCATGGATCTTTGATGTGTTACATGACTCGGTGTATGGGTAGTCCGTTGAGGCCGGAGCTACGTAGAATATCTAGAGCTCTGTGCACGTGAGCAGTAGTATATCCTAGTCCGCGTCTACTGCAATATAAAAGCAATGCAAATATTTATTGGAAAACAAGTCATTGCCAGGCATTTGAAGGTTAAATTTCAATTTGGACTAAGAATCTTGGAAAGAGATGTGAAATCACTACGTGTACATGTATGAATCTTCCAAGTTCTCCAATCTCGGACATGAATCTTATCGCCGATGGTGGAGTCCAGACAATCCAAATCCTGATAAGGCCTCGGGTGAAACCAACATTCTGCTGCTCGGGGGCCGAATACCATAGACCCCCCTCATTAGCTCATTTTCGCCGTTATTGCTGACCAACCCTGATATCCTTGCCCTTACGCGATTGCGTACCCAACATATTGATCTTCCCCTCCCTCTTCTCTGAGCATGTTCCGCTAGCCTACGCCTCTCGCGTGTCTGGAAAGCTACGACTATGGAGAACGAAGAACTATTTGCCGGAGATGCCGCTCTGGAAGTCCAACAGGGCGCTACAAGAATTTCAGAAAGTCGTCGCACAGAGGATGGGACCTTATTACATGTACACCAGGAGCCGCTGCTGGCCAGCAATGACCTTGATGACGAATGGCCCGAGGGTGTACAGGAATCCCAAAGCACGGATCCCTGGGCGCGATGGAGACAACCTAGTGTGAGTGGTTTCAATGAATCAATCAAACCAATCTATGAACTTCATCTAATTGATCATTGCTCTTAACTTTAGATTTACTGGCTTCTCCCCTTCGCCCTTATCTACACCATCGGTTTCGGAGCTCTAGCGGTGCCCAAGGTCAACTTGGTAGTAGATCTAATCTGTCGCAATTACTTCTACGAAAAAAGCGCGCAAGACCCGAACTTCTCATATCCTCCAGTTATTCTCAGCGACGATAATCCCCAATGTCGAATTCCCGAGGTTCAAGCCAAAGTCGCTCGCTTCCAACTGTTCATGAATCTCATTACGGGCACTGTCGCAGCGCTGATCAGTCCCCGACTCGGCCGATTATCTGATCAATATGGCCGTACTAAGATCCTCGCACTGTGTGGATTGGGTGCTGCATGCAATGAATTGATTAGTTGTATCGTGGGTACCTGGCCGGATCGTGTCTCTGTGAACTTATTGTTCCTTGGATCTCTGATGGATGGGTTGTCAGGCTCGGTCACTGGTGTTCAGGTGCTGCTTAACTCATATGCCACTGACTGCACAACTCCCGACCGACGAAGTGTAGCATTTGGTTTCTTCCACGGTGCGCTGTTCTTTGGCGTTGCGGCTGGTCCCAGCGGAGCAGCATACATCATCTACAAGATGGGAACCTCGCTTATTCTATTCTACATGGGTGCTGGTCTACATCTTCTGTTCTCCTTCGCCGTTATTTTCGTTGTTCCCGAGTCTCTATCCAAAGAATCCCAACTCGCGGCCAGAGCCCGGGACCGCTTGAAAACAGCGGACGCGGATGAACCATCTTGGTTGTCATGGCAGACTCTTAACCCCATGAATTTGATCACACCACTTGCGATCCTCTTCCCGCCAGTTGGTCGCCCAAGTGCATTGTTTCCGAACCGTAAAGGTGCCACGTCTGCTCTGCGCCGGAATATCCTCATGCTGGCCATGATAGACATGGTTGTCTTCGGCGTTGCAATGGGAGTCGTCCAAGTTATTGTCATTTATGCAAGACTTATCCTTGGCTGGGGTGATGTGCAGATGAGTCTTTTTGCTGGAGTCATTAATGGCATCCGCACGATTAATCTCTTTGTGCTCTACCCTATTATCAACCGGTTCTTCCGTACTCCCATTGAGAGCGAGGGCAAGATTGTCGGCTGCGACATGCTTGATGTGGTAATTATCCGGGTGTCTGTTTTCCTGGATACCATCGGATTCGTTGGCTATTCGCTGTCGAGGACAGGCCCTCAGTGGTTTGTTTCGGCCATGGGCGCCTGTTTCGGTGGGATGGGACCTCCCACTCTTCAGTCCGCAATGACCAAGCATGTATACCCCGATCAAGTTGGTCAGTTGCTTGGTGTTACAGGTCTACTGCATGCTCTTGCTCGAATTGTTGCGCCGACTTCATTGAATTTGATTTATAGCGTGACTGTTGGGACATTCCCTCAAGCGGTCTTTGTGATTCTGACTGGATGCTTTGGAGCTGTGCTCATTTTGTCCTTTTTCGTTCGATCCCACGGTAAGCCTGACCCTACTGCAACTATTATAGGTCTGGTACTAATATTTTTGTAGTGACCCTCGATGATGAGCCAGAACTTGACATTGGCGTCGAGGCTAACGAGGATGGCGAAGGCGAGGAAGATCAATTGCTATTAAGGTGAACTAAAATATCTTGTTCATCTATTCAAATTTTTTGCTCGATATTATGTAGATACCTCGCAACTATTAGACACAATACACGATGGGACTTTTGCTACTAAAACATCTATCTAGCTCTGTGGAGCAAAGAGCCAGCCCCCACACGGAAACCTATTTGAGCCTAATGCATGTTCAGGAAAGAAAAGCAAAGTGTCAGTCTGGCAGATACCCCGCTTCAGCCTCAAATAAGAATCCAATTTCCTGAGAAAAGAGTCTTGTTCAGCCCTTAATCCTGGTTGAACTTGAGCAATGGCGGCAATGAAGTCAGTGGAAAGTGCTGATCAGTACACCGTCGGATGGATTGCTGCTTTGCCCATTGAGCGTGCAGCTGCCATTGCGATTCTTGACGAGCGCCATAATAAGCCTCAAAGCTTTGTGCAGCATCCTGCCGACTCCAACTCATATACTTGGGGTAGGGTGGGCGAGCATAACATCGTGATCGCCTCACTTCCTGCTGGATTGTATGGACCCACTTCAGCTGCGACAACGGCTTCAAATCTACTGTCTTCGCTTCCCCAGATTAGGGTCAGTCTACTCGTTGGAATCGGTGGTGGAATTGCGCGACCAGACCAAGGTCGTGACATTCGACTTGGTGATATCGCCGTGAGTCAGCCGCAGGGAACGTCTGGTGGTGTGATCCAGTACGACTTGGGCAAAGCAAAGTCCGACAATAAATGGGAGCAGAAGGGATTTCTTAGTATGCCCCCACTAGTCCTCCTCAATGCTCTGGCGAATTTGCAAGCAGAACATGAAGCAGGGGAAATAAGATTTCCTGAGATCCTTGACTCAATGCCTAAGCTCAAGAAGGGCGTCAATGGGTATTCCCACCAAGGCTTTGAGAATGACCGGCTTTTCAAATCCTCATACAACCATGATGGCGCTTATAGTTGCCGTGACTGTGATATAGAGGAGCAAATCGAGCGTCCCCCGCGAGATACCACTGAGCCAGAGGTTCATTATGGTGTCATTGCGTCCGGAAGTACGCTAGTCAAGGATGCTACAACGCGTGATATGCTTGCGGAACGTGTTGGCGAGGAGTGTATCTGCTTTGAAATGGAGGCTGCTGGGTTGATGAATGCTTTTCCATGCCTTGTTATTCGAGGTATTTGTGATTATGCAGATTCTCACAAAAACGACCAGTGGCAACGCTATGCTTCTGCCACCGCGGCTGCATATGGAAAAGAACTTCTTCAATATGTTCCAACTCATGCTTTACAGTCGACAGATACAGCTCTTAATATTCTCAAATCCAGTTAGTCTCAATCAATCTCTATTTTCTTCAAGCGAATCAATCTAATCATTCTAAAGTGGATCAGGAAATAAAGAGTATTCATACCATGACCAGTAACACAAGAGCAAATGTTGAGACTCTAAAGCTGGACAGTTATTCAAAGCAAATTGAAGACTGGCTCGCCCCTCCTGATACATCAACAAACCTGAACGAAGCACTGCGAAAACGACAAGATGGAACAGGCACGTGGTTACTTCAGAGTGAATCTTTTCGAGAGTGGAATCAGGGACAACGCAAGTTTCTTTGGCTTCATGGTATTCCAGGATGTGGAAAGACGCTTCTTAGCGCCAGAATCATCGACCATCTCAAAACTGACTCGTCCGATATTCTCCTACAATTCTTCTTCGATTTTACTGACTCGGATAAACAAACCGTTGATAAGCTTGTGCGCTCACTCATAACACAACTTTATTCAATCTGTGACGAGTCCCGCCAGGAACTAGACAGCCTCTTTGCAGCCTGCAAGAATGGCAAAGAGCAGCCAGCATGGAATGTGCTTTGTAGCACATTTTCAAAAATGCTACGTCACTGCCAAAAAGTCAAAATCGTCATAGATGCCCTTGATGAATGCAAGACAAGGACTGATCTGCTTCATTGGATTAAGAGTCTCGTCCAAGAAAACCACGATGGACTCCAAATTCTCACAACCAGCCGCAGAGAAGCCGATATTGAAATGGGCTTACATGCTCTACTGAATGAAGGGGACATTATGCCTATTCAAGCCGATGAAGTGGATAGTGATATTCGCAGATACATTGACAGTGAACTTCAGAGTCGTCCTGGGTTTGAGAGGTGGAAGAAAAGACCTGCTGTACAGGAAGAGATCAAAAATGAACTCATGAAGAGAGCCGGTGGAATGTAAGACCTGCGAGGCATCTCCAAATTTGATATACTTTCTAACTCATGCGTGTATGAAAATAGGTTTCGATGGGCTGCATGTCAACTCGATATCCTACAGAATTGCCTAGATCTTCGGATGCTCCGTCAGTCCCTCAAATCTCTACCCACGACACTTGAAGAGACATACGCGCGGATTCTGGCCGGTATTGATTTCTCTCATCGAGAGTACGCAACAAGAATCCTACAATTTCTCACTTATTCCGAGCGACCCGTGACAATTGAAGAAAGTGTGGATATTGTGGCGGTCGATTCCAGTGGAGAAACAACTTTTGACTTCGAGCTAAGAATGCCTGAGCCTCTGGATATTGCTAGAGTGTGTTCCAGCCTGATCACTTTGGTCGTCAGAAGGAACGAAGACGATAAAGGAAATAAAGAGACATCGACTGAAATGCAGCTGGCACATTTTTCAGTTCAGCAGTACTTGAAATCCGACAGGATTGCAGTCTCTTTTGACCTCGGAAGTCCTGATACAGGGTTGTACTTTCAAAGCAGTCTAAGTGAGAAGACAGCAAGAGCAGAGATAACGAAAATTTGTCTCGCATATCTGTCAAATTTCGATGAAAAATCACAAGCTGAGGTCATTCAACGCGACTTTCCCTTTTCCGACTATGCGATGGATTATTGGATGGATCACGCAAAGTTGGGCGAAATGGAGACAAATGTCCTTGCGGCTATACTGAAGTTTTTCTACGATCGAAGTGGACCATACGTAGCCTGGGTTAGGCACTATGATCCACGCTTTTCAAAGTTGGATATGACCCCGGACCGCATCAAATCTGGAACTCGCCATCTAACTCCCCCTACTAAGCCCTTCTCCAGCCCGGACTATATAGAATCTCTGAGTTTGTCCGACTATGAAGTGAGGATACAAATGGCTTATCCATTATACTACGCATCATTTGGCGGTCTCCAACACACTGTGGAGGCTCTCATCGAGAAAGGCGGAGACATAAATAGCCAAGGGGGTCGGTATGTCAATGCACTCCATGCCGCCTCATTCAGAGGCCATGTCGAGGTTGTGCAGCTATTACTGGAGAAGGGAGCTGATGTTAATGCCTGGGGAGGCGAACACGGAAATGCACTCCAAGCTGCTGCATCCGAAGGACATACAAAGGTTGTTCAGCTCTTATTAGAGAATGGCGCCGATGTCAACGCAATTGGAGGTCTCTATGGGAATACACTCCACTATGGTACACCTGGAACCCTGGCAGTAAACTATGAGATTGTTGACATGGGAGTCTCATGCAAAAGTGCACTTGAGGTTGCTTTGTCCAAAGGACATACGGAAACCGTGCAGCTTTTGCTGGAGAAAGGAGCTGACATCAACACCATCTATGGCATCTTTGGAAATAAGAACCATAATATGTCAATGAAGATGGGGATAAACCATGGTACTATTACGCTTTCGGGAAATCTGGGCAAAAATGCACTTCAAGCTGCTTTGTCTAATGGGTACAAAGACACCGTGCAGCTATTCCTAGACAGAGGAGCCAGCCTTCAAGGCCCAAGTCTATTTAGCTACTTCTAGCTGGATTCATACCCGTCGCATTTCAGAATGAAGAACGGAGGCAGCCAGAAAAATATGAGTTTGGAATTAGCGTACAAGAATAGGCTCCTAGAAGTGACATTCGCACGGAACGCTTGCGTATAGAACCTTGTAGCTCTGTAGCTGGCTGGAAGATGTGTGATAATGCCAAGAAACTGCCTCCCACATTTTCTGGTGATGTTGTATGTTGGAGTTTGAGTTTATCCATTTTCCTTTTGCTCTTTGACCCAAACCAATTTTGCTTGATCCAAGTTGTACCGACAGGAATTGGTAGATAGAGAAGTGGGTACGGAGTATACACTCGAACGTCGAGAGATCGGGCCGATGATCTTGTACGGTGGGCGGCACGGACCATTCGCGCCGCTTTTCTCGATTTCCGAAAAAAGTTGCCCGAGTTTACCCTTCATCTCTACCATCTGCAATTGCCGAGTGGCACCACTCTGTCTTCACAGGCTCTTTGTTTTGCTTAGAGGACAATTTGAACAGTAATATCCTGTTCGTCCTCGATTGCTGTAGCCCTTATGAAAAGCTGGTAACCCCAGCGCGTCTCCGCGGCCAGCGCACACCATGTTCTCCAATGCCACGACATCAACGCCGGCCGTCCCTTCGCGCAATGCCCTTCGTGTACTTCGCCAATTGGCCTTCGCAGGGTCTGTCGGCACATTCTGTACCGTGGCCGCTATAACCTACGATGTCCATCGACGAATTCGTGTGGCCGAACAAATCATCGAAAACAAACGTACGCTCCGAACTTCGGCACCGAACTACGATGCAACAGCTTCTGCCAGGCGTCTTGCAGTGATGATGGAGGCAGCAGAGGCTGGTGAATTCATGGGACTGGAATCTCTAAAACACAGACATGTGCCACAGAGTCAGGGTGAAGTTCCCGGGTTTAACTTGGATCAGACCATCCCCGAAGATCAACACGAAAGTGGAATGTCACATCCTCAGCCTTACTCAGTACATAATCCTCCCCCTCCGAATATGAACAACCGACCTCAATCCAACATTCCGTTCACCTACGTGGACCCGAGAAGCAACCACCAAAATCGAGTCGCCATGGATCGGGAGTACGAGGAGGACGAGGCTCGACGTGTGGAGGGCAAGCCTTCAACTGAAGAGTCAATACAACGGCTTCTCAAACAGGCGCGGGTCATTGATGCCGCGAACCTGTTTCTGAAGGTCACCACCCATAATAAAGACGAGGCTATTTCATGGAGCAGGCGAGCACTTGGGTACCAAATATTCACTGCAAACTGCAAGGCGGGTAATGTTTTCATCGCAAGGTCCATTTACCGTCGTCTTGAACTAGTATCAGTCATAGACACACAGCTGTGGTCTTCCATGATTACTGTTCTTGCCAAGGAGGGTCACATCGAATCTGCAGCTACCATCTACGAAAAATACCGTGATTCATTTACTCTCCCCGAACACCTGTTGGAAGTTGTCATTCGCTTATTGATGGAGTCCAACCGGTTATCGCAGGCCAAATGGCTCTTCTACACTCGCATATCAAATGACAGAAATGGTGGACTTTGCGGAATATACTTGGATGGGCTGTGGAAAAGGACTCGGAATGTTGATTTGGTCAATGCTGAGTTCCGGAAAGTTCTGTCAGAGCTTAACCAGATTGGGCGACAGCCAACCTCGAAAGTATTCAATGCGCTGGTCAAGGCGTATATTGAAGCAGGACAGTACGAGGATGCGGAAGCTGTGGTCGGCGATATGCACGAAAAATTTGGCGTTCAACCTGGATGTCGTACTCTTGGTCTCTTGGTACATTGCAGAGCCCTGCAATGCGATTGGAACGGTGTCCTTGATGGAATGCGAGAAATGCACGACCTGGGATTCACCAACGACAAATCCAACTTTAATCGGGCTTTTGATCGGGTTTGGCTAGAGTACTGGCCTGTTCACTCGGGTACTGAGGTGTGGAAGTTTCTGGAGGTTTGCATTCGAGAGTTCAATATTCGACCTGATGAAGTCCTTCACCGACACATGCTTGAAGGGTTGGTGGAGAGATGTGACACCGATGTCATCCAACAGTTTAATACCCTCGCCGACAAGTACAAATGGAAGTCTGGTGTTGATCATGATACAATGATGAGGATTCTGGCTGAACGTCGCGTGGCTATGCAGGACAGCCCGACAGGACTCTGGAACATGATGCAAGCAGCGAAGAAACAATACCGAATGGTCGCTATGTCAAGGCGTATCATGGGTGTTGGTGCTGAATACTATCGAATCGAGAAAAATAGCACTTCTCCGATCCAATACGAAGCCAAAAAGTCCTTCGATCAGAGCATGAGCGACCTGCAACAGAAAAGCTCCATCAACCTATACATTCCCATCATCCGAAGAATGGAACATTATATTCATGTGGGCAAATATCTCGAGGTGGAGGAGCTTCTTGAACAGGCAATCGGCAAGGGTTACCCTGCCAAGCCTCTTCAAATCGAACTCGGCGTCATCGCTTCACTTCTCCGTCGCGGTGCAAGTGCAGTTCGCCCATCCAAATTGTTGATCAAGAAGCATTGGCTTTCTTGGAACAACGATTTGTATGCCGATGCCAACGCCACCCACCGAAACCATCGTTTCGCCCCTATCTTCTTCCAGCAAGTCATGCAATTGGAACATAATCGAGTGAGTGATAGCACAGTTGTGAAGTTGGCTCTCTTCAGATTCTACGAGATCTGTGTCGAAAACGAGAGACTCAACTTCAAGCACCATGCTTCTGCCGCTGTTGCCCGTCGTATGATCTCCATTCGTCGTCCTTTTGTCGCCATCAGTCTTCTTTCAGCTGTCTACATGTCAAAATGGCGCAAGATCTATGGTTTCAACCAAGTCCAACTCAAGATGCTTCTGCGTGCTTTCACACATGTTGGTAATGCCCGCGGCATCTGGTGGTGCATGATGACTGTCCTCTCTCGCGACGAGCCAGTCAGTCGTGACTTTGTCGTCGAGGCCGAACGACTAGTACCCTATATGGAGCAGGGATACTCCGCATCTAGTGTGGAGACCCTCCAGGCGATTCTCACCGCGCTGCAAGAGAAGCACGGTGGATCCAAGTACTGGCCTCAATTCGTGGCTGACCCAGAGCTTAAGAAGGCATCCCGGAATCGTGCATCCGTGTCCCCTATCAGCGCAGATGGTCCCGGTGTCTACAAACAGGAGCTACCTACAGGCCCACTTGAAGCAGAGATCATCGAGTTTGACGAGGAGATGCAATTTGATTATCTGTCTTGTCGCCAGCAGCTCTCTCGGCCTCAGTTGGTGGAGACATGGAATGAGCGAGCTATCATCCGCGATGCTTCCAAGGTGCCCGAACATCCTCAATACCCCCAACCCATTCGATCATCTGAAGGGCAGTCCAAGGGAGGTGCCAGGAAAACAAATTTTGAAGAGGCTTCCGAGCAGGAGCAAGTGCACAGTCATACACAAAGGTCCAAACGACGGCATGAGAAGCATGCAGTCAAGAAGACTTCCTCAAGGAGCGAAGAGTGGACTGAAGTACAGGCTTAAACAAGCCAAAGCACCAACTACAAGGTCGTGTAAATATTCTTATGTACATATAATTGTCTCAACACTGTATTATACCATTGAACGAAGAGCAACTGTGATCAATTATTCAAACACTGAAAGTTGTAGAGAAGTTGGCTGAGCTGAGATAAGGCCAGTGAGTGACAATCTCATTCAAATGTTCTTCTTATAACATCATGACGTCCCTCAGGCTATTCAAGTTTCAACTAGATGCGTCTCCAAATCCCAACATTTGAAACAGTTTGAGGTAGCTACTCAGGTGCCATTCAAATGTCTTTTTGAGTCGGACCACTAAGATGAACCATTCCTGGTGAAGATAAAGTCTCATTGAGTTACGAGTAAATAAAGCGATATCATCATGATGTTTGTACATTGTGCATTGTTTGCATCAATTTCTATATAATAGGCAATTTCCTTCATCTTCAAAGCTATTTCAATTCTCTCACTGTCAAGATTTCAATTCTCTCACTGTCAAGACTTCAATTCTCTCACTGTCAAGACTTCTTGTGTCGAAGTTCAGGTTTACAAGATGAATGGAATGAGATATATCACTTCCAAGGTTGTATATTATTGTTGTCTGATTAATTACAAGTGTGCAGAGACTGTCTGAGGTTGTGTTCTATCCGATTACGTAACCCCACTGGCCCGATATTCTTCCGATATTCCTCCGTGTCTCTGTCTGTGAACTGGCCAGTTGGCTCACTTGACTCTTTCATTTCAACATCTTGTTCCCCTCTCCACCCTCAGAACTAAAACTTTTCTGAGATCCTATCCCCTTTTTTACTTCATGTTTTATCTATTCAGCATTTAGAGATACAGAGTGTCTCCTGCTGGCAAAAAAATGTCTTCGAGGCTAGCTTGGGTCAGACGGCCTTCTGTTCGCGGAACCGCCATTGCTACCAGACTTGGCGAGGTTTTTGCTAGTCTGCATACAATCAGAAGTGTTGTTGCGGGTAGGCCCACTATGTCGTTGAAGGAGATCAGAGTCGCCCGATTCAGAGACCCAGGGGAACGTTGGACGAATACAAAGCTAGACCTTGTACCGTATGAGAATGGACCTGCCATGTCTAAGTTCAGGCCTATCGACCGTGTGGTAGCTTTCCAGCAGAATATTTCTAACTGCACCCCCACTATTCGATTTCATGACGAACCACACACTTGCGTACTCCTAAGGACCTCAATCATATCCATTTATTGTTCTCTTCTGGGGGAATTGGCTTGCAGATGCATATCTTCACCACCGCAAAGCTCGACCTGTTGCAATTGTAGGTCAGAAATGCCGCAGCTCACGATCATAACAGCCAGAAAGTATGTGCCCGACGCTCAATCTCCTGCCGAAGTCAATGGAAATTCCCAGGGCTCTTATGGAGACAACATTTGCTGAATAATTCTTTTCAAACAGCATCCCTGCGAAAACCCGAAGTGGCGCTATCGTCAAGACATACGGAAATTGAAGCGACGCCATGATGATAATATAGCATTTATCACTGAGGATATCTTGAAGCAACTGGTTGCTGAGACCGGGAGACGCTTTATCGCCCCTTCCATATCTCTGAATGCTCTGCTGGTTTAATTGTGGGGTCAGGCTAAATCGACAGTACGTAGTGCTAAATCGACAGGCTCTAGCCGCTTCGGGACTAGTGCCCCCGCGGAGTACTTAGTCTTCCCCTATGAAAAAGATACTTCTATACTTTTTCTGCCACTTTTTCTGTTCTATACTGGATTACTTAGGATCTCTAACTATAGTATCTAATTATCTGTCTACGCCTAGGTGGTATGTATACATCTATGTTGATATCTTTAAATATTAGGAATTCAGGATAGATTTCTAGTCAGAAGCAGTGATAGATAGGCACTGAAGAGGGGAACGGTCGTTTGTTCTATAGCCCATGTCTGCGAACCATAGGGAAGAAGAGTTGCAGGCACGCAACTGGAGGTAGCGGAGGTGAAGAAGGAGAACCAAGGGGTAGATGGAAGAAGGAAGGATGGTCTGATGTTCTAACTAACACACATGAACGTATATATACACCGTATTGCTTAGTCACACCGTATACAGTAAATATGATATATCACCTCCGGACACAACTCCCCACTACAGCACCTAGCCAGTCTGAGGTCAAGAGCGGAAGAAAGTATCTTTTGGGCAAGGGAAGTACTCCTGGGGGCGCTAGTCCTAGTGCCTGTCGATTTAGCCTGACCCTAATTGTGTGGTTGTCTACTGCTCCGCCCTTGCAGTCACTGCGCCCAGATGCCGCGGATGGCCCCGTTCCCAGAGTGTGTCCGTCTACCGGGTATCTGGGGAGGAGCCTGTGGAAATTTTATATGGGCTTCGTGGAGTCATACTTAGGTTTACTCGGTATCGGATAGTCATCTACTGAACGAATATATTCCAGGGCCTCGAGTAACACAGTATCGCCCAGAGCCCAATCAGCCTGACTACGGTCAACTGGAAGTTGATGAGTCCGCGCCCGGGAGAACGAGGTGGATTCAGAGTTTTTGTTCTAGACTATGGGAAATGTACAGCTGAAGCTGTAAGGTCTTGCCCACCCGATCCCCTTCAAAATGCACTCGATCGAACGAGCTCTGCTGATGCCTCTTACAATTAAGTTCACGTATTATATTTAGCCGGAATATGACCCGTTTATGTCTATACAGTCTTTTTTCATTCGGGAACTACCAAGGAAGCATATGAGGCTTTGCAAAAGGCTATAAACGCCGGTCACGACCAGTCAAGAATTGGGCTAAGCATAACCGAAGATGAATCCCACATCGTCGTCCGCAAAGCAATATCTTACCTCTACACCCAGTCCTACGATGAATACCAAGAAGGAGATGATGACGGGACCTCAGAATTTTCAGAGCTCCAGCTCCATGCTCGAGTTTTCGCCTTTGCGGACAGATACCGCATCCCATGGTGTGCATATCGTGTGGAGCATATCAGGCTCTTACAAAGCCTTCAAAGATGGAACTTGAGTATCTCCAAGGCTGAGCCTATTCCTCGGCATACAAATTATGTTGAGAGTACACATGCAATGGCAATCTATACTGTTACCCCGCAAAAGAGGACTTCAAAGATTTTCGCATGAAAAATATCTGGAAAGTCTTGCAACTCGGAGAGTGGATGCGTTCAAGACATTCCAAGCCTATCAAATTCTAAAAAGCTCAAACTTCTGTCCATTCTTGTTCTCATCTACGACATGCAGAATAGCCTGGAGAATTTATAATCTTGAAGGAATCAGCAAGATGGATCATGGAAATTCTGCAGCCTCAATGGCTGTAATCCAATTTCAAGAAACATATCGACTCTGCCCATCTTGGAAAGATTGACCACGGCAGGACTATGGACTACCCAAAATTTTATAAGAGAAGACTCGACCTTGACTTCAGCCTGAGAGTTATCTCTCGTCCATTAGGGCTGGTAACGGAGAAGTTTACTCTTGCTTGGAAAAGAAATTGCTCCTATTCGACATGAATTCTCAAAATCCATATGAGAAGAAAACATCCCCATGAGGAGGGAAAGTTTTGATTGTCCACATTGTGGATTTAATCTTGCATCAAAAGCAGGCCTTCCTAATCACACCAGGAAACGGTACAGCAAACCAGAGGACGATGAAGACAATGATTTTCGAGTTATGAACAAACCCAACATAGTATCCGAACTTTCAACAACCATGCTCTCGGTCACGAATCTAGTACATCAAATTGTGCTTACAATTTCATTCACCTTCTTTCAACCTTGTTCAAGAGCACAGCATCCCCCTCGTTCTTTTCACGCTTGTACGTTTTCTCTGCACATAAGGTCTGCAATACTAACGCTATCGCAGCTGGACCCTATAGTTTTATTGTGCTGTTGGACCTGGAGAGTGCCGATTGTACGTAGCCCACCCCGCAGTGTGCGCTGGCTCTTACCGCGCGCCATGCCCCTATCGTGGTGGATTCGTCATCGTCGTCCTTATCTGAGTCCTTACCTGTCTCCCCTCGCCCGTACAAATCCATTCGAGTGTCCTCATCAGTGAGCATAATCAAGTGTTGAAATCCATCAAAGAATCTCTCGAGGTCAGGAAAACGTATTATTTGTGATTCAGATGGTTTGTTATCACATCGACCTTTTTCTTTTCTTTTTCGGACATATTTGCTGACCTTTGTACACAGTTCAACCAGTCGCTGCATCAGCCGCTGATCACGCTCGTCGTAAAGCTTTCCATGTCACTCGCAAGCCTTGCCTGCCTGACGACGTCGCTCTTTCCAAGTAGCTCACTGCCTTTGGCAATCCTCGTCTCTCTGATTTTCATACTGATTTTGACCATAAACTATTGCTTCCCAACCCTATACGCGATGTTGATTGGCGTAATTTGGATTCCGTTTCAGCTTCTTCCAAACAGTTCCGTAAAAGTGCCCAACAAAAGGCTCTTGAGGGAATCATGTTATTTGGTAATGGAACACGTTGACAACAACGAAATTTACCAATTCCAGCAGGGTAACATATGCCCATTCTATCCAAGGCTGGATTGATTTCTTGGCTCAGTTGAAAAAATTGAAGTTCACCAATGAGAACCTGAATGCTGCGGTTGAAGTTCCAGTCTACCAAAGACAATGGCACGACTATGAATGACGATCCTGTTAATCAAGGCGATATGGTCATTAACGACGACGACACAACCATAGACGGTGATCATGGTGGTCAAGGCAATGTGACTACGCAAAGTAATCTGTGAGGACAGAACGATCAAACCGACCGGGTCAATTATCATATGCTGTGGGATCATGCTTACTCCTGACATGATTTGGTTTATTCCACTCCCCCATATGTGGGCTATTTGGTATATCGAATACCTTGCTGTGCGGAAGTGATAAGAAATCGCACACGATATTCTCATACTGAATTGGATGAGTTTCAAAGAAGTCAAAACACACATGGCGAGGTTTGACTCGGGGAAGCAAGAATTACCTGGATTTGGCGGCATGCGTTAAACCAAACCTTGCGAGTTGCAAACGTTTTGCTGAACGATGATGAAAATAAAGACCAACTTGATAAAGATGAACAATCATTTCTGGAGATTATTTTCAGCGTACCTTGCTTCCAACATATGCAGTACAATTTTCGACGCTCGCAAATTCCGAGACATGAATTTTGTATGAATATAATGCATATGGACAGAGGAGCACCTGTCAGGTATTTACAGAGCTACAGCTCCATACGCGAGTCTTTGCCATTGCCGACAGATACCTTTTGCCAGGTCTAAAGTCGTGGAGTCTCGCAAAGTTCAGAGAGAGGATACGTCGTGATAATATTACTAGTAGCGACTTTCCGCCAATTATGATTCACTCTCCAGGATTGCATCTATGTGGGCACTGTGTACGGGCCAATCAACCTCACCCACCACTGGGAGGAAATAGATTTAGAGGAAGCAGATACCACTTACAGGCTAGAGCACCTGGCCGTCTGTTGATGGCAAGACTCCTAGACAGAGCGATGACATGTAAGTCAAATCATCACCAGTCCTACAGCGGACGTGACCAGCCCTGAGACACCCTCAACCGAAAGCAGCTGGGATTTTGACCTCTACGTCAAATCTTTCTTGGAAAGGGGCTATTCCCACGAAAAAGCCAAGGAGTATGCTGAAAGAATGGCTCCCCTTTCTGACACGACGAACCCGTCCCATCTCACGGTCAGTCGCCTACACCCCAGCCTCAGCAGCCCCAGCAGCAGTCTCAGCAGGCGACAGCCCAAGCACCAACCACTTTCAAACGGCCACAGAAAGCCAACAAGAAGCGTAACACAACCCTGAACCTTATAGTATTCAACAATGGTCGTGCAGGCCTCTGCGGCCCTCGCAGCGCATCGCGTTTTATGGCATGGTGGAGCAGCATCACATTGCAATTTTCAAGCAAGTTCCTTGCAGCTCAAGGTATGGAGAAAGGACATAAAAGCCTTAGAAGTTACGCATATGCGGGAGACTACTACGACTGCAGAGATGAACGAAGCATTCCGGTACAATCCTTACTGCTATTCATGGCGAGCAGACAGTGACAGGAATTGCCGAGTGCCTCGACACTGCAACCTCAATGTTTGCAGTCTTTCGAAGAATTGCGTCTCATTTAATTGGACTCTTTGAAACTGCCCGTGAATGCAGAGCTGTCAGACCGAGGCCTTAGGTACTGTGGTCTGGGGTCATTCGGAAGCTGAAGAACCTACCTATGGTACCTGTATGCTGGACGGAACCAAAAGGCTGGAAGCACATGTGCACCAGCTTGGAGAAACTTGAGCATAACCAAGAAGAAATAGAAAGATATTGAATGATGAACGTCTGACAAATGCCAAGAAGAAGCAGCTGGATTTTGGGAAACCTCTTGACAGATTACATGACAACTGAATTATATCTGGCAACAGTCGATGGACTTCGTTCATCTCGCTTAGGCTGTGTTCATTGCTGCGAGCCAGAATAATTTGGGAATCATTCTGGAGACATCTTGAAATTTGCACTGGTCTACAAGCAGCTCTGAACAGTTTTGGAAATATACTCGCTTGACCACGAGCAAAGTTTCTCTTCTCAAATATGGTGCATTCACAAAAAGACGTTGCGTGGATGGAGGATTTGAGCTCCTATGACGGGAAATCTGACACAAATAGCGTCTAAAATACCGGAATATCAGTATCCAAATGGACTAACTACCCGTTTGAATATCTAAACTGTGAACTTCCATACCTCTACTAAGAGAAGGGATACGAGACAGCTGCTTCACTACGTTCTCCCAGAGCATTCACATAATCCCGATAGCCTTACCTCTAGATTCGGTGCTTAAAAAAGCCAGAATGAGCTGCCAATGCTCAACTATCCATGCTCCTACAACTGGGATCATTAAGCTCAGGTGGTATGCCAAGTGGATATGAATGTCCTGGGACTCCTGGCAGATAAGGAGATGTCTGGATTACCTTCCGCGATATGAGTACGAGGAGCTAGTCCTCGATTGGGCTCAATTTGGTTGCAGAGGAAATATGGAGCTGAAAATTCTATTATGCTCTACTGTGTTTCACTTTTAAAAAAGCAATGTTATGATATCTCAGTATAGAGCTTTGTTTGTTGTAGTCTATAAGCGGTGTGTAGATCTAGGTGAACATTGACCAGTTGACACACCATGAAATAACATAATCCTTGCACTTTCAAATCCAGGTTTCTTTGCTTTCTAACCCAATTGATCTTATTCATTCATTTGAAATATAAAATCTCTATTGAAACTTATAGACATAGTGCACTGTATATGACCAGATCTACTTCGTATAGTTTATCACTGATAACGAAGGCGGAGAGAGACTTTCACATGTCATGCCACACCCCCTTTCTCTTTTGGAATTTCATGATCAGCCCATACACTACGAACAACTACAAAAATCCTCATGTCCTTGCGGCCACGGCCGCCTATTCTCTAATTCTACTACTCACACCACCACCTCCGATATGACCTCCCTCTCCAACGGCCATGCCGTTGACTCTCAAGAAAAAGCACAAGCACTAGCTACCCGCCGTCGCATCGAGTACCACGAAGCCGATGTCGTGATTATCGGCGCCGGTATTCTGGGCTGCGCCCTCGCAGTCGCATTGGGAAGACAAGGCCGAAGTGTTATCCTACTCGAAGCATCCATGAAGGAACCCGATCGCATTGTCGGTGAACTACTTCAACCCGGTGGCGTGCAAGCGCTGGAAAAATTGGGCCTGTTGGAATGTCTGGAAGGAATTGATGCGATTTCCGTGCAAGGATACTATATTTCATATTTCAAGGATCCTGTCAACCTCGATTACCCTCGCGAAACGCCCTCCTCGCCTGAACCCCGCGGCCGTGCCTTCCACCATGGTCGCTTTGTTATGAAATTGCGCCAGGCTGCGCTGGCTTGTCCCAATGTTACGGTGGTTGAGACGAAGGCTACAGGATTGGTTACTTCGACGCATACGCAGCAGGTCCTCGGCGTCGAATGTGTTACGGATGACATGAAGGACTGCTATTTCGGTCAGCTTACCGTCGTCGCTAACGGATACGATACGAAATTCCGCGACGGTCACCACCCGCATAAACCTAAGCGCCGCTCCAAGTTCTGGGGCTTGGAAATGATCGATGCGCCCCTCCCGTCCCCTTGCTATGGCCACGTACTTCTCAGTGATATTCCGCCAGTATTGATGTACCAGATTGGCACCCACGAGACCCGAATCCTGATCGATATCCCGGATAACCTCCCCGCTGCGTCGGTGAAGAATGGTGGTGTGAAGGGCTACATGCGGAATTCGGTTCTGCCCTCCCTTCCAAAGAACTGCCAGGGTCCATTCCTGGATGCCTTGGAAAAGGGACAACTGCGGTCTATGCCAAACTCGTTCTTGCCCGCATCCACCAATAAGACAGCTGGTCTGATGATTCTGGGTGATGCGCTTAACATGCGGCATCCATTAACAGGTGGTGGAATGACTGTGGCATTGAATGATGTTTGCGTGATTCGCGACCTGCTCAGTCCCGAAGCTGTGCCGACGTTCGAGGACACCGAACTCGTCCTGAAGCAACTTGCCCGGTTCCACTGGCTGAGAAAGAAGTCTTCTACCGTCATCAATATCCTCGCACAGGCTTTATACATGCTGTTCGCCGCTGATGATGTGAACCTTCGGGCTCTGCAGCGTGGCTGTTTCCGTTATTTCCAGATCGGACCTGTTGATCAGCCTGTCCTGATGCTTGCTGGTCTCCTGAAACAACCTCTCGTCCTCGTCACCCACTTCTTCACCGTTGCTTTCCTCGCCATCTGGGTCCTTTTCCGTGAGACCCCAGTGACTCACCTACTCCTGTTCCCCTTCCGATCTATCATGGTCTTCTGGACAGCCTGCATCGTCATTGTCCCATACATTCTTGCCGAACTCTGGTCTTAATTAAGGGTTGGCCTAGATCAAAATCTTGACCCCGCATCTGCATACACGACAATATTTCAGCGTCTATCTCATACCCTTATGAACATATTGCCTTTTGAGAGGGTTTCTCTATTCTTTTATAACGGGCTGTACTATCTTAATATGGCTTACTATTCCTCCTGTTCTTCTTGGCCTGTATAACCATTTATGTGATTTAATTTTGTCCTGCCTTTTCTTTTCCCCATTTTGCTCATTTTACAAAACGATGTCATCCGAGAATCCTGGGACTCAGTCGCAGATGTACTATACAACTCTACGGTTCAATGATACAATGCCACAATATTTGAATCATAATGAGATTACCTGTGACCGCTGGTAGTCCCGAGCTCTAACCAAATCTCAACCTTGAACATGTAGATACATATGCCTGCTAACACAAAATCATAATTAAAGAAGTCACGAATGTCTCGTTTTTAGATTCCGCGGGTTCATATAAGTCGGCGGACCAACAGTATAATCCACAGCAAATGGTGGAAAACTATTCCAACCCTCGTGATTATGAATTTCCGCAATACGATGATTGATCTCATTCCGTTGTGCAGGATTCGCTGGGTAACCATGATTTCTCGAACTCATGCGAACAATCAACACAGGGAGTTGGTTTTGCTTCGGTAAATGGGCCTCGGCGAAATCATAAGCGGTATTTGCGATATCGAATACAAAGAAGACATGGAGTCGTCTTTGCTTGGCTAGGAGTCTTAGCTCGGGTGGGTTGTTGTCTACTGTCGGTCGAAGTAGATTTTTGTCTTGGAGGAGTTTAACAACTGGGAGAATTATTTCCTCTGTTGCTGACCATGCTTGCTCCCAGTATGGACTTCTTTTTGAGATTATCACGAGGACGCGATAGGGTCTTTGAGGATCACGGTGTTCTGTCATGGATATCTCTATTGTGCGTTCAAATGTTAGTTCTGCTATTTGTATCAGGCTTTAGGTAGCTCACAATCTGCATGTGTAAAAATAGATGTTGTTATGATAATACTATGCTGGAAGTTTCAAGTTGCGTCAGTGCTTATTCAAATGTTCTGATATAGACCGCTAGAACTCGGATTTATCTATATTCCGCTCCCTAAATGGGCATGCATGTACATCGGGACATTTATAAGGAAAAGAGGAGGAAACATCTGAACATAGGTGAATAAAAATCATACGACCAATCCCCATTTTTCCTTAATGAGTTTTGACCGCTGGCTCATCCGAGTCCCTGATAAACCCGAGTCCGATTCCTAAGTATCATTTACGATGGCGTGGGGGATAAAGTAAGAGCCCTAGAGATAGCTGAATTCTTGAAGTTAAGAGGGACTGATACAATTTGAAAAGAGAACATTGGTTGACTATTCCAAGCAAGTGCCTGGAGTCATGGGCTCAGAATCTCTTCCTCTCTGCGCAAGATATTCCGCAATCTCATGATGTTCATGGGCAACTGCCGCCTCGTAGGCATTGGCATAGGACCCATTTTTGAGTTGAAGGTTCACATCTGCCTGGGCATTCTCCACGAGATATTTGACATGCCAAAAGCTTCCTGTCGCAGCTGCAGCAGCCAGTGCACTGCCGTATGGCCCAACATGGAGCTGAAGGTTCACATCGGCTCCTGATTCCAGGAGATAGATCATGATATCGACCAGAGAGCTCATCAAAGAATCGACCATAGATCGAGCCACTGTAGCTGTTATGTTTGAGAGAGGATTGCGATGACCCTTGCTAATCAGTTGGATCAAAATGATGTTCTGAATACTATAGATAGCATCAGATGGGAGCTTCCAGATTTTGGAATACACAATGATGGCAACCTCCAGGGCACTCCCAAAAGATCCAGTCTTCAGTTGGAAATTCGGGTCCGCACTTCCCTCCCTCACAAGATATTTCACCTGGTCAAGATTTCCAATCACAACGGCAGCGGATAGAGCATTCCCGTAAGGGCCAACTTGCAGCTCGAGATTAACATTTGCTCCTGCATCAACAAGATATTCCACTGCACGAAAAGCTTTTTCTCGCCAATAAGTATGCGCAAAGGTTGCGGAAAGGGCCATTCGCATAACATTGTCGCCTGAAATTTGGATTGCGAGGTCTTGATTCCGTCTCAGGCCTCTTGACTCACAGAAAATTCGAATGGTGTCTTGGTCAAATGGAAAGTCGAAAGGCGAGATGATCGCAGCGAGAAGTGCACTTCCAAAGGATCCAGACTCAATAAGAAGGTCCACATTCGCTTTACCATCTCCCACGAGATATTCGACTACTTTGAAATTGCTATTCGCAGCGGCGGCGATGAGTGCACTTCCGAAAGACCCCGACTTGAGACAAAGATCCACATTCGCATTCCCTCTCTTTACAAGATACTCCACTTGTGCCAAATTTCCTGTGGCCGCAGCAGCAACTAGCGCACTGCCATAGGCTCCGACTTGGAGTTCGCGATTAGTATCCCTTCCTAAATCCACAAGGTATTTGACAACTGCTAGGTCTAAGGACCGGCCAGCAGCAGCAGCAGCAGCAGCAGCAAGAGCACTACCATAGGCTCCAACTTGAAGCTCACAATCAGCATCTACCCCTGAATCCACGAGGTATTTGACAACTGCTAGATTCCCGCCATTGGCAGCAGCAACAAGAGCACTCCCATAATTTCCAGTCGCATGCCGAGCATGTATTTTTGCCTCGCACTTGTCGACCAAGTATTTTATTATGTCCAGGTCCTTCCCGAAAAAGGCAGCGGTGACAAATGGACTGCCGTATTTCCCGGTCAAGTGCTGCATATTCACATCAGCTCCAGCCTCGATGAAAAGCCGCACAATATCCATATTGACTTTGCTAGCAGGATGACGGAGCACAAAAGCAGCCGCAAGCGCACTGCCATACTCTCCACATAAAAGGGGGAGATTAACTGAGCTATAAGGTAGAAGGTATTTGACAATTTCATAGCCTTTCTCTTCTGCTGAAGTCAATGCTGCAGTCAGCGCACTACCGTAGGATCCAACTTTGAGTTGAAGATCAGGTTTTGCTCCAGCCTCTTGCACCAGGTACTTGACTATTTCTAGATTTCCTTCGGAAGCGGCGGCAGCAAGTGCACTACCGCAGGATCCAACCTTTAGTTCAAGATCAGGGTTTGCTCCAGCCTCTTGCACCAGGTACTTGACTATTTCTAGCTTTCCTTCAGAAGCGGCGGCAGTAAGTGCACTCCCTTGCCCCACAAACTGATGCAGAATATTGACATCCGCTTTCCCTTTTTCGACAAAGAATTTCACGTCTTCAAGAGAGCCATCCCTGATCAAAGCGCAAAGCGGACTACCATACGTGCCAGTCCCATATACCGCATTCACATCGACGTTTGTCTCCGTCAAATAATATCTGATCATATCACGCCGACGAAAGACTGCGGCAACGACAAGTGCACTTTCGTAACGGTGGCGCTCAGGTGGTGAATTTGGGTCCGCTTTGTGATTTTCAATGAGATACTTGATAATACCAGCTCCTGCTTCCTTGGATTCCAGCTCAGCAGCCCAAAAAAGTGCATCTCCTACAGCTGCATTCGCTTCGTCCATAAGGTATTTCACTAAATCAAGATCACCTCTTTGAGCAGCAGCATCAACTGGGCCGGAATAAGAGCCAAAGGTTCCCTTCGGCTCGAGAGAAAGGCTTGCATTTGCACCCTGCCCAATGAGATATTTCACCATATCCATGTCACCTTGATCGGCGGCAGCGACGAGGGCTTGGCTAAGACATAGTTGAAGTTTCTCTTTATCCAAAGAACGGCCCTTGACAAGAAGGGTTGTACACAATGACTTGCATCTGGATTCTACAGCGATGCTGAGCAGGTAATCCTCACTATGAGTCGACTGTAATGGGCTTATATCACTGTTCTCACACCACTCGCGCAACGGTCCGTAGAGTGCAAAATACGCGACCAAGAAAATTGGTGCTTTTGGAAGTTTCCCCTCTCGATAAGGCCATCGGTCAAATGTTGTTTGATAGTCGGACACAAAAGGCGTACCAATGTGTTCGTATTTGTCTGAACTGAAATCAACCGCATAATCGAACCACTTGAGATAGAAGGGACTAGCTTCATTTGGAGAGCCAAGGAACCTCTCTAGGAGAGGGACATGTGAAACCTTTGTAACTTTTGTCTTTGCATAAAAAATCCAATAAACCTGGCAGTGTCGAGAGAAAGGATTCGCAGGATGAAACGGACTCTCGAAGCGATCAGGGTTCTTTTCTTCTTTCGGATCGGCTTGGGCGAAAACAGTGTTTTGTGGATCGAACGACAACAACAAGGTCCGGAAACATATTTCGGCGCAAAGGGAACGGGCACCTGGGAAATTCCATGAAGAATCGACCTTCTTCAAATTGTCCATGTATTCTCGGGCTGAAAGATGGCAGAACCTCCACTGATCTTCTGAATCAACGATCAACAAGTTCCTGCACATAGACAACAAAGTATCTTTGTCGACAGAATGTTTTAATGTTAGACTTCCATCATTGACTCGGATACGAATGGCAGACAGGATTTCCTCGGTTTTAAGAACCCCTGCGGCAGCATAAACCCAGTTCAAGGTGTGTTCAGCTAGCTCTCGATCGGGGCCCGGAAACCGTTTGATATCCTCGAGGATTCTATCAAACGTCTTATCGAGCCCCATTGGGAGCATTTGGAGGACGTCTTCGATAGCCTCAACAGTGTGACACTCCAGAATCCGCTTGACCTGCAGAGCAGCCCACAAGAACCTAGTAAATTTTTGTAAGAATAAAGCTTCTTCCTTGAAGTAATGATGGGCTCACATGTTTTCACACTTGTGCAGAATGTCCTGAATTATCTTGTCCCTCATTTCCTCTGCCGCGGGCATGAACCCAGGTCCTTGATCCGGCCTATCACGGTGGTAGTCATCAATAAATTGCTTGACTTCTCCCTCGACATACTTCTCGATATCCGCAGAGTTATCTTGAGCTTGGATCGTAACTGTGGGCCACCGCTCATGAGAGACTCCAACTTCGGGTCGGCTAGCAACGAAGAGTTTGACTATGTTCTCAGTCTTCGACATGTTATCGCGAATATTTTTCAAAAGGATGCGGAGGTCTTTCTTATCAACTTCATCCAGCGCATCAAGAACAACAAAAGTTGTGGGATATGTATCGAAGGATTCGTGAAGCTGCTTTTCACAATCTGAGAGGCCAAGGTTTAAGTTGTCTTTTTTGCTCTTCTGCCATAGCTCTTGGAGACTCTTTCGTATTGAATCGTCAATAGAACTTGTCGTCGCAAGCTGGCGAACTAGGCTTCGAAGAATGGGTGATGACCTACGCCTGTCTTCTTCATCTCGATTGCAAAAGAAGTAAGCGAAACCACCTCCAGTGGAAGCGATATGATCTTCGAGATAAGTCACGACATTCGCAGTCAAAAAGGTCTTGCCGGTCCCAGCTTCTATACGTTAATTGAGATCTCATTGCGAGTACTAGGTAGCAGGCTTACGGGATCCTTGAAGCCATAGCACCTTGGATGAAGGTGACTGCATCCAGTCAAAAAATCCCTCATGTTGAATGAGCCAGTTACCAGTATCTTTGTTTCTCTTCTCCTCAATATCCCGACGATGCAAGGCATATGGCACCATTGAGATCCAGTTCCGAATTTCCTGTTCCTCATTTCTGTTGATTCTTTGAAAGTACTGCCGCTGGAAAAGGTCAGTGGCTAGAAGGAGATTCTTCAAATCTTTAACTTCTAGCGCTTTGGCCGTTACTTCACACAGACCAGCTGCTTCATTCAGGGCACGCTTTTGGCTTGCCAAACTCGATAATATGTCAGACGGCTTATCGTCCTCAAACATCGATCGACGGAATTGGGTGACGGTATTGGATATAAGATCAAGAGACTTGGCCAGCAGTGTCAGCACACAGACGTAAACATCCACAGTAGCCTTGCGAAGATTGGCTGTGACTTCCAGATTCTTTGTGCGCTCGTGGGTATAGATATTTGAATAAAGCCGACCCAAAAACATTGCATGCGCGACTTGCTCAGCGATAGATAGTAGAGCCTTCTTCTCGGTATCGAAATTCTGGATTTCCTGTTTCCCCAAATAATCAGTATTACTTTCAAAATCTCAAAGCTAGGAGCTAGCTAACTGACTTTAAGGAAAACAGTAGCACACCCCCACACTGCTGCAGCAATAGGCGCTGCTGATGCGAACGGAATGGCTATATCACCGATCTTCATTGCCCATCCAACGATCCGAGTAGTCAAATCTCTGACTAGAATCTCTTGCCCTTGGGAGGAGAACTTCCAATCCTTTTCCTTGCTCAATTTCTGCAGTCTCCCAGCCTCCTTCTGGAACTCTTCAACTTGGTCCCCCATGGAAACTGTGCTTTTTGCGTCCATGCCTCTTTTGCGAAGCTTACCTTGTAGCTCAGGAGAAAGTTGGTTAAAGGCTTCAGTCCAGGGATCATCGTTTGTTGCAAGGGATGTTTCCACGGCGTTGACTTTCTTGTCTTCAAGCGGTGTTGGTTTTGGTTGCTCGGGTTGGTGGGGTTTGGGTTTAGTTTTGTTCTCTACGTCCTTTCCAGAGTGCTTGAAATGATCCTTCAATCTCTCGGACAACGAGCGGTGCCCAGAACGGTTGTCCCCTTTTCGCCCCATTTTCTTTTTGGTTTAGGTTGCAAGATTGTAATGATCAAGACGGTTTGATGAAGAAGTTTCAAACAGAAAAGTCCTGAAAGTCTTGTTCTCTGGCTGTCGAGAAGATAATCCACGCGGCCTTGTAAGATTAATAGAAGCATGCCACTTGTATGCTTCTATGTTAGTCCCACACTTGGGCATACCTGCAGATACATAAGCCGGAGTTATGCAGCAAACATTATGATCACACTGCATCAAGCGGGGTGGGTATGCAGTAGACTTCATGGCTAGCAGAGAAAAGCTTACGAGAAAACCGCGCATCGGCTATTTCTCCCGAGGCCACTTCGGCTTTACCAGGAGACATCTCTTATATTAGCCTTGTGGATGATGCTGAGGATGACCATGACTTATATTAATGAATTTGTCTAGCGTAAAGTCCTTGAGTAAGAAAAACATTTGATGGGTGATTTCTGGATATAAATAGTGTCGAAGAAGCCCAAAAAGATCAATTGATGTAAGAAAAGGCTAGTAAGACTTGATCATGAACCACCTAAGTCTCCAGGCAGTTCTCAAAAATTTTCACCCAGACAAACTGCTGGCTTATTGATCTATGGCCAAGTTTTAATGTGACGAGTACATCATCTCTTCTCCACTCCTCCGGACAACTAGTCATGTGTAGCCACTAACGATTCAAAGCGCCTTCTTTTCCCTGTCAGGTGCGTATGCACATGCACATGTATGATTCTCGTCATCAATCCCACTGCCATCTGCATCTGCATCTGCATCTCGCTACGGAGTAGTTCAACTTTCGTGGCTGTAATAGGTCAGATGATAAGCGCCGTTGGTTCTGATACCTGCTTAGTGGTTTTGGAATAATGGGGCAACAGCTCCACATACGTATTACGGTATAGATCCGATTATGGCGAAGGAACTTCCAAGGTTGCAGCCCACTCTATGCATGTATTCGTGCCCAAGTGAATTCAAGCTTGGAGTTGCCATCTTATGCATAATTATGCACACATGAGCACTGAGATTCATGGATGAGGTCAACTTGAAGGTACTAGGTAAGCTTCGGGAGTAGGCAGCAAAGGTCACCAAAGTACTAGTAATATCATGATATAGGTCTCGTAGGTTAGAATAACACTGTACTTCCAGATGTCCAGATCATAATCCACCTTGAAGGGACACTACGTGGAACGATGAAGTTGTGATGTATGGCATGGAAAGTTACTGAGGTTTTAGTCATCAAGACTTCGTTACAAGTTCCAAAGTTGACAGGCAGTACATCATCTCCCGACAGCACGACTTTTCTGATCGCGACGGTCACATCGCCAAACGCCTCCCTGCGCCCGTCCAGCTTGATTCTAGGATGGATCTATCTACATTCTGTCAAAGCAACCTTCTGTACACACAGGAGTCATTATCAAGATACCAACCCGGTGGATACCATCCAGTCACACTTGGGGATTCTTTCAAAGATGACCGTTACAAGATACATCACAAGTTAGGATGGGGCGGCTTTTCCACAGTCTGGCTTGCAAAGGATAGAGAGTCAGTTCATCCCTTACTCAACTCGCTTATTCCTAGCTAAAATTACAACAGTCGCAATCAATGGGTTTCGTTGAAGATCATGACCGCAAACTCACCGGTATCGCGAGAGCTGCAAATGTTGAAATATCTAGCGGAACATTCCCAAGGAGAGCTCTCTTCAAACTACGTGGTTCAGCTACTTGATACCTTCACCCACGAAGGCCCTAACGGTGTCCACCAATGTCTTGTATTTGAACTACTTGGCCCTTCAGTTGCTCACGTCCTCTCAGACTACCATGAGGACCGCGACAAGATCGACTCGAAAACCGTCCTCCGAATGTCTACGCAGCTTTTGAAAGCTGTCAAATTTATTCACAGTGCCGGCATGTGCCATGGAGGTAGGGCGCTTTCCCTTTGCATTTTCCGCGAGTTGGTGCCATTTTACTCACTTATTATTAGATATCAGTGACCGGAACATCGCATTCACTTGCAATAATTTGTGGAACAAGACTAAGGAGTGGCTTTTCGTGGATCTTGGATACCCAGAAGTTGAGCCGCTGACCAGGCTTGATGGCGCGCCTTTGGGAAATGGATTGCCGACTCAGCTGGTCAAGGCAGCAGAATGGGATGAGTGGATGGACGAGAACGACGCGGATATCAGACTTTTTGGTTTTGGAGAAAGCTTCTTCCAAGGACAGGAGCCTGAAAAGCTTGCCCAAGCAGGCTTCTTGAAGGTACCAGAGACGATTTTTACGGACAGTTTTGATTATCGGGTCGATCTATGGCGCACAGGTTGCATGGTATGTCAACATCATGATATCTTAGGCTTTCCTTGAAGCAGGCCTACTTACACTTATATGCGTTGTAGATTTATTCTTTCCTATTCACGACATGGCCATTCTACTATCTTGGCGAGGATGAAGTCCTTGTTTTCCAAATGATTGGCTTTGTGGAGAAGTTGCCAACCGAATGGGAGTCTAAGTGGACCTTAACGTCGATCATGGAGCTAGATGAAGGTAAGGAACCAATACACACATTCAAATAGACCTGTTGCTAATTTTACTTGAAGACTACGGAGCATCGAAGCTTGAGCAGAAGTTTGCTGGGTCCGTGTCGGATCCGACACTTAGCCCTTTACTTCATGTGATTAAAGGGTTGATGCGATTTTTACCGTCTAGTCGCCTGACTGCAGAGGACGCACTTGATTTGCTTGGCAATGCTCAAGAGTAATGGATAAATTCCAAAAAGAAAAACTTCAATCGTGCTCATCTGACTTGAAGAGCCGCATCATTCACTATGGCATATCACCCAACACAAAACAAAAACTGCGATACCGAACGTGTACATCATTTCAATAACGGATATCTCTTTCTTCACGTTTCCTGGGTTACTATGAGTGGAATATCTAAATACTAACACAAGCACTGAGACTCGGACTCTTGAGGTCAATTGAGGCGTCGGTAGGCAGCAGAAATCACCAAAGCAGTGATACGTCTCTTGCGTTAGAATAACACGGTGCTCCAAGGGTATAATCCACCTCGAAGGGAGGGACACTATGCGGACCAGTGAGGTTGTGAAGTCTCGCAATACCCTCATTGATCTGATTTCGGGTGGGACCTTCCGCAGAATAAGCTTGCGGTTTTCTACCTAGTCGAACAATCAAGACAGGGAGGATGTTTCTTTCTGGTAGATGTCCCTCAGAAGCATCGTAGGAAGTATGTGAGATGTCGAATACAAGCCACACACGAGTTCGCCACCTCTGCTTTGCTATTAACCTGAGTTCGGGTTTCTCTGGTTTGGTGTAATCCACTAATTTCTTTGTTTGCAGGACTTCAAGGGCTGGGAGGAGTATATCCTCTGGAGTGGACCATGCCCGCTCCCAATATGTGGTATTCCTTTCTGAGATCATGACGAGAACTCGTGTGGGCTTTTGTTCAGTCATGTGGATGTCTGTTTTCTGTGAGTTTATCTTCTTTTGTTCTGTGGTTTATGCGACGCACTTAAGTTTGTGAATAGTGTGAGATTCAAGTTACTGAATGGCCTTTGCTATGAGCCCCTCAATGAACTCTCGACATTTCAATGTTGAATAAGGCCTTCGGCTTCGGAGTTAGGAATGTTCCGCCTGATGCAGCTGCAGCTTTGGGGATAGGTATACTTCAATTTTGAGCAGTATCTGTGTCGAGATGCTCAATATCATCTTGATGTCTCTAGTCATCCGAAATCAACCAAGCTTGGGACAATATGCATTTACATACAGACAGTAGCATAATAGATCTAAGGCTTTATATCCTGAATTCATGTTCTAGAAACTATCCGATTGATTGTTTGGTCTCGAGTCAGCCTCTCTTAGATTCATACCACTGGGTCCTCAAGGCTCCAATAGAGACTATGTAAGCATCAGTATTATGATCACCTGGACAGACACGGAACCTTCAAATGTTGAAGAACCTTTGAAGGCTTAGTTGTCTGACTAGTATAAGCTCACACATGGCATGTCCTTTTTTCAGTAAGCACACACTGCAAGGCAACATGTACGACCCAGTAGGCACCCATCTAGGTAACATTAAACTTGAACAACATCTATCTCAGTGGATGACGGCACCGAAGATATGGATGGCGCAATAGTGTTAGCAAGGGGTGATTATTTACAAGGTTCAGTTCAGGCAGGCATAAATAGCACTTTAGGCCCCAACTCGAACTCTCGAAAGATCTGAGTCATGTCCAATTCATCCCAACTTGATTGGGACATTGAAATTCACTATATCAGATGAAATCCTAGGCTACACCGAAACCATTTGGCCTTTTTGAATATATTTATTCTTCATTGACAACAAGTTATCCCTTTTATACAGAACCGAAAAAGAAATGGCACCCTAAGAATCTCAGTCACAGCAGAAAAAAGAAAAGAACAAGAAAAGAACCCCGGGTCTAGCCAAACAACGCGAAATAAACTCCAAACAGCTAGGTAAAGAAACAGATTCGTGCCGTGCGTGTTGAATTCCTAGAAAGCGATGATGACATGTGAGAAAACAGAGATATCGAAGAAACACAAACAAGGTTGATATTTCTCAATGGTAAGTCTCGCAGGCGCAATGACAAAAATGATGTGTGAGTATGATGATAATGATGATATGATGCGATTTGCATATGCCTCCCCCAGCCCCTGCCGTTCGGACCCCCAGACACCGGGAAATGGATGAAAAAAAAGCAGAAACAGATGGGAAATTGTTTATCAGGACGAGGGAAAAAAAGACGTGAAATTGAACATGACACATGGGCTTCGGTCAGAAAAGATTCAAATGCTCGAGGAACTTAACAAACAGCTTTCAAAGCTGGGTTTTGGTATTTGGGTGAAAAGGTATTCTTGAATGGAAAAGGGACGAAAGGGAAAAAGAGGAAAGGAAGAGTAAATAAAACAAGATACGGTGAACTTGTTTGATATGATACTTCCTATGACCCCGGGGACTTTTGCAGAAGTGTGGTTTTGATTTTGATTTGAAATTTTTTTGGGTTCTCAGGCACAGGTTGAGAAATAGACATCGGGTTTGGGTCTGATCAGAACCGTTTAACCTCCTTTCCGCAGAG
Source organism: Penicillium herquei (assembly GCA_039634405.1). Classification (NCBI taxonomy): domain Eukaryota; kingdom Fungi; phylum Ascomycota; class Eurotiomycetes; order Eurotiales; family Aspergillaceae; genus Penicillium; species Penicillium herquei. The sequence continues at coordinate 7,584,857 of CP098388.1, forward strand.
ATTCATCAGCAGGGAGAGGCTCTGGGCCATTATGAACTCCATTTCGAGATTCGGCAGTCGATCTGCCATTCCTGCGATGTCTTTTCTTTGTTGTCTGCCACCCGCTGTGGTTATTTTCTGCCGTGCCATTTGTGGTGGATCCTGATTTGCGAGGTGTGTGCTCCGTATGTCGATCTTTAGACTCATTCTGCGTATTTGACGAATTATTGTGCGATGCATCGTGTCGGCCCTTGGACTTGGACTTGTGATTATGGTTATTATTGTGATGATTCACCCCGTTAACCTTCTCAGAAGCATCTGTGCCGTTGGTTCGTCGCTTTGAATTCGAGGCTTGCTGCCGTGACTCGTTTCCATGTGAACCATTCGAGTTCTTGTCATTCGAAGATGCAGAGTTCTTGGACTGAGAGACGTTCTCCTTGCTCGCAGCCTGAGGCGCAGAGTTCGACTTAGCAGAACTTGTCTTGTTAGACGCATGCGACTGAGCAAGTTTCTCTGCATTCGACAGATGGTAGTTCTGCAATCGACTGGCGAGCAGTTCCGGCTGGCTGTTGGCCTTCTCTGAATGGGATTCACCATTGCCATTAACATTACCATTACCATTTCCGTTGGTCATCTTTGACCCATCGAATGATGGTGGCGGCCGAGAGAAGTTAGATGACTGCTCTAGGTCGAATGGGCCAGGATCTTGAAAATCTTGAGACAGAGAATCAGAGACACTAGCCGGCGTATTCATGGTTTGGTCATCAGAGGTGGACGTATAGTGAGTCACCGCAGAGTATGGATCGATCAGCTCAGATGGATATGATGAAGCGCGATGCTCGCTAGGAGGTACCGAGCCATCAACGATCAAAGGACCCCGATCTGAAGGAGCCGCTGGACGCGAGGTCGAGCGCGGCGGGGGCTGTGAGACCGAAGTTCTCGAAGGCGTTGTAGGATTTTGAGACAGTCCATCGGGGCCAAGAGCACCAGATCTGTAGTCCTGTTGAACCGGGATGAATGACGTATAACCATTTTGCAGAGCCAGGCTCATGGATGTGGTCAACGGTGATAACATTGAGTTCTGCTGATACAGCTGCAACTGTTGCGGGGTGAGGACATAGCCCATGAGATCCTGTGACCGGTTCTCATCAACGGAGCCTGAGCGAGACCCATTGCTTGGGAGGCTGTTCGGCGGCATCACATTCTCGTCACTGCTCGCATCTCCGCCTTCTGATTCCTCCTCTGGAGAACGACGTTGTTTAGAACTAAACGAGGTGTCCAGTGGTTGTGGAATTGCGTAAAGAGGTGGGAAACTTTGGAGATTTGGTGACATCTGCGGGCGAGCAGGTTGTGACTGTGCTCGAAGAGGACCCTTGGGCGATGAGCTCGCAGCGGACGACCTGCGGGGATTTCGACGAAGATCAGGAATAGCGGTAGAGGTAGATGGAGAAGGAGGATTCGTTGTGCTTCCTTGTGTGCCAGAGGCACTCACAGAAGCATAGGTAGGGGCGAAGAAAGATTGCTGATTCTGTCGTGATGAAGGCGTAAGCGGCGGTTGGTTGACCGTGCCTGACCTTGACCGTAAGCTTTCATCTGTAGAAGAGTACTCCTGCTGCTGAGGCACAGGGAATTGGATAAATGGCTGACGAAGGAATGTCACTGGAGGAGGACGCCCAGTGACGAGTGATTGGTTATGCAGCTGCATTCTCAGCTCTTGCTCTTGAGCCTGGAGGAGCTGAATCTGTTGATAAAGCTGATCATGTAACAGGTATTGAGCTTGCTGTTGTGCTTGCAAAGATAGATCACCAGTATTCGTCGTACTCGGTTGCCGGAAGTTGTTGTTTCCCTTGTTCCCCGTGTTCGACGTTCGCCGACTGCCAGAATATCCTCCTCTGGAGAACTGATTGGCATATCGGCCACCACGCGCACCTCCCCGTCCACCGCGAGTGGGTAATGAAGGGGTAATGATCGGGCGTGGTTGAGGTGGCGGACGCTCCCAAGTTCGTTCTTCTTCTTGTGGAAACTCAAATTGTTCACAGCATCCAGCTAAATCTCCCTTCGCAGCATACTTAAATGCCCTCCGCAACTCCAAGTGTAGACCTCGAAATGACGTATCATCAGCAGTGTTGCCCAAATTCCTTGACGTATTGAATGGCTCCTCGACGCAAAGACGGTTGTTCATGAGCAAGTGCCAGCCCTTGCCCTCTTTGGAGATCAAATTACCCTCGCGCACGGAGATGATGTTTTGCTCGTAATCGATTACATGACCGTAGTACCGAAAGAACTCAAAGAACAACTCTCCGACTGATTGCTTATTCTTCTTTCCAAACCCACTCAAGGCCTTCATGTCGTCATCAAATGAACAGACTAACCCCTCCGGCGTCACTCTTTTCTTATGCGGGCGTGCTTGAAGACTAGGTAGGATCGGTGGTTCCCTGGTCTGCAAAAAGCTGATGATCAAGCATATCCAAGTGTAAGAGCTCAATGTACCTCCCAGCGCGGCATCGTTGAGGATTCGTCGTTTTGTCCAGTGCTTTACGCCCATTGCTAGCGGTCGTACTCGTTCATCCACTTCCACATAAGTCCGAATCATGCGAGTATTCTCCAATGCGAGGGTATTATTGACATTCATGTCGCACGCCAACTTCAGCTCCGGATCCCAAATCTTAACAATTGGAACCTTCGCATGAGAAACACAGACAACTCGTTGCATACCATCTGTTTGGTCAAGAAAAAAAAAATTAGTCCCATCCGCACGACCAAAAAAAAATCACCACCACCAAAATTTGCGAATGCTGCTCAGTGCGATCTTACGCTTTGCCAAAACCTCCGCCAAGAGACACACATGTTCCAGTTCTTTGTAATTGGTGGTGATACAAATATCGACTAAGTCAAAAGTCAGCTTCCATGTCTCTCTCCAGTCCAATTTTTCATTCTTCAATTTTTTTTTATCCTTTGCTCGAGAGAACTTTTTTTTTCATGCTCTCTCTCACAATTGATGTCTTCTCCCCCCAGGATCTAGAAGTCTCCACACATACCATCCGAGTCACTAGAGCAAAGCTTATTCCCCGATGAACCAAACACATGAGCCTTGATGTCGTGGCCAGGCCATTGGTCATTAAATAGCTTTTCCAATTTCCGAACAAGTTGTCGCCGTCGATCGTCACTTTCGGCCGAGGGTAATAATCGGTCGTACAGATCCATGATATCGGCCGTCAGTTTCTGCTCTTCCTCCGGGTCCAACTTTTCTTTCAGTTCCTCTTTCTCCTCAGGCAAGATATCCGCCCCGAGGCTGTATGGTATTCGTCTTCGAAAGTAGGCCATGGCGGTTTCATATTTGCAGCCTCCGAGAGGTTTTCGAGCGGAAGGAGGAAGGTGAGTGGTCTCGGAGTGGGTGGAACGAGGTGAGGTGCTTCCGCGGACGGGGGACGGCGACCGGGAGTGAAAGGAGAGGTTGCGCGCATGTTGATACGGAGTCGAGGGGAGAGAACTGGACTGCTGGGAGTTCAATGGGGGCCGAGTAGGAAGGTCGGACGCGTCGGACTGCGGCATCCATGCCATAGTGGGAGGGTGATCCGACGCTATTGGTGAGATGTCACCAGGCTGGTGGGAACACTTTGCATTCCCATCGATGTTTGAGACCATATAGCAATTTTCCAGACACCAGTCGTGGTTGGGAGGAGGGGAGTTTTTGGTCTGACTCGGCGACTCGGTTGAGATTTAGATTTCCACACTCAAGACAGCCCCTCCGGGTCCACTTTCTGGTTGTGTAAGTCACTCCAATGGAGAGAGTGGTCCACCCGTACACTTGACGTTGGATGCACTCGTTTTTTTTTCACACTCTTTGTATGGTCCAGGATTTCCCCGGTAGATTATTGAAGTGATTTATTTTCGGAAGACAAGTAGTAGTCTTTTTGCGGGGGAGGGTTGTGGGTGGCGGAGTTGGGTGAATCTGCGATGGTGGTGCGGGAGAGAGAGGATTCAATGGTCCTCACGGTATGAAATTGTGGATTCCCGAATTGATTCGTTTCTGTGTATCCCGTTGGAAAGTGAGATAAGGAAGGGTAAAAACGAGTGATAAGAAGAGAAATAAACCCCAGATTGCCTCAACCAGGAGCAACGCGAGTAACAAGAATTTAATACAAGTAGAAAGTGAAGTGACGGGTTGGAGATTCGGGGATTCCCCAATCTGGTGATGATGGTGTAAAGGGGATTTCGCGGTGGCGGGGGGGCCAGAATAGGCGCCTACCAGGACAGGAATTCGTAGGAACCAACCGGGGCTCCGATTGAAGGGAAATGAAGAGGGAGAGGAAGTTGAGGGTTCAAGTTTCTTGAGAGATGTGAAGATGAATCGAGGTTCAGCCCCTGTCGGCGGTAAAGACACTGCCGACCGCACCTCTTCAACTCCACATCATGGATTTATTATTTGTTCCAGATTATTATTATTATATTATTATATTCTAGTATTTTGGTTTATTTTAAAGGGGGAAGAATGGATCACGGGAATTGCCTAAAATGGATACTCCAATGGAGAATTATTGTTTCTATATTGTTTATGATTCTTCTTCCAAGGTTCCCCCTCTATTCTCCCCTGATACTCTGTAGTCTGAACACGTCGCGTATGAGGGGGGGGAATGGAACTACTCCGTGGATTATAGGATCAAACCCCCTATAAGAGCTGAAACATCTGAAAGGTGAAAGATGACTAGTAGACTCGAATGTTTCTTTGTTCTATTTGATTTGATCCAATGGTTAGAATCATCAATGCAGGTACATTTATACCCATTACAGTTCATAATCTTTCTTCCCCTATTGATCGGCTTCTGCACTCCCCGCGATCCTGCGCGTCGCACGTGCGGGAAATCATAACTTGACTTCTCTCTACGAAGATGTACGAGTCTGGATGTTCCCGTGTTTTCAATCTCGAAATTCAAGTCCAGGTGAACTCCGTCTACACTATCCCATTACCTTAGAATGACCATTTGAACCTGGTCCCTCGGCTACAGCCCTGCATCTCGTGGTCTTTGTTTTCATTCCGGATTGGACATATGACGCCCGTGCCAAATAGATAGTCTCGGTGGATTCGGCTTATGATTGGTGGTTGGATATTGTCCTCGATCATTCAGAGAGAAAAGGGGAAAAGCCACTGATACTCCAACTCGCACTTAAGACAGTTAGATCAAAAATAGAAATCCTTGCATTAAAAGAGGCCTCCGATGTTCAGGGCCAGCTCCAGGGCTGGTGGCCTTGACACTAGATATCGTATTTCGCGCAGACTAGGCCCTGGCGGGATAACGCCAATCTGGCTCTTTTATCCATGTACCTTTAAGTAGGCCAACAGGTATGTACTCCATCTGTGTGTATGACAAACGGGCCTGGTCCAGATCGAGGCCTCCAAGGTAACGCGAGGCATGACAGTACGCCGGGAATGACCATTCTGGTGATACACGGAGGGTTTGAATGGTGGATTTGCCGTTCCTACCTGTCCATCTCCAGATTCACAGGTTCATCCACATGCAGATCCATGGGGAGTTAGAGTTTTAGTGTCTGGGGAAGCTGGAGGTTCAACTTGATTAGTTGTCAAGTCTTGCATAATATTGGTACTGTCAATGAGAAGTTGTGTCAGCACCTATAAGATCATGCCCGGCTTTGAAGTAATAGAGCCTGAGCACATAGAGCACTGACAAATAAGAATACGGACTTGTTCCTAACATGCATGTGCAGTTCACTAGTAGAACTTGGCCTTGAGGTGTAGACACCCATGAGTGCTCTATTTAGTCCAGCAGGGACTACCACTAGACCCGTTGCTAGTACTTGGTGTTGGAAGCCTGAGGTTGTATGTGAAATAGGAAAGCTCAGCCCTGGACCTGTGGAGAGCCTGACACTTCAGCCTTCAACCTTCCAGCTGAAATAGACGCTCTATACATCTGAAGAATGCATTCATCCGAGTCCCGCCATAGATTACTATATTCAAGTTTCGGGCAACTCCCTTACTATATCCACGAGCTATTAACCAACTGTCTTACACACAGATTGAATGTCAAAATCCGAGCCGTCCAACCCGATGAGGGGCAACAGTACATCATTGTACAGCAACAGGCTTGCAATCCTCCAATCCCATGAAAGGCGGCGGACCTTACGGAAGAATCTACCATGCTGGTGGCCGGGCCCCACTTGGCCCTCCTGAATTGACCGAGACGATGCGTTGGTCAACACGGGCCAAGGATGTGTAGGCGGGAACGCGAAATGCGAATTGCGACTGCAGTCCTGTGGGATGGGTCCTTTCGGTTACTACGGAGAACTCTGGTCTGTACATCCGATGTCTGGTTCCAGGTACATACACACAGCATCCCGCGCCCCTCTTTTTCCTTTTTTTCTTTTTTCTTGGTGGGATGAGGGGCTCTGCGGGTTTTCCACTGAACCGTACTTAACCGGTATGGCTTTTCATCCTAGATCGTGGTGCATTGTATGCATGATGCGGGGTTCAAATGGAGAACTGGAACTATGCCAGTGCACATAGTATTTCAAGTTTGGTTTGTAGGAATCCGAGTTGTTTTCACTTGCACATGTGGACTCGGGCTGGATTCTCTGAGACCTTGAAGTGTTCGAGAATCTTGGAAGTCTCGTGTTCATCAGAGTTTCCCAGTGCAGTGAGAAGCGTCAGAGTTAGAGTCACAGGGACTTGGCTGCAGGTTGCAGTATACAGTGTACAATGCATACATTGCAGTCCCAAGGCTGCCACCTACATTCACATTGGAAGATCAAGATCAAGATTAAGTCCAAGTGCCCTTTGGTCAGAAAGTAAAATTTCAGACCTAAAAATTAAAGGAAATGGAATTTATATAGATAACTCGTCATATATGAATGTGGTACGTAAGAGATCCGATAAATAGGATACATCGAGTACATCGAGTACATCGAGTACATCGAGTACATCGAGTACCCTTGTACCCGAAATTGAAAGTCACAGCGGGGAAAAATCCGATAATGGGATCCATTCATGTTAAAGACTTCGAGAGTAATAAAAATAAAAATAACGCTTAGACACTCGTGGAGTCGTGCCCCAGTCCAATCTCCGGTGACCGGCTCCGTGGATGGGAAAAGGTACAGTAGAGTACCCATAATCTCCGATTTCTCTTTGTGAAGAGTATAGGAGTATACCAAGTATATGTACACAAAGTACAGACAAAGTCAGAACCAATAGAAGTAATGCCGCACATATATCCAATTCCAATAATTGGGCTAAAAAAGCAAAGCATGTTGTACTACGATTGTACATCCGGGTATAGTTGGAGTAAAAGTGTTGTGCCATTAGAAATCGGCCACACATTATCCACCCCCAAAGACCCTCACCCTTTCTCTTTTCCCCTCTTTCTTTCTTCTTCTCCTTGTCCTTTTCATTAAAGTCCGGTATGTATATACTCCTTCTAGGTCCTCGTTTGTGTATCCCAAAGATTTAAAAGAAGAAAAAAAAATTTCAATCAATAAACCCCCCGATTTCCGGGAACCCCACGGTCTTTTTTTTTTTCTTCTTGGGTTGGATCTTAAGAAGTTGAAGTAGAATATTATATTCTATACTTGACTTCACTTAAATCAACCAGATCATAGGGCACAAATTGAACAACCTATACCAACCAGAATTCGTGGACTGATTTTTTGGGGGCAAACACAGATCTCACCCGGATCATCTCCTTCGCCGCTTCCACCCCCTGAACCGCTTGTTCGGCCCACGAAGACAAGATTTCCTCCTTCAACGACCATGTCTTCGTACTACGAACCGCAGGGCTGGCAGGCTCCCGCCGCGCGATCGGTTTCTTGGGAGCAGCCCGTGCCGCCATCTCGTTCAGGTACGCCTATTGAACTCTATGTGTCTCGAATTCACACACTCACTTTTTTTTCTTAGGCTCGAGCTCGGTCTCTCAGCGCGAGGATAGCCCGGCCTTCTCTTCCCAATTTGACGGTATGCACAATCTTCGTTTTCATTTCGAATCCATAAGGGGGAAAAAGTTCCTTGTTCTACTTCGCTCTCGAGAAAAGAAAGAAAAAAAATTTGCGGGAGAATTGGTTCCTTCGAGAACAATGAGGAATGGTGTTGATGTTGGGACAACAAATCTCCGAGAAGTGAAACAGTGAACTAGGGATACATTCCCCCATGTGGTTTTTCCCCGGGGTTGGCTTGGAGAGACAATTCGTGTCTCGTAGAATATAAGCTAATGGTACATTTTAAGAGGTCGATCGTGCGATCGACAATCTCGTCAAGAGCGGGAAGCTGTGGAATGCTCCTCGCCGGGACTCGATGCCCATGATGATGGGTCGTCCCTATCCCGATTACGGTATGTGGACGTACCCTCGATCGATGCGGCGTTGATCTGACATGATTCTCAGACCCTCGCATGGCGGGTGGCGGCCCCCAGCGACACCATTCGATTAGCGAGTTCGAAGGCCCCCGGATGCACCCCGCCGGCAATGCGCAGGGTTTCTATGCCTCGCAGCGGTACCAGGGTCGCCCCAATGAAGTAGAACAGATGATGCAGGCGAAGCGGCGGATGGCAGCTCAGCGTGAACGGGAACTCCGCAACTATCACCAGGAGCAGCAGTACAACCGAAGTACGTGGTAGCGTGTCTGCTTCTTTTTTTTTTCTTCTCTATTTTCTCTTGACGTTTATATTCCCCCGTCATATTCCTTGCATCTATGTATCCGTCGGCCTTGTATAATATATTGGTTTGGCATGTTCTTTTTGAATGCGCGGTTTTTAATGTGATTCTCTTTCTACAAAGGCCTCCTCGCCGAGATGTCTGCAAACAAATCCGATCGCTCCATCAGTCCTGCGGCCGTGAACGAAGAAAGCCGCCGAGAACTCCTGGCTCGCCAGCACCGGGCCCTGTACGGCAACGAGAGCCCAGCCTTCTTTCCCCCGGGTCCTCTATCGGATGACAACTCTCGCCCGGACAGTCAGGTTACCGGAACACCCTCATCTGCCGGGGTTCGTGGTGCCTCTCCACGCGGAGTGGATCCTTTCGGTTTGACTCAGGGTCCTGCTGCTACGGCCGAGGGTACATCTGGTCTGCAGTCTCCATCTCGTGCCAATAGCACCTCTTCGCCTAGCTCGGCCATCAATGCTGGTTTCCCCGAACAGCCCGTCACTTCCACTTCTTCCCCGGGAGGTGCCGACTCGCCTTCCTCGCGTCAGGCCCCCGCTAAACAGACCGCCGTCCCCATCGGTTCCGTCGGTCCCATCGGATCTCGTCCCGTTCCACCGCAGACGTCCGCTCCGTCCTCTAACCCGGCTCTGAACAAGCGTTCCACTACTCCCTTGCCTTCCCCGCTAGGCTTTGGTTTCACTCCCAGCGAGGCTGCTGCCAATGCTGCGAACGAGCGCTCTACCTCTGCGGCCTCTAACCCTGCCGTAACCGCTGCTTCCAATGTCTCTGGGTCTAAGGATTCTGCAGCTGGAGGCGTTGGTCTCGGCTGGGCGAACGGCAGTGGTGTTTGGGGCTCGAAGAGTGGACTCGGCGTTCAGGCCTCTGTTTGGGGTTAAAAACGCTATGCACGAAATATTTTTGATTCCGCATTGAAGGGGTGGTACATATATTCTTTTTTCACGGCGGCGCGGTAAACATGTGGCATGCATTCGACTTCGGGGTTCTCTCTGCCTCTTTATTATTCTTCCTGCGGCGTTGTGCGAGAAAAATGGCTTATATTGCGTGGGTGACTCAACGGATCTTTCTGAAACACACGGTATATACATGACAGCGGGATTGGAGCAGGATATCCTTTTGATTTTTGGTGTCATTCTCACTGGATCTAGGGGTTTTTGTTTTTGGTTTGATTTTGATTTTCTCGATTTTGATTTGTCTTTCTTTTTTTATTCTTTTTAACCGCGCTGGCTTGGGCGAGATATCATGGTGTCACTACTGCTACTTCTCTTCTGGGTACTGGGTTGGTTCCTGGAGTCGAAAATATTGGTGTCTACGGACTGGATCATTCGAAACGGTTCTCTTTGGCGACGAAAAAAGAAACACGACTCAGTTTCAAGGGTTTTCAGGTTGTTTTCATCTGTTTTTCATCTTTCTGTTTTTTTGTTCGGTGCCCGTGTGAAATGGTTGGAATTGGCGCTCATCTGTGAAAGTGCTTACGAACTCTTTTCATTTCTCGGTGTTCTCTCGTTTTGGGAGCTTCGGTTGCGAAGGTCTGGATGTTTTTATCTGTTATTATTCTGGGGGTTTGGTTCGGGTTGCACATTGGATGGGATGCCTGTATCAATCTCAATCTCTTCTTTTCAACATTTGAAGTTATATTACCGCCTCAGGCTATTATCCATTGATCTCAATTCTGCCCAGGTGTGAAACCAGTACATAGTAGACACGGATGTATAATTGGGTACAAATACTTACATTGATATGAGGTATTATGGAGAAGTTTTACTACTACTTGCAGACTGGAATGTAAGTCGGAATTGTCAATATATTAAGCAATTAAACATTTCGCCGTAGCAAAACCCGAGTAGGGTTACTATCACAGATCCAAATCCATATCTAAGTCAGCCTAGATGGAGTGGAAATCTATGATCTAAGTGTATCACATCAATCGTATATAATGATATCGTTTCGTCTTCCATTTTCCTCTCAAGGTCACACCCTAATCATCAGATCAATGTCTCACAATTAACCTAGCACCGCTTAAGCCGCAGTGACAGTGGTAGTGGTAGTGTTGACCTCAGTCTCAACACCATGAACAGAGACACGCTCCTCACTCTGTCCCTGAACATGCTCATCCTCGCGCAAAGCACCGGGGGCATCATGCTGAATCTTCTGCCTCGCAGTAAACCAACCAGAAACACCACGTTCCTGATTCTCACCCAACCAAGGCTTCTTCGCCTCAGCCAAAGCACGACGACCAAGGTAATAGATCAACTGTCCAACAATGATCAACACGAAGGCAATGGGGTACATCCAGTGGATATGATAATGGAAGACCTTGATACCGATACAAACACCCCAGAAGTTCATGGTCAACATCGAGACATTAAAGAATGCAGCAGATGACAACCGGAACATCACAGGTGCAAGACAGTAGAACATGCTGAGACAAATCGTAAATCCAACAAGGTACCCGCCAACCTTACCATCCCAGTGGGAAGTATGGTACTTAGAACGCTCAAAGATGGCAGATTGAACTCCATCAATGATAAATCCCCAGAAGGAAAGTTGGCCCAGGACTTCGTATACGGGTTTCGTACTAACGAGGAATTCCTCGGCAGTGTTGGTTAATCCGTAGAATGAGGCACCGAGTAGCGCGAATAGATCTCCCTTTAGTTGATTGCCGTTGGAGACGTCACCACCATTGGTTCCGGTGATATGGTCTGATGCGATCAGGATACCCATTCCACCGATACAGATTATGATTCCGGCGATTTGAGTAATGTGGTACCGCACCTTCAGGAAAAGGAAGGAGATGATCACTACGACGACGATGGCCCAGAAGTTGATTAGCTGTGCGCTAAGCATGGTGGTGTAGTCGTATGCGAGCACGATGAAGTAGTTTCCTTCCACATCGCAGAATGCAAGAATAATGTCTGGTGTTCATGTTAGATGAGGTTATGTGAGTGTGGTGAGGGAGGACATACATTTCCAGCCATCACGCCAGATCAAGCGGAGCCAGCCCTTGAATCCGTATTTGTAGATGGTGTACGGAGTGAAGATACAGGTTAGGACAGCGTAGTTGAGGATGGTTTGGAAAGTGGGGATTGACCAGTCCTGATCCGTGAGTAGAGTGGTGAAGGTACTAGTAGAAGTGTTCATAATCGCAAGAGCTTGACTGTTTTCATATTAGCTCAAGTTCCAATGTTTATTTATTTGATTTTTTTTTTGTCTGAAAGTAGGACAATCTTTTTGACAAGTTGAACTTACCCAAGGAGCACGACAATGTAGAATTCCTTCGTCTTGAAGTACGCGAAGAAGCTCTTCTTGCGCGGATCAACTTCATCAGCTGGCGCCTGCGCCTCTTCATCGGCGTGAGTAGTATCGGTAACCACCGTCGCATCTTTAGCGAGCGACTGAGTGGAATTGGGATCCGAGGCCGTCGCCTGGACGGTAACCTGATCCTTCGAGTCCGACATTATGAGAACCTGAACAAGAAATCACAGAAAAGGTGTGAACGTGTAAACGTAAAGCCGACGTAAAGCGTGAAAGCGGGGTTCAAATTCGCGAGGAAAATAAAGATGCGCTGATCCAGTCCGCTTGCGTCTGAGCACAAGGTGAAGGACGGAGAGATCCGATGGGGAGCTTTATAGCCAAATACGAGCGCAAAACTCCCAGAAGTCGCTCGTTTACGGCTTGAATAAAGAGGGATTTGATAGGAGGAGAAGAAAAAGAAAAGAAAAAAGCCGTCGAGCTGAATACCAAGAGAAAAAAAAAAAAAACTAACCAGAAGGTCTGGAACCTTTCCTCTTTGGGACATCGGGAAAGCCGTCGATAAGAATTGCCATGCGGTTGTTGACCAATCAGAGGGGCTGTAGTGGGGGCGGTGGGTCAGTGCTTTAACCCAGAGTGTCCACACGGGTGCCATTCTTTAACCTCAATTGGCGTGAGTACCTGGTGATGTATATTAATTCCATATATCATGAGGCTCACTGGGTATCACCAACGCTAGAGTGATATGTATAAGGCAATTGCTAGGATTCTTATAGGATATTCCTCATCCAGCAATTACTGGATTTGATTGCTGTAGTCACGGTGGTTGATTAGTTACACCAACTTGAAAGAGATTGACCAGTTGACTGTTCGCTGGTCTGGATTTCCGCACTATATATATGCGATGAAGGGTCAGTAGATTTACGATCAGAACCTCAGGTAAAAAGACATTGGTTTTGAAGTCGCGTATATTCGAATCACAGTTCAGACAAAATTGTTTTTTTTTTTTCACTATCTATTTACCTAATACAAATGATTATTGTACCTATTTGTATACAGTTCGAATAAGACGGAATATACCTAAAGAGCATGGATAATAAGTTGACCAGTTGGCATCCTCCAGGGCTGTTAGTCCCACGCGCCGGAATAATCACTCCGGATCGAAGCTTCGATGCCGGAGGTTAATTTGTCTGCAGGGAGATCTGATTCCGATAAGAAAAATCTTCAGTGACATTCTATCATCGAAATATTCCACTGAGGAATGTTGGTTATCGTATGATCATGATATCATACACATTCCAGTCGATTTGGCAATTTCATGTTCCCAAGTAATTCTGGAAGATCCGAAGCCCTTCCCGCGTGTTCAAAGCCTCTGGTACCTTGGAGCTTCCCCGTTCTTAAATGAGCTTATTCATTGTTTCGAGCATGGGAATTAATTATTCAGATCATATAAAAAATAATGATATTTTTCATCTATATCTAATTCCCTTCATATATATCTCAAATAACTCAGTAGAATACCTATTTATCCTCATACCAATACTTTGTCCTAGTCTAAACATAGATATCAAAAACTGGCCGAGGCCCCGTCAGGTGGATCCCTCCCCCTTCACAACCCAACCTTTTCCTTCGATCGTCATCCCCTCCGCAGACTCTTTCATCATCTCCACCCCCCCGACACCTACCCCCATCCTTATTTTCGGCATCTCCTCGGGCCTCGCAACCGGCGCACGCTCATCCTGGAGGCCCTGGAGTGACGTGCCCTCCCTTTTCTCGCCGGATCATGGCGCTGGACCTACAGCCGCCCGACGGTCGCAAACGGGTCAAAGTCTACGAACTGAGGGATAATGACTGGTTCGATCGCGGTACTGGCTTCTGTACGGGTCAAATGGTTGGGGTAAGCTTCACTTTGTCCCTGTTAAGCTCTCACTTAAAGCCGGGCGCGCTTGACCTCATGTGCTCTCACTGCGCGCGCGCGTGTGCCTGGGCTTTGATGTTCCGCCCGGTCGCATTACGACAATCCTGCATCCGCACCCGCTCCGCTGTTCCCCGAATGAATCGCGTGACTAACTCGCGTCTGTGTTTGTTTTATCTAGGAGGAGCACCGAATATTCGTCGAATCAGAAGACCAACCCAATCGCGTTTTATTAGAGACGCGCATCACGAAGGATGATGGCTATCAAAAACAGCAAGGTTTCTGTCCCACCATTAGCGGCTTTGGCCGTATCACCAGAAATCCTTATATATAAAAAAGATTACTCTTAACTGACTGTCGAGATCAGAAACCTTGATTGTCTGGACGGAACAGAATGGAACAGATATGGCGCTTAGTTTTCAAGAGGCTGAGGGATGTGCTGTGATTTGGTGAGGCTCACCGGAAGAACACCTATGTATCACCACGTTCATGAGTTGACCATTTTATATCAGGGAGTTCGTGAATTCTGTTCAGCAGCATCTGAATTTGAATGCAGCCGGTAAGTCAGATGATCTAGGTTACGTTGGACTTTTCCATCTGAAGGCCTCAACTGGCGCCCCGTGTATACGTGTCTAATTTTGGATGCTTTCTTTTTCCCGCCATTACAGATGACGCTCTTTCCGACGATCTCGAAAGCTACCAGACAATCGCTCTACCTCCTCCTGAACTGAGGAATCTCCCCGAAATCGAACAGATTGTGCGCGCGGCTAGTATGACACAAGCAGGTCGCGATGCCTTGTCTAAGTTTATCATTCGAGATGAATACATCGGCAAGCTGGTTCCTTTGGTGGAAACAGCAGAAGATCTGGAAAGCTTGGCCGATCTGCACCGACTGTGCAATATCATGAAATCCCTTATCTTGCTGAATGACAACACAATCATCGAAACGGTCGTGGCGGATCAGGCCATCCTGGGTGTGGTTGGAGCTTTGGAATATGACCCTGAATTCCCCACCCACAAGGCGAACCACCGGCAATACCTCGCAGACCAATCTCGCTACAAAGAAGTGGTCCCCATCAAGGACCCGATTATCCGCAGGAAGATCCGAAGCACTTGGCGTCTGCAATACCTTAAGGATGTGGTTCTCGCTCGCATTCTTGATGACCCGACATTCTCCGTACTCAACTCCCTGATCTTCTTCAACCAAATGGAAATTGTGAATCACATCCAAACGAACGCGCCTTTCCTCCGAGAGCTGTTTCATCTCTTTGATGGGAGAAACACTGATATCAGGCGCAAGGACGATGCTGTGCAATTTTTGCACCAATGTGCAGCCATTGCGAAGAATCTTCAGGCACCATCGCGAGCCCAGCTGTTCGCCAACTTCATTGGCCATGGCCTATTTGCAGTCATTGCTTTTGCAGTTAAGCACCCGAATCCAGCTATGCGCACAACTGGAATTGATATCCTTGTGGCATTGTTGGATCATGATCCCGTGATGATGCGCGGATACATGCTCAAGGCTGTCAATGAAAAGAAAACACCCCTCACAGATACCCTGATCGACCTGCTTCATACCGAGACTGACCTCGGAGTTAAAAACCAATTAGCTGATGCTATTAAGATCCTGCTTGACCCCCAGATACCCCTGCAGGACCCGCTTGCCCGGGCTGGACCCGATTATTTTAAAGTCCGTTCTGCCAACCTTCTCAACGATGCATTTGTTCAGCAGCATTTCGATGATTCTTCCAAGCGACTCTTCCAGCCGCTTAAGCATCTTGCTAATCGCGCTTCTCGTAAGTTACCTCAAAGGCAGCACTCTTATCCACAATAGCTAACACTGTCCCAGTTAATGACTTGACGTTCCAAGAAGTCACGCTCTATTCGCATCTTGTTGATATTCTCACCTTCTTCGTCCGCCAACACCTCTTCCGCACACGCAATGCGATCCACAGCGAATCCCTTGCGCCTCGCGTTGCTCAACTCCTGACCGCTCACCAAAAACCCTTGAAGCTAGGTATGGAAACCAATCTGAATTCTTTGAATGCATGATACTAATCTTGATTTGTATAGTTGCTCTAAAATTCTTCCGTACCTTGATCAGTCTCCAAGACACCTTCTACCAAGCTTTAATGACACATAACAATACTTTCGGTCTCATTCTCGATATTGTTTACGAAACAATGCCTCGCGACAATCTGCTCAATTCAGCTTGTCTTGAGCTGTTTGAGTTTATCAAACGGGAGAATGTGAAACCATTCATTCTCCATGTCGTGGAAAAGTACCGAGAGAAGCTCGAAAATATCACTTATGTCGATACATTCCAGAACTTGATTCTGCGATACGAGCAAATGCAAGGATATGGAGCCGAGGCGGAACCGTTGTTCAGCAATGAAGATGACAGCACACCGCGCAGAATGCCGCTCAATGGTCAACGCTGGCAAGGAGTTAAGGAGATGGACGCTGCGGAAGAGGACTACTTTGGCACATCCGACGACGAAGATGATGTAAGAGCTCTTGTTTTTATTGCCCCAGAAACTTTTGCTGACAATGGGACTATTTAGTGGCACCAGGATAATCGTGCTGCAATCGCTGCTAGCACATCCAACGGCTCTACTCCGGCGGACAAGCCGCTGGTTGATTATCCCGATGATGATGACGAGGATGAAGATGCAATGGATACCAAACCCGAAGCTCTCTCAACACAACCACAGGCGGAGTCGACAACCGCGGGTGATGTTCCAGGTGAAACTGGCTCAGAGGCTGGCTCAACGTCAAGCTCGCCTGCTCAGACACCACCACCTGAGCGATTGGCCGAGAAGCGTCGCCGTGAGGAAGAGGACGAGGACGAGTTAATGAAGCTTGCCGCAGGACCCAAGCGCCGAAGCTCAACAAGTAGCAATTCTGGTGCGGGATTCTTGAATCGGAAGAAATCTTTGTCGATTGGCCCGATAGGCGCAGGCGAGAAAGGAACAGGAATCTTGGGAGGTACAGCGCCGAAGAGAATCGCTATCAACTTAAGTCCGACGACAAAGTCTCCCGTCTCAGAAAGTGACAAGTCCACAACAGATGCTCCAGGAGAGACCAATGAGAATGAGAAACCGGACGATAGTCAAGGCGACGGAGGTGGTTGATCTCTTCACAATACCTGACCATGTCAAATTGAATCTCCCAACTCCGCATCCATTTCTGTTTTCGCCATCTCGTTTACTTCTTTAGCCGAGCTAGATTGCATGCTGCGTGGAATCTGTTTACGAGTCTTCCACGTTGCCTTCTCTTGTCTTTATTTGACTTCTCTCTGATGATCTTTGATCTATTTCTCTTTGCGCTTCTCCTCCCTAGTCTTTACGGGTTGAGCCTAGTGCTTCGCTGCGGTCCTTGGCCTGTGGTGTGGACCTGCGGTGTTGTATTCTCTGAACGGCAGACGTGGGACGATATGATGTACATTGCGCTTTGCCGGCGTCTTGGGCATTGCATTGAGTCCGACTCGGATCTATTCTTGTTTTTTATTTCACCCATGTTACTTTTTTGTCTATTTGGGGGCCCGGGGTTTAGAAACCGGTGGGGTTTCGGGGAGGAGCTCTGGGTTAAGGATATGGAGTCGGGATCTGTGGCAATACATTTGCAATAAATTGCATTTATGGCCAATATCAGTCATACCTTGTAGATTGTAGATTTCAAGTATACTGTAGATCGTGTAAGCTTTATCGTGATCCAAGCTTAGCTGCAGGAGCTCGGCTCACATGGGATCCACTCGGCTCCGCAACCTCCTTGCACTTGATTTCAATCTTACCCATTGGAGAGGTACATCAGCTCAAGGTCCTCAGGTATCCGTGGCTCTTATAATCCATCAAAATTGACAAGATTGATCATTGCCAGTGCATAGCTTTCAGGATTCTTGTGAGGGGCCAGCAACGCTATAGCTTCACTCATAGCTTCCAAGGTTCCCCATGGAACCTCAAATCACCCAAAACACCTTCTGCACCTATACAGGCGCACAAGATGAAGTCGATACAACCATCTTCTTCATTTCCGGCAATCCGGGTCTAATCGGATACTACCATCCATTCCTCTCGCTACTCGCACAGAACCTAGCAGAGGAATCTCAAAGCGCGAACAAGACCTCTTTCCAAATCTATGGCTGTAGTCTCGGTGGATTTGAGATCCCATCTAGAGACGCCAAGGCAGAGAAGCGTTTATATTCTCTAGAAGACCAGATTAGATTCGTTCATCAGAAACTCGAGGCTCTTATGCACAAAACCAAATCTGCTTCAGGATCCGATGGAACCGAATCCTCTTCACTCAAGCATAAAGTCATTCTGATCGGACACTCTGTTGGCGCATACATCGCAATGGAAGTCCTACGAAGACACCGAGATGGAATTCCCAGTCTTGAGGGAATCCCTGAGGCGAAATCGAAATCTGAGTTGGAGGCTTCGAGGGTCTTTGATATTGTTGGTGGTGTTATGCTCTTCCCAACAGTGAAGGATATTGCGCATTCGCCATCTGGACAGAAATTGACGGTTCGTTGACTGCCTAGCACTGGAATGGAATTGTTTCTTTGATACTGACATGGATTAGACTCTGCTTTCTTTCATCCCGCAACTCGCCCTCCTGGTTGGATACTTCGCTACTATATTAACCGCCCTCCTACCAAGTACATTGCTCAAATTAGCTATTCGATCTGTGATGAAGAACCCACCTCCTCATGGTCTTGAAACGACGTGTACATTTTTGAAAAGTTCCGGTGGTGTTCGACAAGCTTTGTATGTTTCAGTTTCTTCGCGTGGCGTATTCTTTGTTGAAGATGCTGATTATTTCATAGACACATGGCTGCTGACGAGATGCGTACTATCACTTCTGATAAATGGGCTGATGATGTTTGGGGTGTTGGACATACCTCCGAGCCTGTGACTCGATTGTTCTTTTATTTTGGCCGTAATGATCATTGGGTTGCGGAGAAGACGAGGGATGAGATTATTGCGCTTAGAGGACAGGAAGGGGATACTGGGGAATGGCTTGGACCTAAGATGACGGTTTGTGAGGAGGGATTGCCGCATGCTTTCTGTTTATGTGAGTTTCAATTCTATTCCCCTCTAGTTGAGTATGCTAACTGTTGGATTATAGTGCATAGTGAAACCATGGCTGGGAAGGTTGCGAATATGATACGAGATATCATGTCTGGATAGAAGTGGTAGCAAATCTGATAAGAATAGAACCTAGCAAGGCTAGGACAGATAATCATTGGAATTGGAACTAGACTAGATGCAGCGGTGACCTAGCTAACCATTCATGGATAATAATACAAAACAAAAATTCGTCATGCTGCAATGCATACTTGCAACGGGTATCTCAAGCGACGCGACGCCACCCCATTCTCCCACAACGTCCGATGAGTTGAATAACAAATGCAGTAGATGATGGACGTAGATCCTGGGAATGAAAACAGATCATGCGCCGTTTCGTGGAACACATCAATAAACCTCGATTGAGGACATAAGCACGGAAATCAGACAAAAGGAAAACAAATTGATGCACCGATAAAACGCCGTTTACTGCTGGGGGCCTAGACCGGCACGTCGGAAAAGATCACCCAAAATGTCTTGCTTAGGTTGGACCTGAGCCGGAGCCTGAGCTGGAGCCTGGGTCTGGTCGTGGGGCTGGACATAAGGCTGAGGAATGCCGGGTTGCTGGTGCATAGGCATGTTGGGATACATCATCGGAGGGTAGCCTGGAACTGGGCCCTGAGGCGCGTATTGATGCTGAGGGTAAACCTGGCCCTGCGGCTGAGGAGGCTGGTGCTGGGGGTATTGGTGCTGGGGCTGGGGTTGTTCATGGTGTGCGCGGACACTAAATCCATCATCCTGGGCACGTTGCTGCCCGAACAAATCCTTCAACGACATAGTACGACCCATAGGAATGCCACCCTGGAGCTCCTCGGTAGGCGCGGCCTGAGTTTCCGCGGCAGCAGCAGCAACATGCAGACCATCCTGGCGCATAGCCTGCACGCGCGCCTTAGCCTCCTTCAGACTTTCGCCAGCGCGCGCGGCGCAATCGCTGATAACCTTGGCATTAATGGTGCGCGTTTCGGCAGTAGAGGTGTTGGGCTCAGAGTAGATCCAGATTCCGTAGACAGTGTAGTTGGCGTCTGCCTGTTGGGCAGAAGTCGGGTTGCTTTCCTTGTCTTGCTTCAAGATCACAAATTCATCGGTCAGTTCCACGTTCTCGGAGCCGGTCAATGGGCAGTCGAAGTTGTTGAGGCCACGGCGGTTCAGTAGAAGAGCTGTGTAGCGCTCTTCGCCTAGGCTACCGGGTGAGAGCTGGCAGACGAACAGGGTGCCTTCGATGTTGATCTTTTCCCATGAGGTTGTAGCGGGGCTAAAGGTGTAGATGACAGCATAATTTGCGAGTGACAGGACGTTCGTGACTTCGGGGTTGTGACGACGGCAGACAGAGAGATTCAGCTCCTCATTGGAGCGGAGGGGTGGAGGGGGTTGGGTGGGCATGTCAGAGAGGTACGCGGTGTCAGACTCGTAGTCAGTGTTGGTGTTGTTGTAGTTGTAATTGTAAGAGGTGCCCAAGCTGCCATTGTTGTGGTATTGGTTGTTCCGACGGGTTCTGCGGTTATGCATGATGAAGAGGAAGGTACCGAGGAAGGTACCGGTTGAACCTTGGGAGGGAAGGAGGGATGGTCGCTTAGTCGTCGCCGAGGCGATGATGTCGTTTGGTGGTGAGAGAAAGTGGAAGTTGACGATAAACTGATTGCGGGTTTTGGTGCATAGCGTCATCAAGTGAGAGAGCTCTCCGCCTACACAACTCTCCCACCTTCACAATCAATCTGCATTTTTACTCTCTCCAAGCACATAGTTGTGCTTGGGGTTTACTTTGAGAACCCCTTCAATCAACTCAATTCCTATTCCTTTATTTGAATCAGTGATCCTTTGTCCGTTCCTAGATCCCGATCCCTGCATAATGCCGGCGCTTGCGCTCTGAACCTCAATAAGCTCGATTCTTCGATCCAATACCTGCGCATTAATCGCATTACACCATTGATCCTAATCCGAGGGCAAACTTGTCTTGCCCTTGCATTGTGGTGCTTATAATACCTTCAATATATCATCATTTCCCCGCCGGAATTGAGAACCGCCTCGGCCTCCACCTATCCAAGGTGCTCTCTCCATACTGTTAGTTGCCGGAAAGCGTGGTATTCAATAGTCAGTGATAGTCTGGGTCAGCTAACGCAAATCAACTATTGACATAGAGTAGCCTGACCCCACCTGATCCATTATGGCCTCTAAAGACCAGCGCGCGGGGCCACCTCCCGCATCAGACTCGAGGGACCAAGCGCCGGAAAACGTGGAGGACATCCAAACCCCCGCGATGGATATACTGTCTTTGACTCGCGCTGTCAAGGCAAGAAAGGCAGAGTTTACTCGCCGGCGGACAATCCGGGTGAAAATCGGGACGTGGAATGTCGCGGCTATCTCTGGAACGGAGAAGGACATCGGCAAGTGGTTCGTTCAGGGCGAAGGAGTCTGCGAGAAGTTCTCTGGTGCCAAGGGAGAGCAATTTGAGCATGCCGGAGCATCGGAAGCTTCTTCTCCTAGTGAAAATGAGGAGGACCAGAAGAAGAAGCCATTCCAAACTAGCCCAGAGGAGATCGATCTTTACGTCTTGGGACTGCAGGAAGTTGTCGATGTTTCGTCTCCCGCCGAGGCTCTACGACCATATACTGATTCAGGCCCATCAACTAGATGGAAGGAGTCAGTTCACAAAGCACTCCCTCCCGGGTACAAGCTTGTTTCCGAGGTCCAGCTGATTGGGCTTTTGCTGCTAATCTATACATCGCCCTCTATTGGAGACAGCGTCTCTTCAATTAGCAGTACATATGTTGGTACTGGACTCATGGGATATATGGGCAATAAGGGTGCTGTTGCAACTCGCTTGGTCCTCGGCGAAACAACCCGTCTGGTATTTGTGAACAGTCATCTCGCAGCCGGCTCCGATAAAAATAGTCTGGAGCGACGCAACTGGGATGCATCTCAAATTGCCTCGCGCGCAAAGTTCGACCCCGTGGATGGAGAGAGAGGTACCGGAGAAGACGCCTTTGATAGCATTGGTGACGAGGACTTTACCTTCTGGTTTGGCGATCTAAACTATCGCGTGGATGACATTCCTGGAAACGATGTGCGGCAAGTCCTGGCACGTCACACCATTAATGCATATGATGCTGCACTTCAAGAGGTAAAACAACAGTCGGGAAACCGACGAGGCTCTACTACTGCCGATGTTGAGAACCAGCAGCCGACCTCACTTCCGGAAAATGACGAACTGCCAGAACCAGTGACAGATGAGGAGATTGACCCTCATAATGACCCTGCATCTCTGCAGACAACTATATCCTCACTGGTTGTGCATGACCAACTTCGAGTTCAACAGAAATTGGGAACCGCGTTCCATAAAGGATGGCGTGAGGGCCAAATTACCTTCTTGCCCACATACAAATATGATATTGGCAGTGTGGCCATGTTTGACACGAGTGAGAAGCATCGTGGCCCTAGCTGGTGTGATCGAATTCTATACCGTACCCGGCGCGACAAGCTCAAGCACGAGCAACTGGATCGGGAGGCCGAGGCTGCTCGGATAAGAGACAAAGAAATGGAGGCTCAGGGTCTCGACAAAGCCGTCGCCGATGACAACGTTCTCTTCGACTATGATCCGGAAGTTGATGGAGCGGATGCAGGTGGCAGCGTAGAAGAATACATCTCAGATGACGATCGGGCTGATGTATCTTCAGTTGCATCTGAGGATTCGTCATCAGATGACCAGATTCGGCTAAACCATTATGTATCGCATCAAGGGATCCTGTCTTCGGACCATAAGCCTCTCGATGCGGTATTTACATTAACCTTTGATGCTGTTCATCCTGGTCTGAAGGCTAAAGTACACCAAGAGGTGGTTCGTGAGCTCGACAAGGCCGAGAATGAAGCTCGTCCTGGCCTCACAGTTGTTGTGGATGTTCCGCATGGTGAACAAGACAAAGAACGAGATCCCAATACTGTCGACTTTGGGGATGTTCCCTACGACGTAGCGGTCCGCCGAGGAATAACGATCGCAAATACCGGTGGTGCACCGGCTACTTTCCATTTTGCAGAGCGACCTAGTCTTACCGATGAACATAAAACGGAAACCCCTTCATGGCTTGATGTACAAGTGGAGCGATCTACTGACGACCATACAAACCAACCGGCCATCGCAACTTATGGGAGGTCTTATAATCTACTGCCAGGTGAAGTGGCCAATGTGGAAATTACGGCACACGTTCGGACTATTGAGCATGTGCGCCTCCTCAACCTAAGAAAGGTCAAATTAGAAGAGATTTTAGTGCTCCATGTTGATAGTGGACAAGACCACTTCATCTCTGTTCATGGTCGTTGGCTCCCAACCTGTTTCGGCTGCAGTGTTGACGAGTTAACCCGCATGCCCGAGGACGGTGCTCGGAGTCTTGAAACAGATAAGAAACCACACCCATCCCAATCAGACTCGGAAGTGCGTCTTTCCGCGCCTCGCGAGCTGTTCCGATTAACAGAGGCAATCTCCGAATTAGTTGAGCGTGCTGTGGCAGAATGGAGTATGATGAAGGGTGAATCCGGGGATGTAGCACCTTGGAATACAGATCCGTCGGGCACGGGATGGCCTTTCCAGCCTGATACTTGGACTTTGCAAGATCCATATGAGCGCGCCCTTCTTTCCGCCTCTGTTCGTGATTCTCTCGACACCAACCACTCCTTAATATCAATATTCGCCCCGGAAGTCCCGTCTCTTCATCGGTTAGAGATTCTCTCCGGTACTCTTCTCACCTTCCTAAACTCACTCAGCGACGGAATCGTCACTGCATCTGTTTGGCAAAATATGGAACAGCAAATAATCGCACGAGAAAAATCTAAAGCTCCCTTAAGAACCTGGGAAGAGATCCAAGCTTGGGTATTGGAAAGTCTAGCATACTCGCCAGCCCACAGCGTCTCCTTTACCTTCGTCACTTTCATGCTTGCCCGTATCGCCAACGAAGTTGCTCCCGTTCCATCCACTCAACAACATTCCACACCACCTACAACCCCATCGAAGTATAAGAAGCAATTGGTCGACCTTACCAAATCTAAGGATAGCAAGGAGAAAAAGGAAGGCAAAGATGCCGATCAGGACCCATCCGCCAAGGAAGCGGACTCTGAAAATCGCAAATCAAGCCTCTCCCAACCACCCACTCCGGCTTCTGCTGCTGCATTTATCTCAACAGGTAGCTTCCGTCGTAAGAACTCCACTCCGAGTTCTGAGTCCTCAGGTAATCAGCCGTCAAATCAATCTGCTGCAACGCGACGCCAGGCTGTTGAATCAGCGCTTGCAGCTATCTTTTCACGGGTACTTATTTCACCGGATGTGCCCATACCAGCGAAAGAAAAGGAACGTAAGGCCTCACATGAGCGGAAGAGAGGTATTATTGAACCATTTTTGAAGATGATTGGGGTTGATGAGAGGGGTCCTTCTGGAGGGAGGGCTTGATCTGTATATGGATTGGTGATTATCTTCGTTCTTGTTTTCGGGATTGATTAATGAGTTCAATGTTTACGAAGTATGGGGAGCTCGTTTCCTGTTCTGTTCTGTTCCATGTGCTTATGCGGGTGGTTTCGTTATCTTCTTCTGTTCTTGTGTCAATATTGCAGTGGTTTAGAACTTGATATTCTAATAGACATATTCCGGGTTGAACATTTCAATGAGACTACCGTGAGAACTAAAGTAACTCAGTTGACCTAGGCATGTCCAGGGGCATTTATACTCGCTCAGACACCCATCTTCACACATACTTGGGTACTCAGTCAGTAGTATTTACAGGTGACTGGCGAAATACCCCTCTAAGTGTGTAAGTACCTACACGGTTACCTACTGGGTTAACTGAAAGGGAAGGTTAGCTGGTATGTGGATAGTATAAGCAAACTGGTAGCTTCAAGTGCTGAGGGATAGTAAGCTGTAGGCTATGTCAGGCGGGGATGGGCCCCGAAAAACCACTGCATCCCAAGTAGTAAAAGAGGTCTCTTTGCTAAAGGGCGGCTGAAGATTGGAATAACATGAGGTCAACCATTTTGATAAACAACTTCAAGCCCCAAATACCTATGCTCCAAGGGTATTCAATGCCATGACAGTAAAAAGAATTGATATCTACACCGTAATCCACCTTAGTCCTCCAGTCCATCCATATCCGTAATCCATACCCATAATCCATTCCAGTCCTAACAAAACCCAATGATAATATGAAAATAAACCCGAAAAATACATAAGAAAATTAAAGTTGTTCATGTCATGAGACTCCCTACCGAGTTGCAACACCCCTAGCAGCCGTCAAAGGCTGCTGCTGCTGCTGTGAGAACGAAGTCCTGGAGTCTGGTGGTGACTGTGCCCGAAACTTAGAGCTCGATCTCTGTGCCATCTTCCCTTTACTCGGTTTGGAGCGGGTAGAACGGGTTTTGGTATTTTGGACACTAAACCCCAGCATTCTTCTTGCGGCATCCAAACAGCGGGTTGCAACTCGGTTGGGTAAGTTCAGGATAGAGAGTGCTAATCGTGCAGGGATAACTATACAAGCGCAGAGCCAGTCTGCTAGTATGAAGGCATAGCTTGAGCGCCGGGAGAGACTTGAGCGTTGAGCGGCAGCTGCCAGAGCTATCGCATCGCGAGACTGTGATTCTAGTTGCTGGAAACGAGTGTCAAATTGGAGGGTTGTTAGGGCAGTACGTTTCTCATAGTGGCGGACTGCACGGTTCAGAGCTTCGATTTCCGGTTGGAGAGCTTTGCGGGCTTCAGCAACCGCTTGTGTAATGAGTGTTGAGGTATCGTTTTGTTCATAGGGTGAGGTTGGATCCGATTTGGATGGAGATTTTGCCAAGCGGGCAGCTGCCGCTTCGGCGATGTGAGTCTCTAGTTCTTCTAGACGTTTCGAGATATCTTCAATCTTGCTTGTGTTGAGGCGATCTTCATCAGGATTTGAAGCGACCACGCGTTGGAGATGGAGGGTTCGGGCTTGGACTAGTTTGAGGAGGTGCGCGAAGGGTCGGATCTCGGATGCAAGGAGGAAGATGGTGAGGTTGTAGTTCGAGACTAGGCCTTCTGATGGCCGTGAGAGGCTATGTCTGATAACGTGGAGGATCCAAGTACCAATAAGAGGAAATACGAAGCACGAAGCCAGGGCGGCTATCTCGTGCATCTGTAGTTCTTTGATAGCTGCGTCGTGGGGTGTGCGTGAGGATTGTGGACGCGGTCGAGTTTCGTCGCCCGACTCTACTGCTGCATCGGGTTCGCCATCGGTATCGGCTGGACCATGGGAGGTGTCATATCCCGAAAGTTGCTCCGGGTGAGTTGCCTGCGCTGAACGATACCAATCCCTTTACCACACGTGAGCATACTGATTCATTTGGTCTAGTTTTGTCTGGACAATGATCGGATCATTACATACCATGGTAGTCTAACTGACCAATTGAGAAAAATCGCTGCTAAGGCCAAAAGGGTGACATCTGTCACGACTGCACTTCCATCCTTAACCAAGATCCCTGCAATAGCTGGAAGTAGTGCCAAGGCTAGTGGTGCGGAGTGCCAATGAGACTCCTCTGTTGCGACGGGGTCCTCATCGTTTCTACCGACTCGTGGTAAGAATATGCCATCTGTCGAGGAGCGGATGGAGTTTCGAGCCTCCGATAAAGAGTCCGAGAGCGTGGAGTTGCGGCGCTCAGGCCAGTCCGGAATGGACTCGAGTGTGGTTCGCGCGGGGAGACCGCGGCGGCGGAGCGTCGCAGTGGGTAAATTGCGGGGGATACCCGGGGATGACGAGGGCGATGGGGGATCGGCCATGATACAGTTCGCCCACGAGAGCTAGAATAAAATTTAAGATGGGATCGTGGATGGCTAAAGCTGCAAATAATCCGCGAGTTCACCCCGTTGGCGGGAGGAGTTCGTGAAAAGCAGAGTACCGAGGTTGGACTAAGAGTTAAGTGTGCAAGGTGCAGGTTCCCAGGCCATTTCGTCACTGGATCCACCAGAACAGGGATGAACAAGTTAACAACCTCGTCATTTTAAATCAATCAATTTTGATTTAGGTGATATAGTAATGACGGCCGGGAATTTTTATGATTAAGTTCTTTTTTTAATTGAGCATAATAGATTGATTTAGTTTTAGTTTTAGTATAGAATGTGACTATCGTGATTCGTGACTGTATAGAATGTAACCCGCTACTATCATACCACATCATCAACTCAGCATCTATCATCCACTGGTACTTACATACCATCTAATAGAATACTCCTTTGAGCTATTAGTCTAATATGAGACTGGGCTCTACGTCGTCATAGCTTTCTCTACAAGGCGTTATAGTAACTAAATTAGGAAAGCGAGGTACTTGGTCGGAGGTGCTGTTGAATGAACTTATCAATAGGATGCAATTGACAGATGTGAAAACTATACCTAATCCAGCCTCGAAGGGCACTCTGACGATCTTGTTCAACTTTTGCTTGTAGTGATCATTTCTTGGGCGGATCGTGTGCACATGCACATGTGTGGAAAATTGGCCGGCCACTTCCATCAAAGCCGACGATATCAGAGCTGAGCGCCCAAGAAATCCCTCAAATTATGCTTTTGCTGTTGAAGATGTCTTATGTTACAAATTTGAGTCGACATAGCGAGGATTATCTCAAAGTTTCTTTCAAGTTTCTGCATCTCTCTCCCTCGAGCATAGCTTAACAAGCCTTGACCTGTTTCACACCCCAAGGTCATATGTATGCTGTAGATAGCCTTAGGAAGAGAATCTTGGAAGTATACAAAGACATAACTGAAATGGAATCCGTGCATACTGGATGTTCAATGTTAAATAGGCCGAGCCCAGCACTTGAGCCCTGGGCGACCTCGTCACTGAGATCCACCCGTGGACCAAGATAACAATGAACAGCCTCGTCCAAATCACTCAAGACATTTTGATGTAGGCGATTTGATAAAGCAGGTTTGAAACAGACTCGTTTTCTGGTCGATTATTAAAGGGTTCGAGGGTAGATTGGTCTGATGTTGGCTATCGTGATCGTATAGAACCTTGGAAGTGATCCACTCCACCTTTTCATCTTTACCACACCAGCATCAACTCACCATCATCAACCACATTAGAACTTGAATTCTTGCATCCTCATGTCAGACTGGTCCACTGGTACTGGTATCCATGGATATGATCATTGAATAGGGGTATCAGTCCAATACGAGATGAGAATGTGATGATGTCTCTCTCTATTGACACCCGAATCGGGACGGCCCTATACCCTATTTGGGTCTCTATAGAGCTCTATTGACACCCGAATGGGGAAACGCTTCAATTGATCATCAGACACCTCTTTATTCAATTCTTTGACTCCATCTTCTCGATCTTTTACTACTATTTTCATCACATTCAATGGGCATTTTCTATCTCCAAGTGCAACATCTTGTCGCTCTATTCGTGTTTCTATAGAGCTATTTTGGTCCGAACCAGGCAAACCTGCTATTCAACCTACCAACAGGTTAAGTGACACCCTCAATAGAAACCCTATACGCATGTCTTGCTCCAGGCCCGCCCACTTTTCGTCGTGGTGAATCGGTCTTGGATTCTTGTTTCAAGCTCGAGATATCGTCTCGCTTCATTAACTCGCCCCTGGAAGCCATTATAGAAGAGAAGAATGTCTTCTCGCTCTTCCCTATTTTTATTCTTTTCTTTCAGTCCTTTCCTTTGATTATTTATCAAGTGGTGGATTTGCTCGATCTACAGACTATCCTTCTAGAGTCTCGACATTCCCAGCTATCTAGCATCATCATCTCAACATGGGGAACGACACGAAGCTCTATCCGCTGGCGGTGGTGGTTCCAGTTCTGTCCATGATTGCTATTTTTCTTTGCATTCCACCACTAATCCTTCATTCAAAGAATCGCAATTACCCTGCTGCAGTTTTGATCTGTTGGTCCATTCTTCTGAGCATATTCAACATCATCAACGCTCTCGTCTGGCCCACAGATGACACCTCAACTTGGTGGAATGGCGCTGGACTCTGCGATATTGAGGTCAAGTTCATGGTTGCAAGCTATGTCGCTGTACCTGGTGCCCTAACTTGCATTTTCCGAACACTTGCAATGGCACTAGACACCAGACGAGCCATCGTGGTTCCTAGCAAGGCGCAGCGTTGGCGCAGTCGTCTTATGGAAATACTATTCTGTGGGATAGTTCCAGCCATGGCTATGATCACTCATTACATCTACCAGAAAACCCGCTATTTCATCTTCTCCATCTCCGGGTGTGTCAACAACTATGATGAAAGCTGGGTGAGCTTTATGCTGGCATGGATCTGGCCTCCTGTTATCTGTATGATTGCTGCATACTATTGCTGTGAGTTTCTCCATCATACTATACTAACATCAATATCCTTGATGTCCCTTAAGCAGAGACTAACTTGATACAGGTCTTGTGCTCATCCGTCTCCATCGCTACCGCACTGACTTTGAGGCAATTCTGCGTAGCTCAAATAGCCATTTGAGCAAGTCACGATTCCTGCGTCTCTTCCTGGTTGCCTTCACTATGCTCATCATCATCCTGCCGGTAGAGGGCTATGTCATGTACTATGACCTATCCCTCTCACTCCCATGGCACACCTACTCTTGGAGCCGCATCCACAATGCCCGCTGGTACCATATCACAATGGTTCCAACATACGGCTCAGTCTTCTTTGATCGCTGGACCCCCATCGCTATGGGCTTCATCACCTTCATCTTCTGTGGTCTCGGTCGGGATGCCGTGCGTGTTTACAAACTGATTCTCTGGCACCTTGGCTTTGGATACTGTTTCCCTGGCATGTCCCGTCCCCTCGACTCACAGTCTTCGACTCAACCTGCTCAGAATTCCAATTCCACTACTCTGGTCGATGAAAGCTCTCGCAAGAAGACATCTATCTTCCAGTGGCGTAAGAAGGTTCCCGATGTTGAAAAGGGTATTCGTCCTTCTTCTCGTCTTGCTCATGATACTCCTCCTGTTCCGTGGTACCAGGCTCCCTGGTCACTGTTTGGTCGTCGTGCTGCTCGACGTAATGATCCCGATACTATGTTGGCTGCTCTGCATGTTCCGGATCAGACGGTTTGTACCAGTGCTTGGGCTGGAACGAGTCAGACTCGCTCTAGTGGTGATTTCTCGGAGATCGGTTCTCCTGTCCGCAACCATTCTATTCATGTTAAGCAGGTGATTTCTCAGCAGAGTGAGGTTCATGTTTGAATCATCTGTTTGACATCTTGGCTCGGATGATAGCTTTCGCCTTTTACCGTTGCTTTTCTTCTTCATTCTACAATGTGGAATGCTTGTCTGGCGGTCATGACTGTTAGCTAGCTCGTTATCACTATTCTTAAAATCTAGCCATACATTTCTTATGTGCAACCGATCAAATCTAGCAGAAAGCATGCAAAGTAGCTAGGAAACACAATACAACGGAGTGGATTCAGGGTATGAAGTACAGTAATAACAAAGCAAAGTACAAAGATAGAGATCAATACAAGTCACTAGCTGAGCTGAGCATTGCGGACTTCGATCCTAGCCAAAACGGGAGCAAAGGATGAATCCCTTCTAGCAGAATCAGACCACTTAGCCCAGCTCAGCCATGAGTAAACCCCATCTGTGCTCCAGGGCTCCCAATGAACGCCCACATATAATCAACATCGATATGGGTCCATTATTCAAGTCAATCGCAGATTCTTATATGGATCTATCGTTTAGTGGGATTCGTGATGCTCGGAGTTGTTGTTCTGGGGACGGCTGAGGACCTCAAGGAATCCTGGAAACAGTTAGTCACATCCACGCGTAGATCCATCTCTCGTTGATTCAAAGGATTCAGGAAACGAGAAATTGGAACAAGTCATAATCACATACGCTGTGTAATGTTCAAGGAAGTCTGTCTGCGGCCCTCAGAATCCTCATAAGTCTTCAACTTAGCATCACCCTCGACGTGAACAAGAGTTCTGACACCATTAGCAAAGCCCAATTAACACCATCAAATCAATTAAACCCATCCAGCTGTATAAGCTCAAGGTAACGAGTCTTCAATCCAACTTACCCCTTCTGCAAAGACATCAGGTAATCCCGCTGACCACCCTCCGCAAAGCTCGCAACGCGGAACCAGCTAGTCTGCTTGTTATCGCGAGGTCCGCTAGATGTGCCAACAGCGTACTTGATCACATCCTGGCCGGTGGATGTAGCTACAAGCTCGGGATCGGCGGCTAGACGACCGGTGATGGTGATGCGCGCGGCGGGGCGAGCGCTGGTGGTGCTGAAGGCGCGGGCGGCGGTCGCCAGGCGGGTGGTGGGACGGAGAGAGGTGAAGAGAGACATTTTGGTTTGGATGAAGGTGTGTGTGTTTGGTGGTTGGTTGATAGGGGGAGCTTGGGGTTGACGTCGACGCGATCCGCGTTGGTCATGTGATTGCCTTTTGCGGAGATGGTTATCCATGGATGTATCATATTTTGGATGACTATGGAGTTATCTGATTCTACGATTTTTATGAGTCTTAGCTCGTCAATTCGAATATTTGAAATGTATGTGTGATGATAGATGAAGGGCTAATTTTGCGATGAGATAATGCATTTGCAGTCAACTGGTACTCGTACTGTAGTATATGGCAGTTGTAGAGCTTCGATGGCCTATCATAGGCCGATGCGATTAACTTTGGATTTAGCAATGGCGATTGTCTGAAATTTAGGATGCATTAGCATCCTACATTTAGAAGCTGACACGCTTTGAATGCCATGCTCCAATTGATCAATAATGGAGTGCCCAGATTTGAGTCGGGGACCTTGGGAGTTGCTTTGGATTTCATCCCAATTTGAACTGAAAGAAATAGGATGAAAGTGTGCCAGTGAAAAGCAATTTGAGCTTTACTTTTCCATTGTTTTCTCTGAAAATTGTCGCACTATGTATCTAAGTACTAGTATCATCTTATCTGAAGCCCCATTTCTCTGATACCTGAAATTGAGGATACGTAGTCCTTGAGGTTACCAATATTCCGCCCCCATGGTGTCATTGGACGAAGACTTTTGAAGTAACCAGTTGGCATTAACTATAAAAGCAATCAACTTACACACAGACCCCTGCAGGATTGAACCTTGAGAGTTAAACTGCTTCCAATGTTGCTTCCGATGTATCCTGTAACACGCTATCTCTGCAGTCATGGACTAGTGCATGCACCTGGCCAGCATGAGGGGCAACTGAGGGGGTGGAGGGGTTGAAGAGCAACACCCCGCGCCACTAAAAGCGACACGAAGAACTTGCACCGGTTTGAACCGAGGTCTTCGTGCAGGAGATCGGCAAAATGATGGTTGCTTCTCGAATTAAGTGTATGCGTGCCTGGGCTGGAGGTGTAATGCTATTGGTACGCAGCTGTACTCCGACACCATACATGATTTGAAGTCTTCAGGGCGATTTACTAGTCCCTTTCAGGTTACTCTCCCGATATACACGTGGTTTTATCATGCGTGGTCAATTTCAGTTGTTAGCTGTTGATACTAGGGTTGATGTGTACATGTGGTTCTGTATACAGCATTCAAATGTTGATGTTCTTTTAGTATACGGCTACTCCATACAGATCCACTATTGGATGCCAACACATACTATTGACTCACGGGTATAATTATTCATTATCGATAAACAATAGTATAGAACATTTGAAGGTCACCAGACCCGTGAAATCTCCAGTTGAAACATTGAATAGATTCAGTTGTGTTAAGCGATGAGACCCGTGGACTGCGTAAGCTGTTTCACCTTGCCACAGGAACGGTGTAAATGTGGCGATTTGGTCGCGGGGACAGCTGGCGTATGGACCAGCTCATTACTCCACTTTAGCACTATTGATCGGGGGTAATTTTACTGCCTGGGAGGGTAATTCGCCTCGCCTTTCAGTATACTGCTCCAGTGCTAGTGATAAAGTGAGGCGACATCTGGACTGTTGAGATTGACTAGTCCCATTACCATGGTACCGATAACCTTCCAAGTTTAGACAACAAGTTGAACCTGGGAAACTTGGACGGATTCATTATCAATAAAATGAGGATCCGGGTTAAATAAGCGACCAATTAGTTGGATTAATTCTATATAGTATTTTGTATTTTGTCCCAGTTAGACGACAAAGTTAGGATGCCTCAAAATTGAAGTGTCAAGTTGAACTGTATTCCGAGTCATGTTTATGCCAATTCAAGTTCTGAGTCATTCGGGTTCGGGTTCGCATGTAAGTATCATTCCACTACTAGTAGAAGCTTCTTGAAGCTCAAATTGCACTATGGTGGAGTGTAATTGAATAATAGAATTTCAAGATATTTCAAGGTTTGAATGTTCTTTCCATCTCAAAATTGAAGCTCTGGGATGAAAAGCCAGCTCACCAATCCTGTGGCTTATCAACGCTTGAACGTTGACAAAATATACACCCTTGAAACCATCAATGACCATCCCGAACAGCGATTGGATAGTTCGGCAAAAACTAGTTAGCTTGTTTTCAAGCTAAAGATGCTAGTTGTTCCGGCCGAGGGCGCATAACCTAAGGACATAGCTACCGAACTCGTTTAGATTTGGATGAAAAAAGCCAAAATAATTCCGAACATAGTTTCCGAATGCAAAGCCTTATCGTATTCAAGGTTAATTCAGAGTCGAACATCTCAAATAGACATTGCCATGGAAGTTTGAATAAACACAGCCGCATCAAAGGTGAACCTTAATCTATTCGATAAGCGAGAAAAAAAAACAATTGAGAAAAAAAGACCACAATACAAAGCTCCACGCCAAAAGTACCAATTGGATTCGGAATTGGAATTGAATTTGCCTCGCACAAGTTCCGAAAGGTAAGTACATAATAGAGTTAGCAGGAGGCCTTAACGCAGCATCGAGAGCCTCGTTTAAGTGGTCCAATTCCATGAAAAAGAAGGTTGACGTCGGAATTTGATACGGTTTCACACCGAGAAATAGTTAAACCACAATACTGCGAGTTTTGGTGGAGACTACGTCGGTATCCTCCGGTGATATGGGATAATCCCTGCCTGATCGAATGGAATTAGGTGACTTCAATTCCAAGGTTCCCGAGTCACTGTTCTGTAGTGCGCCGATTCAGAGTTCCAGGTGCCAGTGTCAATGCCAGTGGATCGTGACTCGGGGTGGCAATACAACAATACCACGTAGGTACTGTGGATATACTGTTCAGCTTGCATACTGTCACCACTAGCCTCGCATGATCACATAGAGGCTTGAACGTGGGCCGATGGGTCTGTGGCTGGAAGCCACGATAGTAAATAGACGGTATGGGTAGTCAGTGCGACGTAACTGTAGCGACAGGGGTGTAGCCTAGGAACCAGTTGAAAGGGCAGATGCAAAGACGTTTTCGATCTCAGATGTATTCGAATAGTATTAATGTAATTGAGTCTAAATCATAGTTTGTGCCGTGAGGCGTTGATATTCTGATCTGCAAAGGGGGCCACAAAAACTTGAACCACAATGGCATTGAAACCCGAATCCTTGCCGGGAAAAAATAAAACAGAAAAGAAAAAACTCAGTTCTCCGCTTTGCATCAACGACAGCGGAGTTCTCGGGTAGAGGAGCCGCGCGGTAACGAATGGCAACGATGTAATGTCGTTGTAGTGGGCCTTCACGTAGGCGTTCCCGAATGCCCCTGAGATGACGAGCCCTGGAGGTGTACATGTGTGTACCTGGAAGTACAAAGTACCATTCACCATTACTAGTATTCCAATATTATCATGAGTGCCTAGATTCAGGATCATTCCAATGATATATCAGAATAAATGAAGGTATAAGTTCACGTTTAACTGAAACTCAGGCCCGTGCTTCCCGCATTCGCTGGGTCCAATGGTGTTCGGGGCCGCAACGGCGGAGATTAGACCCTCATATAGTGGTTTGGGGTTCCCGTTGACTTGTAATGCGCAATTTCAGGATTTGACGAGTTGATCTAGAACACATGAGATGAGATTTTTAGCCTTTCGGTATCAATTAAGAGCAATTATCAATTGATGTATAATGGGAGGGTCCGGAAAATTGGGAGGATCACAGGAATCCGTGCAGCTGCAAAGGTGGGATGCTAGTCAGTCCAGATCGGAATTGGAATTAGACCACCTATGTCACATTAATTCCTTTTCTTTTTTTGTTTAAGTGTTAGAATGTTATTTATTTTCAAGTGCTATAAATGCATTATCAGGATTAAGACGATTAGAGTGCCTTCCAGTTGATATTTCCAAGTCTAATACCGTCTGGGTTATACCTCCGTCCAAGTTGAACACATCATGCATTCCTTTAATTTGGTGCCTCGTGGTACCACATGTATAAGTCCCAGATAGTATAGTCTAGGGTAATCCGGTTTTGATACATATGTAATTATTGCTTATTTCATCTTCACTGCGTCATCTGGATTGATAGTGCATGTGAAACCCTACTCCATAGAGATTTCATCCCGACTCTACCGCACCGACTCGACCGATTCACCGATTACCATGTTGATCCAAGATTCAAAGGGAACTGGAAACTCCCGATCACCATATGATTTTGCCGTGTTT
Organism: Penicillium herquei; assembly: GCA_039634405.1. Lineage (NCBI taxonomy): Eukaryota > Fungi > Ascomycota > Eurotiomycetes > Eurotiales > Aspergillaceae > Penicillium > Penicillium herquei. The sequence continues at coordinate 7,620,295 of CP098388.1, forward strand.
TCAGTAGTGCCATCGTAATCAGAAACCTATCCAGCGAGGTTCCCTGGTTCACTAGGGGCCCTAGATCTGCCTAGTCCCTAATGCAGGGTTAGGGTGCCAGAGAATGCTCCCATCGACTCGAACATCCCTTTTACACGGACCATGACTGGCCACGCTTGGCAGGGACCAGCATCATAAATCAATAAATCAATTTACCTAATATATTATTTCTATTATTTCTATTTCTAGGACGCACAGGGCAAGCCCGTGCATGGTCAGTTCTCCGGCAAAATGGAATTTGGTCCAGACTATGAAAGGATCCCCTTTTCGGGGAACGGTCTGATCGATTTCCCGCACTAGTGATCTATACACGTATGTAGTATGTGAATAGATGATCATTTATACCAGGTAGAAGGGATGATAGAAGATGGGATTATTCCACTGGTATATAAGAGTCAACTCATCTAAACTTGAACATTCGAATACCCAATACTAGGAATACTAGTAGTATCCAGTGGCCACTGGACTCCTGGTCACACTATATAACATGGAGCCCCCTCATCTGCAGTTCGCTTGGACCAGTACCTAGAACTGGATGTATTTCCACTATGTCCACTAGTATTTTCATTTTTCGTCGATTTCCCCCACTATTTCCCCCCCGTGTAATTCTTTTTACAATCGCATTTCCCCTGATCTTCTTTTCTCTACTTTAACTCTCTTGGAACTCTTTCCCTCTTAACTCTTGAACTCTTGAACTCTCTGAAAAGTCTGTTGTTCACAATTGATTACCGGCCGTCCATCCCCACTTTAACACTAAGGAGCTAACGACTTAGATTATCCCTAAAGCGTGGAGATTGTGAAGAGTCCCGGCCACCGACCGCCCCGCCTGGATTTTATTACGGAGCTTTTTTTAAAAGGAGAAAAAAAAAATTAAGAAATAAAAAAAAAGTCAGAAAAAAAAAAACAAAACAAAAACACAGATCAAAAAGTCAAGCCAAGCATTCGCCGATTTCCGTTTCCACAGAGTTAAGGGAGTAGGATCGACTCATCCCCCTCTTCTCCTTATCACCTTTCGCCTTCTCCACTTTGAACTTCGGGGGGTCAATAGACACCCAAACGGAAAAGGAATGATGGGCCTATTCAAGCGGAAGGACTCGAGGAATTCGGTTCAAAGTGATCGCGATGAGGACTCCTTCGTCACTGTCAATAGCGCTCGCACCTCCAATACATCCCTCAGATCACCCGGTTACAAGGGTAGCGGCCTGCCGGCGTCTATCCCCGAGATGCCAATTGCGAGTCCCCCAGATCCAGCATTGGACCCTGCCGCCTATCTGCGAAGTATTCATGCAGTTCGTGAACGTGCCAATATTGTTTTGAATCGGGCAAAGCGAAACCAACTCAATCATTTCGATGTCGACATGTCCAAGTTTCAAGCTACTGCTTCTTATATCGTATCCATAATCAAGGTAACACTCACCACATGCAAGAAGAAAAAATTCAATAAATCAATCAATTTGAATATTTGAATGATCTATGAAACATGGAATATGAATATCAAACTAACTTAATGAAAGAGAGACTATGCGCCAGACTATGAAACGATCCCACCGCATGGCCGTTGGCAACATTTCGATGTGGGCGGTCGTCCTCGCATCAACCAGCTCTTACAATCGTGGCCCAGTCGCATCGATGCGCAAGAGCGCACGCGCCGTTTAATTGATTTATTCGTCGTCTCAGTCCTGCTAGATGCAGGCGCGGGCACCAAGTGGTCCTACCGTTCAAAAGAATCCGGCAAGGTCTATTCGCGCAGTGAAGGTCTCGCCGTCGCTAGTTTGGAGATGTTCAAGTCCGGTTTATTCAGCAGTGATCCTACAGAGCCGTGTCAGGTGGATGGTGCTGGGTTGAAGAATGTTACTGTTGAGAAGTTGGCGAAGGGCATGCAACATTCGGAACAGAACCCTCTTGCGGGTGTTGAAGGACGTGCGGGTTTACTGGTACGGCTTTCGGAGGCTTTGAATAATCAGGATTTCTTTGGTGTGGATGCTCGCCCTGGTAACATGCTCGGTACGTTATCTGTTCCCGTCTGCAGATTGCAATGATGGCGAGTCCATCAATCGCTAATGCTTTTATTCACAGACTTCCTTTTGGGCCACCCCTCTACTCTCGCTTCTTCCGTACCTATAGTTCCCATCACTACGCTTTGGTCAGTCCTCATGGATGGGTTCTCCTCTATCTGGCCACCCTCGCGAACACAGATTGATGGTGTCTCGATTGGAGATGCCTGGGAGTGTTCCAGTCTGCCAAGTTCACCACCCGCTCAACAATGGGAGAGCATCATTCCCTTCCACAAATTGACCCAGTGGCTCTGCTACTCGATTATGGTCCCCATGTCCAAACTGATGCACATTCACTTTGCCGGCAGTGATCTTTTGACAGGACTACCCGAGTACCGAAATGGTGGTCTTCTGATTGATATGGGACTTCTCAGCCTGAAGGGCCCCGATATGGAGCGTGGCATCCGCGCATTCAAGGAGAACGCTCAGATCAAGGGACAACCGAATATGGAGGTTGTACCACTTTTCTGCACCGACGACGACGTTATTGTTGAGTGGCGAGCAGCTACGGTGGGATTCTTGGATGAGCTGTTAGACGAAGTCAATGCGCAACTGGGACTCAGTGGTTCAGAAGAACAATTATCCCTAGCCCAGATGCTGGAGGCTGGTTCTTGGAAGGTATGCAGTGCTCGTATCTTTATTTTTGTTTTTTCTTTTGCTAACTTCCCTAGGGTGGCCGTGAAATCGCCGAAGTCTCCAGGCCAAACACCAAAGAGCCTCCTATCATGATCCGTTCCGATGGCACGGTCTTCTAATGCCCTATACGCATGAGTTTAATGGATGAACGGGATACCTTGCGCCAACCTTCACCATACTCCATTCTCATTCTCATTCTCCATTCTTGATTATTGTTATTATTTTGGTGCTGGTCTTTATGAACTGCGACGACCCCTTTGATTCTCATGATTGGCCTCCTGTTACCGTTTACTTGGTCTTAATCTTCTCTTCTCGGTTTTGCCTTCTCTTCAAGTTCCTCCGATTGAGGCCTTTTGCATGATGTCTCAGTCATTTTGTACTGGCACAAGTCTGCGTTTCTTTTTCGGATACCACTTTAACATCTTTGAGCAGCCATGTTCTATTTATCCTCATAAAGCTGCATTGTTGAGCAACTGACGAGCGACTATGGGAAATTTTCATGATACGATCTGGATTCTTTTTCTTTCTATCTTCTGATTATTCTGTAATTTATGTTGGCACTGGCAGTTGAGTAATGATAGCTTGGAAATTGTCAATGTAAGATATCAGACAACCTTGGAAATGACAGCCCCCAATGTTTCTCAATGTCGTCATCCCGCTGCTCCGCTCCAGTTCCATAAAGGACTCGAAATATGATATGCCAATAGTGGAAGCGGATTACCCTGGAGGTCACTAAAGTTTTCTCTACTAATTTGACCACTAATATAAGCCTCATCCAAGATATTCTGACTAGAAATCCACCACCGAGGCAGGCCGCAGTGTCGTATCCATCACGTGACTATCTCACCGGATGTGAGGTTGATCCGTCACTCCGCATTAACTTGGAGCTGCACCTCCTCTATTCTCTTATCTCCATCCTCCCCAATTCCTCCGATACATCCTGAACAGGCCCTCTGTGTACCTCCACCACCAGAACATATCTTTCTAACCTCCCTTATGTCCTTGTGAGGTGAATCCAGTCACCTCAAGCACCATCCGATACGCCCCCGCTCTTGCGGGGCAAGCTTAACAGCGACTACACCAATACTCCGCCGATATGGACGCCCGCAAGAAGAAGAGAAAGGTCCTCCTTATGGGCAAGAGTGGATCGGGGAAGTCGTCCATGCGCTCTATCATCTTCAGTAACTATGTTGCGAAAGATGTGCGCCGCCTCGGAGCTACCATTGATGTGGAGCATAGTCATGTCAAGTTCATGGGGAACCTTACCCTGAACCTTTGGGATTGTGGAGGGTGAGTCTAGCCCAATACACAGACAAAGGCATTTCTTGTCCGCTCTGGGGATCGCATTGGCTAATCTTAAATCTTATTTTTTTTTTATCAGACAAGACGCCTTTATGGAAACCTACCTTGCATCTCAACGCAGCAACATCTTCTCCGACGTCGCAGTCCTAATCTACGTCTTCGATATCGAGTCGCGTGAAGTCGACCGGGATATGGATACATACAATGCCGTAATTGAAGCTCTCCGCGAATTCAGTCCAAACGCCTACGTCTTCTGTCTCGTACACAAGATGGATCTCATCCAAGCCGAGCACCGCCAACGTATCTACGAGGAACGCTCAACTCTGATCCGCAGTCGCTCAGAACACTTCCGCGTTGATACATTCGGCAGTAGTATCTGGGATCAATCGCTATACAAAGCGTGGGCCGGAATCGTGCACAAACTCATTCCAAACCTTACAGTTATCGAACGTTTCTTAACTGCCTTTTCTAAGAAGATCGATGCGGAAGAAGTCATCCTTTTCGAGCGCTCGACTTTCTTAACAGTTACCTCCGTTACTTCTGAAGTCGGTGAATTAAACCCTATCTATGATCGCCATGAACGTCTCTCGAATATCATGAAGGCGTTTAAGCATTGCGCTGCGCGTAATACACTTACCACCCCTGCGTCCGCTGGTTTCGTTGTCATGCATACGAAGACTCCGCAGTTCAATATCTTCCTGGGTCGCTTCACGGATAATACTTATATTTTCCTTGTCGTGCCGCCAGGTGAAGCTGCTTATAACTGTGCTGTCTTGAATACCATGCTCGCCCGTGAAGGATTCTCTAAGTTAGCTGCTGCAGGTCGTTCGGATGGATTCCCACTTCCTCCACCTGAAACACCCGAGGATACTAATGGTCTTGCTTCATGAGACCCTGATGCTAATGGCTAGTCTATGCTTTTGAGTGATTCCTGTTCGTGATCTGACCATGAGTTCTCTTCTATCTTCTTTCTTTCCAGGTACTCCGTTTCGTTCCTAGCGTGGTATCATGTATAGCTGGCATTTTGAGGGTTTATACGCGTTGGCTGCAAAAGTTTTCCAATTTTTAACGGGCGCTGACACATTCATGGGCGTTGCGGTATGATGTTTATGTTTTTCTCATCTTTGTCTCTCCTTTTTTTCACCTTCCTGCTTTGTCCTCGTCTCTGAATCGAGATACCCTGGCTTGATTGTTTTTGTGATCTGTCTTCATGTTATGCTTTGTTTATCTTTGTCTGGGCTTTGGCCTGGTTCTAGTATCTATTGAAGAATCGAGTGAACTTACAATCAAATATTCAATATTCAACCTTGGAATACTGCTACTAGTAGGCTCAACTGTGTCGAATTCAGGCAGGACACCGCAGTACGTACATAATGCTTATATATTGATTGCCCTAGTGGAAAAACATAACATGCGTCGAAACAGCATAGGAGTCAGTACTAGTAGTCAATAGACCACTGGCACCAACATTTGAATGTTTGAGTCAGAGCTAATGATCTATGAGTAGTGGACTTGACCTATGCTCTACAATTATTCGTCGCACTGTTTAAGTCCAACCTTGGAACCCGTAAAATGAGCAGACCCAGCGAATCATCACTGGATGCAAAAACAATAAATGATAAGATCATTGAATTATCTATCGGACCGGCCGGCCTCAACGAGAGCGTAGATGAAAGAAAAGAGGATAAGATAAGTGGGTAAAGCGAAGAAGGGAGGAATAAGGACATGAAGAACGGCTGTACAAATCACTCATGCAGGAGCCAGAACCAGGAGGATTTCAGGCATGTAGATAATCACAAATTCGAGCCAAGACTGTTTATTGCACGTCTGGCATACGTACGGCAATGTCGCCGGATTGTGTGATATAGCGGACCCAAGGGAGAGAGGGGTATTGCAGCTGATGAGTTAGGTTAGTTATGTTGTTTAACGTGCTGATGGGATGGAGGACGTACCTTTGGTTCGGTGATCTTCAAGTAGCGCACTTGGATACCACTGGTGGTGAAATAGGGGATCTCAAACTTCACGTTGATGGGTCGCTTTGCCTTGCCGGCTCCAGCACCACCCATACTACCGCCAAAGCCTCCGGTCATACCACCGCCGTGCTCGTCGTCTCCCTTTACGGATGGCAGACCCAGCTCCGCCCGCATAAGGAACTCCTTGCCGCCACCAAACTGCTTGATCTTCCAGATAATCGCTGACTTCTCGGGCGCATAGTGCACGGTTCCAATGTTGGTGCGGAACCGGGGCGAATCTGCGTCTTCGGGGACAGGGACGAGGATCTCGACGTTATTAGCTGTGCTACGACGCTTGAACTGTGCTTTGGCCTGTAGATACTATTAGTATAAATTGTAAATATTCCAGGTTGGAGGAACCATACCTTGAGCATATACTCAATTCGTGAACCAGAGTGCGACTCAACCAAACACTCAACCCAGATCAAAGGCTTGACCTGAGTATTCAATCGGTAGCTCATCAACTCAAACTCGCCATCTGGAGGAATGAAGCTGATTGTGCGATCATTTTCGAACCGTGATAATCGTACACACTGGTGGAACTTGACATCTTCCATCTCCACGGACTTGCCTCGAGTCGCACGACCTGTTGTCTCGAACATCACCTTGTCGTTTAATCCAAGACGCAGCTCAGGCATTCCACTCAGATAACACTTCATCTTGATAGCGCCCAGAATCTCAGATCGCAAGACGTTGCCATTTGCCGATACAAGGAGGTTCAGAGATTCGACCACATCTAAGAAGACCTCGTTCTTGCGGTAACGGATACCTTCGCTACGCCAGGACACGGCATTTGTGACGGCGATCGGTGGTCGTGCTTGCACCTCGAGCTTGTGTGATTCCTGGGTGATGTATCTGTTTTCCGTCAGTTAGACGGGTTCCCAGTTATTCGAAATTCGTCGCGAAGTGGTGTCTTACTCTTGCAAGATCTTGCTCTCTGTTGTCTGTGGGTATCCGAAATCCATCATTTCGTCGAGTAATTCATAGATGATGACAAAGTTATCCCGGATACTCTCCTCCTCCAGCACTTTGAAGTATTCGGTAAAGACCTCCACAAGCTTGTGGAGGAAGAGAAGGATTTCGGTGGCATTGGTGTTTCTCTTTGTCAATGCCAAGATGTAAAGGTTGCTGTGACGGATATAAAGGTACTATATGATCGCAATTTCAACGTTAGACAATGTTGTGGTGGCGGCACGCGCACAAAAGGAGTAAAGGAGGAATATCGAATATCGGTAATGCAAGGTTAAGGTTGCTTGAAACGTACGTTGATGCCCTCGTGTGAGAAGCAGGGGGGAACGGCAGAGCTTTCTTCTTCGGCTTCGCTGAGGAGGATGGGGAATTTCTCGACTGCAGACATGGGGATATCCCCGCGATAGTTGCGGGCCAGAAGGGTCTAGTGGTTTCATATTTGCATGTTAGTATGAGCGCGGGCGAATTGATAGATCACTGGAGATTAGATCTGAGTTCCTCCCCAGATATTGAATTACCCACCTTGCCCTTTAGGTCGAGAAAGAAGAGCGCCGACGCCATGACGTGTCAATGGGGGGTTGGTTGGTTTTCGGCGGATTCAATGTGGGAATTGGAAGGAGGGACGAATCGAGAAGTATGGAGTTAATGGAAGGTGAAAGAACAAATAAGCCGCATTCTGCGCTCTACTGCGACATATTCAAAAGGAATAAGGATGAATTCCAAGGTAAGATAGGAGCTGGGAAGTGGAAACACACCAGGTCGAGCCCGATGCCCGCAAGACTAAAGGTGGATCCCGGTCCCAAAGGGGTTTAGCGTGGCCCTTTATAAATCTCTTCGTTTTCGAAATTTTTCTCTTTTTTCTTTTCTTTCTTAACGCTCCCAATAGACAGTGCAAGGCAGTAATCAGGAGAGAGGGCATTCTGTCCGACCTTCAGTTACTATTGCTACACTTGCGATACGGAGGAGCGGAGACTAGGCATCGTGAAACGAGGGATCCATAAGAGCTGGCCGTGTATTATGCTCTGTTACGCGGGCGGTGTCAGAGGAGCCGGACATCCATATCAATAGCTATCTAGATGATGAATATAAGATTTTTTCTGTTGGAATATATTTTTTTTTCTTTCAATAGTAGTAGTAAAGTAATGATCCTTGCTAGATCAATGGTATTTGCAGTAGGTAAATGGAAATTTCTAATAGTACATGTACAATTTTGCAGAGAGACTTGATCCTCCCTGCCTCCAACATTGAAATCAAAACGCCGGGAATATGCTGCGGTTACACCTTTATGAGACCGACCGAATGCCCAAAGGCTCGAGTATCCGCTCCTGCGCCACCTTGTTGGCAATGTGTCCTCCCTTCTCCAAAGAAATCGCTCCAATAATGGCATACATGGTGTGTGCCAGGACCAGCTCCAGTCCAGATGCCATGAGGTTGTTAGGCTAGAATGAATTGTTAGCATGGATAATCACATTTCACCGAATCCCTGAGGGTTCTCACCTTGCGAGGCTCCCATCGGACCACCTTCTGCATTTCGTATTTTTGAGCCAGCTCGGCCAGCTTGGAGCGGTCGGTCAGGAAGCTCTTAGTGCTGGGGGAAAGGTTGCGCAGGCCATCCAGCGCAGCGTGGGAGAAAGGCTCACGGCCAAACTCGTCCACCTTTGCGGAGCTGCTAGCAGATGTAGGGTTCTGCGCAAGAGCAAGCGATGCCTGAAGTTGGACGATGCGTTTTCCTAAACAATTATAAGCGGCCATTCCCATGCATCTATCGAGACGTATCTCTATTATCCAATTGCATACCGAGGAAAGCCAATCGATCATTGAATCCGCGGCGTCCTTGATCGAAACTCTTGTGGGTCACGGCCAACCACTTGGTTTCCTCCGAGAGGTAGTTCTCGCCGCCATTGCCCAGCATACGGATGTAGAACTTGTCAAGGACTTCGGGGTCCGAGTTGTTGTGGAATTCAGGACGGCCAGAGTGCATGTGCAAACTGAATGGCGCCTTGGCCTGCGGAGGAGTGTACGACCATCGGGGTTGTTCAGCCTGGGTAGTTGGGGGCTCCGCGGTCTCGGGGTTGGTGGCGAAGGAGCGACGGGGGATTAATGTGACCAGGGAGCGAGGAGCGGCCTTTGACGCGATACAGGCGGACCTGACCGCTCGTGTGGAGAGATTCGAAGCCATGGTGGACGGTTGGACTGCGGATGTTGGTTTTGGTCGTGAAGATGGAAAGAATTCAGCCTCGGCGGTGTGGATACTGCCGCTTTGTTGATCCCCGACTTGTTACTCTACAAAACTATGTACAGCCTCACTACTTGGCAATAAGAAAAGAGATGGAGAAAACATGGAGAAGAAAACAGGAAATCTAAGTTCGAGACTTGCAAAATCCTCCGATGTCAATGACGCATGAGATCATGTTCCGAGTTGATCTGATTGCTCAGTTTGTATGTCAAACTAAACATACTTGAGGGGGTCCGGGGCACCAGGGTTCTTCACCGCTGATGCGTGGGAGCTTGCGACTCTCGAGCTCTGGCTAAAATGGCATCATACCCTGGATCAGGAATGCATTGCATGGGCCTGCCACTTGCTCATAGCCTAGAGGCCAGGGTACGATTGGTAACGGGGCTCACTCGCCGCACATCCGGCGCTGCCATGCAGCCCATGCTCAACGCCGCTCTTATTGTGTTAGTGTCATGACTCACAGAAAATCTAATGCAGTTTGCAAGTTCGACTCTAGCGGTCAAGTATTCCTCTATCTGAACCAGGATTCTGATTATACCGCTACTTGAAACACCACTCAGTCTTGCCGCATTTTGCTGCTTGTTGCAGGTATGTCACTTCATTACCTGCATTAGTCCTGTGTGATTTTATTTAGTCGACCCCATTCATTGTCTCTGCATGTTCCCTTTGGAACAAACTCGACCTCGGAGTCAGGGTATTGATATGAACAGCTCATTGGAACCCCTCTCTTCCAGCAATGCCCTTCTCTGGATACAATGGCCATGACATGATGTTCTAGACATCCGGTTATTTGTTATCCCACATAATCAATCCCGAAGAGCTCCGGCGAAACAGAACTGCTAGGTAACAGCATCCGGATCTATGACTGGATGCTGAAATACAAGCAAGTGCCGCAAAACGATCTAAGCGCGGCCCAACAACCCGGACACAGGTCCGTATCCGCTGCCGAGAGGTAGCACCGATCTCGAACAAGTAGAGTTCTAGATGGTCCAGACAAGCCCAGTGTGAATCTCAGGGAGAACATTCGGTGACCTTCTATGGATGCACCAGAAGGTTTCAAGTCGATGATCTGCTTCGGCCGAGCAAAAGGTGAGGTTAAACAAAGATCTAACGCACGGCCGATTTCGAGATTGCTTGATGTCTCCCACGGGTTTCTACAGCTGTGAAGCCGGCCGAGACACGGTGGTTGGCTCGAAGAAACCCTGGTTTTCCGTACTGGACAGACTGCGAAAATACTCCTGCTGTGTCATCATGTCAACGGCTCTTTTGGGTGCCCCCCCTGAATAAGGCAGGAGACTTTCTGTGCTACTGCGGGATGCACTGCTTGATCCACGTGTGCTTGTACTTCTGTTGTGTGTGCAGGACTGCTTGCTACATCCTCATGTTACCTATTAGGGAAGCCGTCGAAAAGAAAACTCCCTACGGCGCTTTCTTGCTCAAAAGATGTATAATGCCATTGTGATGGGAATGCTGCCTCGTTGACATAAAAACAATGGCAAAGCCCTAAGTCTCAACCGATCAATGTCCTTGCATACTTTTTTTGCCTTCAACTTCCATACTAGTAGATCACGATGGATTGCCACGCCCAAAGAAAAATCCATGGGCTAATTATTGCATGATTCAGCAATCAATGTCTTTCTGGGATCCTATACAAATATCAACAACTGGCGTAACATCCAATTAGTCCCATTGCCTTGACTATCCGAGAATAACAATTTAAGTCAGTAGCCGCGCTCTGAATCAGCCCCGGATGCACTTCACCCTTAAAAACCATTTTCATCAATTAAGATGCCTGCAAGATGCCGAGGGTCGACGGCTCAGACCGCTGGTGTCACTCCACTGGAAACTGCAGGCCCCGGGAAGCTCTGGGGGAAGGATCTTCAGCCAGCAAAGATACAGAGAATTTTTCTTTCAAGCTGATTTGTTGACTAGCTGGAGTGGATACTCTATTTCGCCGCTGGCTAAAAATGTTCCTAGTTACATACATGATACATGGCATTGATTGCTTAATGGGTCCATGCAATGGATACATGGAGTGGCTAGGGTACTTGGCAATCAAGTACCAGATGTATCTTTTACCTTCAGAAGTTGAATCAGAATGAAAATGCCAATTTAACAAAGTAGATTGTATTTTGTATCTTGTACTGTAGAATGATTCCGAAACAAGACCAAGGCACCAGCCGCACTACCAAGGTCAAGACGGGTGTCACGGCTTCCAACGTTTATACAGCAAGTTCCGTCGGGCCCTTGCAGAGTCTACCGAGAGATTTACAGATCTCAGCAGCTAGAAGCTACGCCCAAGCCCCGGTACACTGTGCAGTAAGGAAAGTATTCATCTATTTTCAAACGGCTTCCTGGGATCTTGATTGGGATGAGCGGATGGCGGTGTACGACTTGGTGTGAGGCATGGCGTCTCCGAAGGCCCCGATTGCTCTAGAGGTCTGTGAACTGTTAAATAGAGAGGATTGACCTGCTGAAATGATTCTTGTCTTTCAAAAAAGTGCAATTCAATTCCATTGCTACTCCAAGTTCCTCAGCCATCGAGCTCAAATCCTTGCTTAGGTTTTCACACCGGTCTTCTATCATCCACATATTTATTACCCTTTGTTTAAGATCCAGTATTTTACTGTGATCTTGCCCAGAACAAAATCATATCTCATCGACTTGTCCTTCGAATAAACCATCATGGCTGCCAACACTGTGTCTACCTACTCTTCCTCAACCCAAGTCTTCTATACTTCTATATCCACACTAGCTTGCAACCATTCCGTGCAAGATCCACCATCGCCACGACCAGTCCCTCCCAACCCTCCCCCAAGTCCGGCTTGAATGAATGGGTTTCCAGTTTTGGGGCGTTGTGTTAAAAGCAGGCTGATAGGTCAGTTTCCCTTTAAACTTTGAATACGAACTTGAAGTACATCTGTGCATCTGGAGAAGTTTACGCTAACTAGAATTAGACTATTTGAAGCATTTCCCTTGCCTGCCTGCAATTTGTTTTGGATATTGAAACGAAATCTAATGATATCACTGTTGGAACGGTCCTTATACTTGGGTTGAGAGTCTCCAGGGCTTGGGGAAGGAATAATGGAAGGCTGAGAGTTCAAGTGTTTGAGGAACCGAATTGATAACTGCGTTCAAGTTATTGACTCCACTTCCTTGCCATGATAATTAGAATGTAAGCCATCGAAGGCAGCTTAGGAGTACTGGTGTACCGAGGATCAGAATGTGCATTTGGTTCATGACAGACATCAATCGCCTTTTTAATAGAAAATATAAGTAACAGGAAACCCAGTAGCCGGGGGAACTAAAGAAACTTAAAAGGTTAAGATTTCAGTAGCAGAAAGTAATTGTTAGAAAAAAAGAAATAGCGCCTTTTAAGAGCCGCGCCATGGACCGGATTTCATGTATAATTCGACAAAATCACTTTAATAACACAAGGAAACTCAGAGGTATGAGAGATATGAAATCACAGGAAAGCAAGAGCAATAGCGCTGGTAACGCTCAAGCCAACAACGGTCCAGCCAGACTTGATGATGGCGGAGTTGGTGAGACCGCGACCCAGATCCCAGGTCAAGTGACGGATACCGTTCATGGCGTGGTAGGTGAAAGGGAGGGCCAGGGTGGTCTTGAGGAAGACCTGAACGGCGGCGGGAAGAGCGCCCATGGCAGCGACCATGGAGGCGGACTCGAGGTGCCAGCCGAGAGCAGGGGAGGCGAGGTAAGCGGTAGCCCACAGGTAGAGGGTACCGGAGAGGGCGACACCGCTGATACGGTGCAGGGAGGAACCGATCCAGCCAATCTGGGGCTTGTAGATGGTCAGATGGGGAGAGACGGGACGGTTCAGGCGCTGCTTGGCCAGGATCTGGGTGGGGTCCTCAGAGTTGGAGGAAGTGTGTCTATATATGGGGAAGACATTGCGGGTTAGTTTTTAAGGATCGAATCGATTGGATGACGTATGGAGCTGTCGCGGGGTGGCATTTCCGGGGATGAAAGAGATATCGAGGAATGTTGCATAGTCTGTGGATTCGAGGGAACTGACCTCTTCTGAACATTGCCGAGCGCCATGGTGGCAGGCGAAGCGCGCATCACCATGGACTGCACGAGGTTCGGCTGCTGGACGGCGACTGTGCCGGGAGAAGAATTGTCAGTCAAGTGGTCAATTTCAGGGGGTCTGGAGGTATTGGGTGGAACGTACGCCGTCGCAGCGATTGTTGAGCAACCTTCTGAGAGAACATTATGCTGATTATTGACGATAACTCTCACGTTGTGAAGTGAAGAATACGGCTATCGCGAATGATCGGAACGGTAACCTCGGGTTTCGCCCGTCACGGGATTGAGGACCGGGAACCAATGGAATTGCAGACAATTACATCCGGAAGATCCTTCTTCCAGTGTCATCTCGGGAGGTCATGTGACTGTTATAGTACAGGTCATGTGATCTATTCTCGCTTGTTAATTTTTGTTAGTGTCTTCTGCGCTTCCGCTTCCTCTTCTCTTTTCCTTCATCACGAGTCTCCGCTCACGTTGATGTACCACTTGTGGAATGAAGTCGATGTGCTCAGCACCCTCTAGTTTCGGCATTCTGTCGCGACCTTCGAGGGATTTTCGAGGCTCGGAGAAGGACTCCCGTCGTTAATCGCCCATTTGGCTCTTCCCATGAGTCCGAGGGGTTTCATATCAGGGTTACATATCAATTATCAATGTTAGATGTAGTAAATATCTGAGTGTGAATCACTCCAGTAAGATTGAATTTATAGGTTCTGTTCTCGACAAGAGACTGACTATAATTCATTGCGTGGGAAAGGGGCATCAACTCTAGAGGATGTGCAAGCTTTCATGCTGTCTCTAAACTACTAGACACCTGGAGCTGGCAGTCGCTCCAAGATTGATGTTCTCTTGACCTCTGAAAGACTCTAAAAGAGTGGAGTATGATATTCCAAGCTAGAGCTGCTAGACCCAGCGTTGGAGGACTTGCTTGATGCTGCTTTAGTCCCATGTGGGTTGATGCTGTTAAGTCTCAAATATCCTAGCTTAAGCTCATATGGTCACATGCAATTCTGGTATTTACTGCTTTGTCATGTGGAGAAGCATTTACCGTCATAATGTAAGAGTGTCATGCTTAATGATCTAATGATCTATAATGATTACTTTTTTATGCAATATTTGATTTACTCTGATGTTCATAACTATAATGCTTCGGCGTGGAGGTTAGGCCGATTACACTAATCCATTTAATGTGTCCCGAACCTCGGCAACTTCTCCTCCCCCACAGCAGCAGCCCAGGTCCGCGGCTTCTCCCCAGATTTAGGGCCCTTTTAATACAACGTTTCTTCCAACCCACTCTGCTTCTTTCACTTCCCCATAGTTTTGTTATTTATTTTTCATATCAGATTTTTCCCCTTTGAGACATAGACTCGATCACTATTATTAGATATCCTGCACCTTTTTCGACAAGATGCCTTTCAACACAGCCCTCACGCGCAAGCTGGGCATTCGCGGTAAGTTAGATTCGATCGGATCAAATTAATCTAGACGCAAAACTAATACCACACAGTTCCCGTCGTGCAGGGAGGTATGCAGTGGGTAGGATACGCCGAGCTGGCTTCAGCTGTCAGCAACGCCGGTGGACTAGGACTCGTACGTCACATCTTTACATCCTGACTTTCGCTATACCATATGATCTCAGTATCTGATATCTAACATCAAAATTCAGCTTACTGCCCTCACTCAACCCACACCCGAAGACCTGCGCAAGGAAATCCGACGATGCCGCACTATGACCAAGTACCCATTCGGCGTCAACTTGACCCTCCTCCCCTCCCTGGTGCCCCCCGACTACGCTGCCTACGCCCAAGTCATTATCGATGAGGGAATCAAGATTGTTGAAACCGCCGGTAACAACCCTGGCCCCGTGATTCAGCAACTCAAGAAGGCTGGTATCATCATTCTACACAAGTGCACCACCATCCGACACGCCAAGTCCGCTGTCAAGCTGGGTGTCGACTTCCTGTCTATCGATGGTTTCGAGTGTGCCGGTCATGTCGGTGAACACGATATCACCAACTTCATTCTACTCAGCCGTGCCCGCCAAGAACTAGGCGTGCCATTCATTGCCTCGGGTGGTTTCGCTGATGGACAGGGTCTCGCTGCTGCTTTGGCTCTCGGTGCCGAGGGTATTAATATGGGTACTCGATTCATGAGCACAGTCGAGGCTCCTATTCATCACAATATTAAGCAGGCTATTGTTGATGCCCAAGAGACGGATACTGCTCTTGTCATGCGTCGTTGGACAAATACCACACGTCTATTCAAGAATAAGGTTACCGAGGAGGCGCTCAAGGTTGAGCGCGAGAGCAAGACTGATGACTTCAGCGTGATGGCGCCTCATGTGAGCGGTAAGCGTGGTCGTGAGGTCTTTATCAACGGTGACAAGGATTTCGGAGTAAGTGATACATTTACCCTTGACGTGAAGGGGTTTTCCATACTAACAGCTGGTATAGGTCTGGACTGCTGGTCAGGTTATTGGATTGATTCATGATATCCCTACTTGCGCTGTGTTGCTGGAGCGTATCGAGAAGGAGGCCCTGGAGGCTGTCAGCCGGACTCGATCGCTCTATAACGATGTTCCTGCAAGCAAGCTGTGAGGGATCATATTAGCTATTTTTGTATTTATGTACCCTTCTAAATAAAGACCTTTGAATTTATGCCCATCGACTGAGCAGCAACACTCCGTATGTAGTCCTGTTTTCCAATACAGCACTTGGGTGCATGGCATTTGACACCGAGGTTCGTTGATTCAACTATCGGATATCCACATGCGGGAATCCGTTGTTTTCCCAGGCTGACATGAATCATGATTTATGTACGGCGCGCCTAAGCAGGGTTTGATTTGGAAGGCCAATGACAGCCTCATGCAGCCACAGCTGCAGACTGAAGGTGCAGGATGGCGTGCCCAACCAAAATATGAGCAATCGGGGACTTCGATTCTTGTCACTACGGACTATTCTCTAGAGGCAACATTCGATCTACATTGCATCTCACGGTGAATTTATTGAAGAAACTAGGTCGATCCTCAAGTGCTCAACTGTCAAACATCGATAGATCACTGGATCACCACCCGTCGACATCCTGGAGTTCAACCAAGACATGCAGTTATTTCCAGTCAGACCGCTCTTCTTCCTCAAAGCTTGACTTCCAAGGTAGCTTGACCGTAGAAGAGATCAGAGTTAGATCTTCAGGTGCGGAGGGTCAATGCGCAACATTCTCCAATCTATCACATTCTTCAAGAGAGCTCTTGAGCACGAAGATCGACATGATCCCGTAGATCCCCGCCATGACATTCCTGTCCACATAATATACAGGCACCAACCTCATACTAGTATTCCAGATTGCGGAAAACGTCGCATACCGTCGCCTGGTACAAGATACTTTTCTTTAGTGACGTGTGTACCGTGCGCTGAAGCTACTCGTGCTGGGCGCCAGGGGTTCTGGGGAATCCTTGCTTACTCCCTTGGGTCACCTGGGGAATGCGCTCCGAGACCTGCTATTGGGTTTGTTTCGATCGACTTTGCAGAAACACTACGAATCTGCAAGCTTTGCTAATAAGTGCTTCGGGCCTCTGTTGCTGTGCAGAGGAAATTGCGGTGCCTTATCGATGCCCTGTTACTGTGGAAGCTTCCTGTGTGCGAAATTGTTTATCCACTATTGTAATGAGAGAGATACCGAAATATGAATACGTTTGATAACTTCTATATGAGATTTTAATCGGTTTAGTATGAAAAGTATCATTGATGAGGAGTATGATGCGTGTGATAAGGCTGATGATGTCGAATCTACTTGAAGCGATCGACTGTTTCACTGCAGTCACTAGCTGCAACACTAACGCATCAGTATCTTGATCGCAGAAGTATCATTCGTACAACTCTTTAGCCCCAGACAAAATACAGTAATGCAGTACATTAATTGTAGAATTCTAGGTCCCCCTTGCCCCAGATTTGACTCGTAATTACTTTATCAGTTATCCACTCCCTCATACGTATGACCCCTCCAGTCTTATACTCCACCACTGGCACCTACATGTTCATATCAGTGAAAAAACAATACCTCAACGCTGCAAATACCATACACCTACAATCATGGGCTTCATTTCGTCTCTAACTCGCTCGATCTGCAATAACAAACTATCCCGCAAATTATCTACTTCGAAACCACACAATCCTCACTACGATGACTCGAATGACTTGATCAAGATCCCTTCAAACGCTGGGTCTCTCACACGAGCTAATAGTCTTGCTTCCACGATTCGTCTCTCGAACCAAGAACCTATTACTCCAAACGAGTCGCCGACTCACCGGAAAAGACTTACACCCGCCGACCTCAATCTCCAAACACTATTCGACAATGCAGAGGCCTTGGATCCTGCAACAAACCATGCTGTGAGGGCATTAGCCTTGCCTGAGTATCCAGTCTTGAAGATGGATACAGTCCAATCAGCATCCGATTATACGGAGAAGAAATTGCAGGATCCCATTGATACAGGCGACAAAGGGCGTCGGAGGAAGGATATGGCCCGGCGATCAAAGAGTGTGAGAAGTTCGGTTGGGAGGAATAAATGTGGAAAGTCGGGTGTGGAGAGCTCTGGGACAACGGAGTCAGGATCGAAGATCAAGAGGTCCATGACGGGTTTATTGAGGAGAGGTAGCTCTTTGAAGATTCCGCGGTCTTCGATGTCATTGAAGACGTTCCGGGGACCAACACCATCGAAGGACATGGATCGAGTGAGTCTTACGGAAGACGACTTTTTCCTTGACGAGAAAGCGGAGTTGAAGTGGTTGGAGCTAAATGGGCTGAGTGGTCGGGGTTTGGACTTTGGGGTTTGGCATAGCAATGAATTTGCACGTCCTTGGTATTAGTTAAAAATTTGAAGAGAGGTGCAAATTGGAATTAATAGCATGAGTTTGTTGAGTTGTACATAGAAACGGCTTGTGGCCTTGACAGAAAATGGAATAACTTATGGACCCATGACATTATGCACTGAAAAAAATCCAGACTACTTCAAGTTGAATGGATATCTGGAATTTGAAGAAGGGTGAGAAGTTGCATAGGTTCGAAGGTTGAGAGATGTGGAGATGTGGAGAAAGCACTTGAGCGAAATACGATCATGACTAGCATTTCTGGACCGAATCGTTTGCAGCTGATTATAACTTGAATTTTCGGGACTGTCATCCGGGTTTTAATGTTTAGAAAAGAGACACCCAGATTATGAGAATGATTAGTCTTCTAATGGTTTTTATGAAGATGGTACGAGTTTGAATAGCGCAAATCTAATGGATTAAACTTATATATGCGAAAGAAAACCGAGGTAGAGACAGCTCACAACGGATCCAGTGCACAAGACAAGAAGCAAAAGCACCATGCCAAACAATAACTTGAAACAAAAGCAGTCTTCTTTCTCCGAGGGGGTGCCACACGACACAGTTAATGATACACAGTCTGCGATGCAGGTAGCCAAACTATTCAAAACAAATACCAAGCGCCTGAATCCTTCCCTGAGAATCGATAACGGTCCATCATGTCAAGAGCCAAAGAGCCGAGGCCCAATGGCCAGACATGGTAACCAATGCTTCTCGCATAATGCCAGATAACAAAGGAAGAGGCTTAGATGATGGAGCCAAGGGCAACGCAAGGAAGGCCAACGCCGACCAGGTCCGAGTTCTGGGAAGTGGTTAGTGGATGGGATTTGAATGTGTCTGATGGATGAGATACTCACGGCGCTGGAGGGGGAGTTCTGGCAGCAGGCAATGTTCTGCTTGCACTTCTGGTTGACAAGGTCCTGGAGGGGAATGCCAATGAGGATGGGGACTGTGATCTGTTAGTATGTGGTTGATCATTCAAATGATGGCAAGGAAGCTTACTCTGGAGATCCAGCTTGGAGCACTGGTCGAAGAGACCAAGACCGTCGGCACCGGAGCCAGCACCGATCAGGTTGCTGAGGGTACCGCCGAGCATGCCAGAGTTGACATCGGTGGTGTCACCGGCGTAGGTGGCCTTGTTGCAGCAAGAGAGCTGAGCCTGGTCACCACACTTGGCCTGGGCCTGCTTGACAGTCATGCTGTCAGGGACAGGGAAGCGGACATCGGTGTTGCCCTTGTTGTTGACACCGTTGGCGTTACCGATACCACCGGCAGCGGGAGCAGGAGGCAGAGCAGCGACGAGGGCGGCAAAGCCGAGAACAGCAGACAGAGTGAATTGCATTGTGAGTGTGGGTTTGGGATTGAACGAAGGTCTCGGAGATTATAAAATCTTGAAGTGAAGACTGAACTCAGAATGAGAAGAGAAGCTTAAAGAGTGTGATGCGTGATGAAGAAAGAATAGTTTGGGCGATGAACAGGCACACCTTTATACACTTTGCTGGAGGTCTGTGAGCCTTCTCAACTACTGAGTCTAAGTCAAAGGATGTTTACTCTTCTCCTAGGAATGCAGCCCACAAGGAAAGGGATTCAGTAGATCACTCCACTTTCCTAGGGCTTTCGACCCAACTAGGCCTCCTTCCTCAACCCCCTGGTATGGATCTACTTGCCCTAGGGTATGGTCTTCACGCGAGTCAAGCGCTTACCCTAGCATTCCAGTGCTAAAGACCTTCTTGGTTTGCCAGGTCAGATACTCCTGACTCCACAATTCCCCCGTTATGGATCTGCTGATGAGATATCCTAGTAGTGTTCTACCGAGACCTAGCTTACATGGTCCCATGATGATATTCTACTGTTACAGTTCGTCGATAATGAAGTCATGACACATTAGACCAAATCTCTTTCGTACTGATTTAGCTCAACTAGTCAAATATCAAGAAACAATCAATTAGCTGTCAATATTTACTTCGAGAGTGGGTCGATGATATTCTGTTCCTGACCCAGCCACCAGCGCCCCACAGGGGGCAATAGTTCAACAAACCCCGAGCTCTTATTTTGGTCCCTGCAGCACCTCGGGCACTAAATCATGCATCTAGCCTATGAAAGCCCCTCAAGGAATTCATTTCTCGTAAGCGCGACTCTTGTTTTGAAGGCTTGGCCAAAACACTGCGGAGTGCGTCACGGCATGGGAAGCCATGCTGCAAGGGATAGCTCGTCCACCAGTTAATTTCCCCCATTCATAACGGAACCTCGAGTCACCCTTCATTGTTTCGCGCCCTTGAGCCACGAGCAGGAATTAGAGATCGCAACGCTGCAAATGTACGATTCTCCACGAGAACTCCCCGATCGGCATTTCTGTTCAATTCTCTAAACAATGGCGTAGGTGGATTAGAAGCCCCAGGACTAGCCCACTAGATGGCATACCCTAAACTTGGAACAGTGACCAGGCGTGCTATCCATACATTTCAATGCTAATTGACTTCTCCGCTTCTAATAAGGCCAAGCAATCCAATGCCCCTTTGCTTGGGCGTCCTTATACCGCTCTTGCTTCAGTCCTGACCTCCTTTGCCATAGCATCACTTTATCAAGATTTAGCTCTCATTTCCCTGCTTGAGAATGACAAATTCAAATTAAAAGCAATCCATTCAAATTTTCTATGTAAATCCCAATTTCTTTTCTCATGCGTCATCAGTAGTCGTTATTTGAGCAAGGTTACAAACAATCCACAAGTCACGGTTGCATGGTAACTGCTATGTAGTAATTTTTTACTCTTCGAATAACTAATTGAACCGTGAGTTCCAGGGTCATTTCAATTGATTGTTAAAATTTTGGCCCAGGCTTGTCACTGTGTGCAATCCAGGACTCTGAGTAGTATGTTTGGGCGTACACATTGATGTATATTGATAGAGAAATGAAAAGATAGGAGTATCATATAGATACTATGTACTGCCTAGTACTCGTAGTTCAACCTCCAATGTTGAACCCAGCAAATCCAGATATCGGCAGTACTCTAGGGCCAAGCTACCCATACCATGGAAGCCGATGTCGATGTATAACCTTCAAGTTGGAGGTAGACGAACTTGAATTTCCAATTTGGTATCATCGAACTTGAAGCCTGTGATATACTAGTAGTGGTTGTTTGAACATTGAATATATCCATGAATATTTTTAGATCAAAACAAGTAAATCAATAGAGTATCAATCTTAAAATTTCAAATTGAAATTAGTTGTGTTAATGTGAAGTTCAGATGAAACAGATGTATATATATCCGTGGATGTATTCACTGCCAATGGCATGCTAGCCGCAACATTGAACTTGAACTTGATTCTATGAAGTATTGTATGTAGGGCCTATGTGTTCTATTATGTACGCAAAGTAATCTGCTTAACTGAATTGCATCTGATTTTAGTATGTAACCTGGAGTACTCGAATATTCCATTAATATCTTGCGGCAACGTAGGTTCAAATGTTGTTTTGCGGCCTGGTGTTGGTATAGATGCCCTACGGCTACGACCAGTTGACGGCCCGAATAGATCTACAAAGTCTTACCAAATTGATTTAACAAGGGATAACTCGAGTGTGTGCAATGCCCCAGCAACAAGGCCGTCAATTGAGTGAGTCCTATCTGCAAATGTACCTACTTCAAGTTACAAACATCTTGGGATCAGAGCAAGTAGTGGGTCGCTTGTTTCGCATGTACGGAGAAGCATCTTGACGCAGCCCAGATTTCGATCGCTTCGGCAATCCAACCGAGACCCTGATTCAATCTCATACAATAGCCCTGGAGATCCATTGGCTAGGGTCTCATCACTCAAGCACTTGAGGTAAGGGAGGCTAGCAAATAGAGCCTCATACAGGGCCCTTTCTACAGCCCTAGAGCCAAATCTGATATCATCTTTCCATTGCTTCAAGTCAATTTCCCAGGCGGCGCTTCCTTACTCTGTCTATTGGTGACACCTACTTTAGAGTCCGTTCAAGTGCTTGAGCTCAAATGATTATATAGCGTTGCACGTTCAAGGTGAATCAAATAAAACATTTGGAGTTCTGTCTCATACATAATCTAGATACCAAAAATATTAAAGGGGTCTCTAGGACTAGAAAGCTATGTAAGAAACAACGGTTAAAGAATTCAACGCAACATCACAAGCTAGTTCCTGAGCATACTCATCCCCGCCCATCCAAGACGCCACTTGGAACCACCAAGTTTTCACACCAAACCTCATAGCAGTTGTATAGTCCCAATACTCAGGTAACCATCCAGCTGACTCCCAGTCGAGAAATCCGGAAAGATGACCATCGTCCCCGACAAGGATATTATGGACCTTGAAGTCACCGTGGGTAAATGTAATCCGGTGTTGAAAGTTTCGAATCTTGTTCGTTTGGGCCCTTGCCTCGAGATATTTTTCAGTAGTATCAAAGCCGTGGCCTGAGGTGGGACTAATCAGGAAATCATGAAACTCAGTATCGTTGGCAAAAGGACCCATAATATGATCCGGCACTCGGGCACTCCGTATAGGTGTGTTAATGACAGAGCATATACGTCTATCATAAGGCGAGGTCCATTCACGCATGGAAGCAAGGCAGGTTTTGAGTTCAAACAGCCATGGCTCTTCCGACTCGAAATGCAGAGTGTCGTATGAGTTCTCGAGTTGAATACCCGGGAGTCTTGTCATCAATATTGACCAGAAACGGTTATATGGAGCATTAGGATGCTCGCCACAAGAAAGGACCTTCGGAACAGGCATACCCGCAGCTCGTGCCATTTGCATTGCGGCGACTTCCTCCTTGTTGGTTCGGTCGGACCACTTAAGTACAAGACCGAAGGGCAATTGCATGACTTTGGCATCAAAGGTGATACCATACCATCCAGAATACCATTCTGATATGTGATATAAGGCCCTGTGCAGTAGGCCCCATGCTCCAAGTTCGAGCTTTCCAGGACAACGTGGGATACTTGGCGCGGTCTTGCATATGGTTGATCTCATTGGCTGGGGCCAAGTAAAATCAGGCCGGAATATTGACTTGATGGAATCCATCTCACTGCAATAAACGATCGTAGCCTCCCGAGAAGGTACGGTAAAAGTCAGAATATTTGTTCACGTTGTAAACAGAGATTTGAGATTTGCTTCGCGTAGGCCGACCAACTTATGTTCAAGCGATATGTATGAGACCAATACAAGAACGTGAAAAGGAGAAATAAACATGAGCGGATGTCGGTGGAGTTATGTGGCCGGAGAATTAGAACGCCGTACTATTGATGCAGTCAACTCAAATAGGCAAAACTAACCGGAAAGCGTAGTGATTGGGAGATTTTTTTTTCCATATAATTAGACATGATTATTCAAATCAAGTATAATGAGATAAATGGCATCGTTGAAATTAGATGAAAGAAACCACAGACGTGTTTTCTCTTTAAAGATCAGCATTGAGGTGCAGGTGGCATACTAACAAAGAGAAATTGGTAAAAGAACTTGAATTCCTTTGTCAGAGTCATTATAAAGTCCTAGTCAATTCATTGAGCCTTGAAAATTGCTTATATTATCCCAGCTACAATAGTATAGTACTATACTAGTCTGGTATATAAAGTATTGGATTCTTCCGAAGTTCAAGTTCAGCACCATTACACAGCACCTAACCATCAAACGGTCCCAACTTGAAAGTACTTCAGATAAAAACGAAAATGTTAAGACCAAAGATCAATATTTTCGACAAACGATCGAACTCGGTAGGTGACACTATGAATCCTGATTTTCCTCTCGGTACCAAGTGTTGGGTTCATCTCGTTTTCGACCTCAAGAAAGACAAAGGAAAGTCGGACTGGGATGTTGTAGAGACTGCTCGTGATTTGGTACTCCACGGAAAGACTCACGAAACAGCAACTGCGAACCTCGACGGTATACAAGATTTTGATCTGATTTGGGAGCCTATTCTATCGATCCAGGTACCGGTGCCCTCAGCAGACTTTGTCGATCTACTTCAAGCGTGTGACAGGATTCTAGAAAACTGGAGTGATGATTTAAAGAGCGGAATCGAGCTTCCATTTGATACAAGATTGCTTTTCAAGGCACCTGGAATGTACAATCAGGTTGCGCTGGGTGTTTATTGGGATGAAGTTTGTGGAACCTATGGGCATCATGAAGTTGAGATTCGTCGTGCTAAAGGAAGATGAGAATTGACGGATCTATGGGGCTGAAACTATTGATTCGTAGAATTACATAATGCCAAATTAGAAATAATGAAGCCTTCAAATGTTTGCAGCTATAAATATGACAAATTGGAACTTGAAGAGAGGTTAGTGTCTTGCAGCTATTTTCACTATAGTAGTACGGTCGCGGTGTACTTCAAGCCGTTGAGCTTTTATTCAAGGCTAGAGATTCCCCAAAGAATCAAGTAAAATATTTGCAGATAATATGTCAAATTATCCGATAATAATTTCAAGCAATAATACACATGATTGCGTCAAAATTTCTCCTTTGTTGTTCGATTAGCAATGTTTCGAATTGGACTCAAAACTGACAATCAGTTTGTTAGTTGCCTAATGTCTGCGCGGATAGTGGCATAAAAGGAGTAATAATTGTCATGTAACAGCAGAATCTTCCTTTTTCAAGGAGAGACATAAATAACAAAGATAGACAATAGAAACGTAGTGAGACATGTCTTCGATCCCCCTCTTATACTTCGATTCCGCTTTTGGTTAGGCGGTGAAGCGGAAGTCAATCTGCGCCTCTTTTGCCTAAACTCCGAATGCGCTAAAGCTGGCGCATTACACCTCAACGTTCGACTCTCTCGAACCGGGGAAGCAAGCGCTAACCGCCAGGATGTCGGATCAATCACCTAATTCTGCACAGCAGGAGGCGCTCGAGGACAGTGCAGTTGCCTCGAACTCGCCACACGACCAAGTCGACACCGCGACTGAGCAGGAACAACACGAAGAGGAACAAGACGCGACTGAGCAGAAAGAGAACGACACTTCATCGCCAACTCACAATTCCGATAAAGACCCCGCAGAAGACACGTCCGCACCCCCATTACCCGACGAGATCCCTCCGCCCCTCCCCGACGAAGCACCACCAGGCCAAACCGAGGATGACGGATGGGAACCTGTCTGGGAGGCATCTTCACAAGCATACTATTTCTACAATCGGTTTACGGGTGTTTCCCAGTGGGATAATCCCCGAATCCCTGAATCAACGGCTCCGGAAACGGAGACTGCTCCAGAGCCCGTACGGAAGAAGTCTCCCGTTTTGGGTGGCTACAACCCCGCCATCCATGGAGACTATGATCCAACTGCGTCATATGCACAGCAATACGAAGAACAAGAAGAAACGAGCACAGCTGCGGTAGATCCTACAGCTGCTTACACAGCTGCTGGGAGCTTCAACCGCTTCACAGGCCGATGGCAAGCGGACTCGATCAACGCGGACAGACACAATGATGAGAACAAATCTGGCCGACAGATGAACGCATATTTTGATGTTGATGCTGCAGCCAATTCACACGATGGTCGGAGTCTGCGAGCTGAGCGAAGTGCAAAGAAACTGAGCAAGAAAGAGCTGAAGATGTTCAAGGAGAAGCGACGAGAGAAGAAGGAGGAAAAACGCAGAGCTTGGCTGCGGGATTGAGGAAAGTCATCTTGCCGGTTCTTTTCTCTTCGCATCATCATTATCATAAGGACTTGGATCGGGGCGTTTTGTGGTTGTTTCTTTCTTGGGGCCTTGTGGTTCCTGGCATTGTGCATAGAGGCAGTTTTCTTTTCTTTTCTTTTTTGCCTGCGCTACCCAACATAACCCTTGTTCAAATAGCATGTGTATTACTATCAACAGAATTTACTAGCGGGGATTGTATTAGTATCATTGAACTTTGCATTCTTTCATTCCTCTCGACCTCCAGTGTCCCACTCGTCATATAGTACCGAGTACCCCACTGTCGGGTCATGTGACTTCCATATCAAAGTTTCTTCGAAAGCGGCGAACATTGAATCCAGCAGGATCTACTCGAGAAAAAAAAAACGCCGAGGTAAGGAAGTCTGTTTGAAGAGTTGTGTCGTATTTCGTGTGTTGTTTTTGAATCGAGTATTGAAGTTTGTCCAATACCCTGTGGCCTGATTTGGTGTCATGGTCTCGATGATCAATGCGTTTATCAACGACGGCACAAATCCAGAGAAGCTATGATTTAAATGCGTTTTTATTTTTATTTTGAGTTGAATTTCATGCGTCATTTGTGGACTTTGCCTATAGCCTTGTTATCTGGTGTTTGCATTTACATGAACGATTTTTTAGACCATTGCACTAACACCCCCACTAGCATATAAAATTCTTCGTCTCACGGCAAATACTTACAGCTGAGCTATCAGAGGACTACGGAGGCTTGTCAGAAGCATATACGAAGAGAGAAAGTCAACTTATCTCATTTCAACTATCTCAGAACAACTTATACATAATGGCCGCCAAGCCCACAGTGCCGGTTGCTCTGTCTTCCGAGTCAATCGACGACCTCATCTACGATGCCCGAGCTGGTGACCTCGAGGCTCTGAACGCCGACATTGCGGCTCTTGCTACACAGCACAGTGTTCCTGAGTGGCAAATCGTAGCATCCGCCATTGACCTCGAGGAGGAGAGTGAGGGCGGTTCCGGATCCTGTGTGCTGCATTTCCCTGCTGCTAATGGAAGCGCTGGTACGTTAAATTATGACTCAATTCATTTGATGTAATTCAACTGACTCTTTCCCAGAAATTCTCAACGCTCTCCTGCAAAAGTTGGCTGGTGCGGATGTGGAGCAGCGCACTGCTCTCATTAACCACTGCAACTACTCTGGTAACACACCTCTGCACTGGGCTGCGTTGAACACACACTTGGAGTGTGTTAAGGCGCTTGTTGAGGCTGGTGCGGATGTTGCTATTAAGAACGGTGCTGGACATGACGCCGTCTTCCTTGCTGAGCGGGCTGCCTGGTCTGCCTCTGCGGAGGAAGTCAAGGAGGATGAGGAGGGTAACCAGGAGATCGAGATGACTATCGGCGAGAGCGAGGAAGGTGCCAGTGGTGAGGAGCAGGGTGCTGGTGAGATGTCTGCAGGCAGACAAGTTGTTGAGTGGCTGTTGAGCTCCGAGAAGTCGGGAAGCTTGGAGAGTGGTGCCAATGAGGGCGGTGGCTCGGCGTGAGGCTCCCTACATGATGATGCATTCAATAGTTGAGATGTGCAGGTGGATGTGCTTTATGGATCTATGAATTAAAAGTTTTAAAGATGTATAGACAAAAGCGATTTGGTTTTATCTTGAAAAAGAATTCTGTACAAATTCCGAATACTGCGGATCGACACAAAGTTACCACCATAGTTTTCTGTGCATACAAGTCATTTCCACAAGGCTTCAATAATGGACTGGGCCAGACTCTGAAAAGCACAATGTGCAGGAGTTTTTTGTGCAGACTACGGTCCAGAAGAATACTGGTATCAGTCAACTCATCTTTGCTGGGCATCAACCAAGGTGCATCTCCTTATTCCCCGGAATCATCGGTTCAAGTGGACTTCTCCCCGCATCAACACCATCACGGACCCCGGATTCCCCACGACCCCCACGGCACTTGTCCCATCTAAGAAAGCCAAGATTACGATTTCCTGACAGGTCTTCATCTAGACCAGCTGTGCATTTGTTCCGAGGCTGTTTCCACCTATGAAGCTTCCTAGAATGCGCCCAAAAGTTATACATCTGCTGATATTTGCTCATCTTTGACGGGAAGGTCACCGAGTATCGGCTCAAGTCCGAATTTATCTCTGAGGTCTCTGGCCTGCTGATCAGGCAAGGCAGCTCAGATACCACGGATTTTGCAAAAAGAATTGGAGAGAGAAAGAGCTCTGAAAAAGACAAAACGAGAAGTGAGGATTGAAAGTTGAGGAGGAAGGTAGCATAATGGATTTGATATCAAATGTTGACTGCTCGGCAGATTCAAATAGTTCAAACTTGAATGTTTTGGCAAGATTCCACCGGAACAACTTGAACTTAATCCATTATGTTCACAGCCACGGACATGGTCCGATCCCTCTCGTCGTCAGCCAAGAGGGAGCTTTCGTATTATTCGACTCGATGATCTTCCTCTAATACAACTATTCCGCGGTTTTGTGGGGTAGATGGGTCTTCCCCGCACTTTCTTGTATGCTTTGAGTCTGAGTCGGCTTCACAAAGCTTGAAGACTGGAGAAATGCATACTACTCCAGGGATCTTGGGGTAAATGACCATGGGTGTCAAAGGCAAGCACAGACCGCTGAACCCCTGCTGAGGAGCCTTTCGAGTCGGTATTAGTACCCTGCCACCGCAGCTTCGAGCTCATCATCTTCTCGGCTTTTCATTATTGTTCTATAATTGGGTTCACTATTATTCCCTCCCTGAAGATGTCGGAAGACCATTCGATAACGCCAGGACATGGCTCCAAAGCGGATATCATGGACGAACCTACCATCACACACGCCGAGTCGAGCATAAGTCGCACCAAATGGAGATCTGCCAAGTCCAAAGACGGAGACACTGCTATGGCTCTTTTCGATGACGCGGACGAATTGCATGAAGAAATTGATCCTGCTGAGGCTCGAAGGATATTATGGAAGATTGATTTCATGATTCTGCCTTACTTAGCTGTGTGCTATGCATTCTTTTACATTGATAAGGTCCGTTGCCAGAAAACCCATGGGTATCCTCCTCTGCTTATAGAAAGATTTTTAGACAACGCTGAGTTATGCCGCAATCTTCGGAATTGAGGAAGATCTGTCCCTACATGGTACTCAGTACAACTGGCTGAGCAGTATCTTCTATTTTGGATTCCTGGCATGGGCATTTCCAACAAACTTCTTAATGCAGAAGCTGCCAATTGGTATTATTTTTCAAAGAAGTATACTACTTTGGTTATGTTGCTAACAAGAATCTTTCAGGAAAATATCTCGGTGCGAATATCTTCATGTGGTTAGTACAACTTGAATAGTCTTGGCCCAGCATTATCAGAATCTGACCTCGTGGCGTATCCTAGGGGAGTCTTCCTCATGATCCAAGCAGCATGTAACAGCTTCGAGACACTTGCTGTACTTCGAGCTCTGGGTGGTGCCGCTGAAGCGTGTTCGGATCCCGCATTTATGCTCATAACCAGTATGTGGTATACACGAAAGGAACAACCTGTACGACTCGGATTATGGTACACCGCGAATGGAATTGGAATATCTCTCGGTGGGCTGCTAGGGTATGCTATTGGCCATATTCGAGGAAAGTTGCCTTCATGGAAATACGAGTTTATTGTGATGTGAGCTGCCCCGAGTCCCTTGAGTCGATCATAATTGACTAACTATACCAGCGGTGCTCTTTGTGCTACCTGGGGCATTGTCATGTTTATCTTTCTCCCTGATTCCCCTGTCACAGCTCGTGGGCTTACCAAGAGAGAGCGACGGATTGCTGTGGACCGTATCAGAGAAAACCAGACTGGCGTGGAGAACAAGCACCTAAAACCCTACCAGATCCTGGAGGCTTTCATGGATTACAAGCTCTACATTTTCTTCGCCTTGGGAGTTGTGTGTAAGTTTAGCCAGCTCAAATAATAAGACGAAGATTTCTGCTAATATTCTATGAATTAGGCAATGTTCCAAATGGCGGCATCTCCAATTTTGGCACGCTGATTATCAAAGGTTTTGGCTATTCCACTTTGATCACAACTATTCTGCAGGTCAGTAAATATTTGACATACGTCCATGTTTCACCATGCATTATGCTGATAACTCATACCGGCCAGATTCCATATGGTTGTCTTATCGCAATCTCAATCTTGACTTGTGTCTTTTTAAACGATCGATTTGAGAATCGTCGCTGTGTCTTTATACTGATCTTCCTCATCCCAAATCTTGCTGGTGCCTTTGGTCTTTGCTTTGTACCAACAGATCAACATGTCGGTCGACTCATTTGCTATTATCTGACCGGGCCGTACAATGCGGCTTTCGTGCTCATCCTCAGCATGCAGATTGCCAACACCGCAGGTATTTATCTACTTTCTTCATTCGATAAGGAATTTTAACTGACCCCCTCAATTTAGGCCATACCAAGAAAGTGGTCACCAATGCAGTTCTTTTCCTTGGATATTGCACTGGAAATATTGCAGGCCCATTCTTCTATAAGACGGATCAGTCGTAAGCTTACTCTTCTTTTTCAGTCATCCTATGCTCTATTTCTGGCTAACCGAAAGACTAGTCCAACATACACTCTGGGCATCTGGTCAATGATTGTCTCCCATCTCATTGAAGCGTGTCTGATCGTTACACTGGGTTTTCTTCTCCGATGGGAAAATCAGAAACGCGATCGTATACAGTCTGAAATGGAAGGCGGACTTGAGGGCAGAGACCTGGATGCTACTGCTTTCTTGGATCTGACAGATCGAGAAAATCTGAAGTGAGTATTAATCTTATTTTTTATTGAAAGAATTAAGAACTATCGTGCTGACATCGTGGTGAACAGCTTCCGCTATATCTACTAAATGAGTCATCTGTCAATTAAGGCCATGTATCAATTCTCCAGGGAGCTGTGCATACATATGGAAGCACATTTGTTAATATGGATTCATCTTCAAGTGCCAACAGGCGCCGTCATTATGACTCTGTCAATACTAGTGAACTTATCACACCCCATAAGATTTGGTCCCTACAGGTAGCTGGCTTGCCGGTCTGAATCCTCCTGTTTCCTTATTTCAAACATTGAATCTCTCTATATCGACATTTGCTCCTGCCAGAGAAGTTCAACCAGGGAAAGCTCCAGTAGAACCATCCAATTCCGTCCTTATATTATATTATTCTAAATTTAGCGTAAAGAAAATGAATCTAGTAAGTTATAAGTACTGATAAATATAGACCAGGACAGCTAACCAATTATTCTTAGCTCTCAGTAAACATAAAGTTCCATTACACCACTCATTATTCGTAAAAGCCTGACCATTTTCCCTCGAGGAGCCTCACAAGGAGATTCGCCAAGGCATCTAAGCCATGGTCACAAATTTGATAATATAATACGAGTCGTCCTTGTAAGGGACCACGCATAGTCTTCACATTTGCATTCTCGGCAAGATCTGCAAAATGATCTCTATGAATACCTGCTGCCCAGGTGCTTCCAAGCCCAGCCAAACCATATTGGTCTCTGTCGGTTGTTGAAGTTTTCCACCCAAGCTCACCCAGAGTCTGGGGATTTGCTGTGCAGTATCTTGGCTTGCACGAAGGCACCCACCAAGGAATACTTGTTCAACAGCGACTCTCGCCGGAGCGCACAAAATGCCTGACGCACGGATTCCTCCACCCAGGATCTTTCAAATGCACCGGGCCCGCTTAATAAACGCAGAGCTCCCGATGACGATGGATTCAATTGGCGCACCCAGCCCCTTGGTGAAGCAAAGAGATGCACTATCAAAGCATGAAGTGTACTCAGTCAGGGTACCTGCTCCAGCAACCACAGCTTCCCACAGACGAGCACCATCTAGGTGCATGTGAATGGGAGGACTTTGCCTACGTGACCAGCTTGGGATTGCACTAGTGTCTTTCAGCGGCAGGATAGTGCCTGATAGCGTATTTTCTAGAATTACTATCAGTGTTGGACAATCATAAACATCGTCCTGAAGACTGGCGTGCTTTTCGACATCTTTCAGGGTGAGATGATGGCCATTGGAAGGAACGACTCCGAAGATTAATGCGCCACAAAGCGAAGAAGATCCCTCGCTTCCACCCCAAGAATGTGGCTTCGACTATCGCAAATGATGCTGTACGGCGGGGCCAGAAGGGCTGTCCGGAGAGCAACCTGATTTCCCATTGTTCCAGACTTGACCAAGAAAGAGTCTTCGTGCCCGCTGATTCTTGCCATGAACTCTTGAGAGGAGTTTGTTGTAGGGTCCTCCTTCACGAAATCGTCCAGCAGGATCGTGTTGATAATGGAGTCAAGCATAGCTCTATTGGGCGATGTAACCTAATCAGAGCGTATCGTATATCACGATTCATAATCTCCATTGAAGGTTGTCCTAGACCACTTGCACATGTGGGATGATGCGTCAATAACGGGAACTACGACTACCTAGCACTTGAGTACCACTAGTAGGATAAACGTGGAAGACGGGAGGTACCTTGACATGATTCCAAGAAATGGTTTCCTTTTTGCGTCGAAATACGAGTCTGTAGGGATCAGAGATATCAATATATCAAAATTTGAATAGTCACCTTGTCCACGAGTAGTATCGCTCACATGCGCACCTCGTGAATCTCCCATGGCATTGCCTCCAAGGCCCCAGATGCCCTTCCCCAGACGAAGTGAGAGAAGTATCCCTCACACTCGCACATGTTTCCTCAAATAGCACATTATACTCACTATCTTTATTCCAAATCGATCGCTCACTTGACAACCTCCAAGTAAGAACTTGGTGATCGCAAGGCGTTTACTCTCACCCGATATCTTGACCTTTTACCTCATCCTGACCTGACCTTTCCTCGTTACCTCAAAAAAGCTTGGGAATTCATCGGCCCTTGAGTACTTATCCAAGCCAAACCCTCACATTGATACCAGCATGTCTACCCAAGGAGAGACCGCAACAATGAGGGAACTTCAGAATGTCGCTATCCAGCCTGAGACCGAGGAAGTGCTTGTGAGTTCCCCGAGTCTACATCAGTACTTTTAGAATCATGCTCACCAGCAGTCACTCATTAAAAAAAGGTCACCTGGGATGGAGAAGACGATCCTGAAAACCCAAAAAACTGGACCTCGATGAGAAAATGGAAAGCCATATTCGCCATGAGCTCATTCGTGTTTATGAGTCCATTATCATCAACAATTGTCGCACCAGCATTGCCCGCAATCGCATCCGACCTGAACATCACACAGCAAGCAGTTGAACAAATGGTTCTTTCAATCTTCCTCCTCGGTTTTGCGTGCGGCCCCTTGGTGGCAAGCCCACTGTCTGAAATCTACGGCCGTGTCAGGATCGTCCAAACATGGAACTTGATGTACATTGCCTTCAATGCAGCCTGTGGTGGGGCGCGCACCAAAGAATCCATCATCATACTTCGCTTCATGGCGGGTCTTTGTGGAAGTGCAACACTTGGTGTAAGTAAAGCTGATAGAGCAATGCGTCTTCAACTTGAAAAGGGCAGTGCCATCTAACTTGAATTTCTTCACGTTCTCTAGATTGGTGGTGGCACGTTAAGTGATCTTTTTCGTGCGCAAGATCGCGGCAAAGCGGTTGCAATCTATAGCTGGTCTCCAATTCTCGCCCCGCTGGTTGGTGCTGTCTTAGGCGGCTTCATCGCACAAAATACAACGTGGCGATGGACATTCTATGCCTCTTCGCTTTTGAGCATCGCCATCCAGCTCTCGGGTCTTATTTTCCTTGAGGAAACATACCCTCCACTCTTGTTACGTCGGAAGAAAGCCAGACAAGTAAAAGCTACTGGTGCCAACAATCTCTACACCGAATACGACTACCTGGATGAAGGTCGAGTGTACTTTCCACAAATCTGTTCAGGCCTTTCAAACTGCTTGCCACCCAGCCCATCATCCAGATTTTGGCCCTTTACAATGCGTACCTTTATGGGAATATCTATATATTGTACGCTGATTATATCAATCTATGGACCAATGTTTATGGCGAGTCTATTGAGGTTGCGGGACTGAACTACATTGCGATCGCGATCGGATCTTCCATTGCCGCAGAATGCTGCACGCTCATCAACGACGCGATATATCGGAAACTATCGAGTCGAAACGGAGGCATAGGTGTCCCTGAGTTCCGGGTCCCCATTATGCTACCTGCAACTCTATTCCTGAGTGCTGGGCTGTTCTGGTACGGGTGGACTGCCGAAAAACGGATGCACTGGATTATGCCTAATATTGGTACCTCGATCTTCATAGCTGGCGCACTTGCATGCACAATCTCACTGGCACTCAATGCGTATGTCATCGACACATATGGTTCATATTCGGCAAGTGCATTAGCGGCTGTCTCTACCATGAGGTGCATTGCAGGATTTACATTTCCGATGTTTGCCCCCTATTTGTGAGTCCTCCGCTTTACCAAATACTAGTAGCTCTTCTTTTTGACCAACTTGACATCTAACCATCAATAAGGTACTCTTCATTGGGTTATGGATGGGCAGGAAGTACTCTTGGATTCGTTGCTCTTGGTATTGGCATGCCCGCTGCAATTCTACTGGGGATGTATGGAAGATTTCTACGGAGCAAAAGCCCGTACGCTTCTAACACTATTCAAAGTTAGGTAAAATTGGTTGGAGAGTTGATAGCCCAGGAAAGAAATCCACAGCTTCCTGATAGAATTTCCAGCATTTTATATGTAACTCGTACTCTTTGTTTCTGTCTTGATGCAGTATACCAATCAAACTTGAATTTTGTTCCCTTCCCAACACTGCTTATGGTTTATTTTGAAACTCCATAGTATGTCCCTTTCTCATTGTCCTGGTTGAACTCACATTCATGCACATGTAGAACCTCACAATCTTCCGTTTATCAATATTGAATGCATATGCCAATGGCCTGATACCTAGTAGTCGCATTCGTAAAGGCGCATTTGTGGAGCATTTTTATCCCTTTCATCCTTTCCCAGTTGATTCTATCCCACAGGGGAAAACTGGCAGTTCGTGGTGTTTTCAACGTTTTGAATCTTCTAGCATCACTGCAGTGACACTGGGTATCGGATATTGAGGGGCCCCACGCCTTCCAAAGGTCTTCCTGAAATCCGAAACCTTTGAGCTTGAATGTTTCCTAAAATATACAGCGATCATCGAACATCCGAGTCATGATCCAACATGGACATAAAACCTTCCGCTATCATTCGAACATTTGAAGCCACTCAAGTGCCGTCAGCCCCACTGAAGAACCAACTGAAAATTCATCGGAAACAATTGATACCTCTAGCTTCCCCAGAGCTAACAGGAATCCTTCTATTGCTAAGACCATACTGTACTACGCACACTTGTTCAGCTCAATTGCCCACTTGAGCGAATTCAACCAATCAAAAGCTCAACTACTCATTTATTATTGCTTCAGCACCCCACGCTATGCACAACATGAGACATACGGTGATCGAGGTATCCCTTAAGCGAAGTTGGAAGCAGCACGAGGGTGGAGAATTAGCCCCTTACCTATACATGCACATGTGTGTGATTCAACGTGATGCCACTGTTGCCTACATCAATTTCAACGCTTAAGGATTCATGGATATAGGAATTCTCTTATTCAAATCTTTGCAAAAAGCAAGAATACCTTGGCAGAATTGATGACAATATTGTTTGCTTGTCAAATAATCAACGACTTTCGGGTGCGCCGGATAACGTGACAGAATCTTCGGTTCTCAGGCTGATCACTTGGCAGAGGACTTAAAAGACAGTTCAATGGACTGTGTCTTCAATGCTACATGAGCTTGAAGTCATCATCCATTAACCTTGACTGTGACGCTATTGACTTGACAAACGTTGACTTTCGTACGGTTCCCACGCATGATATCCCCCGTTCTCTAGGGATGAAGTTCTAGAGTTAAGAGCTAGACGCCATTGATGACATTTATACTGTCAGATTTGTGTGTTCAGGCTCGCAAGAAACATTCGAAGGGTCATTTGACAAGATCATACCGACCGGCCCGGCCCTGTTCCATGATTAGGGGTCCGGCCTGATTGCATGCTATGTCACGGTGGAGTTCTTATGCACCCAAAGGGGAAAAAAGGATTGATCATCAATAGCAAAACGACCAGTGAGATTCCTGTGTTCAAACAAGGGACTCAGCTGATCTACATTCCTCCGTTTATGTGAGTAAGAATTGACGATCATCATTGCTATTGAAATTTGAAAGCCTTGGAGGAACCTTGGTACTCGTTTGGCTTTGCGAAGCCTTCGACGTAGCAGGATGACATACCGGTGCGAAGTTAGGGCTTCTCATAGCAACCTATATCCACATAGTCCACTATTTTCTTGATTCGGTGCTTACTACAGTAGGTTTGTGGATTTCAATGTAGCCCTGGACGCCGCAATCAAGGGATCTACATAAGGCGTCCGGTTCTCCATGGGTTTCTCTATATTAATCACGCCATCTGCCTCCATAATATTGTCATCTTCGAGTTCTCTCATTGCTCAATTAAGCTTTAAGCTTATTTAGCATAGCGGCTTTCCCTTCCCGAGGTCCATCACAATGACCGTCCCTGATATCCACCATGGAAATGGCAATGCGCCCACTCGTCCCAAGCGCATTCTCCTTGTTAGCCTTCCTCGAACCGCATCAAACCTCCTCCTGAAAGTCTTGAACATTCCTGCTCAACCCAATGTTACCACCAACGAGAAAGGAGGCTATTTCTTCTACCCGGCTTTTGTCGATGTTGCTCGGAGTGGCTACACAGAGATGCCACCCGAGAAATGGACTGCAGCGCAAAAAGAAGAAGTCAACGCTATATACCAGACTTGTTTTGACAACCTTGATAAGTGTGCCGTTGAGGCCAACGAAGCGGGCAAGACGATTTTTATGAAAGAGCATGCGTCCTGGCTGTTCTGCCCAGCTTCTTTCCAGAAAATGGTGACTGGCGTGCATGATGAGGAGTTCTTCAATGCATTCCGTGTCAAGATGCCTGAGAGTTTCGGCCCTTCGACATACTCCCTGTCTAACGAGACCATATTCTCAGATGAGTATCTTCGCTCTTGGCAGATGGTGTTTATTATCCGACACCCCGCCCTTGCCTGGCCATCTTATTGGCGGGCAATGCTGAAGTTCTCTGAGGAGGGAATCCTTGATAATGCTGGCCTGCAGAGAACAACAAGGACTAGCATGGCTATGCGTTGGTCCCGAGTGTTGTATGACTGGTATATGGAGCAGGGCAATGGTGTTGTGCCGCCTCCTATTTTGGATGCATACGACCTTATTAACAACCGGGACGCGGTGGTTACCTTTTGCGAGAAAATCGGGTTAGACCCCAATGTCCTGCAGTTTGAGTGGGATGCGCAGCAAAATGATAAAAACTGGGCATCTGATAAAGCAAAGGCCAAGGCCGGTAATGATGTGGAAGGCGGGCACATTCGCGCTGCAAACATTATGCTCAGCACATTGACGCACTCTTCGGGTATTGTTAAGAATAAGACGCCTGAGAATGTGGACATTGACGCCGAGTTGGTCAAGTGGAAGGCTGAGTTTGGGGACGAGATTGCAAAGTCAATTGAGACTTCTGTGGCGGAGTCTATGCCAGACTACGAATATTTGAAAGCCCGGCGGTTATTGGCCTGAGTTTCACTCTCAAGGCGAACATTGACGACCCATATGTATAGTAGACATGATCTAATGATATAGAAAATAGATTTGGAATCATGTTTATGGAAATATGATCAGAAATAGAAGAGAAATTAAGGGGAAGGAGATCCGGTCATCAGAAAGAAAATTGTGATCATGAGAAAGAAAGTTCCTATGTACGTCGTTGAAACTCACGGCCAATTCGTATGTTACCCTAGACCTCTCTCACGCTCGGGGATTGGGTACTGGCAGACTCTTGTGACGAGTTCCTGCCACGTAGACTGAGATTGCCGATTCGCTGGACCAAGTTGCTACCAACTGCATCCACAGCACCTTTAGGAGCAAGAAGAGTGGGACCTTGGGCAGCAGCCTCTTGAACCCTAAAAAGTCGGATTCCGGTGCCGTTCCATACACCGACAGTACCCGGGGTTGCACCGGCAGCGGAGCCAACCACCATCTCACTGGAAAAGATAAAGCCCCAGAGAAGAGACTCATACCAGCCCATAGAGAGAGCCGACCATTCAAATGATTGTGCGCGAACTGGAGTGGGTTCTGAAATAATACTCTTGACTTGTGGCTCTTCAGCAAAAGATGGCAGATTGCTGATCAAAGTACGAGCATCGGGACTGGCAGCTGTCTGCAAAGCTGTTTCCGGAATATGAGGAGCAATAGCAGAGATGATAGTAAGAATGGTATGCAGAGGGAGCTCTGGAAGCCATGATTCCAACTAGTGGGGCTGTTAGCTATCCGGAATGTGTACTATGCAAAGAGGAGGAATAATTACCCAGGATACAGTTGGCGTGAAACCACTTGAGGGGCCGGAGAATAAAGCAGACATGCTTGTTTGACTCGTCATGCTATTTTGTCGAGAGAAAGAAGGTCGCCCGGCTGGCATTTTTCCTCTCGCCTTTTCAGACATACCTCGCAACTGTTGCGTTGCATTTTCATCATTTGCAGAAGCAAAAGAGGGTCTGCGAGAGTTCTGTGCCGAGGGCGAGGACTGAGATGGAGTATTCTGTCCCTCGTCTTCTGAATCATCATCTCCAATTGCGAAGGCGCTGTTCTCTTCGGGGATCCTAGTCAGGGGAGACCGAGCACCTGAAGGGGTATGAAGGTCCTCCTCGGAATGAGAAAGTGAAGGACTGTAAATTGCATCGCTAGAGGCATCTCCAGATTTTCGCTTCTCTCTCTGTTGCTCAATCTCTTGTTGGCCACTCTCAAGAGTGAAAGCTCGGATGGCTTCAAATCGCTGCTTGTACTTCAAGATGGCGTAGACCAGATATTGGTTTTCTAATAGACCGTAAGAATCACTGAACAGATGAATAAGACATTTGGGAACGTACCACTGAAGTTGTGCTCAAGAATAGCGTTGATGAAGTCAAGCAAAGATGCAAGAAGGGTATGGTTGGTTTCATTGGCCAACAAAAAGCTAGGAGCGGACATTGAGGAAAAGAGCTGGACGACTTTTGAGCATGCACCCGCCGACATATGTTGGACATAAGGCGCTATGTTATTCAGAATTATCAGGAGAGCCGGATAGACGGTGTCGAGATTGCCCTTGCTTGTTGCCATCAGAGTATGAATTGACTTTGTGAAAGCAGTGTTAGTAGGTAATCAGATGCAAATATGGCGGTGAAATCAACAAACCATGATGAGGTAGTCAGCATAAGAGCCCCGGAACTTGGGCAACCTGATAGACTGAGGTAAAGTTTCTTGTCCCTCAAACTTGACGTTGAGACTCTTGCCAAATGTCGGCTCTGCACTTAGTGTCTGGAGGATGAAGATGCACATCCGAACCATTCCTTGCTTGGATGGGTCTGCTCTGTACTCCATGGCATAGAAGATGCAAAGAACCAAGAAGTCATGCGAGCGATTGGAGTCAATCATGAACGACCTGAAACGTTTGTTGCACTGCAAAGTCTCCCAGAATAAGATCAAGATTTCCGGTGCCCACTTCACAGACCTCTGGCTTCCAGGGAGATATGTGCTGGTAGCTTGCATCTATAGACCGTTGTTAGTATGGGGACAATCATCTCAGCCAGGTTGCGACTTACAGGCTGATTCAGAATCCTTGTCATGCCCTCTACAAGAAACTGGAAATCTTGCGGCCTATGTAACCGACCAAAGTAATGGCGGTAGTAGTTCTTTGGTGGAGACCCACGGCCATCCTCTGGAATTGGGTACAGAAGTAGAACCAGGAGAAGTTGAAGACAGTAGATAACTAGTACCTGCTTAGGGTCTTTCCAAACAACGTGGTCATATGGAACCCGCCAGGAGGCAGGGTTATACTTCATAGCCTTTGCGGAAGTCAGCATTGACATCTTTGCGATTTAAGAATATTGTTGACGTACCGTATTCAGAAGAGAGCAAAGAGTTGTCAAAACAGCCTGCTTATCCTGGCAGGTGGTGATATAGGTAATCGCCTTTACGCCTTGCACAGGTAAAGTATCTAAGATGTTGAGTTAATTTATGAATCAGATTATCGCACCATAAGAAGGAAAACATACTTGCTGGCATGTACATAGCCTTTCCGGTCATGGTTAGCAGTAACCGCAATATCTCACAACGGTTGTTTTCGAGAGTCTTGTTGGATCCCATCGCCGTATTGCAACCAACACCACTTTGCCATATCGAATAGGATATCTTGCTCTTAGCGGTTGGTAGTACTGGGATTGTAAAATCGGCGAAAAAGAGCAAGTCAAGCAGTGTATCGATCAACTCTTCCCCAAGAGGCTTCACATCTTCGTATTCCTCCCCGTAAGGAGACGTCCGCTCTTGTTGATCTTCTGGCTGTGCTTCGTCAAAAAGTACCTCGCCTGCAATCTGCGCTTGTCTAGTCCTCCTCTTTCGACGCGCCCAGAAGAACTTATCTTCCCAGTCTTCCAAGTGTTCCGCTTCGTAGACAAAGGGCAGTAGCCGGGTAAGGACACGGATACAGTTGAGCGCATCACGGTCGGGGGCCAGGTCGGGATCGGGAAATGAGGGATGGTTCTTCAAAACTATCAGCCGTGAGGAGACTGAGAGTAAGAGCGTTTCGAAGTTCGATAAGGCATGGTCGCGAGTGCGTCGGATGTCAGCTGGTGTGAATAGACTGAAAACGTCTTCGGTAGATTCGGGCAGTTCCCAGAACTTGAACGATAAGTTAGCGGATGTGAATGTTTCTTCATTCGATATAGGAAGATCGATCTGCTTTGCAACATACTCGTGTCCAGTAGGGGTCGTCTGCGGGGATCTCCTTCTCCTCGGAGAGGCGGAAGATGCCCTGCTTGAACACAAGCTTTGACTCCGAGGCCCCCATTACTGAAGAGACCAGTGCCTCACAGTACGAGTCTCATGTATCACCAGATAGAAAAACTCCAAAGTCAAGCCTGAGTGTTGTTGTGTGCGCGCGGGTGTAGTTGGTGTTACGTTCATTCCTGTTGCGGAGTGTTGCCGTATTAGCTACCGAGCTCGGCTTAAACAGCCATGACATAGGGCGCCTTTGTAGCCCGTACATCACCTGTTACTTCTTGAATAACAGGAACTCCAAGGAAAGATAGGTAATAAAGAATGCTTAATTCCATGATGATAATTAAGTTAATTGATTTTCATTAAAAAGAAGCCCGCTATGAATAAACCCTGATCTACAAACTCCACGCCCTCACAATCAAAACAAAGGTACAACATTTAGCTTAGATCTCAAAGACTACCATTGCTAGCAGAAAGTCTCCGACTCCGCTCATACAGCCATTTGTTGCTCAATCCCAAGCTAGTACGCTTGCCAGACAAAGGCGAAGGGGTGCTGGGTCCGATACTAGACATAGTAGACTCGCCGAACGAACCAGTGCTTCGTCCAAAGGTCGAGGAAGATCCAAAGCTTTGTCGCCGACCAGTTTCTCTTCCTCCGTTGGCAACTGCCTTGTGAAACAATGGGCTGGTAATAGGCGAGAAGGGAGTGCTCGACGATCCGCGGCGTTCTGAGAAAGTGGGTGTGGCGGACAATGGAGAGCCGCTCTGGCTTGCAGGACTGCCCTTTCGCGAAGTGGACATACGGTACCTCGGCGGGGTGACATATGTCGTTCCAGGAGTGCCCGGTGGTGTTGCTGTCGGGTCCAATCCCAAGAGCGCTCGTTGTGTAGGAGTCAGGGGTATGTCAGAGAGGTCGTCCTTCGGTCGGAAGAGGGGGTAGAGAGCAATTAGGACGTTGGCGGCAAAGAACAGCTGAACGAGGAGTAATGTGATTTCGGAGTAGGTAGAGTTGTTATCGAAGATTGGACGAGAGCTGGAAATGGAGAGAGTCAGCTCACGGGTTGCAGAGTTTGTGGTTTCGCAGACTGACCTAGCTTTAAGGCCGTTTCCAAAGACCCAGGTCAAGACCAAAGCACCGCCATTCCAAATAACCTTACGGAGATTCTTGTCGCTGAATGTCGCAGCATTCTGGCGTCGAACAATCTCATTCAGATGTGGGTGGCGCCATTTTCCTGGTGTCCCAGACTCGACAGAGAAGGGAGCTGCGGCTTGCGCAGGTTTGGGAGTCGAGGGAAGAGATGTGGCCATTTGTTAAGGAGCAATTGGAATCCCACAGTGAGATGATAGTCGGAATAGCAAACAAAGCCGTAAATCGCACAAAAATAAAGACTGTGGCCCTAGAAGTCAGAGACAGACCGAGTTCAGAGAGAGGGAAGCAGGGGACTTACCTGTTGAATGGAGTAGAACAAAACTTACCTGGTGAGGGGGATTTGGTGGAAGGAGAAAAATGACTAGTTAGTTGTCGGTTACAGCATCTCCTAGTTGTCAAAGTCTTCCCAACTGGCGTTGTTTGTCGGGGAGAATGTTTTGGTGTTGGTCGTGGCTGGTGAAAAGAAACGCCCATTAGACGCGAAAGTTGCTTGACGACGGTAGAAAGGTTGACCCGGACCCCGCTACGACCCCCAATAGTCAATGATTACTCCCACGTCATACCTTCCAAGGTTCCATGCTTCGAGTTGTTGACATTGCCTCGTGCTCAAAATGTCCGATCAGTTGCTCAACAAGCTAGATACGGTGGTGGCAGATATTCTAGCCGACTGGAATATCTACAGTACCATTGTTGCTGGCCTTGTGGTTACTTTCGCGATCTATTCAGTAGTATCAGCTAAGGACCCAGATGTACACCCATTCTTACTTGCCCGTCAATCCACTTCGTCTCCAATTCGCCAGTCAGGCGAATCCGCAACATACCGCAGCTTAGAAACTCCATATGGTTTCCCTCTGCGAGCGGGATTGAATGTTAAGGATCCTGGGGCTCCTAAGTGGACCGCAGGCAGGAAAGGCGACCTACGAGATATCTGGAGAACAGCAGTGCACGGAGCTCTGAACGAGGATGGCACCACTTCCAAGGCACAGGGCAAGATCTACACTGTTCTCGGAAAACGCGCTGTCGAACATTCTCTGTCTCAAGTCACTCAGGAAATCAACGTGATCGGTCATTATCTCCAGAAGGCCGAGGCCAAAACCGTAGCCGTTTGCTTGACCGACTCTGTTGAGCTGCTGGCTTCTCTATTCGGTACTGTTGATCCTCGGCTGTCTACTTTCTATTCACTTTATTCTAACATATTTATATAGCGGGTGCTTTCTACGGATTCAAGGTTATTCTTGTTCCTCACCTTCTTCCGGCAGAGACTCTGTCAGCTCATCTTCAAGAGGTCCAGGCAGACGCTTTGATTGCTGAAGCCGGATCCGTCGATCTCTCAGTGGCTTCCAAGGGTAATAAACAGCTGTCGCAAGTCATCTGGGTTGCCAAGTATGGAAATCGCCATATGGACTGGCACGGAGTTCCCGATAATGTCGAGGGTGTCATGCAGGTAGAGGTTTGGCATGAGTTGGTTGAGGAACAGAAGGACCTGTCAGGCATGGATGTCCCTGAATATGATCCCAAAGAGCCGGCTCCTGGAATCAGTACTGTGTGGCCCTCGGATTCTCAATCTGGTAACTTCATCGATTTTCAATCAGAGGTAAGAGAACCATATCCTCTCTGGTCATGTGTCGGAATTTTAACATTGCTCTAGAACTTGGTGGCTGCTGTAGCTTCCTTGGGTTCTACACTTCCTCGAAACCAGCGACTTACTTCGTCGGATCTTGTCCTGTCCATCGATTCTCTTTCCAGGTCCTACCCTCTTTGCTTCATCATGAATGCACTGTTCTCCAATGCCTCCATTGCGCTGAACTCTGTTGCTGGCGAGGAAGTGGATTTTGCCCTCGCAACTGTTGGCGTTTCCCCGACAGTCATTGTGGCCTCTTCGCGCACTATTTCGGACTATCATGACAGTGTCATGCAACCCAAGGTTGGGCTCTTGTCTTCCCTGGGCCGATGGGTTCAGAAGAGAACCCTGGAATCTGGTAGCATGCCCTCAAAGAACATCTTCAGCCAGCTGGCTCGTGCTGGCCCGTCATCAGAGCTTTCGTTGGACAAGTTACGTTTGCTTTGTGTCTCCCACCGCATTGACGCCCCTGCCTCGGCTCAGCTTACCTTGAAGCAACTGACACATTTCCGGATCTTCACTAACGCGCGTATCATTTACGCTCTGACTGGTCCCGGTATTGCTGGTGCTATTGCTCAGACAAATGTCTTCGATTATCGACACGGCGACGGGCCGAGCCACTTTGGCGCTCCCCTCAGCAGTACTGAGATCACACTGACCGGTGTTTCCGAAACTGCAGCTGCAGTCCAGCCAGAGGGCGAGGTAAGAAATCGTGATTCAGTTTATGTACATGGTCAAGTCACTAACTCTATTCTCTATATAGATCAAGGTTTCAGGACCTGCTGTTGCTGGCGGAGAGGCAGTCCTTGTTCCGCGGGTCCGTATCAGCAAAGAAAACACCGTGGAGCTTTGCACTTGACCGTCTCTTGCCCAAAGCTGTTTTGATTGGAATTGACTTCATCTCGGTTGCAAGCGTTCATATTTGCATTTCGGACTTTGAAATATGGATAATTTGACCATCACCTCCAATTTTACAATGATATTGAGCATATTTCTGTAATCGCCCATCGGTTGTAGGAATCAAGAGAAATTGAAGCAGTAGCGTTTGTTTTGAAATACAGATCAGCTCCAAGATGCTGGAAAATAAATAATAATATACATATGCCGGTATGCTCCTGAATACAAGTGACAGCCAAACACCTCCACGTTCATCACCT
This sequence comes from Penicillium herquei, assembly GCA_039634405.1. Classification (NCBI taxonomy): domain Eukaryota; kingdom Fungi; phylum Ascomycota; class Eurotiomycetes; order Eurotiales; family Aspergillaceae; genus Penicillium; species Penicillium herquei. The sequence goes on from CP098388.1 coordinate 7,664,877, forward strand.
TACTTCTGCCCAATCACAACCTTAGCGAGCTCAGCGCTAGAGACAGAGTCGGAGCTTCCCTTAGGAATGAACTTCAACTGTTTAGCGATAAACTGTTGCAACTCAGTAATGCGAGGTGCAACAGCGGCTTGCAGAGTCTTGTCATTGGAGAATCCCTGGATCTTTGTGCTAAGCTTCAATCCCTTGTACACAGCAACAGAGCGAAGCAATCTTGAGTCCACGCGAGCCGCATCGAACTCGCGAGGCTCAGCGGCATCAAACTGACCCAAAGGCCAAGAAGCCATCAACTTGCGCACGTAGTTCAAAACTTCATTGGCCTCATCATTGCCACCGAATGCATCCAACGCACGCGCGGCACTGAGCTCCAAAAGTGTTCCAATCACATACGGCTGGTATTTCGGGTTTGAGGATACGTCCGAGGGATAGCTATCCATGATATCCGCAGTCTGCTTGGCCAGAGCGAGGGCCTTAGCAACACGGGGTCCCTTATAGTCCGCCTGGTGGGCCATGCGGTGGAATTCGAAAAAGAGACGCTCGGTGATGTCCTGGTTTTCTAAAGAGAGTCCGGTGCGGCTTCCTTGTCTGGCGCATTCCACGATGAGGGCGATCCGGCCGATACTTCCAGTCTTGCGGACGAGGTATTGCCAGCGGGCGGGCGAAACGGTCATCTGAGAGTTCCAAAGTCCACTCATGAATGGCACGAGGTTTTTGTAATCGTTGGCGGCCTCCATTAGGCGCAGGACGTCGATGATCTCCTTGCTCTTGGGCAATTCGGAGAACTTCAAGGGTCGTAGGGTATACTGCTCATTCTCGCTAATATTCACTGTGATAGGTTCATCTTCGAGTCGACGGGCGTGCTTCTCCTTGAACATGCTTGTTCGCTGTCGTTTCGGGAGGCCGAACGGAATGAAGAGGTCTTGTCGCCAGCGGGCAAGAGCCTGGTTCAATTCATCGGAGGCTGTGGGGGTGAATGTGGGAATGGCTTTAAAGCATATATTAGCATTGTCGACTCCCAACAATCGAAACAATTGGGATGTATCATACCGGACTGAGAGGCATAGTTGCGAATTTGTGAAAAGGCAGCTACCGAACGGCGCGAAGTGCTCTGCCATTGGAAGGCGCGACCCAGAGCAAGCTGCGCCATAATGAATTGACTAGTCTCCGACGAAGGATACCGTAGTATTTAAAAGCAAACAGCCGCAAGCACTGCCGTATTTTGTCTTGTGTAGAGCAAGTCCTCCTCCGAAAAAGAAGCGCGGGTGGTAGTCCGGGCGGTCGAAGGAGAATCTCAAGTCTTGGCAAGGAATTCTGCCGGCCGCCCAAATCCTAAATCTCAACGCCGACTTTCTTTTGATCCATATCACCATATCAAACAATCATGGCTGCGTTACCGACAATGCGGCCGTTGGGCTGTCTGCGATCCCTGATTAGGCCCCAGGAGTTGATGCAGTCACAGATCACCCGCCGGTTCATCTCAACAGCCTACTCGAAGAGACCCGAGCGTGTCCCTCTCCCTCCAAACCTCCCCGAGCAATTCCTTTCACAATTACCTACTCGTTTGCAACCACAAAACGGTATGTCACCTGGAGCTTTACATCCAATGGTTAGGTAGAAAGCCGTACTAATGACAAGGATCTACAGGCCCCAAGCCGGTCAAGGTCTACCCTGCTCCTCCCTCCGTCCGCAAAGTATGCAAGAACCCCGTCGAGAAAGTCGTGGAGTCTCAAATGGCTGCCCATGATCCTAAGGGTGAACGCAAGGCCCTGTTCGACTACCGCCGCAATCCCCGAAGTGTCAAGCCCGGTGATATTCTGCGGGTGACATTCAAGAATGGCGATCCCTTCAACGGCGTTGCACTGAGCATCAAGCTGCGCGGCATTGACACTTCTGTCTTGCTGCGAAACGAGCTTACTCGTGTTGGTGTTGAGATGTCCGTTAAGGTGTTCAGTCCGAATGTGCAGAGTGTGGAGATTGTGCAGCGCGCCGAGCGCAAGGTCCGTCGCGCCAGATTGTACTACATGCGGTGCGTTGATACCTCGATTCTCTTGGACCCTGCAAATGACCACAATTTACTTACTGATCTTTTCTCTCTAGGTCCCGCAAGCACGACCGCCGCAGCGTGGAGAACCTTGTTGCTTCTTACATGCGCCAGAAGCGGGCTTTCCTGGGTGGCAGCCGTCGCCAGAACTAAGTGTACAACGGCACGGAGTGTTTCTATTAGCATATATCAGCATGTATTTTTATTATCTGTCAATATTCACCATGTTTCCATCAGTCACCTACCCAGCCTCCTTAAAACGGCTCCCGTGGCATGCCGAGTCGTATTTCTTTGAACAACACGAGAGTAGAGTCCTAGAATTTGTATTTCGGATCAAAAAGGTCTTGACCTATCGAAATAATCTCCAATATAACTTACCCAATGCGGTGATTCTGGCTTACAAAGTGCAGCGTCTACTGTCCGCGACTCGGACCACGTGCAGGCTCAAGCCCGAGTTCCGCCTTATTCGCCCCATCCCTTTCACTTCTTACTCAGACACCCGCATTTGCGATCAGCTGAACATATGTTTGGCGGGTCCCTCTATATAACAGTGATGGTCTATTCTTCGGTGTTGGTTACAGCCGTAGCCCTAGCTTTGGCGGCCGGTCCGCAACCGGTTATCGGCACGATTACCTCCAGCCTGCAGTACGTGTTGAAGAACACTCACGGCAGCAAAGAATACGAGTACCCAACTGATATTACTCGAGATATTCTGCCGGTATGTATTTTGGTCCTTGTATCTCAAAACTATCACAGACTTGCTATGAATTCTATATGGCTATTCAATTGACGTATATGAAAATTTGCTAATGCCATCTCCCTAGATTCCCGTCCACTCCCATAAGTAGGTCACTGGCTCTAGGCCTAAATATCGCTCCCAATGTAGGTCCATAACTAACTTATTGGTTTTCAGCGACTATTGGAGAGAAAAGCCTTTTTGGACAGGTACTTTATTTTGAGCCCTTTTGTCTGATCTTCGTTAACCCCTGCCTCAGGCCTTTCAAAGGGATGTGCATCTACAGAAGCAGATGTTTGGCTATATAATGGAACTTTACATGTTTGTTCTAAGCCTTCATCCTTATGGTTCATTATGCTGATTTTGGTTAGGTTGGCCACGATCAATCGGCCTTGACAGAGGACCGAACACTTGAAAGCCTCTATATCAATCCAATCCTGGAGGTCCTGGATCGCCAAAACCCTGAAAGTCCATTCTTGACTGAGCCAACTAAGAAGTCAGTCTCCAACATTCGCTCAACCATTTCCGTTCTACCACTGACAGCAATAAAAACAGTGGTGTTTGGGATACTGTTCCAGACCTGACACTATACTTTTTCATTGACGTGAAGACTTCTGGTCCCGAGACATTCAAGGCTGTGATTCAAGCTCTTGAGCCACTCCGAGCCAAGGGCTACCTCTCCACTTTCAAAGATGGCGTTGTGAAATACGGCCCAGTCACCATCATTGGCACAGGTGAAACTCCACTTGATATGGTGGCTCCCGTCTCCGACCGGGACTACTTTTTCGACGCTCCTCTTGCGAATCTCAATGATCCAGAATTTGCACATATCGATGGAACAATCTCGCCTATTGCATCTACAAACTTTGCGGCTGCAGTGGGCAAGATTACTGTGGATACAGACCCAATTCTTACCGACGAACAGCTAGAGTCTCTCCGAGAGCAAATATCCATAGCCAATTCTCGCGGAATTGGTGCAAGATACTGGAATACTCCTCACTGGCCTACCAGAACTAGAAACCTGGTCTGGCGGACACTGCTGCGTGAGGGTGTCTTTCTTCTCAATGCTGACGACCTTGATGCAGTGGCTGCATACTTTTAATCGACATGGAGGGTACATATGGCATGGTGCACATATCTTGACTTCATAGATGTATCTATGTATATGGGCGGGATAGATGATTTCTTCAAGTTGAAGAATCTTGTTAGAATTTGTCAGAACTTGAGGTAATTACATGTTGGTATATAGTCTGTAGCTCTATAACCATTCAAATGTTTGTTCAAATACAAACAGGCATTTCAGAACTTGTGCATTTCAGTTAATCAATGTTCAATAATACCATATTGATTCTCAATTTGCTTCTTATTCTATTGAATCCTTTTTCTCACCATAATATTTCCATTCGTGTAATATCTTCTACCATCTTATTTGTCCTGTTGCATACCACGTGACTTGCTACGCCAGGCAAAATTGTTCCAAGATCAGAGCTCCACTACATCTCAGTCCAACAGTACTCAACTCCCAATCTCATTGGTCGAAATCGAACAATGGCGCCAGATGGTGATCTGGGCGATCTGTTAGCCAAGGTGCTCCCCACGGGTGCTGCCCTGACAGTCCGTCACATCTCTTCGACTCCATCTCCATGCACCGCGTTGTTCGCCGCTGCCCCCGGCCAAGAAACCGATGCCACCTTTTGCGAGAATCACTTCTTATCCGTCTCAATTGATTCCCCCAAGGATGATGGCGCCGAAATCATTGTCTTTGGAATGGAGGTGCTGGTCTATAACTCCGCCCACTTGACAACCATCTTTGTCTCAAAAGCCGATTCCACCGGGCTCCTGCATCTGCTCAAACTACCCCAGAAGGTCTCGATTCTCCGATTGGTCTCCCACACATTTCTGTCTTACCTGGCTCGTACACATCAACGACCGGGGGTCCGTTTAATTATTTCATTATTTGCTCGTGCACAGAATCAATACCTGTTCCCAGGGAGCATTGAGAACCCCGAGAAACATGTTCTCGATGACCGTGGATTGATTAAATGGTGGTGTCGGGCTATAGACCCCATTTTACGTGACAATGAACCTGAGTCTGTTTCACATGAGACGAAACCTCTTGATCAAACGGTCGAGGCGGCTAAGGCTTCCGCAACTGCACACCTGATTGTCCCTGGATGCGACCGTTTTGAAACTCGGAGTTTTTTTCCCCCTACAGCCAAGTCTGATGCAAAGGACCGTCCACGATGGCTTGCGACTTATCCATTGAAGCAAATGGTTCAGAATCCCTCAGCTCCACCACGATGCTTAGTTCCCCGATTTCCTGATGACCCGAAGACTCGTTTCTTGATTGATTTGGATGATGAGCTTCCTGAAAATACCGAGGGAGCGGAAGCCACCATTCATAATGGCCAATGGCGCAGTGTGAAGTCTTTGGATCAGTTCTGGGAGATGATGTCTTTCCGACAGGAATGCTCTGCTGGTCGGCTCGTGGGGTTCCTTTGGCTTGTTATAAACCCTCCAGGTCTGATGAATTCGACCACAATGGCTAGTCAGACGCGTGGATCTGCTGGGGCAAAGAGCGAATCCAAAGACCAGCAACCACCCAAGACCCCTGTCGACGAGCCAGTCCCCAAGGATACCAAGGATACCAAGGATACCAAGGATACCAAGGATACCAATGAGGCCACCACCGAAAAGTCGCCAGATGATATACTCAACCCTTCTGACCCACCAGCCGCATCTTTTGACTGCCCCACTGCTGAATTCTCAACTGAAGTTCAAGCATTGGCATCATCAACGGACACCAATCCCTTCTTCTGGCCTGAAGCCGGTCGAGGTGATGTCGTTCTCAGCGAGGCAGACTACAAGACTATGATGGATGGAGTACTCGATCACTTCTACGATGAAAAAGAGGTTGTCGCCAGTACTAAGAACTTCGTCGATCAAGTGGCATCCCTAGCTGATCAACTCACCTGGGGCAAGCGGGTAGTCGGGAGCCACTCTCCAGCCGAGGCTTCTACAGATAGCACAGAGACCAAGACTCTTCTGGACAGTAGCCTGATCCGGAAGAGAAAGAAATCTGATGCTGCTGAGAAAACTATTAGAGAATCCAGTCCTGCTGTCACTACGGATCCACCGGCTGCTAGCTCGGCACAGCCGAGTGACAAGGATGCCACGCAAGCGACCCCAGTACCAGCAGCAGCTATCAATGTGCTCAGTGCTGGACTGGTTCGAAAGAAGAAGAAGACATGAATTAAGAATCTATGAATTTCAGGCTGGTTTGCCTTCTACGTTGGCGTTCTAAGATCGACTCTAACATTCAAACTTGAATGTTGTTTCAAAATTTGATATTTATTTATCTCCCAAGCTGCAATATCAACAATATCGAACGTTTGAAGTTGATTAATTTTCATAATCCTAGTAGCTCATCCCCTTGATAATAGACCTGCCAGTATGTCCTAGTACTTGGTAGAGAAATCATAACCAGAATTTACTCGTAGGTCAACTGGTACTAGTATACACCTCCAGGCTGGAGCATGGGGCTGGTCATTGAAGGCTTGGAGGTGGCTGGGAGAATGAACTGGTACAAGTGGCACCAGCCATACCAGAAAAGGAAAAGCTCTGCGAAGAAAAAAAAAAACATGAAACCTTGGAATAAGGGATCCATCTACGTTTCAGCTAATTATACACAAAAATGTGCACTTAAATCCAGGTATACGCGCAAGACGACCCATTCCTGAAGCCGCAGCATCCGTTCCCGAGCCCTGCGGCTGTTAAAGTACTCCCGAGTTAGCTCCACCTTGACCCAACCCACAATCCGCCCTTTCATACCTTCACTGGATCTTTCTGCTTTAGAATGTTATCTTCTGTGCTGTTCTCGAGACTCCCATGTTAGAGCTGATCTCACAGTTTCTCGACAGGTCGCCTATCGGCCATGGCGATCTCCCCATCTCCGTCGCAGTGGGCTGGGTTGCGCTGATCTGGTATTTTGTCGTGTTAGCCGTCTGTGCCTTGGGCTACGTGCAAATGTAGGTGTCATCCCCCAAAGCTCGAGTGGCCTATTGCTTTTGAAAACTTGTCGTTGTCCTTTTACCTCTTTGGAAAGCCGAAAGGTGGCCAGTTTGGAGAGAATTGGAGAAGGCGGGGAGAGAGGAGAAGTAAAAGCAAAGAACAACTAGCGTCGCCGATTACGACTTTTGCTAACTGCATGACCTTTTCAGTTGGCGATACTTTTCACGACAACCAAACCCTTCTACACTCGCTGCGACCCAAGATGCCCCCCATGTCACTGCTATTCGCCCTGTCAAAGGCCTCGAGCCCCATCTTTATGACTGTCTCGCTGCGACCTTCCGTCAAGACTACCCGCATGACAAATTGACTATCTGTCTGTGTGTCTCGACCCGCGATGACCCAGCCTACCCGATTCTCTGCAAAATAGTCGCGGATTTCCCAGATGTCGATGCGCGAGTCCTGGTGGAGGAAGACGATCCACTACTCCAGGAAACCGAATCGAATACCTACCAACTTGGCCCGAATCCTAAGATCCGCAATATGAGTCGTGCATACCGGGAGGCGAAGGGGGATATTGTTTGGATTGTTGACTGCAATGTCTGGATCGGCAAAGGTGTCTGCGCTCGCATGGTCGACAAGCTCTGTGGCACAGGAGCGACGTCAGACAAGAAGTACAAGTTCGTACACCATCTGCCCGTGGTCGTGGATGTTACTGGTGAGAAGAACCACATCGAAGAGCGACAAACACTCCTGGATGCTTCTCGCGATACCGCGATCACGAGTGATGGAATGTCAACTAGCCGTCCAGAAGACAATCTCTCCAGTATGGTTGAGACTGGCGGTGGCCGTATGGAGGAATTGTTCCTTTCCTCGGCGCATGCGAAGTTCTACACTGCTATCAACACTGTCCTCATTGCGCCATGCATTGTCGGAAAGTCGAACATGTTCCGACGCTCACACTTGGACTATCTTACTGGCCCTTCGCCGACGGACTCACATCCACGAAATCCCGGTATCGACTTTTTCTCAGATAACATCTGTGAAGACCACTTGATTGGTGACCTTCTATGGAAAAAGAAAGTACACGAAGAGAAAGAACTCGGCGAAAGCTGGGGTAAACACGCTATGGTTTTTGGAGATCTGGCCATCCAGCCAGTGTCAGACATGCGTGTTCAAGCATACACCGCGCGACGAGTAAGGTGGCTACGCGTGCGCAAATTCACAGTGCTTCTCGCAACCCTCGTCGAGCCCGGTACCGAGTCTTTCTTATGCTCTATATACGGGGCTTTTGGTATCAGCACGGCATTGGCACCGTATCTTGAACAGAAGGGCTTTGAGTTCGCGTATTATCTCAGCACATGGACTTCTTTCTTTGCTATCTTTGCCATTAGCATTGCATTGTGGATTATGGTTGATTGGACCTTGTATATCAGACTGCATTCTGCGAAGACTATAGAATTAGATGCGGATACACCATCTTTCGCAAGGCCAGTTCGTCAAGGTTCCTCCTCGGTCACTCGTCGTCCATTTTTACAGTGGTTCGCTGCATGGCTAGGTCGTGAACTGCTTGCCTTGCCTATCTGGACGCTGGCTGTTTATGGTGGTGTGACTGTCGTCTGGCGAGACAGACGCTTTAAAGTTGGATTTGATGCTAAAGTCAGGGAGATAGATGCTGATGTGACGAGGCCTGGAGACTCGACTTTCAAACCACAAGCCAATGTTGGAAAGGACAACAAGGTCCGTCGTGATTGATACGCTGTATAGATGAAATACGAAAATGAGCTATGAATGCCATGTACATTATATCGGAAAGTCATGACTTTAAGATATTCAAGTGAAACCTCCATTATTTCTTTCAGTAATCGTTATATCAGAATATTCAACTTGAGATGTTCCAGATGGAAATGCCAAAATCATTTTTGATTATCTCGCTAAGGAGCATACATTGCTTTTGTTTGTCAAAACACTTTTCTAGTAATGAACGCTGGTCGGTGTCTCGTTTTTCCATATCTGTTCAGTAATGCATCACCCCGAATTAGTTGTAGTTATCTGCTTCTCTCGCTGTGATCTATTGGCGAATGGATCTATCTCTTGTTGTAGTTCAGGTATCGGGACTATTGGAACGAATCGAGTTAGCAACCTTAGAACTCATATCAATCAGGGGAATGAACTTACGGCCAAGAAGAGGATGATCAAGTTAGAGCCAACAAATGCAATAAGGATGCCCAGATCACGCCATCTGTTATCGAAGTTCATGTCATAGGCGTCATAAAACTGGTCGCCCATTTTGTATAAGCAATATTGGCAATCCTGGGTAGAGTTGTCCAGGATGTATCCATTTCCACCACGTTCGAAAAAGGGAGCCATGTACTCGCCACAGGTCTGATTGCTAGGCGATGTGAAGGAATTGTACTCCGAGCTTGTGCATTGTACCTCACGACCATGAAGTTCAGTAACGACCATTCCACTGATGAGGCGAGTGAATGGATCAAGTTGGTATAACCACGAACGCCAGAACTTGGGCATCTGTGGCTTGGGAATCGTCACGCCACAGAAAAGGGAGAAGATAATGGTGATGGGTGGGTTCAGTTGGGAGGCAATGAAGCTGTTAGGTGTCAGGGCGGAAATGACCTGGCCCAACGTCACGGCAAAGAACTCGGTGATCAAGACAATGAAGAACTGGTATCCTGCGCGATCGGATGCACTTTGGAAGCCAGGGATGTAGTAGAGTGGCAGGAAGAAAGCCACAGCGCAGAGAAGACTATATGGAACTTCGGCGAGCACCATGGATAACGCGAAGACGAACTGGCTGTAAGTCTTGGAAGCGGATTCTCGATAGAAAATCAAACGCGACATGTCGAAGCGTGGCTCAACTTGCTGGAGGATCAGTGCTGGAAGCACCGTCACGTTGAAAATGACGAATACTCGGTACTGCAAGGAAGAGCGGGAGTCATTCAGCTGCAAGAAAGCAAGCCCAACAATCAGAGAAAGAACAACGTGAGTGAACAGTCGGGTGAAGCCATAGTTCCTAGATCGCCAAAATGCCAGGTGGGTGCGACGGCTGACCACCTTGAGTTGATGCCATAAAGGCGAAGCATATTCCTTTTCGACCTTCTTACCAACCTGGGTAGCAGTTTCGGTATTCTCCCGAGCCCGATCAGCCTTGATCTGAATAATATCTTCCTTGACTTGGACCAGTTCTGGAGAGGTACGCCAAATGTCGGCCCAGTCGCGATCACCGATCCGTCGTGTTTGACCCGCACCGATGGCATCCAACATCCACTCAGCTGGGTTGGCATCATCTGGACAGTGTGCGCCATTCTTGTGGAAGTATTCTCGAAGGACTTCGGAGTCGTGGCCGATTTCACCAAAGTAGACACACTCGCCACCTCGTTGCAAAAGCAGGAGTCGATCGAAATGTTCAAATAATGCGGAGTTCGGCTGGTGGATCGTGCAGAGAATTGCTTGGCCAGCTGTGGCGAGCTTCTTCAAGAATCGGATAATGTTGAAGGCGGATTGACTGTCCAGACCGGAGGTGGGCTCATCCAGGAAGAGCAATAGTTCGGGCTTTGCTGCAAGTTCCACACCAATTGTGACTCGCTTTCTTTCCTCAACAGAGAGTCCGGTTTCTGGAGTACCGATAATCGCATCGGCCAAATTCTCTAACTCGAGCAAGCCGATAATTTCCTCAACATATGCATATTTTTCGGATCGAGGAGTCTCGTAAGGCTGACGAAGGTCGGCGGAGAATCGAAGTGCCTCTCTCACTGTTTGCATTGCTTCATGTATATCCAACTGTTCGGCGTAAGAGGTACCTCGCTGGAACCCAGTACCTGGAGGCTTTCCGTCAACCAGGATATCTCCAGTCACCACACCGATGTTCTTTCTTGAGGCCAAGACGTCCAGAAGAGTTGTTTTCCCAGCTCCAGATGCGCCCATCAGAGCTGTCAGTTTGCCAGGCTGGACATAACCGTAAACCGAGTTCAAGAGGCGTCGGGTTCCAGAGGGAACAGGTACTTCGTAACAGACATCCTCCCATGTGAACACGGACTTGGATTCGATTTTCAAGTTTGACTCGGCATCAACAGTCTTGGTACTTTGTCGGTTGGCCTTCTTCTGGGCCAAGGCCTCATTCAATTCCCGGCGTTCCTTGTTCTCTTTCTGGAAATAGGTAACAGTTCTACCACCAGCATTGAACTGCAAAATCTCTCCGAAGTACAGGTTGCTGCAGAGGAAGCCGATGATGAGAGCTGTAAAATTAATTTGTTAGTTATGTGCACACCCCAGAACCAATCGAAACCACATTGCTCATACCTATGATAATACCCAGATTCCTCCAGAGATCGGATTTGTAGTAACTGAAAGTGTCGCCGAGGTAGCTCAGCCCAGGAATAATGTCGGAACCAGACTCGCCACCCGCAAGTGTGCAAGCCTGGTGGGCGATATCATCGTAACCAGCACCATTGGGCACCAAGGAGGTTGAAGTGCATTTCATGGTCAAGCGACTGAACTCATTAATCATCAATGACGAGAATCCGAGACCGAATGGATTAATGTAGTAGATCCATCTAAGCCAGACCTGACCACTAGCCCATTGGATAAGATAACCCGATGTCAACACGAAAAGAGTGATCATCACGGCAGCAAACTTCATCGCATAATCGAAGTCGGGACTGACGCAGCCAATAGTTCTGAAGAAAACGGTCATGCACAGGTATCCCATCAAAAGGAACAGGACGAATGTGAAAAACGCGCCAGCATCCAGAGCTAGACCGCACATGAAATATACGATGATACTAAAGATCAGAATTCGGAAAATTGCGAAGGTTGTATCCACGAAGATCTGCGCCAGAAACAAAGCACTAGGACGGTAGAATGTGAACGAGCGGTGTTTATTGACGATTGAGCGGCCCATCATGGTCGATGCTAGTTCTGCGAATGCTTGGAATCCATTGAACAGCAGACTGATGAAGAGAAGACCACCTCTAGTGAAAGCACCTGCACTTGTCTTGGGAAGCTTAAGCCAAACTGTACCGAGGATAATCGCAATACCAGTTGAAGTAATCCATGATACTGTCAAGGCGAATCGATCTTGGTATTTGATCAAGAATTGCCGCTGAATCAGAGCCCAGATTTGGAGATGGAAAGGAATTGAGTACACAGATGACTTGGGGGTGAGTTTTCGCTTCGCCTCTTGGTTTGCGAGTTCGAAATCGTCGTAGATTCGCTTGTCATGTTGAACCTGCGCACGATAGGCCTGCATCTCCTCATCGAGTGTCTTGCTGTAGACGGATTTCTCGAATGCTTGAACAAGTTCCTCTGGTGTGGATGGTACATTATCTTCGCTTCTTCCATCTTTGAATTCTCTTTCGAAGGGATCAGTACAGCCGGTCAAGTAGTCAGGGGTAGTCTGTCGTGGCTTTTGGCGGAAGCCAAGATCTTCGAAGTACGCGCGTGCTTCATTGGTTGGGCCGAAGAATACTGAGCGACCATTGTCGATGACAAGAACCTTATCGAATTGATTGTAGATCGACTCGGAGGCCTGGTAGAGCGAAACGAAAGTGGTGGTCTTGTAGATGTTGGTCAAAATTCGGAGTGACTTCGCAAAGTCCAAAGCGGTGGACGCATCAAGACCGCGGGTACTGTTATCCCAAGCCAAGACTGTAGCACTGGTGATCATCATCTCCGCGATACTCACTCGCCTGCGCTCACCACCACTTACTCCTCGAATGAACTGGTTACCGATGACTGTGTTGGCTGTATGCTCGATGTTGAACATCTTCAACAACATTCTGGTCACTTTCTCCTTGAACTCTGCCTTTCCCACGCCAAATGGACGCTTGCCTGGTGTTTTGGTATCCAGAGCAAACCCAAGAGTTTGGGAAACTGTCAGCGTTGGGTGGTGAATGTCGTCTTCTTGGTTGTAAACAGCTTCGCCTCGGAATCTCTTCGCAAACTCGTCGGATTCGAATGGTCCATACAAGACTTCTCCATCAACGCCTGTGTATCCAGCACGCTGGTTGGCGATGACCTTGAGAAATGTTGTGCATCCTGAGCCAGGTCGTCCCAGAACCAAGACCATTTCTCCTGGTCGAGTCAATCCACGAAACCCTTCCAAGATGTTGAATTCTTTGCCCTTTCCTCCCCAGCCGAAGATGTTCATGATTGTCTGGGGAACGTTGAAGAAGTCAATGATAGCATCGGGGAACGTTTTGATGAAGGTTTTGACACCTCCCTTTCCTCGAACTGACAGGTTGTCCCAGATAACACCTAGTTGATCATGTTAGATATAGTTATCACCACTGGAGGTCTTGTTTGGGGGTAACTCACCAACGTGCTTGTCTTTGATACCGGCTTCTTCTTCCGCAGCACGGTTACCACGAAGGGTAGTTTCCAAATCCCATGTCTCGTCAGAGTCAGAGCTTCCAGCTTTCTCTACATCTTCAAAGGTGGCTGTCTTAGAGACCCGCGACGCTTGCTTGGATACTTGACGGGCTTGGTGGGAAATATGCGAAAATTGTCTATTCAAGTCTGAAAAGTCTTGCTCGGCCTGCTCCACATCGACGCCGTTCTGTACAGATGTCACGCCCTGCGGGTTCGCGATGCGGATTTCCTCCCGAAGCTCTTCATATCTGAGAGAGCTGACATCAGAGTGATTGCTCCCGTCTGGTGTCACAAACTTCTCATCCGAAGTGTCGATATCCAGTGATTTCTCCATTTTTATTCAAGTTTGCGGAAGGTACCTATGAACTGATTGAATTCTGGTAACAATGAGGAACTGAATAAAGCCGAAGCCTGGTCTACTGCCCCCGAGTAGGAATCTTGTTTGATATCCTTCGAATTCCTAAACCAGGAGCAGTAAATTTGGGAAAAGTGACAAGCACAAACTAGTTGCTATGAGAGAAGAAGAAGAAGAAGAAAGGAATGAAAGGAACACGCCCAAAACAACCAAGGAAAAAAAGAAAATTAGCGTGCAAGCCAAGCTCTCGAGCTTAGAAATCTCCACGGACTAACACTCCTAAATCCGTAAAGGATTGCAGCTGGATTGTCCACTCGGCTCCACATATCCCGGCTCCAGTGTTTCTCGAGCGGCAAATTTACTGATAGCGTGCAGACGCTATAACTACACGTGGTCAAGGATGAGCGGTGATACTGCACTGTGATATGCACTTCGTACTCTGCAGAGCAAATTTTCTCCTTCTCCATCTGGCAGAACGAAGAATTTTCACGCATGACTCATTGTGACGGTTCGTCTGTGCCATCAGAAGCGAGGCCCTGGCTAGGCCCCGGTTAAACCCCGGTATTGTGGTGCCCACTGGCGGCATGTTCCGTTGGTGAATGCCCGTGTCGGATTTGCGAGGCACGGGGACCCAATTGGGTATAGAGCATGTTCAGGTGATGATACTCGATACAATGATTTGTGACTTGCCACAAAACGCAAAGTTCAGAGTTGTTTGAGACGCGTAATACATGAAGTCCTCAGGGTTTCCCCTTGGACCTCGGTGGGGCGTGGTGAGTGATGTGGGGTAAAAAAGACTGCTTATCGGGGCTTTTCCCCCACTAGTAATTACGGTGCCTGAAACGCCTTGTAACTGGTTCTTTTCATCCATGGATACATGGATATCCTTGTTCTGACTTGATGTGTTCCATTTCATCTCGAGTCTGTTTACTTCATTGTATATGTACGTCGGGTATACTTCGCAGTGGCTGCAGAGAATATGCACATCTGAGTCGGAACAGCTGGCAGGGTCTCACTGGTTAACTTTGCCCAAAATGCTCCGTGGGGAAAGTTGCTTATTTGCCGTTTATCCTGTTTATGAGTATTGTGGTAGTTTTCGAGCCTTAGGTGTAATTCTTGGGTTTTATATTAAGTGAAATTTCGATATCCGAAGGGATTCAGTATGGTCTCATACAATGATAGAGACCACCTGGGCAGGAAACAACAACTTGAAATAATCACTTTCACGGATAAAGAATGGATTTTGACCAAGCTTTTCCACCCGCCAAGTAGAGTTTCCACATGGAATTGGCGGATTGTTCTCTTCAGGCTTCAAGTTGACCATGTGAAATTGGATCAAGGAACGAGTAAGCTCCAACCCAGAACAAAGGACAAGAAGCGACCTCCAAAGCGGAATCACATCCCGATCAATTGAAACTTGAAATACGAGGCATTCAAGATTGATAGACTCGTTGCATCCGTAAATCCCCACCCTCATTTGTTGCAAACTTGAATTGCGTCAGTTGCCTTCGAGGATTGCTTTGCCATAATGAGCTCTCGTATTCCAGTTTGCAGATCTAACAAGCATGGACTGCAATTTGAGTAGGGAACCGAGTCGCCGAGTCGCCGAGTCACTCCCATGAGACAAATTTTGCGCATTGCATTTGCGCACGAACATTTGAATCCACTGCATCAGCGCTTGTCAACAAATATGTCAGGCAGGCGCATAATCATGCTTGTGACTCATCATATTCCTCGAATCCAATGCAGAGAATCTGGGAAGTCGTTGTAAATTCCCGAAGTCGAGAAACCCCCCAGAGGTTAGGAAGTGATGGACCAGTGAGTTTGTAGAGGGGCATATGCACGTTGGAGGAGTCGATCTTTACTTGATTAGTCCCATGTGGGAAAAGCGCTGTGATGAAGCTGCAGGAAATTCCCCACCTCGATCAAGCCTCACAAGCCATTGTGACAAGGGTATTCATTTGGTGGAACGGTCGGGGATGAAGGTAATGAGATTATATTTCACCGAAGAAACGATATCGAGTTCTCGAGCCTGAGTCTTCAGAAGGATAAAGAGATCAGTATGTCAGTTTCAAGAATGAGTGCTGATGCATAGCCGAGGTATGCAATGCAAGTACTTACAAGCAGCGCAGCCGGTCGCAGATGGCACAACGGTTCTCCGAGTCCACACCGCCAAATTGAAAGCAACAAGGATGAGATCAAAGCAGGTCCCTTGTTACACAGTCGCTTGGACTTCGGAGAGACTAGGCAATGAGGACACTGATTGCAGCGGAATCTGTGCTTCAGGATGAACCATTGCATGGCTAAGCCACTGGCCATGTGGGCTTTGCGCTACCTTCACGAGGCCGGTAGGAAAAAGCAAATATGTGAGAGAACTCCACATATACGGACATTGCGTCAGTCTATGCACGACACTGCCAAGCTCGTTTCAAAAACTCGTGGACTTTATTACTCTTAAAGGATGATGGTACTTGTGAGGTCAAGGCCAAGGATGCCCGGTCTCTCTTCAGGGCATTATGTGCTACTCCAGGTTATCATTCTATGAGGCAGAGGCCACAATCCAAGCCTACTACTACAAGCGAGGTGAACAGCGACTTTTCTTTCTGGGACAGGGATCGTGGCAATCATTCATTCCAAGGTTGTGAAGGCAGTTATGCTGTCACTATCTACAGTGAGAATGTCTTTCGATATCATGATGGCTCGGGACTTGAGTCATCTACATGAAGACTAATTTGAACTCGGGGCTTGTTCACTATCTCTAGCATAGTATTCAGGCTGACCATGAAAAATCTTTTGAATGATATCCATGGATACTACATACCTAAGTACCGACAATAGGTTCAGAGTGAACCTGCTCGCTACAATGATTTAACTTAGACAATCATGATATAGGTACACTGAAAGCCATAATGCTTTTTTGTTGCTACCTACTAGGCAGCCTGGGGTTGTCTTATCTGTTAAGGTATTATGATAATGCCCAGGCCCAGGTGAAGAGGCTGCCAACTCGATGCATATCACCTAGGCAGGTATCGTCCATATCAGCCATCTCTCACTTGTGTTCTGGATCTTTCACACTATAGCTATAGTGGTCAATCTACCTTTTTAGCGTCCCTTATAGGTCCTTGCATATATAGAGTAAGTAAATCTCAAATATTATCGAGCCATTTGCCCAAGGATACATCCGACAGTGCAGCGTAGTATGTAGAAATGGGTGCTTTCCCACATGTGCACCTGTGCACCTGCCCAAATGTGGTGTTTATTCAACAGAGCTTCCTATCCAAGCAACTACCTTTCCAACTTCCCTTGAAAATCATTGAGCTGGCTGCATAGTGCTGCGAGAAGTATTGTGCTGGGACTTTTCATGATCTTACTTGACAGTCGGAACCTTCCCACAACCTCACTTCTTTGAGCACAGGTGATTGCCATTTCTGATACTGCCTCCTCAGTCCTCCCAGTATTGGTACATCCTACCTACGCTTGGAGCAATGGCTTTACTTTCACCTTCCCCGATCGAACTCAATGAATCCTTCGAACACTCCACACCCACCCACACTTACACCATACGCTGGACATCTATCGGTGACCCATCCGCACCTCCCTTGGTGTTCATCCATGGCACACCCTGGTCCTCCCGTGTTTGGTACACTCACGCGCAAGCTCTATCATCCCACTTCCATGTCTACCTCTTCGACAACCCCGGCTTCGGTACGAGCCCACTGGGTCAGCCATTTCCCGGACAACAAATCAGCA
This sequence comes from Penicillium herquei, assembly GCA_039634405.1. Taxonomy (NCBI): domain Eukaryota; kingdom Fungi; phylum Ascomycota; class Eurotiomycetes; order Eurotiales; family Aspergillaceae; genus Penicillium; species Penicillium herquei. The sequence continues at coordinate 7,682,151 of CP098388.1, forward strand.
AAGAAACAGAACTTGATGCAGACTTCTCGCGAGAGTCCGAAGTCTTAGCCGCACTCTACAAGCACTGGAAGGCTAGCTGGGGACCCAAAGACGCACATGTAGTTGCTCACGGTTCTGGTGGACTCATGAGTCTACAAGCGTTCCTACTGTATGATTGCCAGTTTGTGAGCCTCTATCTGATTAATGTCGCTGCACTTGGAGCCTATCAGCATCCCTATTTTGAGCGGTTTAAGGATGCAGAAGCTTTCTTTCAGTCCCTTAGCTTGGAGGATTTTGATACGATCGTTGCATCTTTCATTCGAGATTCCGCATCTTCGAAACTAAGTGGAGAGCTTATGGATGCTTTGAAGGCCCCATGGGTCTCCACTGAGCAAGGGAAGAAGGCGTTCATCCGACAGATGATTCGTGCGAGTCAGCACGACACACCGGCAGATCAGCTGGAAAATATGTATCCCGAGGTTGGTCTCAAGATCCCTGTTCAAGTCGCTTGGGGAAATGAGGATCACTGGAATCATGTTGCGACTGCTTCAAAGCTTAGGGAGAAACTGAATGCGAAGGGTGTTTTCGTGATCGAGGGAGCAGGCCATCTAGTCATGCTTGATAACGTGACAGAGCTTGGACTAGACCTTGGTCAATGGTTGGATCGACAAGAAATACGAATGCATGAGCTGAAGACTAGACTTGAGGTGAGAAAATTCATGGAAGAACAGATGCCCATAAAAGAGGTTGCTAATATTGGAATACAGTATGTCTTACATGATTCGTAAAGGCCCCAATGATTGGGGCCTCTATGGGTTATTCCTTATCCGAATTACGATTCCAACTAGAGGTTTTTACAAGTAGTGCAATGCTTATTCTTTTGTCTTTTCATCCCAGATCTTCCGGCGAAGCAAGCGATGGCGGTTCAGCTATTGATACAAAGGCATGATCAGACAAGGATATCGTTCACGAATAAACAGGCTTTTATTATCATCCTGAAAATTTGCCCTTCTCGTTAAATTCTCAATCATGCAGGGGATTCTGAGCTGTGTCACCTTCTAATATCGAGTCAGGCACGATATGTCCGGATGGAAAACAATATCACACATAACTTGAACATGCAGCTCAGCACACGAGAAGATCTTGCTTTCACAAGCAGAGACTGAAACTGAGAAATATGATTGGCCTCCGTGATAATCAGTTGGGATTTTGTCTATCTCTCTGCTAATCAAGTAATCGGCCTCATATCTAGTTGGATCCGCAATCTGTGTAGATCGATCTCTATCCGCGGTCAGCGTCAGCCTCATCTCACGATTGTACCGATCTTCTCTACACGTCACGGAATTGCGGGAATTACTCACTTATTATATTCTTAGCACAGACCCTGTAGGGAAGTGACATCAATGTACATGTGTCACGAGCGCGCTTTGCCAGCCCAGCTCACAATGCAAACTTGCTTCATTTGCACCGGAAAATGGTCAGCTCGGCTTGTCCGGCTTAATATCCACCGTTTACTCGCGCCTCGAGCTATTTTGTTGTGAAGTAGGCAGAAAGAGTCCACAGAAAAACTTGAATGCTCACTTCCCTCTCTATGTCCGACTCCGCAAGACCATCCCCACTGGCAGCTATCGGGTGCGATATCTCGTCTCTATGCACCTGCTTCACCTCTTGCAGATGTCATCTGCTCTCGGACAACGGTCTCATCCTGTGTTACTACACTGCCTTATTGATTCGTCAACATGCAGCATCTTCCGCACACAAACCCGTAAGCTCCAGAGCTACAGTCAAGTCCTTGCCCTTTCCCGGAGATAGAACTGGAGTCTTATACCAGTGCACAGCCCAGAAAACGCACACGGACGTACAGTCAGAATCCAGTCTTTCATTGCAAGAAAAGGAACGACTTGAGGCTTCTGCGTCTAATCAGACCTTAACCGTGAATCTATTCGGATTCACGCCAAACTCAAGCCCTAGTTCCGCTGTACGAATCAAGTCTCACCAACGCCGCTGCATCCGATTCACCCAAAGAGTAGACCTATACGAGATACGAGTTCATATATGATGCATCTTAAAAATCTACCTACTTCACCAATATTACTTGGTCGAATCTTCGCAGCAATTGTGGATCTGTTTCCTTTTCCTTTTCCAAACTCTACGCCCGTTCCAATCCTGGTCCAAAAAGCAATCGCTGGCACGTCTTCAAAAAGGATACCACCAGATCAGACTTATTTCAATCTCGCACCGGAGGAGCTAATCGATCTTGCGATTCAACGCCATCTCGCTCGCATAAATAGACGGGGACTCGTGGGCGGTGATGAGTCTTTCTTCGTTGTGGATCTGGGACAGGTTACTAAACAACATCGACGATGGATGCAGGGGTTACCTGGTGTACAACCTTATTATGGTATGTTTAACCTGATATATTCCTACGCAAAACAAACTGGGATGCCTGAATATACCCCCATATAAGTTAATATTCACATGTTTCACTGGCACATAGCTATAAAATGCAACTCAGACCCAACCCTCATAAAAACCCTCGCAGAACATGGCACAGGATTTGATTGTGCCTCCATCGAAGAAATGCGCACAGTCCTAAATCTAGGAATCGATCCATCTCGAATCCTCTTCGCGAACCCATGCAAATCTGCCGCATCACTCGTTTTCGCTCGGCAAACTGGTATCTTCAGAACCACGTTTGATAATATTGATGAACTGGACACAATCAAGATGCATATGCCAGAAGCACAGCTTTTATTGCGTATCTACGCCAATGATGATAGTGCGTTGATTTGTTTTGGGGAGAAGTTTGGGGCTCCGCTTGATACAACCCGGGATCTTTTAGTTCGAGCGAGGGAATTGGGACTTGAGATTGTGGGTGTGAGTTTTCATGTTGGTAGGATTTTCTTTTCTTTCAGTTTCACTTTCTCTATGAGCATATACCACTTTGGTGACAATACTGACTCATACAGGGACTGGTGCCAAAAATGCTACTGCATTCAGTAATGCAATCCATCACGCCAGCCACGTCTTCAATCAAGCTATATCCCTCGGATTCACGCCCCGCATCCTTGATATCGGTGGCGGATTTGAAGATAGTAGTTTCGAGTGCATATCCTCACACATCCTCTCATCAATTCGCTCTGCCTTCAAGTTCCCAGAAGGTGTAACCACCATCGCAGAACCAGGTCGCTTCTACGCGCGTAGTGCGTATACGCTTGTATCTAGAGTTATTGCACGACGAAGACAGATGGGAGCCGCTTTGGAAAGGGGGTTGCCGGATATGCTTTATCAGAATGATGGGGTTTATGGTAGTTTCATGAATGTTATCATGGAAAAGGAGGTCATGGTTCCTGTTCTAGTTGGAAATGGGAATAAGAAGAACATGATTGGGATAAGAGATGATACGTGCGATGGAGAGAAAGCATATCGGTATTCGGTTTGGGGTCCAACGTGTGATGGAATTGATTGTGTGACCAAGGAGGCGACTTTTGGAGTTGAGGTTAAGATTGGGGATTGGTTGAAGTATTCGAATATGGGTGGTATGTCTTCTTGCAGAGCTCGATTCTCTTTTTACGATGCTGACTGCTTTTAGCATACACTAGTACTACGGCAACTAAGTTCAATGGGTTCTCTTCGACTTTAGAAAGGGTCTATGTGAATAGTGAGACTGCAGCCGGGTATTAACGCATTGGATTAAGATAGCGGAGTTGAGCTTTTGAGACTACCGATCTTCACAGCTTGAAATATAAGACCAAAACAGTCGAAATTCATATCAAAAAGAATCAAGGAGACCAGAAAACAAATCCAGAACAGACTCGACCTGCTTGTCCTGGATTCTCCGCTCATATTTGGGATCTATCACAAAGAAATAGTATACTCAAAAACCGAAAGAAAGACTGTTTTCAGGAAAGCTCGAAGCACCTCCTGGATAGATCCAATTCAGAAAAAGGAACAACTAATGGATATCAATCATCAAGTACCGTTATAGAACCAAGAAAATAAGACCCGACATCAGAAGGAAATAGAAAATGGGCATAAAGAAAGACAAATCATTCACTCCAGATAGGCTTCACATGTATCAGACCTTCTCGGTTCCTGCCATCTGCACATCCTCCTGGGGAGCAGACGCAGGCTCCGTCACGATGGGCTGCTTGATATCCATGGGATATGGCTGAGCATCCATAGGAGCAGGTGGGCTCTGTTTCTCCGCATCCGGTGCGGATTTATTGTCAGGACGCTTACGTCCAAGACGTTCGCACCAGTGCTCTGCGCTGACAAGGGTATCGTTTACTACACCACTGACCTGGCCGAGGATATCCAGACCTTCGTGAGCCAGTACCAGGATGCGGTGAGCGCCAACTGTGGCATCTGTGGATGCTTCCACAGAACCAGGAGGAGGCTGTGATGTGCTCGCCATCTGGAATCGGTGGGGCAGGGATGTCAAATGGCGTCGAACTAAGTGGCGGGCGTTCTCCGGTAACGCACCACCAGCATACTTCGATACTACATCGACGACTTGCTTCAGTGTTGAGAGGACATCTGCTTTTACTGCTTGTATACGCTGTGTGAGCAGTGATGCACTCTCGCCACCCTCGTCCTGTTGCGACTGGCTCTTCTTGTGATTATCCCACTCCGTCAACGCATTCTGAAGCGCTACAATCGCCCTCCCGAGTCGACCGTTTGCCCAGCGCAGCCAGGTTAAGCAGTATGTTAGACTGCGCAGTGACTCTTCACTCATAGCTACACCTAGACCGGAGGTGGAGATAACAAGCCGACTTTGCCATGTTGGTGGTGTCTGTCGTCCTGGTTTCTCCTCATACCGAGGTGATCGCATGTCGTCATATGGAGGAAGGGTCTCGGTCATCGAGAGATCAGAAGAACTCCGTGTGCGTGGTTGACTTTCACTTTGGGGTTGGGTCTCGACTTCCTCTGGACCCCTCTCCACATCCATATCTTGTGCCGTCTCGGCGTTTACTTTGCGGCGCTTACTGGAATGTGTTGCGTCCCGCGCAGAATCACGTCGTTGCAGCGCCCAGCGCAGACCACTCTCCACTCCAGTTTTGCGACCCACTGTCCCAACTGTATTCGCGACTGGGGACCCGATATTGCGCTCAATGAATTCAGCTCCGGACTTGAATCGCGCGGAGTATGACTTTGAGGTGGTGTATGCGGAGACGGATCCGTTAATGGCGGAGGAGATGAGTGGATGCGATGAAGTGAGGAGGGAGAGAAGAGGTTCAGGCTGTGGAGGGTCTGAAGATGTTGGAATGTTCTGCCGTGATGCTCGAGGTGACTGTCCGAAATCTGTAAGATATTAGAATTAGCCGGGCCTTGATCAGTTTCTTCCTGTATCCCTTCGTTCTTTTTTGCCCTGATACCTCGCACACCAGTTCACACCGAGTTGTGGTCGTAAGATAATGCTTCCTAGCATATCTACCTCGCGACAATCCTCGCTGATTTCCAGTTGTTGAGGTTCATAAAAAAGTTGCATCGCGGTCTGACAGGTTCGGACTTGAGCACGTACCGGAGCGAAGGCCCTCAAGCGCTTGAGCGGCCTCTAGGTCATCCATGGAGATCACACTAGCAGCTCGACGAGCACGATCATCTAAAGAATCCATGGCGTCTTTGGAGATCATGAAGTGGAGAGAGATATCAGTGGCAAGAGATTCACGTGAAGTGTCACGGACCAGGGATCACATGTCAACCCCAACGGAATCAACCGAGTTCGACTTCTTCTCTCTACACGATGTACACTGTGTACTCGATGTACTCGATGTACTTGATCTACAATTATCATGATATTCACAGAGACAGCCGATCATATCATTCCCATCTGCTGATCCGTTCTATTTCTGCCTGTGTTTCGATTACCGAGAGACATGTACCCCTCTCTACCAGTTGGCAGTTGTACCCAATGTACTACCATGTACCTTGTACAAGTACCTATCTCGGAACCCCCACGGCAATCAACATGATAAACGAACTCATATAAGCCGAAAGACCACAGTAAACCATATCTTGGAATAGAACCTAGTTTCATATTCTATATATAATTCGGAACACTATGTCGGATATCACATGTCTATCCCCCTAAGTTCCAACCGCCATGGAGTTTCAGACGGAGTAGTATCTGCCGTAATACATCTCCGATATCTCCTTCAACACTTTTTTCAGAGTACACATGTGCATGGTACTAGTACAGCCAAGTACCCTCCAGGCTGAGCCTAAACGGCTAATGACACTTCCACCGGCAACTCAACGGGGTCGTGCGCGTCCCGCTACTAGTGAACGCATTTTATACCGACCTGCATGTGATGTGGGGACCCAACTCTTTTTGGAATCAAATTGCGAGGCTGTGGCACGACCCGGTGATAGATCAGCTGTGATTTGAAGTATTGATTCTTTCCCACTTGGCGCTAAGAAAGATTTCTCGTAAACTCCATCTCTCGAAGAAATAGCCAGAAATGTCTCAGGATACTCACCCGCCGTCTGTACCTAGGTGATCTCCTCTGAACTGGGCTCTCGAACAGTGCTCGAAAGTGCTTTGGACGGATCGAACTTGTATCTCTGATGGTCTTTCTCATATCAATTCGTGACGCGTGAGGGAAGAAGCATACCGTCTCGACTGTATCAACCCACAGGGCCAGAGAAAGAAACCGTGGATGTTTTGGGGGAGAACTTGGTCCTTTTCTTCTGGCCGGAGGGTCTTGAGAACATGAAAAGGGCAAAAATATCGCCAGCACACCGTTCCATTGATTGGCGAAAGGAGCGAGTCTCACCCAGACTGTGTTGTTATGCAAGACAACGCGCCTTCTCATACTGCCAAAGATACCCAGGCAGATTCCGCAACTCGAGGAATTCAACTTTTGGATTACCCTATGAGATCCCCAGATCTCAATCCGATTGAGAACGTGTGGAAACGCATGAAGGAGTATATCCAGGAGAATGTTTGGAATATACCCAGCGGAAAAAATGAAAGTATTCAGGCACCGAGCCATTGGCCTCGGAGCAAAAACCAGCAGTTCTCCCTGCCGCTGGAGATATCGAGCCATTGGCCTCCCAGAAAACACCAGCAGTTCTCCTTTTCTCTGGAGATACTGAACCTACGAGCTCTCAAGAAAGCCCGTCAGTCATCCCTCCGCCCAGAGATATCGAGCCATTGGCCTCCAGGCAAACACCAACACTTCACGGCATAGGCTTGAGCTTTCCAGGAGCGGATTGAGGAAGCGTGGTTTGCTGTTGGACGCGATGAGTTGATTCGACTAGTTCGGTTGATGCCAGCGCATTCAGGCTGTCATTGATGCGCAGGGCGGACCTACAAAGTGGTGGATAGCCTTTTGTCTGATTTAGGGGTTGGTTTTGGCTGATTTTGCCTGCTGGTTTTAACGTGTTCCAATATCATGTGATTGCTCTTCTTATTTTTATCCTATCTCTTCTCTTTTTGATCACTGAATCAAAAATTCCACTAAACTTTGCTTATTTCCATGTATAAGCTAGTCAATTTAATTACATCTGGGCATGCACGAAAGTGGAGTGGACGGAAGGTATGGTACTCCTTAGATTAGGATATGGTCAGCCGGTGTCGAAATTTAGAAAATGTTGAGGTTCAAATGTTATGTGTAAATTATTGGATATTTGTATCCAGATTATGGACTTGTGCATATGCAAATGTACATGTTACAAGTACTCTGCAAGGGGAAATAACTATCCAACACTAACCATTTCAAGAAAACGGTCAGGGAGTCAGATGCGAGAGTATGCAGTCCTCCTCCGTCGCAGATGAAAAACACGAAATTAAGGTGCCGGAATGCATGAGGATAACATCGAGGAGATGCATCCTCACTGAATGGAGAGTCCATCCTCCAATCCATCAAAATAGCCCACATCCTCACTCAACAGCAGTGCTTCAATCACGTCCTCGCCCTCGTATTTGAAGTCATCATCAGTGAACTCGTCGCTTTCAGCTATGTTAGCCGCGACGTCAGCGGCCGTCAACTGGGAAACCAATTTACGGTTCACCTTGAAGCAAGATAAGGCGTGATTGGTGATGCTGCGCGAGGGCATGGTCTCCGCCTTCAGATCACATAACTCATCACCGAATGCTAACCAGGCAAAATTGGAACTGGACCATCGCTGGTATGCAAAAGATGCCAAGAAGCGACGCCACTCCTTGGGGCTATTTTGCCAAGTGTGTACGAGTGGATGTGTCGAGGAGGTAGGCGGTTGAAGAGATCCAGCCTTGTCAGCAAGTTGCTGCGCTCGATGAGTGAAGGATTCCTCTTCGGTGTGTGACTCGCTCCATTCCTTCTTTAGCTTCTGTATTGCGCATGCAATATCCTCTAGAATGGGCGCCAGCTCGTTGCCAGTGGTGCGTTCTGCGTCCGCGCGTTTTCGTACCTCTCTCCAAGGACGAGCGAGGTCGTCGTCAACAGCGTCCCAAGCTTCATTTTCAGGAAACTTCCTCTGGATCTCAGTAAGGATACTCTTGCTATGCTTTTCAGCAACTATGAACTTTACGTAGTCCACAATATTCGATCTCTTCGGCTTGACGTTTTTGCTGGATGTCTCCCTGTAAGCGGGCCAGGCGCGAGATCGTGGGCTGACCTTCTTGCGATACTCTTGCCACGCGTCTTCAGATAAATGAACGCCTCCTTTACGTCCATCTACTAGATGGCTGAGCAGACATGCAAGCTCTTTGGCTTCGGGACAATCGATCGATTCGTCATATGCGATCTTTTCATGCTCCCTGGTGCATCGTCCGAGACTGGACATGGTTAAATTGAATTCGAATGCACTCTGCAAGAATGCGTCCGTTGATTCAATGTTCGCCATGGGAACTGAATGCTTCGTAAGGCCAAAGTGCTCAGGGGGGAATTCTGTCTCAGGAAGATCGGAGTTGCGGAAACTGTCCACAATCATGGGATCCCAGCAGATCCAAGGTGTGTCACCATCGTAGTCTCCGCCCGACAACATGTGGGCAAGTGGCATATCGCCCTTCGTCGAAAAGACAATCACGTCTTTGAAATGGCGCAGCTCGGATTTGTAGACCGCTCTCCGCCTCTGAATGTCAGATGGGACGTGTGCTGGTAGACGTCCGACCAGGACATCTGTCTCCATCAGCTCGGAATCTTGAAAGTTTCCGTCAGGATCTTGCCAATTGCCTGAAAAGGCAAAATGAACTTCATCTTCTTCGAGGACTCCATATGGATCGGCAATACAGTAGGCATATGTTGATAGAGGCACTTGGATGTGCAACTCCTCGACCTGACGCTCAATAGTCCATTTAAATAGCTTCTGTAGCCTGTTCCGTAGAGGATAGAAGCTTTGAGGCGTGAAGCCTGCCTGACAGAGACGGTTCACAAATTCTCCATCATTAAGCACCCAACTTCCAAGCTGACGTGATTTATTTGTCGCTTCGCCGGATGGCTTCAGCTTTTGTATCAGACCAAGACACAGAATATTGTTATCAGAGGCCAGAACATTTTCAAGGTCCTCAGCCAGTTTATCAAGGCCTCTTTTCGCAAGCTCAGCTATGTAACGCTTTACGTTGCCACCGTGATCGAGAATTACTAGGAGTTGAATGTTCAACTCCACAGGATGAAGAGGTTTCGACCAACTCACAACCTCAAAAGTCAACTTCTCATCATCAATAATACCACTCCACTCTTGAGGATGAGGGAAGATCTTTAGCTGTGAGTCAGAGATCTCAAGCCAAAGGTCATCCCCATCATTCTCAGAGAAGCTCTGGTACTTCGACGTGGACCTATCAACCATCCACAGACCCTTAGCTCCTGCGATTCGACCCTGGAAGGCGCTCGGTATGAATTTGCTTCCATTCCCAGTGATTCCCAGGGTCTGGCAAATTTTCCGTGCAAGAGCTCTTGACATGAGCGCACAACCATCGTTCATTACACGTACCCATCTAGGGTCATCTTTCTTGTGGAGAACTTGAGTAGGTTTCAACGTGATGGAAGCAAATGTCTTTGATAGACCAAGAGATAACCGCTGAAACAGCTTACAATTGCTTTGGTTGGCATTGTGGCTCTTGGGCATGTGCCACTCCAGTAGGTCATGCAATGCCATCGCGGTGTGCTTATCACTTTGCTGACGGGGTGGGGCAACAAGGGAAGCAAATGGATCCTTTGGACAGAAGTCTATTCCATCAACAGCGAAGAACTCAATTCGAAACCGAGGGACTTTCTTAGTCTTGCTCTTGTTCTTGACTTCTTCGACGAAGAAAGGTCTCCACGTTCGTCCAAAACATTGATGTTCATTGACAATGAGCCACGCAGATATACATTCACGGAGGAGAGATGGTTGGGATGGTGATCCAATTTCAGATGGGGGACGAGACAGGGTAGGCATGGTCAATGTCAGAAACCGATCTGATCCAAAGCGCCGATGAAAGCGACATGTTTTCTCTGCCTTGGGAGGATTTAACTTCAGGTCAAAGAGTCCCTCGTCGAATGAAATCCAGTCCAGCTCGCCGGTGAAGACCACAACCTCAGAGTGTCTGTCCGTTTTGAAATCGCCGTGAGCGGCATCCCATGCTCTGCGGGAGGGTTTCTCTGGGATAGGTTTCCCTTGCCGTTTGCTGTGCTTTTCAACCCAACTCCAGAATTGAGTGTAGTCATTGAAATTGGAAGGGGTCTGTGACGCGCAAAACATTTCCTCAAGTCTTACATTCCATGCCCGTCCTATTCGCTCCATTTCATACCGATGGAGGAGAGGGATGGTATTAGGGAATGGATGACTCCAGGAGAAGGGGCCTCTTTGCAGTAACTTTTGCGTAATTCTGTCACAGAAATCCCGACGAATGAATTCCGTGTCGAAAGCATGCGCAGCGTCATTGTAAATTAACTCGAAAATTGAGTCTGCATATGTGGACTGTGTATCTGTGATATCGGTATCGAAAGACCGCTCTCCATGTCCACCATTGGCCGAGAAGACAGAGTCAATAGACGTAGCAAGGCTCGTAGCAAAGCTTGTATCGACCCGATTTTGGTTATCTGGCTTTGGTCGCTCCTGCGTGAGTTTTTCCAAAAAGCTCATGGGCTTAATCGGGTCGGTATCCCGCTGACCATAGGAGTCCAAGTCGGCAGAGTCCACGTCGGCAGGACGGAAAGATTGGCTCAGTCGGTCTATGTCTAGTAATGGCGGTGGCATAGCTTGAGGTACATGGCCATTCGTCTTTGTAGGCGAATTTGGCGCCGTGTGAAACTCATCATCTTCATCCTCATCCTCAGAGAGTCGCCGCCTCTTTGGTGAAGCGATCCTTCTCTTCTCCGCCGGCGGGGTCGTATCAGGATTTCGTGTTGGGCTATAGTTATTCTCTAAAAGGTAGAGTTCTTCACGAACACGCTCTCCCAAGTATTCCAGTCGTCCATTCTTGTCTTTTTCACTTAAGAGTGGTTCTTCGCTGCGTTGTCGTTGTCGTGTTTGATGTCGAAGTGACCCGCGGGCCGGTCCGTTCTTGCGCCTTGGAACCGCAAATGTCTCTGCCGCGACCCATTCACTAAAGTCCTCGACCGCCCTGTCAACGCTGTCCTTGTTACGGAAAAACAAGTATCGAAGGTCTCGCAGACTGCGCCATGACGGTCCGGTCCTGCTGTCGTCATCTTTCCAGGCTTGGGGTGACCAGTCGATCTTCTTCTCTGGGAGTTCGAGGCCGTAATTGGTGTTGAGGGAGCTGATCAGAGCGGCGAACTCATCGAGTTTGTTCCTTTGGGGTGTAACCGCCATGATGAGTTGTTCATGCAGGCTCCGACTCCGGAATGCTAGTTAAATGTGAGGTTAGATATGATTCTTCTGTCAGTCCCGATCCCTTCTCCCAACTTTTGAGACCAGTTGGTCTGATCTCCGCATTCTGGAATTTCGGTTGCCGTGTTCCAAAAAGACCTACAGATAACAAATTGGATTCAATTGGACCAGCAACTGAAGGCTCAAAACGAACAGTCTCCTTCTGTATGAAGATAATGCAATACCGGGTTAGTTGAGAACCGTCTACACCAACATTCATGGGAGAATGGTGTTGCGGGGGAAAAGGTAAACAACCTGGGCAACAGTCAACCTGTACAAAAGTGACAGGTCTGGGGACTAGGACACAAACGAGGGGAGATAGACAGGGATTATGACATGGAAAAAGCAAATCCTCAAGCCACCATGATTCCGATTACCCTCATGGGCAGCGTGCAGACGTGGAGGGAATGATTGCGACGATGGCATTTCCTGCCCCACTAAGTTCAGCGGCTAGGAGACTAGACGTCAAACAATGCGAAATGTGGATTTTCATGATGCTGGGATTTTCACTACTGAGTCTGTATTGAGGAGCGATATACTGAGCATCTCTGGATCTATATTTTTCATCTTCAGCCTGAAGATTAAGGATCTCACTGCCTGGTAAACAATTCACGTGATGACACTGACAGTGTTGATCCGTTGCCATGGTGCTGACTGTCCAGTTGATTACAGTGTCATCTACGGACATCTGCAGTACATCCAACTCGGACATCTGGACAAGTCAAAACCCGAACAGATACCATTAGCTCAATGGGGATATCGGATCTTACCAAAAATTGGATCTATCATTCCAAGATACCAACCACCACTTAAGTCGCCCTAGTGGATCACGTTGTCGCGCTAAAGGCAAACATGGCTGTCGTTCGCCGTCTACAGGGGTATCAAGCCGCCGTGGAGACGCCTACGCCACATATGATTGGGACCAACCTCTCAGTCGGAATTATCCTTGACATACTCGGGTGAAATGTCATGTTGTAATATGCAAGATGGCACAGCGCATGCATTAGATTCGGAAGAGTACGACGCATCCGTTTGGCCACAGCCGCACGGTCAAACTTCGAATTAACGAGATAGACGGGCGACAAACAATCTATCCATACGGATTATAGATTGTCTGGGTTATGGCCCCGGCACTTGTTACCCATTGAAGGTTCATGCAGTTGAAGGATCTTGAACACTCATACCACTTACTCTACCTATACATAGTAAAATCTTGATATGTGACGACAGCAACCGGCCCCGGGGGTATACAATCCTTTGGGGGCCAAATCTAGCACCTTCAACCCCACCTCTTCCTGGGAATATTTCTCTCTCAGTAGCATTTAAGTCTCAATTTCAAGTTTCTGAATACGATCTTGCACAGTCCCAATCTCAATCAGCATTACCAGAACACTGGTCCTTCCAGAGACTCGATACATTTAAGCCTCCACCAGGGCTATCCCTATCCCACCTTTCAAAATGTCCGTGAGATCCTTCATATACGCCTACCGAAAACCCGGTCTTTCCCTCGCAGAATTCAAAACACACTACGAAGCACATGCAGCCCTCGTCAAAGAAATAGCCGGCGAAGACTTCCCCCTCTCGCATAAACGAAGCTATATCGCACGCACAACCGTTGAAGCCTCCGCTGAGGGGTCAAGTGAGCGGAATGCGTTGACTCCCGCTACTGTCCTAGTGGGACAGCAGACGGATTTCGATTTCGATGCGTATGCGGAACTTACGTTTGTGGATCAGGCTGCTTTTCAAGCTTTTTGTGCCAAGATTTATGCACCTGAGGCGGCGGCGAGGATTGCGGCTGATGAGGAGAAGTTTCTTGATAAGTCGAAACTTGGGATCGCCATGCTCGGGGATGTTATTGAGACAACTAAGTAAGGGGTTCAAATTTGAGTGGCGCCAGTGGCAGTGATCAGCTGAGGGAATTCAGGACGGAAACCTTTCAAATTGCTAGATTTAAACCTATTTAACTCCACGCTCAAATTAGTAGTCCTAATACTAGCATCCTGAGCAGTAGATACATCAACGTAATTGACTAGTCTTGAATGCATTACCAGCATTCAAGTTCAAGCGACTCGGATAAGGCTATCAACGTTTTGTGCCACACATAGCCTTCACCACTTTCTTCCCTCCCCTGGCAATTTCTATCACGCATTCCTCACTTGATTTGGCGGCAAATCGCTCATTATCAAACTGACCAAGCTCGCGTAGTTCCCCTTCATGATTCAGGTATAAAAGCCGCGGCGTTTCTTCCGACGAGATGGCTAGGAATCCGAGATCCTTGTCTTGTGTCGAGGTTGTCGTAAAACGGATCAACTCATGGTCTCCAAATCCACCTTTTGGTGCAGGTGCATCTAGCTAGTTCTTAGTATGCCGCGTGTCTCTTTGAGAGGTAACATACCTTGCCATTCGTTGCTGTCTGAGTCCAACATTAGATTATGGATTTGATTGCCGCTATCAATGTAGATGAAATGAATGGTTCCATTATCCGATATAAAGGCCGTGTGATGGAAAGCCTCTTGGCAAATCTCAGGCAAAGGACTGCATTCACCGGTCGCTAGGACGCGTATGCCTTGTAACTGACCCGAAGCGATTTGGAAGAAGACGATCTGATTGTTTTGGTCATCGAATCAACCGCTCATTTGACTCTCTGGGTGAAGGATGACAGGGCTGTCAGACTCAAGGGACACTTCATTCCATTCCTCGTCCGAGTCGTTGTATTCAGAGCACTGGAGAACGTAATCGGCATTCACACCTGGCAAAGAACACACGATGCTGGAGTAGATAGTCAATTTCTGTTCTCTTGATGAATGATTGGACGATTTCGTGCTTACAATATCATCGTTCAGAAGGTACTTGGCCGATGGCGACCCATTTGCACACGAAGCAATGAATATATTGTCTTTGAGTTCATCACCGACCCATTGCTTTTGGATAAGGTCGCCATCCTTTTCGATGACAGAGTAAAGTGTCGACTCATCTAGTGACATAGCACCCGCAGGCACAGTAAGAAGATAAGCGATGTCGTTGAGCGTCACATCCATGGTGAAACCTGTATCAAGAGATGTACTTGTTGCTGGAGTGTTCTCGAGGTCTGACCTCGGAGGAGGAAACTTTCAGCTTCAAAGCTTGGAACTTTTGAGTTGAAATTCTGGAGATTGAACGAGGCAGCATGGGGTTGGTACATTTATTTGTCCAAGTTGGTTAACGAGTCTGGACGGGAACCTTGGAAGACGCTGCCCACCTGGGCAGGGGGTCCACCGTCTGACACGCCTGACTTCAAGTTTTGATGCTACTGCCAGTGGTAGTATGCAATTCAACATGCTGCACCTGGGCATGCATAGGTCATACATAGTATAATACCTTTTAGTGGGGTGATTTGCTATGTAAAGGCCTAGAGACTGTATAGAGGAACTTGAAAGAATTGTTGATTTACCAATGCTTGGTACCTATATCATAGATAAATCATGGCCTACAGTAGATTCGGAGCTTGGCCGCAATCTTCGTTTCATCCTACTAAAGTGCATCACGAAATCAGGAAGCCTCAACAGCCTTGCTGGCAAAATAATCAACCGCATAAGTAACCGAATCAGAACGAAAATCTTCACATGAGAGGGAAAGTGCTCTCTTGCTACGACTGATACACTGTCGATCAGCAGTATGCACCCGGTAACGAACGGAATCAATTGTCCTGGTGACCGTAGATCATTCAATGGTGTCAAATGATTCCACTGCAGAGTCGTCTCCACGGCCACTATAACAAACAGCCAGATCAGCCAAAGCTCGATGGTCAGAATAAGCTGACTACTAGGATCGCCAATTAACAATTCAGTGATCTGTGCGCTCTCTTCCTCATTTAGCTCGCGGCGATCGGCAGCGTAGCATTTCCAGACAATCATCAACACGTGGCCCATTCGATACAGAAGGAACAGGGAGCTGATAGCATCTAGCACAACATAAACCAGAGCCAGGTAGCGGAACCAGCCTGTCAGAGAAACAGGAGGAGAGAAGAAAAAAACCACATTTGGGGTTCCAAGTCGCGGAAGGGTGTGAACAAGACTGGAAAAGGTCCACAAAAGTGCCGCGACAATGCCCAATCGGGTCAATAGTAGTGTGATGACTCCAATTGTTTCGTCCATGATCGTTCGAATATTGAGAAGGGTATATTGAGCAGGGAATGATAGACCCATAAGGATCATGAGCACAACGATCGCCTCGCTGGGTGAGAAAACGGCTTCTGCGGCATAGTTGAACCATGAAGCTAGTACAGAGACAGTGATACTTCCAGATGCAATTTTGAGGCCTTTGCCATAGTTTTTCCTGTCGCCGTATAGGTACAGAATCATAGCAAGTGCTTGTAGATAGAACCCTAGCCGGACTCCCAGACCATAGAGATCCTGGGCAGCGTTATCGTTGCCGATGTCATTGCGGGGTTGGAGGGGTGATCTCATCGTCGCTGTATTTCCTATGGGGACTTTCGACGGAAGGGGTATAGAATGATAGTAATGAGTCTGCTTTTACACTGTACAAGGATCTTTCTAAGGTCCATTAGGGGGTAGGTATGGTGTAGTATCATACACATAACAGGAAGTTATCTTGTACGGGGGTACTATTTAGCATGTGACGTGTTCATGCCAGTGCACATATGTATGTCTGCGATGTGGAACATTTGGATTGGATATTCAGCGCCTACATACTGTACCTACTTCCAAGGTTAGTGGGGTACCCTACCTACAGGCTACTATACGTACCGTACTACCTAGGAATTACCGGTTTGTTACATTGCTGTTTTCAGCTCCGTCTTTGTACTCACAAGAATGGCCGTTACTAGGTAGTCTAGGTAAAATACACACTCCTACACATTTCTCATCTCACCCCTACGGGGTAGTCCGTCCACAGCGTACATGTTGGCTGGTGTTGTCTATGCATGCTAGCTGGATCGACCAGTGTATCTAGAATACACTGTCTAACGCCCGGGCGGTTCCCCTCTTCAATATACAGTGTAGGCGAGCTCTGGATAGGCCGGAAAAAAAGAAAAGGACGTAGCCGTCTGGGCACTGTCAAGGTTCCGGGCCGGCCCACCTGGGCAGGCTGCAGGCAGGCCCACAACCACGGCGTCCACCGGTGCTACCTATCCGTCGCGGTCACGGTGCTATACGTGCTATACGCAGTTCCAATTCTATAATTAACTGTATATTACTTACTATTTATATTTTCCATATTATGAGCTAATCTCTTCCCAGCATACCGTCCGTATATTGAACTGGCATTTGAAAGCACTTGAGTATGGCATCTCTTTTTTATGTCAGCAGCCTAAGACATACCCTGACACAAATCCATCAATACTCTAATTGATGTAATCACCAGGAATTCCTGAAATCTATGATAAAGCTGGAAATACTAGCACCTGGCGGCTCAATAAATATCGTTCATCATGCGCCAATGTTGCTTCAAGTTTGGGCCCAAGGTACTGAACTTGGAAGACTACATGTGCGCTTCAGCAATCTTGGAAACGGCAGCTGTCAGACATTTGACCCACATACTAGTAACTTGAATGTGCCCGGGTGCATTTCTTCCAAGGTTAAGTGATTCACTCAGGCTTGTAGTAGTTCACGGGTATATGCTCGGAGTGGCCGATTCCAAGTTTCAAGTTTGTACGGATTCTGATGGATCGATGAGCTGAACGAGAATTTCCGGGGGCTGAAATTCCAATCTAGACTGAGCAGTTGAACACTCGATCACCCAGGAGTTGGGCTAATACGTGCAACCGTGACGGCATTTGAGTAAAGTAAACATTTGAACATTTTATATACAGGCATCCAAGCCCTGGAGGCTAAATTGGAAGCATGATCAAATATGGGTGACTTGGACCTGTATATGCAGTTTCTATTAGGCCTTGTGAAGGGCAACGTAGGACTGCTTCAAAATATGTACGGGGTACCTCATTGGGCAGGAGTAAGAGATTCTCGGCCAAGAGCACAGACCTAGATGCCTTCACAGATGGTTCGCCAAAGGGCATCCAGATGTCTGGGCAAGGCAAGCATGTCGGGTGAAAAAGCCTGCACCAGATGCCAGATCAGTTGGTTCGATAATCCAGTCTTGTGAACAGTATTCATCTTGGAATTGAGTACTTTTCCAGAGCTGAAAATTCAGAAAGCGGTTGTTGGCTAGCTGATATGACGAATAAGCCCCATCCCTGCAGATGTGTCATGAATGAGATCTTCCGGATATAAAGCAACATTGAAAAAACCGGCTGGCTCGTTCAAGTTCCATTGAGTATTTTGATTTTCTATTATAGGAACCTTGGAACCTAGGACCAGACACATTTACGTCACAAATTACGAACAAACCGCAGTCGCCGAAGTACTGAGCTTCCAAGGTTGTCTTTATGTCCATCATGATATGCATAGGACCATCTATTTTACTAGCGGGGACTCGGAGAAGTGTCTCCTCACATGGGCGCTTACGCTCTCCTGGGTAGCGGTATTCAGTTTGTCAATTTGTCCCGAGGTCATATGTTGTTTGTTGCTCTGTAATTAATTGTTTCAAGCAATCAGCCTACTGCTCTTGCTCTTATAAGATCGCGGCTCTGATATAATTACAATACACACTCATCCTCATCTATCACTCAAATATTTGACCGTGGTTAGGCCCATGCCAAGATTGTCCTAGATGCATTGACCTTGCAAAATGTTGGTGTGCATCAGGCAGTACTGCACCCAATTCCACAGGTACTAATATTAGTAGCATCAAGTAAGGCACACAACTTGAACATCTGGGCACTGATTATAGACATCTCGATCTCAATTCCACTATTCTAATACAATCTCTATATCAGTCCCCGGTCGCGTGATTCGCACATCCAGCTTTCCTGTCCACATATCTGCATCTTTTGGATTGACATGTTTACTGCGAACCACGACCTTATACCCAAGGATCAAAATCAGAAATATCGGAAGACCCACGTAGGAGGCCAGCACGGATGGATAGTGGAAACTCAACTTTCCTTCGCGGCTAAATCGAAAAGAACCGACGACAAGTGTCACAGCGATGAAAAGGCAAAGAATCAATGCGAGCCACGTCCCGGCGAGACCGAAGCGGGCACGGAAAGTGAGACTCTCGTCGGGGATGCCCTGCGCTTTACGCGCACGCACAAATGCAATATGGGTGATGAGGATAGATGCCCAAACAAGGAGACCTAGCATGGTGACCATGTCGACGAAGTATCCAAAGACAAGCCGAGAGTCTTTGGTAACATTGACATACGCTAGCGTGGAGACTATTGAGCAGGTAATGAGAGCGTAGATCGGGACACCTCGGCGATTGGTACGCATGAGGAACGCAGGGGCACGGTGCTTGAGGGCGAGATCGCACATGGCTTTGGTGGCCAGGTAAAGGTCGTAATTGGCGATTGACAGCACGAACAATAGTATACAACCGTTAAGAATATCAGGCACAATAGCTATGCCGGATAGCCAGATGGCGGCGACAAAGGGAGAAGCTGCTGTACCAGAGGTGCGCTTCCCTGTTTCCCTCGCAAAGGCTAGCTTGGTCGAGTTTCGGGGCACAAGCATACCAAGTAGCGTGATACCCAGTAGATGAAATACTAACACGCGATAAAAAGTATGCTTGATGGCGCGAGATATAGCCTTGCGTACATTGGGTGCCCGGACCATAATCCCCGATCGCTCACTGCCAATAAAGGCGAAGGTAGCCGAAGACATGGTTGCGCAGATCTCCAAGAACTTCTGCAGCAACCCCCGATTCAATTGAACGCCAGAGGTAGTAAATTCCGGAGACATGCTCCAATACCGAAAGCCTCGACGGTGATGGTCTGGTCCACCGCCCAAAGCAATGACCAGAGACAGAATCATCAGAGCTGACATGACGAGGAGCTTGAACGAGGACACGTAGAATTCGACCTGACTTGGGAGTCCATGATGAATGAAGTTAAGAAAAGTAATGACAGAGAGGAAGACTGTGATCCAAATGCCAGGGTTAATCCACTCAGGGTCAATCCAGTACGATATGACCAGTGCGGCAGCTGTCAACTGATTCGGTGTCACGATGGCATACTTGAGCCAGTATCTATAAGGAAGATGTTAGTGATATCCAACTTGATGGTCTCGCCGTTCTCATTGAAAGCAGAGCTTACATCCAACCCACACTAAAACCAAGAGCCGGATCAACAAATCGCACAGCTTGATCGGCCACAGTATAAGGCCTCGGTAACCACGCGGCCACCTCACCCAGGGCGAGCAAGACCAGGTACACTGCGAAGCCGACGAAGGTATAGGAAATCATCATAGCAGCCGGCTAAGTCGAGTCAACGGGTTAGATCGTCCTCGTTTGAACAACACACAATCACTTACGCCACTCCTGCTTGCAAGTTAGTGCCGCACCAGCAAGACACGATTATACGTCGCATGTAACAAACATTGTTAAAGCCCGTGCTGTTCCAATCATCAAGCCTGTCCCGATCGCTGATCCGACTGCTAAACCCAGAAATTAGTGCGTCAGCCATGGCGGATGGATCCCAAGACAAACCAATTATTCCGACTTGCCGCGGTGACAATGACTGGTAGATGTCGACAAAGCCCAATGCGTGGTCGCCGTTAGGAACAAGAGGTATTATGTCGGGCGCTTGATGTTCCAGGGCAGTTGTCACGGAGGCATTAGATGGTTCTCCTAGGCTTTGTAGGGACTCATGTTGCGAAGATCGAGTCCTCCGGCGTGGATGTACTGGTAGCTCCATCTGAAAAATCAGACAGATGCAAATGAGTGTTTCATGAGGGATCGGCGAAAGGAAGTTGAAATAGGCCCAAAGATGGCGCTTTAAAATGTGGGAGCTGTAATCAGTGACACCACCGCACCACACGCGGCAGGAGCAGGAGCAACATATGAAGGAAGGAGCAATGGAATCGAGATCTTATGGATTTCTTCTATATGCAACAGGAACCGGCTCCGTAGAGCACGATCAAACTCGAAAAAGAACCAAATATGAAACATGCAAACACGGTGAAAATAAAGCAGAACATTTCAGGTTGTATGCCAGCAACTTTCTATCATCGTCATGGCAAGCCCTCCATCAAGGATGGCTGGCAGATTGGCCCCTTGTCTATGTTCCCCATTTGAAGCCGTAATGATCATAAACGCCGGAAATTGTCGAGACGCCCCCAAACGAACCGGCCCTCATTCTATGAGGGGGAGGGGAGATATCATGAATTTGTTTCGATGCAAGAAGACGGAGAAAAAAAAAATCGAAAAAGAGCACTAGAAAGAACGGGAACGGTTGGCGTCAACCTGGAGCACGGTCGCTCCCGGGGAAAAAAGATGCAGATGGGCGTTCAAATCATCGCGACATAAGGGAATCACTCGACTCGGTGCGAGGGAAGATGCGAGTGTACAGCGAATCACTGGATTCCGTGCGGGGGAAGTGTCGCTGGTGCTTTCGGGAAATGACTCGGTCCGTGTAAACGCCCTTGGCGGTACCTCGGATTACTGACTCAAGATACTCGCGGTAATCGGTGGGCTTGTACTCCGGGTACAGCTCCGGGGTCAGGTAGTAACCAAGGTACTTGGCATATTCCGGGTTGTTATCGCCTCGGACGCCCCATGAGTATTGGTATTCGGCGAGGTAGCGGGGAATGAATTTGATAGGATCGAATGGGTATGTCTCACTGGCCTGTCGGGCCGCAAGCACTCTGCTGCAGATCGTTTCCTCGGGGACCTGTGTTCCGGCAAAGAAAAAGAAAAAATCAATTAGCCCCAAATCCTTTCAAGATTTCAAAGATTTCAAAGAAACTGGGCAGGACTTACATAGTTCCGGTCGATCTTCTCCTCACTGAGCTGTTCCATGAGGTTGTAGATTTCATTCTGGGTCGACACGAGGTTGTACGCAAGGACCTTCTTGTTCAAAGTACGTGGGTCCTTGATGATCAGGGCCATGTAGTGACCAATGTCGCGCAAGTCGGTCAAAGCGGTTGTGACATCTCCGTTACCGATAATCTCATCGTTACCAGAGGTCATGGCATAGTCAACACGGCCGGAGGGGAGACGGGGGTAAGAAAGCTGGTACCACCAACCGACATCGACGAGGGTGTAAGGGAGCCACAGCTGGCGAATCTGGTTGTAGACAATTTCTTTCTGTATCAAAGCAAACCTGATTAGTTTTCGTTGGGAGAATGGCACCACCGCCGCCACACAATTCATACCTCGTCACGCAGCCACATCACACCACCTGGGGGTGCGACAGTAATGAAACCGCAGGGAATGAATCGCTTGACTCCGACTGCCTTTGCGGCCTTGGCCAGCGGGATTTGGTCCTGTTGTTCCGCAGGGCCAACACAACTGATGACAACCTCGATTCCGGCTAGCGCCTCAATGAGCTGTTCCTCTGGGGCCTTCAAATCACATTTGCGAATGGCGATACCGCGTTCCTGCAACCGCAAGATGGCAGGCTTGTGCACAGAGATAGGGCGAACCAAGGCGATCACCTCCTATAAAAATTAACGGCGATCGTTAGCATTGTTAAAAAAGTCGCCAAAACAGTCTAGCTCATGACATACAAAGCTTCCATCTTCCAACAGTCCATTTGCGATAGAACCTCCGGTTTCACCCGCAGCGCCGACCAACAGAACCTTGGTCTTCGACATAATGGCGGGCAAAATTAAATGTCAACGATGAGGTTCGTGAAATATCCAAAGAATATGGTTATGTGGGGGAGGGAGAGAAGTGAAAGGTAGTGGGGGAGGGAAGAATGAAAGGGAAGAAAGATCGGGGAAGGATTTCGGACACTTCAACATTATAAGTCTCCCAATTCAGCCTACCCAAAGGCTACCACAGGCTACCCACTTTCATTCCCATCCGGAGTGGACGATGGTGGGTCATAGAGTGGATGTTGGTTCCCCTCGTTTGAGGGGAGATTTAGGGATTTTTTTTTTATTTTATTTTACATAGTCGGGTTGCAAGGACGTCATTATTATTTTCACTATGATTTCCGATCGACCATTGAGGACAATTTATTATAATTTGACACTATATGAATCCCCCAATGTACACTCCTTGATTAATCGGCTTCAGAATTATCTCTTCCCCCTTCTTTATTCATTTAATTCGCCTCTTACGGGCCGGTGACTCGGCAACAGAATTAACATGGATCGGGTCTTGTACCCTTACGTCATGTCCTTTGCGGCTTCCCGGTTGAATAATTATGATGTTTGCGGTGCTCTGTCCTCCGTATTATGCGAGACCAAATACTTCAATTATTGAATATTGCTAATAAAATCAACATGGAAATGAAATTATCTAGTTGACTATACTCCACAAGAAAGCACCAGATCATGTTGTCTAAAAACTGGGAGTCAGGAGAACGAATCATCACGGAGCACGGAGTACAGGGACGGGTCACCCGTTTCGGGCTACGTAGGACTAGCTTCAATAATCCTAGTAGTGCCAATTTCCATGCGGAAAACTTTCTTCACTGTTCTCCTAGTGGCCGCAGCTGGAGAGAGTATCATTCGTGGTGCAGATACATATGAAAAGTAGCATTCATTCTCGCTATTTTCCAACCCCACGTCAGAGATCTTCGGATCGGCACAATGTCCTTGGAAAAGGGAGACCTGGAACACCCAGGTGCTTCGAAGATCGGTGTTCTTTGTGACGAAACGCACCTGGCACACCGGGATTAGTCATGCGGTATATAATGGTGCCCATGGTGATTGGGTATCATCTCCTGACTGAAAAAACGGAGATTTCCCGGTCCATGGTGCCTCTCACCAATCAGGGAAATGGCGGACAATGCGGCTATGAGAGGGATCAGGAACATTCACCCTGATTACTCCGTACCGATGGTTGTGACTTCGTCCTGTGAAACAAGTGGTCCTCGGTATTTCGTACACCGGGCAATCGGAATGGACAAATCGGAGTCCTAGTAATTACCGCATCACACAGCAGGAGGAAGCCTTTCCCAGCCACAACCGGGGCTGGGCGGCGGGAGATCGGTGCCTGGCGTTGAACCTCTTCTCAACATCTTCCTGTGCCTTGACCCATTCTCGGGCATTGCGAACCTGCAATTTCAGACTCCTCGCTGCCTTGGTCCGGTTTTTCTCGGGCTCACGATTTTCCCCCAGTATTTGAGGGGTGAGTGGGGTCAGGTTACTTGGCGGCAAAGGCTGGAAATTCTTCTCAATCGAGTAGTCATGCATGGTGATCTCAGGTATTCACCCCACTCCTGAGAAGCAGCGTCACCGGGAATGCAAGACCTGAACGTGAATGCTGCATGAGCTGTTTCGTGTGAACCCCGCAAATCATAAGATCAGCCATCTCATGAAGTGTGGTGGGGATACCCCAGGGTTGATGATCGATAGCGGGGTGAAGGGATATGATCATCACCGCTCACGAGATCATGGGTTACGATCTCGAGTATGCAGTCTGGAGTGGGGAGATCCTTCTACTGATGGAAATACTTGCAATATTGGATGTGATTTCAGCGGCGTAAATGAATTCTTGTTCTGAAAATTCTTGTTCTGAAGCAACTTCGATCAAGATTATGAATGCAAAACGACTTGAAGATCCGACCAATGGTTTTGTCTCCTCATATAGTTTCCAGATGCTCTCATCCACGCTTGTACAAGATTCTGAACTTCAAACTTGAAGCCACCAGACTTTGGCCAACTTTTAATGACAGGCTTGCAGGTTGTTGAAAACTGCGCCTATGGTTTAATCGATTCAATGACGCCCACAGTAGTCCTCGTAGCACCGCTATCATAGTGTTAGTCATTGCTTAATAGATCCAAGGTGTTGATCAGACATACATCTCTACAGTGTTCACCTCGGTGTTCTCGGTGGCATTCCTATCCGAATTGAGATCAAGTATCAGAAATGATGAATCAGACTAATGGTATCCAGTGGTTGCGCTTTGCGTCTCTGCTCAACTCACCTCGATACACTCATCGTACCGCGGGCGGCATCGTCTATTTTCTGTTCCAGCAGCATTCGTAGACGCATCGGTGTTGGAAGTCGCGTCAGAAGGAGCCGCGATAGCCAAGGCGGCAAAAAGGATGGCAATGATGGTTGAGAAATGCATTGTGGGCCAATGTCTGAAATGCTTAATTACAACTGATTAATTACAACTGATATTAGCAGGTTCAAGTTCTTCAAATACATCGATGCTTCTTATACTCAAGAATATCGGAAAACTGGAATTGGCATACGCATTTTTGAGCAAGTATTTTTTTTATCTAGAGTACAATGTAGTATCAAATGGTTTATCTGTCCCACTGTGATGTTGCTGTCCTTGTTTGCCTATCACACCTGGGCAGCTACCCTGTCTTTTGTTCCGTGCGTGAGATTCGATATGCTCCTTGAACTATGACATCTGGATAGTTGCTTCAAACTTGTACATGCAACTGACCTGAACTGGAACTCTGGAATCATCAATTGATGATCCTGCGTGGTGTACTTTCCAAGTCAATTGAATCCTGTGTACACCTGGGCATCGGTAGGGCTATTTGCTAGTCTGGAGCTTCTACTGGCTACTTCCAAGGTTAACCTTGGAAGCATGCGAGATAATTTAGTTAAAATCTACACTTTATCAGATTGCCGCCCTAATATCTTACAATCTCAACAACTTCAAATGTTGAAGCTACCTCTCAGGTCGTCAGAAAAACCCCCCACCCCCCCCCCAGACTCACATCGGAAGAGGAGATGCGTCCAACTTGAAGATTCCGAAAGTCAGAATACTCCCAGTCGTGGAGAATATCCTCCGAGCCATGCCTGAATCAAAATCATGTCTCGGAGAATACCAAGAAGGTTCATTCCTCCCTCTCGGCTGAAGTTCACCCTGCGCCTCCATATAGACACTTTGACATAATGCAAGGGAACATCATTAGCTTGGAGGCACGGGTCTACCAATCGGTGGACTGGCTCAAAATCCTGGGGTGCATCTTGTGTGACTATCCCCGCATATCATGAAGCACGGAAGCGGGTAAGCCTTTTGGTTGAGTAGAATGTAACAAATCTGAGGATAATCAGAGCTTAAATAGTGTAGCCCCCAAATGGAGGATGGCAAACTGTTTTAGGAAGGACTAGACACTCATACAACCTCATGCATGCCCAAAGTTGATTTCCAAAAGCTTCATTGTTCAATTAATAGACTCGTCACTGCGTTATGCTCTCGGTGAGACCAGCTCCTTCTCGAGCCTTCAGTATTCAAATGCTGAACACAAACTCCTCTCCATGCGATGCAAGGCAAAACATCAGAGATCCAAGTTCCAACCTCCCATCAAACCCCAAAGCTCTGGGTCTTTCTCTTAACTCGGAAGCCAGGCTCCGAGTTAGCCATCCGCTTCAAATCTCTCACTTCGATCAACTCTCCACCGCAATAAAGCTTCACTCTCAAAATCGACGCCGCCTGCTTCGCGAGCAAAGCTTCTCTCTGTTTTCGCCGCTCCTCCATGATCTTCGCCCACTGAATTCTCACCTCCTCTAAATGCTTCTGTCTCGCCCGCCATGACTTCTTCCACAGAATCGTCGCATGAAGCATCTGCAGATTATCATCGTTGGGCCAGCCTACCCGTGGGCACCCCTTCGGCCAAGACCGTTGATCCTTGCGATCCTGCTGAAGTACGGCATCCGTTTCGCTCATCCGCCATTGCCATTTGCGCAAGGCGTGCATGTCTTTTGAATCGCGGCAGAGTGTCAGAACACCTCGGCGGGCGAGGTAGTGCTGCTGGATGTGATAGTCTACTTGGTAGTGAGCGAAGAGGATTGCGAGTTCCGCATCAGCGGGGTCCTCGGCATCAAGTCTGTTGTTGAGGTTTTTCTCCACGAGCTCATAGTATCGCTGGCGCTGTGGTGCTGTGATGACTTTCCAGTGGGAGAGATTGTTGTTTGGGGTGGAGGTGTCGAATGGTGATATGTTCTCGTCCCTTGTGCTGGGGTTGGAGAATGATGGTGGGTACTGGCTTGCATCGTATGCGCCACTCTGAATGTCCACGCGCATGATGGCTTCTGTGATGCAGAGAGTGCATTTTTGGCAGCTTAGTGCTTCCTCTATTGACTCGCACTGTTGTTGACATCTGTTAGCTCCTGAGCTCAATTATGGGTACTGCGACTCTTACCATCGATGTCTGCTCAGCAGTCGTCCATAACTTCTCCTCGAAGTTGGGGTCGTATTGAGTGGCCTTCATTTGAGACTTCTTGGTTATTTTGAAAGAAGCCATATTGCTGAAAATGTGGCCAGCAAAAGTGTGTGTTTTCAAAGTCGCAAAATTGTTCAAGTGATGAAAGGTATTGTAGGTAAGTTGGAGTTGACGAAGAAAACATTATTTTCTTTTATGTTGACTGGGGCTCTCAGTGAATGATGTCTCGCAACCTTGGAAGCAAACCCAGGAAAACAATAGAATCCATTGAATTTGCTTGATGAAAGCACTCCAGAAAGCATTTGCCGGCATTCACAAGCACAAAGGCCTTTGAAGTTATGCCCGACAAGGCGAAGTTTAATATAGAAACGAAAAGTTACCATTAAACAACCGCTTTACCTCGGTCTTTGTATCACGGAAATAGCAGGTTTGAGAGAACTTCAAAATGTTGCTGGATTCTTTTTTTACTGCGAGTCTATCTCTTTTAACCAAAGCTCTGGGGATCTATCTGAGCGCCATGCAATCAACTGACATGATTAGATCTGTGCATGCCCGGTCATCCGAGATAATGCGGGGGGCCCGTGATGCGATCACTGGGCCTCCAAGTTGCGGTGACCCCGACTTACTTGAGATTACTTGATTTCCACATGGCGGCATGAGCGCTTAAATGCGAGTGTTTCCAAGGTTGATTCATCTCCAGCATTTATTATGATCGTCGGTGTCATCGGCTTCCGAGACCCTATACCGGATACCGAGGAGTGGTGTGTCCAGTGATGGATCGCCCCCCTTCATTGTTATAGTCCGATGACAAAAGGCGAACCTTGGGACAGATCAAGTTCTGGATTCTATCAATTTCTTGTTCTTAACTGTTACTGATGTCGTATCAGGTGACCCTCTTATTCGATGGACACCAGATTCCCGAGGTCTCTTGCATCTATCCCCATACTCCGTGAACCTCGCCGTCCGTACCTCCGACAACACGCACCGATCCAAGATTTCGTTCCATCTAACTTTTTGGCCTGGCTAATATTAGACTATGGCCCATGGCGTCACACCTCATTTTATTCCACCAGATAAATAGATCTTCTCGCCACTTATAACTTCTCTCCCCATATCACTCACTCTCCCCGTTTAGCTGATCGCGCTGATCGCCATTAGCACCAAATTTTCTGCACGACTTTCTGAGCAACAAATAGTGTCGCTCTCTATGCTGATGAGGATTGATGAAGAAGAGATGACGAGATTATCGAACAAAGGAACAAAACCCAGCTTTCAGTCAGGATGTTGACTCCAATCATATTGTCAATGTGGAGGATGTTAACTGCCTGACAAGCCCTTGGCCTAAACTACTGTTGTTCAAGGGCAAAAACAAATAGCAAGATACCATCAGGCTATACGGGTCTCGCATTTACTTACTATGGGAACCATATCTTCGATGAAGAGTGTGGTGGACATGATTGGGTCGCTATTGCGGTTAGGCTGTAGGCATTGAATTATTGTGGAAAGGGACAAGATGTCGACTTCCGATCGCACCAGTCACCTTACGATTGCTTTTTTGTATTCCACGTTTCGGATCAATTGATGTTCAATCTAAATTGCCAGTTTAGTCCGGACTCAGCTGAGAGACCTGCCAACTGGCCCAACGAAGCAAGGAGGCGCGATAACCATCAGGGAAGATTCGAGCCATGAAACAATAATGTGAACTCTCCGGACTTGTGCCAGCTTCATAACCCGCATAGGAGGCTTTATGAAATGCCAAATCCCTCAATTTTCTCCATCGTATTATTTGTTTGACATCTTATGACTTTTTAGAAACCAATAAATACTATGAGCCCTCATTGGAGATGCCTCGCGCGGATGCGGCTGAGTATACCATATAGACCTGACTGTGGGAGCATATGCTGCTGATTGAAGCGAGCCTGGATACTAGAGATCATATCACGTTAAGTTGACTTCCAATGTTAATGGCTAAACGTTAAACATGTTCTCAAGGCATACTGAGAATTTCCTGGGGTCATTCTGGACATCCTCTTGTAACGTTGATCATTACTATGTACAATCGATGCCACACAGTATGTCATTCCAATCCGCTTTGACGTTCTCACACGGACTATCAAAAGGATCAAAGTGCTATGTGATTTGTCCAGTGATTTTATCATCGTTCAGTCGAAGGGATGGGGATAGTGTTCACCAGCATTCCTCATGGCTGCCGTTGGTGATGCGGCCACATTCTTGGGCAATGATCAATGTTCCCATAACAAACCGGGTCCCCAGGCGGGAATGCTGGTTTTGAAGCTTTGCAATTGTTGTTCTCTTCATCCTCCCTGTACTGGTTATGCAAATTTTGATACCTGGTGCATTGAGGCTCATCATATTGAACAATTACTTCAGCGCTGCGATCTTGAAGAGTATAATAGTATCGATATTCAAGACAACTCTACGGAACTGCCTTTTCACGACGAGAGCCCGACGGATGCGCTGAATAAAACAATCCCCAATTGTGCGCCCTGACTTCCAACCGCTTCGAAATTGAAGCGCCAGAGAGGCGGCTATGCTGAGCCTGGGAACCTTGGTCGCCATTGCCGCCTCGGGCGCGGCAACATTCATCGTCCTTTCGGTCATTTGCGTCGTCGTTTGGGTCAGAGTGCGAAAGGAGCGTCATGCCCTCAGAGTGCTAGGACTCCGACATGGCCAGTATACCCGCAGCATAGGCTTCACCGGGGATACGTTGACAGAGCTATCTCGAGAAGAAGGGACTGCTCTTCGAGCCCATGGACTGCCCTATGGAAAGCCGACAGAATGGGGTCAAATAACCTCTCGTGAGACCCTGGTACAATCACAGAGTCCTTCTGATTCGACCTTCCCGTTGATTCAAAAGGCACGTTCATTCCGCAATTCGATATCCCGTTCTCGTTCCAAGCGACTATCAAGATCATCCAATAAGCACAGTCGAATGGGCTCCGTTGCTTCAGCGAGTGATACTGTGCTGAATCATACGCCATCAAAAGACTCGGATTCGAAGGAGGATATTCCTCTTTCGGCTGTTGAGGGTGTGTTGGAACTACCAGCAGAGCGAACTCCTCGACAAACTCCGGATCTGAGCCATGAAGAGCCTGGGTTCCATTTGGGTATGAGACCAGTATCACCTGGATGGCCTCTGCCTTCTCAGAAAGAGCGATCTGGATTGTTTCCCGTTATGGAGAGTCGTACTTCACAAGAGATGTTCGATCCTCCACGCCGAATAATTGAAGAATCACCAACACGGGTTCGAGGAGGAAGTATCGCGAGTCAGAACGCAGGAATGGCGCCAGAGGCGCCCATTCCCCCACCACCTCCAACTGCATTTCCACTGGATCGAATGAGCTATTTGAGGAACGATTCCATTATGCGTCTGTCATCAATGAGTCTAGACACAACAAATAGTTCGATTCTAGAAGATAGTCGAAATGGTCCAAGATCAGCTGATACAGATCTCACTTCACCCATCTTCCCTTCATGTGGCACTTCCGTCCCATTTAGTGCAAACGATGTTGGAGTGAAGAACGGCCGCAGGAGTTTCATCTCAGCTAATACCTCAATGATGCCACTCCACAACTTCCCCATCCGTTCCTCATCTACAGCAGAACCACGGAGACGCTCTTCATTATTGGAGCCATCCGGTTCTCCTCGACGCAGCATGACTACCAATTCTCGAAACCCCAGCACTTCCAGTGAGAATCGATTCAGCTTTACCCCCATCCCACGAAACACTGATCCTGCACCCCATCCTCAACGCCACGGTTCATTGCGAAGTGGAACGCCCGTCTCAATGAATGGTTATCAAACCGGACCAGCCATTAATTGGAGACACTCCAACTCGTCTATGAATTTCGCTCCGGGATTCAACCAGATGCAGCAGCCTGCTGTGTGGGAAGGTGAGCACCGTGATAACGACCCATTCTACGGAGGGTCACCTCAATCCACCGGCACTTTGTTCTCTATCGGATCGCCTGGGCAAAGTCTGGGTTCAATGCCACCTAGTCCAATGCAACGATCAAGTCTCTCTCTTCGTGGCCAACAACAACCTCTGCAATCCGCTCTGAAAGGCTCGAACTCACAACGGAAGGGTCACCGACGCCAAAACTGTGTGCGAATTTCCATCCATCCTCCTATCACCTTCGGTGGATCTGCGTTCTCTCCAACAGTCGAGGAGGAGCCTGAAGATCTTGATGCCATGGAAGAGCTTGATCTACGTGAGAGTGCCATCAACGGAAACTTCAAGTCCCTGCCAACTTTACCTCCTCCTACCGTGACCACATCCCCATCTCCACTCTCAAAACGCAGCAGTCGTCGTAACAAGCCTGCCCCCAGCACATTGGGTCCACTGGCCGAAGAGCCTGCTCCAGCAATCAATAAGGGTCCTGAGAAGAAGAAGACTTCTGACGATTACTCTCCACTGGCTCTGACCAATCCCTTCAATAAGGCACCCAAGTTGCCTGAGCTCTTGACTTCCCTTCCTCCCGTCAATGGAGGTAATCTCACTCACACTCCATCCCCCGAGTATAACACTCCCGTCTGGGCAATCCCTGAAGAAGCTTCCTCTCCTCTGCACGAGAACATGTCGAGCACTAGCAGTCCTCGTCGTACGCCTATCAAGGGTCCACGAAGCCAACCCGGTCGATCTGCTCGCAGCAACGAGACCCCGAAACCCATGGAACCACTCCTAGGTCCTGGTTCACCAACTGGACTTCCTTTGATTACGGGCACTCAAGGCAGTGACTGGCGGAAATCGACAGACGTGCAACGAATGAACACAGATGGTGCGGATGACTCTCTCGCCAGTATTCTAGGCTCAATGGCCATCTCTCCATCTCCGAAGAATACTCGACAGCGCAGTGGAACCGTTCGAGACCGAGTCACCATCTGGGAAGATGCTAATCGAAGTGGATCTCCACCAAAACCATCTGCTGCTCAATTCACGGGGAATTATACCGTCTCTGACAGTAATACCTCCCCCCTCCGCACGCAGAACTCCATTCCCAGAACCCTTTCTAAGAATGGTCACTCTCCTACTCGTACCTCCAGCCAGCGAGCACCGCCAACGCCCATTTCTATGCGGCGGGGTATGACAACTCCTACTGGGAAAGCACTTGGTCTCGGGATTGGATGTACAGGTACTCCAGTCAGCTTGTATGATGGTGATGGATTTCTGAGAGAGTAATTGCTTTCTTCTTTGGTTATGTTCTTTTTCTATTCTTTTCTTCCTGCTTGACTGGGATATCATTGAAGGCGTTGTTGGATCCTTCGTTTTATGATCTATGCTCAAAAGCCTTATACCTTTCTTCTCGCCTGGCG
The DNA here is from genome assembly GCA_039634405.1 of Penicillium herquei. Classification (NCBI taxonomy): domain Eukaryota; kingdom Fungi; phylum Ascomycota; class Eurotiomycetes; order Eurotiales; family Aspergillaceae; genus Penicillium; species Penicillium herquei. Next base: position 7,714,400 of record CP098388.1, read on the forward strand.
CATCTGTTTTTTTATTTCCCCTTTTCACTTTCGTGTTCTTTTCTCCCGACTCTGATATGTAACGTGTATCATGTTTGATATCCCTGGCGGTTTAAGTAGTAGTAATCACAATGGACAATCTCTATAATATCTCTCCATATGTTTGTAGATAATCATATTTCATGGACATTTCTTGTATTTCTTTATTTTCAGAACTAGGGTAGGTTCATGTTAGTTTCAATGGGTCGAGTAAATCCCCCAATACATAAGCATCAATAGCAACCTTGGAATTGACCGCAGTTATGCTATTGCATTAATCAGTACGACGCCACTTCGTGTCATCATTTCCCTCCTCCTCAGCCTCCACATCTTCATCCTCATCTTCACGTCCATGGACTGTACCAGCTCCCGGTCCCAACGGGAAAGAAGGAGCCTCGCCCTCGGCAATCCAGTTCCCATCCTCATCAAAGAACTCATGCATATTATCCGCCGTAATCCATCCCGAGCTCCCTGCAACAGGAGGTGGCAGATCCCCGTTTCCACCATCTAGCTGGTACATGCCTAGATTCTCGCCAGAAACGAAATTATTCTCATCTTCATCCTCATCGCCTGGTTCCACGGGGTCTGGGTGGAGGTTTGAGCAGGCAGAGACTGCATTGTAGAGTTGTTGGGTAGGTGTTTCGGTTTCAGCGTCCTCGGTGCTTAGCTCTTCGGGGCTGGGTTCTGTGGCAGGTGATGGCTCAGGTGGAACGAGAGTGAGGGTAATGCATTGTTCCTCGTCATCTTCGCTTGGTGCAGTGGGTGTCGCGATTTGCATGTAAAGACCCTGGACTTCGGTGTCGGTGCCTGGAACGCGCAGGCGTTGGATTGCGTGGAGGGAGATTGATGGGTAGGGAATTGAGACTCCAGCTGAGGCTGTAGGGGAGTAGAGGAGGAATTTCCTAGATTTGGGGAATTGGTTAGCTTGTATTCAAGACTTTGGGATCGATGAAAAGCTTCAAATCGATCGGATATAGTTTGGTATATGATCGATATAGATGCGATTCTTCTCATCCTCCCTTAGGAGTCAGAAGAGTTATTTCAAGGGCGACTCACTCAGACCCAACCCATGTGTCCACACCTTCAATGGCGATCTCCTTGTCCTCAGCATCCTCATCCACCGCAGCGGTGCCATTTGCGGTCGCTTGCGCGCGCAGCGCATTAAGAGCGGGGTTAGCCAGCAGGTCGCGCTCCAGAATGACGACCTTGCATCGCTGGCTGTGATAGTGCAGTACCGGAGGTCCAGAGTAGAAAGAGCTTGGTGTACGGGCTTGGTGCTCGGCGATAGGGACAAAGGTGTCTGCCTCTGGGGCAGATCGGAGAGGCTCCATTATGATAGATCTTCGAGGAATTTGGAGCTATTTGGGGATTTGAGTAGTGGAGGACGTTGCTTTCACTAGCGGTTAAGCTTGGCAGGATATTGAAGAACTGAAATTATTTGGGTTAGCGCCGGGTACGGGCAGTATCATCCGCCTGAACACTATCCCGCAACTGGGCTTTTGGCCCTTCAGTGTTTCAATAATTTTGTTTTCTTTTTTCCAATTTCTTCCTCGTATTCTTCTAGGTGCATTTTATTGCAGAGAGAAGTTTGGCAGCGGGGTCCTAGGACATTGTATGTTTTTGTTATTCGAATTCGAGTTCGAGCCTTGGAAGTCCAGTTCAAGTTCAAGTTGCGGCAGCACTCGAGATATATAGAAGGGAGTAGTACTACCACTACATATATCATCCACACCAACTTCAACTTCAAGTTGAAGCCCTGGAGTTAAATTTTGACCTTAAAAGAGATCACTTGAGTATTAGCACTGTGATGATTCAAGTTGGATGCATTTATTTTCTACGTCGAAGTCGGACTCAAACTTCCAAGGTTGAACTACTCAAATGCTTGGATTCCACCTGGGCAAGGTTAACGCGTGGAAACCACTAGTAGTTTTAAGGTGAAAATACTAGTAGTATCCAGTATTAAAAGGGTACCTATGTTTCCTAGGCACCTGGGCACTGGGACGAAGCTTAAGTAGTGGCACCAGTTTACATATGCGGATCAAGAGCGTTGTAATTCGGTAGTATAGTATCGTCTAATTAATTTTAAAGGAGGTTGTGCTTCGAGGCATCTGGTTGGAATGTATGGTAGGAATGACAAGCGGCGCGTCTCAAGCACCGACCCCGGGGGTATCCCATACCCGCTGAAGGGGTTGCTTACCCCAGATGGGCCTGAGGACATTTGGTCATGGCAAAATTGGTGATAGCCCGTTCACTCATTATCTTGACAGCGCCCAGCTGACAGGTATTGTCAATAAATGGTGGTGCTTGCAAGACTCATTGAACGTGCGATATTCCGGCGCTTGGTGGTCCATCAGACATGCCTGAAGCTTCATGACTTTCCAAGAGCTCACGATTGATGCCCGCGCATCCAGAATAGCCGCTTGCAAGCTATTTGCACTGACCTCATTCCAGATCGTCATTTTGGAATTATGAACAAATCAGATGACCATAACACTGTGGTTTATTGAGTTATGTGATGCGCGTCTGGAGTTCATTTCACTCCCAGTCCACCGAATGCCCGGTCCAATTCCTCACCCTCATCCCGAGGCACCATCGAAGGCATATTTGAAGAGCCCTGATCCGCTGACGAGCTGTCCAACAAGCTCTCGGTATTTCCTTTCGATTCGGGGGATGAAGTCAATTGGGTCGGTTTCAGTAGTTTCTCTTCACGATCAAGCCACCCAGGGGCAATACGGCGCTTCTCAGCAAGGTCCCTCTCTTGAATTGTCTCTTCCCAAGATTTTATGGCATTGGCGGCATCATCTCGTGTCTTCTTGAGGTGTTGCTCGAGTGATCTGCATGAAGCGAGGATCTCATCTGGGTGAGCTGCATGTTCACCACTCGAAGACACCACGTAGCGAGCCTTGAGATCGGGATTACTAGGATCGACTGTCACTGAGGGCGGCAGAGTTGAAGGAACCGACTTGTAGGTGTAAGGTAGTGTAACCGAGGAAGGTAGATTGATGAACGGCGACACGGTGAGGGGTACCTGGGCTAACAGGAGGTGAGGGCCTAGTCAAGTAGAGTTAGCCGTTAGCCTGGCTCGGATCAAGTATGATTGGAAATGGAACACATACGATAAGATTCATACATGATGAATAGGGAAGTTGCCTTGGAGTAATGAAGTAATGACTAGAGGTAATGTGGTGCTCAGCCACCTTGGGTGCCTTGATGCGGAGAAGCCATCACCGCCTTGCAGTATCGTCCCCAGTTGATTAACTGATCTTGGTTTAGTTTCCACGGTTCGCACTTGGCCACAACAAATCCACCTTGGAAGTTTCCAAGGATTCTAAAACCAAATTGCATTGTGCTAATGAAGCTATAGCAGACCATGTGGAGTTGACTCCACGCACCATCAAATCGAGTACAGTTCCGACGGTATTCCCACGGGTTGTACCGGTTCAATTCTTCTTTCAATTGCTTTTTGCACCATTCACCGATCGACCAGCGCTAGCGAGAGATCCCGTTATTCCGCCTAATGCTCCGTTGAGCGGAGTTGCCACGCTAAACGTGGAGCCATTAAGTGGACCAGGTTTACCGTGAAGGTTCTGATGCATATGAATTCATTTCGGATCGAGCTGTTGGTTCCAATACTCGGCTGAGCGGGAAACCCAAAACGAAAGAGCCACAATTCCCAGTCATAAGATATAACCAGAAGAGAGATATTGAAGCATGCACAAAGGGCATTGACATAACCGTTGATAAAGTGGATTCGGGCCGTTGATGTATGTCCGTGGGAGCCCCTCTTCGAGTTTGATGAGTTAACTGTTTGCAGCCTGTACCCCCGTTTGTTTAAGCTTTTAGTGCTCTAGTCCGTACAGATGCAAGTATTTTATTCTCATAATTGGCCCGATCCACTTTGGAAACAAAAAAAGGATCCTTGGCCCCTCGTACTTGAGTTGTGGAGAAGGATTCCGCGTGTTGCTCTCCTTGCTATTCGTCCTGTCAGCCGTGGTGCAGCAGCAGATTCAGCTCAAAATGGAGATGATCCCTGTGAGACGATTCTCAACCGCCCCGCAGAAAGTGTCTGATTGAGTCCGAATTGTACTAGTCAGAAAAGAATTTGTGGGAAAAATTGGGTTGAGTTGACTGCAGTCTGCAGGATTTTGATTTTATTTTCTATTTCAAGTTCTCCTTTCATACACTTCTTTGTTAATTATCGGACTGTCGCAGCCTCGCGCTGATATTCCTGCTAATTATGGAGGGCAATGAACTAATTGTGCCTGTTTGTATACCCCTTAAGTGACCATAATTTGTGTACAATTTTTTAACTCAAGGGTTATAATAGGATTCGAATTTGTATTACGCTCATGATGATAAGGCTCCGGATGACTGGCAATCGTATGTGCCCACGGCTATTTGGGCTCGAGGAAGCAAGTTGTTGAAATTTGGGATATAGAGAAACAACGTCTCTTGCATCAAGTATCACTCAAGGATTAATTGAAAATGGTAGAAGGTAGGATTTTGTGGCTTTCCAGCTCCTTTGAATTGTTCAAGCTTATCGGTTATGCAGATACCAGACTCTCCGCCCAGCCGGTGTGCAGTGAGTAATAGTCATAATGGAACCCAGCCATCTGGATGAATAGGGGACCATAGATTAACTTGTGCAGTGTTCCTGCCGATGAGAGGATGTTTGAGACATACGAATCATGGTGAGCGTCGACTTGAGATGAAATCAGTCGAATTTTGCTAATCTCGACATCTGAATAGCCATCTAGTCACCGTCCTCTGCGAGTCCGGTGAAGGAGAGAATACCTTATTCCGAGCACCTATCATCCAAAAACCACTGGTAAGGTTGATCATGCCATCTTTGTAAGTCACTTAATCTGATTTAGTAGCACATACTTGATATTGGCACTGGCAAGGGCACATGGGCGATGTATGTTCCCCTATCTTATCTATGGCAACCAAGACCATGGCAGAATCTAACTTGAGATAAATAGTGAAGTTGCGGATATGCTACCGGAAAGTGAGATTGAAAGCACATTTATCCTTGGTATTCGCCAAATCTAATTTTCATTTACAGCAACTGTTCGTGGAGTAGATCTGTTCCCTCCTCCCGTGTCTTGGTTACCACCCAACTGCATTCTAGAAGTCGATGATATCCTCGAAGATTGGACATGGCGAGAACCATTTGACTTGATTCATCTTCGAATCCTTGATTGTGCATTTACTGCCGAAGAAACCGAGAATGTCTATAAGTCATGCTATGAGTAAGTTGCTAGGGACCCCAATCAGGTATCTCCTCCGTGGACAGGGCAAGACTTATTAATACTCTATTTCACAGCCACATGCAACCAGGTGGATGGATTGAGCAACTAGAAATGAGTTGTTTCCTCGAATGCGACGACGATAGCGTGCCGGAGGACAGCATTCTTCGAACTTGGGGCCCTCGCCTAACAAGTGCCGCCGAGAAAGCAGGTCGAAGATTCGGAATAATGCACACCATGCGCGACTCCATTGCAAGGGCCGGCTTCACTGATATTCATGTAAAAGAATACAAGCTACCAGTCGGACCTTGGCCTCGAGATAAACGGTTAAAGGAGATTGGCTCAGTCAACTTTCATCACTGGGTTGATGGAATGGATGGCTATTCGATGTGGCTTTTGACGAGATATGGTGATCCAGTACCTTGGTCAAAGGACGAAGTACTGGTTTATGTGGCGCAGATGCGCAAGGAAATCTCAAACCCACGAAATCATTGCTTTCATAGAGCGTAAGTCGTGAGATTACAGAATGATGTTGTTCATGGCGATTATATGATTTGACTAACAGCCTTTATAGGACGAGGATATGGGCGAGGAGACCGCTAGATGAACATACCGAGGCAGATCCAATAATCAAAGCCGAGCCATCACCTTAATTCTTAAAATAAATCTTGAAAAGATCTTAGCGTTAAATGACATCATGATAATGACTATTTCACTTGAGATGCACAGGTGGTTCGAGTTTGTTGCCTATAGATGTAGTAACCAGTGTGAACCATCTCCTCGGAGATTCACCTTGGAAGTCTAAACCAATGTGAATACCTACTATGTAAGGCTTGAAGATCTGAATATCAATCCGATTTGCAAGCTCTAATGAATGACATAGTTGGCAGATACTACGTTACCCCTAATGGTTTGAGGCTGTGGCACATTGTCCAGTTCTCCCCGGGGATCTCATGATATTTGTGAAACATTATACTCTGTATCCCAACGAACTGCCGATAAATTCTCTCAGGAACTAAAGTTTAAATTAAACTTGCAGCTGCTGCAAGGAAACGTCACGATTGAGCTTGCATTAAGTGACATCCCAAGACTCGGATCCGGCACCTGGGGATGCAGCACCCGTGACAGCTAAATCTAGAACCAGTGGAGGGTTACTCTCTGTCTAACTGACATCATACCTCTTTAATTAGAATTCAAGGCTAGAGCTAGATCCTCCGATAATACTGTTTACCTGTTGTTCTTATGATCTGTGTCTCACACTCAATATGGACATCCATGGATCAGCAGTACGATCCACCCCGAGATCCCCATGATGCACGGATGGTTATTCTCATGAATCAGCCGACAAATTAAGAGAGAAAAAAAAACCCAGAGAGGCGATCTCGCAAACTGATATAAATAGGTCTTTTCATCCCAACAGGCATTCGATCCGAACAGGTTAAGTCCTTCGGACCAAAAGAAACACGAAATTAGACAATTTCTGTTCATTAGCATCCCAATCTATCAAAATGCTCGGCAAACTAGTTCTGTCTCTCGGTCTCTTCCTTGCTGGTGTGCAGGCTCAGCAATCTGTCAATTGCGAGTACCAGTCCTTGAAGTGCGGCTCCGTGCTGCTGGCAGCTCCTTACAGTAAGACCTCAATACTCTACATTCAACCGTTCTGGTGAAGATTGAAGTGAATTCTGTACTAAATTAAAACTACAGGCTACACTGAGGCCCAACTCGTCGCTGCTGTCAACGACACAACCTCCATTCCAGTCATCTCCGTCGCTCAACTCTCCCAGACCCTGTTCCACTGCACAGACATTCTCGGAACGATCACTGGAAACGCCTACTGCTTTGCTGGTTGTGATACCAAGCCTGGTACACGTAACGACCAATGTATTCTGTAAGGGATCGGTTACTGGGATCTCCGCATCATTGAGATGGATCACATATGATCCATTCCATGTCTCTCAAAAGGCAATTTCCTAGATGCTCAGATCATGCTTGTTTCAACTCCTATCATTTTGTGTTGTGGATGGCCATGCACCCCCTCTTTATGATGTTTAGCATATGTAAGCTGGTCATGTCGCCGGCGACTGGCAAGAGGTGTTCTCTCATTGCTGGCAGTATCTATACAATGTTCTTTACATACTGGTGCAAATAATGAAAAGACTTTAGTCAAATGCTTCACTGTAGTTTTCTCTGAGTTTTCATGCTTAATACTTGGGATGATTGTAGAGGCCTTGTGCAGGTACCCAGGTGGCTAGGTTGGAAGTCATGGTAAATTCGGATGATATGGTTCCCGGTAGTACCAGTTGAGAAAACAGACCAACAAGGAGTATGATTCAAGTTCTACTAGGGTTTGTTTTATCTTATTCCGATCTTGATATGAAGATATTATCAATCTGACCTCTCACAGGTTTAGCATATCTATAAGATGTCGTTGACTCAAGTTCTCATTGAAGCATATGTAGCTTTTTAAATACTGCGTAAACGTCTCCAAATTTGATTTAACAAACACACGTGTAGAAACCTTTTAATCCAATGACAGAATTCATTTTCTCTTGGCTTACAACCACACTGTCGTAGGAACGGCATGCATAGTTGAAGCCATAGATGGACTCGGTCCACCAAAACACCATGTTTGACATTGTTTGAAGCAGGTAGGAGGAGGAGACCCGGCTGTGATGGTGATTGTCGTTGTCGTAGGACATGCTGTACCATTGGAAGCAATCTGGCACTCATCATCCACAGTTAAGCTGGTAGAGGCCAGACATCCATTTATACAGAATGAATTTCCGGTAATGTTGCCGTAGATATCTTCGCAGTGAAATACAACCTGGGGGATCTGCGCGACTGTGAGTGTGGGAATTGAAGGCGTGGAGTTTACTGCGGCGATCAGTTCGCTGAGGTTGTATCCTAAGATGAAGCACTTAGTACATGAAGTTGGTACTTGATCTGATTCGATACTGACCATATGTTGACATTAATGTATAGCCACATTTGTCGGCTTGATAAATGCATGGCTTGAGATACGCATCACTTCTCCAGATGAAAGCTGACAATATTGAGACGATGTGATGACGATGTAAAATCATCTTGATACGGCGCTTGAAAATGCCAGAAATTTTCAAGTTGACTGGCTCTATGCTAGCATGTAGTAGTTAGACAGTCTGGTTTTGTGGCGGGCATCATCTGTCTGTAGGGATATAACCATTGTCAATGGGTTTTCGTCTAAAATTTGCAGATGTCTGGACTCTAGAGTCTCATTGAAGAGATGCAACCTCGAGTACTTGATTCGACTATTATGGTGTCATTGTAACCCAAATCCCAGATGTCGGACCCCGGATTGATTTCGGGGTCCACATATGATTTCAAAAGGCTCCTTAGAAGGCCAAATAGTTGTATCCAGTTCCCCAGATGTATTAGGGGCTTCTTGGCTTGTACCACCCATAGCCTTGCCTATACCATAAAGCAACGTCCTCACTGAGTCAGGGCTGTCATCTACTCCCGAGGTCCTTCGATAACTTGAAGTGGTATATATGTCTTGTTCGTATCCAAAGCTTGGAATGTTCACATACGAATAGTCCACACGTCACGGTGCATTGATGGGACAAATCCATCTAGGGTTCAACATTGAAGTTGAGACGAATATATAAATTCAATAGAGCCGGGACCTCGGAATAAGCGGATACCCAGTGCCAGAGTAATATCACATGAATGCTATTACTAGTAACTAGTCAGTTCAGGCTCGAATACTATTTTGGAATCATATGTATTTTCAGAATCATAGGAATAACGATAAATTTCTAGTTATCACAAACTTGAAGGGTTTAATCTGTTGATCGTCAACTGGTATAGGAGATTCAGTGTTTACATCTCATTTTGGTGGCGTTCAAAGATCAACCAATGAAAAGCCGCCAATTACGCCGTCAACCATGAACATCAGTATGAAATTTGCACATTTATGCGAACTTCTTTGTACTTCAGGGGGATCCCTGGACCTCATTTAACACCTTCATAGTATTATACAGCCTCACATTGATCGAATCTTGCAATGTTTGGTATCCTTCATTCCATTGATATGCTATATCGGATCTAGAAATGCTAGAGCCCAATTTCCGTACCTGGAAGTGTATACTCCACTTCCATATCCAACTGTTCCACGACACAGAATAATTATTACTCTATGTGGGGATTGATCCAAGCCTCAGGGTAATAATCGCAGTTTAATGTAAGAAATGTATGTTTATGAAAAAGGGGTGGGACAACCTCGGCTCAACAAGTATACAATAACAACACTCAACAGTATTGCGCCTGCAACCCTCATATGAATGCTGAAAAGTACCGGGACAATCTCAATGGACTGCCAATTGGTATAAGAAAGTCCATACCAAGAAAATCCTACCTTATAGCTTGAATTGTCGACGAGAGGGCTATCCTATGTTACTAGTAATACTACATTATGGGGGCTAATACTTGTCCGCAAACAGGCATGTGACTCCGGGCATCTTCTTCAGCCACCCTCGAATTGCAACAGACATCAAAGTAATGAGTAGAACATGAATAACGAAACCAATTCAATTGAGCCAGTTGACTCATTCATAAGTCTTAACTGATTAATGATTCCTGATTAATGATCAAGGGTACACTGTGATCTCCGGAAGGTCACGGCTGCGGGTTTTCCCCCTTTTTTTATTGACGCTAATCCCCTTTGGGCTCTCAACGCGACCAGCGCAAAAAGTCACTTGTTCTCACTTCTCCTGTTCTTCTTTCCTAACCTCCACGTCGGTCCTTTCCATCATTCCTTTCTTGGTCGCGCTCTTGAATCAAAAAGAGTGAGAAAGAGAAGTCGCTTCGGCCCTTTTTCTTTTTTCAATACCTCCTTTTTAATCTTGTGTTTGGTGTTTTTTTTTTCTCGAAGCTTTGTCCACTGGACCCCCAACTTCATAATGGCCGACTTCCTCCAGAATGTGCCCCTCCCAACCATTGATCGCCCATTTGGCGTTCACCTGTGGCCTATCTTCGATAAGGGCTTCGAGCAGGTCATGGGCTACCCTGCCAGCGAATTCAAGTTCCAGGAGGGTGTCACGGCTATGTCTACCTTGAAGGAGACCGCCATCATGCTCGTGACATACTACGTTATCATTTTCGGTGGCCGCGAGGTTATGAAGAACCTCCCCGCCTTCAAGCTGAACACTCTGTTCATGCTCCACAACCTGCTGTTGACCATCATCAGTGGTGTCTTGCTGGTGCTCTTCCTCGAGCAGCTGATCCCCACTCTCTGGAACCACGGTGTTTTCTACACCATTTGCGACCACAACGGTGGTTGGACTCAACCCCTCATCATTCTGTACTACGTGAGTATCCAATCGAACATACTTGACAATGGCGACGCGACTAACCTGCCAATTTGCCTGTAGCTCAACTACCTCAACAAGTACTGGGAGTTCATCGACACCCTCTTCCTCGTCCTCAAGAAGAAGCCCTTGACTTTCCTCCACACCTACCACCACGGTGCCACCGCTCTCCTGTGCTACACTCAGCTCATCGGTCTGACTGCCGTCCAATGGGTTCCTATCACCATTAACCTGCTGGTCCACGTTGTCATGTACTGGTACTACTTCCAGAGCGCTCGTGGTGTTCGTATCTGGTGGAAGAAGTACATCACCATGCTGCAGATTCTGCAGTTCGTCATTGACGTCGGTATGTTTCGAATCTGACCCACATGTTCGTCAGTCATATGCTAATAATTCATCTGCGCAGGCTTCATCTACTTCGCCTCTTACACCTACTTCTCCTCCACCTACTTCCCCTGGGCTCCTAACATGGGCAAGTGCGCCGGTGAGGAGTTCGCCGCTTTCGCTGGTATCGGTATCATCACCTCTTACCTCTTCCTGTTCATCGGTTTCTACATTGCCACCTACAAGAAGGAGGTCAAGGTTGGCCGCCCTCGCAGCAACACTGGCAAGAAGTCTCTCATCGACATGCGCAACTTCGAGGTCCCCTCCCCTGCTAGTGCCAACGGTGCTGCCAAGTCCAACGGTGCCGCTGTCTCTACCGGCCGCTCCAACGGCCCCGTTACCCGCTCTCGCAAGGCCTAAATGGCTTGCTTGAGGTGATTCTATAAGGCTGTTGACTCAGTCCATATAGCTTCACAAGATAGGCATTATCCTTAAATATGGGACTTATCCTCTTTTTACTGGAGAATGCTGTGAATCAATCTCCAAGAAATTGGGGAGAAAAATCATTCGATCATCCTTGTACTCGAACATGGGCGCAGGCGCAGAACGGCGCGGGCCCCATGATGATTCACTTTATAACAGCCTTTAATAAACGACCTTTCACGATGCCAGATTCGACGGTCTGGTTGTCTATGCGACATGGACTCCGGTTGTGAGGAATGGTATGGATGGGGTTTTATGCCATGCATTGGGGAGAATATAGTCCCCGGAGGAGACATTATCTTTCTATTTTTTTTTCTTCCTTTTCACCCGAGCGGACTGTCGGACAGTCTTGAGCCGGTTGTATTCTATAATGTCACATTCTGTTCATGTTTGTCGTTGTTACCCCTTAGCCTGCTGGTGGCAGGCATTTTTGGTCCCCATTTCACCCTTATTTGTTAGTATTATAGATCCCAGGTCACATATCATGTTAAATGTAATCATTCATGAGAACTTTTCATCATTGTAGACTGTAATTCGAATCTGGTGCTGAGGTGGTTGGGTTTGGAAGACTAAGCAAGGTATCTCAATATCAGCATGGCAATTGCAGGACTCCAGTCAACATTGCTATAGACGCGTGTAGACTTGCATGTGGCAGGAATACCTAGCATCTGCATACTCCGTACTGCCAGAAGGGGTTAGAGATGCAGACTTGTCTGTAGCAATCAATATCTCGAGTCCTAGTACTCCGTACGAGGTAGAATGCTATAATCCAATCTCCAGAGCAAGCGCATCAACCGCGCAATCACTAACCAGAAAACCAAAACAAACAAAACACGTTGATATGGAAACGAAGAACGCTCAAGCTCAATGTGCTGCATCACATTAAGAGCTCCACCGTGCAGATGCAGGAACTCAACCGGGGTGTAGATCATGCAGAGAGAAGGAGGCGTGTAACGGCGCACAAACGCCACGAAATGACCTGTCAAACCTAGCATGGCACGGAAATGACATCAGGGTATCCAGACTCCAGGAAATAGCGATCATCGCAGCGTGGCCGGGACTCCAATTTCCAATTATATCCAGCCATCCAGTAACTCGTATTGGAGTCAGGGATGAAGCTCGGCAGCTTCGGAGTCGGAGGCTGACATAGGGCTGCGTAAAGTGAGGTTTGAACTTTCGTTCAGCCTCTTCAATACAGTATTCCAGCCTTCGATGAGGTCCATGTGTACTTGTGCATGGATATCTGTACGGAGTATGGAGTAGAGGTACGGTGAAGTGAGGAGTGACAGGTCGATCGACATCGCATGGGACGTATAGCTTTTCTCCAGCCATCCATTAACGTGGTCGGGGATATTCAATAGTCTGCAGATCAGGACCCATAAGAGGCTGAGTACGAGCAATCACCTGTTATGGAACTTGCTCTCGGACTTAGAGCTCGGGGACTTGAGGACTAATCTGAAGTGACAAGGTTAACTCAACGAAAGAAGCAAAGCTGTACCTTACATGATTATCTCCCCGATGGCCAGTGAGAAAAAAGCAAAATTGAGCTTCTGAAATCCCGAAATAACTCAGGATGCAGGGCTCGGATGTGTTGTCAACAGGACTAACGCGTCAAAGGCATCTGGAAGTGTAAGGCAAATGGGAAAAAAGAAATGACTTGAAAGAGAAAAGAATTAGTTCCTGTTACCATCTCGACAAACCAGGCGTGGCGCCGAAGGCATGGGACGGCGTCAACATGTGTTCGTTTCTATATGGACTAGATTGATTTCAAACTGAGTGAACCTTCTTACAATTTTAATTTCCAAGCCGTCTCTAGACTTCTTACTTGAAATCTGATTACCTAAAAGTTGAAAGAGATGAATATTGTGAATCCACCATGGGCAGCTTTGAGTTGGAGTCTTGGAGAAGCCTGATATCGAAGTCGCACCTGATATCAAGAGTCTTGAAACCAGGGACAAGCCAGTATTCAAACCTTCAAATGTTATATGCCTGGTGAGAAGGATTTGTCTGCGATGCGAACAAGTTTCTAAAGACTTGTGCAGTTCGAGACAGCACAACTAATGCATTACCTCGGGACTTTCTCGGGAGATTCCATATACTCCAAGTCTCTATATTAACATTCTGTCATCCTCCTAGCTGGTTTCAAGTTTGAGTACATTACCCACTCCAATACAATTGAAACTTCAATTCCAAGGGATCGTCAAAAGAAAGTTGACTATAATCTCTACTCCATACTCTGTCGACACTCAATATTTGAATGAGGGTTAACTCGGTTGTTCGCATAACCGGAGCGGAGATAGGATACTGCATATGGAACTCAAGCCGCTGTCAGTTGGACTGTTTATGCATGTCTTACTTGAAGTTGGTCTATTCCAAGGTCTGATAAGAACTATGAACTTAGCACTGCAGCATTTGAAGTTTATTATGTGCTTAAATAAATTAAATTGAGGGGAATGTTCAACTTGAACCTATCCTTGCCTGATAATGCGTAGTTGGAGGATGAGGTTGGGTTCTCTGCGTTGGGGATAACTTGAACTTCGAAGTTGGAGAACGTTAATAAATTCCCGTTCTAGATTATTCTGGGGGATTTATTGTTTTATTGTTTTATTTTCAATATATGCAGCTATAAATAATCGAAACCGAAACGATAGCGCGCGAAGTCGGAAGCTTTGATGCATGTGGAGTATTAACCGATAATCATCTACGCAAGGAGCAAGGAGCGTGTCGCTTTTGCTTTTTTGATTATTTCTATTGCTTTTGAGCATTTCGTACTCCGTATAGTGCTTTATTGGCAATACAATATGGATGATCAAGAGCCCCTTCAAACATTGTTCACCAAAGTTGCATGTTGGTCCTTGTTCCTAGAATGATCCCTCCAGGGCTACTGTATACTTGATCCAAGAACCCTACAATCAGTAGGAATTCTCCTGTAGTTAACGAGGAACTAAGGTTCTTTACTATCATAGTACTGAGAATGAAGGCCACCTGTTCTCCTAGAGCCCCTGAATATTTCAAGCTCAACTCCATGGGTAGGCCCTTAGACCCTTTAGGGTTACAGGGACGTGCTTGTGCCTGTGTACCTGCAGGTCTATTTTGTACAGGTGTCCACCCCTGGCATGATATGAGGACCGCGCGTTGTGCAGAAAAAAGAAAAAAATCAAGGAAGAGAAAAAAAGATTGATTGTCGAACGGGATCCCTCGGTAAAGATACCGGGTCCACCGATCTCGTTTCAAGCAAAAACCCCCAAGGAGTTCGTCGTAGTAGCGTGTTTGAGTTATACTTGACCCACTCTGTCCACAGCGGTTAACTTGTCAATCTTCCATCCATCCCCACCATGGGCGCTTCCAAGGTCGGCTTACCCAGTCTACTTCCCCCTATGAGCCGTGTAGACTGTCGCCAGGATCACCTTGTTCCTGCGTTACGGAGTTTTGATTTTTTTTTTTTTTTCTTACTCCCTTTCAGGGTTGTCATACGTGGGCCAATCTAGCTGCCGCCACCAATCCTCCTGTGAGTGACACGTCAAGCCAATAAGATGCTATCGTCATGAACCTACTGCAGCCCCAGCGTTAGGCGCATGGGCCAACAGACCAACGACAGCTCACGTTGATCTATCATATTTTTCTCCGGTGTTACAGCGAGGTTTAGTTCCCAGCCTCGCCACGATGTTGATGCGCGTCGCCGAAATCGTGAAACGGTCCATAGGGGGAAAAGGGACGCCCCTCTTCAAACTGGTCTCAGCTGCAAGGGTGATGGACTCTTACCCTTCAATCACCAATCACATCCTCCACCCATATCCTCATCCAATGGGAGGATTCACTAGCTGGGGACTAGTTGCCATACTTCCGACCAATCCAGGATGTGAACTCCTTCGTCCTGCATGAGATCAAACCAAGGAAAAAAAATAAACCAGATTTTGGATTTTTTAAAAAAGAAAAAAAGCCAAAACAAGCCACTTTCAGTCAGGGACTTCTGATGTGCGCTGAATGGAGCCCAATTTACAGGATTCTGGCATCAACTACACGTGGACAGGGATCCAAAATGACTTGTCCCCTCTTTCCTGCAGATAGCGCTTCGAGGTCAAAAAGAACCCTCCCCGCCCCTCCTGTTGTGGATCAATTCCTGACGGGTGGGACCTTTCTTTTTCTTCATACTTGCGGCACCTTGAATCGCATCGAGGGCGGCTCCCCTGTTCATAATCCTGGACCGGTTCCACTCTTAAAACACTTCTCTCCCCGATCACCCCGGAGCTGAAGGATTAGATCTTCTTCCACTGACTGGTGGTAGACTCATATTAGAAGGGTCTGGCTCATCTTTCTACCTTTGGGATTCTCGTTTCACTATCAAGCACTAGAATCCGGTCACTCGTTGGATTCTACTCTTGTTTTCTGATCTGGGGCTGGTACTACCTTGGTGATTTCTTTTCCTTCGCTGGGTCTCTACATTGCTGTCTGGAACAGCATTTCTTGTCAAGGAACAGTCATCCTGCTAAAGAAGTGTGAAGCATAGTTGTCAATCAGCAATCATGTATGAGCCTGCTACCACGCTGAGCCTTCAGCGTCTGAGCCGGCAAAGCCTTCAGAAACGATACGAGTCCGACGAAGAAGATGTATCGGAATCTGATGCCGGCGGACCGGACTTTGTTCCCTCACTGGTAGGCTCACAGAGAGCCGGAACTATCGATTCGGATCTGAGTGCGGATGAGAACTCCCATACAGACCCTGATTCTGATCGAGAAGAGCGTATTCTGCCCTCATACCATGTTGCTAAACGCCCACGCCCAGTATCAATGGACACGGTGAAACGCAACAGCACTGCAACATTCGTGGAAAGCACCCGTGTATTTGACCCAGAGGATGACTTGGTTCTTGAGCTCCCATTGCCGGAAAGTACTCCTGAGCTGGCATCGGACCTTTACTTGCAGCCATCTATATACGTCTCACCGAATACACCACCCACGACTCATCAACGCTCTCGCTCACCATCCCCGGCATCCATCTTCTCTTTGGAAAACGCCGAGATCCACGTTGCAAAGAAGATCACTTTGATGGAGCCACAGACACGTCCTACCCTGGTCTTCATTAAATCCTTGGGGACTCGATCCAAAGATTCTCGGCTCCGGCCCACCCAGCCTCGAACTCGGGGGAACGCTCGAAACCGCGAGTCCCGGATCTTCGACGGCAAGTTGGAAGGCAACATCCAAGTCCCACGCTTGACAGACGTCAAGTCCACATCATCACCACGAGTCCCTGAACGCACCCAATCTCCCCACGAATCTACGAACTCCACCCCATACTTGGCTCAACTCGAGCAGGAAGATACTTCCACTTCCCTACGACAAAGGGCCACAATCAATTGCGTTTCTGATATCCCCGTTCTCCCATACTTCCCTCCATCCCCTGAAGAAGTATCCGCATCCGCATCATTCCTCCGCCCTCGTCCCCGCACATCCGGCTGCGAGAAACAATTCCCAACAGCTCCAACTACTCGTACCTCCCGGCGCCCCACAGATCCAATCAGACGTCCACCCTCAACCCGCAGTAACAGCAACACCAGTCTCCCCGCCTTCTCTCCACGCCCGGCATCGCCATTCCCAACTGATGAGATGCTAAGAAATTACATCCCTGACCACAACAGTGAAGGGACACCGGCTCTACCATCCCGAACCTGCAGTCCTATCTCAGCATCCTCCCCACCACAACAATACCAATATATCCACTCTTCAAAACGGGGTCCCATTCCATCAAACAATGGAAACTCAAATATCCTCCCGAATCGATCCCCGATGATGCGTCGAATGACACGGAAGCATTCCGCCGCATCTAGTATTCATTCTCTGAGTAGTCTTCGCTCGGAAATGGATCTCCAACACCCACCACAACATCATCATGTCCACTCTTCTGTATTCTCGGCTTCTACTCAGTCTGTTAATACAGTCACGTATGATGCTCGTCCAACGCGGAAGGCTAGTCAGAGACGTCATGCTAGACATGCTAGTTCGGCTGTTGGATCTGGACGTGGATTTATGGGGTTGAAGCTTGGGAAGAGGGCTTTTAGTAAAGTCTGATTCGTGATACTGCACCGATCTAATTTAATGTTTTTTTTCCTTCCCTTTTTCGATTCTTATCGAGCGGGTTCTCTCATTTGGGTACTTTTTTTTCTTACTGGTGTTTTTGCTTTCCTTAATATTCAATGGTGGTTTATTTGTCTGATACTGGCAATCGCTGGTTTCCATTGATTATTTTATGGCGTTCTTCATTATTGGTGGGCGGTTTGTTCTTGATTTCTTAGGTACTTTTTCCGGCTTGGATAATGTCTACTCGTTTTTCTTCTCACACATGTGCATGCTGCAGTGGGCATCAATTTGATTTTCCATGAACTGGATTCTACTATTTTCAATCTCTCTCCTCTATGTCTTGCACTCTATTCTCGCCGAGTGGATACTAGTAGATAGTTCAGAAGAGGCAATTTGAGTACCATCATCCTGATTATACAGTTCGAGTTAGTATTTACCACTACAATTTCCTTCGTCTAATGGTAGGTGGACTTGGATTTCAAGCCAGAAATTTACAGAGGAAGGGTAACCGTGTGTAACTTGAAGCTGAAAAATGGATTTGATAGCTAGAGCAATGGACTGGTATATTGCAGTGCATCATAAGTAAAAAGCCAAGCCATAGAGATAACATGAAAACAGGAAGTCATATGGCTGGATAAACTGAGATCACTATGCTAAAGAGGTATCATTAAGAATCCTCTACTTGCGTGCCTCCAGGGCAGCTTTGATAGCTAAACGGAAGAAAAGAAATTAGCTTGGACACAACGTAGATCACGGAATGAAGGCTTACCATCACACGAAGACTTAGCATCGCCGAACAACATTCTCGTTCCGGGCATGAAGAACATGGGATTTGGCACGTCGGCTGTATACATGTCAGCTATAAAAATCAAAAACTCTTGCGACATGAAACTTACCATATCCGCTTGACATTCCTCGCTTCATGACAATCACTTCCTTACTCTTCCATGCATGCAGAACAGGCATTCCAGAGATGGCAGAGTCGGGTTCCATAGCGATTGGGTTAACTGTGTCATTAGCACCAATCACCAATGTGACATCGGTGTCGGAGAAGTCCTCGTTAATTTCATCCATCTCCAGAACAACTAGATCGCAAGTTAGACTTGACCATAACCAAAATGGGAAGAGGTTCGTGAGGACTTACTGTCGTAGGGTACGGATGCTTCAGCAAGAAGCACATTGCACTGGCCAGGCATACGTCCTGCCACGGGGTGAATAGCAAATCGAACATTAACGCCACGCGAGCGCAGGATACTGACGATCTCAGCCAGGGCATACTGTGCCTTAGCGACAGCCATACCATAACCGACAATGATAATCACATTCTCGGCTCCAGTTAGTGCCTCGACGGTGTCATCAATGCTCGTTTGGGTAACTTCACCCTCAATCTTCTTCTGGGACTGCGCCGGGGCAGAAAGGCCGCCAAAGAGCACGTTCGTAAGGGAACGGTTCATTGCAACACACATAATGTATGATAGAATCGAACCGCTTACTCCAATCAAAGACCCGACACTAGTCAAAAGTGGGTTATTGAGCATCAGCCCCTCAGCCACTAGCGCAAATCCAGAGTAGGCATTGAGAACAGTGATTACGACTGGCATGTCAGCGCCGCCAATAGCGGCAGTTGTTGTGAAACCCTTTGTGAAACTCAGTACAGTATTTGCACCCAGACAAGCCGCTGCAATACCGGGGTTTCCAGGGGCCATGGTGACGAACGCTCCCATTGTTGCAATGTTGCTACCCAGCAATGTAGAGTTGATGAGGTGGCGAGCGGGGAGAATCTTCGGGCTAGAGGACATGCGTCCCGCGAGTTTCATGAAAGCGACGATCGAGCCAGTAAAGGTAACACCTCCGATGAGTACACCCAAGTACGCAGTGACCATGTGTAGAGTTGTAATATCATCGATATCGACTAGTACACTGCCAATACTGGTCAAGACAGCGGCAAGACCCACAACGGAGTGCAATGCTGCGACTGTTTGGGGAAGACCAGTCGGGGTAATCCGACGACCAATCAGACCACCAACTAGTGCACCGGATCCAGCGACAACGGCGAACTGAGCCATTGTTTCAGGGGTGAATCCCACTGCAGCTAGAGAGGCAAGAATACCCGAGACCACACCTAGAATTCCGAGAATGTTTCCACGACGTGCGGTCTGCTGTGACGCAAGGCCGGAGATCGAGCTCATGCAAAGAATAGTACTAATCAGGTACCCAGCTTGCACCAGACCAGACATTCCAGTACTTGCTGCAGCGATGAAGCCGCCACCAAAGATGACCGCCGGGACCGCGTACATCCATGGGTACTCAGGGGGATCTGTCGGACGCTTGAACATGTCTAGCATGCGTTTGGTGATCACGAAACCACCTGAAATATTCACGAAAGCCAGAAGAACAGATGCCGCACCGAGGTATTCAGGAATCGTGGTTGGAGCATAGCCGCCGCCCATGATGAACAGACCTCCAATACCAACCATTCCGGA
This sequence comes from Penicillium herquei, assembly GCA_039634405.1. NCBI lineage: Eukaryota > Fungi > Ascomycota > Eurotiomycetes > Eurotiales > Aspergillaceae > Penicillium > Penicillium herquei. The sequence continues at coordinate 7,734,376 of CP098388.1, forward strand.
GATTGCATTGGTGACACTCATCAGCGGGGAGTGAAGAGCAGGCGCAACTCCCCACACTGCACGGTAGCCGACCAGACCCGCGAGACCAAAGGTCATCATATTGCTCATGAAAATCGGACCTGTTGCCTTGCCCAGGGCTAATGTAGTGCCAATGGCTCCAGTGACGGCAGTAACGTCCCGGGTGACCTTTTGCCATGGTGTAATTGCCAGAGCCTCTTCCTTCTTTGCCGCAGCAGCTTGAGTATCAGGCTTGGGAGGTGGAGGAGGAGCGGATGGGGCAGCCGGCGGGATAATTTCGCCGTTAAGAGTAACGATAGACCCGCGAACAACTTCATCCTTGAAATCAATGCCAAAGGACTTGTCCTTGGGAGCCATAGAGAGGAGATACTTGATGATGTTGTTCGAGTACAAAGTCGAGGATTGGGTAGGCAGACGAGACGGAAGATCAGTGTAGCCAATAATAGTCACATCCTTGTAGCTAGACAGCTGGCCAGGAATAGTAGCTTCACAGTTACCACCTGCTTCAGCTGCGAGATCCACAATAACAGAGCCTGGCTTCATAGCAGCAACCATTTCCTTGGTGATGAGCTTCGGAGCCGGTCTTCCTGGGATCAAGGCAGTTGTGATGATGATATCAACCTCACGAGCCTGTTCCATGAACAATTTCATCTCGGCCTCAATGAATTCCTTGGACATTTCCTTTGCGTAGCCACCTTGACCAGCACCATCTTCCTGAAAGTCTACCTCGATGAATTCTGCACCCAACGATTGGACTTGTTCACGGACAGCGGGACGGGTATCAAAACCTCGAACGATGGCACCCATGCGACGTGCTGTTGCAATTGCACTCAGACCAGCCACACCAGCACCAATAACCAGGACTTTACTAGGAGGAATTTTGCCGGCAGCCGTGACTTGACCAGTCAAGAAACGACCAAAGTGATTCGAAGCCTCTAAAACTGCCTTGTAACCCGCAATATTGGCCATTGAGCTAAGAGCATCAAAGGTCTGCGCACGCGAGATACGTGGGATACGATCCATAGCGAAGGAAGTGACACCACGTGCAGCCAGGGCATCCACGAGTGGCTTATTCTGGGCCGGATACAAGAAAGACATAATAGTCGAGCCTTTACGAAGAGCTTCAATCTCATTGAATGGACCTTCCGATTGCGGGTTGCGGACTTTCAGAACAATATCACTCTCGGACCATATCGCATCACGATCGACTACCGTCGCACCGGCCTTTTCATACGCATCGTCCAGAAGCTGTGCCCCCTCACCAGCACCACGCTCAATTAACACGCGTGAAAAGCCCTTCTTGAGAAGCAAAGCCACATTCTGAGGTGTGATCGCTACTCGTTGCTCATTCTGGTGTGATTCACGGGGCACACCCACGGTGAGTTCGGAGTACGGGGTGGTTGGTACGAGGTCTGCGGCAGGGGATGCGGTTGATGCGGTGCGTTTGGAGAGGGTAGACCATTGGGGAGGACTGGGCGCATTTTTCTTGTCCGAGGACGCAAGTAGTGCAAGTTGACGAACTTGGGAGACTAGTAGCCGGTGTTAGAACGCAGTAGCAAAATTTTTGAGTGGTCATGCAGCCATGCAGGGATGAGAAGCAGCTTACCTGCATGTGTCACTGATGGAAACGTCTTCCCTGCTCTGGCACTGGGAGCCGCTCGACACCCCAGCGCAGACAACAGGGAGCGCGAAACACTCATGATTGAGAGGGGCTCGTGACAAACTGAGTCACAGATTGTCAGAGCACATTTGAGGAAGTGGGTTGGTGAGGACGAGGAGAACAAGGAGTGACGGGGGAAAAGAGGGGGTTTAGAGGGAGGAGTTTAGCAGGAAAGAGGAAACAAGGACACGAGTTCTCGGACTCCCACCTTATGATGAAACGGTACGCGCCCCCTTTGAATCACGGTTCCCCCGGGTAATTCAAAAGCCACAGCCTTAATTGATTCCCCCGCGGGGTTGGTGGAGTCGGGGAGAGCTCGGATCGTCCGGGCGTTGTTCTCCACACGTCTTGAATGAGTAACCACTTCACGGCAATTTCCTAGTGATTTGTGGCATATTAAGAGCCAATGGAAGAGATCAAGGCTATTTTACTTTTTCTAAAGCCTGCTAGGACCTTGTGGTCTCACAGACCTCTTTTCACAAACAATTGATGCCATATTCCGATAGCCGGAGTTCATGATCATAGGTCATGGCGCTTGGGTGCGGAGACCAGATGGGGATTCTGCCGCGTTTCGGCACTATTCATTTCATTACGAGGTCAGGTTTAACAGACAAGAAATATATGCTTTAGATACAATAGATGTCATGATCTATATGGCTAGGAGAAATGAGAGAGCACAACATTGGAAAGGTGCATATACGAAGTCGGCTTTGCCTCAGTACTCATGGTTTCCCCCATATACTACCTGGCCGCGTGCTCTGAGCAGCCAGGTTCAGGAGTATGTATTGTCCAATTCAACCTTAAAAGGGCCTGTGAATCTCCTGTTAGGACTAGTTGTGCCATCTGCAGTTCAGAGGCCTAGAATATGCTGTATTCAAGGCGATTGAGGAATAAGCAAAACTAGACATATTTTGCAGGCTTGACCTTTTTCTACCTAGGAGACCAATGCGAATATGATGATGGCGGCAAGACGGGCTCTCCATGAACCATGTCAGTGTTCAGGGGCATTCGAAGTTTTCCACAGCGTCACTCAGTGCTGGGGCGTATTTCCACCGCTCCACCCTCTCGTCCCCGGGGCCCCAAAAGACCTTAGCTGGGGAGCGAAAAAGAGGCCACCGATTAGAAACACAGGACAGGGATCTAGTGACGTATTTGTTATTCTCACATTCATTCCACCCTCTATAATCTTGTAATCTCTACTAATTCTATTATCTATTGAGCCTGGAGATGTAAAATGACCGAAATCCTTGTTGGCTTCACGAAAATTAAAGCAAATAGAGGAAGAGATAGAAGGACAAGGAACAGGTCATGCAAAAAGTTTGACGTATAACCCTCATTAATCCATATCCACGGCCTCAGCCACGATGAGAGTTGAGTGCGGCCGAAGCTTTCAGCCCGACCGCATGCTGTGGCAATTTGCTATAGCATTCCTCTTTCACATAGTTGAGCAACTCTCGGCCTTCCGACTTTGTCCTAGAATCCCCAAGAAGTATGACACCAAGCTGATAGCCTTCCTCAAAAATAAGCTCTTGATCTGCATCTGGCTCTTGCAATAGGTCACGCAAAGCTTGACGCAATTGTGCGTCACCTTGATCATGCTTATTCTGTCTGAAACAGGCTCTGGCAAGCAAGTAGTTAAGACCCGTATGACGAGTTTCCTTACTAAATTCTTTTGCTCGACGAAGAATGACTTCAGCACGCTTTTCTTGACCAGAACAGAATAATAGTGCCAGGCCCATGATCCCTAAAAATTCGCTATACGCTGGATCAGTGGGGCCGATCACCTCAATCATATCATGCATCTGATTCACCAAATCATCCCACTGTCCTTTATGATAAAGGACTGCAGCGCTCTCTCGGAAGGAGCTGCGTGTTTCCGAAGAGATGAAGTCACTCCTTGGGGGAGCGATGCTGGTACTTGGATTATAAGAAGGGCTCTCTGCATGTCTGACCCGCGATATATCAGCCCTTGAAACTGGGAAATTGCTCCCCTTTGGTGGAAGGGCCTTTCTGTCGGTGTCTCTAGCGATGGTTCCATAGTAGCTTCCAGGATTTGAAGGTGAAGTGTATGGTGTGAAAACACCATTCATCGTGTCCCTTATTGGAAGCTCCGTTCTGTCGGTGTCTCTAGCGATGGTTCCATAGTAGCTTGCAGGACTTGAAGGTGAAGTGTATGGTTTGAAAACACCATTCATCGTGTCCCTTATTGGAAGCTCCGTCAGTTCTTTGGTCTTAGTTCGATCAAGACTGTCCCAGTTCGCAGACGGCAAAGATTCGTTTATATTAGAGCGTACTCCCGATTTATTGCTCCGGCTGAATTGAGTAAAATTCTCAGGCGGGTTTCGTGATGTGGATGAGGAGCCGATTGTTCCAACAGGTTCCAAAGAAAAAGAACCTTCTCGATATGCCTTCAGCCAGGGATGTCTAAGGCAATCGTACGCTTCCATACGATGCTCTGGTTTGGGAGCCATCGTCCTTTTTAGGAAGTCCACACACTCAATACCAAACTTGTCTGAATCGAAATCCTCTTCTAAAAGATTGTTGCGACCATCTCTATACGCAGAGATATCGAGCGGGGATGGAAAGGGCCGCTTGCCAATAAGCATATTATAGACAATGGCGCCAAATGACCAAATGTCGACAGCTTCAGTGAGTTTCACTTCCCAGTCTGGATGCTCCCCAAATAAAAGGTATTCGGGCGCTCTCCAAATATCCGTTCCGTTGTTCGTACGAAGAGCCGTCGAATCTCCCACGACTTGTTTGCAAAGCCCAAAGTCAGCGATCTTGACATGCCAAGGTCGGGTGGTTACGACTAGCAGGTTCTGCATTCTCAGGGTTAGATATGTCCAACTCTGTGATTCTATGTCGCAATAAAGGGTTACTCACCTCTGGTTTCAAGTCTCTGTGAGTGAACTTTAGACCATGCATATGGCAAAGTCCTTCTAGAATCTGGACGGAAATCTGCTTTGCCGCCAAAGGAGGGAGAGGTTTTTTCAAGTAATTCTGGAGGCTTCCCTTCTCGAGGTACTCCATCGCAATGAATACCGTGCTTTGGGTATCAAACCACCCGTATGATTCCACGAAAAGGTCTCTATACTAAGTGATGAAACATGAGGGGTTAGCAAACACAGGCATTGCATCACAGGAACCGAAAGCTCAAACCTTTGGTTCAGAGAATTTCACAATTGCTTCGAGCTCGCGCGCGATTAGACGACTCGACATCTTAGCCCTAGGAATTTCTTTCACTGCACGGAATTTCCTGTTTTCTGGGAGTTCATTCTTGAAGGTTTCCCAATTCTTGATGACTTCTGGCCAGACTTGACCAAATCCGCCCTTCCCAACTCTTTCGCCTCTGCTCCATATCTGCTTTCGAATTTCTCCATTTTTCATTTCGAAGTAGTGGATGGTGTTACCATCTTCGAAGAAGTGATGAAGTTTCCTTTTGTCAACTGAATTCACGGAGACAGCCATTTTAAGATATGAAGTAGTGATTATCTGAGCTAAAACCGACAGAGGGAAAAAGCGGAGAGAAAGAAGAAGCGGGGTTAGATCTATCTACAGACCTGGAAGCAAACTAGGCCACATGACCTTGACCCCAGCAAAAGCCTTTCGTAACATAATCCTTAGGCGCTTTGGATCTGAATGTAGCTAGCTCCTTCCGGAGATCGGCGAGGCGGGCGAGGCTAACAAGGCTGACGAGGCTGAGTGCATGCTTTACGCGTACTCAATGCATTAGCAGCTTCTTCGTAGTCAGCCTGAAGCGGGTAGGTGCGTGCTTTATGAGTTGTCAATGCGTTGGCATTTCAAGGGTCGAGGGCCTCTACGAAGTACATATAAGCATGATTACAGCGGATACTCTTGAGATATCTGAACAGCTTTGAGTGTCCACATTAAGACGAACATTCCAATGTCCGGCGTGGAATTAGGCTTAGCCGTGTTAGCTACGGCTGATATTTGTTTAAAGTGGGTTAAGCTGCCTGGCCCACAGTCCCAGAAGTCCCTGAAACTCAAGTGCTGACAGCGGCTTTTTAGGTATGGAAATTCATTAGTGGAGAAGTATCGTACCTTCAAAGGAGCTGAATCAGACATCGACGAAAAAATCGTTTACGTCGAGGCTCTTCAAATGAAGACCGAACGTCAGATAAATTTCCTCAAAAGTATATGGGCTACTCTACCCTCCAGGTACCAAGAGTGTCTGGGTGATATCTACCCCATATTGCAAAGAAAACTGCAAGTTGCTGATCAAACTGTTGGGAGTATTATAAATAAATGTTCGCCAGACACAAATCCGAGTCCTCTTGGCAGGTCAAGACGCTTTCTTTACACCGTTCATCTCAAAGAAGTCCTTAAGAAGACCATCAAAGACGTGAAAGAGTGGCATGGCATCTTCGACCCCACGTGGTATGGGGTAATTATTATGAGTCCCGACCAGGTGGTGGATACTAGGCTTCGTCGCCAAGCCGAATCTTCTACGGCTCTCTCCCTAAGCTACCGTTTGCGAAATTCATGGGTAAACGAAGTGCATGATGACAAAAAACTTCACCTAAAATACATCGACTTCCCATCTTCACAACGATCAGAGATCAAGTTTTCCGACGCATATTTGGTAGCTAGACCCGGACAAGCATCCATGATTGTCGATTCAGTGGAATACCAGGCATCAGATATGTCGGGGCTCCCCGAGGACATTCGATACTTAGCCCAGAAACTTCGAAATACCGACCCCCTTGTCTTCCAAATTCTGAAATGCGCAGGTGTTATGAAAGTCAAAGATCCTTCTACTCAAACAACCCATTTCGATTTCGTACTTCAGGTCCCAGAAGGCATGAAGAGGCCACAGAGTCTACGAGAACTGCTCGTCACAAGCCGTCAAACCTACCCGCTCAGCGATAGAGTCCGTATCGCGAACCATCTTGCTAAATCCGTTAGTTTTGTGCACATGTACAGCTTTGTGCACAAAAATATTCGACCCGAGACCATTCTCGTCCTTTCCGATGATGAATCCGAACTAGGCTCTCTTTTCCTCGCCGGGTTTAAAACCTTCCGCAGGGTGGGCGAGCAGTCTATGCGGGTCGGGGACGATGACTGGGCAAAGAACATTTATCGTCATCCACAGCGTCAAGGCCTACATCCAGAGGAAAAATATCGCATGCTGCATGACATTTACAGCCTTGGCGTTTGTTTACTGGAAATCGGACTTTGGGAATCCTTGGTTCAATACAAATCCACGTCGGCTGGCCTAGAGATGCAACCGAACAAACTATTACAGTCAGACGGGGTCAACACATCGAAAGTGAATGCTAGCAAAGCAGTGCTCATGAACCTCGCGGAAAAGGAGCTCCCAGCCAAGATGGGGAAGCTATACGCACAGGTTGTCTTGACTTGTCTTGATTACCATGACGAGGAACAGGATGCGATAACAGAGGGGGTGGGGTATATTGAAAGTGTAAGCCTAATTCCCGATAGAATATTGCGCCGCTGACTTGAGACAGGTTCTAATCCGGCTGGGGGAAATATGTGTCTAATCCAATGATTGATCATTCAATGTTGACGGCATGCAAGTGTCATACATGGTGATGTCTTGGGAGAAGTGTGATTTAATGATGAGAAAGTCGATTTGGCATATGTGATCTAGAATGAGTGATAGCGTGTTAGAACTTGAATAGAGTCTAACAAAAGGTGAAGCTAATTTCAAGCGGCTCTGTAATTCATTTCGAACGATAGCCCTGGAGAATAACTTGAATCTAAATTGAGGTGATGTCAGAGCTCAAGCTGTTCGGTGTGTCGCTCACTCAAAATACTACTGACACCACCTGAACACAATCTATATAGCCAGGAGAACATTTAAAATCATGTAGCAGAGAGCACAATATTGGATTGAAGGTGTTGGCATATACGAAGTGAGCTTTGCCTCAGTACTTGTGTCCACGGGTCTCTCCATATACTAGTAGCATGCTCTAAGCACCTATGTTCGGGATTATGTCTCGTCGAATTCAACGTAAAAAAGGCCTATTAACCTCCTGTTACGATTAGTTGCGCCATCCGTAGCTTAGAGACCTAGAGTACGCAGTATTCAAGATCTTTGAGAAATATGCAAAACCAGACACATTTTGCAGGCTCGACCTTTTTCTAGGAGACCGAGGCAATAATATGGCGGCGGCAGAACGAAAAACAACAACAGGCTCCCCATGAACCATGACAGTGCTCTGGGGCATTCAAATTTTTCCACAGCGTCACTCAGTGCTGAGGCGTAAGAGTCCCGTTTGGAAATATAGTAATATTTTCACAATCGCATCCAAGGATGAAGGTGGGCATGTGTGGCGCTCAGGTGTGTTTAATGGAAGGAACTGCGGGTGATACTAGGTAGTACTGTCAGCCTCAGAACAGAATGATAATTTGCGAGTGAGAGGAATAACGATTCGGCAGTGGATGTGCTCAAATTTGACCACACAGGGTTCTGGGTGCCTGCCTGGGTGATGACCCATGGGAATCGTAGAGAACTTAGGCTTCGCCCATGGCGCTCTGTACATCTGCCGAGCCTGAGTGGAGTAAGAACTGTACGAGAATGCGAGAATGCGAGGATATGACAAAGAGATAGAGTGGTGGTTGATCGAGATCTATTGGGTTGTGGGGACCCACCTGAGGCTCGCATTCTCGCATTCTCGTATCTCACAAATCAATAGTATAGATTCGAATTTTCAGTCAATTTCTATATTAGGATGATTCAAGTTTTAATAAATTCAATATTTAAGCTAGAATGCACCCAATAATTATGAGGTTCATTTTCTTCACAGAACGCTTGTCTCTGCTGGTAATTTCAACCCATTCTCATCGTCATGTCTCAAGATGCTACGGATACCGGCAGCAATGGCGGGATTGATTACGCCCTCTATCGCTATACACCCTCCATTACTGCTGCTGCGGTCTTTGCTGGAATATTTCTACTTCTCTCCGTTTTACATTTGATTCGATTGCTTCGAAACCGCCAATACTTCTTTATTCCGTTCATACTGGGTTTGCTATGTGAGTAACAAACCACAATCCCTTTGACCATATTGTTTTAACACCTGATTATCAGTCGAATGCGCTGGCTATATTGCTCGCATATTTTCCCATTTTGATACCATGGCACTTGGTCCATATATCGTTCAGACCATGCTTATCCTCGTTGCACCCCCGCTGTTTGCCGCCTCTATCTACATGACACTGGGTCGAATTATCGTCAAACTTGGCGCAGAAGACAAGTCCATCATTCCAGTCCGGTTTCTCACAAAGATATTTGTTGTTGGGGATGTCATATCATTTTTTCTGCAATGCGGAGGTTTGTGGCCCTATTCCTGTTGTCTCCATTAAATCGGTGTACTGATCGTTAATAGGCGGTGGTTATATGGCTGCTGGGACGCTGTCTGCTATGAACACTGGCGCCAATATTGTTGTTGGTGGCCTGGTTGTTCAGCTCCTCTTCTTTGGGTTCTTCGTCTGTGTATCTGCATCGGTGCATTGGAGACTGAAGCGTCACCCGCAGTATAATCACGTTTGTGAGAGTGTGAGGTCATATAGCCCCGAGACTCAAATGACATGGGAGTCGCTCATGTGGGCTATCTATGCTGCTAGTTTGCTTATTCTTGTGCGATCGGTTTTTCGTGTTGTGGAGTTCGTTGAAGGGAACGATGGCTTCATCATGCACAGAGAGTATCTTCTATACATCTTTGATGCTTGCCTCATGTCTTTGACTGGGATCGTTCTTATAGTTGTCTATCCTGGTTCATTTTTGGGTCGTGGCGGAAACAAGAGGGATAGTGAGCTTCAGCTCACACTCGCAGAGGGTGGATTCACTCGACCAGACTCAAAGCTCGAGAGGGAAAGCACTGGAAACAGGCCGTTTTAATTATTTTGCCCTTTCCTGTTTTTCAACCCTGTATCATCGGCTTTCAATGTTGGACATGGAGTTCGATGAAGATGTGATGATTACGGTTTTAAGAACAGCTTGAGATTCCTACAAGAACACTAAGAAGAGACGGCTTCAAGCTTCTCTATAGAATCATAGTATTACTAGTAATTTCATTTGTCCGATGAAAAATATCTAAAATTACATCTATACTACTGGTAGTAGGCACTATATGCATTCTGAAGTTGAAGTACAGATGAAGTGACGGTCAAATGTTCATTTAAAATATGGATAGCAGGTTATACCGTAACGCTGTAATGACAAGAAGTACTAGGAGGGAAAAAATTAAGGATTGAATACTACAGTATAATTATAGAAACAATGTCAATTTTCACCGAGCTTTGACTCTGGAAAGGGGGTTTCATTCCATTAGCGGTCCAAGGACTTCGGGAACGCTGGAGTGGAAGCTCTCGGGAGGCCGAAAATACGGATGTGATGGAACTCTCATTATTCCAACTCAACCTCTATTATTGTTCAAATACCCGGCCCAAGGCCCAAAACGGACCATATTTCTCAATTGAACAAAGGAACTATCGCCTGGTTCCAAATTAAGCAACTGGAGATGTCACGCAACGCGTCTCAGGGGTCCACGACTTCCGCGTCAGGTTCAACGCCCAGGTCACAAGTTCGGGTGAAACGTCGTATTACACACACCAAATCAAGAAACGGTTGTTTGACATGCAAAAGTCGCCGAGTAAAGGTACGGGTAAATCATCGGAACCTCCTATGTCCCTGATTAGGATCTGACAAGGACAGTGTGATGAAGAACAACCTGTCTGTGGTGCCTGCTCCGTTCGGGGAGATGAATGCGTTTTTCCGTGTCCACGTTCTCCACGTGTTCAGACAAGAAGACACCCCCGTCCCAGCATCGAGATATCATCTCATGATGCAGCCCATTCAGTGATGCTGCCAGGCGTGAATGCGGATTATATTCATCCGCTTAATTTCAATGTGCTGCCCAAGAGACCATCAAATCCCGGAGAATTGACCGGCTGCCTGAATATGCAAGATTTGAATCTATTGAAGCATTACATATTGCACACTTCGCAATCTTTGAGTTTGAATCCTCGCAAAACCTTGGTGTGGGAGCGTGTGATTCCAGACCTCGCTACCAAAAACCCCTTTCTAATGCACCTGCTTCTAGCACTAGCTGGGCTGGATATGATGACATCGGAAAGCCCGGACAGTTCCAGGAGTACAAATACCCAGAACTTCGACTCACCTTCTTTCAACGAATCAATGAATTCAAGATCCCTCGCTTCAGGCGAGATTGAGCTTGACGCCCTGGTTGAACACCACCAGAAGGGCCTACAAGGGCTTCAGGAGACATTGGCGGCTGCCGGTGATCAAAATGCCGAGCTTCTATTTGCCGGGTCAATGTTAGTTGTCGTTTTTGCTTTTGCGTCGCTTGGAATCAGGACACTCGACCCATCTTCACAAACGTCGCTACATTCTTCGACCCCGAACTCCAATTTCATGAGCAACTTTCAAATTTCCGACATACCCCAAATACACTGGCTGCGACTAGTGCGTGGCGTCGGTTCTATCGTGGAGCAGTCTTGGGATACCCTCAAATTAAGCCGATTGAGATCTCTATTACTCTACAGCAATGCCAACGATGACTGGAAGCGCCTCGGCCCGGAACCGACAGTCGACAATGGCCTCCTAACAAAGGGACTGTCGGAAAGCCTCTTGCAATTTGCATTGGGTGCGCGACGAGCGATCTTGAGACTGAGAGAATGTCTGAGCTTTCAACAAGCGAAAACCTCCGTTCACAGTGATATCCATACCCCGGAGTCAACGTCACATCTGAGCCCCGAAATCAATGCAAGACCCCAGCTAGATGCAATATTCGCGGCTCAGGACCAGACAATTGATGTGGTTGAACAGATGTATATGCGAACCGTATACTTAATAATGTTACCACAAATCGAACCCTCTTCAACCAATCGTGCGATGCAAGCAGAGATAGAAGAGGCGGCTGTTTCATCGTGGCCGCACCTCGTTCCTGAAGCCTTTATCTCTTCGCTAGATTTGGACAACAGTCCTGATTTATCTACGGCCTTATCATTTGCTATCCTTGGACACCTCTATCTGCTCATTGCGCTATTGGATGACCTCTGGTACCTTGGGGTCGATTTTGCATGGAAATCAATAAGATAAATACGGTGGTAGCTCAGTTTGGCAATCCTGAGTTGTCCGAACTAATGGCATGGCCAGTCAGGGTCGTGGGCCTCCAAAAGAAGACTCGGACTCAACAAGTATCTTGAATCAGCGCTCAGAATTCCCGCTCACTGATTATCAACATTGAAGTGTAACCCTGGTATTTCCCAGGTGAGATCGGAAGATCAACTTCGGAGGGTAACTGTCTAGTCAGCTTATACAAGATCCTGTCAAAAAATCGAATCCAAGTTCAGGCTTAGATCAAGACTATTCAGGGATGGTTGTTCTTCAAGTTCAATGAATCCAAATTCGGATTCCGGGGTGCGGAAATCGGGCTCATGAGAGTAAGGCCTCCATGAAAGGCTCAAAGAAGAACGTCGGACGCACCAAGCATACTCCGTATAGAACTCTCGGTCGGAAAACCGCAAAGCTCGCGGAGGCGGGGCCAATGGCTTCAAGAAAACCATTTCGTTGGTGATATTTCCGTCTTTTGCCATCGGTAGTACTTTAATAGCATCGAACTTGAAGTATTCTCTTTCCTGGAGCCCCAGTTGGGTTAGAAGAGCGAGTCCACTAGGAACCGAGGCATCCTATCGGCTTATTCCGTCTTAGTCTGCATGTTTCAAGTAAGGCTGCCACTTGGCGATTTGAAGTATAATACCCCTCCTGCTTGCCTGATGGAAGCTCATCTTACTTAACTCTGATTTTGCCCCGGGCTTTCCTGGCTGAGAATATTCAACACCAACATTTGCATTCAACGCATTGCTGATCGCAATGGATTCTATCAACGAGCCAGACTCATGGGAGGAGAAAGCTGCAAGAAAGCGAGAAGAATGTGCAAACAGAATCCCGACTGAATGGAGGCTTTCCGATGACTTTATTGCTAAATTCTCAACACCTTTGTCGGAGAACAAAAACGATCTTATTCGAAATAAAGCAATTCGCGAATCTGGAATTCTGACAGAGCGTGAGATCTCCATCACCGAGGAATACACAGTGGCTGAATTGATTGACGCACTGGCAAATTCGCACCTCACCTCCGTTGAGGTCACTCTGGCTTATTGCAAGCGTGCTGCAGTCGCACAACAACTGGTATGAGCCCTGACACCATGAACACAATTGACATTGAGCTCATTGTTTGTAGGTTTCTTGTCTCACAGAAACTCTGTTTGAGGAGGCTCAACAGCGAGCCCAATACCTTGATGACTTGAGAGCACAGGGGAAACTGGCCGGTCCACTGCATGGACTTCCTGTCAGTCTCAAGGATAGCTTCTACATCAAGGGAAGGGAAGCGACTACCGGGATGGTTACGTTTATTGGACAGGCAGCCACCGAAAATACTGCCCTTGTTGATATTCTCTTGAAGTTAGGAGCAGTACTATACGTCAAAACTAATGTTGCTCAAACGATGATGGTGCGTCTAACAGACTACCTCAAGTTCACTTTCCAGAGCTAATCTCTCCAAAGACATCTGATTCCCATAACAATGTTTTTGGGCGAACCCTGAACCCTTGGAATACCATGCTTGGACCTGGTGGTTCGAGCGGTGGTGAGGGCGCGTTAATCGCTCTCCGAGGCTCCCCTATTGGTCTTGGAACGGACATTGCTGGTATGAGCCAAAGATAACCCCTTACCCGATCATTCTAACGGGTCTGTATAGGCTCGATTCGAATTCCAGCTCACTTCTGCGGAACCTATGGGTTCAAACCAAGTACATCGAGAATACCCGACGGTTACATGCGAATCTGCAGTACACCAGGCTTGAAGTTCATCTTGTCATCCACAGGTCCACTTTCTCTGGACTTGAATGGGATTGAGATTTTCTTAAAGGCAATTTTCAGTATACGTCCTGCCCTGCATGACTCAACAGCCCTTGATCTTCCTTGGAGAGAGGTTCCAAGAAAACCCGTCTTAAGAATTGGAGTCATGCAAGAGACCTTCCTTTTCCCTCTCCACCCGCCTATGCGGAGGGCACTTAATGAAGCAGTCAGTCTATTGGAAGCCCAAGGTCACGAAATAATCCAGCTGAATGAGCATAATTTTGACCTGTTGGATGCGAACGACATAGCCTGGAATATTTTCAACTTAGATCAGCGCGCCAAAGATCTCATCATTGAATCCGGTGAACCAGTTGTGCCTGCTATTGGCATTATCATGCAGCGGATTGAGAAGGTGAAACATGTGTTTCCGTTCCGTTCGGTGGAGGGCAACCGAATGGATCTGCTGGCTAATCTCAATTTGCGACGGGAAAGGCTACGACAACGTTATCGGAGTATGTGGGTGCGGCATGATCTGGATATTTGCATTGCTCCATCGTCTCAAAATACCGCTGTTCCGCATGATACTTCCGGCATTGCGCCTTATGCAACATTCTTGAACACCCTAGATGTATGTTTCAATCTTTTCATTTCACTAAAAGAAAATCATACTAATTTTACCCTCATAGTATCCGGCGTGTGTCTTGCCGTTTGGGGAGGTGAATGAGTTGGATAATGAGGAATTCAAGATTGTGGAACAGTTGGATAGAGTCAACTTTGGTCAAGGCCAGGTGGCTGCCGAGTGTAAGTCACTCTTGAATCATAGTAAAATTAATGGCACTCGACTGATTTGCCTTAGACGATTACGAACTACTCAAGGGCACGCCTACCTCGATACAATGTTTCACTATGACGATGCAGGATGAAGAGTGTTTGCAGATGGCGAAACAGATTGACGAATGCCTGAAGGGTGGAAAGAGACTGTAAAAACTGACTTAGCCTCAAGTATTCAGAATGAAAGAGTCGAATAGTGGACTTACTAGTAGTTATCACTGTACCTAAATGAGTCTCACTGGTAGAGTCCGGAATATGACGATCCGAGTTCGGATATCCAGACCCACCAGTATAACTTGGAAGACGCGGGGCATTATCACGACTTCAGTTTCATCTCTCTTTTCATTTCAATTGACTTCTATAACCTGCAAGTTGCACACTTAGTTAGATCCAGTCTTGAGTTATCACACTACAAAATGGACGGGACCAACAGAGTCAAGAGAGTCCTCGGCATGGGTGAACGACCTGCTCTAGGAGTCTGGCAGCTCTTACCTGGAAGCAACCTATCTCGTATCTTAGCCCGAGCTGGATATGACTGGGTTCTTGTTGATTGCGAACATGGAAATATTGACGGTAAGGTGGAAATAAGTCACACCGAGAACTTCATCCACTGACTCCGCTCCATAGATGCCGCCATGCACGAAGCTATTCCTGCTATCACTTCCTACGGATGTAGTCCAATCGTCCGAGTTCCGGATTTTCAGTCTTGGATGATCAAGCGTATTTATTAAACCCCATGATGAATTGGCCTCGCGCTCTCTAATCAATTTACAGGCGCTCTTGATGCAGGTGCTCATGGAGTACTCGCACCTCTTGTTCGAACAGTGGAAGATGTCAAGGCTTTCGTGGAGGCATCGCGATTCCCTCCACAAGGCCGCCGAGGCTTCGGCTCTCCATTCCCCATGGACCGGTTTGGTCCGCATGTTACAGCCACTCAGTATCTGAAGGAAGCAAACGACAATATCCTGCTTTCCGTTCAAATCGAGACTCGTGAAGCCTTGGACGCAGTCAATGAGATTGCAGCTATCGATGGACTTGATCTTCTGTTTGTGGGTCCATTCGATTTGGGTAACAATATTGGTCACCCTGTGGAGGGGGACTCCTTTGCTCCTGAGTTGGACCAGGCTATTCAGAAGATTCTCTCTTCTGCCCATGCTGCGGGTAAAAAGGCGGGTATTTTCTGTAGCAATGGTACTCAGGCAAAGAGGTTTGCAGACATGGGATATGATTTGATGAATGTTATGACGGATGTTGGGGCTCTTTCTTCTTCGTTGTCGAGGGAGATGGAGATCGTTAGTCAAAGAGCTGGTAATGCTGTTTCGGGTCCATATGGAAGCTGAAGTCGACTGGGACTCGGCGCTACTAGAATCGAATTCTAGGGTTTTCATGTTATGATTTCAGTGTTAAACTCAATGTATACATACTATTTCTATCATATTAGGGATTGGATATCCATATTCGGCCATCGTGAGCTTGAAGGTTCAGTTAACTGCCTCAACGTCACCGGGTCCATATAGTGGATACTTCATCCGTGGTAGTACACCTTCGGATCATAACAACCCGATTGGATCTGAACTTCAAAGTTGTTGACAATATCCATTACAATTACTTGATTGTGATTTGTTGTTGCACGGATATTCGGGCTGTTAAGACTACTACTTAAGTTTGCTTTAAGACGCCATGCGCCAGTTAGCGTCCCGCGCCACTACTCAATCATGCCAGGTGCATAAAGGCTTTGATGGAGGCTGAGCAATCAGTCAATTGCAACATACACACAGGCCCACCATTCCGGGTTTCAGGTAGATCTTGTCTGTATTGACGATATGATCAGGTGGCCGCCACGTTGCAGCTCTGTTGTGCAGAACTATCATCCGATGGCGCTGGTGACTAGACATGGAACCATATGAAGTACACCTGCATCATGTACTGAAACACACTGAGCGCCACATTATGACATGGTTCGCAATAAGTCGATTGCCCCTAGTCAGGTCCTAGGAATATCGTAATATCCCTCGGTCGTGAATGTATCAATATCTAGATCCCAGATCGCCTTCCTCGTATGACCCAGGGTCCAAGAATGACCATAGCAAGGGCATCTCCACTCAGCATGTACTAGGCAGTTGCCTCGTACTCCGTACAAAGTAAGGAGACGACTTCGCCTCAATGTCGGGGCATGCCAACCTACCCTTGTTGTTGGAGTTTGAATCCGTAAATTCAGATTGTCATCAGCGTAGCACTCCGGCCTATCATAGCAACTGTATTTCCAACCTGGTGCATCCTGTGATCGGACGAGCACCGAGCGCCGATTAACTCGACCCCAAACCCGAAACCCGCGGGAGCCGCACTTCAAATACAGAATAGCGCTCAGTCCTAGAAGAAATGAAGTCATTTGGTGGATGTTAACAAGTTCATTGTTGAAGAAAGTGCCTGTAGAACGGTTAAAGAGGTCCAAGCTAGCGACGTGGCTGGGTGGAGAGAAGAAGGATGATCAACCACTAGAGAAGATCGACCTAGGCCACACCAAATATTATTCACTAAGCTTCCCGACGCCCTTGGCGCAGTTGGAGTTCCTCAGCCTTGTCTCGTTTCTTTTTTTTTTCTTTCCTCTTATAAGATCTCATAAGAGCCATGTGTTGATTCTCAGGTTCTTAATGTCTTCACCCCATATTTCCCTCCCTGATGGAGATTCGCCCTGCGGGCGCACCAGTCCCGTCCGAGTCGCCCTCCCTCCCGCAGTCCGCCCCGCCCCGTAAACGAGTCCGCCGCTGGCATCATCGAGGCTTCACCGGTTGTTCGACCTGTCGTCGTCGCCATGTGCGATGTGATGAGGCTTCGCCTACTTGCAATAACTGCACGAGATTGGGACTCGAGTGTGATGGCGCTCAGGGGAGGATGACCTTTAAGGTCTATGGTCCGAACCAAGAGCCGCCATCCAAGGGTTCCAAGACGCGAAAGAAGTCTACCGAGTCCGACGCGTGCGATACCATACCGGGCACAGGCGCTTTTGCTATAAAACATGGGAGAGACACAGACCCCTCTAAGGCTGTAGTCATCTCTCCAACCACAACATCATCACAATGGAGGAGCTTTCGTTTCCAAGAACCCATGTCGTCCCGCCTTGTTCCTGCATCTATTGAAGAGACAGGTGATCGGTACTTCATGCACTTTATCGATCGAGTCTCGACCCTCCTCATTATTTACGATAATTCCATGAATAGCAATCCATATCGAAGTTATTTTCCCGATTTTGCGCGCTCATCCCCTTCCATGGTCGGGGCTATGCAAGCACTGGGCGCGTTGCATTTAGCAAATACATCTCTGGGACCACAGCGCAACTCGCATCTCCAACATGCTATGAGTAAATACGGACAGGTGGTACAGCTGTTTCGCGCCCGCTATGGACGAACGACTCAACAACTTGGAATGACGGATTTTGCAACATGCTTATTACTTTGTTTATTTGAAGTGAGTCAAGATTATGATGAAAATGCGCAAGGAATTATTACTGACCCACGCCAGATGATGGACTCTCAAAACCATAATTGGGCCGTGCATCTCAAGGGTGCCCGCGAGATCTACAACCTTCTTTTCTATCCGCACACCGGCCGCATCACTACTCGGGAGGAGCAGCGAGTCGCCGAGTGTAACCACCCTCTTCGGTCCTTTCTTGTCTCTCTACTATCCTATCTGGATGTTGCCGGTGCATGTGCTACCCCAGGTGGCACAGTTGTAGAGGGAAACTATTGGAAGACCCTCGGAGGTGGGTGGGAATACAATCTTGGAACCCCCAGCCTGTCATCATCGGCAACACCGGATAACCCGACACTGGTAGAATTACGCTACGCGTGGTCGAGTATGATGGAGGTGCAAGCTGCGATCAGCACTTTCGCCCGTGATAAACAGTGGATGTCTCCAGAGCACCAAGACATGGTTTATAAGGAGATATTCAACTCATTGGTCGTTTGGCGTGCTAGTACACCTATCAGTCTTCAGTTACTTGGAGATATGGGACTGGATGATGAAAGTCTCCGACAATTCCCTTTTCCGGATATGCTGGAGTATGTTGGGTGTGTTGAAGCTTATGAGAAAGCAACCTTTGTGCATCTTCATCAAGTCGCGGGCGCGGGTCGTCCGCGCTGGATTACGGATAGAGCTTATTTGGATATGCTCATCACTCGGATCCTTACTTTGATTCGGAAGTTATCGAAGGGTGTGGGTCAATTGGCTATTCTTTGGCCTCTTTTCATTGCTGGACAGGAAACCAGGAATGAGGCTGAGCAGCAATATGTTCGTCAAACGATGGAGGAGCTGAAGCTGTTTGGGTTCAAGAATGTTGATAAAGGTCTTGAAACCTTGGAGGCGGTATGGTTTAAGCGACGGACTTTTCCTGAGGGTTGGACGGAGACATTGGATGAGATCAAGTCGAATATTCTCCTTCCTTGACCCGATGACTTGTTTTTGCGTGAAGTTTTGATTTGTGATGAAGATTTAACATGACTGTTAGGTCATATGATGACTTTTCTTATATACCAATATAGTTGACTATGTACATGTGTTCATTCGCAGCAATTCTCATGATGATAGTGCTGGACACTGCATCATATACAAGATAGCCTATTCAAATGTTTCCATTTGAGATTCAGACAACCTTGGAAGTCATACGCTGTTCGATGCTTAGAAGAACAGCCCAACATGGATTTCAAGTTTTACACCATGAAATCAGGACTTAATTTTGAGTAATTAAGTCGCATTGCTGAGGTGATATTAATGATATTAATCTTAGTCAACCAGAGAAAGCTCACCTGACGCTAATCGCCAGTTCGACGGCCCGTAAGTGGATCTTACCAACATCGACTCGGAACCGGTTTTGGGGATTAACACACATTAACAAGGCCATGTACATTCCGAATGGATTCGGAATGGAATCCACTAATCACTTACTCTTCTCCGGAGAAATATTCAATTGCACTGACCTTCTATGAGCTCCCCACTGCGAGGACTACCGCGAACCACTAGCATTGAGATCCTCCCTAACGAGATCTCCACTTATCGATGGCCCCATCCATCGAGGCTACGAGACTCTAGAAAATTTTCATTATACGGACGAGACAGCTCCGGATTCAAGTGGATTCAGTTCAACCTCATTCAATGTTGTTTGACTAATTTACTTGTTTATACTTTGATTACTCCAATTTTGTTTTCTTTTTCTTATTTCTTTTTTTTCTTCTGCTTATCAGATCTGCATCTTGTAAGGGATATCCCCGCTCTGAGTTCGTACTGAATTCACGCTGACGATCACATCTTTTCTTTCTCAGGTCAGACTCGATATAACCGAGATTAATTAATATCGATTCAAGTAACTCTTCTGCGGAGTACTGATTTCCACTACTGCACGGCTCCCTAATCTTCCCGCACAGTGGGGTTGACCTTGTTCCTGACCGGGGGCGCAAAAGAGCGTAACCGTATTCGGGGTCAAAGTTAATTCGGGTTTTTTTCTTCTCAAGTTGAGATTCTGAGATCTTCTCTGCCTTATAGAGGGTTCTATCCGCTCGTATAGTCGGGCTGAGATCAGTTTCGCTGTCCGATTTTTTTTTTCTTTTGGGATTCGGATCTTCGGGTCGCTTAATCCGCGGTAATGGCGCAAGACGACCTCGTTATGGGTCATGAGGAGTTGCCCGTTGAAGGTGAGGGAGATCGCAGTCAGTTAGAGGGTAAGGATGATGCGGCTTTATTGGTAAGTGACATATTCAGATATTGGAAAATGATCTGGGCTAATTTTCAACGTGTAGCAAACCATGGGCTATAAGCCGGTAGGTCTGATCTGATATGAGCTCCGGGGATCGGCAGTTAATAGGTCGGATTTAGGTGCTTCATCGAACATACACCCTGTTTGAGAACTTTGCGACTACTTTTGGTAAGTAAAATGAGCATTAATCTCCATGAATGAGCTGAACTGATGCAAATTAGCTGCGCTGTACTTTGTCGGTGGTGTGCGCGTCACTTATAGTACTGGTATTGCGGCCGGTGGAAACTTGGCCTACTGGACCAGCTACTTGGTGACCCTCGTCTTCACTTTTATTACCGCTGCTGTTGTGGCCGAGGTTTGCTCGGCCTCTCCCTCGGCTGGTTCCATTTACCTATGGGCAGCGGAAGCCGGTGGCCCTCGATTTGGTCGTCTGCTTGGCTTCACTGTTGCGTGGTGGAGTACCACAGCATGGACCACTTTCTGTGCTAGTAACACCCAGGCTGCGGCGAACTATATGCTTGCCGTATGTTCACATCAAGTTCCAAGTTCCAAGTTGATACGATCGCTAACAACTCCTCCAGGAATTAACTGTATTCAATGTCGACTTTCCCAAGGATACCGACAGTGTTAAGTTCCGTGCTGTGCAGTGGATTTGTACAGAGGTCCTGTTGGCCCTCGCTGCTCTTCTGAACTTCTTGCCTCGTATGTCCTAATTCGCTCGCGATGATAACAATCGCTAACATTAGTTCAGCACGCTACTTCAAGTACGTCTTCTGGGTCTCCGCTGGATTCGTCATGTTGGACTTCTTCATGAACCTCATCTGGCTGCCCATTGGAGCTGCCAACACCTGGGGCTTCCGCTCTGCTCATGAGGCTTTCATGACCACTTACAACGGAACCGGTGCCCCAGATGGTTGGAACTGGTGTCTTTCTTACTTGGCTACTGCTGGTATCTTGATTGGATTCGATGCCTCGGGTCATGTTGCTGAGGAGACTAAGAACGCCTCCGTGACTGCTGCCCGCGGTATCTTCTGGAGTACTGTTGCTAGTGGCATTGGTGGATTGTTCACTATTCTCCTGTTCCTGTTCTGCGCGGTAAGGCCTAAAATACAAAATAACCTCGAAATACTTACTGACAAGTTGTATAGCCTACCCCGGATGTTCTGATGAGCTTCGGTTCCCCACAGCCTTTCGTCCCACTGTATGCCGTTGTCCTTGGCAAAGGTGGACACATTGTCATGAACGTCGTCTGCATTCTTGCTCTCTGGCTGGTAAGACAAACTTCATATGCACCAATCTTCAAATAATAACGTTCCCAGAACACTGCCATTGCCATCATCGCCGCCTCCCGTCTCGTATTCGCCGTCGCCCGCGATGGAGTCCTCCCATTCTCAGGCTGGGTCTCCAAGGTTAACAACGGTCAACCACGTAACGCCGTCATCGTTGTCTGGGGTGTTGCTGCACTTATTACCTGCACCATTCTCCCCTCAAACGTGGCTTTCACTTCCCTCGTCTCAGCCGCAGGTGTTCCCAGCGCCGCCGCATATGGCCTCATCTGTCTTGGTCGTCTATTCTGCACTCCCAAGCGTTTCCCCAAGCCTAAGTGGAGTCTGGGTCGCTGGAGCAAGCCATTCCAGTTCATCGGCGTTTTCTGGAACGGTTGGGTCGTTGCTGTATTGTTCTCGCCGTATGAGTGGCCTGTTACCGGAGGCAACTTGAACTGTGCGTATCTCCTCCTCTTGATATTTTGAGTTGACGCTAATTTTCTTTAGATGCCGGGATCATCATGGGTGGTGTTACCATCCTCGCTTTGATCTCATACTTCGTCATGCCGGAGAACGCTTGGCTCCCTAATGAGCGAATCACCCACTTCATTGACTCTAAGGGTGCCGTTGAGACTGTCGAGGAGATCGATGATGTTACTGACCACGGAGAGCCGAGTCACACTCGGTGATGAATGTAGGATTTCCTATATTTATAAAAACTTGATTGCTCATCCCCAGTTGGGCATGTACTCTGACTTCGATCAACTTGAGGTCATGATGGTCTGCCCAGGTGCTTTCTGCGTTTCACACGCCCCAAAACAATATTTGCTAGAATTTTTACCATATTTCCCATTGCGCGAGACTTATAAATATAATTATGCTTTATTCGGGAAACCTCCGAGTCCTCCAAGGTTATGCATGTGTGGTAGGTTCAAGTATCTCCGAGTCAACTTTGTTGATGAGTTATGCGGAGGTACTAGTGAAAAGATCGTAGAAGGTGGTTTCGCCTGGCAAGATTCCGAGAGATCTAGGATTGATTGAAAACGCCGACTAAATCTACTTCGGTTTCTTCCATATAGTCGAAGCATGGACCCTTGTTTTCCGAGGCGCATCAGAGAGGGGAACAATGCGGGGAAACGGAACATAGTCCGATCTCCAACTGATCTCGCAAGGTTGACCTCCAGATATTCTTTTAATCTGATCTTCATCCTCGGAGTTTAACTTATAAATACCTTTATCTCCCAGCTTGAGATTATCCAAAAACCAGATTACTTCAAAGATGTCCGCCCAAGGCTCCAGACTCCAAGGCAAGGTTGCGATTGTCACTGGTAAGCTACATCTCAAGTTCTACTGCTAGCGCAGGAGCTAATCAACTCTGTTTACTTTTCTAGGTGGTGGCTCCGGATTTGGCGCTGCAATCGCCCGTCGCTTTGGTGAAGAAGGCGCAAAGGTCGTCGTCGCTGATATCAACATTGAAGGAGGGGAGAAAGTCGCTTCACAGAACCCTGCAAACCTCGTATTCCAACACACAGATGTCACACAAGCTGAGGAATGGAAAGCTGTGGTTGATGTTGCATTCTCTAAATTTGGGAGGTTGGATATTTTGGTGAATAATGCGGGCACTACATACCGGAACAAGGTCAGTATCACTTAAGTGCCATCGGTTATGGTTGGTGTCGACTAACACATTTATAGCCCACAGTTGAAGTTACTGAAGATGAGTGGGAACGTGTCTTCAAGGTCAATGTCAAGAGTATTTATCTTGCTGGCACAGTTGTCATTCCCCGTTTGATTGAACAGGGATCGGGTGGCTCGGTGATCAATATTTCTTCAACTGGTGCGAGTCGACCACGACCTGGACTGGTGTGGTACAATGCATCCAAGGGTGCAGTCACAAATGTAAGTTGTTTCAATGGAGATTCGTGGAGCAGTCCGGGTTTCAATAATGCTGACTTATATCTTGCAGGCAACTAAAGGTTTGGCAGCTGAGTATGGTCCCCACAATATTCGCGTGAACAGTGTTGCGCCCCTACTATCGGGAACTGGACTTTTCTCCATGTTTACCGGAATGGAGGATACTCCTGAGAACAGAGCGAAGTTCATTGGGAATGTACCACTAGGTCGCCTTACGGAGGCAGATGATATTGCGAATATGTGCTTGTACCTGGCCAGTGATGAGGGCCGTTTCATTAATGGTACTGAGATGGTCGTTGATGGAGGAAAATGCATTTAATCTATCTAGAGCTCTATAGATTCAATGTGATTCATCGGATTAAGAGCATTCCTCCTATTAACAAACTTTCAAATATTCCAGGTTGAACCTCCACATACCCCGCAGAAGAACTTACGTTATTGCGCCATCCTTGAAACACGATATCCTGTACAACATTCCAAGGTTCCATATTAAACCCCAACAATCATTCTGACAGACAGGCTCACGCTAACAATGGATTAAGATGGCATCTTGCTTCCAGTCTATCCCAATAATTGACCTCTCTCAAGCGGAGTCATCAGCTTCACGGCCTGAACTCCTGAAACAACTACATCACGCTATCACGCAAGTCGGCTTCCTATACATTTCAAATCATGGAGTGCCATCTAGAATTATTTCAGGTCTCAAGGGAACCCTTCCTTTCCTTTTCCGCCTTGACTCTGAAAGCAAGGAGGATGTCGCACTGCACCGTTCCCCGCATTTCCTAGGATACAGTCACGTCGGCTCTGAAACCACCGCGGGATTGGAAGATAAAAGGGAACAATTCGAGTTTGCAACAGAGCTAGCGGATACTTGGGATCCAACGCAACCGATTTATGAGCGGCTCAAGGGCCCAAATCAGGTGAGTCTGACATGTGGATCGAGTCATTGAGTTCATAGTTAACATCTATTCAGTGGCCGAAGAAAGATGAGCAAATCCGTGCTGTTATCGAACAATATATTGCAGAGCTCACGGAACTTAGTGAGCGGTTCCTTCGACTTATCGCAGAGGCGCTTGCCATTCCCCAAGAGACTCTTTTCTCGCTTCTCTCTGATCAACATCGTCTCAAACTAGTCCATTACCCACCATCAGATCCCGAAAGACCCGCTGAACAAGGCGTTGGGCCTCACAAAGATTCATCTGGGTGGTGGACCTTTCTACTTCAGGCATCTCCACCTCATGTGAAAGGCCTACAAGCTCTTAACAAAGCTGGCGAGTGGATAGACATCCCCGTCATTGAAGATACATTTGTGGTGAACATCGGACAGGCGTTCGAAGTCGTCACCCATTGAATTTGCAAAGCGACTACTCATCGAGTCTTATCTGGGCCTTGGGAGCGGTATAGTGTGCCATTCTTCCAGGGTGTGCGAAGAGACTTGACTAAGGATGAGGCACTGCATGCTTTGGAGGAATATCTACCACAGAGTACATCTCTGGAAGCGGCCGAGGGCGCAAATATTGATTCTGCATTTTTGCGTGGGAAATATGATACCTGGGGAGAAAGTCAACTTCGGACTAAGATTCGGAGCCATCAGGACGTGGGACGCAAGTTTTATGCTGATGTATTTGATAAGTATATGAATGATGACTAGAATTTTAGCTAATTCAACTCTTTCGTGTGCACAATTCGTTCATTTTAATCTAGAATTACATATCATTTAATTCTAAGTATACGTTTAGAAGCGACGCTTCTCCTGATCAGGGCGGTTTCCAACAGCCTCATCAATCTTATCCATCACCTCATCAGTCAACTTCTCCACAACGGCCAAAGCACGCACATTATCGAGCACTTGCTCAGGGCGCGAAGCACCAGTAATCATCGAAGAAATGTTAGGGTTCTTCAAAACCCAAGCCAGAGCAAGCTGAGTAGTATTGATACCCAAGTCATCAGCAATAGGCTTCAAAGCCGCAGTCTGCTCCAAGTGTCGAACCCAGTTATCATCACCAACCCTCTTACGCAGACCCTTCACGAATCCATCCTCCGATTCAGCTAACCGGGATCCTGCAGGTGGCTCAGTGGTACCATTGTATTTACCAGTGAGTACACCACCCTTCAGCGGAGACCAAATGGTCAACCCGGTACCGTAGGCCTCATATAACCAGCGGTACTCTTTCTCAACGCGCTCGCGCACAAGAACGTTGTATTGGGGTTGCTCGACGACTGGTCCAACGAGACCAAGCTTATCGGCGGCGCGCCAGGCATCGGCGATCTCGCTGGCGGACCACTCGGATGTACCCCAGTAAAAGGCCTTACCGGTATCAATGAGGTAGTTGAAGGCGCGAACGGTCTCCTCCATGGGTGTGTCGCGGTCTGGTCGGTGAGCGTAGACAATGTCAACGTATGGGAGATCCAGACGCTGAAGTGAGAGGTTCATTCCCTCGATAATGTGCTTTCTTGAGAGTCCGACATTGTTGAGTGGTCTATTTGGGTTGGCGCCGTTGGCTTTACCCCAGTAAATCTGGAAAGAGTGTTAGAATAAGTTGATAAGGAGTTGATTTGTGAGATGTTACCTTGGTAGAGATGACTAGGTCATTCTGCTTCCATCCGAATTTCTTAATTGCCTGTCCAAGCACAATCTCAGATTGACCGGCAGAGTAAGTCTCGGCAGTATCGAAGAAGTTGACACCGGCGTCATATGCGGCCTTCATGCATTCGAATGCAGTCTCTGTGAGAGTGTTAGATATAGGATCTTTATCGGTGGTGAGATAGCTAATTTACCATTGCCCACGTGGCCACCATATGTGAGCCAGCTACCCAGCGAGATAACAGAGACCTTGAGTCCAGTCCGGCCAAGATGGCGGTACTGCATTTCGGGAAGAGCGTCAGACATGATGAGATGTCACTTGGAGAGGAATTGAGAGATGTATTAAGTTGCAATGAGGAGTAGGGGGTTCACCCAGACTTAAATAGTTCTCCAACGGGATTTCGGTCTGTTCTGTTATGTAACTGGCAACATGAACACGGGCCGATGCGGGGTTCGCACGGGCGCCCGGCGGAAGTTGACGCTTTTCACCAAGATAGGATAAATTGATTCTTATCTGGTCATGATGTGGTCATAAAGGGGTTGATCTTGAGGAGACTGTCTGGTACTATTTCACACCAGACTGTCACACTCAGTGGAATATCGCCAGAGCTATAATCTTCAATCTTGGGTCTAAACTTCTATACTGGTCAACTGGTGTAGTGGCGCTACTAGTAGTTTCCACCTCAGATTCATCATCAGATGGCTATATTGAATCATCTGGCTAGATCGGCTGAATAGATAAGAGCTATTTTTACTCTGATTCCTGTTTCTTGTCTGAATTTCAAGTTCTTGGATTTTTTAATCCTTTAGGCATTGGCAATCTCAATTATCAAACAACGTACATTTCCCCTGCAGAACACAATTCAGTGTCTGATGCACCCAATATAACAATCTAATGCAAGATAAAATAAGCATCTCTGCATTGCGCAATGTACGATAACGTGCAGAAACTCTGGTATAACCTTCATGCCCCACAAGCGAAACACCCCAAGGTTGTGCCCCTCAATCTGATTTCAAAGCAACGGAGTTATGCCAAACTCCAGCGAAAGAGAATTGTGTAAACGGGAGATGTGGAGCTATCCCACATCCCACCTCGATCCCCCTTGTTCGGCGTCCTAATGGGGAAAATGCCATCGCGGGCACTGCGGGGCACGACTTCGTCTTGGTACATATTACGAGGTGCAATTATAACAGTTTGGGCAAAAGAGTATCTCTATCTGGTCCTCATTAAACATACTAATCTCATCATTTTTGATACTGACACGTCTTGCATTCGAAAATTTCAAGTTGGCAAGATAGAAAAATGATGGGAGAAGGAATCAAAGAAACCGTCAGGTTAACACACTGCCTGCCGCCCAGTCTATCACAAGTTCCGTGCTATGTGACTAGTAGTTCGACAAGGGAGCAACGTTGGAGGGAGGCTCTCCCAGTATGATCTCAAGTCTATTTTTATCAATTGATAACAAGTACAACCAGTAAGGATGATGGAAATAGATGTAAGGATAGATCGAGCCACAAGGTTTTTGGCCGTCTCGATCGAAGGGTGATTTATCATAGAAGATTAATACGACATGGGTAATTATCCACCGGATGAGACGCTCCTTCAGTCTGATAAGCTCTCTCTCCATCGACGGTGTTGGATGTAGGTTTCGCATTTCCAAGTGATCTCATCAGCTTGGTAAACAAGCCCTTGTTCTGCAACTTCAGTGCATCCCATTCTTCATAGGCGGGAGAAATCTCAAGACGCCTTAAACTCATCACCATGAGTACGCGTATTTCATTGTAGACGAGAGTTTGGCCAATACAATTCCGAGGCCCTTGCTCAAACGGACGCCAGGCATTTGGAGTTGGGTATAGCTCGTGCTCGGGTCCCACAAGCCAGCGCTCGGGGAGGAACTCTTTCACACGCGGCCATACCCGAGGGTTTGAATGACATGTTGGGTGAAGAATGTTGACTCCCACGTAGTCAATAGGGTATAGGTTGCCATGTCGATCTGTTAAGGCTTCGTTTGTACCCTCCAACGCATCTCGACTAGTTGAGGCAGGAGGAAAGATTCGGAGCGTTTCCTTAATGACTGCCAGGGTAAGTGGACAGTCATTCAGAAGACCCATGCCATCATTTGACTTGAGAAGATCGCCCGCGGCTGAAGGATCGTTTCCAAATACACGGTCATGTTCCTCTCGTACCTGCTTTAAAATTTCAGGGTGCTTGGAGAGGAGATGATACATGTATGTAATAGTGCTGGAAGTTGTGTCACTCCCTGCGAATAAAAACAGTCGTATTTGCTGTGAGGCGTACTGGGCAAAGTACTCGTCCAACTCATTTGCGTCTCTGGCACTCTTGTTGCTATCGAGTCTTGGCGTTTCAAGGTAAGCCTCAAGAGCGAGAGCAACAACAGACTTGGCTCGTTGAGATTTTTTCTGTTGCTCCTGCTCATGCTTCATTTCCATAAAGCGAGTTTCAAGTTCGCTCTTGATATATCGGTTAATCACATTACCATATTATTTTTGAATAATTGGTCGTAAAGGGTTCATTAAGACTCGTGGGTCCCAAAAAGAATGCCATGCAAGAATATTCCGTAGGGATGTTGAGATTGGGTGCTCAGAACGCTGGTTATTCGAATCCATCTCCCTATGTGGCCAGATCATTCCAAGGTTAGAAATATTGTATCTGGCTTAAGGAATTCAGCCATAAGAAGTGCGGCCTCTACTCACAGTGTAACTTTCAAGATCACTTCCATAGTCAACCGAGTTGTCAGCTCACTTAGCTGAATAGGATCCTTAGATCCAACCTTGGCTTCCAGTATATCACAGAATACCTGAGTTGAGTCGACCACAGTAGGCAGAAGTCGCGCCATACTAGCACCACTAAACCCGGCATTGAATACAGAGCGCCAATATTTCCACTCGCCGTGATTCATCCCGTGTAAGCTGGGACCCCCAGTTATTGGATGCATGAACTTGAGGTGCAAGGCGGGTTTTGGTAGGTTGTATTTGTTTGAGGCTTGGTACGAGGCCTGGGGATCAAATACCAGGTAAAATGCGGGCAACATGGGCCATGTGTCTAGCAGGAATATTTCTGTGTCTCCCCACTTTTCCAATGCCATATCCCTCATCGCCAATTGAACATTTGCGTTAGGTGGTAGCCGCTCAATGTATTCTTGAAATACACAGAGGTGGCCTGTTAGCCAGTTCCATTTTGGCATTGGCTATCGAGATGAGAAGGTTAGGGATTGCTGTCCAATCAGGCTAGTTGCTCACTTACCACTCCTTGTTTGCGAAGCTCGTTAATCTTGCAACGGTGTTGGTAGCCACAGTAAAGTCCATAGCCAAGTCCTAAAACTAGTATCGGCAACGTCACTTTCATCAAAGTGGCAATGAAAGCCATAGTCGATAGAGATGGCTGATGTTCCGACGTCATCAAAAATTGGAAAAGAAGAACCAAGGAAAATCTCGTCGCTCTGGAGGGGGAAGGGATTCAATCGCCTTTTGTATTGGCGGGCCCTCAAGTAACACGAAGCAAAAAGCCCTTAGGTACGCTTGAATAGGTGAAGCTATCAATGTATCAAGCGCTGGGTCCTGTGGTGACTCTGCAGCGATAAATCCTCTTGATGAGTCTTGGTGTGCTTAGTCGAGGCCCGATATACAGGTCTGACTTCGAGGTTGTATTACTGACAATCGTTGTTGGTCGTTGCTGTTGAACTGATATGCAACTTGAATGCACTCAGTATGAGATCGACATGGGGGCCGAAAGGTGCAGCTGACAAAAATAAACTTGAACCTTTGAACTTAGCAACACTTCCATGCTAGCAGTTGAGTTTTTGGATGGGTCACCCTCGTGCTTCGCACTCTTTTCCCATTATCAAGGTTCCTCCATACTTAGCCTGCCCACCCACATGCAGGTGGGGGAGTTTCAAGTTCAAGTTGTTTTACGCAAGTGCTAGCCCA
This sequence comes from Penicillium herquei, assembly GCA_039634405.1. Taxonomy (NCBI): domain Eukaryota; kingdom Fungi; phylum Ascomycota; class Eurotiomycetes; order Eurotiales; family Aspergillaceae; genus Penicillium; species Penicillium herquei. The sequence continues at coordinate 7,764,213 of CP098388.1, forward strand.
TACGATGTTATTACGAGGCCCCACTCCGCCACATTTGGCCCTCAGCATACATGTGCAGGGATTAAATATCATCTCACTGCCGATCTGCGAATGCACAACTCGCGCATTTTGGGGGCTGTTTATGTCGTACATGAATTCGTCCTGTAACTTGAATCAGATATTCTCTGTGCTAAATCACATTTTCGCAAGATCTACGGATTTGTGGAATGGTTCAAGTTTTGTGCCGTCACCATACATTCCTCATAGTTTATATCACATTATAACTGCCACTTATCAGTGCTTGATCAGGGAAATAGGAGGAATTGATGCCTAGGTAACTTAAGGTAGAAGCAAAGCATCTGAGTACTTGAGCACTTGAGCACTTTTCAGGTGTCTATGTAATATTGAAAGGTTGTAGCCTGCCATTTGTACTAGTATCTCTGCCTAAAGGCACGAACAACTTGAATCAGGATATGCGCGGCTGCTCGCAATGGAGCCTGCCTGTGTTGATTTATCTGAACCTTCCAAGTAAACCAAATTCAAGATAAAATATTTCAAAGAACCATACATATACGCCTCAGCAAAACATCACAAAATCATAACATCATAACATCGTGCAACGCCTGGATGAGAGGCGCGTCTGGAAAGAAAGATATGCTCTTGCCAGCTCAAGCTCTGGTGCATGTAGATAGAGGCAGAGTATTTGTTTGCTCACGTCCATGGGTGTCGGCTATTTCAATATTCATATTAGCATACTTCGTGTGACTATGGTCATATCGTGGGGCTTTGTGATAATAGAGCAATAACATACTGAAACCGCTTCCATATGCATCATTTAGTATCTGATGCCGCGTCTTGTGTGCATCCCAAAGGCTGAGTATCGGTGATCGAGATCGGGGTGACACACTGAGCCATTCAAAATTTTGACTTGAAGGTCTCTGTTGACCGTGTAGTTGATCAAGACCCTGGACAACTATGGAGGTCACATAGAATGGAAATGATATCAGCGAGCAAAAGACAGCCACTTGTTGAAATGTTGAAACAGACATGTCCAATCTTTGGATGTTGAGCGGTCTGTGTGCTAGGATTTATCGATCGGTAGTGTGGTAATTGTCTAGATGAACAAAATCCAGATGTCTCCGTTTTGATTCAGATATTTGACGAATTTAGAGTTAGTTGCTCAAATTGGTTAGAAAGGCTGGGGTCCTGCGACTGGTTCAGATGTTTGCTCTATTCCAAGGTTCGAATCGACATTTGAAGTTACAAGATTACCGTGATCTATTTTGAACACCGGGCTACCTGGGCATGCGTCATGGAGTCTCCACTGGTATTTGCACTGTATTCTGTGCACTCAACATACCTCCAGTGTATCTGCTAGACATCCAGCTTCAGTGTACGTAGTGGAGCATTCGGTTGTACGGAGTGGAGTATTCCGTTCCCTGTGAAGAGTACCATTTCAGCCCCCAATTGTACACGTCACTTGGCGTGCCGCACTCGCACTTCCAAGGTTCCGCATGTGCAGCGACAGTGGGGCTTATTCAATCAACATTGCAGTGCTATTGAGATGTCAAACATTGGAAATTTCCTGTAAGACCGACACCGATGTACAGCAGGATCTTTCCGCGCAAGTCTCCACCCCTCCACCCAACACAGCGGCCCCCTGGGTTTTGGCTGCAAGGTCTTATTCAACAACCACATGCACCTTTGATGTTACCCAAGAGTTCCGGGCAACCAGAGCTAGACCGCCAATTCTCGTGGCCCCAGGATAGCACACTCGGGAGCTAAGTTGGATGTAAAAAGTGGCTCATGAGTAAGGCCAAACTGGGAGTTCCGATGACAAAAGCCACCGATGGCACCAAATGAGCGCCTTGGCATCATGAGCGAGGGGCCAGTCCGGGTGAGAACGTTAAATGGACCTACCCTTGCTTAATATTCTAAACCTAGGTCAACGGGCACATGCCAATAAGTTCTTCCACCCTAATATTCTCTACACCCGTGTAGATGCATGTGTTCTCATACCTACTAGTAAATATGCAGAAAGATTGTTCTGCGTGATATAAACAATTGAATATTAACACTTTCCACCTTTTATATAGGCAATTGGTCTAGAATCTGAATTACATTTTTGAATGAAAGAGTGGAAATGGAAAAGGGAAAGCGAATCGTTATTGTTTCAATATTTTCATAGGGGCAAAGTGAGCGTCCCTTCATGCATGACAGCCCATCTTGCGGGTCGAAACTGTTCGTTTACGAAACATTGCAAACAGGAGCTCTGAAATAGTCTTGGGAAGGCTTAAAGGGTATTGACGTTGTGATGTGAGCCCCTGAAGGTAGCAGGATCTGGGCGGGCGATGAATTGCGTTTGATGAATTGAGAAGCCAGCTTCCAGATCCTGGGTATTGCTGTGATTGGTCTGCGTCTCCATCTCTCTAACTGCTGCCTCATCCACGGTGAAGTCGGTAGAGATATGGATGCTTTTAGGCAGCGATTCCATCTCATTTTCATGTTCGGTGGTTCCGGTTAACCAGGAATCAGAGATTGACATCAGGTTCCGCTTCGGTGTGAAGGAATCCTTGACCAGTCGTTTGATGGAGTAATTGGGGGTCGCACGTTGCTTGTTCTGGGATGTAAAGAGCGAGCGGAATGAAACCGCAGACGCGAGAAACACCCCAACCTCGGCACTCAAGAATTGCCAGTATGTTTCCCAGATGGAATCGACCGTTCCGTGGTATGCAAGTCCAGAGACTCGCACGATTGAGAGAATAATCATGAAGACGGTCAAGCAAAGCGATAAGCTTAATAGAACCTTTTGGCTCCAGCGGGCCTGGATTTTCCATATGATCATGATCGGAATGGCCAGAACTGTTCACGTGTCAGTCAGTATGGGATTAAAAGCTTCGACTATCGGTCGTGAATCCAAGAACTTGAGGGCGACTTACTGAAACAGTCGCCTACAACATCCATAACTGCAAGCGCAATCGACTCCTGGATCATTCTATCCTTCATCTTTCCCGAATCACAGTTATCTGTTTAAAAATTTTAAATTAGTAAATGGAGAATGGCATGATGTTGTCGGATGAAAAGAAATTTAGGCGCTCACTCTCTCTTGGATCATAGAAGTAGGGGCAACTGATGAAGAAGACCAGGGATCCATAAATCAGAACACAGACAGTGTAGGCCAGGATAATCCACCAGTATATTTGCCAGGGTCTCATCCGGTCAATGAGCTTTTTGAAGAAAAACATAAAGCTCAACTTGACTGCACTGAAAGAGCACCATGAGATCAGGAGACAGATATTGTTCCACAGATGATAGCTGTAGGCAATATCCATAAAGTTAGCTGGGATGGTAACGTTTGTCATCCCTAGCTCAACTGCCCAAATCAGATACATAGCGTCTATCACTTTCGTGTAGATGATTACTATGCTGGTCAAGAGAAAACATAGAGCGACAATTAACAGATAGTCATCCACTGTTGGTCTCTGTTTCTTGACACGAAGAATAATGAACAAGCGTAGTATGACGCCCAATATCGCGGGCGCAAGAAGCACAGATATTGAAACCTCCGGGAGAGTCAGCAAACCATATCACTCGGATTATCTCATGTCTACAAAAAACATACAGTAAACGCATCTTTGGAGATTCTTCCCGCCGAGTCTTGGGGTGCCATAACTGAGGTAAAGTTCAAACAACTTGAAGTCCGAAGAAATGACTGATAAAAAGAGCTCCGGATGAGGGAGTTAGATCATGCACATGTGGGACTTCTGAAAACACAAGTCAGGTTGGGGAGAGTGCCCGGGTGAATTTGTACGTTTTATAAAAAAAGAACAAGGCCTTTACAGTACATGTGTGAGTAACCGTGGGATCTCAAAAAAGATTTCTCGCCCCATACATGAGCGGGTGGCATTAATGACAGAGAATAATGTGTGAATGTCATTTGGCCCCCATTTTAGAATTCCCCGACAAGTGATGGGTTGTTCAGAAGAAGAAAAAGATTTCCTCCATCAGTGAATATTTCAAAAAAAAAAAAAAAAAAAAAAAGACCAGTTTCCAGCGAAAATTACATACATACAACCCCACACCCAAGCCGTCTCTCCTGGATTGCAGGAATGTCAGTGCGGGTCGGGTCGGCGGGTTGGCCCGTTCTTCAGCACTGGAAACAACCTTCCAAGGTTGGAACCATTGAAGATAAGCATCTCGATCCAATTGTGGTGGCTTGGCATTCATGTACGCTGCAATGTAAGCACATGTGCAGTGGTACATTTGGGGGCGTATCGTCATCTCGATCCATGTTCACTTCAATGTTGTAGATCTCCAGGTGCCTATGCACGGTAGATAGCACTTGAGAATTAGTTCAATGTTGGGCTCGCGCAATCGGAGAAGATCGTCAGAGGCAGCCCTGGAGTTGGGGGCCACAAATTGATACAGTAGATATTTTTGGCTGCTCGGCTGAGAGACATGCATGATACATGCACATGTGCATATACAGAGAGTCGATCACTTCTACTTCAGTGGTGCCATGGGCCCGTCCAGATTACTACATCATGTAGGTCCACTCGCCTCTGTTAACTTGGAGATTGTATGTACATGGAATACAATCTTCCATAATGCGATTGGACGCAGGTGGGTACTACCCAATGGATCCATCCATGTATTTTATATGTAGCGCCTCGTGGGTCTCGTAAAACCAACTTGAACAGTGCAGATGTGGACTACCTATGACGATCCTTGCCTATACCTACAAGTGGAGGTAGCTCTGGTGACGATACAATAGTAAATCTTGCACAGGTTTCGTTTTATTCAATGTTCGTAAAAGTCCGATCCATATGATGGTCAAATCCTACACCTTATAGCAAAGGGAAGTGAAGCTTGAAATTGATCTTCAACTGTGCGTTTCAAGGACCTCGGCCCCGGGGAGAATAATACCATTTGTGGCCTCGAGTGTTAGAGATCGGGAGGAAGATTAAGCAAAACAGAGGAGCCGCATTCGTGCGTTCCATTGTCCGAGGGTCCCGACTCATCACGACTAGATGTCCATGAATCGCAAGTACTTAGGAAATACGGAGTATAGTCCGAGAATTAGGACGCGTACTGCCAGCGGTCATTGATGCCCAGGTGGTCAATTTCAGCTCGCACATTCGCCGAGCTAGTTCACCTAGCTGGTTCCCACAAAGGTGTCCACAATCTCATCGATTCAAATGTTCAAAAATTTGGAAAAGGAAAGGTTGGAGCTTGAAGGTTGCCGGAGAAAATCCAAATAAGGCCTAGGGGGAGCCCGTCGCCATGTCGGCGGCCCAGTATATATCCCAAATACCGTATTTGATAGCAAACATTTGAATACTGTGTGGACTACCGTTGTGGAGAATGCATTTGAAACATGCAGGCCGCCGATTTGGCGGACTTTTCAGGATTAATTGGGTATCGAATGCTGCTCAGTTGAATTTCCCCAGCGCCTAGGTATCCACACGGCAGTTGATCACAACAAATCTCGAGTGATCTGGTACGGGGTACGGAGAATAGGAACGAGTAGATAACCCGTTTGAAATGTTGGGTGGGTCTACTTGGTCATTGCTAAAAATGGCCCACCTTCGACGACGTATCATTCAAGGTCTCTCATCCCGAGGTCATTGAGGCCCATTTTCTACCTGGGCAGCAGGCATGAATTGTCGTAGGCGTCCCCCTGGGGCGAAAACCACTCGCTTACTAGTAGAGATAGAAAAATATGCCTGCTGAAATCATGACCTCGAATATCAGGTGGCTCCGCGAGCCATTAATAAAGGTTTGAGGTATCCCATTCGATTGGAGAAATTTCCTTAGAGTATCCCGGAGTCTTCAATCATCCATTATCATTCACCATGGGTCATCATTCTCTAATCCTGTCATTTTTGGCGAGATGCCAGGATGAGCCGATGTCAGCCTTCATTGCCATCGTCACTGCATTTTGTTTCTTGCGCTATGCGATGTGTGTGTTGTCATTCAATACAGCTGCTGTTGATAAGCAAGGACTGAAGACACCGCCGTTGGTTCCATCTTTCATTCCCATTCTCGGCAATGTCTCATTGAAAATCATTTGGAATCCACGTGAATGGGCCCACAACACGAAGTATATAATCCTTTCTATCTAAACCTTTACACAGGAGGCCTCATCTTCGACATTTGAATCCATGCCTGTGAGATTCTTGACTTAGGCTAACTACCGTGACTAGGGAGCTCTTCCATCATGCCCATCCCGTCAGTGCTTGGCTTATGGGGCAGAAGATCTACATTATTCAAGGAACACAAAACATTCAAACAATGTTCCGACAGAAACACCCTTCGTCCTTTATCCTGCATGGATTTCTCCTCGAGCGTGTATTTTCTCTTCCTCGTTCGGCGCTGGAGATGTATAGAAACGATGACTCGGGGCCTTATAAGAAGCCTAATGCCGATAGCAAGGTGAAGCCCCATAATCGAGTTGAGTATCTGCTAGAGGGCCTCTTACACCGCTTCCTCCTTGGTCCAAGCCTCTACCCCTTTGCCCAACGCTTCAGAGTTGATTTCACAAAGCGAGTTGACAAACTTGAAGTGGGCCAGGACTGGGAAGATTGGGACGATCTTGTCTCTTTCTTTACTCAAGAACTTACAACCTCCTTTCTCAATTCACTCTGTGGAGAGAATCTCCTTCGACAACATCCAGAGTTTCTCAAAAATCTGTGGAGTGTTGAGAATGGTATCTGGAAACTGATCTCTGGTCTTCCTCGGTTTCTATTTCCAAGACTGTACAACGAGCGTGACAAGGGATTGCTTGCACTGAAAAGCTGGCATTCTTGGGCATCAAAGAATTTCGACCCCTCCGCTGTTGACGCTGAAGGGGATGATCCTGTTTGGGGCTCAAAGTTCTTCCGAGATAGGAAAGAAATCTTCAGCGAAATGGAAGGGTTTGACCAAGATGCTATTGCCACTCATGATTTTGCTTTTATTTGGGGGTATGTCACTTTTCCCCTAATCCATGGGATGGATGATGCTAACTTATGCTTTAATATTACTAGCTCGACTAACAACGTTATCTTTTCGTCTTTCTGGAACACAGTGGAGGTTTTCAGCGATCCCCGTTTACTCTCCATAGTACGGGAAGAGGCGAAAGCTTGTCTCATTACCTCTCACAGTGAGGGGGCTAGCCTTCAATTCGATATGAAAAAGCTCCTCGCACAGCCAGTACTACAAGCTATATACGCTGAAACGCTTCGCCTCAGGATAGGCGGCTTTTATGTCCGACACCAAACACAAGCGGACCTGAACATCGAGGGTTGGCGAATCCCAAAGAATCATTATTTTATGTCTAGTACAATGCAGGGTCACATGAATCCAGACGTATGGAGCACTGGCTCATGTGCAGATCACCCTGTCGACCAGTTTTGGCCTGGTCGATTTCTGAAGACTGGCGAAGATGGCACCCTGGAGTTCACTTTTGAACGGTCTCAAGGAACTTGGGCGCCTTATGGGGGTGGCCACCATGCGTGTCCAGGTCGACAGTATGCTAAAATGATGAATGTCTTCAATATGGCGCTGATGGCTCTGAAGTTCGATTGTGAAATTAAGGCTTCACCCAAGGCGATGGAAATGAGTATGCGGAATTTTGGATTTGGAATTGCACCGCCGAAGGACAAGGTGCCAGTACGAATTAGACGGCGCCAAGATGCTATTGCCAGTGCCTGAATATTGAATGTCAACTGGTTGTTTATATCCTCATTCCATGTTCAAGTTTTTATAAATTCCTATCTCAAGATTCAAACGACAAACCTGAATTTACTTCAATATGACACCAGTCTCCTCCGTCAATCTACATCACTGTCTGTTTTCCTTTAACTCCAAGGTTTGGTTCAATGTTCAAAGCTATAAACCGCATGACTTAGTTGCGAGCTGACCACATACTACGTCATGGCGCTTAAATGGTATTCCACGATTCCAAGGTTCAAGTTGCTACATATCATTTAATGAATTATATGAATTATTCATTACTATCAATCCATTCATAGCATGCGTGAATTCAAATGTTCTCAAGTCCTCTCCACCAAGGTCGGATTTCTCCTCTTCTCTGCTTTCCCCCCATACTCCACTCATTTCGGAGGTATCTACACATCGGCCCTAGTTATCACGCTTAATGCGCCACACAATTATGTGATGTCACATACCATAGAGGTATGGAGGCTCTAGTCCAATGCCGATTTGAGTCTCGTCAAACTTGCCTGCAGAGTGTTGACGTGGGGGCTAAATTTGGGGCCCCAAAATTTGGACCAATGTAATGTAGTCGGGATGTGGGTCACCATCTTCAAGCCTTCAGAGCTGTACAGTGTATCGGCACCTCTCAGGGCAAGGGCAAGGGCGGTATGCACGGGACGGGGGACGGGAAAAGGGGCCAAATTGTGGAGAGGTAACCAATGTTGCAACAGAGTCTCCATCCGTACAGTACGGAGTAGGTACAGTACTGGGGTGAAGACCCAGTCTCGATCCACGCGTTTGTAACAGGGGTGAAAATATTTCGCCCCCAGACCTGAGCACGGAGCACGGAGCACGTTCACTGGGAGCTGCTCAATTGGTCATCTGGATCATGAAGCTCGTCTTAGGTCCACGCAATCTGAAAGCTAGTGGAAGGACCCGGAAGGTGCATATGTGGCTGTCTCCCATTGACAGCCCTGTGCTACTCCGTACCCTTGTTTCCAAGGTTTGGACCATTGTTGGTTCAATGACTGGTTTCTAAACGTTGAAGTTTCCGAAATTATCCGCCGTTCATTCAAGGGGCGATATTGCGACTGCGTTTTGAGTAATTGTTAGGGGGGTGTATTGGGCGAACCAAAAAAAAAAAAAAAAAAAAAAAAAAAACTGGAATTGTTTGTGAAAAATGTACTGTAAGCTAGTAATTGCCAGGCTCCAGCTGGCTGCTAGTTGGCTTTCAAATCCATGCATGTGTGAGTTAGCGGCAAAGTGGAGCAAAATATGGATCAAAGAGACAGTAACAGGCCACCATACGTATCCAATGTTATATCGCCCCGCCTGCGCATCTCAACATTTGAATAGTGCCAGCTGGTTGGAGCGCCGAATTTAATCCCTGTACGGGGGCCAAAAAATCAGTTGGCCATGCCTGCCCCTACTTATGCCCCTTATTAACTTGAATGTCCCATCCCTCCATCATTGATTGAATCATTTGAATCAATAAATGGGAATTCCGGTGGCCTCGCTACTCGAAATTGACCACTCTCAGGTGCCCAGAGTTACCTAAAGATCATGATGGGCGATTCCACAGGATATATGGCTCTCGTGAGCCGGATAGCTGTGGCCGTTGCCGCCATCGGCCTGACCAGCTTCATCTTCAAGCTCATCAAAAACCGTCTGGTTTTTTATAACCTACGGAAACAAGGTCTAGTATGGACGATCCGAGAGAAACTCTGCCTGTTTTGTTTCGTGATGCTAATGGTGAATCGTACTACAGCCGACCCCATCATGGAACCCAATATTGGGCAATCTTCCAGTGATGGCCCAGTTACCAAAGTTGGGACCTAGCGACAGTCGTCAATCTGACTTATTCGCTTATTTTGCTTTTGCAGCCGAGAACAAAGGGCTCGAATCTGGATTCTATGTCGATGTGTGGCCGTTTGGCCCACCGTTGCTCATCGTAACATCGCCAACGATGGCTATCGAAGCTTGTCAGAAGAATGATCTGCCAAAACCAACGGTTGTGCAGCCGTTCATCAACCCGATGGCAGGAGGCTCAGATAACCTCTTTGTTGCGAATGGTGCCCGTTGGAAACATTCTCGAGACCTGTTCAATCATGGTTTTAGTATGTCTGCGTCATTAAGCCATATGAAATGTATCGTGGAGGAGGCTCAAGTATACGTTCGGATGTTGAAAGAACGTGCTAAGAAGGGTGAGACTTTCTTACTTGATCCATTGACATGTCGTTATACCATGGACATTATTGGAAATATTACCTTGTGAGTAGCCCTGTCATATACTCCATGTATTGCTTCCTGGATGTGGATTTCAACTGGGTATTTGGTGTTGTGCCACTCCTGCTCCGAGACATTGGTCCTTGAGCTCCTTGAGTCCTTCTTCCTACTGCTTTTCTATATACTCACTTTGATTGATATGCCTCTTTGTACTTTTTCCCTTTACCAGGTGCCTAACATCATCTACAGGAATACCCGTTTCAAATTCCAAGAGCAATTCAATCCAATTGCTGCGGCAATGCGAGACACAGTTGAGTGGGAGTGTGGTATTGAAACAGGAGGTTTCCTTGATCGTTGCAACCCTCTTCGATTTTACAGACAATGGCAAAATTCACGAACAATGAACCATCACATTGGGATTGAGCTTGAAAAGCGATATCAGGAGTGGAGACAACTTGAGGATGATCAAATTAAGAAATCATCATCTCCACATGGCACAAGATCAATTATTGATATTGTGCTTGCTGAGTATATGAAAACCAGAACAGACAAGCAAGAGACACATTTGGATCCCGAATTCAAGAAATGGGCCACTATTCAAACACGTCTATTTCTGTTCGTTGGTCATGATTCCGAAGCGGCTACAATCATCTATACCTTATACCTCTTGGCAAAACATCCTGATGCACTTGCTAAAATGCGCGCTGAACATGATAGCGTCTTTGGAACAACAAATGAGTCTACATCTGAGCTTCTTGTCAACCACCCTGAGACGGTTAATCGACTTCCATATACCCATGCAGTCATCAAGGAAACACTTAGACTGTTCCCACCTGCTAACGGTATGAGAGAGGGTCTTCCTGGTGTCTCTCTTCGCGACGAGCACGGGAGAGCATTTCCTACGGAAGGTTTCGCCATTTGGATCGTGCATACTGCTGTTCATCGGAACCCCAAATTCTGGCCCAAGCCACATGACTTTATCCCTGATCGTTGGCTTGTAGAGCCGGGTCATCCTCTATACCCCCCGCCTGGTGGTTGGAGGGCGTTCGAACATGGCCCACGAAACTGCATTGGTCAAAATATCTCTACCATGGCGGTTAAGACTACACTGGCCATGATTGTACGCCAATTCGACTTCCATGATGCTTATGCTGAACTCGATGCCTTGAACCCACCAAAGGCCAATGAAATCAAGACGATGTTTGATGAACGCGCTTATATGATTCAAAAGGGTGCTGGTCATCCGGCCCAGGGGTTCCCTTGCAAGGTGACACTCCGTGAAGGATATTGAGGACTCACAATACTTGGAGTCCGAAAGTCTTTAGTACAGAGCGAACATTCCTACACTGCTTGTATCTAAACCCCGAGGCTCTTCCAAATCCTTCTAACTCCATTGGTCTACCCTTTCTTGTTCGTGTTGTATAGAGTTGTCTTGGTAGAATGTCGTTGATGAAAATTGACCTGAAAATGTTGCCAGTGACACAAGAATTAGATAAAAGAAAATATCAACCACCCAATCTATAATAATAAATCTGCCATCTTTACTCTCAAAATATCACGATAATTCACATTCAAATTGCGTGCTTCGTGATCGGAGGTGAGCGACGGCGACACCCCCGAAAACTGCTGAACGATGAATAAAATGTAAAGTCGGCAGTGAGCGTCGGAGGTGAGCGATACCTCTTCTACTTAAGAGCTGATCTCAAATCATGGCCACCCTGTCAACTTGGAAGATTGAAGACAGCCCTTATCGTCATGTCAACTGATCCAAGCCGACCCAACATTGTCCTCATTCTTGCCGATAACCTAGGATGGGGTGAGCTGGGATGCTATGGCGGTGGCATTCTTCGCGGAGCTGCAACCCCGCGTATTGATAAGCTCGCAACTGAAGGTCTCTTGCTGCATAACTTCAATGTCGAAAGTGATTGTGTCCCAACAAGATCCGCTTTGATGTCGGGACGACACCCGATTCGTACTGGCTGTCGTCAATCCGTGCCAGCGGGCTTCCCGCAAGGCCTTACTGAATGGGAGACAACCCTTGCTGAGTGTCTTAAGAGGAATGATTATGCCACTGCTCATCATGGGAAATGGCATCTTGGGGATATTCCTGGTCGATACCCTTCTGATCGGGGATTCGATGAATGGTTCGGTATCCCCAGGACAACAGACGAAACACAATTTACTTCCGCTCTGGGCTATACTCCTGAGGTAGCGGAGCTTCCATACATCATGAAGGGTACCGCCGGTGAGGCCTCAGAGAACGTGTGTGTGTATGATTTGGAAAAGCGCCGGCTGATTGATGAGATGCTGGTTGATCGATCGAAGGACTGGCTTACAAGGAAGGTTGAGGAGAGGAAACCTTTCTTTCTTTATCATCCGCTGGTGCACCTTCATTTTCCAACACTCCCTCACAGCGACTTCAAGGGAACTACAGGGCAGGGAGACTTCGCCGATTCAATGGCTGAGATGGATTTCCGAGTAGGACAAATCCTAGACCACATTGATGAACTTGGTATCCGCGAGAACACCGTTCTGATCTTTGCTTCTGACAATGGTCCGGAATTCCGAGAGCCATATCGAGGTACAGCGGGTCCTTGGTCAGGGACATACCACACTGCAATGGAAGGTAGTCTACGTGTGCCCTTCATCATCCGGTGGCCAAACCAAGTGCCTGGGGGTGTAACATCCAACGAGATTGTGCACGTCACCGATATCTTTACAACAATTCTATCTATGACGGGCGCCAAAGTTCCATCCGATCGCCCAATTGACGGTCTTGATCAAACTGCATTTTTCAAAGATCCGCAAGGAATCAAATCTCCAAGAACTGGGTTCCCATTTTATCTCAAAGAGGAACTACGTGCGATCAAGTGGAAAGACTGGAAATTGCACTTCGTGTGGGAGCCCAAAGTCAATCAGTCGAGTGGACGCCTTGAAAGTCCGTACTTATTCAATACTGTGAGGGATCCAAAGGAGGAGTCGGATATTCTTTCATTTAATACCTGGGTCCTGCAGCCGATGATGAAACTCAAGTTTGAGTTCGATCGGAGTCTGAAGTATGATCCTGCGCCTCCAGATCCGCTCAAGCAGTTTTAGATAGCTTCACATGACCTGATTGCTCGTCCAGATGTCTTTATGGATCATGTATAATTTTAGAATCCCCATGGTAGTGCATCAAAGATACCGGTTGATTGGGCATTAGCATCATATTCAAAATCCAAGTCATCGAAATTCCAATCAGACTCCGTAGGCAGCTGAAATAGAGCATTGCTCCCATTATGCCCGGCATCTTCCCTTTGACTCAACATTGCGTTGGATAATTTATCGAAAACATCCCGATAGGCTTTTCCCGCTGGGTATCTTTCAACCATTCCCCAGAGAAGTGAAGAACACGAGTTGATCGATGCTCTTGCGCTTTCCAAGTCAAGACTCGGGATCTGACGTATGTTATCCCTTTGGGCACAGTATACAATGGCAACGCCACTGCGAAATAGATTGTGTATTGTTCGCCAGTAAAAGCGTAGCTCTCCAGATTGAAAGCCTTGTTTGTACCAGATAATGGCATTGGTCGCATTCCAAGCTAAATTGGATAGATCACCGGGAGTTGGACTTGGAAAATGGCGGGAGGGGTAATAAAGTAGGACAATGGCATTAAATAAGTGGCCACTGAATATTTCGGATGGTGCAAGGTGTGTTGATTTCTCCGTGAATGGAACAGATGAATGCCAGTCATGGAGTCGTCGATGCAGACTTTCTCTCCATATATCTCTGTCAAACGCTATATTGGGATATTGTTTCTCGTGAATTGCTGAGTATATCTCAGATTCAAGCAGACGATACTTGATTGAATGGATAGCAAGTGCGCGCTGTGGATTATCGGAGTCCTGCACTGGAAGAGGTGTCTCGATGGCTCCATCTGGAAGGGAGAATGGCCGACCGATAATAACACAGAGATTTCTTTCGAATGTGTACATAGACCAAAACAGCCATCGTCTCTCGTTTCTTTGACTCTCAGTAAGCGATGACTGAGATGTGGGCTCTTTGTGCAGGTTCAACTCAATTGCAAGCCTGGTAGCAAGGCCAAGAAAATGCCATGCAGCGGTTATATTAGATGCAAAGCAACAATATTGGACAATAAGAAGCAGATTTGTCAGATGATTCAGATCTCCTGTGCAAACAATATTTTCGTTTTGTCCAAATAATCGAATCGCAGAATTGAAATAGCTCTCTGACTGAGAAAGTGGGACTGTAAAATCGACTCGGTTAAGGAGCAAAATGGATGTCCCTAATACGACGAACGCGCGAAAATGTTCATTCACCAGAGACCCATTAGTTGTGGAATCGCTATGAAGTGGCTCAAGCATTTCTAGGAATTGTTCTTTAGACGACAGAATCGGAGAAAAGAAATCGCAATGCTCGAAATAAACATCCAGTAGTTTAGTGGTCGATTCTCGACTCGGTAACGCAGTTATTCGGTCGGATGGTATTTCATCCAAAAGAGAATGTCCGTTGGATTTTTCAGTCACTGGCAATCTGGATACTGCGTCGGAAAGCAGTGATTGAAGTAATGATAATCCATCACGGCCCTTATTTGTACAAAAATGTTCCTGCTGCAGGCAGTCGCTAGCAAGTTGAGCAACCAAGTCCGTGGATTCTTCCACTCTGTTGGGAGACAAGTCTGGGGGTTCTCCAATAGTATTCACCCCTGTGGGTAGCAGAGGATCTGAAAATGTTGTTTGAGAGTCAATAAACTCGCCAACAGACCCTAGTTGTGCCTCAAGAAAGGAAACCCGATCCTCGAGGCTTTTCACATAACTGGCACCATATTAGCTCAACGTCGAACAAACGCCAAATACTGGGCTCGAATAGAACCTTCTGGGCACAGCGTCCCCATCTATATCAGTGCTTACGCATTCCACGCCAGCGCGTTCGCAGTTCGAACAAGCCGGAATTCCTTGATCGCATCGCTGCTTTCGGCTTCTGCACCTTGTGCAAGCTGTGACGTTGGCCCGTCGGACATTGGACCTTCTTTGGGCTCGCGGCATATTTTGTGATCATTTAAATCTCCGCCAATATGATACCTAGGATCATGGCCAAGCGGGGATAATGCTTCATCATCGATGCCATGATTCCCGAGATGCCGCGATTGCGTATGAGCGCCAACCCCAAAAGGGAAGTCTAGCCGATAGATCTTGTATAGCATCATAGCTATGACCTCAACCTCATCCATGTGTTCAGGCTTAATTCCTGGAAAATTGTTTTGTTATTGAGAGTTAGGAGGTAATCCTAGCCCTGCTAGGTCTGTATCTTCAATTATTGTTATATTACAGAAGTCAACTGGGGATTATTCAATGTTAGTTCTCGCCTAACACGTTAACCATCGGCAAAAGATCAGACTTGAATGAATACTACTAGTATGGCTAGACTTCCAAGGTTGCCAACAAAGAATTAATTCCTATCCGTCCTATCATCCTGTCTGAAATATCAAATCTGACCCCGGACTAAAATTACCCAACTCAACTGCGAACGGGTCCAAAAGCTCACATTAAACATTACAACTTGTGAAACACAACAATCTTCCGAATAATAATTAATCCAATCGCCAAGCTCAAGTCGGAAAATCCAAAAAAAACTAACCGGAAACCAATCTGATGTCAACTTGAATGCAGGCTTAATGCTTTTTGTCCCATTCCTCACAGCCAATAGCAGGAAGACCAGGCCAGTCCGGATAAATTGGTCTTTCAGTCGGATCAGCACATTGACAGTAAGCGGTCTCCGCAGGAACATTTGCACATTCATCTGCAGTCGCTGTGGCACAGTAGTCATTGGTACTGGTAGAGGTAGTCATGCCAGGTGGACATTCCCCATATGGCATGCAGAAAGTATCCATCCCCGGTCCTCCTTCTCGCAGCGCCATGCTATACCATTGATCCTCTGCACAGGAGCAGGAAACAGCTATACACTACATTAGCATGGTTACATCGAAGCATAACAATAATTCCTCTCTTACCGCTGATAACAGTGGACTCTCCACCTGCAAGTGTTCCATCGAAGAGCGTCTTGGTCGAGTACGGAATTCCTCCATTGGAGCACTCGGTTGTTATCCATTCTGCGCTCAGTGGGAAACAGGTCGACTCTTCCATGCAATGATCTGGATGCCAGACTGAAGGGAAGTACCCTTTGTCGCACTTGATTGGCGGTGGTTTCTTATAGCAGAATGACATCGGGGTTCCCATTGTGCAATCGGTTGTATGGAGGACTGTCGACCCGTCGGTACAGCGCAGAACCGCTGCAGCAGTCACGCCTGGAGCAGCGGCCTCAGTGACTGGTGCAGTTGCTTGAGCTTGATCCTGTACGGCAGTTTCTTGAGGGAATGCCATAGCGGTGCACAGCAACAAGAAAGAAACGAAGATCTGACGTGAGCCCATCTTGTCTGGTTGGATTTGGAATAGAGCTTGGAGTGAACAAAGTGAAGATTGATGATTGAGCTGGGTGATTTCTAAATCGTCTGGAAGCTTGGTTGGAGTCGTTTCTTTCCTCGAGATCTTCGGGTCTTATATACACATCCCTCTCACTCTGAACCTTTCTGTCAGCGCTCGTTCGTAATAGATGCCAATTTCACGGCAACCTGGATCAGAGAACTCGAATCCAACATCATCGTCAGCATCATGCATCAGAAACATCGTAGCCGTAGCTCTGCATAAGCTCTTCATCATCAGAGACATTGAAACAATAAAGCAATAACACCATATGTAACCCATCACCAAAGCCTCATAGCAATAATGAATGGTGTGATAAACTGACCTCGCCATAAAAATAGCAATGAGGCAATAGAGAAGTCCACTCGCCACTCCAGCCAGGGATGAAGGTCGACAACAACCTTCCACGGCCCTGCAGGGTGAGCAGGGCTCGGGATTTCCCCGAAATGCATAATCCGAAGTGACATTTCATAAATCAATTCATTCTGGAATCCATTGGCGGGAGATAAGTTCGTTACAACTCGTGCCATCGCGCGTGCGACATAGCCACTGACCCTGTCTCCATAGCCATCGTAATGGAAAATCAGCACGTTGCGACACTGAATATTCTGGTTCGTTGAAGATGATGCTAGACAGGGGATGTTGTTGACTGAGATTTTTACTTCCATTTTAGGTGCGTGAGCTTGTTGTGGTCCTTGCTGATGGTTCTTGCACCGCATGCTCAAGTCTTTCTTGTGTCTCATCCGTCCCGCCTGTAGGGTCACACAGTACTTAGAACCCACGCTCAGCTCCTTTCTTTTGTAGATGTTGGTTCTAAGACATCGGCTGAGATGCCAGGTGGTCTGAGTGTGGGCGCAGTGCTGGCGTTGTGGTATGAAACGCGGTCTATAATTATGGACGTCTAGCCCGTCCTGGGCAAGACATTCTTGCTGCCGTTCCACCCTCGAATTTTATACCTCATAGATCAGTTTCAGCCGCGAGAATACACTCGATCATGGTCGGAGATTACAAATAAGTTTATTAGATTTGGATCAGAAGATCAAGGGGTCTAGCCTCGTGTTTCTCGGGTCGGGTCAGGTTATGATAAAATTCTGGTATTTCAAATAGCAGGAATAATAACACTATGATCATCCAAGACTATCCCGAATACCGGATGTTAAGCATCCAATATAGGCAAGAGAAAGCATGTACACGAATGGAATGTTCCGGTCGCAGTCCAATGACCCAGCGAGGAGGCTGCTGAAACTCCGGTAGAGTTACATTGGCGATCGAAACCTACGCCAGCGCAGACTCGATCTGCCTGACTGTTTTTGTTCAGAATGTTTTTCCATAGCTTCTTCGCTGATGCAAATGGCCGTGGTGGTGGACATGTCTGCGTGCGTGGTGTAAGATGCGATCCTGGTCTTCGGGTTCGGATGGGATAGTGTCTCTTTCAACATATGAAACAACGGTAGAGGTTTCAGTGGCGGTGGTTATAGCTGTTGAAACAGTTCGCATAGTTCCTGTGGTGGTGGAATATGGAGTTCCATCGTCATCAATCATGACAACGACATCTTGCTCCAGGTATATTATCTCTTCGGTAATAGGATCGATTTTAATAGAGGTTGTGGGTGTTGGTGTTGGGCTGGGAGCGGAAGTAGAGATAGCAGCCGGGGTAGTTGTTGAGGCAGGTTGTCCAGTGGCATCTGGGGCATCTGGGGCACCTGCACTTGCCTGAAGTGAGAAATCAAAGGAGAGGTGGGGAATAGAAAAGTGAGGGAGATCAAAGGGGAATCCCGCTGGAGTAGAGACTGGTTTAGGCGAGGATGATGATGTAGACATGGGGGATGCATAGGCAGGTCCCCACTCAATAGGGACACCACCTGGTAAACCGGCAGCATTCACCTCAGTATCTTCATCTTCAAGCAGGGAATGCTGCTCAAAGAAGCACTGGCGCTGATCATCTTCTTCCTGAATATCGAAAATTTCACAATCGTTTACAATGCCAGTGTCACTGGTGCAAGTATCAACGGCTTGCTGCAGAATCCCATCTTCCCAGCCGAACATGAAATCACCATGGTATCCAAATCCAGTGGGATCTCCATTAGCTAATGCAAAATACCCATCCACGTCTTTGAATGAGTATGTGTCCCAGATCGTCTCATAGAAAAGCGAGACCAATTGCGTCTCATATCCTTCTGGACAAGTCCCAGTCATGACGAGATCAGGATACGCAACGTGGGATTTATGATCCGGTGAGTCAACATCCTCACCATTCCAGCAGGAAGGAAACATCAATTCTAGGCGGAGACCGTCGATACAGTTCTCATCCAGGTAGTCTTTGCTTGGCAGATAATGACGCATGAGGGATCCTTCGGGGTCTTCATTGTAGTTCAAGCAGTTGAAGCCTATCGCTTTCTGGCGAAGTGCATCCTGGGACACCTGTGCACCAGACCATGCGGACTTCGGTGGATCGGGAATCGGCCAAGTGAAATTTCGCTGGAAGGGGTCTCCTGCAACCATTCGGAAGTTGCTTGGGAAGGCTTGGATATTTTCCCCATAAAGGAAGTAGTAACTTGATGGATGTTAGTATCCAATCTTTGATAGCTTGAAATATGGGATACGGGCTTATAACGTACGCAAGCATGCCTCCAACTTCAGGGACCACTTGAGCAGTCCCATTTGGATGCATGAAGTACAGTGCTGGAGTCCAGTAGGCGGACATATCCTGCAACACACCGCACGAGGTGCAATTTGATTCCCTCAGAATCTGCATATCAGAGTCCATGCCAAAGTCTGAGCTCCTTGTCAGCAACTTTTCCAATGTAGCAGGGCAATCGGGATAGCTCACTTCCGCCGCCATGAATGGAATGCACATGGGATGATAGTTGTCCCGGGTCAATGATAGGATCCAGTCGGGCAAGACCAGTTCGCCCGCGACATGGCAGACGCCAGAAAGCACTGGTAAAGAGCGGAAATATCGCAATACAGGCCGCAAGGGCAGCTTGGTATTGAGTGTAATGCATTTTGAAAAGAAAGGACGGGCTAGTTTAACCAGCCGGGATTATAAAACGAGTGACTCTTCCACGAGAAAAGGGATTGAATGCCAAATGAACTCTCCAGGAGCACCGAATCAATCGGTATGGCGTCGCGGAAGCGAGGTTTAGTGGCAGTGTTGTATGGTGTTGTATATCAGCCGTTGTCGAGGGTGTCGCTGTCGGATGTATGTTAGCATTGAAAAGAAAAATCAGGGCCCCACGCGCGGTTTTGAAAGACGCGATGCGTTAAGGGCAGGTTGCAAAGTGGGATTCCAGTGCCCAATCAAGCGTCATTGAAAGGGTTCCATTCGAGAGGATGTGAGATCCAATGGAGCCGCCCTTTGCCCGGAATGATCCCTTGCTTCGGGGCTTCCACCCCTGGTCAGGGAAGACACCTGTATAAAGGGGGATACGGCCCCGGGGATAGCGGGAGAGTGGCATCGTGGTATGCAGCTTACCGTGAGATCTTCCAATTTTGGACGCGTCTTCTATGACGTAGACAAATAAACAAGATCTTGATGAATCCTTCTTCAATACTCGGTTGTGTATCTGTCAGTGTATAGAGAGATGGTCATGAGAAACCGATCTGTTGTAAAACAAAAGAACCCCAGTGCTTCTACAACATGAAGGCTTTTTGCTAGGAGTCAAAGATTTGATTCGCAGGCCTTCAAAGGATTTGGAGTGACGTTTGATGAAGGAGAAAAGGAATAACAAAAAAGCCGCGAGGGTAAGGAGTGACTGGATATACCTTCAAAAAGGTCTAGTATCTCATGATAGACAGGAGTCAGTGTATAACTAACAGAGGGCAGGGGAAACAAAATGAGAGCCCTGGAGAGGGACACAGAAAAGAGGAGTCGCTCCAGTATAAATCTTAAGTGAAATAAGGACATGCAGAGCCACTGCCAGCTGAGGGAAATGCCGCAGATAGGGTGATAGGATCTTCCTCTTCTGCATATAGTCCTTCCACGAAGACTTGACCAATCCCTAGAAGGCATAATATTAAGGGTCCTGATCCCCACAGGGTCGACGCACAGCGTCACGATATTAAGTAGGCTCGTGCGGGAAATGGATCGGAAATGCGATCCACTTGAGTGTAGGAGATCGGGGGTTCAAGTCCTGGAGTTCAAGTCGGAAATGAGATCAATTCAAGCTGTGGGTCGTGACTTGAATATTTCAAATGTTATCTATTCAACTCCGAGTCGCCAGCAGTTATGAATTTGAACATTTGAACTTGAATATATCTCCGCGTCGGATGTAGGCAGGGAGTAGTATCAATGTGGTGAACTTCAATTTTCCTCATAATTTTGATTCAGAAATTAGCGCCTGGGCAGTGACAGTGGGTTAAATGAGACGAAATGGAATGTGATTCTAAAGGCAAGACTTTGGGCTGATAGACTGCTCCTGCGATGGGCCGGGATTGGACACACGACATACGCTGAAACGTTGCCCAGAAATCGGATTTCAGAGAACGTGCCAATGAAGATTCCTCTATGCGGGTGCATCGGATCTCTGGAATCTCAAATTTGGGATTGGACATGAACTGGGTAATGCCAGTGTGTCCGCGAGTACTCCGAGTCGAAACTTGCATTCATCTGATGCCAGTGTTGTTGTGGTGACCCTGTATATTTGCAGGACACCTGGGCATCAATATACCGAAGCCCCACTACCAGGAGTACTGGTAGTATTATTCATGTCGACTATTCAAATGTTCGCACATAACAGAGTAGATTGTACATCTAGATAAATTTCTATCATGGAGTCAAGGTACATATACAGGATATCCCACCAGAGGCAAGACATCAAACTTTCATCTTCTCCAAAGCCTCTCGGGCCCGAGAAACAGATTCTCGTGCACGATGGTCTCTTACATCTTCCACCTCTTTACCCCCTTCACGAACAATCTTCCGCATCATATCCTCAGTCTCTCGGAGAGAAGTGCGCCCTTCTTCGCGGACCTCCTCTTCCCAGAATTCACGAGCAGAAGCCCATTTCTTCTGTTGGCGGCGTAGACAGTAGATAAGACCAACTGCAGCGATAGTACTTGATTCATACACAGAGGCAGATGGTACAGATAGATATGTGAGGGCGGAGAGGGCAGAGGTTAGGGTAGTAGTAGACACGCTGAAGAGCACAAGGCGCTGAGCAAGAGCCTGGAGAGCGGGGACGGTGGTAGTGAGCAGTTTACTGCGCATGTCGGGGATCTGAGTTGGCCATGGAGGGCGAATCGACTGCGCTGTGGTAGATGTAGACTCTGAGGGGGTTTCATGGGATGGTTGGGGTTCGTCTAGCAGGCCAGCCTGCTGGTACTTGCCCGAAGACCAGATAGCCTCTCGCTCGGCGCGACGGAGGAATCGCCTTTCCAGAATCTCGGAGGTGATCATACCCACGTCGTCCACGCGCCAGAAAAGCTTCCACCATGCGAGTCCCCGCCAACGGGAATCGGCGAAGCCTGCTTCGAGTGAGCTGCGCAGCTCGGAGTGTCCGCGCTCAGCCCATGTCATTACACCGCGGTCAAGTTCGGAACGGACCTCTTCTGAGGCAACACCCACTGTTTGATCCTGGAGAGCCTTGGAATCACGAGCTTTAATACCCTCGTCCGCGGCATTCAGTAGAGACTCAACCAAAGGGACCAATGCGGGATTCAGCTCATTTTCCTTGGTGGTCTGGGATGTAGATGAGAGCCAATCGATAACTGGCTGTACTCCACTTCCACTCCAACCACGTTGGTATTCCGTGGCGTTTTGTACGGATTCCCGGATACTATCCAATGCCTTTGTTGCCCGTTCAATATCCACAAATGATAGTCGTTCGCCACTGCTCTGTTGTTCGACCGAGAGCTCTATAGCGCCGCGCACTGATTCCACCTCGTTCTTTAAATCTGACTGTCCAATAAGGGAACTGAATGCTAGAAGTCCATCTGCTCCCTTCCCACATACAATGCTTCGGTGAACTGGATAGCGGATGAAATTATTGCGTCCAGTGTGTGATGTTGGGATGGTAATGGTGGGAACGAGGAAGGTATCAGCTGTGAGAGCAGTTCCTGTGGAATTGGATTCGGAGCCAATAGAGCTGACAAGGATCTCAAGGTTGCCATTCTTTAAGATAGGTGATCGAACCGCAACGGTGGGAATGAGGTCGTTGTGAATAGTTTCCGATATTTCGCCATAGCTATGAAGAAGTATTAAGCAATTAGCATCGCAGTCAATGGTTCTACGAATGTCGCAAGCTTTCTCACCGAATCAGTAACCCACGAGATGGATCACCTTCATAACCATCAAGGATATCTTCCCAGCTCTCGCGCTGCCCTAAAGGATCAGCAAGGAGCAATCGAACAAGCCTCCGCGCAGAATCCACATTATCAAGTCCGAGCACTAGAAAAGGATAGCAAGCAGGTCAGTCAATCGGTCAATCCACTGGCAAAGGCTAGTATAGAGAAAGCATAGACTCGATGGCTTACTCACCTGCGATACGAATCAAAGGTTCCTCCGACTCCAATCCACGCAGCGCAAGCTGTAAGCGACTCACGCTAACCTGCTGAATGGCCGCATCCTTCACTCCGCTCAGCGCATCGTGAAGCTCCTTGAACCGCAATGGGACCGTTGATATAGTAGTAGAGGTAGTCAAGGAGCGAGAGAGCTGTGAGATAGTTGCAGGAGCAGGGCAAGCACTCTGGCGCGCATGCGCAATCCTGCGAATGCTAGTAGTCTTTGGAGTGGTACGCGTCGACAGCGATCGACGACATATTGAAGGGGACTGGGAGGAAAGGGTGCAAGCGTTTTCCAAGGGACGCGCGATGCTCCTTTGGAGCGAGCTGCGGACTCTGGCAGGCATAGTTTGATCTCTTAAATAGCGAGGGACTGAATTGTGTCCTCGAGGGGACCGGGCTGGTGGTTAACGAAGGGCTTGAAAGATCGGGAAGTGAGAGCGGGCAATCGGGCTTGGCAACTCGGCCCCGTATATGCAATGACGCATGGGACAAGGTACCACTACTAGATAATCTACATTGATTCGCAATATTGTTTTGTTGGTTGCAAAAAATTGAATTGTGGTAAAATTAAGACCTCCATTACATGATATTCTTTTTCTCGCCTTGAAATCCCGTACGCCAGCATCCAGTCCAACTATAGCGGCGAAGATCTACTACCTCCCTCTTTCAGGAGCGATGCACGTTAAAGTGGACTGAAGCCATTCTCTTGACCATCACAATTTAAATAGACAGTCAATGCGTGGAACCAAGCAGATAGATAGGGTATCGTGTCGATCATATCAGGCAGAAGGGCGTGTACGCGCGCGCTTGAGGGCAGGAAGGAAAGGCATAGATCGTGTCATGATATCAATTCAGCCAAGCCAAAGTCGGCCTAGGCGTCCTTGGGTTGACTATCGCGCTGGCGACGGTTGCGGCCAGAACCAGCAGACCTAGTTTATGTCAGAATTGCGCTATAATGAATCAATAATCATGGAGAAGAACTTACATGCTGATTCGGCGGGCAACAGTTGCTAGCCCTTTGTCGTTAGCAGCCTCCTGCTCGGCACGCTCCATCGCGGCTCGGCGGTTCTCCTCGGTGGTTTTCATAACCTCCTCCTGGCTAGGTGGCAGACGCTCGTTCTGCAAATCAACCTTGCGGGCATCCTCGAAGTTGTGAATAGCCTGCTTAATACCTTCAGCACCCAGCATGAGTGTACCGGCCGGAAGACGACCGCCAGCCGCCGTCTTCAGTTCCGAAACACTCTCGGACTGTTCACGCAGAACCTGGAAGACACGAGAAAGACGACCAATAGCCAAAATCTTGTTCTTGATGGCACGTCGCTTGAACTCGCTGGACTCGGTATCCATTGGCAAAGGTGGCGAAGCAGGTCCCGACTCCGAGATAGTCTCCGGAATACTCTCTGAAACAGGGGTGTCGTCTTCCTCCAATTCCTCCTTTGAGCAGGTGTTGAGGATTGCGATCAGCATGTCTGTGATCTTCTCACCAACGAACGGCAAGGACCAGGTGAAAACATCCATGAAGTTGGGAAGCCAGTAAGGGTGCGGTGTGCAGTTGAACTGGCGAATGTTCATGACGTTGTTTTCGTACTTGAGAACGGCCGCCTTGTTGTTGTAAACGTCGAGGTAGTTCGGAGCACTGAAAATGGTCATCACACTAGGGAATCCGGTGGTTCGCGTCTTTCTGTACATGCGGTAGCCGGCATCCTGAGCCTCGTGTGCACGGATAATAGAAAGCAGGTTGTTCTTTTCCAAGAAGGCGCAAGCGGCGGGGTAAGAGAAGAAATAAGAGCAGCCACGAACACTGTTGTGGATGAAGAAATCGCCCGTTTTTTCTTGACCAAATTCTTCCAATGGATCAGCCCAAAGAATATCACACATAAGACCGTGAGTAGGGGGCTCGCGGAATCGATCAATCTTCTCAGTGCGTTAGTAGGCTGGCATAATGACACGGGGTAGTTTCAAGGAGCGCAAAAGGGGACATACGGCTTTAATATCTTCGAGAGTGTGCAGCTCCGGGCTGAGACCACCGTGAATGCAAAGGAACTGCTTGTTCATAACCGCCGCCAGCGGCAGAGAGCAGAAGGATTCGATACAGGCCTCGTAGATACGTTCACTGTACTTGTGTTTGCACTCGAGCTTGAAGGTAAAGTAGTCGGTCAAATGGCGACATTCGTGGTTACCGCGCAACAACCAAAGAGAATCCGGATACCAGATCTTCAACGCCCAGAGGTAAAGTACACACTATAACAGTCTGAAGTTAGCGCTGCGCAAACCACCAAAACTTTTTGTGCGAACACAAGTCGGACCCAAGACGCACCTCAATACTGAAATAACCGCGATCAACATAGTCACCCAAGAACAGATATCTCGTCTCTGACGGGTCACCACCGACTTCAAACAGCTTCATCAAATCATAGTATTGTCCGTGCACATCACCGCAGACAGTGATCGGGGCATCCATTTCCAACAGGTTGGGCTCGGAGCGCAGGATCTCTGTACCCGCGTGGATAATCCATAGCGCCTGGTCCTCGGTCAAACGACCTTCGCGATACAGATGCTGCTTCAGGTAGGCAAGGTTAGGCTTGGAAGGGTCGTCGGGAGACCAGAACATGTCATCGGGAGGGGTGCTCAGGGCCGGCGCTTGGACCTCTATAATCTCATACCAGACGTTAGCAATGATGTTCCAGTCAAAAATGGTAGATAGTTCCGTAGGACCAATTTACCTTTAACGACTCGTTCCAGTGTGGACACTTGAGAACCATCCTCCATCTGGTGTAGGGAGAAATCGATCTCAGGGACCGGCTTCTTCTCCCTCACGGCGCGCGCAAGATTCCGATCCATTATTAACTCTGAATGAGATATTTGTGGGAGACTCGGGGACCGGAGTAAGGGGCGGGAGGGGGAGGGGTGGTAGAAGGGAGAGGGGATATGATCGCGCGGAGATGGAGTGGCGGGGTGTGGTCTTGAGTATGTTTAAGATGACAACAACCCAGAAATAAATGACAGAAACGAGCCCCTATCACAAGAACAGAGGATTTCAATCAAAAGAGACCCGGTGGGAGAAGAGTCGGGTCGCGTGTTGATGGGGATGCAGTTGGGAAAAAGAGAAACAAATCGGATAAGCGGGCTGGGCCTCTTAGCTCTATTCTTCTGAACCGCCTCCAGGGTTATGTGTGGACCGCAATACGAAGGAGGCAAAAATGCAGCATTATAAAATCATGTCTGGCATATATTTAAAATTAGATAAAAAAGCATAACAAATTTAAAGTAATATTCCGATGTCAGGCCCAACATGGAATGATCAGATATCTGATACTAGGT
This sequence comes from Penicillium herquei, assembly GCA_039634405.1. Lineage (NCBI taxonomy): Eukaryota > Fungi > Ascomycota > Eurotiomycetes > Eurotiales > Aspergillaceae > Penicillium > Penicillium herquei. The sequence goes on from CP098388.1 coordinate 7,790,420, forward strand.
ACACTGAACAGCACTTGAGTGTTCATAACATCTCAACCCTGTAGACACCTCAGGCAGAGATCACACTTGAGCTCCACCTATTTCCAACGTTGGAACCTTGGATCTGGATCTGCCCCGGCTTCTATTAGAAAGGGTATCAAAAGGGAGGATCTATAAACATAGATCTTCAGAGTATCATTTTTGTTCAACTTTTCTCATCAAAATATCATGGACAATGCCCAATGTATTTTGATGCATCACGCATCTTTCTCTGCAAACTAGTCCCAATCAGTCTTAGACTCTGATTGATTGATCTGCACACAATTCTCGCATAGGGTTTAACATGATACACGTCAACTGGCGCATTTTTATAAGAATGTGTGATATCCGAAGCCAAGATTTGAAGGAATCTCGAGTATTTGGATCAGGTTTGATCACATGCATCTCATATCTGCATCTTGAGTAGAGAAAACACTACTTATAATCAGATGTATGTGGGGTTGACACTAGCCAAACTAGTACTACTAGTATAAGTAACTATGCAAATATTGGAGAACTTGAAGAGACTTCAAGTTGAACTATTGAGTGCTCCAAATTCATCCCAAAATAGCTTGTACATTTTGAAAAATCCAAGCAAGCACTCGAATTTCAAAACAACAACTTAAAGTCCATGTGACATTTCTGGGTCAAGGCCTGCACATGGGAGCTGAGTTGAGTAGTAGTATACATGTCTAGTTAGTTCAAGTTTGAGGCTCTCGTATTCGGTCTGATCCTTTGCTTGGGCATATCATAGATGACGTGCAGCAACTCGGGACGAAACAGGCCAATTAAGCACGTGAGCTACTAATATTCAGATTATAACTATCAATCTGCTACGTGACTTCATGTGTAGCGCAAACTTCTCCAAACTCCCCGCATTCATACCTGAATAGTTAAAGCCTAAAAAGCACAATTACCATGTAAGCTCACCACTGTATATGTGACACCTGGTGCTACTGGTTGTAAATTGAAGATTGGTGACATTCGAGGTTCAACCTTGGAATTAGCCTGAACCTCCTAGTACTATACTATTTGAACTTGAACGCACTATGATTCTTTAAGATAAAAAGTGCCCAAAAGGTCTATACCACCAAACTCATGACAGATGTTTGCTTCAATACTTGAAATTAGGGCATAAGAGATGCAAGTGGTGGTATTTGGAAGGCGTTAGAGTGTAAGAGTAATAACTTGAAGGTGCTGCAGCTTGAACCGATTGTAGATAAACCTTTGACTGCGACAATTTTGATCCGAGTTGTTCCAGGCCTTGAGATTGGCTTCAAATTGGAAATACACGTATCACAATTTTCGATTTTCGTCTCTTCAGTGGTTTTTATAGAAAGGCCGCAGCCTGTAAGAGGACGGTTTCAATCACGGGAGCTTCGGAATAAACCAGAAAAACAGAGACACTGGCACCTGCCCAAGTGGGTACAGCCGAGGTCAATATTCCATCAAATCACCAGGACCACCGCGGATGAAATGACCTTATGAGTTTCAGAATTTACCTCCAGATGTCCTGTACCACAGATCGAAGCTACGAGTCACCTTCTTACCTTGGTATTGGTCGGTTATGTTTGAACCATCTACTTGGGACCGCATTCGCCGCCAGTCAAACATTCAAGGGTTTGGCTATAAAGAGGCATATGTCCAGCGATTGAAACCAAAAAAAGTCTCAACACTTGAGGATCCCCTTTCATTAAGACTTGAATCAAAATAAACCTTGGAGCGCTACCAGTACCTCATAAACAGGCAAAATGCTCATTTACGTTGGCAAACTCACATACTCTCCTTATGCTTCAGACGAACTAATCACCGTCGTGTTCCGCGATAACGTCCAGAATGGCGACAAAGTAGTTGTGATACTTCAATGGACCAAGGATGGCAGTGGAAAAGCCAAGGCCAATTTCAGCCATCATGGAACTGTCAGCAATATGGTCATGAATCGTTCAGGCGACAAGGACCTGGAATTATTTTCCGCAGAAGCTGAGAAAGAATCTTCTTATTACTGGTAACTGCCCGACTCTCTAGTATGGTTGAAGGTATCTACTAATAAGATATTCACCTATATAGGTTCAGAGGAACGGCGTCCGGCGATGATCTAACATTGACAATGTTAAATAAGTCGGGAGAGGAGGTTGCGAAGGATATTCAGCTGAAGATATTTTATTTCTGATTGGCTATTATATCATGACGACACTGGAGCCTGTGTGTTGTCAAATTGATAGTCCCAGCATGGCTCAGATCAGATTGATGCAAGGAATGGTGTTGTGACAGCGGGAAGCTTGAATATGAACACATTGTATCTTTCAGATTGCTACCTATATAGCACAATATGCCATCTTTCAACACGGGAAATTGAGATTATTTTGAAGTTGAATCAATCCAACTTTGAGACCAATTAAAAAATTCATCTGTTCTACGACCATATTCGTGATTACTAGTACGGTGGTTCCGATTGGATGATATGATTTGATTCGTGTTTCAAATGAGCAAAGTGATAGTATCAGCAATTATGATGCCGCAGCTTCCAGAAAATTCACCTACCTGAACTGGTTGAAGAACCAAATCCATCATCATCCGAATTTATACCACCTTCGATGCATATAGAGTCGAGAGATGACATCAAGTAATGCACTCGGGAGCTGCCATCCACGGCTCCACCAATCACAGGCGAGTGTTTGAGATCAAATCAGCCCCGGGCCATATCGGCGATGACTCAGCAATATAGCCTCAGGCACCGACACCACACCACCCGCAAAATCCAGCCGGGTACACGACAACTTCGTCCTCTCCCTTCCCCGTCTACATCCACTCTCCCCTCACCACCTCCCCTGTCAATTGACTTCGGTCCCAACCTACAGACCCGACATGTCGTCTCTTTCCATCTTCCGTGTCGCCACCCGCGCCGTCCGCCCTGCCAGCTTCGTCCGAGCTCCTATTGTCCGCTCCCGAGTGCAGACCCCAGTCATTCTGGCCGCTCGCGCCCGCAGCTTCGGCACCACCTCCAAGCTGCTCTCCGGTCACGAGGATGAGACATACGAGGAGTTCTCCGCCCGGTACGATCCCTATTGCTTGCCATTGGAGCGGAATTCATAGGAAGAGGGGGGAAACGAGGTCTCGGGAGTGCGCCCACACGTCTTGCTCGAGTCTCGTATCCGTGCTATCATATGTTGAATTGAAGAATATTGTTCCTTCTCATGCTGACTGAACAACTCAATCGCAGATTCGAGAAGGAGTTTGACGGTGTCCAGGATGTTTTCGAGCTCCAGGTAAGACATTAACCTATCTTAGTCCCCCAAGAACTGATGCGATATCTCTTCGCCGATCTTGCCCGATCACCAATCCCCATCTATGAATATCTCACCACCCAAAGCAAAAATCAATAATTGACTCTAATTGTTTCACTCAGCGCAACCTGAACAACTGCTTCGCTTACGATCTCGTCCCCTCCGTTGAGGTCCTCACCGCGGCCCTGAAGGCCGCCCGCCGTGTTAACGACTTCCCCACCGCCGTCCGTGTTTTCGAGGGTATGCGCACTCCCCAAGGCGAAGCACAATGATGAAGATATCATTGCATTTCTCAATCATCAACTTTGACGAGCAATAAAAGAGTCATAACTAACCCATTCAATAGGTATCAAGGCTAAGGTCGAGACCAAGGAGCAGTACAAGCAATACCTCGAGGCTCTTGAGGGTCTGCGCCAGGAGCTGGGCGTTGCTCTCCGGGAAGAGCTCTACCCCCAGGAGGAGTAAATTAGCGTCTTGAAATTCTTCCATTTTGTGTTCTTACACCAAACCACCCCCGCGCCTCATCGCTTTTTCTTCCTACTCCGTACCGTACCCGAAATCTCTCTCTCCACCCGTCACCGATGGCTGTGATCATGCGCATCCATTCGCGTTGGCTGGGGCGCTGATTGGGTAGAAGATTGAAAGCTGTATACATACTTTAGAGATCTCCTGTGTTGTTAGTGCTGTTTGGAAAAGGGTCTTGTGTACCTGGATTGGTGCTTAATTCATCTTCTCTTGTTCATGATAACCTTGCTCCTATTGATAAAATGACTTGTAATTCGTGTAAACTACTACCTATATCAGAATGTGTGAGTCCTGACTCGGACTCCAGATGTCGGAGGTCCGAGTCTGGAGTTTAAATATGTACTATCTGAACTTAAAGTTTTGAGGATTATATCCAATGTTCAAGTTGGCTCTGGTTCAAGTTCTGACTCGGAACATGAAGATCTATAAGATGACGCCCCATTTAGGTCAATCAAGCTCAGGCTGTACATGATTCAACATTGGAAGCAAAAGAGTCTATTTTGATATTCTTCAAAACAACTTGAACATCTTCCATACAGGAGAAAACAATCAAAGATGATCTTAAGACCATAAAGCCCGCATATATAAAAGACAATCACATCCAAGGAAATTTGGCAATGTGCAATCAATATAAGTACAGAGAAGACGAGGTTGCTTCAGCACTCCACAGGAGCAAGCATCCACAGCCAGGGACATATTTTATGAAATTGAGCAAAGCCTCAACAAATAACCAAAAATGAACCCCAAGAAAGAAAAAGAAAAACAAAACCTGAACAAGAAATTGGGCACAAGAGTTCATCAGTAGGTATGTGTCCGCTCAAAACGCCGTAAGCCAAAACCATTGAGTGTCGGGTAATCTACTCATCGGGAATGCAAAGGGGAATGCGAATTTAAAAAGTCGTGAGATGATGAGTCTGAAACGTAGATCGGTGTTCAGAGTCCATCACTTAGTGGGTTCCGACATACTTGAAGTATGACGGGCGGCAGTCTTCCTTCGAGAGGAAGTCCGCACCAGCGTAGGAATGGCCGGCTTGGCAACCCGAACACTTGGGTGAGTTGGGGCAATTGAAGTAAGGAATGTGGTTGTAACCGATATCACGGAACCTTCAGGGGGAAACGTTAGTATATATTGGGCAAGACAGAAGGATGAGATTAAACATACCAGTGAACCTTGTCAGCGTCGGCGAACAAACCAACACCCAGAGAGTGAACTGGCGCATCGCCCCAACGCTCGTAGAAGAAGCCACCGGCACGATCCAGGTACTGGAAGTAAGACTCGTACTTGTCACCGCGGAAGAAGTCCAGGTCACCGATCTCGAAGTTGGACCAGAAGTGGCAGGTCGAGTAACCGTTAGCGATCTCGTTGTGCTCGGGGCGAATCTGGTCTTCGGTAATCCAGTCCATCATGTTGTTCTCGCTCAGGTAAGTAGGGTTGGCGGCCAAGAACTCCTTGGTTGTGGGCCAAAGAGTGCGGATAGTCTGAGGCGCATCGTATAGGTTGATGGTAAAGCCGTAGGTCTTGTTGCGGTCCTCCATGTATCGGAATACATCGTAGTCGACATCGCAGAAGAACTTGACCTTGGGTTCAATGCGCCAGTAGTAACGCAATTTATCGAGAGCGGGGTGCTTGTAGAACATGCCGCTGTTCCAGCGGCACATCTGGTGATAGGAGATCTTGGACGCGTATTGGATGTTCTCCTCCTCCAACTTCTTGGCGGATTCCTGGAAAAGATCCATGCTAATCCAGCTAGGAACCTCCCAGTGCTCCTTGGGGACCAATTCTGTGGACCCACATATGTTAGATGTATTCTAATACCGGACTGGAGGAGGCGGGGAAATGCGAAAGACTGGAAATGCATAGGAAGACGAACCGTATTGACACTTGGCCTTGGTGGCAGCTTGAGTCTTCTGCTTGAAGTCCTCGGTAAAGGGAACGTCGTTGAAGAAAATATAGGGGTAGTTGAATTTGCTGTTCCAGGTGCGCTCGAGGTCGTGCATGGTGTTAAGCAAATCGTGTAGTTCCTCATTGCGCACCAGCGAGATCAGGGCGGCATTGGTGCGCGCCGGCTTCTCGCTATCGGGGGAATAATCATGCTCGTCGGCTCGCCATAACACTCCTTCCGGTTCACCCGTCGCTATATCCGAAAATCAGTAAACGTGTTGGGTGTTGGAAAGTTGACTCTGATAGAGTGGCAAGAGACGCACGGTCTAGAAGGGGATCCCGAGTCATGCCGTTCACTAATTTTGTGGAGGGTTTTTGAGGCGCCTGGCGCATATTGAAGATGAGAAATAGAGTAAGTAGAATACATACTGCACCCAGCATGCGAATGGGGCGTGCAATCGCCATGGTGGAAAGCGTAGGGGTTTGCAAATAATTAGATGTGAAAGGGGGGAGAAAAGAAGCTTAAAGGGAGTTGATGGACTCCGGAGCCACTTTACTCCATCAGGTCTGGGCGCCCGCCGCGTCATCCCAGTTGGCTTTGGTGATTCTTATCTACTCCACTTTTACTTCTTTTAACCACATCAGTTTTAGAGGTTTCTTCATTCAGGGTTCAATTTCAGGGTTAAAGGGTCTCATCATGGCTCTCGCAGCCTTGAGTTCCCTGACTGATGAGTTGATTACTACCATTGCGAGAATCCCCGCGGACCAGAAGGTGAGTGTGTACTTGATGTGTTTTGTGGTTCTTCTCTCTATTGGTGAGAGACTTGGCGCTCATTACCCGTATTAGGACTCTACACGCGTCGTACATCTGAAGCGGCGCGTAGAAGGAGCTCTGCGCCCCGGTGTACATGGCTTGACGGATCAATTTGCTGTGACTCGCCAGTTGAATGGTCTACGGGAGAAATTTCAGGTGGTCAATCGGGATGATTTGTCCGAGGCTTTGCATGGTCGTCTCCTTGAATTGGAGGATCACCGCAAATCATGGTCTCCAGAGATCCTGAGCTTGTTCTTACAACTCTCTGATCGTCCAGCTCTGTTATCCAGGGTGGACAATCTCTCAGAGCCAACGCAGGCACCTGCTCCAGAATCATTGGCATGGTCCGACCTGAAGGGCCAAGGCGGGCCTTTCAGTGATGAAGATATCTGGGAGAAAGTGGATTTCGCTGCAGATTCCTCCGATGACGAATTCGCATCTGTCTCCAGCATAGCATCGCATCATCGAAATATACCCCGTACACCCGAGATCCCGGAAGAAGACTACATCATTCCAGATGAAGTCTTCGTACCGGGGGAAGACCGAGAATTAATAACTTCTATAGAAAGTGTCCAGTTCTGGAAACCTGAGAATCATGCTCTGGTAACTCGACGGATAGAAGATGCTTCCAGAGCTATAACTGAATTGCAGCTAGCCAGAGAAGTTATTTTCATGCTACAAGGTCTGCCGACCTCCATATTCTGGCACCTGGACGGTGATATCGTGGTGGACCGCAGATATACTCTTGCGCATTCATCTACCGAAGCACTCTCATCACTACTACATGGGTTTACTCAGATTGGTTCTAAGTTAGACACCGTGCGAAAGTTTGCTGGTCTCCCACAGACGATCCCTTATATGCAGACCTTCAGCCGAGGTCTCGAGGGACTATTGCTCGAATTTGACGGGTTTCTTTCCCGAACTCAATGTCAATACCTTACTCCTGGATCGACGGTCAGCCTTCTTCAGCTGTTGCACGACACCCGACCTCGTTCCCATCATTTACTTCTACTCGCCGAGCTCATTTTAAAGGCGAGTCAAAATGACTCGCAGCCCATGCTATGCCTCGATTTGCTATTCGACACAGTGTGCACACTAGAGGCTCTAGGAGACGATAGTACATCGAAGATGCTTGCTACGCTCTTTTTCTCGTGTTTCAAGACCTACACTCGCTCTATTCAACTCTGGATGGAGACTGGACAGGTTGACCCCTTGGACAGTGCCTTTTTTGTGAGAGTGAATTCAACGAACGGAGATCTGCGAACTCTGTGGCATGACTGGTATGTGCTGGATGAGGGCTTCCAACGACAAAATATCCCCAACTTCCTGGAACCCGCCGTCAACAAAGTCTTCACCACAGGGAAGAACATGGTCTTTCTGCGACATTTGAATGCTCTCCCAGAAGATTCCGAACCATCTGAACAACCAGACACCATATTCGACGATCTCCAATCCTCTGATTCATCCCTATCCTGCCTCCCATTTTCTGCACTGGTGGACTCCACATTCGATAAATTAGTCAATGCGAACCATTCCGTCAGCGCAGGAATACTACGCTCAGAGCTGGACGAGCAATGTGGCCTGTGGGGGTCTCTAGATGCCCTGGAACTTGTCTATCTTGGCAAAGACTTGAGCATACTGGGAACAATTGACAGCAAGATCTTTGAACTGATGGACCGTGGCCGCGCCTGGGATGATAAGTTTCTGCTCACCGAATCAGCAAGAACGGCTTTCAGTGTCCTGCCTGAAATTGATCCATCCAGACTAGTTGTTCGATCTGAAGGGTCTTCACAACGCGATCCACAGAATCAAAACCGATCTGTTCGCTCCCTTGAGTCAATCTCAATTGACTACGTTCTCCCATGGCCTGTGGCCAATATCATTACTGATGATGCCATCCATTCATTCCAGCGTATCGCTACATTCCTCATGCAGATTCGACGTGCCAAATATGCACTCGTCAGACAGCGCATACGAGATGCGCGCATACCCAAGGATGATACAGATCACAGCCTCGTTCATGGTCTCCACCACTACCTTCTCTGGTTCCTCGATATCCTCTACTCACATCTCACCTACCTCGTCATCTCAACCGCGAACGAATCACTTCGCTCTACTCTCTCACATGCCAAAGACGTCGATGCCATGATAACTGCGCATCAGGCATACTTATCTTCACTTGAAGACCAATGTCTCCTTTCCAAAAATCTCTCTCCAATTCACGAGGTCATTATCAACATCTTAGACCTCTGCATCTACTTCGCAGACTTACAAGCTGCTCATGCATTCGAGCTTGCTGCGCTAGAGGGGGGAATGTCCGATTCTCGCTTTATCCCAAGTTCATCAAGACGACACTCCGAGCCGGTTGATGAGCTTGATTCTGATTCGGACAACAACGAAGATGATGTCCTAGATCATGAACAGACAATGACAATCTCTTTCAGAGAATCTCCGTATGAGCTTCGAGTACGGAACCTGAAGGGCCAATTCGACCACTTGGTTAGCTTTGTTGCGGATGGCTTGAAGGGTGTTGCTCGTGCAGAAGGACTTCCTAGCTGGAATATTTTGGCAGAGAGGTTAGAGTGGAGGAAGAGTTGAATTGGTCATGGTCTTTGATCACTTGCGTCGATGCACATTACTGGATTGCGCTACTCTCCAAGCAGGAGACGCTCATGAGTTTATGACTTCAAGTTAAAAAGAAAATTGCATTAGCTTTGCCAATGATAGCAGCAATGAAAATCAATATTTTAAGCATATCACTCCTTCCTATTTGAAGATCCAAGTTATTAGACTTTAGTTGTTATAATTAGTAGATTAGACCATAGTACATCCATCATGGTAGACATTGATTGAGATCGTGTCTGAAGCTGAGTGCCAGTACGGATAGTTATTGTGGATCAGAGCAGGTCATTTTAAACTTGAATAAATTTTTGTTATAAAGTTTGGTATATCTAGACTATCTTCCATATAGAAGACTAGCGTTGCTAGTCATATCTCATTTCAAGTGATTTGTATCTCGTAAATGCTTTTTCAAAAAAAACCCTTCCACTCCGAATTGCCGTAACCAAGAAAAAAAAGTATAAACAAACGAAACGTAGCATGATGCCAAAATTTCGAAAGGAAAAGAAACAATATTCCAAAGTAGCTTTGGATATTTTAACCAACCCAGCGTCTGGCACTGAAGAAGATACGGCCCCAAGGACCAATCTCTCCCCACTGCTCAGCGTTAGGAGGCAGGTAGCTGGCAATGCCGTTCATGACGGTACGCTCAGGGTGAGGCATGATAGCCAGGACACGACCGTCAGGGCTGCGCACACCGGCAATACCCTCGGGACTGCCGTTGGGGTTGAAGGGGTAACGAGCAGTAGGCTTGAGAGTAGCGTTGTCAACGTAACGAACAGGCGCGAGACCTTCACGGACGAAGTCAGCAGCAGAGGTACCGGGGGTACCGGCGAACGAGGCACGACCCTCTCCGTGAGCGACAGCAATGGGGAATGAGGAACCGTCCATGCCGTGGAAGAAAACGCTGGGGCGAGAAGGATCGGGGTCGGAGATGCGGACCATGCAGACACGGCCCTCGTACTGCTCGCTGGTGTTGCGCTCAAAGCTGGGCCAGTTACGAGCACCAGGAATAAGTTCCTTAACACGAGACAGGAACTGACAACCGTTGCAAACACCCAGAGCAAAGGTATCGGGGCGCTCGAAGAAGGCCTGGAACTCCTTGCGAGTGTTGTCGTGAAGGAGGACGGACTTAGCCCATCCTTGACCGGCACCCAGGACGTCACCGTAGGAGAAACCACCACAGGCGGCAAGACCGGCGAAGCTGGCCAAGGAAACACGACCAGAGATAATGTCGGTCATGTGAACATCGACAGCGGCGAAGCCGGCGGTGTTGAAGGCAAAGGCCATCTCAGCCTGACTGTTGACACCTTGCTCACGCAGAATGGCAACACGAGGCTTGTTGCTGAAGGGCGAGTACTGGGACAGGCTGGTCATGATAGGCAGACCACGGTCCTTGGGGTCGAAGGTGGCGTTCCAAGACAGACCAGGGTTGGCGTTGTCCAGGATGTTCTCAAACTCCTGCTCGGCGCACTCGGCATTGTCACGGATCTTCTGCATGTGGTAGGAAGTCTTGGCCCAAGTCTGCTGCAGGTTGGCACGGGTGTTGCGGTAGATGAGGGAGGCCTTGTGGTAGATGACAAGATCCTGCTTCTTCTTCTCAGAGACACGACCGATCTTGTGGATCAGACCGGCAGGGGGTCCGCAGGTAGCGAAGCAAGAGCGGAACTGAATCTCATGCTCCTTGCGAACCTGGAAAACGGCACCGAGTTCCTCGTTGAAGAGAGCCTCAACAACGTCGGGAGTGTGGAAGGATGCGGCGATGTTGTCAGTCATGATCTCAACACCACAGCGACCAGCGAACATCATCTCAGCAAGAGTGGTCAGCAGACCACCATCGGAACGATCGTGGTAGGCCAGCACGATGCCAGACTCCTGGAGCTGCTGGGTAGCATCGAAGTAGTCACGGAAGATATCAACATTGCGGATATCGGGGCACTCGGAACCGACCTCGTTGAAGACCTGAGCAAGAGCAGAACCACCCAGGGCCTTGCGACCGAAAGCAAGATCGACAAACATGAGCACAGTCTCACCGACTTCCTCGAAGCTGCGAAGAGCGGGAGTCCAGGTCTTGCGGTAATCTCCAACAGGGGCGAAGGAGGAAATAACGAGAGACATGGGGGCAGTGACCTCCTTGGCTTCGTTGGAGGCCTCATCCTTCCACTTCATCTTCATAGACATGGAGTCCTTTCCAACGGGAATGCTAATACCAAGCTTGGGGCACAGTTCCAGACCAATAGCCTCAACAGCCTCGTAAATAGCAGCACCCTCACCAGGGTGGCTGCTGGCAGACATCCAGTTGGCGGAAAGCTTGACTTGGCTGAGACGGTCAACCAAATCAGCAGCGGTAAGGTTCATCAGAGCCTCGGCAACGGCCATGCGAGCGGAAGCAGCAGGAGAGATCAGAGCCAGAGTAGGCTTCTCACCCATGGCCATAGCCTCGCCAGTCTTGACACCCTGGAGCAAAGATGTGGCAGTGACGGAGACATCAGAGACGGGGGTTTGCCAAGGTCCAACCATTTGATCACGGGCAGTAAGACCACCAACAGTACGGTCACCAATGGTGATCAAGAATGACTTAGAACCGACCGCAGGCAAGGAAAGAACTCGGTTAACGGCTTCATTGACAAGCTCAACCTTGGTAGAAAGGGAAGGCAGGTACTTGGCGAGGCTGGAGTCCACAGCGGGCAGAGTCAGCTTGCGGGAGTCCACGGTTCTCGTCATGCGCGGCGGCTTGCCGAACAGGACAGACAAGGGGAGATCGATGGGAGATGGGTATTCCTTGGAATCGCGATCGAGAAGAATCAGTCTCTTCTCCTCCTCAGAAGTACCGCCTCCGCGACCAACGACAGAGAAACCGCAGCGCTCACGCTGGGCGATGGCAGTGAACTTGTTCATGCTCTCTTCTCCGACAGCAAGGACGTAACGCTCTTGAGCCTCACAGCACCAGATCTGCATAGGGCTCATGCCCTTGTCGGCGCTGTCAACTTCACGAAGCTCGAACTTGGCACCCAGGCCGGAGTCGTGAATCAGCTCGGGAAGAGCGTTGGACAGACCACCAGCACCAACATCGTGGATAAACTTGATGGGGTTGTTGTTGCCCATTGCAACACAGGCATTGATAACTTCCTGAGCTCTTCGCTGAACCTCGGCGTTACCTCTCTGGACACTGGCAAAGTCAAGGTCTGCGGAACCTTCACCGGAAGCGATACTGGAAGCGGCACCACCACCAAGACCAATAAGCATAGCAGGGCCACCAAGGACAACAAGGAAAGAACCAGGCTTAACGATATCGGGGTTCTTCAGGGCATGCTGAGGGCGGACAGTACCGACACCACCAGCAATCATGATAGGCTTGTGGTAACCGCGCAGTTCCTTCTGGCCATTTCCAACATCGATCTCAGTGAGGAGTGTACGGAAGTAACCACCGGTGCAAGGACGACCGAATTCGTTGTTGTAAGCAGCACTGCCAATAGGAGCTTCCTGCATGATATCGAAACTGCTAGCAATGTGGTTGGGCTTGCCAACATCGAGTTCCCAGGGTTGGCGGAAACCGGGGATCAAAAGGTCAGACACACAGAAACCGGAGAGACCAGCCTTGGGGCGAGAGCCGCGACCAGTGGCACCCTCATCACGAATCTCTCCACCGGCACCGGTAGCAGCACCAGGGTAAGGAGAAACAGCAGTGGGGTGGTTGTGAGTTTCAACCTTGGCCAAGAAGTGAACAACCTCCTTTGTGTGCATCCACTCGCCAGTGGTGGGGTCTGGAGCCCAGAAAGCGCCCTCAGATCCCTCCAGAACAGCGGAGTTATCACTGTAGGCACTGACTGTGTGCTCGGGGTGCTTCTTGTGTGTGTTGCGGATCATAGCAAAGAGACTGTTGGGCATGGGCTTGCCATCAATGACCCACGAGGCATTGAACTGCTTGTGGCGACAGTGCTCGGAGTTGACCTGGGCGAACATGAAAAGCTCAACGTCGGTTGGGTCACGGTTAATGGCACCGTTAGGTCCATAAGCCTCCGCCAAGTAGTCAATCTCAGACTCATCCAAAGCGAGACCCAGTTCCTTGTTGGCCTCCTGGAGAACCTGCTTAGGAGTCTTATCACCACCCTGCAAAGAGATGGTCTTAAGAGGAAGGGTGGCGTGTTCGGAGAACATAACTTGGAGGTCGGGCTCCTCTTCGCTGATGATCTGGGTCATGCGATCATGCAGAAGGTCCTTGTAGTTGGGCTTGTAGTCCTGAGCTCCGTCCCGAAGGCAAGAGATCTTCATACCGCGCTCAATACGCTTGACACACTGACGCAGACCACAGACGTGGGAAATACCGGTGGCCTGAGAGCTCCATGGTGAAATGGTTCCGGTTCGGGGGAAAATGTAGTAGGTATCAAATTGGCCGTCGGTGGCATTGAAGGTGGGAGGGATATCGGTGATGTCGCCGTACTGCAACAGCTGCTCGAGAACAACACGCTGCGCACCATTCAGAGGCTGGGAGGTGTGGACATAGTGAACCCACTGGGCCCGAACCTCCTTAACACCCAAGCTAGCAGCAACGGCCTGACCCCGGGAGTGGGAGAACGCCACTGAGCCCGGGATGGCGATGTAGGAATCGGTGGAAGTCATGGTGAAGAAATACTTCTCCCGATGAGACGAATTGAGTTTATACCCTCCTTAAGGAAGGGAGGATTGGGCCTCTCAAGTTTTGGCTTGAGCAAAAGAGAAACCCCGCGATGACTCTTCAACTTTTTTTGCAAAACCATGAGTGGCCCCGCCCTATGCCGATTACGGCGAAGGCGGTGCCTATCATGAAGGTCACCTGATGATAAAGGGTGCTTATCAGCTTATCAGTCCTCAACATCTAAAAGGCTCAATGATTCTCTCAAACACTTCCAGGCTTGGTCGAAAGAAAAGCATTGAATTTCGCCGTAATAATCAGGGTTCCAAGTATAGAATACCTTGCTCAGGAGATCAATCAAGTTGTTCAAATCCCAAGTCAAACCACAATGTATTCCGGTAGGCTATTGATCTTCACCCTCATTTCCCGTCGGGAAAGAAAATCAGGTGGGGCATTGGATGGCGATGACCATATGTAATGGATAATGAAGTCTTGAGAGTGCAGAAAGCAACTTCGCCCATGTATTGAGACGAAAGTAAGGAACAATAACTTTACCGTCTAAATGCTGCCCGTAGGTGGCAGGACGAGATGTATGTTGTTGCTTAGAAGATGCCCAGGTGAGGACCAACGGTGATTGCCAGTGCACACCATAGAATCTAACTCGTATCAACCAGATAGTACCAGCGGACTCATACTATCTAAAATACATGCATAGATTCAAATGTCTACAGTATGCAATGATCTCAATCGAATCATCTAGGCACTCAGCTGCTTGGCGTGATATACTGAATTGCCTAATTTGGAGCGGTGCATTCTTCCTAAAAGGGGAATATGCTCCGGATAGAATAGCTTTGGATACATTTGTATGAAAAACGTTGATCCAGATCATGCGACCCTTCACAATTTACTAAAATATTGAGATTGAAGGGTATCTGGAAGGCGTCTAGACTTGAACTAAGAATTACAGGCCGAAACCCCCCGAATATGAACATCCCGAACACCAAATGTACATCGTGATGCCACCTATGAACGCATCTACTGCTAGGTATTTGTAAATAGTAGCTAACCTACGAGCTCTTGTCAGATGACAGTAGAATATAGGGTCGGTATTCTTTTCTTCGGGACTTCAATTCAACCAACACTCCAATGTTGGAAACCTCAAATATTGAAATTTGAAATTGAGAGTTGTTTAGTACACAGGGAGTATAGATAACGGCAGATACTATGCACACATTTTTTTTTTCAAGTCAAGTTGATGTTGACTTGCCGCATGCCCATGGAACAAGGGTCGCTGATACTATACCTCCTCCAGTAGAATCCTGAGATGCCTCTTGGCGGACATTTGTCGTTGAAATGAATATAATATCGTGGCATATTCCTCTTTTCGGCTAGCGTGCTCCATCCATATCGGGTAACATACAACGGCCGTGCCCCTTCTGGTGGGGCCGCGCTCCCGTGGTCCCGATATCAGAGCTGTAGAACTATACAATCAACGGAAGCTATCCATCAATGGATCATGCCGTTTGCCCTTGAATTTCGCCCCAATTTTTAAGATTTTGACAAGATGATACCATGGATGTGTGGTATAAAAACCTCCAGGTACCCCTGTGAGATACTGTTCCAAATTCAACTGGAAGAACATTCAAGTATCGGTACAGCCTGAGTCCACCACCACACGAGCAACTAGTACTACCGGTGTCACATCCACTTGAATACTTTACCTGCCTGGCTACTTTATATCATCTAAAGCGACATGAACACACCTCGCTCAGATCACACCCACACAGCATTGACCAGTCGGACTGCCTCGATGGGGTCCGTTGGTGAGCGAATGGATTATGTCGACCTCCCCGTTCGGCAATTGAATGACGATGCGGATCTTCGAGAATATACCACTGAGACACGTACGGGTGAAATCATCAAGCCTGTTAAGTCCAATGTCACCGGTCAAATGGAAGATTGGAAATTGGTAACCTTCACTGTCGACGATCCGGAGAACCCCAAGAACTGGTCAAAGGCTTACAAATGGTATTGCACCATGGTCGTTGCCTTCACCTGCTTTGTGGTTGCATTTGGAAGCAGTGTCATTACCGCAGATTTGACTGGACCAATGGAAGCCTTTGGGGTCTCTCGTGAAGTGAGTTTTGTGGTTGTTACAGTATTTGTTATCGGCTTCGGTGTTGGTAAGTTCCCACAAATATTCCATCAGCACTTTTCAAGTTACTAATATGGGCTCAGGTCCAATGGTCTTTGCACCTTTATCAGAAATGGTTGGTCGACGTCCAATCTATGGGGTTACTCTTCTACTTGCAGTCATCTTCGTTATTCCCTGTGCTGTCTCCCAGAACATCGGAACCTTGATCGTCTGCCGTCTGATCGATGGTATCGCCTTTAGCGCACCTATGACCTTGGTTGGAGGCACATTGGCAGACCTATGGAAGAACGAAGAGCGTGGCGTTCCGATGGCTGCTTTTAGCGCTGCGCCTTTCCTTGGACCTGCCATTGGTCCCCTGGTAGGCGGTTTCCTTGCCGATAACTGCGGCTGGAGATGGCTTTACTGGATCCAACTCATTTTGTCCTTTGTCTCCTGGGTTTTGATCACTTTCACTGTACCAGAGACATACGCACCAGTCTTATTGAAGAAGCGAGCTGCCAAACTACGAAAGACCGAAAACGATCCTAAATATACCACCGAAACCGAACTTGACCCTCGCTCCCTCGGACAGAAGCTGCGTGTCTTCCTTTTCCGCCCTTTCCAGCTCCTGCTCCTGGAGCCCATCGTTTTCTTTATCGCCATTTATATGTCAGTTCTTTATGGATTACTGTACATGTTCTTCGTCGCATATCCGATCGTTTACCAGGCTGGTAAGGGCTGGAGTGCCTCGATGACCGGTCTGATGTTCATTCCAATGGCAATTGGTGTTTTGATGAGTGCTGCTGGCGCTCCATTTGTCAACAAGCACTATCTCAAGATCTCCGAAGAGTGGAATGGCAAGCCCCCAGCTGAAAAGCGCCTGATCCCTATGATGTGGTCTTGCTGGCTGGTTCCAATCGGTCTTTTCATCTTTGCATGGACCTCATATCCTACTGTTCATTGGTTTGGACCATGCATTGCTGGATGGCCCGTGGGATTCGGATTCATTTTCTTGTACAACTCTGCGAACAACTATCTTGGTATGTATTATGCTTGGTATCCGCACATTGATCTTTAAGTACTAACAACGCCTTAGTTGATACCTATCAGCACCAGGCTGCATCGGCCCTTGCAGCCAAAACTTTCCTTCGATCTATGTGGGGTGCCTCCACCGTTTTGTTTACCGAACAAATGTACAACCGACTGGGATACCAATGGGCAAGCTCTCTCCTGGCATTCCTTGCTCTCGGTTGCTGTGCCATTCCCTACGTGTTTTACTTCAAGGGAGAGGCAATTCGTCGGTTCTCCAAATACGCTTTCAGTGATGATGAGGAAAAGGGTATCAAGGCTTAATGATTGTACCGCTGCCTTGAAGAACGTGCTCCTGTCCATTTCCAGATGTCAAAATTTCAAGTTATATCCATGTATCTAAATTTATTTACTGTTTAATTCTACTTCTTATGATTATTTCATTCAAATGTTTTTATTTTTATGTTCACGTTAAAAATCCTGGCAATTGTTTGAACTTCAAAATTCCTTTTCGTCCAAGGTTCCCATCTACTAAATAAATATATTCAAATGATGTGAGCACTGAGGCCATGTACCACCTGGCAAAGCCATAACAGCCTGGGTACATATCCACTGTGAAGTCATTCAGAATGATTCAAACAGCGTTATACTACCATATATTCCACCTAATAAATATTTAAATTGTAAACTTCGTCACTGACGTATAAGCACTTTCCGCATTTGGACGCCCCACATCACGTGCACCAGTGATAAGCATGATACCCGTGGACTCGGTCCCAACTGCCTCAAATTCGACACTTGTGAATCGACCACTGTGATAGTTTGACAGATACGATGGACTGATCCATATATTTTTGTTTCATTTTTCAGTCAAAATAAGGCTCTCTTCAAGGCTGTACGGATACTTCAACATCTCGACGGATTCCCAGGCTTTGGGTCCCATGCTGTTGAAAGTCGCATTGACGCGCATACGCAACCCGACACACCGATAACCCCCAACAAATTGATCGGGTCCAATGGAACACCTGAAAAGCGCAATGACTTCCCCCTACCCTGCTTCCAATTCGATTTCACCTTCCGATCTGCCCGGGGGACAGAACAGATCTATCTCCGACTTACCACAAGCCCAAGTGGACGCCATAATCCGCACGAAACGCAAAGCCCGTGAACCAAAAGCTTGCTATCCATGCCACGCGCGCAAAGTAAAATGCGACA
Source organism: Penicillium herquei (assembly GCA_039634405.1). Lineage (NCBI taxonomy): Eukaryota > Fungi > Ascomycota > Eurotiomycetes > Eurotiales > Aspergillaceae > Penicillium > Penicillium herquei. Next base: position 7,808,552 of record CP098388.1, read on the forward strand.
GGAATCTCCCGTGCGATGGATGTGTGAAACGCGACCATGCAGATCTTTGCTCCTATGAACGTCCCTCCAAGAAACGCTCTCAAGCTGCCCACGAAAGTCCTGCGGGTGGCACCTCAGTGCCTGCAACAGTGGATCAAAATACATTATATAACTACGATGACCATGCCCCGCAAATGAAGTTCGAGACTTTCACGAGCCGATCCAATGGTACGAACGCCACCGGCCGAGTATCGATTGCACGAGACGAATGGGACAATGTACGCAACCGACTACGAGAGATGGAGTCGACTATATCTACCCTGCGGATGGGACTTGAAAGAGCTGAAGAAGGACCCGCTGTAACACTAGAATCCGGAAGTGTGCAGAGCGGTGATGTAGGTTCCCGATCGAAGGGGAACTCACCAGAACGCGAGGGTATTCATGCTGCGAATACCCTCGGTCAGGGTACTATTCATTTGGGATCCCGTTCTGTTCTAGCCTACATATTGAACAACAAGACGGGGAACGATCAACTCTCGGCTCTATTGGAGGGAGGAATTTTACCAAAATTGGGACTTGACAACGAGTCTGCAACTTATCCATTTGTGGATTTGTGGTCATCGGACATGTCAACATTTGATATCAGTGCAGTTTGCAGCGCACTTCCAGCAGATGACCAATGCAGGGAGTTAGTATTCGTATCACTTGTTCCCGGCATTCAAAAACTGACTTTTGTTTTCCTAGATTCTTTTTCTATTATAGAGACATCTCCGGGGCGATATACCCTGTCATTGATGATGTTCTGGGCTTTGAAAATCACCTTGAATTGCTCATTTCAAACCGAGCAGCCTCTGGAGGAGTATATCGAGAAGACACTGATGAGGCACAACACCCATTCGGAGTGAGCATTGCTTACTTGGGTCTATTGTTTGCAGTCCTGGCTTCTGGCTGTCAATCATCAGACTTGGGAAGCAAAGAACGAGAACTGACTTCACAGGTCTATGGTATGTCTTATTATACATGAGGGTGTAAATTTTCTTACTAACGAATCCTAGTATGCTGTTCTTATCAATGTCTCCGTATGACCAATTTCCTTTCCCAACCAACGATTGAAGCCATTCAAACGCTTTTGGTGATCGGAAATGTACTTTCATATAATATGAACCCCGGTATATCATATGTCTTACTGGGAATGACTCTTCGCATGGGGCTGGCTCTTGGTCTCCATGTGGAATCGAGTCGATTTTTGCCAGCTGAGCGGTACCGCCGGCGATATGTTTGGTGAGTGCTTGCAGTTACACATTCTTTTCTCTTGCTTTTATATGAAAAGCGCTAACTCTTTCCAGGTGGTCGATGGCTTGGCAAGACAGCCATTTCTCACTCTCCTACGATCGGCCTTCTACTACCGCGGTCAGCCAGCCTGATATTGCATACCGAGAGGGCTCAAAACCTGGTGACCTGACATACTTTGAAGCTCTATGTCGGATCATCTCTTTAGCGCTAGAGGTTGTTCGCATTAGAATGCTGAGTCCTCATGCACAGATCTCGTTTGATAGCATTCAAAGCTACAAGGAGAGAATCCAGAGTATCTTGATTGAAGCAAAGCCCCATTTACGGGACGCAAAGTGGTGCACTACCCTGACGGAACATCTCGAGCGGGTTGTACTGAAATTGCACTCGTCATACTTTTCTTCTGAGCTCTGCCGGCCAGCGCTCAAGCCAACGATTGATCCTAATGACTCTGATACTGCCAGCATGCGCAAAGACTGCGTGGCTAATCTCATGATCACTGTGGAAGCTTACATTGAATTACATACCGTCAGCAAACATGCTGCGAGATCGTGGATTGCATTGCAACGAGCCATCAGTTCTGCATTTTTGCTCGCCGTCGTGGAGGAAGCAAAGTCTGAGCCCAGGGTCTGGCACCTCCTCCGACAATTGGAGGGTATCATTGCCCAAAGGGCTAGCACCGAGAGGGCCTTTGACGCTGCTCCTGGGAACATGACATCCCCAGCTCAAGGCATGGGATCATATGATCCGATCACGGGTGCACCCAATATGGATGCTTCTTCTCCTGCCAATGCTCCTGAAACTCAGACCCAATGGGCGAAATCTTTGGCAAAAACCCACCGTGCCCTTCAAAAGCTCCTTGCTGCATTTGGAAATCAGCATTCGCGCTCTGGTAGTGGTCGGAGCCCTGCATATTTGACTCAACATAATCCCAACCCGCCAACTGTCAACATGGGCGCATATGCTGCCACTGCCTCGGCCAGTATGACACCCAGCGTTGGCTCCCTTCCACCACCGACTCCAGAAAGCTCGGGCAGTGGAGAATGGTCATTGCCTACCATCATTGACCGCGCACAAGAGTACATTCATCCGCCATTATGGGGCTAGTATTGGATCATTGAATCCATGATACTTCGGCACATCACTAACGCATTTCCTTATCTGGCGTCGGTTGCTTTTGATTGATTTCATCTATGGCGTTGGTATGGCGGCTGCTCGGTTTATTTGGACAGGGTTTGCGGTGGGCATCAATTGATTGATTATTGCACGTACATATTTCCCAGCTCTCTTTGTGTTGGCCATATTTTGTCTACTACTAATATGATAGTCACCGAAATTTTTGCAACATCCTTGGAACATTTGAATCTTTTTATGCGTCCATTCTGTATACCACATATCTAGTTTCAAAGCAATCCTGCAAATACTTTACAGCTGCCTTGCTGGCTGTACTTGGCCAATGCATTCCCCGAATCCAACCCCAGAAGCTGAACCTCCAACTACTGCTGTCATCCGAACGACATCCCAGTCTTGCAAGAAAAACCTCTTAGAGCCATCAGCCAACTCCAATGGCTCCTTTCCTGCCTTGGTTATCTCAAGGAGACATCCCAGGCTCCCTTCCTTTGGACCGCTGACTGTACCTGTTCCTAAAATGTCCCCAGTCTGAAGATCAGCTCCTGTACTCGCAAGATGGGCACACATTTGTCTTCCACTCCAGTACAAGTCTCGAGCTTTGGACTCGCTGGCTGTGGTAACTTGATCTCCGACGATAAGTTCCACTTTCAAATCAATTTCGTAGCTGGGCTCAGCCACGTCATCCAAATGTGGCGCCAGGGCAGCCTCCAACTTGGATCCCGCCTCAGCGAAGGGTGACAAGGCGTCCAACGTAACTACCCAGGGTGATATGGAGGTTCCAAATGCTTTTCCATTCAGGGGACCGAGCGGAACCATTTCACAGCCTTGGATGTCTCGAGCTGGAGAGAAATCGGTCAACATTCATACACTGGTACGAGATTATCATCGCAAAGAAAGCTTACCACTCCAGTCATTCAAAATCACCAAACCAAAGATGTGCTCGTCTGCATCCTTCGCATTTAATCCTTGCAGCCGTGGAACGCCTTGCCCGACAATGAAGCCGAGCTCAAGCTCCCAGTCTAGGTTTCTCGAGGGACCGTAAATGATTGGTTTCTTCTCCGAGGGTGCTTGCCTGTCGAAAAAGTGACCGTTTGGACGGACAATCGGAGTTCCAGAAACGAATACGGTACTAGCACGACCGTTGTATGCAGTTGGGAAATTGAAAAAGCCCGGAGGAGGCGTCTCATCATTGAGAATTAATCGACCAGCGTTTCGGACGTGATGAATACTGCAGGAGAAATCTGACCAGAGTGTTAAAGGTCAGGTCTGAATCTGTGACCAGAAGAAGCAAAATATGACATACCTGTGAAGCCGCCAACAGCGACAGGCAAATGGACGGTGACATTGCCAATATCCTCAGTACTTTGATCTGGGAGAGGACCTTTCAACGTTGCTTGAAGAATTCTGCGTACTTCACGATGGATTGTTTTCGACTGTGCTGCATACTCATTGAGGGTTGACTTGGCAAAGACCCCCTTTGGCAGATCAGACACTTCGTCAAAAATACCAGACTCATGTAATACGTCTAAGAAAATGACAGTATTCTCTAGTCGAGTCACACATTGTGGATTGGTGTGCGCCTCGGACGATGCAATTCCAAATGGGATATTCGCAAGCGAGAAATGACTGCTATACTCAGGTGAAGTCATGATGAAGATTTTTACAGATTCCAAAACCCCTCTCCGTCAATTCAATTTATTTTCTTGCGAAAAGCAAACTATACTCCCGCCTTGTTTTTAAATATGCAATGCACTCTTTCTGCATCCCCCACTATCCCGAGTCCGATGGATCCGCTAGTCCACTACGGCGACCAAACTATGCGGGGGAGAGCCCACATCCCGATCCTCACGAGCCCTAAGAGGCACGACTCACTGAACATGATTTTATAAAAATGAATTGGGAGCAAAGTTGATTCTATGGGATAGACTTCATTTTGAAATCCTACTAGGATAATGAGTTCGAAAGTCTAACGCCAGCACTTGGATCCCTGCGCCACTAGACCTAAACCACACACCGCTGACTGCATTATGCATGAGAAAACGCATCAGAGTCCTGCTCTTCGCGATGAAATGAGCAATATATCAATTATTATTAAGATGCTCAAATGGGCGCATGCAGACTTACCGATGTGATACAACGTCGGGCCGTTATTTACTCGAATCAACGCAGGACTAATATCCACCGCGAAGGTACCATCACCTATTTTGTATTTGAGAGACTACGTTTGGCAGAAATAAGCCCAAACCTAGCCACTTTCCAGTTGAAGTTTTTTCTGTTGATTGACCTTCACTGCTCAGTACCTGAAACTGCAAACCATCGCCACCGAAAACCTTGGTCCTGCATGCACTTTAGCCAAAAGTTATACTCCACACTTGGACCTTTGAGATCATGACTACTCAACCAGAGAATCAGTACGCCAAGGCTGCGGTTTTGCTGTATGATGGTGCCGATCTTCTCGATTTTACAGGCCCAGTAGAGGTTCTCTCTCATGTTCTACATAACCGCGACCCGGATGATCCCGATTCAATGTTTATAATTGAAACTCTGGCTCGCACGCAAACTATTCGATCAGGATGTTCTCTCACTGTGAGGGTTGACAAGCTGCTTGATGATGCAGTCAATGATCTTACCGATTATGACATGTTGATCGTTCCAGGTGGACCACCATCGGTAGTTCAACCTCTTCTTCAAGGTGATTCTGCCGAGGTGGATCTTATCCGCAGATTCTCAGCGCTGCCTCTGTCATCCTCGCAGAAACCCAGGATACTGTTCTCGGTCTGCACTGGATCTTTGCTTCTCGGTGGCGCGGGGATCCTAGGAGGCATGACTGTTACCACACATCATCGGGCCGTTGACTTGCTTCGGGATATATATGCTCAATTTAGCGAGAAAAATGATCCTCCGGTCACTGTGATGCATAAGCGCTACATCGACGGGGGCTTCTTGAAAGGGGATACTGTTCGCCTGTTTACAGCGGGTGGTGTCAGCTCGGGCCTGGATGCCACGTTCCATATCGTGCGTGAACTTGCAGGCGCCGATATGGCTGCTTTTGTATCTCGGGTGATGGAATATGATTGGACTGAGCTTAAGAGCTAAAGTAACATAAATGTTTCTTATCTCTAGTCTAGATTATCCTATCTGGGTCTCCAGGATTGAGCTCGGCTTTTTTTGTACGCTATAAGGATCGAACTCAGTGGAGGCAGGTCATTCACAGAAAACAATAATTGGTATCATTTTTCCGAATCTGCTCATTTCACACCGCGTCTTTGATCCTTTGGCATTACTAGATCTGTGAGATGTTGAGCACGATATCTTGAGTCATCTTTTTCCAGTAACAAGATCTCCAGTGTCACAATTTGATATGATTTGAAACACTCCCTCCAGGGACATTCTTCAATATTGAGTCTCGGACAGAGTGTCCACAAGTCCAAGGTGGCAAGTAGCATCAAGGTTCAGGTGACTATAGGTTACACTCTTCATGATCCATACAGCATTATTTGCCAATAATTGAACTCGATATGATTTGACTTTCGCTCTGAAGAGCTTACATTGCGAGCTAGACTCTCGATCCGACCCGGTCAACTGTCTCTGGATTGACGTTTCTTACAAATAACTCTCTTTAGATCTCCGAAAGTGGTACATGAATGCAGAGCTAGTCATTGGTTATGGCACATTTATAAAGTTGTTGACGAAGTGACTGGGACTATCCCTTTTACTCTCCGGAGCTATTGGTTCGAGTCCTTATACAATTCTGCTGACACACATGTTGACCATGCCACATCTTCATGACTCGTTCCTGTGTGCATCAACGGCGAATCTAGGACTCAGCCCCCTCTCGAACATGCTAATCATGAAGCGCTTCATCTCAAGGCCTGCGCCTGTCTTTGGGTCATTGCTCGATCATAGGATAGAGACCGCTAACACCAGGTGATACAGAACCAATGACTATCCACCTCGTTGGGCTTCTAGGTTCAACTTCATTCCCGAAATCTGAGTCCGCAGCGGATGATACAGTCATCTAGTGGAAATTTCACTCGGTTGCCGACATCACGCCAAGCACATGAGCCATTCTTTCATGCCATCGTCGGGTATATAGTGCCATGTGGCTTCTGGAGAATCGATCTACCGTGGACACATTCCGACAATCCAGCGCACTATATTCCTCACCAAACAGAAGAAAAAAAACCATCTTTGTCTTCTTCATCTTCGTTTTCAACATCATTTTAAATTGTCTCAAATAACAGAAAAAGGCGTCAGCGTGACTTGAAACTTTCACCTTCAATCAGCCACCATGGTCGCCCTTGCCCCTATTGCGGACATGGTCCCAGCCTTATACCCGGAAAAATCCATCATGAATGACTTTGTTGCCTCCGAACAAGTTCATTTAGTTGATAAAGCACCAATCATTCTCGATCCAATGGACTTGGCGTCGTCTTCGGAATCTACTAGGCCCGCCCCCCTGGCGATTACCGCAAACGGATTGAATGCATCTACACAACAGATAGAAAACGGAGTCAACGGCCATGAGATATCCACTTCAATCTCTGAAATCCCCTCAAATCTGCGCAAAATGGCTGTCAATATTTTGAAAGTGATTGAGAGTTATGGTGTTGATTATGAGAAAAGTGGTGCGTCGTGGAAGGGACTGGAGTCCTTCGTACCCACTGTTATGGCACAGGTCGAGAAGCAGGAACCGATTCGTATGATTCTTCCTGCTTTTCCCTTCAAATCACCAAATTCTCGTGATAAGGTCTTGGGTGTTTTACCTGACTTTGGGGAGGAACTCGCTCTTGCTCATTTGAATGGACTGTGTGAGAATATCGCGCAGGTATACAAACCCGGCGCGGATGTATACATCAGTTCCGATGGGCTCGTTTATAATGGTACAGTCTTATTTACCGCCCTGCATTCAACGTTGAGCTCTATATTGACGACTTTCTAGATCTACTCGGTGTTCCAGACGAGGTCGTGTGGGACTATGGAGAAACTTTGCGACAGATGGCCGTGGAGAAGGGCCTGACCCATGTGAAATTCATTCGTCTTTTTGAGCTTCTTGATCATCCATGGTTCAAGACCGATAGTCCAGAGGCAGCAAAGGCTTATTATCTATCACATGCATGTTGTCTTCGTCGCGAGTTGATGTTCGTCTTCGGCGACCCAACCTTTAACGCAGATGAAGCAATTAAGACAGATAACGATACATGTCTGACATATCGCGGGTACATCAAATTCCTAACGAAGGACTTGGCTCATCAGAAACAGCCCGAGTCGCTCTCGAAACGTGGGAGACAGGCTCAAATTGCATACACGGCACGCCAGATGATCATCCGCGGGAAGATGTTTGCAGCCGCCATCCGAGCCAATCGCAAGGACTATGTTCGACTTTCCATCCACGAGTCTGCTGGTGAGAAGAAATTATCTGTCTCGTTGATTCCTCAAGCTCGAGGTACTTTGGGGTTCACTCCATGGCATGCGTCTGTGGCGATCGGGCTTGATGGAACATACCGCACCGTCCATGCGGAGAATGTGCGCGAAACACACGACCTCATATACAAGAATGGACGACCATATTTCTTCCGCGAGAAGTCCGACATCTTTGATTGGGCTGCCGATGGTCTCTCTGTTAAATTCGAACACTTATATCCATGTGGTCTGATTATCCGTCCTTCGGATATCGACAACGTGAACCCGCCACCTTCTATCACTGCTATCCCCATGCACAAAGTTCGTCAACTGTCGAACACAATGTCTCCTGTGATTCTGCGCGGATTTGCAGAGACTCTCGACGAGGATCTATACTTAAGAGCCGGATCTGAACTTGGCAAGATCCTTCCCTGGAGCTTCGGCGTTATTCAAAAAGTGCGCGATGCAGGCCGCTCCGATAAAATGGGTAACAATGTTACCTCCAATGAAGCGATGCCGATGCATTTCGATGGAATGTTCAAATTTGAGGACTTCCCTGATCCTGTCACTGGGGAGAGTAGGAAGGTCCAGCGACCTCCTGGTTACCAGTTCTTTACTTGTCCTGCTACTGCACCGAAAGGAAGCGGGTATACTTTATTCGCTAGCTCTCGACTCTTATTCCGATATCTACCCCTACCATGGACAGCCCAGCGTCTTCAAAATGTTACATGGGCAATGGATAATGATGGTTTCTGGGATGCGAAACTTGAGAATTTACCATTGACGGTGACGCATCCCGTTTCGGGGCTTCCGTGCGTGCGCTGGCATCAGCCATGGGATTCTACCAAGACCAAATTCTCGACTTGTGCTGTGAGGGTTGAGAATGAGGACCCGAGCTTGGTTGATGTTATTGATCGTGTTACGTATGATCATCGTGTTTGTCTCCGATTCGAATGGGAGAAAGGCGATCTATTGATCAGTGATAACACGGCTATGCTACATACTCGCACTGGGTATATTAGTGATTGCGATCGGGAGCTTTGGCGCATTCATTTCGACTAAGTATAAGGCAGTTGGATGGATTGATAGTTTTTGCGGCATTTCATTTGCAGAGCTCTTTTTGTTTTCTGTCTCTTTCTCTTTCCCTGTCTATTTGAAATCATCATTTGTTTCTGGGCTTCTTTCTCTCTTCAGGTTGTTCATATAGTCTTTATCGAGAACAAATTGTGACGCGCTTTCAGCTATATCGTTCTCGAAATTTTGTAAAACAGCAATTTTACTACTAGATAGTAGACATCTCCCCTGGCACTCTTTAATTACTTCAAATGTTCTATTCAAAGTTTAGTTTGGAGCTTCCATGCGCCCGGGGCTAAGAATAATCTCAAATGTTCGGACTAGTATAACTAAGAGCAATTCTCGACTCGGGAGCATGTAGATGATATTTCTAGGGGCCCAGCCTGGGGGCTTATCTTCAAAATTTCAAAATTATTTTCAACTTGAAACAGCACATGTCCATATTTTCTAGTAGCATTAGATATCCGTCGTGATTTAAGTCAACTGGTTCAAGTTGCTATTAGTATTAAACCCGGGCCTGCACAGTAGCCTTTACGCACTTTACCCAGCCCAACCCGCTGTCTACCTGGGCAACTTGAAGGGACTTTGGAATCACTCTCACCTGGGCAACAATATGGGATATGGCTCTAGTCATAAATTCATACTTAAATGGTTCAAATGTTTATATTAGCATTGCCATAAAGGTCTCACTTGGAGCATCGTGATTCTTCATTAATGTTCAGCTATGGTGGATATCCTGTAAAGTCGCAACCCGCTATAGGGAAACCATTATTCCAAATTCGAGGGCACATATGGGAACTTGGAGAGGAGGTGGATAAAGTAGGGGCTTCAAATTGCCTCTGGTGCTGACATGTTTTATGGGAGGGTATTGAGAACATGTTTTCCATTCCTTTATATTCAGTCATTGAGCACTGAATGTTCTCATTTGTGATTTCCGAGTTATCTCCGAGTGATGGTATTGATGGTGAAGGCATAAGCACGATGATCTTTGAGTATGATGTGGTGGCCTTCAGAGCTTGAAGTATTTGGGATATTCCATGGTCTCCTGAAATTATATCGTTTAGTCCTTTTAACCATTAAAATAGATAAGTGAGCACGTCAATGTACCTGTAGCAACATAAAGAAGCACTGGGTTGATGGGAATAGAACAGGTCTTATCATTAGCAGGAGGCTGGCCATTGACTCCTTCTTCCAAGAAGTGCTTGGATGTATGAAACATCTCATTATTCTGGTTATTGTACACAGCCAACGGTATACCGAAATTACTGACTGGACTCAATGACAGGTCCGTTGACGTGTTGAAGGGATGAGCATGTCCATCTAATAGAGAATTTGGTTCAGAAATACTAGAGTCCATCAAGCATAGAGATGTACTTGAGTACTCATTGGACGGGATGAATGGTGTGGTTGGAATTGTGTTCAATGAAGGGGGACTTGGGCTTGGAGAGGCTAGGCCCAGCTCAACATCCAGATATGGCGAACAAGAAGAATGAACGGGAGATTTCAGTGGCGATGGGCCATATGGATTATCCCATCCATTAAATGCAGCCACTGCCCGAAGTTCATTAGCAATGACACGTTCTTGAAGCTTGGCTATACGGTCTCGGATCTTGCGACCTGATATTGTTATACCTCCTTGTCAGAATAATCAGCGACAGTAGTCAAAGGGAAGGGCAACTGACGGTGGTTTCGTTGCGAAAGCCGATTCTGTTGCCTTCTCCTTTCTAGTGGATCTTGTTTCTTAGGGGCTGAGTCCTCGCCAGCTGGTCGTGACTTAGAGCTCCTCTCTGTTGTCATCGTTTCTCCTTTTAGTCCGTATATGCTGAGTGATTTATTAGTGGGTGTTTCAAGATACGAGACACAGGCAACATTTATAGCTCATTAGAAAGATCCACCTTAGGCATACCTCTTCTCGTAAAGCACGGCCCAGGAGGTTAAAATGACATGATGATCTTTCATGATCATGGCTTCGATCTCCATGTGGGGATTTGTCGATCAGGTTGGTCAATCTCACTGTGACACGCAACTGTGGAACAAGTTACCGGAGAAAAGGTCGAGTCGGTCTGAAGAGGACTGGCAAACAACATGGTATCAGGGCTCTGAAACCAAATAATAGGAGCTGTCTTCTATGCATGAGTATCTCCCAGCTGGCTGGGTATACGGTATTCATTCTCTATAGCTCAGTAGATGCATCCGGGGTGGATAATCCTGGTACATTGTTTGTTAGTCCATTGGACGAGGAAATAAGTTTCACCAGGCCGCACCGCCAGTCTGGTGTATCATGAGATTAGCGATCTTCTTCTTGACCGGCTCACCTTACGATGTCGAGCCATCGCCACGAGTCTCCATGCTTGAGCCTTGATCTCCGTTGCTTCTTTTGGCTGAGGTGCCTGGCTGGCTGAACTGCATTGTTTCACATTGGATCGGTGAGGCATCTATTGATTGTCTGTTTTCTCATTTTGATCTTGAATCTTTGGAGCTATCATGCGTGGCAAGAGTTGTGCTACATTCACTTTGGGCATCATCCCCTTTGTCAGTGTACTTATACCAAGTCCAGCTCAAGAACACTGCCATATCCACTGGCATTTTTTTGTTGAAATGAAAGCAGCTTTTCTGCGACGGATTGGTGGACTCAATCTTGATTAATACCATAGTTGCTCCGAGTTTGTTCTTTTAGCTCTAGGACTCTCATTTGCAATATGTTAGGCTTTATCAAAGACAATCCTCATCTGTCCGGACCAGAGAGTAGAGTCTGGGAGCATCCAGGATGATCCAATGTTCAACGAGCTCGTATTCTCCTGATGTTGACAAGCTTTCGGCTGTTAAGCAGACATGGGAACTACCGATACATGAATATGCTCCGGGGTAGCCCAGATTATAAGTCATAGCGGAGGTTTCCGACGTGTCGTATACTAGATCCAGTATGTATGTGAGACTCTCGGAGTAGCCGATTTGTATTGTCTAGAAGGAAATGATTTGTGTGACCCGAGCGATGGTTCATGTTGTAATTATCACCAATTTTAGGATAGTCCATGCCAAAAGTACCAACTTGAAATTTGTGAGGAGGAAAAAGGGCATTTGCTTGGGGATTTGCTATTTGCCATCGGCAGTTCAACTTCAACGTTTCCGAACTTGAAGTTGGATTACATCTAACACTACAAGTATCAAGAGGCAAATTGAATTAAGAAACTTTGAAGGTCAGAATAAGTTCCAAACATTAAAGGCTAGTTTTTTCCCTACTAGCCTAGAAGACCAGTTGACATCAGCTTCCATTCAAGTCTTCATAAAACTAGGTCTTTCCCATCAGATGTACCAGTTGACACAATCATATCCCTGATTAATATAGTGCTCACCTCGTATAAATAATCAGCCGAGTAAAGCCAATATGTTTGTTTCAGAAAGTAAGCAGGAGAATCAAGCATCTTTTATTGGCATCTGGGAATTGGTAATCAGCTCAATTTAGCTTATAGCCCCCACATCATTTGGGCAACTCCAGTCCTACTATTCCCATGGTTCGCCAGTGCAACCTTTTCTCTCACTCGCCAGCCCTGGAGATTTCAATTCTGTCTCTAAGAAGCATTCTAAAAATTTTGAATCCTCGAGGGAATCCAAGCAGAATTCCGAAAATCCGGAGTGACAGCTCTGCCTTCTATCGACTCAACATATCCGCACCTCCGCTCTGACCGTGTTCATCCACTTCCTCGCCCACCATGGATAATATCTTGAAAACGGCGGGAAGTCTCCTTCCATATCATATCCTCTCTTATGGTACCTTGTTAGGCACAGAACTGTTCCAGGTAAGCAGATCGCACCCATGAAGTCCCAATCTTCCTGGATATCAGAGCCAGGATGTCCCAGCCATCAACTAACATTAATCAGAGCTTTGTCAACACAAAGCTCTGCTACAATCACCTCCCCATGCGCGAATTCCTCATCCTCCAGAAACGTGTCTTCCCCGTTTACTTCGGCTGTCAGATTGGTCTTGCCGCCCTAACCGCTGCGACATACCCACCCTATAGTGTTGTTTCACTGGTGAAGGATGTGTGGAGCGCTGTTCCACTTGGGGTAGTCATTGTGATGGGCTCATTGAATTACTTTGTTTTTGGACCGAAGACTACGACAACAGCTTTTGTTAGACGCGCTTTGCAAGGTAAGTCTTCTGGTATGTGGATTGCTTCAGCCGGTTCCCGAGGTTCTTTTGAATTCGTTAATAATCGTGAACATCCGCAGAGAGTGAGAGTAATTCCGAAGATCCTGATGACGCAAAGATTCATCGTGCCAATAAAAACTTCTCACGCAATCATGCTATGTCTATCCATCTAAATGCAATTGCGCTGGTAGCAACTGTCTGGTATGGGTTCTCACTGTCGTCAACTCTTCTAGAAGGGCTATAGAAAGAGAATTTACGAGTTAAATATTTGGTTTCCTGAGGCCAAGAAGTAGGTGCTTGATTGAAATAAAATACAGTTCTCCCCTCCATAACACCTCTTATTGATAAAGCACCTTTCAACTCCTGGATATCCTATGCTCGATAGGTAATGAAAATCGTTTCCCAGCGCACATGCGCTGGGCTCATCAATTCTGGGCAGCAATAGCCCAGTCCCACTTCAAAGTGGCGCCGTCGTCCTCAAGCCTACGCTATGGTAGCGGCTTGGATGAAGATTCGCTCTCTCTGTCAAATAATTAGCATACTCCTTACCATCCAGTTGAATCTAACTCACCTTCATCACCAAGGCCCCCACAGCTGCCATTACACCTGCAGCAATGACAAGGTAATAGGTGTGAGACATTGCGTTCACAATGGCGTGGAGGACCTCGCGTTGAACCTCTCTGGGAATTTGTTTCAGGAGCTTGCTGTTTGTTCCCATAAGCGCTCCTTGCAGGGCCTCCCGTGGGTAGTCTGGGAGAAGTTTCTCAAGCTTTTCCAATGCTTGGTTCTGAAAGATTGCACCGGAAATAGCTAACGAAAGTACAATCCCTAAATTCTGAGCCAGGGCGATAAATGAAGTTGCGTCCGATCCGCGAGAGCGGAAGTTTTTCGCCTGCGCAACTGAGAAGCTCGTTTGTATGAACAGTCCTGAGCCAATTCCAATAAGAGCACAGTAGCCATAGATACGGGAGATCGGGGTCAACTCGTCAACAGTGCCTGTTTGTTTTCCTAAGTTAGTCATCATCGCACAATGCTGATCAATTGACGTCTATGCCGGAAAGGAGACATACTCATCAACCCTCCTCCAACGCTGGTAAGAATGCCACCAACGAGATACCAAGGCATATAAAACCCAAGCTTCATCATCAAGGCTCCATTCAGAAGACCAAAGCATACCATCAATATGATGAACGGAAGCAGTCTGACCGCCGCAGTGAGAGGGGAATCACCAAGAACAAATTGACAGTAAAGCGGAATGTAGTAAGTCGGGATCTGTCCAAGTCTATGTTAGCTTGATGTTCAAAGTTGAAAATACGAAGCAAACACTCACAAAGACGCATGTTCCAGCGGCGCTCATCTCTGCAAACAGGAGCCACATTAAAGGTCGGGAAAGAAAATCTGCAGGGAAAATCCGTTCACCCTCTGTGGTACCAAGAGTGAATCTTTGTTGCAAGGCGAACATTATGAGCAAAACGCCACCAACAACCCACAAGGCAATTTCTTGACCTGCTCCCCAATCGTAGAGAGTTCCTCCAAAGTTTATGGCCATGATAAGGGCCGTAAATGCCCCAGTGTTCAGAAGAATTCCCAGATAATCGATTTGTAAGAGCTTGCGCTTGATGCGAACCTCGGGCTGTGGGTCTCCCTGGGGAAGGTAGAAGACGAAGATGGGGGAGAACATCCCTCCGATGCAGAGGTTGATGTAGAAGGCCCACCTCCATGTCATATGTACGTTTTGAGAGAATGCGCCGCCGACACTGTAAAAGACATAACATCAGTTCATCACACTAGCAATCAGGGTGGATATATAAGGTGGGCATTTCCCTACATAGGACCCAGCACTGTGCCACCTCCCCAGGCTATTAACATGTTAGCATGGATTGAATTCTGTCTCAGAAGCAGAGCATGGCATACTTATTCCAGTAAGCGCCATATACGCCGGTCGCTGACGAACGGAGGTTGTGACAGATAGCAGGGTCAGACATCCTAAGTACATTCCAGCGCCCTGGTGATGTCAATTATGTATCGCACGGTGTTATCGGGATAGAAAATCTGAATAAAACGTACACCAAGACCAGCGATGGCACGCCCAACAATAAAGACGTTCATGTTTCGAGCAGCGCCGCAGACAGTGCTGCCAATCTCGAATAGAACAATTGAGCCAAGGTAGATTGTTCTTGCACTGAAGATTCCATAGAGCTTGCCCCTATCATAAAACTCACTGTTAGCCTGGTCTGTTTGTCAGTGAAATCAGGGTAAAAGATTGAAGTACCAAGTGATAATTGTCGCTGAAGAGGATAGCGCAAAGGCCACACCAAGCCAGCTTAACTTGTTCACCTCACCAAACGCCTCAACTATGGGAGACTGGACATCAGCAACAATGGTATTGTCGAGTGAGAACAGGAAAGTTGAAGATAAGATTGTAAGAACGATCAGAAGCCACTGGAAAAAAAGAATAATAAGTACTAGTAAAAGATCATGAAGGTTGGTGACGCGTACCAAAGGCTTTGCAACGCGTGACTGTACATTATCCTCAACGAAGTCAACATCCTCCGGAATGGGAACTGTTGTGGCCTCAGTCGGGGGTTCAGTCTTGGGAAGTTCAGCGAGTTCAATATCCATTCTATTGGATCGAGATCGAAATCCAAGATCCTCGAGATAGGACTTGCAGATAAAGATGAATATTTTCTTGAAAACCATGGGAGCGGGATAAATGATGGGGATTGAGGATCGAAGGGGAATGAAAGGTGATCAGGTAGAAGCGAGATGGTCGAAGTATCAAAAGAGGGAAGGAGCTCCAGTGACCATATCACGGGATCTGGATTGTGTGACGATTGAAAGTTCTTCAGATGTATAGATCCATTCTATTTCATCATTTCCATGTTGACTGCATGCCTTACTATGATTCCAGTGAACATTTGGAACTACTGAAGCTTATACTGGGCATAATTACTTCAATTCTTAGTGCCATCTTATGAGAATGGCTCATCCACCAGGTAGGCTGCCAAAAGAAGTCCTGCATAATCTAATGCTCAGTGCACGGGTCCTTACATCAATGTAACACAGGAACATGAAACCCTTTTAGTAATATCTCTCTTTGAGCCTAATGGGGTCTTTATTCCATTATAGTTTGGTTTTATCCTCCGCTTCGATATCCCGATAGGTTCTTTGCTGCAGAGGCATACATTTTACCTTCAGGCTGCACATTTGCAGTCAACTCAAATTCTGCCCAGGTGGCAGTATTAGAAGGACAATCAGCTCTAGTTTGAAATATCTGCTAGTCCGAAGAAAGTGCATGGGTACCACTAGAGCAGCTATGTAGAATGTGGGCTGTATAGGTATTGCTAGGAAGGACATCTGGAGTATTATCTAAGTCGTATGTAGTAGAATTAAGATCGAATCAGAAGCATTATTAGTAATTACTAACTACTAAGTATTAGGCAGAATTTAGACTTCCATATGTAAGTTCAAGCTTCAAGTTATAGGAAATCTGGATAGTACCAGCCTATGATGATCGTGACCTCCAGGACTAGAGTTCATTCTCCAAGTTCAATAAATCATGATGATGAGGGACAGCATAACAAATTTATATGAGATAAATGGTTCTTAAAATGAAGAATTAGCCTGAAGTCAAGTGTGAGCAGGGTGACTTCATGTTGACTCATGTATATTATCGAAGTGATGTAGATTTACTTGGAGTCTAGATGCTGCTGCAGTCAACTGGTAAGAAAATAAGGAGTGGTCTGAGCTTTGAATGTCTGCCTTAGGCCAACAGAAATATTACATGTAATCGCTGTGGCTTCAAATATTTGAAAAGCATTAATGTGCCCTGATCAATTATTCAAAAAGCAGAAAATTGACCATGACTCCCCTGAATGGGTCCGCATGACTCGAGTAGTCAGAGCCTTGTGTATTTTGGTATGCATTTAGAAATCCGAGTCATGCTAGTGCCTGGTGTGGATAGAGGTGGATATTGGAACATTTTTCACGGAATACTCCGTTTTCCGTATGTATGCCTGTTGTTAACAGGACGATAGACTCGAATTCGAAACCCATCACCTTGAATGAAATTGACGATAACTTGAATTCAGGGTTTCCGCCATATTACCCGACATTGATATACGTTGACTGCCACGCGTCCCGGCAGGCATTTGAGTGTGTGGAGTATGTAGTGGAGTCTGTGGATCCGAACATGAACTTGAATGCAAGGGTGACGACTTCCAAGGTTGGAGATAAGGATTTGAAGTTGATTTCCTATGTATCAAACAGATATTTTCGCCGCGGCATTCCAAGTTTTAGGGTCAATTCTGCCAGTGTCTCTGAAAATCAATACTAGTACCCACTTTGAACTCCTGCCCATGTGTGAAATACAGGTATATTCTCAGTTCAGTTCAATCCAAGTTTGAATAGTAATATGTATCGTGATATTTGGACGGCTCCCGGAGACTCGTCATGCTGTTCTATGTACGGGATGCAACTGTAATGAAAATAAATAGTAATAATATACATCAATTCATGATGTTGTGGTATCACAAAGATCGATTGAACGCCGATTGCCGATAATGAATAAACGAAGAGTGTATCTTCTAGATACCTGTGCTTGGAGAACCCTGTAGGTTGAAAATCCCCATCTAGGAAACGCAGACAGTGCAGGATAGAACATGTTTCAAACGTTTGAGGAATGGGTGAGATGTCGTCATGGCGCTCGCTCTATGCAAACTGAAAATAGACATAACGTTGAAAGAGTATGTCGAGGAGTTCGAGTCGGATGGAGTTTTGAAGAATAGGGAGAATTGGGGTTGAGGTTGTGGAATCGACTATCATGGTCCAAATTGCAGCTGATCTGCTCGGAATTCGTACATCATGGAGCTTTCTAGAAGGATGAAGGACTCGTATCGTAGGCCACGCTGTTTTCCATCTTGATTGATCCGTTGGGTCGCGCTGGCGTTCCAGACATTGCTGTAGCCATCAAATAGGGAGCGCCAGTAGCAAGCTTCCGCGGCAGGTGTGAGATATCGTTCACGAAAGGTCTGAGCACTGTTCCGTGCGATGCGACGTGCGGCTTCGGTATCATGAAGAAGGGGTTGGATCTTTTCCTCTAGATCGCTGAAGTCACGTTCCACCTCGACGTAGTTCTGGTTCGGCCCGCTGGCGACAAGGAGGTAATGGTGATGTTGGATATATTGGAGTTTGTGGGCGACAATAACAGAGTTGCACGCTTGTCTGTATTTAAGAGATGCAGAGTATGAACGACCTGAATCGGGTGAAGAGGTCAGTTATGATGCTCGTATCCAACAGGGGAGGGGTGAGATCTTCAAACTCACCTTCGACGTGCGCGATAAACATATAGCGGCAGTGATCCTCCATTTTCAATACATTCTGGCCTGTGGACCACTCCACCTGCTTTACATCTCCCCATGGTTTATCACGAGCAGCCTCAATCAATGCTCGACGTAACTTGGGGGCAAAGCTTGGTTTTCCTCGCCACACCAACTGAGGCTTCTTTTCATCCCACGGGATATCCAGTTGCTGAATATGCTCAACAACCTGATCATACGGTCCGATGTAGTTTTTTGGGTTATCCCAAGCCCAGAAACTGAAGTCTGGCATGAGCCACACTCCCTGTTCCAATGGAGTGCGGGCAAAGACCCAAACCGGCATGTCAGGACTCGTCACATCCTCCACCTTGTCTTCTACTGAGAAGACAAATTCCATATCCTTTCTTAATGAGCGGTCTGGGTCGGCAGCCAGCGCACGATGGATTGACCCTAGGACACCCATGATCTTGCGGCGGTGATCGTCCCCTTTCGCTCGTGCCGCAACTACATGTAAGTAACCACGTGAGATAAATGCGCGCACCATTCCTTGCTCCAGGTGGATATCATCTAGATCCTCCATGGCGATGCGACCCTGACTTAACCAGTGTCGTTCTGCGCGAACCACATCCTCGAAGAGACCTGGGAATGCTACACGACATTGAGACTGCTGCAAGGCTTCATTTGAGGCATCGCGTGGATAATCCCACTGCCAATTAGAAAGACTGCTGGGTTTTTGTAACGTTGCTTCGGGACAGGCAAGACATGTGGAGCATTGAAAGGTAGTAGAGGTTTGACAGGCACAGTGGCCAGCGGGAAGAAGCTGAGTGAGAACGGGGTGGATGTAGTCGCGGTCGGAATTCATGCCATACCAGATGATGAGGATGACACTACAAGATAAGCCGGCGAGGATGCAGAGCAGCGCTAGGCCACGCCCACGACGCGGCATTATCAAGGGGGCACTGCAGGTCGCGGTCATGTCGCGCAAACAGTCGAGAAGTGAGATTCCTCCGGGATCTAAACCATCCTGGAGATCTGGGATGGAAGAATCTTATGCAGTAGGAAACATGTTCTGGAATTCTCCGGGGAACATGTGGGATGTGGGCAGGAGAAAAGGAGAAAATAGGAATACACTTCCCCAAAACGCACAGCCTGAAACTCGTACTCCACATCCTCTATTTGGGAGAGGATTGTCAAGCTTCCCGACAGATCGGCGGCGTTGCAGGATGACGATTGGCCTTCAATAGAGCCTCAGGAAGGAAAAGAGTGGGGCATGTAGCGTCATTCTCCATCACATTGACTGGAAGCCTTGCGGTGCCTGGGCGATGAGGGCCCACTTAGCGTCAGTGTGGCCAGGACTACGTACACCTGCTGTCGGACCCGGGGGCTATGAAATGACCGTGCAGAATTTGCCATCTGACCACCTGCATCTGATTCTTAATTAAGATTAGAGTGATCCTCCACACCTGGAGAAATTGCACATTCCTTCACGAATTCTCGAGATTAGATCTTCCTGGTGTCTCCAGGTCGTCAACATTGTATCAAATACTTCAAACAAGGCAAACAAATCAAACATATCCCAATACAGTTTAGCGCTCAGGGTCCACGGTTTAAGTGGCGCTAACCCTAATTAGTCTAGCGGTGCGCCATCCCGAAAATAAACGTCGCGACGACTCTAATAATATCCTGCATTATGTACGGAGTACATTGTGTACATTGTGTATACCATACTCTATTTGGATACCATGTCAATTGCACATGGTCACATTCAGCCCCCAAAGGCCCCAACATTTGAATACTAAAAAGGTGATTCAGCCTCAAATGATTACCCAATAAGCAAATGTGCATGGCCCCCTATGTGTTGCCCCGCCAGCCCCTTCTGTGGAGGGTCCGTTGACTCAAGTAATAGTTCGGCAGTTTTAGCTGAATCCTTTCAAGTTTGGGCGGGCATGCTGTTGTTTTTGGACAAATTCCTACCAAGCTAAGGTGGGCAACCATAGACATACGCAAGCATATGAAGCCTTCGGGTTTGCACTAAGCTACTAGTACTAATTACTACCTAGTACTAGTGCCGGTGGAGTATTCCAAAGTTGGAAAGATATGTGGACCTATGTGTAGGTATACTTACATTAACACAAATTGGCTCATGGACTCCGGATTATGTGAGAGTCTTGTATGACCTCGGAAAAGTATAACATGATTTGAGTGCTGACCATGGCACATACCATGAGGCTTGATACTATCTGACAATTTCAAGTTGAGTGCGTGGCAGACTGTTGAGCCCCAATGCATGCTTATACCCGGCCTCAACTAGAGGTTAGACCCCATGACCGTAATCCACAGGCAAATGAGTGGTTTGGGATGCTCTGATGGCCGCCTAATCATCTCCCAATAGGTCCGAGCCATTCTGACCCATATCGGCAACTTCGTGACACTGGCACTTTAGGCAACCAATATCCAACACTCCCGAGGTCCTAATAGCAAATAGAAAAACAAACCACCACTACTCAGTCCCTTTGAGATTTAGGCAGCCAATAAAAGAGGATTTAAGCAACAATAAGCACCGGCTATTTTATCCACATTTTGCAGTTCCTCCGTTCTAGGGTCATGTGGAGACTCAGTTCAAGATCAGGCAGCCAAGATTCGGGCGAAGTGCCGGAATGGACCTGCTTGACGGAATATTCCGTAGAGAGTGGATCAATGCGATTATGGGGATATGTGGATGCATCGGCTGTTAGATCCATTAGAGTATTAGCTGCACCCTCCCGTAGAATAGCATCAATGTTTGTTATAAAATACAGGTGATTGTACTCCTAGAGCACGCCCATTCTCAGGTGCTATATGAACTGGCAACTAGTATACATGCACACCTGGGCAGTGTTTGACATGGGGGGAAACAGCCCCGGAGCACGACCGAAGGGTGGCCGCTATTCGCTACCGTACAGGTTACTTTCGCTTTTTGAGATCATCGATTTGAGCTCTAGTATGAGATTAAACTACTGACTGGGCACCAAGTATGTGTGAGCATAGCTGTCTGAGAGTGTATAAATGCCCCTGGACATGCCAGCCTAGGTCAACTTCGCTACTACAGTGCCGTGCGGCATGAGGACTTGTATCTTACTACTTACTAGCTGCTAGTTACCAGGTCGCATAAAAGCCTTAAACTTCTTCCTCCATGGAGTCCAGGCCCTCCAGCTCCATTCTTAAGGAGGTAAAAACAAGCACAAAAAAAAAGAAAAGCCCCCACGCGGGATCGAACCACGGATCTCTTCATTACAGGTAATTACCGTACAAGTGAAGCGCCTTACCGCTTGGCCATGGAGGCAAATATGGTATTGGATTACCTGCCGTATTGAACATAATTCAACCTTGGAAAAGTAATATCTTCAACTTTCTACCTGGGCAGACCAAAGGGGCTCTTATACTGTTCCCAAGTGATAAGGCGCTTCACTTGTACGGTAATTACCTGTAATGAAGAGACCCGCGGTTCGATCCCGCGTGGGGGCACTTCTTTTTTTTGTGCTTGTTTTTACCTCCTTAAGAATGGAGCTGGAGGGCCTACACCCTGGCGAGTGCCGTGTAGGTAGGCCAGCGACGCCCTAGTATTGGGATAATTATACATGCTAGAATGCTTGCATTTCAATTCCCAAGTGGTACTACTAGGAGCTTGGAGTTCGAGTCCTGTTATACCCAGTTGGAGGTGCCAGTCAATGACCGACTACATGTACTTTGATGGTACTGCCTGTGGAATCATCCCATTTGATATCACTTCCAAGGTTTTTCCCATCAAAATGATTTCCAGCAATATCCCCAGATATACCCGAGCATCTAGACATACTATCGAATATCAAGTACTAGCCTTCTCGGACTCCGAGTTCAATTGGTTGATTTGTATGGTGACAAGAGTCAATTCGCACGCTATGGACTATGGAAGAACAGGAAAAAGAAGTCATGCATTCTGCTACTCCACAATCATCCCACCAGGAAACCCAAGGTCACGGACCTCCATTGGTCTCCTTACTTTTACACCGTCCGTAACGCCTGCCATGTATGCAACAAAAAATCATTAGGAGGCAACAAAAAGAACCAAAGCCATAACCAGCTCCCGTACAAGCAATCATCATTATCCTTGGGTTGGCATGTCCGCCTCAGTGTTGTCGGGATTGACTCCGATTCGATCGATGTCCCCGAGCACGCGCAGGAGTGTCGCTCATCTCTGTGTCTGGGCGTGGTGGAACAGCCTGGCGCCTACGAGGAGGACGTATGCGATCCAAAGCACGACGCAGCAATCCATCCGCCTCTCCATCTAGATCCATCTCGGTTTGTTGCTCCATAGTTTGGGGTGTAGGTTCCATCGACTGTGGAGTAGCCGCATGGGTGACTTCGTCAGTCCATTGCTCTCGATACGCCTGGTTCCGACCAACACGTCGGCGCGACTCCACAGGAGCCGAACGTTCTTTGCGAGTTTCACGTACATGAGACGATGAACTTCCATGACGCGAATGTGTTGGTTGGCTAACTTCATCTTCTTCAATTTCTTCAATTGCTCGCCGGTCCTGCTCACGTCCCTCTTCTGCCCAGATTTCTAATGCACGACCCAGGAGCGTTCCTGCAGTGCCGGCTCCTCCTGCGGCCTCGCCACCTCCACTAGCGCCCAATACTCGCACAGCCTCGTGCAAAGCTGCGACAGCCTCGCCAGGTCGGTGGAGCTCCATAAGGGTTAGGCCTCGGGATGTGTGGATCGAACCCAGTAGTCCTCGGTCCTCGTAGCCTCCAACACTGGAAGCGTTTGCGATTGAATTAGAGCCACCAGAGCCACCACCCAAGAAAGGTGCGTAGCCCATGCTGTTACCTCCAGCACCCACTCGAAGACAATCGTCAAATTCCATCAGAGCTGCACGGAAATGTCCCATCCGGCGCAAAGAGTGGCCTAGATTGGCACGTGTTGCAACCCATGCGCCTTGTTCGCAGTGAAGAGATTCGGCTAAACTCAGAGCTTGCTGAAACAATTCAACGGCGGGAGTGAGGTTATTTTGATGGAAGTAGACAACACCGAGCTCATTCAGTACTAAAGGGTCTCCCCCTAGAGGCATTGGAAGTGATTTGCCGAGTGTGGGGACATGTGCAGTGCCTGGTGCGGAACCTGTCGACATGGCAAAAGCCGCGGAGAGATATTCATGTGCCAAGGACATGTTATTCAAAGCTAGATGTTGCATACCCAGATAGAGCTGTGGGAGGTGGCTACCCTGGAAGAGTCGGGCAGCTGTACTGTATGCCGCAATGGCCTGGTCATGTTCTCCCTCGGCAGCAAAAGTATGGGCAAACCCAATCCAAGCAGGCGCTGAGTGAGGATCAAGTAAAGAGGCTTTTGAGAAGAATCGGCGAGCTTCAGCAATTTTGGAGACTGAAAGATAGTAGGTGCCGATGGCCAAATATGTGTAGGACTCCTCCGGTGCATGATCAGCCAGCAAATGCGCGAGTAGGAATAATGCATTTGTAGCACCTGTCTCGTATAGGCACGCTAGATGGAGGGGATAGACCCCTGGAGCATGTCCCAAATGATTATGGGCAGGGATTCCACTGCTGCTGGCGAGTGCAAGCTCGTTTGGCTGGGCATTAGAGAGAATGGAAGAGGTCAACTCGAGAGCTTCTGGGAATCGACATTGTGTGTACAGCGTCTCGGCACGTGATAATAGTATGTCTGGGTTCTGAGAAAGGTTGTAATGTGTTGAGAGAGTTTCGGTGGCATTAGACAGAATCGTAGGTGAGGAATATTTGGAAAGACGGGTCGTGTAGAGCATTTTTGTGAAATCGGCTGCCTCCTGGGCGACCGCTGGGTCTGGTGACGATATTGAGTCAAAATCCAGTGATTCAAGGAATTCAAGCTCCTCTGCAGGCGACATGAGGGAATTCTTCATGAGCTGATCAAATGCCTCAAAGCATTGCACATCAATCCGCACTGCATCCTTGTAGCAGTCCCGAGCCCGGTCAAATGCATTCTGCTTTGCAAAGCAAAGTCCTCGCAAGTAACACATGGATGCTTCAAATCGAATATCACTATTGTCCTCTTGTTCCCGGTCTTCTTTTCGCTCGATACGTTCACCGCGCTCTCCCCGTGCTGTTCCTGCCTTCCCATTTCGTAAAGTCACATGGCTTTGGCCGCTAAGATGCTGAGTCTTTCTCCGAGTGTGGTGATTGCGGATCAGGTCGGTAGGATTGTGCTCGCCAAGGATATTGAGCGCTTGTTCGAAATGGTTTTGTTTAATGTAGCAGTGCGCTGCAAGGTAACGACAGGCGGGGTTTCGAGAAACAAGGTCGCCGCGGGAGAGAAGAGCCAATGCACGTGTAAAGTTGTTGTTAGAGAAATGAACTTGCGCCAACCAGAATGCATCACTATCACTATCTTTAAGTATATGTCAGTAAATAATCATTCCTCTTTCGTTGCAACAGGGGGACGACAGACTAGTCAATGCGAGAACCTTGTCTCCAATGTAGATAGCAGACTCATGCTGACCGCGATTAAACGCGTCCTGCCGCCAGGAGCGTAGATACCGTTCCATCACCACAAATTATACAGTTCAGGTGATGGAAGAAGAAGTTCATAAGCATGCGCCAACATAAGACGTTCAAACAATTTTTCAAACAAGTTGATTTCCAACACCGTAGGCCAAGCTAAACATGAGCGGGTCGCGGATTGTGGACAAACAGTGGCCCGTGCGCAACATCTTGAATAGCGCGACTGGCAGTTTCGACTGCTGCATGCTGACCGCCTTCCATTTCGGATAGAGGATCTATAGATCAGGACTGAATGGGAGTTTCAGCATGGGAATGTGGGACTAAAGGAAAGTCAGAGAGTCGGAGTTTCAGCCCAAAGCTCTAACATATCTTCACTTACCATAATGTCTTGAAAAGTAGGAGAATCCAATGTTCATACTGAAATCGACCTTGATATCTCTATATTCCCACGAGGAATGCAGGTGGCAGAAAAGGGCGGTAGGTGGGCTTTGGAAAAAGTCCAGTTTGACCTCGGAGTTGTATGCAAAAATAAAGAACTTGAGGAGGAAAAAGGCAGTATAGAATCTCTTTGATGAGAAATTTGTAAGTTCCACTCCAAAAGAAGCTTGAAATATCTATGGTTATTCCATAGGCTTTGTATACATGGATTTGATGGAGATCACCTGACAGCGTCACGTGGTGATAACTGCATGGACGTTGGACTTTCTATTTCATCTTTCCATTTCAACGCCACTTCTTCTTGAGCTCTTATCCCCTCAACTGCTTGAACCACCGTCACCATGTCTGAGCGAAAGGTTCTCACCAAATACTACCCCCCGGATTTCGATCCATCGGCGATCGGGCGCACACCCAAGCACCTTCGCCAGAAAGGCCCGAAAGTCATCACAGTACGATTGATGGCTCCGTTCCCCATGAAATGTACCAACTGTGGTGAATACATCTACCGAGGTCGCAAGTTCAACGCGCGCAAGCAGACTCTCGAGGAGAAATATCTGTCTATCCCGATCTACCGCTTCTTCATTCGGTGCACACGATGCAGTGGAGAGATTACCTTCCGTACAGATCCAAAGAGTATGTTATTCTTCCCCTTCTATCTTTGCTTTTTGTACATCTGCTAACATCTGCTAACATATCCTAGACATGGACTACGAATGCGAAAAAGGTGCGAAGCGAAACTTCGAGGTTTGGCGCGACTCCAAGGACGAAAAGTATAACGAAACACAAGAGGAAACTCTTGACCGACTCGAGCGCGAGGAAAATGAGGAACAGGAGCAGCTAGAGCGCGATAAGATGGCAGAGTTGGAGGATAAGATGCAGGACTCGAAGCGAGAGATGGCCATTGCGGATGCGCTTGACGAGATCCGTACTCGAAATGCACGAATCCAGCGTAACGAGGCAAAGGGCGAGGAGACGGCTCTGGAGTTTGTACGAGACGAACAAGATGAGGCCCAGTTACTACAGGAGAAGGAAGACGAGGAGGCGGCAAGACGTGCGTTCATGACGTCCACCGGAGAAAGAGTGAAGCGCATTGTTGAGGAAGAAGAGCCTATTGCCGCTCCGCAACAACCTGTACCCTCCACTTCTTCGGTTGCGATGCCGCCTCCCTCTTCTACATCGTTTGCGCGGGTGAAGAAGGCTAAGAAGCCGGGTGTTTCAAGCTTGGGGATCAAGAAGAAGCCTTCTCTTGTTTAATGACTTATGTTTTAATAGCACTGGCGCTGGCGTTCGGTGGAATTAATGACTACTTACTCCTTTTCATTTGGCCTTTCTGTATTTAGTCACGCCTAGTTCTACTAGGTAGTATGAGATCACCTTCTACTAAAATATCCTTATCTCCTTTCATACTAGTATTACCACTTAACATTTTTAGTAATGTGAGATGCAACTGATACTAGTAGCATCTCGAATGCCGACTTGAATTATGGATCTGAATTACTTTAGAGTACTAGTAGGAAGAGAATCGGGATTTCATCTTGAGACTTGGAATGATCGTTCATTACTATAAAGGTCATGATGGACCTTGGAATAACTTAAAAAAAAGAACATCATAATATTAAAACATACAGCGAAAAATATTTGAAGACACGGTATCAAATAACTTCAAGTCAATCCCAGTCGAAAGAAAGTCATTTTGAACTTCCTTACCGAAGCGCCACGCTTAAAAGCAAAATAGAAACCAACCCACACCCAGGCTGCCCATGCAAAACTCAGAAATAAAAAAATAAAGCCACCTCGAACTCAGAAGAGGAATAAAGCTGAAGCAAAGAGACGTAAAACGCAGCGACGCACTTAAAGATAAGGCATCCACAACGCATCGCAGGATGCCAGGTGCTGAGGGTTAACTGCCTTGGAGATCAAATCGATCGTGGTTTGGTTGGCAGGCAAGTTGCCCTCTGGTGGACTAGCCAGGCTAACAGCGCGGTTGACAATGATCTCGCTATTGTTGTTAACAAGATCACGCAGCTGAGGCACAGGCAGAACACCACGATGGTGAGCAGTAGACCAGAACATCATCTCGTCACGCACGAAGATACTGAGCTGTTGCTCTAACTCGTGACGCGGCTCGGTCAAGCAGCGGGAAATCGCCATCATAGCACAGGCAAACAGACCCTCTGTAGCAATAGGACCCAGCAGTGTCTGAATGTTTGGTGTGAAACGGAATGGCACCTGCTCTGGGTTGTAGAAGATTGCCTTTCCAGGATTGATGGTAGGAATCAACTCCGCACCCCAGATATCACCAGTTGAGCGCGACACCAAGATCTTGTTGGGATAACGGTTGCCGATGTGCATCACGTATGTCATGAAAGCAACGGCAGCATACTGGTAAGCGAACTGTCGTCGGAAAAGCCAGAAGTCCGCAAAGTTGGGGTATGTATGCTGGAAGAACTCCAACACCACTGTACTGGGGACCCATTTGTCTTGAATAGCTGTCAAGATCTCAGTGCGAAGCACCTGTTGCTGATCGGGCGTGCGCTGGAAGAAATTGTTAGCTGAATCCCAACTGGAATTTTGGGTTAAATGACTTACATTTTGCTTTGTCTCTGCCAGAGAGCGCATTCGGTCCATAGTGAAAAGAACCGGCTCATCCTTGTTCATGCCAACACGTCTGCAGTAGTCTTCATAGATTCCTTGCATAGAAATGTAGGAAGAATCATCCCGAACCAAACGAATATGTGGCGCCAATGGCACCATAAGAGGAAGATGGAAGTAGAGATTGCGGCGACGACTTTCCTTGCGCTTAGCCAAAAGACCATTGAAGATTCGGAATAATTGCAGAATGCGTTCCTCACGACGACAGTGGCGTGCAGCGGGGTGCTGAACAGCGAAAGCATGAATGCTACCGTCATGTCCTCGAATCTTGAGGCGACGGTGGCAAACACCAATGCCACGAACCAGATCCACATCGGGCAGGAAGCGGTCGATGCGAACGAAATCTTGGTTCTTGTCCTTGTGGAGAAGGTACTGCCCGGGAACTTCAACTTCATCGAACTTGAGGAAGCGGAACTCGCTGAGATGAGGAGAGTAGCTCTCCAGATTTCCAGCTTGAGGGCGACGATCCAGCTTCTCCTCGAACTTGTCACGCCAGCGACGCAGTTTCTGGATGTATTCGTGCATCGTAGGCTTCTTGACGACGAAGTCTGCCTCGAAAGACTTCCGGATATGGGCAGGCAGAATCGTCTCTGCGAATCGAGTGATATTGGCTTCTGTCGCAGCGGGTAGCTTGAAGTCCTGCGCGTACGATCCAGGCATACGTCCCACATAGGCCAGCCCATCGTTCAGAAGAGCAACGATAAGTCGATAAGCGTCCTCATCTGGTGGACACTTGAAGTTCTTGTGAATTTGGTCGACCATTGTTTCCATAGACAGAGCAAG
This sequence comes from Penicillium herquei, assembly GCA_039634405.1. Classification (NCBI taxonomy): domain Eukaryota; kingdom Fungi; phylum Ascomycota; class Eurotiomycetes; order Eurotiales; family Aspergillaceae; genus Penicillium; species Penicillium herquei. The sequence goes on from CP098388.1 coordinate 7,837,283, forward strand.
CAGTGGGAAAGCTGTCTTGAGACCGGACATGATCTCGTCAGAGTACTCCCATGGCTTCTTCAAAGGCTCCTTTTCAGTACCAGTGGCGGCAGGAGGAACTTGATTCTGCTGTTGAGGTGTGCCAGTCTGACCTGGAACTTGCAAATGACCTTGCGGCTGTCCTGGGACTCCCTGGGGTTGACCAGGGGCAGGGCTTTGGTTGGGGGCCGGTCGTGGGGAAGCTTGCACCTGACTCTGAGGTTGAGCAGGGGACTGCTGAGCGGACGGGTTTTGAGCAGGGGATTGAGCTGTTGGTAGATTGGCGGCTTGGTTAGCTGGGGAAGCACTAGGCGCAGGTACACTAGTTGGTGGTTTCTGAGCGGGTGAGGCTTCGCCATTGGGCTTCTGGCTTGGTGAAGATGTCTGCTGCTGCTGTTGTCTGGCACGGTTCAGCTTCTCCTGCTTTTGATCATGCTGTTTCTTGATGCTCAGCATATCCTCTCTGTTGGTGCGGAGCAAGAAGAAGAGAGCCTGTGGGTACAACTTGGCGATCTTCACGAGAACAGCCTTGCACAGACGCGCCTCGCGGTGAGACAGGCTGGTGAGAAGTTGAGGAATAAAAGTAATCCAGTACCAGACAGGGGTATCTCCCTTAAAGTTCTCGAAGGCACTGGCGATCTGACCATCATCGTTGTCCAGGCTCAGCAACCAAAGGATGCGACTAAGAAGCTTACGCGACTTAGCACTCTTGTAGAGACCGGCCGCCTCCAAGTAACAGCTGACGGCGTTGCTGGCAAGTTCATAGTCTGTCGGGTCCGCCTTGAAGCGCTGATCACTGTATTGTCCCCACTCTGACCAGGCCTTTGCAAGACGAAGATCATAGTAGAGAGCAACACCAAAGGCCTCATTCGCCTCATTGACATTATCCAGTTTGGCAAGGAACATACCCTTCAGAGTGTAGAACTCAGCCTTTTGCTGGGGTCCGAAATAGTTAAGGTTGGTGTTATTGATGACATCCAACCCACTGTTGAGCTCCTTGGGGTTCTGGTAGTGACACTTCGCCTGTTCACGTAGCTTGAGGAAAGCTTCTTGAATTTCAATGTTGGGCAGTGTATAGATACGGCTCAATTGATTGATGCAGACCTCTGGCATTTGATGCTTGCGGGCAACATGAGCGAAGCGATTGATGATCCAAGCGGTTTCATGGTATCCACGGTAGGCGTAGGAGTTGCTGGCGACATTGTTGGTCTGAGGAGGAAGAAGGCTGAGATAGGTACCGTTGATGAGCTGGAAGATGTGCTGGCGCCAAGTAACAAGGTCTTGCCAGGTATTGATGTCATCCCACAGGTTGGGCAACCGATCTCGCCAGGTTCCGAGAAGAAGCTTCAACTCAGCGGACTTGGTATCAAGGTTACGCTCATTGGTCTGGGCCAAGCTGCCACAGATGTGACTGGCATCATGAAGTTCGACCAGCAACTGGAAGTGTTGCAAGATGGGGATATGGGCATTAGTAATGCGCTTGGGCAATTGAAGCCACTTGCGAATAGACAATTGAATAGACTCATCACAGACGCTGTTGAAGTCTTGCATGTTCTCCTTCTTGGTATGGTATTGAAGAAGAGCCATGAAGGCTTGGAAGAAAGTGCGTCGCGGGGTAGGAGCATCAGAAACAGACTTGATGAGAGACTCTAGCTGCTCACGATTGCCCTCGCTCTGCCAGTTCTCAATGTTCCTCCAAGCAGCCTCAAGGAGAAGGTCGTTCAAGTTTTCATGCTTGGCGAAGTCACTCAGAATCTCCCATTGCTGAAGCTTCTGGGCGCAGATCAACCAGTGGTCTTCCCAAACAAAGTATTCACCTTGAGAGAATGGCATTGCTCCAGAACGAGCCTTGATTTGCGCATTTTCGTAGAGCTGTTGGGACTTATCCCACATGCCTTGCTGCTCATACGACAGTGCGGCATTGGTTTCAACGAACTTGCAACGGCGTCGCCAGGTACCATAGAAGAAGTCATCTTCTTGAAGACCAGCATAAACTTCGACCAAAGCATCAAGATTACTTTCTCGAACAGTGGAAGTGTCGATGATTGGGTTGATCGCACTCTCTTCCAGGTAGGTCGCGGCGGTGTACCAGGCATCGTAAGTACGACTAAGGTATTTCATGACGTGGGGAGGAATCTTGAATCGAGGACGAGCACGCACAGCACCCTCCAAGAGAGCTTGGACAACATTGGGACGCTTATCCAATTGTCTTTGGTGGTACTCGCGAGTTAGGAGAGTAACCATACCCTTCTCAAGATCAATGCGGTCGTCCTTGGGTAGGGTAGACCAAAAGATGGGGAAAAGAGTAGTCCAAAGTTTGTAAGACACGTTTGGATCTGTGTGCTGGAGCTGACACAAAGGTTCTATCAAATCACGAACCTTGACGTCACCAACCTCAGACATGAAGCGCTTCCGTTCAGCGACGAAGCTCTCGAGTGAACTGTCGACCATGATGTCTCCCATTCTGGAATCCTTCTCACCGCCGGCAAATAGGAAGGTCAGCGGGTAGAGTGTGAAGTCTTCCTGGTGCAGACGGGCGGTAGTGTTCATGTCTACACACCCAAGCACCAGATGAGAGGCCTGGGCCAGCCAGAAAGAGTCGGCAAGAGTGTCCCAGTTTTGACAGGTGAGCACATAGCTCAATCGAGAGCTTGCCAAGCGGGTCAAGCTACGATCGAAGATGTTCATAAACCGGTTGCGCATTTCAACATCTTGGGCTCGTGTACCAATAAGGAAAGCATGCTCTAGTCTGACGGTCAACTCTGTGCGGGTGATCTTTGAGTCCTCGTAAATACGAATCACAAGGTCAAGGAACTTCTTCAGCATAGTCTGATCCGTGCGGGACTCGAAGAGAAGCATCTTGTGCAACACAGCCGTCTTCTCCTTCAAGGTTGGCCATGACTCGGTGGAGTGGAAAATCCAGGACTCAGCCATTTCCAAGACCTTAGTGCACAGCTTGGTATTCTGCGATCGTTCCACGATAGATGCCAGCACACTCAGGAACGGGCGACGCTGGTCACCGAGGTGAGACATGCGAACCGAAATCAATTCAATCGTCTTGAAGATGAGATCAACACCAAGTTCAATTTCATGCGGTTCTGGAACACCTTCAGCAGGCTTAGGAGTAGCCCCATTTTGAGCCTGTGCGCCGTTTTGCTGCGTGGAGGCCGCAACATGTTCTTTAGCAAGCTTTTGCGAGAACGCCTTCATGACGGCAGGAATGTGCGTGTCAATCTCGGCAGGCTTATGCTTCGACAGGGTCCAGAGAGTGTTCAGACTTGAGACGTAATTGCTGGCCGAAAGTGTTTCGGTTGCAATAGTAGACAGGTAAGTGGCAAACTCGGACGCAGTGCCCTCAGTGTCCATAGCATCCTCATCATCAGGTGCCTCATCGGGTATAGCCTCAAGAACACGACGAACAGGTGGTGGCAACTTGATGGAGATGTCCATCTCATCTTCCAGGCCGTGGAGACAGTCCTGAATCTCAGGGTTATCGGATTTCAATGGCTTCTCGAGCAATTTCTGGACAGCAGGAAGACGAGCAGAGATCCATTCGTTTGGCTTTGCCGCAATGAGAACACGCAGAACTTGAAGCGCGTTCACCATAGCAGTTATCTGCTTCTCATCGGGTTTGTCGGCCTTCTCGCCTGCAAGAATGGGCTCTGTTACCTTCTGGTAGAGATCAATGTCAAGGTCTCCCCAGTATTCCGGTGAAAGCAGGTTCCTGAGAAGATGAATAGCCTTATTTATCATCTCACAAGTGGGTGGAGTCTGCGCCTGCTTCGCGGCAGCGTTTGCACGAATCTGGGCAGCTGGAACCGAAAAGCGCTCGGGGATAGTAGTGATGAATGTGATGAGGTATTTGATGAGAGCAGCACGAAGCTCAACCGGCACAGAGTAATCCGATCCTCCACGGCTTGGTGGAGGTGCCAGAGCAGGGGAAGCTGTCTCTTGCGACTCTTCTAGCTTGCGCTTCTTGGTATTCGGTGAGTCCGTTACTGCATTGGCACCACTGCTGCTTGCCTCCGCTAATGTGCGCTTTTCTTCCCAGTGCCAAACCAAGCCAATGAGGTTAAGGGCCAGCTTCTTGCTGTCATTGGAAGTGTTTGGCGGACCAGCGATCTTGATGAGAGACGGAACAATTAGGGGCACAAAGTGCTCACGCGACTCATAGAAGAGGTCAGGCTGTCGGACCAAGAACTGGAAAATACTCATCACCTGTTGCAAGTTTGCGGTCTCTTCAGCCAAGATGCGACGAGGCCACTTAGCCCACAGGGGGTAGCGTGCCTCTGCGCCTTGGTTGCCAGCGGTTCGAGTGGGCAGCACAGGAGCCAAGACATCGAGCGCCTGAGTGACAAGCGCACGGCCTTCATTTTGGTGAGCTCTGAGCAAAGCGACATAGACTTGGATCACAATCTTGAAAGGCGTCTCATAGTGGGCTATGAAGTAGCTGATCAGAACATAAGCACCATACTTGTTGATGATATCTTCAAGACGAATGTAATTCCAAGCAAACTTGATGATGTCCTTGCGGGAGTCCTGGACAGTCTGGGAGTGATACTTGATCAACAATGCAGACAGCTGTAGAAGCTCCATGCGGGAGTGGTCAACCCCGGCTTGACTAGACTCTTCACTGAGATCTGCGAGTTGAGGTTTCCACAGGCGGCTCTGGATAGACTCAGTCATGCTCTTGTCCATGAGCTTAGGAGTGTTGGGTGGGCTCTTCCAAGTGGTCTGCACGTCCATTGCAAGAATAGGGTTGACCAAGTTGCGGAATGCATATGTCTTAGTCTTCTGGGAACAAGCCCGTTGACCATAGAGTTCGAGACAGCGCATGATGACAGAGCGGCGATAGTCGATGGACTCATTTGTGATGATGTGGTTGTAGATGAACTTGGGAAGAGCAAGAGTACGCTTTAACTCGTCCGCCGACAGACCATCAATTACCTCAAACAAGAAGTCAAGGTCGTGTGATGCCTCCGTCAAGTAGGTGGTGAAAATGTCCATCAACTGATCCTCAGCCTGTTCAACTCTAAGGCGCTCATCAGGAGGTAAGCTGTCGCCTCGGAGCTTTCTTTCCAGGTCCCGCCCAGAAGCCAGAAGCTTCGCTCTCAAATCTGCATGTTCAACCAGCCACTTCTTAGTCGAGGAGTAGGAGCTAATAGAATGAGTGACATAGATCCCATTAATAGCGGCGGTGTTCTTGCCATCTGTAGCGTCTTGTGTAAATGCAGTTGAAAGGAATGTCTCTGTATCAGCGACCACTGCATTTCGCAAGGTTTCACTCTCCGGATCAGCCAGAATTTGGCCGAAGAAACGACCGAATCGTTCATCCTTGAACCGAGCAAAGAAAAATGTCAAGCTTTCCTTGGGGTACCGATTAAGATACTTGACAAGGGGCTTTCGGAAGGGACTGTGTGATGTTCTTCGCAGCTTCTTCTCAAGATCCAGGACCTTGTTGACGAGATGTTCCATGAATGATGTAGCAGCCGGAGGGAGGAGGTGGAAAATATTAAAGATGGCAGCAACAATCTTCATGGCAGGGTTTTGCTCGACAAGGCTGAATGACACCTTTTGTAAAACGCCGTCATCTGCGATCACCTTCATGTGGTCCAGAAGACGGGCACCAATCTCAACCTTGAAATAATTGGTGAGAAGAGTCAAGAGTCGGGCCAAACCGTCAAGACCAGCGACACTCAGACGCTTCGGATCTTGCAGATTCATGAGAATAGGGCGCAATCCATTCTGCAGCAGATCCTTGGGTAGCTTATTGGTCTGAGTGAGAACATCCTTAAGACCAGCATTTGCAGCTTCAATCACCTCAGGAGAACGAGAGTAAAGAGATTTGAAGAACACGGAAATTATCCGAGCTCGGCTGGTGTTCTGAGGGGTGTTGGCAAAGTCCTGGAAATTCATAGCCATGGACAAAAGCCGCAAGCAAGCAACGCGCAAGTTGACAATCATGTCCGCATTCTTGAATTCGTTCGGCTTAGAGGCGAGCGATTCATCATCGGCATCAGCAAGAGCGAGCGACTCCAGCATCAACCGGTTCAATGGCTCATTGAAAGTGACAATGTCATTGTGCAAACCAAGGCAGTACGTGATAGCATCGATGAACCCAATTTGAGTTGCGAATGGCAAAGCACGCAAAGGCTTGTTGAAAATTGGCTGAAGCAAGCGGTCCTTGACTGGAGCAATGAGTTCATGGAGCTCACAGCCCAGTTCTTCCTTGAGGGTTGCAAAGCAACGACGAGATGTCTCACGAACATGCTTATTCATGTGACCGAGCTCATAGACGAAGAAACCGCAGAGAGCAAAGAGACGACTCTTTTCGTTCTTCAGGTCATCTTTAGGAATGGCCTTTCCACATCGCTGAAGAATCAAAGTCATAGTCTCCTGAGACTGACCTCGTGTGGAAGCAGGAAGATCTGCAGGCGTGTCCTTGATGACATGCATAAGAGCCCGGGAGAAATCAACATGACGCTCATATAGCCACGTTTCTCCGAGGTCCAGTTTGGTAGCAAGGAGCTTGATACCTAGACTGCCACCAGCCTTGGTAAACCACTCCTCACTGTAGCAGCTGTGACAAAACACGCGGCCAAGATGCTGGAAGAATGGAAGTTTCGATGCCTTCTCAGGAGACCCAAAGATGACGCCCGCGGCTTCTTTGACGATCTGCATAGCCAGCTCAGCAGCGTCCCGGACATGGGCGTTGTCGGAAGAAAGAGTTTCGACAATTGCCTCAGCTAGAGTACGGGAATCCAAGTAGACTGGACCTTCTCCATTTGCCACATCAAACGGCTTGCGGCTATGGCGAGCTTGAGCAAGGGCACGGCCGACCTCCACGACGGCAAAATGCTTGCAAACGTCCGCCACAAATGCACTTGCGGTAGGTTCAAGATCGGGGATGGTAGTCGCAAAGATACATGCTTTCAGAAGCTTTTTCACGGTTGCTTCTTGCGCCACCTTCTTTGGAACAGAGGCCGATCGCTCTGACTTCTCAAGGATATCCACCATAGCACTGACCTTGCTGTCGAAAAGATCGTTGGCATGTAAACGAATTAGAGACGCGAGGTCATCGGGAAGATTCTCATATCCAATCTGCAGCTTCAAGTGGGAACTGAGCATGCGGAATGCTTGTTGCTTGTAGTAGATATCGGAGGCCTTAGCAGAATCTGTCTTCGGAGCCTCCATGAGTTTCCCGATGGCCAGGTCAATGCCGATATCGACAGGGAAGGGCCGCTTCTCGCTTGGACCGATGAGACGGATGTCGAAGCTGGGGTTGTCGTCTGAGTACTGCTGGAATGACAACTCTGGCGGGTGGTTGAGGAACTTGCGGTTACGTCCACCCAACTTTCCGAGAATGCGCATTGTGGTGTGTGCATGGAAATGGTTGTATGGATGGGGCCGCAGATGATCCCACAGAGCAGTCATAAGCTCATCCATGATGGGAGCCATGATCGGATCGAGGTAATCAGCCGTCAAGTTATCCACGCAAAGTTCAAGGGTACGTAATCCTTGACCGACTAGGTCAGAATCAGCACGCAAGGCCACCACAATTGGGCGCATGAGATAGCTCAAGTGTGGGAGAAGGTGACTCAATCGCGCTGGGACAGTGAGAGTAAGCTCCACATAAAGATCTCGCTCTTGAGGCTTGCGAGCTGCCATCAACAGATTGTTGAAGGTCTCCAGAAGCATTTCCAGAAGCGGAAGGATTTCCTTGTATAGCAACTCGAATCGACCACCACCGATGCTGCGGAAAAGAGAACGCAGAAGGAGGAAGTAGTTCATGGGCTCCTCAGCCGTTACTGATAGCTCAATGCACTTGGTGACGATCTTTGTCACATGAGGATGAAGGACTTGTTCGTTTTGGACAGAGAACAAAGTCACTGCCATGAACGAGAGCTTGAACATTCTCAAGAGAATCTTTGCCTTGGTCATGTCTGAAGTTCCAACTTCGTCAATGCGCTCCATCAAGTACTGCAGAACCATGCCGGAAAATGCGGGGGAGGTGGCCTCGCTAGCCAGGAAGAATTGTGGAAGATGAAGCAGAGAACCGTGTTCAAACATGAGCTCATGGAGGTATGGAATCTCGGAGTGGAAGACTTCATGAAAGGTCGCGGTATCAATGCAGTGGAAGACGGTACCGAAGCTCTCCAGGAGCTCCTTCTCTTCGCGTGACATAGGTGCCGTGTATTGACTGGCGAGGAAATCGAAGGGTGATGCATAATTCATTTCAGGAGGAGCATTATCGACGCCGTAATAGCGGAAAACACGAGCTCCTTCATGGAAGAGTTTCTTGATCACTCTGACCTCTTCGGCATTGTATCCATATGACACCTCGGACCAGTTGATAGGAACGCTATTAGGGTCAATCTGGACATCATCAGGGTTGCAATTCTTCAGCTGGTGGAAAATGTTCTTCAAGCCGTTGATCAGATTACGGAAGAGGAAGAGATTATCTGAGACGGGGTCTGCACCACGATCACGCGGGCTGGAAGTCTTGATTGGAGATGCAGAGAAAATATCAATATCATCCCAATCAGGAGGTTGGTCCTTCTCAGCAAGGTAATTTTCCGGGGATGGCTCATTATCCTTCCGCGTGTCCTTGTTAGCCTTGGATACCTTGACGGAATTGTTGAATTGGTGGTTCATGGAAGCGAACTTGTCACCAATGGCATCCAAGATCATGATAAGGAAATAGCGAGCCTCGCGCTTATCCTCCAGCTTAGAAATATGCTCCGCCATGTTGAAGAGCAGCTTAGCACTCATCGTTTGGAAGCTAGTTCCAGGGAAGTCATCATGAAGATTCTTTGTATAGACTTCAACCGTACGGCGGATCTGATCACGACTGAGGTGGTCTCGTACATGATGAATAAGGTCAGCAAGCATGCTGTACGCCAAGGGACGCATAGTCTCATAAACCGTTAGGCCATCACCAATAAGAGTTCGCTCATCCAGGAGCTCATCGATCTTCTCAATGAAGATCTTGCGATAGTTAAAGTTGATGATGTGTCGAATAGCAACAAGAAGCTCCTTTCGAGCACCAGATTTCTCTCGTGGGCAGTCCTGAAGCAGACGAACCACGACAGACGGTAAAGTGGGAAGGAAATCTTGGAGCTGGTGAGCATACAATCGAAGAAGATAAGCCAAAAAGCTCATCGTTTTCACTTGCGCAGTAATGAACTCTCCGAATGCAGCTCTATTCTTGATCTCTTTGCAAACTCCGGTGAATATGGTTCCTTGCGCAGCAGCATCTGCGTGGGCCTTCTCTTGAGGCTTCGCTTGCAATAAGAGAATAGTCTTGATAAGTGGCACGAACAGCTTGACATTCGCGGCAACCGACGCACGGTGAGTCTGGAAGATTGAAACGACGATAATCGGGCACTCTGCAAGAACCTTGAATGACTGCATGCCTTTCAAGATAACATTACTAGATTGTTGCTCGGGGCCCAGATCTGAAACGGACGTAGCGGGTGAACTTGGTCTCGGCGATTGGAAGTTCTGGACGCTCGCATTTGGTGTCGAGGGCATGCCAGACGGAGTTGCTTGTGTGGGGGTATCAAAGGTATCGCGGACGACCTGTTCCATGGTCTGAAACATTTCTTGAATGAGCTCCAAGAAGGGTTGCACCCGCGCGGAAGTTGCTTTCGCCTGATTGCGTTCCAGATCCATGATGGTCTTCATACACAAGACCGCATTATCTTCGTTCTCGATTCGTGCAAGTTCCATAAGCAGATCCACCATGTCGGCAGCGTAAGGTTCAACGTCGGGCGAAGCTGTCGGTAATCGGTGGAGAGTCTCGAGGATACAATTGCGAAGTTTCTGGGCGTGTGTGAGAACGTCATTCGTATTCGGACGGGCGCATCCATCAAGGCCGTATGCGCCCTCAATTATTCAATCCATCCAACTCACCTGCTCGTATGACATGCTGAAAAAGACGGGGTCTCCACCCAGGATAGTCTTGAAGACCGGCCATAGCTTGGAGAGGAATATGGGGTAGTTTGCGCCGGAGCATAGTGGTTCAATGCTGTCTCGAAGCTCGGTCGCGACATTGGCTCGCACTTTCACATCTGCGCCAAAAGAGTATTAACTAAAGTCAACTTGAGAAGTATGGGACTAGCAATTTTGTCCCTTTCATGACATACCCAGCCTCTCATCACCCAACTTGGTGGCATAGATATCGATATTCCGCTCCATGATCGGCGCGATCAAGCCCTCTCAGAAGGGCCAGCGAAGGTAATAGGATCGCGATTACGGCCAGGCCCAGTGGCCGGCTGAATTGTTCCAGCCCGCGCGAAGTTCTGGGGTATCAAAATCGGGGTATCATGTGCGGAATCGCGGGTTGCGGGTGAAGCTCAACGGGCTCGTGCAATATCTCGAAAAGATCGAACGGAGACGGGGAGGTAAGTAGAAGTCGTTCGTCAAGTCATTTAATTGCGGAATAGAACGAAGCTTAGCCCATTTAAAGGAGAGAATGGACCGGTAGAAAAAAGGCGAGTGTTAGGAACCCCGTGGGGGAAGAGAGAGGAGGTAAGAGAAGGGTGTTAAATTGGAGACCGCAGAGAGCGCGCGAGACCTTGGGGCCCTGGCCTGACAGAAAGAAGACATGAGCTAACCTGCTTTAGGCAATTCGGGATAAGGTTAATCCGTTTGGTGGTTGGTGCCTCGCAGAATAGGCAGCAAATCTTCCACTTCCAGCACAAGATTCCGGTATAATTCCAACTTGAATGTTATATTATATGAAGATAATACAGAGTTAACAAGATTTTCCATCTCGTTTTCCACTAGTAGCTTAATTTATTGGAATATTTCCCGCATATGAAGAAACTATAGACTAGATCATTGACCAACTCGGCCTATCTGAAAGCGCACGTGATCTATCCCCGTATAGTTCATCCGTTCCAGGGGCGCGCGTCTAATAAACGAGTACACGCGCGGCTACTGGTTCTTGGTATATGTATACATGGATCAGGGCCACCGTGACTCTTTCAAGTTGCATTGTCCATACCTTTATAACTTGAACTCAGTCACAGACTCGCACATTTGAACTACTAAGATTCACTTCCAAGAACTTGAACGCTTCTAGTCACGACTTGCATAGTGTCATGATGATCCCCGTCAGTGCTAGCCATGATATATTACTCCCAATGTTCAAGCTAGAATAGTATACTTCAAGTCCAAAATACCTGAAGAAGGATCTCAAGAATGAAGCTCTGGAGAACTTCCAAGATTTCAAGTTGAGAAATACTCACTATGATGTTACTAGTATTATGTATTCCAAGGTTATGACTAGTAGTATGCATCATGCACATCAATTGATGTGCTGCTGCTACCTACTAGGGCTCCATCCATAACCTTGGAACACTTGAGACATCAATCCATGACAGCCCACATGCCCAGGTGTAATGATTACTAGTATTATTGCCCAGATAGGTAGATACATACTACTAATACTATGTAGTAACTAAATTGAACTCTTTACTCCGAATCAGATACTTCAAGTTGAGAATGCACATGTGCCCATATCCATCTAATGGCAGCTGTCTGAGCCTGGAGAGGACCAGATCCATAGTACTAAAATACTACTACTAGTAGAACTACGACAGTCGAAAAGGATTGACCAAGGGCGATATTATGTCTTCGGTACTGGTCTAGAATGAAATCTGGCAACAAAATAAAAAGGTGCCAATCTATGATTGGCAAGTTGAAACGCCATTCGCACCCATTTTCCATACCCGCACACGGTTCTAAGACGGGATCCAACTCAGAGGTCCGCTCAATGATCATGACCAAGGCCAATTGATCACCGAAGGGGAAATTTCAAAGAAATCCATGTACACAAAATAAGAGAAAGTAAGGAAAAGTAAACTAAGAGTAAGGCAAGGAAAAGAAAAATATGGAGAGGCACAATAGGCATCATTCGGGCGAGTCAAAAATCACACAAAAAAAAAATCGTTGCAGCCCGTGTTCGCTATGCCATTTGGTTGCAGAAAATCAACGGAAATTCACATATCCAATCACCGCACGAGCCTCCAATCACTTCAAGAAAAAATCATTTGGTAGAGTTGCTTCGATGTAGGATCTGTACATTGGTTGCACTGGTACCGCCGACCGAGCGTCGTCGAGGGCGAATTTCACTACCGCTGCCACTCCGTCGTCTCCGAGAACCACGAATTGAGCCACGGCGTCGTGTCTGGAGCAAACGGACGTTTCCACGTTAGAATCACGCTGGCTGTACATGGGCGGAAATTGTCATTTAGCGAGGGACAGACATTCAAGGGTAACGGATCCAGGGCTGTGTTGAAAAAAAAGAAGAGTGGAGACTCGCATAGGATCAAAGTGGGAGGGATGCAGTGATCTGGATAGCTTCGATGCAATGTTATAGTTGCACAGGACTCACCGGAGTTCCTTCCCGAGGAGGTCGCTCCTTGGAGGTTTCAGATTCATCAAGCTTCAGGTTGTTCAATCGCTTCTGACTCTCATTGGTCATGGCCTCAACTTCATCAATAGGCTCGGGGACATTGAGGCTGGGAGCTGATGGCAGTACTGGGGCACCATTCTGTCGCTTTGCTCGCTGCTCAATCAAGTCCCATCGATCCTGCCGAGTCTTCTCACGTTGCTCTGCACTGTTCTGGTGTTCGGTGTATTCGTGGGAGCACTCGTCGAAAAGCTGAGGGTTGATCTCCATGAACATCTTCATGGCATTGTAAACCATGCTATGGATAGTCCTAGTGAAAAGAGGTCAGTCGATTTAGTTGGTCATATAAAAACATTGTCTGCAAGGTTGGCACGTACCGGTTCCAGTGACCCTTGGAGTTCTCGTAAAGGGGAGCAAACATAATTGGAAGAATGGTTTCCACATTGTCACTGACAAGATTGCAGAAGTACTCGTTGTTCCAAAAGTACAAGGCACGTTCGGCAACTTGGAAATGCGGGCTGGCAACCGACTTGGCTAATTGGTGGAAGAGAGGCTCTTGCACCTTAGCGAATTCGGCAGGGTCCATGACCTCGAAAATGTCCTCCACTTCATTGAGATACATGACCTCCTTTGTGCTGTTCGTCTTCGGCCAATAACGCAGTAATCCAAGAACAACCTATAACTCAGTAAGTATGTGCAAGTTAATGTAGCTAGGGGGAAGATGGGTGCGTACGTCTTCTGTGAGAGTTGAGTCCTTCTCCAAGAACTGAACAATGCAATAGGCCAGCTGTGGGTGGTACATGCTTAAGCTCTTCACCTTGTGCATGGGAAGAAGAACCCGAGTCAAAAAGAGCTTGTGCTCCTCCTTCAGCGGAAGGGCAAAGCCGTTGATGATGGAGCCCAAAATCTCCAACAACTCGGCAATGCCGTTGTGTCTCTCGGTTTCATACATAAATTGGAAGAAAACATTGTTGATGGATCGGCGAATATATGATCGCAGATTCAAGAATTTACCGTAGATACGATGCAATGTCGTCTTGAGAAAATCACGCTCCCGTGGGTCTTCCGAGTCAAACAAATCCAGCAACTGTGACGAACGAACGTTAGCTATAAGACATCTCCGACGGTTTCAAACGTGGGAAGATGATCTAAATACCTGAAGCACGAATTGATGATCGATGTATGCCTTTGCAATGTTCGTGTTGAAATCTTGGCTCTCAATGAATCTCAAGAAAAACTCATAAACCACCTGGATATGAGGCCATGCCACCTCCAAGACAGGGTCATCTTCCTCTGGGTCAAAGGCCTCGCCCTGGGGTGTCATGGGCGGGGGAATTGGGCGAAATAGGTTCTTTGCAAACATTTCAACAACACGAGGGTACATAGGTTCAGTGATCACGGATCGGTTGTTGGCGACGTAATCTAAGAGCTCATGGAGAGCCAGCCTCTTGATCTCTTTGGACTTCATATCTGCGGTAGGATCATTGAAGTCGAAAATAATGTTGCACTGATCGATCTTCTGCATGAAAAGGTCCTGGCGCCGGTTCGGGGCAACCTCATGGAAGCCGGGCAGCTTCTCCAACTCTCGCTGACGCTGGTCTGAGATATCAAATCGAGATGAATGTTGGCGTTTGGGGGTCCGAATTCCTTCTGACATATCCTTGGGGGTGGTTTGAAGACGGTCGAAGACATGAGATTTCCGTGGGGGTGCCAAATCTCCAGGCATAGTCTCAGCGGCACCTGGGGGAGGAGCATGCTGCGGGGAGAAAAAAAGCAATTCAGTTAGTATTATGTAGAGAGGAACAGGCATATCAAGCATCATAAGCTTACAGGACCACTAGGACTAATGACCACACTGGGGGCTATGGGCTGGCCCTGTCTTGTCGGGGTGCCTGGGCCATTGTTCACTGGCTGTCCCGCCATTCCAGCCCCCTGCGCTATATAGTGTTGAGCGGGAGCGCCGGCGCCTCCCGAGGGAGTTCCTGCTGGAGATGCATTCTCGGGCGATTTTCCTCGTGTGTCATTCAAGGAGGTTGTTGAGGAGGTCGGGGTACCTTGGTTCGGGGATGCCGACTGTTGTGTAGAGTTGATTCCGAGGGAGGCCTGTTGTTGAGGTGCGGAGTTGGATGAATCCTTCTTCTTGGAGGATTTGTTGTCCTTTGCCCGCGACAACTGCTCATGCTATCAATAGGTGGCATTTATTAGCTTATATGGGAGTAAGGGGGATGGGAAATCGTCCACCTGCATGGTGGGGGCAGAGGGGGGTGAATGATCGTGCGGTGAGGAGCACACCGAGCAAGGTAACCTACCACTCTCTGTCTGAAGCCCTTCATTTTCACCGCGGTGTGAAGAAAGCCACATGTACTCCACTAAAGGTCTCGGTGCCGGTGCAGCCAAGGCGCTGCACTCTCGCCAGAGTGGCTCGACTGGAACGACGAGGGGGAAGTGGTGTTGGTATCGAATGGAAGTCTAGTAAGGAGAACAAATAAGCACTTCTGGTCATGGAGAATCACGTAGAGTATTCATTAGTAGTATAAAGAGGGTGTACGCGATTGAACTCCGCATATTCTAATCCAGTCTAGTCGAGCCTCAATGGCGGCCACTGTCGACCGCCCCGAACGGGCGATGTCGCAGTACGCGCACCGCACGGGGCAAGACGCTTGGATATTTTGGGAGGCAAAAGGTCAGGCGACCATGAACAGTGAACAAGACGTACCTCTGTTGGCTTGAGATAGAACAATTGACGTGTCAAAGATGAAGTGGACAAAAGGGCAGGAAGAAGGTCGATATGGGGTGAACGTTGCTTGATCCGCTCAGAAGGAACTCCGTGTCGCTTAGTGGCAGGCTGGGAGCGGGGGGAACCTCGAAAGCGCCAGAGCCACCCGATTGTAGACCCACGACCAAAGTCTGGGTCGGCTGATTTAAAGATAGATCACAGCGGGGATATGAGAATCAAAAAACCAAGGGCGTTCGTTGGATGTGAGGTGGTTGAGTAGGAGGTTGAAGAGGAAGAGGCGGGTGTAGAGTCGAAGGGAAAGGCGGGTTCTCCTGGGTGTGATGGTGATATAGGGGAGGGGCTATTATATAGTCTCTTTTTGGGGCTTAAACCATAATATCATTACGAGCTATCATAAATAGTCTATTTACTGATTCTACTAGATTTGCGAACTGTATGGATGATATCCAGTCACCCAGATAAATGATCCAGTGAGTCTCTCATCACTTGTCTTCGCCCCCTCGGTCTGTTGTATGTGTTTTCCCGCTTCTTGACGCTTATGTCATGGATCACGTGTTTATCAGGGGTACTTGCAATATTATTAGAAGCTGACCCATTTTGATAATTCAGATAGCAATTTTGGTAAGGGGAGTATTATTGTTTCAAATGATATAGCTATTCTGGCCACTAAAGGGCTATAAATAAGCTTAAAACTGTGTGTCCACAGGCAGGTGGCAAGATAGAGAGTGGGACGCTACTAGTAAGCTCAGGCCAAGATATATACTTTTATCTCTATACTTAGGCACATATCTGCCAGTGTTTCAGCTATTGTTCTCACTGGCAATTATGGCGTTCAAAGATAGGAGAAATTACTATTACTAAAATGAAAATATTAAAGAATAGACTTAGATGAACCAATAGTATTGTGACAATAAGTATCTTCAGGCAATTGCATGCACATTGTGCATATCGCCACCGGTTTCTATCGCATTTACAACGCCCGCGGGCGCAAAATGGAACGATTAGTCAGCATATCCCAATTTCGCCCAAAGCCGCTCAGTTTGAAGAATGTAGGATGTCATAGAGGAGAATAAGATTGGCGTCAATAATTGTGAAGGAGATTTCAAATACTTGCTCATTGAGTGAGGGACAAGGGACTTCCAAGGTTGAAGGTTGTGAGAGGGCTCTGAGGACCAGCACGATAACAAGTGAACCAAACCCGGCAGGAGATCACATCTGCAAGCTGCTCTCACACCAACTTGGAACTTCATTGGCCTGAGACGTGGTCGTCGCCAACCAGTTAGAAAACACATCAACTGCTCAACTTTGCGAACAGAAGAAATGGATTCGTTTCGAGAAGCAAGAACAGCCCCGACATACCACCTACCGTCAAGGCGCCTGGTCAGCGTGGAACACCCTGCAGTGATTCGAAATCTTGACAAGGCTGTGGATACCTTGGGAGGCAATGCAGGAATCAACACAGTGAGAAAGAAGAGTGATCCCTTGGAAAAAAATACGCGCAATGACTGACGTGAAAATAGTTTATGAACCCAAGGAGGCCTGATAGTGCGGCTAGATTAGTCTTGCGACCGGAAGATGCTCTGTCGCGACCCTTGATGTCCACTAGCAGCGCAACCAACAACCTCTTGCTCAAGATTACAGTACCAAAGCGGACTGGCCGGAAACGCAAGAGAGGTTCTAATGATCCGTTTACTGATCCCGCCCCAGGCGATGCCTCGGGCTCTCAGCGACAGAGTTCGAAGGAACTAATGCGCTGTTTGCGTGACAACCCATCCAAGTATAAGATTGAACCCATTGGGAAGGTTGGGCGCACTCATGTGTTTCGTCGTAAGTTTACACTATTGAGTTGACTAAAGGGTTCTCCTTGATTATAAAAATTGACATTTGATAGACATGCCGGAATTTGTTCATTCGACCACCAGCAGTGTGTTCACACAGAAGTTTCGAGATCATATCATCCCCTACGATCGTAAGTAAAATGGAAATCAATATATGAAGCAGAAAGCTGATGCGAAAATAGTGGAAAAATTGAAGGGATTCGATATCGACATGGCCAAAGGCGCTACAAAAAACGCAGATCTCATCCCACCACCCTCACTGAGCAACGAAAGAATCCCATTCTTCTATATGTATGTATAAGTTGAAACACTCATCAAGAAATAACCATATAAGAGAAATTCTGATATCTAACGATGCTCAGGTACCGCCAAAACCCAGGTGTCAAACAGACAATGGGCGAGTCCGGCCAAATGATCACAGTGAACACCCAACAAGCCGAGAAAGTTCGCACCCATCTTATCTCACACGATGTCACTGAAGTCCCCAGCAAGCCCCAAGAGAGTCTTCCACCGATTGACACTCTTGATGTTGGCCTGCGCGCAACAATTGATTTACTGAGAGAGCTCTTCGACCGACGACCAGCTTGGACTCGCCGCGCAATCCGTAATCATCTTCAATCAGACGAGCAGCGCTATCTCCTTCGACTTGCAATTCCTTACGTGGGATATATCTTCCGCGCCGGGCCATGGCGTGATGCAATTGTCAAGCTGGGGATCGACCCACGCACTGATCCTAAGTACCGAGAGTACCAGACCTTCATGTTCCGTCTTCTCCCTCGTGAAGCTGAGCTGGATCGTGATAGTGGTAGTCGACGAAATCCCTGGACACGATTAGATCCCGAGGTCCTTCCATTCAGCGAGAATAGGGATAGCTATATCTTCACGGGACACCTGCCTATTCGTGCAGATGGTCGTATTTGGATGATTTGCGATATTGTTGATCCTCTGATCAGAGGTCTGCTTTTCCCGTCCGAGAACAAGGACCCAAGAATACTTGACCATGG
Organism: Penicillium herquei; assembly: GCA_039634405.1. Taxonomy (NCBI): domain Eukaryota; kingdom Fungi; phylum Ascomycota; class Eurotiomycetes; order Eurotiales; family Aspergillaceae; genus Penicillium; species Penicillium herquei. The sequence goes on from CP098388.1 coordinate 7,855,301, forward strand.
CCCTCATCTCCGGGAAACATGTGAATCGGTCTCCGATGGTTGGTTCGGTAATGGTCTTTTGGCCAAGGTGAAGGTCATCATGCGCACTAAGATTGCTGCTCTGATTGATGGCCTAGAACCTACAAATGATGATTTCTGGACTATCGCTAATTTCCCGAATTTCGTCGAAACGGAAACTGAGATCATGACCGATTGCCAGCTTGATCCTAGGACTTCATCACCCAAGGAGGTTTCTTTGGCGACAGAGATTCGAGCTGTTATTAGGAGTTCCCCTATTTGGGCTCGTGGAACTGGTAGGGCGACTGGGACTTCAAAGAATCAAAGCAATGGCAAGGGCCAAAATGCGACCACATCGAAGAAAAGAAAGGCAATCGAGGAAGTTGGAGAGGAAGATATGGAACAGAGTGAGGGTGAAGAGGAAGAGATGGAGAGGGCTGAGATGGTTGCTGCTGCTTTTGCTGCTCGTGAGGCTGCTGAGGATGAGGTAAATGATGTACCGGATGGCGATGATGATGACGAAGACGAAGATGAAGATGAGTCTGAGTCTGATGAGGATGACGACGAGGATGATTATGAATAAGGGAGAAATCTTACAGATTTGTAGTACTAGCAGCCTGTTCTTTTGCTTCCCTTCTGCTTTTTATGTAGCGTTTGACAGCATCAACCTAAAGGTTAATTGCACCTTGGAAGACAGTAATCTAAATGAACTTGAAATCATACACGACAATATTATTTTAAACAAATATGGGATGATTCTTGATATTAGACCATCTTCCTTGCACATTGATGAATGATATGGTTGAACCCCAGACCTTGGAACCGTGGGGCGTGTGCTCCACCAGATGAAAGGCCCCGCGGAACTCATGTCATTCAACTTGAACTCCTCATCCCACTCTCCAGCTCACGAAACCACTCAAATTTATGAATATCCACTCTACACGACATTGAATACTCATAGCGAATCGCTTTCCCATTCAACTTTCCATTTAACCTGTGTATCCACCCAATTGAGCTCCTTACCCCACACCGACATCCCCACTTACGACAGCTCACCGACTCAACTCCAATTTTACCACAAGCTTGCAAGCTGGCCAAGTTTAGAGAAACAAAGCTCACCAGCTACCTCCTCCCATAAACCATCACCATGGCCCCTCTTATTCGAGTTATCGGCTCCCTCAATGCCGATATGGTGTCGGTGACACCCCGTTTCCCATTCCCCGGCGAAACCATCACCGCCTCATCCTACTTCCAAAGCGCCGGTGGCAAAGGTGCCAACCAAGCTGTCGCATGTGGCCGCATGTCACGATCCAAGCCCCAATCAGATGCAACAGGCCTCAACACTTCAAGTGATGTCCTTGTCGAAATGGTCGGAGCCGTTGGCGCCCGGGACGGCCACTTCTCCGCGCTCCTTAAGCCAACCCTCGAGAAATCCGGCGTCGACCCCTCACGCGTGCGTATCATTGAAGATGCTTATACTGGAGTGGCAGTAATTATTGTCGACTCCTCAGCTGGCGGCGAGAATCGCATTTTGTTCTCCCCAGGTGCAAACTACGAGGGTATGCAGCCTATCCCCGAGGTACTAGGCACAGCCCTCGCGGCCCCTGTACCGGATGTGATCGTCATGCAAGGAGAGATCCCCGTTGAAACGGTTATCTGGATTCTCCGTGAGGTGGCGACATTCAAGACCAAGAACCGCACAACTGGCAAGCGAGGCATTGAGCGCGGTCCTGATGTAATGCTGAACCCGGCTCCTGCGCCACCAGGCGGTCTTCCTGAGGATGTTTACTATGCCGTGGATCATTTAATCTTAAATGAGACTGAGGCAGAACTAATGACACCGCCTATGGAGCAATTGCTTCGCGTTGTTCCCGAGGCGGAGGGGCTGGAGAGTAAGGAGAAGGTGGCCCGGTACTTCCACAAGTTGGGCGTCACGTATGTCCTGATTACGCTCGGAGCAAAGGGTGTTTGGTACAGTGCTACAGATGGAGGTACTTCTGGACCCAGTGATGGAGCCCGACGCTTCACGAACGAGATCCCCGCTGCCCCTGTTTCTAAAGTGTTGGATACCACTGCAGCGGGTGATACATTTGTGGGGGCTTATGCAGTCAAGGTGGCGAGGTGGCGTGAACAGCGTCGCGTGGAAGGAAAGTCTGGTCAGGATATTACGGATGCCGAGAAGCCTCATCGGTACAATACGTTCATGGACGAGGCTATGCAGCTGGCTGCGCGCGCGTCCGCTCGGGCCGTGGAGCGACAGGGTGCCATGGATAGCATTCCGTTCGAGGATGAGGTTTAAGGGTATGCTGTGAGTGAACTGGATGACCATGATTATGATTATGATTATGATCATGATTACGATTTCATTTTACTTGGGCATCATGCCCAGCATGTTAGATCCGTGGCAGTGGAGTCGTGGTGACGACCAACACTTGCGATGATCCTTCGACGGTGCATTTGGATGTGCTACGAGTATGTATTTCTAAGCGCATGAATGAGTCTAGATACTATATGATTGAATTACAATCTGCTTTTGAAACGCAGAGCAGATCACCAAGGGTATGTGTAGGAACTCTGTAATGGTCGGGCATCCCATATCGAGTCAACCCTTGTAGTATGAGTGGACAAGCATGATCGAGAATAGAATAACGAAACCTTCTTTCTCCTCGTTCCTCGATCAGCATTCTAGATTCCCCCATAAAGTAAGTCTAGGCCACGGAGAGTGGCGCCCGGACCAGAGCTGAGGGACCTAATGTGAGGAATGCACTGCATGGGCCGTATGTGCAATAGGCGAAATGCTGCACCATGACGAGGAATAGGGGGCCAATTCCGTTCCCAGCCCACGAGGCGCGTAAAAAAGACGGACATGGAACTTGAACGCGCCCATGTGCAGGTTTATGCAGGTAATTCGGAATTCCTGTGCTGTACATTTTACAGCGCCTAGATACCTGACACCTAGGGAAACGGGAGGTTGGCAGATCGCATTCTCCAGCCTTTCATACATCCTGTGTCCGAGTCGCGAATTTCAATTCCTCTTCTTATTTTGTCTTGGGTCTATGTTCTTGGTCTGGGGTAGACTGATGCAACTATGACTATCAGTCTCAGGTGTCACTAGAAATATTCCAACCTGCACCACTCAAACACGGTGTGCACCATCTGCAACCCATCGTTTCAAGGTGCTTCATTAACCGAAATGATCTCGGGGCCAATGGAGAATGGATGCGTTGGCAATCGGGGCTTATAGTTGTACTAAATCCGTAAGGGAGGGGAAATTTTGAACGCGAAGCGTGTCGCGCGTAGATGTATTGAGTACATGAAGGATGAAGTGGAGTTGGTGGATTTGGTGAGTGGAAGTAGTGAGTTAGTATTGGAAGGAGTCAACTGGTCAAGGTACCAGGTACTTCTCTCTCCTTTTGACGCGTCGGAAAGGAGTTCACTTGATCTCTCCACTTTGGAATTGGGACTCCTATTACTCTATTCTTTGAGTGTTCTTCATAGGACAATTCATTCTGTTCTTATTATCTCGAGATTCATTCTAATATAGTATCCCATAGTCCACCATAATGCGATTCTTCACATCTATAATTAAGAATGTCATGTCGCGTCCCGCATTCCACAGGTAACTGTGACTACTGCATACATGGTATCCAAGGTATAATTGGATTGTGTTCATGCATGAGCGCCACTTCGGGTCTGGTATGATCCAATCGCCTCGTTCAAGGGAGCCTTGCATGGGAACGCGAGACGAGCGCGTGTTGGAAGGGCTCATCTAAATACTTGATATCTCCCCCTTCACCCTTCATCCCCTCACCTCCTTACTCTTCCGAGTCAAGAAACCCTTGTACACCGTATATCTTATATCATATTCTGATACATTAATTTTATCTCTTCAAGATCCTCATATCCCTATATCTATCCATCTCCCTCCAAATCTCACTCCCCAGAGGTCATTATCGAGTACGAACTAGTACTCTATCCCATCCTCTCCCCTCTCCGACTCTCCAATATTGGCCCCAATATTGAACCCCCTTTTATAAAGCTCAACTCGATAATCATTCGATTATCATAATCAACAGACCAAAGTTCTCTATCTCGATCTATAATTCTACGATCGAGTCTGAGCGTGGTCCGCCAATCAACCCCCACTTAGCGTCCGCAACGCCAAAACAACCCATTCACGCGCTTGACTTCTTACACGATGGCGACTCTCACCATGACACCCACTCGTCAGCCCTTCGCGAGTCTGGATACCCCGCGAATGCGACCTATCATGCGGGCCAAGTTAAATCGCCAGAACGTGCAGAGTGGTACGCCTCACCCCCCTTTGTTTTGATTGATATCCGTGCTGACATACCGACATTTCAGGCGCCATTTTATCCCAAAAGAGCTCCGTCTTCATTAACGAGGACACCGAGAACATCGACCCATATACTCGCAGCTTATCAGCTAAGCGCAAGCGTAACCTCGACGACGATGAAATCTCAAAGGGCTCTCCTAAGTCCCTCAAGACCTCCCGTATCGCCCTTACGACCCGACCATCAAACCTCTCTCCCCGAGACCTCTCAACCCCACTGAAGACTGTCGCTGCTACGCCTAAGTCGGCACCGATTCTCAAACCTGCTGGTCGCACTCCTACAAAGTCTCTGAAGCCCTTCGGTCGCAGATCACTTATTGCAAAGTCAAGACCTGAGTCTGCCCGACGAGCAGTAGCTCGTCCCTTCTCTCTGGCTACGGCTCTCGCTCAGACTAAGGTTCCAGCTCCTAAGCCGAAGACCAAGGCTCCTAGTGGCTGGTTCTTCGATATCCACGTTGACTCAGAGCAAGAGGAAATGACTAACCTCATGCAACACTCAACCGGTGTCTTAGATATCAGTGACGATGAGGGTAAGGTCTCGGATGCGGATGGCCGAGGCAAGGAGAATGTGCCCCCTTCGGAACTGGGTATTGACTTGCCCCGCTCCCCTGAATCAATTGCCTTGGCGGCTGCAGCGGCTGCACGCAAGGCGGAGAAAATGGATGAGGATCGTGCGCCTCTTGGTGAACTTGCGGCTTCGGATTATTATCCTGAGGATTGTAATGCGTTCTCGTATGCGGTTGTCTATGATGATGATCATGTTGAGAAGAAGTCTGCTCTCCCTGCCCAGGCTATCTCTGTCTCACCGGAGATCTCGACTTCTATTGCCTCGCTGCTTGAGACAGCTATCCCTCCGGCTCCTCAGGAGAAGCCTGTCGAGAAGGATGATGAAGTCACAGAGTCAGTGTCTCAGGAAGACAAGGCTGATTCATGATCGCTGTCTCTTGCATTGCATTAATTGGCGTTTGTCCTTCTTCCTTGGCTTGAGTTTGGCGTCTTTTGGTTGGTTGGTGTTATGATGATGATTTATGGAAAATGGTGTCATGGCGTAGTTCATTTTTGTTTCTTTGGTCTGCAATACCCTGCTCTGTTTTGCAAGTTGGTTTGGTTTTCTGATTTTGGATTGCACATTTGTTGTCCACTTAATTAATGAGTCTTGTCATGTCTGATGCAGGTTCACGATATACACAGATAGCTCGCAATTAGTATAGTTTAGTTTAGTTCAATCAATCGATGACTAGAATTATCACATCTACCCTCAATCCTCTTACACAAATTCTTCTTTCCGTTTCGTATAATGTCGCCTCAACTTCTGATAAAGCCCAGCTTCGGGTAGCTTTTCCAGCATACTGGCCTCCGTTCCTGTAGACTCGTTTCGAGACTGTCCATCTGCTGGATTTTGACTGGGTCCTTGTGTGGGTAAATTTACTGCCTTCGCTGAGACCGTTGTTGGTTCTTTCGGCGCTTGGGATCTAAACCAGTCTCGAATCAGGTTTACCTTCCAAGCGAAGAAGATAGCTGGTATTGAGACAATGGCCGTCGTGCCAACTGCATTTTGTAAGTAAATGGTCTTATACGTTATTTTTATTAGAGAACTCACAGAGAATTGGGAAAATCCACCATCCCTTATATATCAAGGTATCTCCTTCATGAGGGAAGTCGGTGATGTTCAGCGCAAATAGGGATGACAAGAATGAGAGCGGAAGCTTGGGACATAAGTAATTAGTAAATTGCAGGAATTGGAGAGGGTTATAGGGTAGATTGTCATACAAAAATAATGGTGATCACGGTGAAGACAAAAACACTGTTCGATTGTCTAGCCGTGTCATTTGCTTGCAAGTGTCCGAATTCCGCTTCAACAAGACTAGCTTGTTTTTGTCTCAGGTCAAGGAGCGTGCTGATCTATAGGCATATGTTAAAATAGAATCTTCCTTAAGGGTAGGAAGTGGTATATACCGAGTTATGGGTCGTCTCTGCTTCCAAATTCATATCATCCAAACTCCTTTTCACTTCCGTAGGCGTGCAGGGATGATTGTACTGGAAGCAGTTTCGAAGTTCACTGGTCTCAAACGCTTGTTTCCAGACGACTTCCTGATCCTCTGCAAGAGACCGAAGCATGTGAAGCTCATCACGAATATCTCGTATCTTATCGAGGAGCTCCGTTTCATCGGAAATAATGTGATAGGGATTCTGAGGAGTTTCCCGGATAGAGGATGCGCCTGAAGATTTCTCTCTGCTGATTTTTCGTTTCTCTGTTTGTGCTCGAAGGTCATTTAGGAAGCCTCTGAATGTGTGGATCTCTTCGTCGGCCTGTATCGCGAATAAGTTTTCATACTTGTGGCTTCACTTGGTAGGTATACGAACCACTTCTCGAATCGACTCGCGGAATACCTCTGTGGGAGCCTTTCTCATTCCTTGGGTGACTTTGACACATTTTTGCATGAAGAACCCGGTTGCAACACCTAAGATTAGTTCCATGACGGCTTCGACGGTAGTTGGTCGCTCGAAACGACTCTTGCTTTCTCCGTATCGAATGTTATCGAGAGCATTCTGGAATAGACTGCTAGGGTCGGATTTATCAGAAGTCTCGGTAGTGCTTGTGATGATCGTCTCTGACGAAGTGTAAGTAGAGTTCTAGTCGGCTTTGGCAAGTGTTATCCATACTTTCGTCAATGATCCATATCCAAAGTTGATCAACTGTCAGAATCTTCTTCTTGCCAGTTATCTCCGCTTCTGTCTGTGGTCTTCCCTTCAAACCCCGTTTTCCCTGAAGCTCTTTTGTCTGCTGAGTCTCAATATATTTGGAAAGCACTTGATCATCATCTCGCTGATCGGTGTTGGCAAGTGTCGGATAGTAGTACTGGTCCAGAGTCATAGGATGATGGATGATTCGTCGCAAATTTCTACTATTGATTGATTCTTCAAAGCTTCCTGGAGCTCCAGCATCATTGACGGCTGCCCCAAGAGTAGCGGCATCTGCGCCTGAGCTGGCTTGGTTAGGCTTGGGTTCATACTCACCCAACTTGATATACGGCATCTGTGATCCATCTAGGTCAGCGTTAATTGAAAGCTATTGTCAGATGCAAGTCTTACATAAATGGCCATGCAGTCTTTGCGACCAGTTGAAAGTTTGATTTTATCGCGCTGCGCATAAATTGTCAGCATTTAAACGGAGACACCCCTGGCAGGATAGAATCACCCACAAGACACTGAGGCTTCATATAGCGTTTGTGCCCACCAGCTGCCAACTCTGTCCAACTTCGATTGAACATCCTCATAAGAGCTTGGTTGTCCATTTCCAGCCGACTTGAGTCATGGGATAGTCGTGTGACAAGGTCCTAGGGGTTGTTAGGATGAAACTGGGGTGAGGTGTATATTATTTTTTCTTGGACTTACTCGTCTCAGTTGAAGCTGGGGATTTATTGTTTAGCGACGGAGCATAGGAGAACATGGGGAGTATGAGTAAATCTTACATCGTTGACCGGCAGATGGATCCAGCGTAACTGAAGATTACCTGCCGTACGATCTGACCAGGCTTTCACCTGATTATTGTCGTCCATCGTCGGAGATACTGGTATCTGAAGGCCAGTCGGGGTGGATACTCCTCTTTCACTTGCCTTAGCCCTTTTGAACTCTCTCTTGAAGTTTTCCAAATCACACTGATCCAACTGACTGGCTGCCATTATGATGGAATTGGGGCCCCGCTTGTAGATTAAGTCACGAACACTAGGGGTATCATGTGGGATAGTGGTCTTTGTGCCGTCTGAATACACATCGACGATGGAAGCTGTCCGCTTGAGTGTATCTTCACTCTCAGCTGGCTCGGTTGGAACAGGAGGAGGTTGGCTTGCTGGGTTAGCGACATTATCCAGCGCTGGAGGGGGATGATGTAGAAGATTCAGGATCAAGTTGCCGACAGATGTATTTGGCACAATGGTTCGGGCGGTTTCAAGGATATTCCATCTAACATAGCCTCTTTTTGAGAGAAGCCACCAGACAACAACGGCTTGAGAATTATAAACCGCCCAGTGAAGAGTCGTCCACTTCGTAGCATCCAAGGCCGGATGGGATGGGCGAGGAAACCACTGCTGTAGAAGATATCCGAGAAGAATTTCATTACCTGGTTTCTCCCATTCTGCGAGCACGTCGAGAATTTTAGCAGCCTCAACAGGGTGATCTTGATAGAATGTTTGGTCGACATTGCCAAAAGATGTCAACTCTGACCAGAAGAGAGATTCGAGGTCTTTCTTTCTTTGACTGATAGAGAAAGTGAGAGGTGATTCATCGTCATGATTAAACTTGACAATCTCTCTGACCTTGCCTCGCCAGGGCTTTTGCGGCGTTTGGCTGGCTATCAGATTAAGCAACACCTTTGCGGTTTCGATATCATCATTGGAAACTGAAATATGCAAAGCGGATATACCCCGACTAGCCTCACACGAGGCATCGACCTTTGCAAGGCACTCTTCCATGATTTTCCGTTGACCGTGCTGAGTGGCTATGTGAAGCCATGAAGCTCCACTACGCTTCCACTGGAGGACCTCGGGGTTCTTTTGAATGCACATATTGATCAGATCCGAGCATCCATTGATAACAGCCCAGTTCATCACAGGTTGCAATGACTCTTGTGACTCGTACAGATTCTTATTAAAGCCCGAAAGCATAGTTTTCAGTACTTTTTCATGGATATGATCAAATGTCTCCCGGAATGCCATTTTTTTAATGGGGTCTGTAGGAAAGTACGCTTCGGTTTTGAGCAGTTCGAGTGCGATATCAGTAGAACCATCTCGGGCGGCGATCAGGAACCCCGACATCCCGACGTTATCGCGAGCTGTGACATCGACATTATGAGCGAGAAGAACGCGCACATTCTTGATCCATTTATTGAAACACGCAAACAACAGGCCGTTCATTCCATGTCGATTGGCCATCGTGGTATCAGCTCCTCGCTGCATGAGAAGCTCGATGAGCTCTTCGTTATCATTACAACAGGCCTCTAAGAGAGGAGTGCTCTGTGTCTTTGAAGCTCGGTGGTTAATATCGGCATGAAGGTCCAGTAGATGCTTTGTATGCTCTACTTTCCTGTCTTTGCAAGACCGCATCAGAGGCGTGAGTCCCAGGAAGTTTGATTCGTTGATGTCCACCCCCAAACCAAGTAACTTGTTCATTATTTCGGCCTGTCCATTTCCAAATGGCTTTTTGCATTGGATGACCATTTGGAAGGCGTTGTTGCCTGCTTGATCAATCTCCGAGGATAACACTATCCCCTCTGTCTGCAACAAAGAAAAAGTTCCAAACTGGGAATTCAAGCAACACAGTAGCAGAGGAGTTTTATGATGCTGATTTTTCTTGTGCATATCCGCTCCCCGCTTGATGAGCAGCTGAGCAACGTCAACATGGCCAGACATACACGTCCTGTGCAACGCGGTACTCTCGGATTCGCCAAGTTGATCAACGGGTGCTCCAGCATCAAGTAGCCATTTCACAGTATCCAGGTGATTATTCAAAGAGGCTACCCAGACTGGTGGATTTAAGAATTTGTTTCTGTCCTCCAGTTGAGTTTTCGGTCCTCGTGCTAATAGCACCTCCATGACCTTCCAAAATCCAAAACTAGCAGCTCTCAAGAATGGCGAGCTGCCACTATCATCGCGGACAGCGATGTTTGCATGGGCATCCAGAAGATAAGCTGTGATCTGAACATGGCCATACTTGGCCGCAAAGTGAAGAGGGGCCCAAGAACTTTTATCCTGCAAATCCTTATCTGCTCCTTTGGCAAGGAGGAGAGCGACAATAGCTGCAGGACCAAATCTAGCAGCGATATGCAGAGCTGTTCCACCGATGGTTGGAATCTCTGCTTTCACATTCGCATCGTTTTTGAGGAGGAGCTCTACAATCCTCGTCCTCTTCCAGCCAACTGCAAATATCAATGGTGTAACGCGAAATGTTGTTGTCTCTTTATTCTCCTTCAGCTCATAGTCCATTGGTGTTTCGAGGAGATCTTTTCTGGATGCCAATAAGGCTTCTAACTCTTTATAGGAATCATTGATAATGAATTCCTTCAACTGGGAGCGGATCTTTTCCAATTCCTCAGGCGTCTCACTGACAGGAACTGCAAAAACATCATTTTAATACACCGCATATATAGAGGAATGCGTGAGATGTATAGACTCACCATTTGCTGCTGGGGGTTCCCCTGACGGAATATTAGCCTGGGAATCTCCAGGACTCGCCATGGTGCCAATTTTGTAGTTCGCGTTGGTCGTGTTCAAGTCGGAAGGTAATTATACAAGTACTCCCATCAGATCCCCCCAAAGTCGAGATCAACAGGAGATCGATCACCAGAGATGGGTGGAATTTTGGGTTCCAACTGTGCGCGAGTCGCGAACTCATCTGATGATCCGAGTCGGCACTTATTCCTCAGTGTGTTTGTTAGCCTTTTTTTGCTTATTTCACCTGAGGACTCAGCTAGAGCTGCCCCCACCTTCGCCCCATCATCATTGAGGTTCATGACCAATGAAGTTCCTCCGGATCCGAGACTTGCTGCAGGGTGTCAGCGCTAGGCGGTTTCACGGAAGGCAACGAGTCCAATGAAGTGGCGTCCCGATCAGCTACATCCGTGCGGAGTACGGACTATGCAGATCGCGTGTCTTTTGCTCCGAGTCCCTGCATTTAATTCAATGTTATACATCTGGCTATAAAATATGGATGGATTGGAGGAATGAGCTCACTGGAAATAATGAACAGGACGAACCTTGGAATACTCAAATTCAAGATTGAGGGATTTGTACAAGGAGCGCATCAAGAGTGCTTCCACCTGGGAACAGGGTACTGTTTCCCCCACAACATGATTGGACGAGATATACGAGCATCTGTATACCCATCCGGCGTGATGTTGATGAGAGTATTACCATGCAGTCTTCCACTTTGCCCATGAGGGTTCAGTAGGTGACTCGAATGCTGCTACTGGCAGTGGCAAAGACAAGGATATATAGTGGTCGAGAAACAAAAACTTGCGTGTTTCAAGGACCTTAACCCGAATCGGAGTGATTTGGATACTCATCGAATCTTTTCAATTGTCAATATCCACCTGACCGGATGTCTGGATACTCAAGTGTTATTGATCTTGCACCATATGAATAGACTTCAATTCCTCACTTACCTTTCTCCATACTTCATAAGCGTCACATTCTATCGTCCTTCATCCTTCAAAGGTAGCATCACGATAGTCCAAGAGGTTATGACTTCCAAGGTTTGTGTGTGTATGTACATGTATGTGTGTGTGTTGGTCCCTAGCAGTCAGTTTCACTAGTAAGTTCCGAGCACCTGCCTATTTTGATAGCTCTCACCGCACTAGAACTTCTTGTCTTCATGTTTCCTCATAACACCCTTGACTCCTGAACAGTTCTCCCCTTCTCCGAGTCTTTCTCAACAATTTGAAGAATAACCCTCATCTTCGAGAGAAACGTGATACACAAAAGGAAAAACGACCCTCGCCCGCTCCCTACGTCAACCTGACCCCGAGTGAAACGAGAGCAACAGACTCAGCAAAGTTGTGACCTCAGTTTTGCGCTAAATCATTCAATTGAGTCTCAAACCGTTGACAGGAGGAGTTATGGCTGCAGCCAACAATGACAACGACCCTGACGGCTGGGTAGCCCAGGCTTTTCATACTACCGACCCCACCAGAACCCAAGCAGACTATTTGCCAACTGCTCCCATTAATCTCAAGAAACTACGACAAGCCCTTGAAAACGACGATCAGTTTTACGACTGGGATAGACACTTGCGCGGAAGTTTGCTGAAGGATGGCCTGATCGACATTATCGATTCCGAAGTTCCACGCCCCCGGACAGATGCTGAGAATGGTCAAAATTGGAAGAGGATCTCACTGACGGTGGCACACTGGATGAAAGATAATATCAGCAACGATTTACGAAGACAACTGGAACGGAGAACGAACCCAAACAAGCTATTGTTTGCCGACACCACATATGACGCCATTGTTGAACTAGTTGAAGGGAAGGACATCCTCTCAGACTGCGCTAAAGTCTTCAAATGGTTCAATATGATGTCCTCCGACTTCCCCTCGATCTCTGAATACATGGATAACCTAATGAGCACAGCTGCACGACTGAAATACCACGGCATATCCTTTGTGACGCCCTCTGCCGTTATGGCTAAGGCCCTCACGAGTCTAGATAGTAAGCCCGAGTTGAAAATGAAGTTGGTATCCAAGATGCAGCACATTCAAGATCACGGATGTACCTTTACAGAGAATGATCTGTGGGATTGTGTCAATATCATCCACGAAGACCTCAGGTACGAAGAACGGAACACCACAGAAAAAGTCGCCGCCAAATGAGCCATCAGCACGACTGTCAGAGCAACTAAAAAGCGACCGAGACAACACCTCAAGTGCTACAAGACGATGTGAAAAAGGTTGACCCTAGACTGGACTGGAGATGCATTATTGATAGATTCCGGTGATAGAAAGGTGCATCATGTACTTCACAAGATACTCAAACAATTGACTCACAGTATGAGTAATAGGAAGTGCTAATCTATCATCTTTTTAGAGTGACGATGTCGGCTGAATTTGTGCTGTAAGACATAAGAGTATAAAACGTGCACGACTCGAATTAGTATGATCATCAAAGAGAGGCGCATTTAGCTTGGATACACTTAATATCACATCATGATGCAGTGCTAACAGGACGTTCAAGTTTCCTCAAGTGCCCAGGTGGCGCTAAAATACATATCTATCAATACTAGTATCCCCAGGGCCAAATGCATTGATCCTTGAACGTTCTAAGCTTACTACCTAGGTAGTATACCTCAATCTCGTAGGTATACCTTGATCATTTACACCAATGCAACTCGGATTGAAATCGGGAAGGCTAGAGATTGATTGCTCAAAAAATACAATAGTACTATTTTCAGGTGAATAACTATCCTATACGAACTTGGAGATGTGGGTAGAGTATTCTTATAGATAAAGAGTTTGAAAACAGCTTCTATCGCAGGGTGCGGTACACTTCCAAGGTTAGTTTTAGGCTGGCCATCCAGGGCTGTACGGTAGAAGATCCCAATATACTCAAAGGGCGGGGAAGAGATAATGAGGTAGTAAGGGCGAGTTCCAAGGCTCCCACCTAAAGTAGAATCAAATAAGCCTGCTCATATGGTAGGAACGTGTTGATACCTGCACAGCCTGATCTCGACATCTGAACAGGCCGCTCACCTTCCTTCCACTTTCCTCCCTCACTCGATCCTCAACACAACACCCACCTCTCTCTGCTCCCGATGTGAAGACAACCTTCTCTCATAATGTCCGGGCTCTTTTGTCATCCCACTTCTAGCGAGGATGTTAAAAAGTTACTCCCAGTGATATCGCAGAAATCCGGCGTTGATAACAGCTCCAATCCTGCACCCTACGCCCAACGGCCAAGAATCCCTCGGTATCAATATGTCAGCGTGCGATATCCTCAGCCCCCGCGTATGAGCAAGCTGGAATCCGCTCGAGAGAAAAGAAGAAGATCGAAATCCCCCTCTCCAGATCCGGCTCGAGTACAAGTACACTACCGGAGCAGAAGTCCCCTGATTCAACAGCCAGATACAGCCTCCAATACCACTGGTTACTGTCCAAGAAGAGCTAAGCGAGAGAGAATAGTTATTGATCTCACCTTACCGGAACCCGAACCTCAGGCTACGGCAGAAAGCCAAGTCTATGATCAAGTCACCAGCGTGAGAGTAGGTGCCCAGCGACCTGTTGTCATTCACCAAACCCGCGTTCCTCAACCATCTAGCCAAGGCAATCATCAAATTGGATTAGAAGTCACCGTTCCTGCACCATTTGCTAAGGAAAAAGTCGCACATCAAGCTTCAGATGTACAAAGGGAAAGTGTTGGTCCTTCTCTACCTGAAAGATCGAGACAATCAGACGTTGAGAATTCTGGCCTCACCCAAGGAATCCCCCAGTCCCCCCTCCAGGCCAATCCCCAGATTGTGCAACAGCCTGTTCTACAACTTGCTCCCCAGCCCGTCACCCAAGCCATTCCCCAGTTTCTTCCTCAACTGGCCCCTCAACCTGCCGGTCAAGTTACCTTCCAACAAATCCATCCGCTTCCCCCAAAGCCTGATGCATCCACTGTAGCATCCACTGGACCTCTTCTTTCTTCCACTCCTGTCATACAAACTCCAATTGCTCTCCCTCCAAAGCCTCCTGTATCCGCTGCAGCATCTCCCGCAACCACCTTACATCAAAATCCGCCCATATCCTCTGCATTCATTCCCCAGGGGCCCCCTGAATCTGCTGCAGCTGTACAAATCGCTGAAGACGCTCAAAGAACTCGGTCGCAGAACTCTGAAACACGTATTTTTATTGATTTGACCGAGGTTGACTCCGATGACTCCGATGATGAGGTGATTGAGCTTAGTTCAGACGAGTCAACAACTGGAAATGTTCAAGATTTCCGCTACTCTTCTGCGAATCAATTTACTGGACAGGCAGTGATTCGACGCCGTGATGGAGCCAAGGGATTTGCTCTGTTCATGCAGAATATGGAACCAATCAGTGCAAACATCCATTGTCACACCCTGTGGACGGATGGTTCACTCATGCAGGGAAGAGGGTTTTCTGGAGGCTTAGCTGGGGGAGCTGTTGTGTGGAGAACCCGTCCAGGAGTCAGCTGGAAATGTCTCAAACGTCGAATGATGCACCGAACTAGAGACAGCAACCTCCCAGAAGTCATGGCCGTCTCCATGGCAATGGGAAAAGCAGTTGAGTTGGTGCGGACAGCGCGAACTACTAGACGAAATGCTCTAAATGATGAAGTCTTGATCTTCACGGACTCAAGTTTCACAGTTACCCTCGTCGGGAATGCATGGAGAGGTGTTAGCCAGACCACACGTAATTGGTTTCACATGAAGCCCTGGATGGATGAATTGCTGGTGTCGTATGGGACACTTAGAACGATGGGAGTCCGGGTAGAGGTACACTGGGTCCCTGGCCACTCCGGCGTTGAAGGAAACTCGCAAGCTCATTCAGCGGCGAGAGCAGCTACCCAGCTCTCTTATGTGCTGTAGATCAGCCTGCCCCATTTCCATTGGATCATGGGATCTCAGGTCTCAATCTTCCTGCCATACTATGTTGAGAGATTCCCACCATTGATCTTTTCTCTTTCAGGCCTCCAGAGCTGAGATGACATGGTGAATCTTTGATGTATCAATATTGTTCTTTTAGTGTATTAATACGTGTTTATTCTTCTCCTCTCAACTACATCTCTACAGCTAAGAGACAGCCCACACAGGAGTATTTGCAATCTAACTACACAGAGCGTACCAGGGACTCGGACTCACATAATGAGCAAATTAAACAAACAGCTGCCCAGTGTATACCTAAAAACCTCTGGATCAACCTGATGTTTTCTCAGATCGGCTTGACGGGCACTGAGCTCTCTTTATGGGCCATGTTATCTGGACACCCGAAAACTCCTAAATGGACACCATTCACTTAATTACGTTTAGTTCGTACACCACTCATACGCGTATTCAAGTTGAAGCCCGTCCTGTATGCTAGCCCTAGGCAACTTCATTTATCTAGTAGAGCCTTTAGTAGGATATCTACAAGACTCCTTCTAAGCACTTGAGGTTATGATCATCAATATGCCTACCTAAGTCCATAAGTCAATATAGAGGTAGCTACCCTAGTACCTACCCCAGTACCTACTCCTCTACTTACACCTTTAGAGAATCAATAGCCTTAAATTTACAGTGACCTAGAACTTTGAATAAAAAGTACATAGAGCTCCAGTATAGGCTACTCAGTTTCTTTAATACGCGTATGAGTAGGTAGGTGGTATATGAACTAAACCCAATCAAAGGAAGGGTGTCCATTTAGGAGTTTTCGGGTGTCCAGATAACATGGCTCCCCTTTATGCCCAATCGCTAGGATGCTAGCATGGGAAGATCATCTATCGACAAGATAGACCAAACCAAACTGTGGAATGGTGGCTAGGTATTGCCTTCGTCTCATATATAGCTCTTTGTTATAACCTTGGAAGATGAAAATAGTTGGGCAGAATTAACGATTTAGTGATTCATCTCTCTTTTGGTGGCTTTTATGAGACAGGGGCCAAAGTTCCCGGGTCCAAAAGTTCGAACCATTGGCAGAGGTAGCTCACACAGGTCACGCTTCCTCGTCTGGATTCCTACCCAAAGATCCTTTAGACAATACCAGGAGAGGGCACCGCCCGGCCCGTTCTCCTTTTGTGCACTTGACAACTAGTGTGGCGTTGATGCCCTATGTCCAATATGGCTCCAATCTGCATACCCAACTGCATACCATGCTTAGGTACCTCCCACACCTTGTCCCTAGGGGTCTAGTCCAGTCAGTGCACTTATCTGAATGCTGACGTGTTCAAGTTTGGAAATCGATGATCCATATTTACCCATAAAAGCCAACAGTCAGCCCAGCCTTGACAACCTCTTAAAGTTTTGACTCAATTACGCAAACCATGGATTCCCCTGATGGTCATATTAAGATGGAGCCCTCGGGGAAAGTCTCAATCCACGAAGACTCCGCAAATAACTGGCAGATTCAAGGTCCCAAAGCAGCCATAGTGGCATGGTGGGTAGCTGCAAAGCGAAAACGAAGGATTCGGTCTCATTCTGTTCCAGCTCGCCTCAATACTCGAAGAAGGAAAAGGGAACAACATCGGACGAGTTCGTCTAAGTTGGGAGGCCACCCAACCAAATCTCCTGACTCTGATTCCTCAAAGCCCGTACGCAAGGAAGTGCTGATACTATATAACTGGGTAGTGGCAAACAGCTCAAGTGCTCCAGAATCCTCCGACTTGTCTTGCCGAGAGCATCCCGATTCAAAAGGCCTTTCGATGCCTCATAGGGTGCGAAGAACCGAAGACGATGGGAACATGCAGGATGCCTCGAATATTGGAGACGTCAATATGGAGGATACACTAAACGGCCTGTCTGAAAAGACTCGGATCGACAATTGTTTGACGGGATGGAGGAGCCTGGGTCTGGAGGATGAGCTTGAGAGAGAATTTCGGCGTCTGCTCAAGTGGGAACTTGCTTTTTAGCACGAGGGTGGAGATCTACGTGCGCCTGATTATGTGCAACCTGTGGAAGCTGCATTCTTCTCTATCGCAAGAAATCTGGCATTGAGTAGGTCTTAGATTTCCGGGTTGGCTTCTCTCGCTAGTTCGTTGACTGATCGAAAGCAGTAATAAAAGAGGATCCTGAATTCGATCAAGTTGTCGCTGGTGTCAAGAGTATTTTTGAAATCAAAGGACATACTTCTATGTTCTCGGAAAACATCTCTGGATGTCAATCAAGTGCTGAATCTATTGAAAACGTCGAAGATTCCATCGATCGTCTTTTTGAAGTCTCGTCATCACTCAAAGGCCCTAGCTATACCAGTGCTCACTCGATGTCGGAACTACTTGCTATGCCAAGTCTCTCGTCAACGATCTTGAGATCGCGAAAAAGAAGCAACTTAAGGGCATCTATAGGCAGCGGAAAAGAGGATTTTGACACAGAGCTCCGTGCCAAATATCCACCGGCACGAGTATTGAAACAGGTTCGCTTTTCATTTGACACGTCTGATGATGAGGGTCTGGAGAGAAATGAGGGCCCGAGCAAGAAATTGAGATTGTTCGAAGGAGATGATTCGTCCTCGTTATACTCTGGTGCCCGGGTGGAAGATACTGAAGGTCGCATTATACTCCGCCTTTTCAATAGCCCTGAAGCCTTTTCATCAGCACCACACACCAAGCCATGGAGGAAAAGGCCGGAGACCAATGAGATTCTGGCTGAGAAGTTGCAAGATGTGGATTTTGACGAGGCAATATCACATATTAGTGGAAAACTTGAAAGTCTGAGTCTGTCAGAAAACTTTCCCTCCTCTGCTGATCTTACTAACAAGATCCTTGATCTTGTTATGATTGACGGAGTGCCCGAGACCTGGAAACTAGATACAGATCCAAGACTGCATATGGAGTCTTTAGATCATCTTGACGCCCTTTCAACTCTCATAGAGCATTTTCCTGATTGGCAGATTTTCACCAGTCCGCACCAGCACGTCTACGCAAAATCAGCCATTATGCTGATTTATTTCAGCTTACTCCAACAGGCTACAGACCTCATCACGAAACATGCCCCATCTCAGCTTGAGAACATCCACATGAAGAATGGAGTCCAAGATAATAGAGAGTTTCTTTGCGCTTGTATGGAGAGACTTTTGAAAGTGAACCGTCGATTAGATACTGGATTCCATGCCTTTGACATTCAGATCGAAAGCTTAATCTCCAAAATGAAACCACCAAGCACATCGATTTTGAGCAACTTTGAGGCTGTAAAAGATGGAGCCACAGGACCAGGTTGCTCTCGCTTACACAAATTTCGTCCTCTGTCAATAGCCTGCTTCTACTTGTCTGGTCCTGAATTCGCCGTCTCTGCCGGGACAATACCAGATCTTCCGGATGATCTTGAGTCAATATTAGTCTGCAATCTTCTACGAGGGAGCGAGTTTGGGTGAAAAGCTAGAAAAGGATGTATCATTCCAAGTTCCAGTGTTCTTCTGGATCATCTAGACTGTGACTGATCTACTCAGACTCAGACAAAAACACTAGGTTTCCATTGTCATTTGAAATCCGCTCTGCCAAATTGATATCCGCATCAATTTCCTCTCCCTCCATGGAAGTCAATGTAGCTCGAAGTACAGGAACCTCGTCGTCCCCTTCAAGATTAAGCTCAATGTTAGAGGCGGATTCCTTGAAATTCACACCACCCCAAGAGAAGTGCCCTAAAACTCAAGCTTTAATATCCTCTATATGTAAACATGGGAGGATTTTTAAGGCATACCATCATCATTTCCAATTATGCCGTTCAAGTCTAGGACAGACTCTTGCTCCTCGTCATCATCTGTGCGAAGGACTACTTTGAGGATGTGGTCATCCTCAAGCTCGAAGCTGACCGCTGATTTGTGGAAGCTCATTGTTCGGAGAAGAGGAAGCAGATATCAACTTGAAGATATGGTCAAGGTGAAAGGTAACGGAGAGTCTGAATCGAATTCCCAGGTTGAAAGGAAATCGAAAGAAACATCCTTTTATACAATTTAGACCAGTGGACCCCTCTAGGGCTGACCCAGCTGACAGCTGGAGACTGTGCAATGTACTTGGCAAACTGACTAGACACTCAATCCCCGCAGGGCTGTCTCTTGGCCAACTAGGCACCCTTGTATAGTCAGAGTTGATTGATGCATCTTAATACAGACTAGCTAGAATTTCTCAAACGGGGACCACGAGAGTGAGAGTGACAAGGCTGAGAAACATAAGATCATGCCACGAATACCTGCCAAGAGGTTTCTGATATGCCACAATGATCCGAAGTGGCGCATATGCAGCCCTATTTCACAGCCACGCATAACGTTGAGATTGGCGCGGTCATGATGTTGCACCAGAGATGCAAGCCAAGGATATTCTCTTGGTCTAGTTGACTTGTGAATGGGGGTGTTGTAAAACATTTTCGTAAAATCTATGAGGTAATTGGTAAATAATCTTGATGCCTAATATCCTGTGGAGACGAACGGACTCGTTCGGTTGCTAATTGAGGATGAAATGCACTTCGCGATAATCCGATCTCGGATGAATGTTCAAATGGGAAGATAGGATGGTGTACACGCATAAATGAGACTGAACCATTTCATCCGACTTGGAATACTGGCTTCGCTCGGGCCAAATAGAAATGCAAAACTTCAAGCCCCCCACTATGTGCTTGATACTTCATCATAGCTGCAAGCATGTTATCACTCACATATCGGAATGGCTCAACCTGGGGCAGTGTGTCTATTGGGATCACAGCCCATGTACGATTTCCCTCGGACGGGGTTTGCCGTAGCTGAGAGAAATCAGTTAGCCTAGAATACGATATTTGAATGGTATTTACTTACCTTGAACGTTTCAAATACCTCGTCGTGAGATAGGTGTTTGGTCAGCGGTAGTGAGTCCTCTGCGAGTAGTTGGGCTGGATGGCCAGTGTCTAGTATATGGATGATCCATTCTCCACCTAGAAATGTCGGAGGTACAGGATGCAAATTCCTGTAAATACAATCGACTTTGGCTCGGTCTAGTTGCCCTTCTTGCTGGGTGAGAGTGATGTATTCTTTGGTTGATTGGTCGGAGAAACTATGTGAAGTGGATGATATTAGTATGGCAATTAAATCAGGTCAAAATGCCTTCAGTCATCTGGGAAATGATATTTTCAAATACCTCTTCATCATATTGTTCAAATATTGGTCTCCACTAGCTATTCTGTTTAAATATTCAAGTCCAAAGCATGTATGAATTTGTAGATCCCGTATTCGAGGTCTAGTACCAAAAATTTGTAAGATGACCCTTAAGAGGAGATTTGAATGGTCTTTTATATCAATCATTGTGCCGTGTCAGAATACTTTTAACCAATCTCGGAAGCGATCCCTCTAACGACGAATGGTTTTAATCATTGAAATGTTTGTGTCACTCTATAGGTGGCAAGCGAGTGGCAACGAACAGTTTATTTGCTTCCAAGTCTGGTGCCTCGCAGAGATGAAGCACTTGACAGATAGAGATTTACCCAATGCAAAACCATTCAAATGTTTGAGGTGTCAGTCAGTGTAGATCATGCCATGCAATTCCATTTGACTGTGTGACTGAAACTACAAGCAAATGGAGAGTATAGTACTAGCAGCATTCAAATGTTGTCTTATGCGTCATCTTGCATCAATGGGTGGCTGATAATTCCACACATGCATGTGTCCTTCGCATGTTCGAAATTTTCCACATATCCATACTACTACTCACCCATTCGTAAGTTGAGCTGGAACTTCAGGGCTACTAATACTCCAGGGCTGCCAGTGGTATTCCGCAGTGCAGTAAAGTCGCGAGGCCATTTGGATTGAATTCTTTTTAGATGTATTTCAAACCAAGCTAATCCTGGAATTATCATAGATACTAAATATGCACTGGGTAGAACAAGATAACCCTTCAGTTGATATCGTACACCAAACTCCATAGAAACTCCCATGCCTTGTGTCCAGAGAAGAAATGCCAGAGAAAAACAAAAATGACTCGCCGCCAAAACCATCCATAGCGCGTAAACGGTATAATGAACTGAATTTTCTAAAATCGTCATAGTGGCAATACTTATGCAGCATTGCGGTAGATCTGTGAACCACCGGAGCGGATCTGGATGGTTTCCCGCCGTTGCAACACATTCAATGCACGGTTAAGGGCCGGCTCGCTGTAATTCTTGGTATCAACGAAGTCGCGACGCAGGGTGGCAAGACTGGTACTCCATCCAACAGGAAGGCGACGCTTGAGCTCATCTTCAATCTTGGATGATTCCTCCATAAGCTCCTTGCTGCCTTGCCCCTCGCCCTGTGTCACAGCGTCCATGGTGGATGCCAGGAACAGTCGGATGGCCTCGTCGACATGGGCTTCGGTAGCAATTGGGGAAAGTGACAGCTTGGCGAGAGACTCGGTGATACGGACAATAGCCTCAAGCTGACGGACTGTAATGGGGATCGATGAACGGGTGTTGGACTCCATCTCGGATCGGTGGACTTGCTTGCGAATGGAGACGAAGTGAGAAGAGAGCTTCTCGGCAGCCTCGGGAGAGAGACGAGGAGCGCAGCGACTAGAGAACACTGGGTTAGAATCTTGAATAGTTACCAATAATACGATGGGTAGTTTTTACTCACCTGCGACAGTAGCTAATGTAGCGCTTCATTTGATCAACCGGAATCTCAGCCTCAACTTGCTCTTCCATACCACGGCCGCCCATGTGCACACCCATGACGTGACGAGCAATTCTCTCATCACGTCCACGCTCGTGATCATCACGAACAATGAAGATCATATCGAAACGAGAAAGGATAGTAGTCTGGAAGTCGATGTTCTCACCAGGGGTCTTCAGGTCATCATAACGGCCAAACACCGGGTTGGCAGCGGCCAAGACGGAAGTTCGCGAGTTGAGGATGGTTGTGATACCAGCCTTGGCAATGGAGATGGTCTGTTGCTCCATAGCTTCGTGAATAGCCACTCGATCCTCGTCACGCATCTTGTCAAACTCATCAATACAGACAACACCTCCATCAGCAAGAACCATGGCACCACCTTCCAGGTAGAACTCGCGGGTGTTATGGTCTCGCTGCACAGAGGCAGTCAAACCAGCTGCCGAGGAACCCTTTCCGGATGTGTAGATAGCGATGGGGGCTGCCTTCTCGACGAACTTCAGCAACTGGGACTTGGCAGTACCAGGGTCACCCAGCATGAGAACGTTAATATCACCACGAAGCTTCATGCCATCAGGAAGAATCTTCTTCGAACCTCCCATGAGCAGACACACGATCGCCTTCTTAATGTCAATGTTGCCGTAGATAGATGGTGCAATGCTGCGGGCCATAGCATCGTACAAATCGGGACGGCGACTCAATTCCAGAAACTCTTGCTCCTCTTCCTCAGAGAAAACGGAGTTTCCCTTTGCAGTTTGGTCCATGTCAGTGTTGAGACCAACAGCACGCAAGTATGGGTTACGGATAGCGACAGCAGCCTCCTTCTTGCCGCCCTTTGCCTGGTAGATAGAGAAGATACCCATGACGGTGCAGCGGGAACCAGGAACAACACGGTTTGCGAGATAGCGATCGGCGGAAATCAGGACATGACGAGGCAACTCTCCGACTGGTACTTGATCGGGCGCCTCCTGGAGCTTGAGAACTTGCTGATCCACGAAGTGGCATTTTTCGTGGTGAACGACATAGGGGTCAAGGGGACACTGGTCACCGGGTTGATCACCAGGTTCCTTAGAACGACCGCAACGTCTGGGAAGGGTTAAACCAGCGAATCCACCGTCGACAGAAATAGTTTCTCCGTGATCGCAAGTCTTGCAGCGAATGTGGACTTCCGTGGCTTTGGACGAGATAGTGGAGGCGCCGATGACAATACCGGGAATGCGGACGAGGTGAGAAATATTAGTGGCGTTCAGGTCGCGGATGGAGATATGGGATGCCGAGGAGTGAAGAAGAAGTTGGTGGGAAGGGAGTGTGATATCGCGCTGGCCAGAGAAGACAATGCGACGGGTACAGTCTCGAAGAGCTGATTCGAACTAGGAAGGGTTAGGATATGCCAATACTTTGCTCGAGGGGATTTCCGTCCTCACCAAGGGGATGATGTCGGCGGGCTCAGTGGTGAGTTTGTGCGCCAGCTCCTCGTTGTATGAAATGAGATGGGCAATGTCAATATCGCAGTAATATTGCTTCACGAGCACATTCTGGCGTAGTTGATCACTGAGAGAATTTTTCGAGTCAGTCTTGGATACAAGCCCCGCAAGAAAATGCAAGATCTGTAAATTGCGTACCGGTAGATGAATGCATTGTCCAGCTGAAATTCAAGGACGAAATCTTTTAATTTATTCTGAATAGCGGTTCGGGACTCTTCAGCACCATTGGTACTGGGCGCAAGAACGCTCAGAGTGTAAGGAGTGCGTCTATCCATGGTGTTTGGGGATGAGGTTTGCGGTGTGGAGGGGACGGAAAGATTGTGAACACACAATTAAGGGAGGATCCTTTTGCGACGCGAACTTCGACGCGTTCCCGATTAGGACGACGCGACCGCGTTAATGGGTTTTTATGATTATATAAGCGGGTCACGAAATCAAGTCGTTCCTTTTATGACTTCTCAAATTGTAGGAGTACTCAGTAGTTGAAATCATGTTAACTGTTCTAATTTGGATTATTCTTCGACATCTTATTGTTTGTTGCTACCAAAATGGTCATACCGTGTACTCAATATGCTTCTTTCGAACTTGAAACCCTCAACAGACGCGAACCACTGCTGGGAGCCGGGAGTACCCATGGTACATTCATCATGTATATCACCACTACGATTTCAACCCCTGGAGCTACTACTCATATACATTTAAGGTACCGGCATATAGTACCTAGGCAGCAACTGGGGCCTGAACAAAACCAAAGCATACATATGTGGCTATGCTGGTTGACCAACTAAGTACTAGTATCGATATTCTATCCATGGATATCAAATGAGATTTATCCGCTAAAGTCTGCGGACTTCCTGATTCATGAGTCAACCCTATTTAGTGCACGGGGTGTCCCTTTATAACCGGGCGAGCTGCCCATCTAACAGGGCTCCATCACTCTCACCACCTTGACATTTCACACCTACCGAACAGCTTGAGATCTTTTCACTATGCCCACCCAAGCTCCAAAGGCTAAGAAAATAGAAGTCGATGTTTTCGGCGACAACCCAGGGTATCTGCGGTTTTCGGACATCACCAAAGATAAATTCCACCGACTTCTAGACTACGAAACCACCAAACATCTCCATTACTTTTACCATTTCAACGAGCAGAAGCTTCGGGTTCAGATACCAGAGGAATTCCATGATAGTCTTACTACGCAGCTCTTTCTTCTTATTTGTGATAAGCTGAAATCCGCGGGTTTACTCAACATTGCTTGTCTGCCAAACCTCTCGCCTTCGGTTAAGCTTGGGAATGTCGCAGCAGCTAAGCCGCATGCATGCTGGCGTCCGTTGAACAATAAAGATTTTACAGTTTTCGCTGAGGTCGGAAAGTCCGACGAAGACAATGAAGTTGCACATGACGCTCGCCAGTGGATTGAGTATCCTGGATCATCATGCCAGATCTGCCTTGTTGTCGAGCTCACCAATCCAGATACAATCAAACTCTCCGTCTGGAGCCCAAAACATCCCTTCAACCCTAACCGACAGCTTCGAAGAAGCCATACTTCTGCGAGCATCACTGAGTTGGCAACTATTACTCGAGGCAACCCTAACCCTGTGGTCCAGTTCAAAAGCTTTACATCACCTAAAAATATCCCAACTGAGATCCGACTTCCGGTTGTGGCCTTCACTGGATACCAGTTCCCGAGTGGCTCTGATGTTAAATTCGGGGACACTATTACTTTGACTGAGGAAGACTTAAAAGAGTTTGGGAAGCTGTATTGGGTTCAGAGAAATACTCATAAGGCCTAGTGATAGTGGCCACATGTTCCTCTACTCCTCTCTGTTTTATTGCTTCAAATGTTCAAGTTGGTTATAGCTCTACACAATGCCTCGATTTGTATGATTCAAATGTTTAAGTTGATATTCTTCCAGTTCCAAGGTTCTTTCCCTGCTTGAATGTAGCGTCAAGTAATTGGACCCAGTCAGAATAGTAAAAGGTGTTCCAATGATAACTTGAAGTTCAAGTTCCGAGTCCCAGTCAGTTTAGTCGCAATATAGTAAGTAATATCATGATGCACATGTGAGACTAATCTAATAGGCAACCGTACCACTGGCAGTTGTACTAGTCAACTGGTAGTTTGAATGTTCCAATAATTCCAGTCATGATTTTGATATAGATAGGTCTCCAAGTCTAATTATCAATGTGAAAACGGATGCTTCATAAATTCATATCGAACTGTGCTCCACTATCTGATCTGTATAGAGTGAAAAGTGGGGTTTGTCTTGTTTGTTCTTGGGACAACCATACCCCGGAACATCATTGTTCCGAGCGGCTGGCTACGTACTTGCTGCTCCAAGTCCCCTGGTCTGTTGTACCATTGTTGGTGTAATTTGGATGCCAAAAGCGAATCAAGATCTGAAACTCGTTTGATTTTCAAAGCTGATTACTTCATCCAAACTTGGTGGTTGGAATTGTTCTCTGAGCTCTAAGTTCTGGGCCCTTGTGGCTGATCTGTCATGATCAGACAACCCCGAGCTTCCCCAACGATCGACTCCCCGGTGGCTGTCGCATCCGCCGTGCGGACGTGAACACCATAATGGCGAACAGCCCGCGCAAGTCAATTGATAGCTTGGCATCGGGCGCATCGACACCATCTATCTCACATTATTCTATGACGCAACTGGAGTCGCCTCGAGTTCCCCCTCAACGATACCCCCTGAGGAGGGGATCCACAGCGAGCTCCATTGTGAGCATTGGAGGAATATTAGATATTGCACAACACCAGGGCTCCATTACGGAGTCGGGCCAAAATGGTACATTTCATACGGCATAAACTCATGAATGTGATGAAAAGCAGTTCACTAATACTATAATGTTTGGATAGCGATTTCTACCCTCCTGCAGCCACCGATTGTCCGAACCGGATTAACACCACATACGGCTGTGTCAACTACTGGATACAAACCCCCCTCCTCTCGCGATATTCCACCAGTCACCTTAACAAACATCACTCATGTGGATTCGAAGGTGTTCCAGCCGTACTTATCCCAAGTCGGTTCACTATATGACGTTTTCCAGCAATCAAAGGAAAATGCTGGGGAGGAAGGCCAAACATCGCCAAGAGTGAAGTCGCCTAAGCCGGACGACATGGAATCTTTAATGCCATGGAGCCCCGAGCGAAGGTCTTCAACAATATCCACCAGCTCACGACCAACATCGCCCTACGATCCCCGAGGCCGACGACCTTCAGCTTTGCGCGGCCGTGGTCCCGCTGTTACACCACTGTCCACAATTCCGCCTGTCTATTTTGAAGAAGAATTTCGTCTCGAGAACCCTCGAACTTTTGATGTAATCTCTGAAAAATCGGAGGTTGTACGACCAGCTAGGCCGCCTGTGAAAGACGACAAGCACTCTAACGGAGCCCCATTGGAACCCGTCCACACTGGAAGGAAAGCACTGGCTACCAATGCCATTCTCCAGGAAAAGCTCTCCTGGTATATGGACACCGTGGAAATTCATCTCATCTCCTCTATCTCTACTGCCTCCAAATCCTTTTTCACAGCGTTGGGTTCGTTACGCGAACTACATGCCGAGGCAGCTGACTCGGTAGAGCGAATTCAAGTCCTCCGACGAGACTTGCAAAAGATCGATAAAGAAATGGCTCTTGGGGGGTTAAAAATCGTGAACCTTCGAAGAAGACGTGAAAATGTGCGCATGTTGGCTGCCGCCGTGGCCCAGCTGCGTGACGTCGTTGAATCGGTATCTCGTTGTGAAGAGCTGGTCGAGCAAGGCGAGATAGAAGTCGCTTCTGATGAGCTCGAGGAAGTTGAAAGACTAATGTCTGGCGAAAAAGTATCTGAACGGCCGGCTGAAAGTGAAGACACGGGTCCACGCCGACCGATCGATCTCCGAAGGCTGAAGGCTCTTGATGGCGCTGCTGAAGATCTCTCCCACCTGTGGCAACGAATTGGAATGGGTTATGAGACCCGGTTCATGAATGACCTGCTAGGAGACTTGCGTCAGCATGTTCAAAATGTTTCCTCCGACGTTACGCTGCAGCGCTGGGGCTCTTCTTTCCTACGACAGCGAGGTGGCAACCGACCAGTATCAATGGTCTCTCCAGCTTATATGAATTTCGATAATGAGCTACGATCCAAGCTGCACATCCAGCTCACTGGTCTCGCCAGAGCTCGCTTCACCACGCCCGCCGCTACTTCGTTTAAGGGAGCAGTGCTGCGAGAGATGAAAGCACTTATCCGAAAACATCTGCCCAGCTCAAGTGATGATGACAATGAATCCATGGTATCTGTTTCTACGGTTGGTGGTCAACAGCGCAGTCAGCAGGAGAAATCATCAATCCTTGCCCGAAATCTCAGGGCTCTTGACTCTGAAGACGCATATCAAATGCTATTAGCGGTCTACACTGGTATTAGCGAATGTCTCCGTAGACTGAGTACCCAAGTCAAGATTCTTTTGGATATTGCCAGCGGTCTTGAAAACCCTCCTGCTAATGGCAGATCCCCTCGCAGTCCCAATCCACAGACCATGGACAGATCACATTCGGACCGAAGACTATCGCAGTCTGCTCAAATGGCCCAGGACGAGATCCTGCAAGTTTTGGACATGTCAAGTCTTCTGGGGCAAGCGGTGGACATTGCCCAGTCTCAAATCACTAAAGTCCTCAAAGTCCGATCAGAGCAGACAGCGCAACTTCCCAAAGAAGAGTTCTTGAAGTATTTTACTCTTAACCGTCTATTTGCTGACGAGTGTGAGGCGATCTCCGGCCGAGGTGGCACCGCACTCCGAACAATTGTTGGTAACCAGATCCGTGATTTCATCACCCGTTTCAGTGAGGCACAGCGCCATCGCATTGTCAAGGTCATGGATGCCGACCGGTGGGATGCTCGTGATTTTGGAGACCCAGAAGTGACGATCCTTACTCGCATCTTAGACTCCAGCACCAGGGATATTGAGGCATGGATGGAAATTTCTAAAATCTGGCTCCCCATCAATGAGACTGAACAGTCCAAAAGTTCGGAGAGCTCGACTCCCAATGGATCAGGCAAAGAGAAGGTTCGCAGTGCGGTAATCGATGAACAAAAATACATTTTACCGGACTCCGCCTTTGCTATAATGCGCAGCATTGAAGAATTCCAGTTCTTGATGGCGAACATTCCTAATATGATCCAGGACATCGCTCCCCAGCTATTGGAGATACTGAAGCTGTTCAATTCACGATCCTCGCAGTTGATTTTGGGAGCCGGTGCTACACGCAGTGCTGGCTTGAAGAACATCACAACTAAGCACCTCGCCCTTTCGTCGCAAGCATTAAGCTTCGTTGTTGCCTTGGTCCCATATGTTCGGGAGTTCGTTCGTCGGCATGGACAGAGTAACCAGGTAATGGCCGAGTTTGATAAGGTCAAGCGACTGTGCCAGGAGCATCAGAACGGCATCCACGAAAAGCTTGTGGATATCATGAGTTCGCGCTCCGTAACTCACGTCAATTCAATGAAGAAAATTGATTGGGATTCCGAACCTGAGTCTACTGCCGTCCATCCTTACATGGAGACCCTGGCTAAGGAGACGGGTACTCTGCATCGCGTCCTCAGTAAACACTTGCCTGAAATCACAGTGGACATGATCATGGGACCTGTGTTCACTCGTTACCGAGATCAATGGGTCAGAGCTTTTGATGAGGCTCATGTCTCATCAGAGACTGGAAAGAAGAGGTTGGTTTTATCCAGTGCGAAATCTTATTACAATTTTACTAATAACTCCCCTAGGATGAAAATCGATATTGAACACTTCCAGGCGAAGCTAAGCAAGATCGACGGCGCAAGCGCCCTTGCCAGCAAACTACTCGAGTTAGTGCAAGCGAAGACTGTCTCTGCGTCACTGTTCGATGCCGAATCGCCTGAACCTGCCAAGGAAGACTCTGAAGGGGAGAAGAAATCCGACTCTTCCAAGTCCTGATAAGCCCGCTCACATTGCTTTGTTCTACATTTCCCAACTGCCACAACTCTGCCTCATATATACACCTCTTCTTCCTCTTTTCCTGGTGCCAGCGATTGATATGATTCCAATGTTTGTTAGAGGCTGTACAGAACCGCTCTTGCAATTGTTGTCAAGTATACTCACTACATAGCCTATCCACGATGCATTTCTAGAACTAGCCGGCGTTTTTGTCTGTTGCTGGGTCATTTACTACATATCACATTCGCATTTTTTTTAATATTGAAATTATTGAACATACATTCTATCTCCATAGCTTACTATACTAAAATTGATAGGCTCTTCCAAGGTTGCTAGTAGGGAGTTCAATGTTACTTCGAAGGTTCAAGTTCATATTGATCCTACTAGCCCCCCGGGCGCCAGCTTTAAGCCTAGAGTGGAATCGGATTCCGCCTGAGACATGATCTGGAGTACCCGCAAGCTTATCCGATGCACATCCTATACTAATTTATGTGAGATAGACTCTTTTACTACTTGGGTTACAGTGGTTCTTCGGGGCCCTTCCCTGGGATACCCTACAGCTTACTATCCCTCAGCACTGAAGGCTATCAGTCTGCTTATACTATCCATATACCAGCCAACCTTCCCTTTCAGTTAACCCTCTAGGTGAGCCTCCAGGTAACCCTGTAGGTAACCCCGTATGTAACCCCGTAGGTACTTACATGCATGGAACTTGCACATGTGAAGGGTATTTCGCCCGTCACCTGTAAACACTACTGACTGAGTACTTCATTTTGGATGTGAGCGTGGCTAGTAGTAGATGTATCTGCCCAAGAGGGTCATGGTATACATATGTATATCCCCGGGGCTGTTCCAGACTCGGATGCCTGTATACCCATCTCCATACCGTGACCTTACTAAGTGATTCAAATTCAAGCCCTGGAGGGCATACTGGCACCGTGACTTCAAATGTTTATCTTGCATTTTTGCTATCTCTTACTCTACATATCGCTCACTTTCCAAGGTTAGCCTTACATAGTACTTGTTATCAAAAATTTTAAATTCAAATGTTTCAATAGGAATGCAACGGACAGTGGGTAGCTAGGCTGGTTAAAATGCAACGGAGACATCTGGACTATCGATGTCTTTGAAAGCCTTCAAAATGTTTCCAAAGTTGTTGTTGTCGTGGGATCTAACTTTCAACGAACCACGAGACCGATTTCAGTTTTATAAAACTTGAACTCCGAGTCAAGTCACGGTGCTCGAAATGGCGGTGGTATGAGCTACTACCATGGGTCAGGAATCCATATTTGGTGGCGGCTATACTAATTAGATTGATCGTGATATATGATATATGGATCTACAAATCTATAAAATCTCCTTTAAAATCTCCTTTTTAACACTGGCAACTACATACTGTCCAAATCTTCAATACCAACACCCACAGAGATCTTAAAAGACTTTTTACCTTATCATACTACCTAAGGATGTCCAACATTTCGATCATCCTACAACGTTCTGATACTAGCCAGAACACGCAGACAACCGTTTCACATGATATGGACCCGCCTCCACCATATGACCCTCCTCCACCATATGAGAACCCTCCACAATATGACTCATGTCAGCCAAGAGGAAACGAACTCATCTCTGTTCAACTTGAAGTCATTGAAAACGAGCGCATTCTAAGGAAAATATTTCAGCGGGTCGATATTGTGCTGCCAGAGTTTGACATTATAGACGCTCAGGTTTCCGATTTCTCTGAGACTAATTACAGTGATCCTTCACACGCACAATTCCACCTAGACCAGTTGTACAAGAGATCCGTTTCTTTGTACGCAGAAGCCGTATTAACATGGAATGAGTTCGTGACTGTTTTAAACTCACGCAAACCTGAGCACGCTGAGCTTTATAGAACATTATACAGACTCAGCGATGATGAGTTTGATCAGATACTTGATGCTTGTTTAAGATAGGGGATACTATGGGATGCTATAGTGGTGAAGTACGTCCCCCACTGATGGTTATGTTCTGTTCTATGCACATGTGGTCTTCAAATGTTTCAAGATTCAAACTTGAATGCTATATTGATGTTCACTTTCCTTGTCGTCATATATCTCATAAGATGGCACACTCCCAAGGTTAGCTATAGCTACAATACACACTGGAATTTGCTCTCCCCTGCTTCGAGTTGGGACCTTCGGGGCTGAAGTTCGGCTCCACCTTGAAAATGCACAGATCGAAGTCTCCACAATCCACTCAAAGGAGAATAAGGTGTTTAAAGTGACTTCGTACCTTCATATAACTTGGCAGATAGGCGTGGTCGATCATCAAGATAAGCTTCGGGGGACATCGGGACCCTGGCACAGGGTGTGGAACGATGATTGGGAATGATAAGATCGAATCAGCCCTACAAGGTACCCTGGTAGATGAAATCGGTGCCTGTCTAACGTTGTCCTTATCAACCCCACATAAGACTTGATAAAAAACATGTTATATGTAAAACATGTTATAGGTCGAACATGTTTTATACAAAACATGTCACATGTAACTTCAACCTTGGAAGTGGACATATTAGGATGACTAATTCAAATTTGAATCAACTTGCATTGTATAGGGTTATTATTCGAAAGTATGAAGGCCGGTTGACAGCAATAATTACGCCTGGAAATATTGGGTTGACGCTGCTTTTGAGTGGTACTTCAAGTTAACCCAGGGTTGGCTCGAGGGCTGGGCAGTGGGGAGTTACATCTGACCAATAGCTCTTATAATAAACTTATGGATGGAATGTTAGAATAAAAGGATTTGGATCAAATGAATTAGTTACAGTTGATTTGTCTTATGGCTTGTTTAAGATATCAAGTCAAGATCTACGTTGTCTAAGATCGGTTACACCGTGGTAGTTTTTGCATCTGGGCAGTTTACGAAGACTCGGCAGATTGGTGCGCAGGGCTGTTCTGTTTTTCGGTTTTAAGGACACAGAGAGAAATATAGAAAGTCACACGAAGAAAAAGAAAATACAAAAAATAAAACCGAACACGCTTCGCAGAAGCATACCGAAGTGCTTCAGGGTCGTATCGATCGATCGTTAAGTAGTTGCATTGGGTCGTGAATCATGAACGGTTGTTGCGTTGGGTGTTGTAGTCGCATTGGGTTTCTTAAGCCTGAGGAAGCTTCTCCAAAATAAGAAGAACCGCCTTGTCGCCATGTCCCTTTACATAATCTATCATCTCCTCAGATGAGTTCACCAAACCTTCTTCTTTCATCTGCGCGACTTCATCCTTGAAGCCGTGGGTGATCCAAATCTCATCAAGAATCGTGGCGACAACGACACCGTGTGTCTTTGTGACACGGAGCAATTCTCGCAAAGCAGGGTTAGGACCAACGTGGCCGAGAGTGAATGTACCGACGCATACAACAGTATCGTATGTTCCGTCGGGCTTGTTGATGGGTTGGTTCAGGTCTGCTTGGTCAAGATCGCGGTAAACACCAGTGTCTCTGGCAATATCGAGCATGGGAACAGACAGATCAATACCGTCAATTGCCTTGGGTTGAGCAATGGACAGAGCCTGACCAACTAGACCAGTTCCACAGCCAGCATCGAGAATGATACTGTTTGCAGCACCGTTCGACTTCTCGAACTTGATAGCAGCCTGCGCAACGAGAACAGGAGCCACATAGTTCTGAGCCTCGTCCCCAACCTCATCGTTGTATGTTGCAGCCCATTTGTCGTAGATGGACATGCATTCCTGAACACTGGGGCTGTTTCGAGCCTGGTTCAGGTATAGAGCCGGAGCTGGAGCTGGGATCGCGGGAGACATATTGGTAAAGTAAAACTTGAAGGTGTTGAAAGAGCCTTCTTTGTAAATGGGAGTTGAGGAGTTTGAATTGAAAGAGGACCTAAGATATTCAGTTGAATGTGTTTTGATCTGATTCTCATCTCATCTCACGTACTAAACCTCGTTCTTATACAATTTGAAAACCAAATGTACCGTGACATGTATTAGTATTTTCCCATACAAGCCGGATAATTGCGTGATACGCAAGGATGCGGGGTTATTCGCGAATCCTTCCTAAACAGAGACCGCATCGTCGATCAATGATGTCGGTGGATAATGATCCCCGGACTCCCCCGACTGCGCCGACGGCAGCTAAAAAAAGCACCTGCGAGTAATTGAATCCTTAAGATCCGCCGAATATCCGATCTTAGCACCGACTAACGTTGCAGTTATTGCATCTCCCGCACACCCCGGCATCATACCATATCAAAGATTCACAGATCTAGAGATCCCCTCCACGGCCCTGCTGATCCCACAGTACTTCACTCCGCGGGACTACAGTGTCCAATGTACTTGACAGCGCCAATGGGGTCGTAGTATGATCCCGCGTGCATATTGAATTGCGGAGACTGCGTGCATGCGCATTGGCTCTCTCCTGAGGATGTCTGTGCAACGAAAAACAGGTTTAAACCAGTTTTTCTAACATCTTAGAGTGTTTGAGACAGTATATGACCTCGGGATACTGTAAAAATAATGTGTTCTCGTAACCTTTTTTTGCTAAGGTTTCTTGTCGACCAATCTCTGCTTGAGCTCATTTTCTAGAATGTGGCGATGCCATGCTAGGGGCACGTACCTTTTTTTTTTGACAGTAATCGTCTGAATTGTACCGTTGAACTCTGGGTATTTCAAGGGTGTAGAATTGCGATGCACTCCACTACGATGCGCTATAATAGTCTCAATAGTGATTTGAACACTAAGATATTTTGCACCTCGAAGTTCTGGCGTACTTCTGAATAGTATCTTTGCCGTATCCTCAACAATACAACTGCATTACTGCAGGGGTACGCACCGATGGAACCAGATGAGGGGAAGCTGAGACGAAACCCAGTTGTATCCACCATGAACAGTCTACCAGCAGTGTGGATCAGATGTGGTGAATGCGGGTCCCGGGGGCCAGTGCTCCTAGCTACAGACCATGCGCCAACAAACCAAGTGCAGCCCAGGACGCAACCCTTGGCGTATGTGGAGGGACGGAAGAGGGGCCACGGGGACAGTGGAGGAGCATGTGGGGAGCTCTAAGAGGCTCTGGACTCGACACTGCAACCTCCATCGCACTGAACAAGCACGCTTGGAATCTGATAATTTGCTCATAGGCCTTTCCACCTTGCTTTTCAGAGTTCAATGGCTTGCATGAGCATGCTTCCACTACGTAGCTCCATACTCATCAATTTTTTTCTTTTATTTTAACCGCCATAAGCCTAGGAAATAGGTGCTCAGATGTACCAGCCTGAGTTGAGGTTGGCCCCACCTCACGTCTAGGGTGGCACATATTTACAAGTGGTGGAAATAATTGCATGGGTGGTTGTAAGGCCATCTATGCATCTCGATTTAATTTGGTTAACGTGCGCTAGTGTCTCTTCCCCTCAGTTTAACCGTTTTGAATCCTCTGGGTTATTCTTTTGTCCGAGGAGATCCACGATGCTCGGCCAGTTGTAATCCCGGCCATTTACTAGTAGCAAAGTAACTCCGGTTATTCGGCCGTATGACAGAATAAATGAAATAATAGGATAAGGGTTCATGTTGAGCGAGACAGGGTTTGCGGTCTGAGTATACCTAGTTCGCATTCATTTAGCCAGAGGTGCATGTTTTGGATTCCAAGCCCTATGCACATGTGCCCAGCTGATGGCTTCTCATCTGAAGTGAAGTTGTAGGCCCGACGGCCATTTGATGAGTAAACAAGGTGTGAAGAGAAGTGGACATCGGATGAATGCCCATAATGTGGCGTCAGACTAGGGACAGGTGCACACAGAATTAGTATTCCAGTCTTCTTCCATACTACATATTAACCACTCATTGCTATAGTGGGGCTTGGCCTGAGCATACATACACTGCTCGCACACTGGAACAAGGCTACGTTTATCTATTGTCATATTCGACTTTCTTTTCTCCTCAAAATATTGACAGCGTTCAGGTATAAGCCTTCAAACTCGTAGCCTCCACTCGGACTTCGCAAAACACATGCAATATAACTAGGAAGATTTAGAAATACATACCTTTCTGGCTGAGTATTTGCTTGAGCCCTGAACTTTGAGTACTAAATCCTAACAATCCACAGATCTTTCATCGAATGTCTCTGATAAATGGATTTCCCATCTGAAGATCACACAAAATAAGGCACACTTCCGATTGATACTAAAAATATCTAATCAGATCCGCTAGTCTAATGCTCCTCTCCGTGAATCTGATAGCGGCATTCGAGATAAGACACGCTATGACTCACACACTAGCTCAACACGTACCCCGGGGCCTGAAGCAAAAATTTATGAACACCGCCATTCAATTCCTAGGAACAACTTCATATACTATAGCACTTGAAAAAATGTTGATCCAAATTGACGACCTCTCCACCTCGGATATCTGTTCCCTCCTTGCCTTCCACGTGGCAGATCTCCAACAAAAGAGCCCCTCGGAATCATGCTACGTCCTCGATATTACAAGTCTCCAAAAACCAGAAATCACAGTCTACTCCGCCAGAGACAATGATCAACTACTGGGTTGTGCCGCTCTTAAGGAGTTATCACCGACTACGGGAGAAATCAAATCCATGAGAACGGCACCGGAGCATCTTCGGAAAGGAGTTGCACGCAATCTCCTACAACATCTTATCATCCAAGCAAGAGAAAGGGGATATGAGGCATTGTACTTGGAGACGGGAGTTGATGAGGCCTTCGCTCAGGCGAGAACCCTCTATCTAAAATCGGGATTTGAATACTGTGGTCCATACGGGGGATATGTGGCCAGGGGACCGAACTGTTTTATGAAATTCGAATTATGAGACTACAGTCTACAATGGATCGGCAAGAATCATTGAGTTATACTTATACATTTTTCTGTAATGTTATATCAACTAACATCAGAGAATATCCAAACTCCAAGCATAAGAAACGTGATGCGTAACTCGTACCGCCTTGAGACCTGCAAGGTACTTCACGTTATCCCATCAAGGGATTGTATCTTATGAAACATAATAATGTCGCAGGACCAGCCACTTAACCCGATTACATACCAGGCTGGGCACCGTAACCCTTCTTCTCGCCCATGCTCTTGGGCTCGTGGCCACCCTTTCCACTACCAGAGTGGTTAGGACCGGCATGAGCAAGGCCACCGAAGACATCGCGCTGGGATCCAGTCACTTCAGGCATGGGAGCGACCTTCTGGGTGTGGCTTAGAGGGGCATCCTGGGGATATCGTTAGTATGAGCATTCGTGGAATTGAGTTCAGAACCTTGGAATGCACTGGACTTACGTCGTTGCCAGCGCCGTGGACCTTAGTGACACCAGGCTCGATGGGGTTGTCACTCTGGGGCATTCCATTATCGTAATCGGCACCGCGAACCATTGTGAATGTGTGATGTGAAATGTGGAGGATTGAAGGTGGTTATTTGAACTAAAGTGCAATGCAATTGTTAGTTGATATGAAACTTGGATTGGGCGTAGCAATTGAGTAGCGGGATGCTCACTTTCGTACTCGGATGAGTAATGAGTTGAATTGATGAAGAATAGGTCTTCAATTGTCTGAAGAGAGAGTGTTTTATACCTGGTGATGGAGTTGATAGATATGCCGTGACAGCATCATGAAGTCATGTACCCACAATGACTTCATCGCCGAATTGCGATTGATCTTTGGCTGATCTAGAATTTTGACCCATAAGGGTCTTAGAACAGTGGATACAAGATGTCATAACCCCGATAGTCGATGAGGAACAAGAATGTTGAGGCTTAGATGGAGCATTGAGCATGGCAAGGGGCGAGAGTGCCGGTGGGTGTTTCACCCGAGGCGCGGATAGGTATAGGCCATTCATAGAACATCAATTTGATACATCATTCTCTGACCACCTTCCAATGTTAGAATTTTAATATGCAAACGTGATAAATGATTTATTCTCAGAAATTCTCGACGAGACAAGGACATATTTTCCTTTTCTAAGGTTCAAGTC
The DNA here is from genome assembly GCA_039634405.1 of Penicillium herquei. Taxonomy (NCBI): domain Eukaryota; kingdom Fungi; phylum Ascomycota; class Eurotiomycetes; order Eurotiales; family Aspergillaceae; genus Penicillium; species Penicillium herquei. The sequence continues at coordinate 7,892,856 of CP098388.1, forward strand.
GGTTGTTTTAACCGTTGTTGATGGTTTTCCGGGCGCCGATCGGCTTCTCGCGTCAATCAAGGAGACAAGAGGAAGACCAAAGAATATCTAGCTCTGATATCATTCAGATAGTTTCTGAAATTAAAAGCGAAGTATCAGGAACAGTCACGATGGTATGATCTACTATGAAACGTCATAATAGATATTCAGATATTGGACGCTCCCACCCGTGAAACTAGGCCCCAGTGCTAAAATCATACCTAACGGACGGCAAAGTGCTTTTAAAGAAACACCAGAAGATCATTGAAATGGATGAGGGCACAGTCATGTTTATTAGTCTTATATAATTGACAATCACATCCGCACGAGGTCTATTAAACTGCCTCTTCATGGACAGCCGCTGAGCCTTCTTTGAGTTGCTTCACCACCTCCGTTGGAGTACTCACCAGAGCATCCTCGCCATCGAAAATAACAGCAATTTGCTCTAGAGAGTAGCCCTTAGTCTCAGGGTAAAAGAGGAAGGCCGTGATACCGAATACCAGCAAGACAACCACGAAGACCAAGTAATATTTCCATCCGATGGCGTCCATCGCGATGGGATTGACGAATGTGTTGAAGAACATTCCAACAATAGTAGCCAACCATGTTACTGTCAAACCACGGGATCGAAGACGGAAGGGCCAGATTTCGCAAGGGTATGAGGTCATGAAGGGGGTTCTGTAGAATATATTTGGTCAGTAGGTATTTCAAGGTTAACGAGGCGACTGAGTCCTTACAATGCAACACAATATCCAGAGAAGAAGATAAACAGGAATGGAATAACCGCTCCACCTGTCGCGGCACTGCCGGTTTTCTCGTATGTAGCTGATAGAGCTGTGACAAGCACGTAGCTAACAAGCATAACACCAGCGGAGGACATGAAGAGCGGGCGACGGCCGAAGCGGTCGATAAGGAAGGCACCGATACAGGCGAAAATCAGACACCAAACTTGGAGACAGGCTGAAATGAGTGTTTGGTCTTTGACCTTTGTCACACCAACAGAGTCGAGGATCAAGGACAGGTAGTATGAGATGACTCCGTTTCCAGCCCATTGAGCGAATAGACCAAGAGTGATAGAAATCATCAGGCGACGTCGGTTACCAGGGGTCTGGATCATCTCAAGATAGCTGCCGTTGTTGGCGGCTTCTCTCTCGGCGCGAATGGCTGAGACGATCTCCTGGAATTCATAGTTGACGAGCGGGGAATGAGAGTCCCCAGCAGCATGGTAGCGGATGAGAATAGCGTGGGCCTCATCCTCCCGTCCTACTGAAACCAACCATCGAGGACTCTCTGGTGCAAGAAGGAAACCTGGGAGGGCAACACATGGTGCGAGAAGTTGGAGGAGAGCTGGAAGTCGCCAAGCCCAAGAGGAGGCATATGTTCGGGAGGCGAAGACGACAAAGGCAGCGATGGTTCCACCAACGTACCAGCCCGACATGAAAAGAGAGTTCAGAATTCCACGATGAGTCGGGTAGGCGATCTCATTGATGAGAAGTGGCACTGAGTTACCGAACAAAGCGGAAGCACCTCCCAAGAACAACCTGGAGAGCAGAAACGCTGTGGGGTTGGGAGCAGCTGTTTGGAGAGAAGTACCAAGAGCTAGGAAACAATAGCCCAAGAAAACACCAGGCTTGCGGCCGTATTTGTTCGCGATCCAGGAGGCGCTTGGGTAACCAACACCACAGCCAAGCCAGTAGATGGCATTGATCCATCCCAGCCATGCCCCTGAAGGAGTATTCATGAAAGCTTTCCATTGATCAAGATCTTCCAAACCATTCATCAATGATCCGTCATATCCATTGGCAGATGAGTACATCACCAGAGAGATGATGATGAAGTTCAAATGAAGAAGGTGACGCTGCTTATACCATGGCGGCGCATTCTCAGGAAGTACTGCTGCAAGAGGATCAATCTCTGGAGGAGAAATGCTGCTAGTAGCAGCCTCGTGCTCACTGAAACCCATAATGAGCGATTTGTATGAAACAAGGACAGATAGAAAAAGAAATCACATCTGACAACCGAGAAGGGGCCAGGAAGGATTTATGTGCCAGGATCAAGTAGCCGGCCCATTTCCCGATCTATGTTCTAGTTGCCGATATACGTTCTTTTCTTCGCCAGTTTTCTTCTTTCTGGGGAGGCTTTTTGCGCTAAACGTTAAATCAGTCGCGAATTCACGCGAATTGAAGTAAAAACTCGGACAGAATGAGTCGACAAAATTGAATTGGACCAATGAGATGCATGGTTTGTTCCGATACTTCGTCACATGGTTCTCGTGGATTTCTCCATAACCCCAGTCTGCAAGTCAATGACTAGGAAGGATTCTGTGGGGATTATGGGGGATGCCGGGGTCGGAATACCGACATGGATTGAGACGGAGAAACGGAGAAAAGGAGAAACGGAGAAACGGGGATGGAGCAAAATCTGCGGTTTCCGTGCAATCGATTCGTTCAAGAGGTGGAGATGAGCCCACTGGACCCATTCCTTGGACTTTAGTATGGGATGAACATACCACGCGGTCCACGCCTCCACGAGAATTTGGGGCAAAATGAAACACGCGAAGATCGGACGCGATAATGCATGGGGAAAGACTTGGTCGATTACAAATGTACTTGGCTCCACGGGGTCATATTTTGAAAGGAAAATGCGGGCGTTTCCCATGTTTCTTGACTCTTCCACTCAAGTGCTCTTACTGTGATAGACGCAATCATGTCTACGGAAGATGCTGCTCCCGCTCAGGTTGATCCTGCATTTGCGCAGATCGCCAACGCCGATATTGAGAAAATTATAAAGAAATTGACACAAGAGGAAAAGGTTTCTCTTCTCAGTGGTATGGTTGTCCACAATTCGATTGATTCAGAAAAGCCAAGATACTAACTCAGAACAGGCGAGGACTTTTGGCACACAGTTCCTATCCCGCGACTCGATATCCCATCAATTCGACTCTCCGATGGCCCCAATGGCGTTCGAGGAACACATTTCTTCAGCAGCGTTCCAGCGGCTTGTCTACCCTGTGGAACAGCAATTGGAGCGACCTTCGACCGTGATCTTGCGCTGGAAGTTGGTCATCTCCTAGCCGCCGAGGCAAAGGCCAAGGGTGCGCATGTTATTTTGGGACCAACAATCAATATTGCAAGGGGCCCATTAGGCGGCCGAGGCTTCGAATCCTATTCTGAGGACCCTTATCTGTCGGGTATTCTCGCTGGTCACTATTGCAAAGGATTGAAGGAACGAAATGTCAGCGCAACGCTTAAGCATTTTGTTTGTAATGACCAGGAGCATGAGCGCATGGCTGTTAACTCTATAGTGACCGATCGGGCACTTAGGGAAATTTACCTTCTCCCTTTCATGATCGCTATAGCACTTGGAAAGCCAGATGCTGTGATGACAGCATACAACAAGGTGAATGGGTTACATGCGGCTGAAAACCCAGAGCTTCTTCAAAATATTTTGCGCGAGGAATGGGGTTGGGATGGCCTTGTGATGAGTGACTGGTATGTTCAACAAATTTCTGAGCTATTCAGGAAAGCTCTGTTCATTAACATGGTTTCTCTTCTGTAAAGGTTCGGAACCTACAGCACCTCCGAAGCAGTCAAAGCTGGTCTCGATCTCGAAATGCCCGGTCCACCCAGATGGCGCGGTGGAGCGCTAGCCCACGCACTCACATCGAACAAGGTCTCACAAAACACATTGAACGACCGAGTACGCGCAGTGCTCAAATTGGTCCAAAAAGCAAGCAAATCCGGTATCCCTCAACGAGCCCCCGAAACAGAGTTGAACCGCGCACAGGACAGAGCACTGTTAAGAAGAATTGCCTCCGAGGCTATCGTCTTGCTGAAGAACGAAGAAAATATCCTTCCACTCGATAAAAATAAGAAGGTCGCTGTGATCGGTCCGAACGCCAAGATCGCGGCTTACTGTGGTGGTGGCAGCGCTGCATTGAACCCTTACTACACAGTGACACCCCTCCAGGGAATTTCGAACTCTGCCGCAGCGGGGGTGGAGTTCTCCCAGGGTGTGTATGCGCATCAAATGCTGCCACTCCTGGGTAAGCAGATGTGCACTGAGGATGGCAAGACTGGGTTCAAGTTGAGTATTTTCAATGAATCACCTAGTACATCAACCAGAAAACCACTTGAGGAGCGCCACGAGACCGACTCGATGATCATTTTCATGGATTACGACCACCCCGACCTCAACCGCATCTGGTACGCAGATGCAGAGGGATACTTCACTCCTGAAGAATCGGGCGTATACGATTTCGGTCTCACAGTTCACGGCACCGGCAGGCTTTTCGTAGATGGAAAGCTTGTTATCAACAACGCAGATAAGCAGAGGCCTGGCACAAGCTTCTTCGGTAGTGGCACACTAGAGGAGATTGCCTCCCTCGAGCTGAAAGCTGGACAGAAATACCAGGTCCTGGCGCAATGGGCCTGCGGGAAGACGAGCACGTTCCGGATTCCTGGTGTGGTTGATTTCGGCCATGGAGGATTCCGCCTCGGAGCTTGCAAACAGCTTTCACCTCAGACTGGTATTGAGGAGGCGGTTCGCGTGGCTGCGAGCATGGATCAACTTGTCCTTGTCGCAGGTTTGAGTGGAGAGTGGGAGTCAGAGGGAGAGGATCGTGCTACCATGAGCTTGCCTCCTTATACAGATGAGCTCATTGAGAGGGTCTTGAAAGCGAACCCCAATACTGTCATTGTGATGCAAAGCGGTACCCCTGTGGAGATGCCTTGGATCGATGATGCGAAGGCTATTTTGCATGCTTGGTATGGCGGTAATGAGACAGGTAATGGTCTTGCCGATGTTGTCTTCGGAGATGTGAATCCTGTAAGTTTATTCTCTGTTTCCGATCTGCCGAGCGCAGGTGCTGATTATTCTCTAGTCTGGCAAGCTCCCTCTCACATTCCCGCGCAAGCTGAAGGATAACCCAACCTTCTTCAACTTCCGATCTGAAGGCGGCCGAGTTCTCTATGGAGAGGATGTATACGTGGGATACCGCTACTACGACGGACTGGACATTAAACCTTTGTTCCCATTCGGATACGGTCTTTCATACACAAGTTTCGAGTTGTCCGATCTTAACTTGAACCGAGAATCCGAGAACATGCTGCAGGTAAACTGCAAGGTTCGGAACACCGGTTCAAGAAGTGGTGCCGAGGTCGTACAGGTATATGTCGTGCCTGTTTCACCACCAATCAGACGGCCGACGAAGGAGCTCAAGGAGTTCCGGAAAGTTACAGTTGAAGCTGGGACCGAACAGGAGATCAGCATCCCGCTTGACATTGTTCGTGCGACAAGTTTCTGGGATGAGAAGAGTGATAGTTGGTGCAGCTATGAGGGAAGCTACAAGATACTGGTGGGCACCAGTAGTCGTGGGGAATTCTTGGAAGGGTCTGTGGATGTGAGCGAAACTGAATACTGGTCTGGTGGCTGGTAAATGAGGTATGATTTGACGTCTGTAAAATTCGATTCCATTTAGAGATGAATATAAATGCACCTAGAATTTGATTAACCACCAGCATGCCGAATGCGATCGGTATCCACCCATGTTTGGAGGTGCATAGTATTCAGACTTTCACTTTGATCCAATCGTGATAATATCTCCGTAGATTGGCCGATATACTCCGTCACTCGCTTAGATATAGGATCATCGGGGCCGAAAGGACAAGCCAGTAGGCTGGCCGAAATATCACGCACCTTGGTAGCCAGATGTAATCCATTGGCCTCCAGACTAATTTGCGGGGCGTTGTACAAGATACAGAATAATCGACGACAGATCTCTTCCCTATCTTGCCACATTTGACGTTGATCAAATGCTTCTGCCGACCAACCATGGCCCTGCTGGTGAGTCTGTGCAGCTTCCAGTTGATCCATGATGAGACTTTGAAGCCACAAATGGGTCACATGGAGATTCACGCGCATAGAAGCGAATTGGGTATGGAGCAAGCTAGGCATTTGGAGTGCAAAGTCTTTATTGCGGCTGTGCTCTGGCTCCCACGGTCTGAGAACATCGGGGATTTCATCAAGGAGATGTTTCAGGCATTTCAAGCGATCGTTATAATATGAGATCCGGATCAGAGGGTTATGAGCACGAGTGCACGGGCATGGCTCCTCGGCTTGAGATTTCGGACACAGAGGCCGTATTGCGGTCCAGAAGACTCGTGAATGAGTAGTGAAGCCTATCTCCAAGCACAGAGTTGAATCGGGCAGCACTAGAACCTCATCCTCGAAGATTGATTCATCCGGTACGTCCAGTGGCATGAGGTCCTCTGGGTTAATCGACTGCAAGGTGACTGGGTCAAGGTAGGATAGACGTTCCCCGAAAAGACTTTGCAAATTCGCATGACTAGCATTGCCACCTGGTTAGAACGCCAAAAGGAGACGATAAAATGAATTCAACAGGCCCACTCACACGTAAGAATAGAAGAGCAACCAAAAACCCTTTTTTCGAAGTTGCGTTTCAATACAATTCAGACCTCTGTACTCGGATATTCTGTGTAGATTCAACAGCCTGGCCAACTGAAAAGCCTCAACACTCAGCATCCGCGACCAATTATGATCACCAAGCTGTAGGAATGCCGCGTAGAAAAGATACGAAATTGCAAATTTCAGAAAATTGAGATGTTCGAAGTAGGTGCATTTCCTCAGAGAGATCACCTTCTGGTAACAAAAATTCACCATCTCTTTCCGAGAAGAAAAGCGAAGGGGTGTGTCGTGGTTCCTGTATGCCTGGAACCTGCCCGCCATCGTCGCCACGACTAACGCCGCTATCGAGACGGTTAAAGCAGAGAACCCTTCATCCTCAATCTGTTCTTCGCACAGGGATTTCTTGAATGATGGACGGTGTACTACAGGGACCATTGGATACACATAATCCAAATAATCATTCATAATCTCCCGGAACAACCCACGGTCGCAAATATCGTCTGTCCAGTAGGTTGTACGTGGAATGGATTCATTTTGTCCCTCAGTGCTTATTTCTGCCCTATTTAAAAAATCAGCAAATTTACTCATCAATCATTTCCAAACAGACCTACCGTTTCTTGGGACCCCTTGTTTTTGACGGCGACAAAAATGTACACGACAGATTGAGCCTCTCACACCGTTGGCACCGTTCTGTGGCACGCCCGGTCTCCAGGCCTGCGAGACGACATTTCACCTTCCTCTTTCTACATGTATCGCACGCCTGTGTAGAAAGATCTATACGAGGAGTTGGCTGTGAGGTCTGTGCCATAGGGGCGATGCAATGCGGTGATGCGGAAGGTGAAGTCATTTTCAGATTTGGACCAATCATATTGGGCTTTCCGTCCCTACACATCCATACCATGACATGAAGTCTATAAAATCTGAATAATAACATTCCTACTAGTAACACTACTAGGTTATGGTACGCACGTGTGATCTTCAAGATCAATTGATCGCTTTCAACCTTTGGAGTCGGATGGTTCCAAGTTTGGTGGCAATTTCAAGTTATCGCTACCTAATATATCTATCTTACAGCGATGATATGTTATCAAACCACCTCTAACACCTGGGCAGGCCCCACATAATCGTTGCAATATAGGTAGTGTTATATAGTAGAAATACTTCGAGCCGACGGTAATCTAACATAGCTAAATATGGCCCTAGTCACGCGATAAGGTAACAGGGGGGTTAAACAAATCAAAATGAGTCAAAGGCAAAGTGACTCATTTCAAGACTTTAACTCATCTCAAGACTTTAAGTCATTTTTTTCTCTTTAAAAAAACTTTGTTTAAAATTTATACATCATGCCAATCGAAATGAGACGGGCCACACAGGCCGATATTCCCGGTATAATTGAAATCATGTCGCACGCACGGTCTGGTGCTATCGACCAAGATGAACGCTTTCCTCCTGATCTAAAAACTGGTCTTTATACCGATTCAACTCGCAAATATGAGGAGGCAAATCTAGAACACCTTTTGAGATCAAATCCTTGCTCAATTATGTGGAAGGCGATCGATACAGATCAAGAAGACCGAACAGTAGCAGCGGCATTCTGGCTATCTCCAGAAAGCTACATTAAAGATGATCGTGAATTGGAAAGGCTTCAAGAATATCCCAAGTTAAAGCGTCCACCTCTTCCGTCTACTGCTCGAGCCAATGTCTGTCAACTGTTCCAGCAGCAGATAAGTAGTGCCAGGCCACTAATTTGGAAGAATCTTGATGATCACTGGTGTGAGTTTAATTGATATTGCGAGAAGTAAACGTTATTGCAAGATGATTTTCTGATGAATTAGATCTGAGATTGCTGGCTACCCATCCCACGTATCAACGGCAAGGAATTGCAAGAAAGTTGTTCGAATGGGGTATGAACCAGGCTGCCATTGACCAGATTCCGATGTACTTCATGTCGACACAACAAGGTCTTCCATTCTATCAGCAATATGGAGTGGAAGTTCTTGGACAGAGTAATCATTTTGATGATACTGTCCATTATTACTTTTGTAGAATTCCAGTGAGGACTTGAAGGACTTGAAGACTTGAAGGAGTCTTACTCCTGGAACGTTGAAGACAACTTGCTACTTTTTAAGTCTTGATTATATTTGTTACGTTCAAATGTTCTTTTTTTCTGTAGTCCTATCAGCACTTGAGTAGTGGGTATGTACCTACGTAGCAATAGTAGCTCTACTCAAGTTTAATAAAGTCCACGGGTGAGACCTAAGATGATATTTCTGATGGTTGGTAGGTAAACACTGGTAAAATTCAAGTTAACTAAAAATTAATTAGCAAGAGAACCTTCGAATTCCAAGATTGAATCAATCTATCACAAAGGAAAATTCAGATAAAACATAAATTTATCCCAGTCGCTCGTCCTCCTTTCCTGCCGCCCTGCGCTCCTGTGCAGCAAGCCCTGCAGCCAAGCTTACCTCAAGATAATCCTTCTCACTGCCATAAATACATGATCGACGTCCAGGATAACTCGGCACGAATGACAAGCCTGAACTAGGCGATCTACGATAAGATGAAGTGCTCGCTGCTCTACTCCATCGGCCCCGTGGAGTGATCCGTTCAGTCGAGCGACGAGACGGAGAGGTGCTTGATGAGTAAGATAGAGAGGGAGTAGATGAAGATGGTGTGGGTGGCGATGGGGCGGATGGTGGTGGAGTGGAGGGACCTGCCATTTCATCATCAATCTGGGAGAATCGTCTTTTGAACATCGAAGTCATTGCGTGAATGATACCAGAAGGTCGTCTGTTGGAAGTAGAGGTGCGACGACTTTGAGAGGCAGGCGGGCTTTCATCGGAAGGGTTGGACCTGTATATTTCAGTATTATCAGTGGAGACTTTAGCTTCATCAGTAGCACTAGGAGGAGCATCAGAGGGCATAAAAAGCCCTAGAGCCCTGGATAGTCCACTCCGCTGGGATAGACGACTGCGGGTAAATAATGGTAGTGGTCTCAATCTACATCGCTCCAAGTAGTCCCAGAGATCTTCATCAGTGGTTGAGAAGCTGGGCTCTTCATCAGTCACATTTTCCACGATGATTCCAGAAAACAAATTCGAAAGCAATTCTTCACGATCCACACCGGGAGTCAAGGGCGGGTATGGGTTTGGAAACGGGAATCTGGGAAAGCGGGGCGGAGAAGACCTTCGCCTCAGGTTGGAATGGAGTGAATCAGGAGGTGAATCTATGCTGGAACTGTGGGCATAAATATCGGGATTCATGACATGAAGAGAGTGTCTCTCCCTATCTTGAGAGAACCCATCTCTATTGATTGGCCTACGAAAATAGTCGACGTCACGATCTAGGAGAGAGGAGATTGCGGTGTAGGAGACTTCTCGGAAGATTGGGGAGGAGTTTCGTGTCTTATCACTGTTATCACTGGATGAGCAAGGGGTTGGGGTTAGTGGGAACCTGATCGGTCCGAGTCTCGGACTAGAAGGAGTTGAGGAGCAATCCGGCTCGCTGAAACATAGTAATCCGTACCATATCCGGTGCCATATTCGAGAGACAAAATTGAAGGGAAATGGGAGACGGGACTTTGGGGGATGGGGCTCCATCATTTCCAGATTCCTGGTAGTATAGGAATATTTAAAGAAGATAATTACTATTTGGCATTGGGCTTTAATTTATATTCGATATCGAGTGACTAAGAGAGCTTTTCTCAATGCCCACCTGGGCAAGCTCCATAGCGGCCACCTGTTAGGGCTATGTCCATATCATAAAGGAATGAAAGAATCAGATTGTTATTGCTAGATTTTCCTTTAACGAAGAACAAAGCAGCATAAATCCTTCAATTTTGTAGGATATGAAATCTGAGACAAGATCTCAGATTTGAATGAACTGGAATCTGCATTTGAGTGTTCTAGGAATTAAAATGATCTAAGAATAGATCCATAGAGGCTGATACAATCTCTTCAGGGCTGAGATGGAGTACCGGAAGTCCCCCGGTACCTACGGCCTTACAGGTACCCGTTTCTTAGTATCAGTATGAAGGATGATGCTTGAGTGGATATGATATCCCAGTACTTCCAATGATGATGATTGATCAGGATCTGTCAGTCTCATAATCATTGATCTGTTAGTGGTCCGTGTGATCGAGTGGAGCTTACATGACATCATGGACCCAGCTTTCCCCAGATCAACTTCTGATAAACCGGCTTTAACTTGGTGGCGTGAAAAAAATGTGTAAAGAGAAAAAAAAGAAGAAAAAAAAGTGACGAATGAATTAAAGAAGAACGCCTGGAGTGCATATTGCATTGACATTGATCGACACTCACGGGCCGAACATTTTACGAAGACCGAGAATTGCATCCCGAGTGCTAATGACAGTGTTACATTCAGGGTCAGGGGTAAAGAGTGGTTACTGTTACTCTACAACGCAGGGAAATGTCAGAATTTCTAGAATAGACGTGGCTTGACACACTTAGCCGGTGAATGGTTTCGGGTTAATCGGGATTGAAAAACCGTTGGATTCTTCCACTTGACTCTATACATGGATCATTGAGGTAAAATGCAGCAGTTGAGTGACACTGTGTTGCCATCCTGCATTAATCGCGTAACAATAGGAGGATTAACCCGATCATGGATTCCAACATAAGTATCGAAGTACCTATAATATAATATAAGTAATAATAATAATTAATTTAATCTCTTGTTCCCTAGCCAACTCCGGGGAAGGTAAAAGCAAGAAAACTGGGATCCCGCGCCCCCCGCACAGACCGAGTCCGGAGCTCAATCCCCCCCAGCTCCTCAAGACCTTTTTTCCCCTCTTTCCTTTCTTCCCCCCCTTAGCTTCCTTGTAATCTCTATTCTTCTTTCCCCTTAAGTGCTCTGTCAAGAGCTTGGAAGCTTCATCATGGCTGACGAGAATGGTACTGAACCCATCAAGCGCGATGTTCGCAACCATGTCCTCTTCGAGGTAGCTACCGAAGTGGCAAACCGTGTCGGCGGTATCTACTCGGTGCTGAAGTCCAAAGCTCCCGTCACCACTGCGGAGTATGGTGAACGCTACACCTTGATCGGACCGTTGAATCGTGCGTCCGCTGCCGTCGAGGTGGAGGAGCTGACCCCGGCGAGCCCTGCTATGCGCGAAACCATCGCCTCCATGAAGGAACGTGGCATTGAGATTGTCTATGGTCGCTGGCTGATTGAAGGTGCTCCACGAGTGCTGCTCATCAATACGGGCACGGGTTACCGCTGGTTGGACGAGTGGAAGGGCGATTTGTGGAACAACTCCGGCATCCCGTCCCCCGCTGCCGATCACGAGACTAATGAGGCAATCGTCTTTGGATACTTGGTCGCATGGTTCTTGGGCGAGGTAAGTGGTTTCCATTACACCAGTTGAAGGCTTGAGGCCCAAGTGTTAACCCCATTCTTCTATTTAGTACATTGCCCATGAACGCCGTCGTGCGGTGGTCGCCCATTTCCATGAATGGCTGGCGGGTGTGGCCTTGCCATTGACGAAGAAGCGCCACATGGATCTCACTACTATCTTCACTACACACGCTACCTTGTTGGGCCGTTATCTCTGTGCTGGTTCGGTGGACTTCTACAACAACTTGCAGTACTTTGATGTGGATGCTGAAGCTGGAAAGCGCGGCATCTACCACCGTTACTGTATCGAGCGTGCTGCTGCTCACAGTGCTGATGTCTTCACTACGGTGTCCCACATCACTGCATTTGAAAGTGAGCATCTGCTCAAACGGAAGCCCGATGGCGTCCTGCCCAACGGTCTGAACGTCAAAAAGTTCTCTGCTATGCACGAGTTCCAAAACTTGCACTCGCAAGCCAAGGAGAAGATCAATGACTTTGTTCGGGGACACTTCTACGGTCACAATGATTTTGATTTGGACAATACTCTCTACCTGTTCACCGCTGGTCGGTATGAATATCGAAACAAGGGAGTTGACATGTTTATAGAGGGATTGGCTCGCCTGAACCACCGATTGAAGGCCGCCGGATCAACCATGACCGTAGTAGCTTTTATCATCATGCCTGCGCAAACATCCTCATTGACAGTCGAGTCATTGAAGGGACAGGCGGTTGTCAAGTCTCTACGCGATACAATTGAGAACATTGAAAAGGGCATTGGCAAGCGCATGTACGAGCGTTGTCTATCATGGAAGGAGGGTGACAACATGCCCGATGAGAAGGACCTCATCACGAGCCAAGATCGAGTGCTTCTGCGCCGTCGCTTGTTCGCGATGAAACGTCATTCTCTCCCGCCTATTGTGACCCACAACATGGTGAACGATCACGAGGACCCAATCTTGAACCAGCTTCGTCGCGTGGAGATGTTTAACAACTCTTCCGATCGTGTCAAGATTGTGTTCCACCCTGAGTTCCTGAACTCCTCCAACCCGGTGCTGCCTCTGGATTACGATGACTTTGTTCGTGGAACTCACTTGGGAGTGTTCCCCTCGTACTATGAGCCCTGGGGATATACCCCCGCTGAGTGTACTGTAATGGGTGTTCCCAGCATCACCACCAATCTTTCTGGATTCGGATGCTACATGGAAGAGCTGATTGAGAACTCCTCTGACTATGGTATCTACATTGTGGATCGCCGTACGAAGGGCGTCGACGATTCGGTCAACCAGCTCACCGAATTCATGTATAACTTTACCACCAAGAGCCGGCGTCAACGCATTAACCAGCGTAACCGCACAGAGCGCCTGAGTGATTTGCTGGACTGGAAGCGAATGGGTCTGGAATACGTCAAGGCTCGACAGCTGGCCCTGCGCCGAGGTATGTACCAATTCCTTACATGTATAGAGTTATGTAATAGCTAATATTCCCAGCCTACCCAACCTCTTTCGATGGAAAGGAGGACTACTTCGGGGACATCATTGGAGGCACCGAGCAAAAGCTTTCTCGACCTCTGTCCGTCCCTGGCTCTCCTCGCGATCGGTCTGGCATGATGACCCCCGGTGACTTTGCTTCTCTCCAAGAAGGTCGCGAGGGACTGAGCACTGAGGATTACATTGCCTGGAAACTTCCGTAAGTTTCCCCCCATTCCCGATCAATATCGGATTTCGGAAATCCAATTCCAGATCACTAACCCACTTGCAGGGAGGAGGAAGAGCCCGATGACCACTTTTACCCACTTACCCTCCGCACTCGGAAGACTGGCGAGCGGCCTCAGTCCCCTCTCGATAGCATATCGATTAACGGGGACACTAAAGCTGACGCCGATGCTGAGTGATAATTCCATGTCATTGAGGTGTGATTTCTGATTTAATCGGTTCTGGGATTTGCATTGGTGTTTTTCATTTCATTTTTCTGCTTTTCTTTTTCTTCCTTTTCTTTACTATTTTCGCCCTTCGAGGGTGGACAGACTGTTTCTCTCCACTTGACGTCACCTTGTAATTTGATCTTTGCCCTTCATATCCATGCATTTTGAAGCCGTCATATGTTCTTTTACTCGAATTTGAACCCATCGTGAATCCAATTGAACTTCCATCTTACACTCTTTTTTTAGTCTTAATATATTCTGCGTCTGCGGTTTCGGTGCTCGACCGGTTGGATTCGGAAGTATGTGGATATTTCTTAATAAAGTTACACATTAGTCCAATCATAGAAACGTTGGGGTACTTTGGTCTTGGAGACGGAGGACTCTCCTCCTAAAACACAGAAACAGTGGACTATGACCAGCTGGTGATCGACATGATTTACCCGGTGAACCTGAACTCAGTGAGGGGATTTCATGCATGGTGTGATCACGATGAGACAATGGGATCTGGACCTCGAGAACCCCACCCCGGGGTATTTATTTCCTCTCCAGGGCTGTCTCTCGTACTTTTTTGTTTCATCTCTCTGAATTTCAATTGATTCATTTTTATTATCGACAGATTTAGTCTACTTCGGTACGACTCTCTACAATGGAGCTGCGCACGTCCTAGTTTCGGGTACTCCCAGCGGATCCCGCTGGACTGTTTTCGCTATGGTCATTATGGTCAAGGTATTGTACTCAGTATAACAGTCAGCTTCGCATGACAGGTGTTCGATCGGTTTGTTCTATTACTTTGATGAAAGTCATGGTGGTAGGATGGACTGGTCGTTCTGAGATTATACTGTCAAAACTTGATCTAGATAATACTAGCGAAAGGACATGCGTGACTTGATTGTTCCCCCTCTCCTTGGTCTCTACATGCAATTCTCTGATAACCTGGATTTATCCAATGAACCCAGTCTATTGCATGTAGAGATCCTGAGCCCAGGAATACTAACCTAGATCAATGTCAATAGTTGAACTTGTACCGTCAAGATGGCCACTGACAAGATCACTTTCCTGACCAACTGGTATGCTAACATTGAACGAACCTCCGAACTTCAGTCTCAGTTTGTTATGAAGAATAAGGCTGAGTATTTGATAGGCACGCCACCCCGTACCACGCCCCCCTCTACCTCGCCCAAGCCCGTGGCTACTTCAAGGATGAAGGCCTCAAGGTTGCCCTGCTGGAACCCAACGACCCATCCGATGTGACCGAGATCATCGGCAGCGGCAAGGTTGACATGGGCTTCAAGGCCATGATCCACACTCTGGCCGTACGTACCCTCACCAAAAACCCCTTAAAATACCATTCTAATCCATATACAGGCCAAGGCTCGCAACTTCCCAGTTACATCCATCGGCTCCCTCCTCGACGAGCCCTTCACCGGAGTCGTATACCTCAAGTCCAGCGGTATTACCGAGGACTTCCGCTCGTTGAAGGGTAAACGAATCGGCTACGTCGGTGAATTCGGCAAGATCCAAATCGACGAGTTAACCAAGTACTACGGTATGACCACATCGGACTACACAGCCGTTCGATGCGGAATGAACGTAACCAAGGCTATCATCCGCGGCGACATCGATGCCGGAATCGGTCTTGAGAATGTTCAAATGGTTGAACTTGCTGAATGGCTCGCTGAACAGGGTCGTCCACGTTCAGATGTGCAGATGCTTCGCATTGACCAGCTTGCTGAACTTGGTTGCTGCTGCTTCTGTTCTATTCTCTACATTGCGAACGATAAGTTCATTGCGGAGAACCCGGAGAAGGTCACTAAGTTCATGCGTGCTGTTAAGCGTGCGACGGATGATGTTCTGGCTGATCCGGCGAAGTTGTATGAGGAGTATATTGATGTTAAGCCTATCATGGGCACTCCTGTTAACAGGAAGATCTTTGAGCGCTCCTATGCGTACTTCAGTCGTGATTTGAAGAATGTTCAGCGTGATTGGGAGAAGGTTACTCGTTATGGAAAGCGTTTGGGTGTCCTTGATGAGGACTTTGAGTCGAACTATACCAATCAGTTCCTTTCTTGGACTCTTGATGCGGATTCGGCTGATCCTACTGGTGATCAGAAGCGCATGGTTAAGCTTCAGGAGGAGATTGCTGCTAAGGGTGGATTTAAGCGTTTGGAAGTTAGTGCTTCTGCTTAAGTCTACGAGCGTTGTGGATATAGGTCCGATGCTCCATTGCTCTGAGCTATGTATGCGGCTTTCACTCTTTAGTCTGACCGCCGAGAATGAATGATCTTGCTTATGGAATTCATCGTATGCCACTATTGATCGGTACTACGTAGTAGACGTAATGTGTGCTAGAGTTTGGGTCTTTCTCCAAGTCCCTTGGTATAAACATTGTACAAACACCAGTTGACTATGTAAGCCATGACTATATCCCAAACACCTAAATAATACACGTATATAAATCACATAATGTACAATCCAAACGCCGGCAGCAAATTTGAACATCCAGTCTTCACTCCTCCTCTTTCGTTTCTGTTTTTTGTTCTTTTAATAATGCCGCACCCTCGCTCTCTTGTTCCCCCGACTCCAAATCACTGAGCTCGTTCGGTTCATCCAGCCCCTCGCTAGTGTTCACTGGCTGCCATTCATGTTCCTGCTTGGTATTTCTTCGAAGAAGCATAGCCCAGAATCTGGCAGGCGTGAACTTGTATACAATCCATGCACACAACAAAATGATCGCAGCAGTTAGGAATCCCACACTGAGCATGATGATAAGTGTACTCCGTGATGAAGATGGCGTGTACTCATCAGGGGGCTGATCACCGCGATACACAGCGACTTCTTCATTCATTTTCACTGGATCCCATTTCATTGGTCTCGTCGCGGCAAGAGCAACTCCAGTCTTGTCGAGAGCGACAATCCGCAATGTTCGGAACTTGGTATCTGCCGGAATCAGAATCTTAGTCTCGAAGCCGGACTTAGGTGCAGCGGTGAGGAACTGAAAGTCTTCGTCACGAAGGGGATCATAATGAACAGGCTCGACGTCCCGACGACTGGTCTGTACGCTCTTCCCGCCTCCATGACCCAGTAATCCCCCAAGAATCCTATGCCTCGGATCCTCATCTGAAACTGGTTCCGGTTGAATCGGGCTGGGGTTATCTCCCTTGATATGCGATCCTTGCAAGACCCATGTCACTACCTCCGTGGCTCCATTCCAGCTAACAGATGCCGTGGTCCCGGAGAGAGCAACATCAGGCAAAGTGAGAGGCCGACCGACCCATTCCTGCTTAAATGCTCGATACGAGATCACAGCCCCCCGACCAAATCCCTCTCTCGGTCCGAAGTGTACATCGCATAATACTTCCCCATAAGCGTCGAACTCGGTCCAAGCGGCATCATACCCATACCCAATAAACACATGTCCATTATCCAGAATCTGCATCGACCCTTGAGACTGCGTGCTAATCAACAGTGGATTCCAGTACTCTGCACGAACTGAAGCTGTCATATTCGCCAAGTCGAGATCGAGAAACAATCCTCGACTGGGATTCTGAGGTGCCTCTCTTCCTCGTGATCCATTATCGAAAACAGAAATCGCCCTCGTTGTACTTGTATTGGAGCCATCGTAACTTGGGCGGAATCGTGCATGGTGTTGCCAACTGATATTCGTCGCGTTGCCATCCGATAAATCTGTGAATGAGTTCTTTGGTCCACCGAGTCTCCATAGTGTTTGTCCATTGGTCCCATTGATATAGATCAGGGCGCTTAGGTATCGCGTGGAGATGAGGTAGTTCCCGTCTTCATCTTTGTCAACACTGTTAATATGGAACCAGTCCCATGGATGTCGACGGTCATCGCCGTTCCCACCGCGGTGGACAAGGGATTCCGAGTAGTCGAAATGATCTGAGGCTCGCCATTCGAATAGAAGTTCGTTGGTCTCGATATCGACCTCGTAGAAGGCACTATCGAATATCCAACCTCCCTCGATTCCACCGATAGAGGTTAAATCCACGGAGCGAATGTCGTAAACGGTGAAGAGAGCGGTTTCGTCGCGAGTAATGTGGAATTCATGTAAATCAGGTTTGAGACCAAGCACTTTATCGATCTTGTATTTTTCTTCGTAGTGAGAGTTGAGCTGTTCTCATCAGTCTATAGATCAGAACCCTGGAACAAATATGAAAACATACCATATACAATGTCCCCTCGCCATGTCCTCGAACAAGATCATCCCCAGCCCAGAAGGTCAAGTATTTTTCTCCCTTATATGTATACACATTCGCATTATACGCCGACTTATAATCGCGAAACCAAACCATATGTCCATCATTATCGAGGATCATCGGTCCGGAATGAGACACTGATCCCCCGCGCGGGGAGATAATCGTATACAACCCATCATCACACGCAGGACTCTTCTCCCAGTAATTCAATACAGGCCCTGGAGCTCCAAACGACGAGTAATGCTGTGATACATATTGTCCCTCAAGCGCATGTGCGTATTTTTCCGAGCGGAACCGATTCTCTTGGTCCGCGATTGCGGCGCCGACGATGAAAAGCCAGACCCACAGTTTCGACGCCATCACGGAACTAGTATCTTTCAGTCTTTCATTCGGGTTTGGCGTTACATGGAGCAAAGGTACTCGGGAAATGGGATTATTTGCCGGGGGTCATGGTTTATGTGGCCGAAGGTGAGAACAAAGAAATCCGTTGTGATGGGGCCTTTGCGGCTTTAGGGGTCTGATTGTGGCACTAGAGTGGATACAGTATGGTCCACCGAGCGAAGATTCTCGTGTGATTGTGGCTTGTTGCTTTCTAGCCTTGCGCTAACCTGATGGGATCGGTGGGGTCCGAAGTCTCGTCTTTGTTTGATGGGAAGGGTTTATTAAGGCCGCATCCTGATATGCAATATCTGTGTCGATCAATCCTTTACAAGAGTATATAGTTCAGGTGAAAACTTGAAAATTAGAAACTTTGGGTTATTGGGATCCATGGATGATGGGAATGTTCAAAGAAAATTATTTTTTATATTAAATGGTTTAACTCTATACAAGGATAGATAGCAACATGTTCAAACGCTCGAATTTGGATCATATAGAAGCGGGAAGTGATCTACCTCCAACGTCCAGGTATCAATTTCTATTCCAGGTTATTCGCCGGTCATTTGCATCTACTTGGTACGCTTGTAGATCTTGGCCAGGAAGGATTCAAGGACGGCCTTCTTGAGGCCCTTGCTCTCGTCAACAGCGGCGATCTTGGCACGGAGCTCGTTGACGGTCTTCTCCTCGTACTCCTTGTAGAGCTTCTCGAGTCCCATCTCGTTGTATACGGCCTTAACCTTGGCCTCCTGGGCGGCGTCCTTGCGGCCGTAGGCCTCATCGAGAACAGCACGCTGAGCAGGAGTGGCACGCTGGATAGCCTGGTTGACCAACCAAGAGCACTTGTTGTCTTGGATATCGGTACCGATCTTGCCAATGAAAGCTGGGTCACCGAAGTTGTCCAAGTAGTCATCCTGGATCTGGAAGTACTGACCCAGAGGGATCAGGATATCGTGGACCTCCTTGAGGTTCTCGGGAGAAGCGAGCTCAAAGTAGAGCAGGGCAAGGGCAACGGGGAGGTAGAAGCTGTAGTAGGCAGTCTTGTAGGTAACGATGAACATGTACTTCTCCATGGAGAAGTTGTCGAGGTTAACGTTATCTTCGGGGGCGGTGATCAGATCGCAGAGCTGACCGAGCTCGGTTTGCCAGGTGGTCTCGTGGAAGAGCTCGACAAAGTCGATATAAGCAGGGTGGGAACGGAAGCGCTCCTTCAGGATGAGGTAGATACCGGACTCCAGCAGGAAAGCGTCGTTGATCGCGATCATGCCAACACCCTCCTGACGGTACCAGCAGGGCTGGCCACGGCGGGTAACTGAGCTATCCATAATATCATCGCTAACCAGGAAGAAGGCCTGGAGCAGCTCGGTGAGCCATCCCAGCACGCTCAGGTCCTCGAATTGCTTAGGGCTCAGGGGCTTCTCGAGAAGGGCGAGACCGGTATCGGGGCAAGAAAGACCACGGTTCAACTTTCCACCAGGGACGTTGACGTTCAGGTTCTATATGGAAATAATAGTCAGCGAGAGATTCCACAAAAAGAGGGGTCAAGTCCAATTGGTGTATATAGGGGTTGTCCTACCTTTGTGAGCCACTCCAGAGCATTAGCGGGGAGGTTGTACTTCTTTGCGTGAGCGAGGATATCCTCGGCCAGCTTAGGGAAGACAGCCTCAAAGTCGGCACGGCTAGTAGTGGAAGCCATTATGACCAAAGAATTTCCAAGAGTAGGGGGAATTAAAAGGAGAAATCCACTTGGATACTCTTGTATTTTCTGCTTTAATTGATTTTCCCATTTTCCCCGCCTGAAATGGCCTCGTCCCGCGCTAAACCGCTTTCGCCCATGATTTGGCTTGTTTGTCCTGTTTGTCTTGTTGATAGCTGCAGCTGCTCCGCGTTGATCTTGGAACCAAGTTCAACAGGCTGAAATCTTCTGCGAATTGCACATCACAAGTCACTCTTGTGCAAAGTGGCGCGCAGTCTGGTGAATTTCGAGTCCTGATTATTGGAGTTTGTGGTTCAATCACCATAGTCTAGGGATCATTGCCCTCTACGCGATTCACGCATTAGCACGCGCATCCCGAGATTGTTGCGGCGGCGGCGGTGCCCATCTATTACACAACGACCAAACAAACAGAATACCGGCTGGAAAAACTTGTGAAGTACCATTGGGTTTGAATCCCAGACGCTATCTTCGGTCTGACGTCAAGCCGCATACGAGAACCGTAACAGTGCGCCTATCGCAAGGCAAGGTCCCCGCCGGAGATGGCAACCATGGAGATCACAAAGGAAGTCATCCAAGAACTGAGATATCGATTTGAAGAGGCGGCAATCAAGTGTTCAGAGCGCTGCTTATACCAATCGTCAAAATGGTACATCCGGACCTCCTCTACTGTTAACAGTGTGGCATGTGACGCTGACCAGTCGCTTTGTATCTAGGGCGGCAGAGATGCTGGATTCGATTTTACCGATTGACGATGAAGATACCGATCTAGAGTCTCCAATGGATACAGAACCTTCTATGCCACCTATCAATCCATACTTAGGCCCGCAAGAACCCATTGAAAAGGCTCTTGAAGCCCAAGAAGCTCACAAATACCTCCTCGCAAAATCCTATTTCGATACCCGCGAGTACGACCGCTGCGCTGACGTTTTCCTCCCTCCTACCACGCCCCCAGTACCTCTTTCAGTGAGCTCACCAAACGCTCAATCCAAACAACCCCGAACATCCCTCAAGGGCAAAGAAAAGTCAACTCCGTTCCAGGGATCGAAGGGACAGCCCCGCCAAAACCCATACCCAAGGCTCAGCCAGAAGTCTCTGTTTCTTGCACTATACGCCAAGTTCATTGCAGGTGAAAAGCGCAAAGATGAAGAGACGGAAATGGTCTTGGGCCCGGCAGATGGTGGCATGGCCGTGAATCGAGAGCTGCCAGATCTTGCTCGGGGTTTAGAAGGGTGGTTCATGGAGCGCAGTGAGAAAGGGCTTGAGGATCAGGGACAAGGATGGCTAGAGTATCTTTACGCGGTCGTTTTGCTGAAGGGGCGAAATGAGGAACTGGCGAAGAAGTGGCTCATCAAAAGTGTGCATCGGAATCCTTTCCACTGGGGTGCATGGCAAGAACTGGGGGATTTATTGGCAAACAACGAAGATGTAAGAAATGGACTTATCTGAATTGCACCACGCCTGGACTAACGATTTCTTGCAGTTGAAACAAATCCTGAACCTTTTGCCTGAAAATGTTATGACCCTCATTTTCCACACATACAGCAGCCAGGAGCTCTACCAAACGACACCGGAGACCTACAGAGACCTTCATCAGCTGCAAGCATTATTCCCGACCAATGCATTCCTTCAAACCCAAGAGGCTCTTCTCTACTACCATGATAAAGGTCAGCAAGGAGACAGAACCATTTGCACTGTTCGCGCCACTAACTTCATCCAGACTTTGACAAGGCTGCCGAGATATTTAATGAAATCCTCGCTACATCCCCCCATCGCTTGGACAGCCTTGATCACTACTCTAATATTCTGTACGTCATGGGTGCAAGACCACAACTGGCATTCGTCGCTCAAGTCGCAACCGCTACGGACAAATTCCGACCGGAAACCTGTTGCGTGGTGGGCAATTACTACTCTTTGAAGTCTGAACATGAGAAAGCGGTCATGTACTTCCGGCGAGCCCTGACACTCGATCGCAATTTCTTGTCTGCCTGGACTCTTATGGGACACGAATACATTGAAATGAAAAATACTCATACCGCCATCGAATCATATCGCCGTGCAGTCGATGTCAACCGCAAAGACTACCGTGCGTGGTACGGTTTGGGACAGGCTTACGAAGTTCTCGATATGTCTTTTTACGCACTCTTCTACTACCAGCGAGCAGCAGCTCTACAGCCATACGATCCCAAGATGTGGCAAGCGGTGGGCTCATGCTATGCGAAGATGGGCCGCATTGAGCAAAGTATCCAAGCTCTGAAGCGAGCCCTCGCTGCCGGTGCTTACAACGCAGACGGTGGACACGGGGCCGGTGCAAGCCCTGGTCCCGGTACTCGGAAGATCCTGGACACAGAAACACTTCACCAGATTGCAACCCTTTACGAACGACTCGGTGAGGAGGAGGAAGCTTCCACTTACATGGAGTTGACACTTCAACAAGAAAGCGGCGGTGTCCCAGTCAACGAAGAAGAAAACTCGGATGAGGAGTATTCCTCCGCATCTGAACATGCTGCTCATAGTGATGGAGAAGCTGGAAATTCCGATGACGATGCTGACGATTCACACCGGCGCCGACGCCGTAAGCCCCGTCCGCGAACATCATCGATCAGTATGCAGAATGATGATTCGTTTGCGAGTGAGACGTGGCACCATGGCACGGGTCCTACTGCGACTACCTCTAGGGCGCGCCTTTGGCTGGCACAATACGCTTTACGGCATGGTGATTTAGACCGCGCGGACCAGTTGGCGGGAGAATTGTGTCAGGATGGATTTGAGGTGGAAGAGGCTCGAGCACTAATGAGTGATGTTCGTGCTAGGAGAGAGGGTGGTGGATAAAAGATTATAGTATCCAGTGGTTCAGATTGCATTCCGGTGGTTAATGGCGTTTTATCTTGGTCATGAAGCGTGGCATTTAGTTTTATCCCGGTCAATAATAGATATCCTGGATTGAAAAATTCTTCTTTGGTTTTATTAGTTTTTTTATAATTTATTTGAATTGTGCAGAGCACAACATGTCAACTGGTGGGCTCGGCAGAGTGATCAATTCTCCCCCAATGCCAGTACTTCACCACGATCAAAACTGACCGCAAGGGGAGAAATACATTGCGCATCTTTTTGATCAGCCGTAACCTGATGTCCAGATTGAGTTTTCTGCAATGCCACGCATTCACCCCATTTAAGACACGCATAGTAGTATTTTCTGCCAAGTTCAGACCAAGTCGAGCGCAAACAGAACTTAGGATCCTCTGGGCAGAAATTTTGTTCCAGAAAGAGAGAGTCAAGGAAGAATATTCTGCCTTTGGAAGAACAAGTTCCACTTGCCATTGCATCAGAAATCGCCTTGGCTGTTCTGTTGATCTCTTGACCCAGTGGTCTTTCCGTTGGGTTGATCAGGATGATACCGAATGACAGACCATGAGAGGCGGCGTGTGGATTGGACTCTTTTAAGGATCCCTTCGATTGAGGTGTGTTCAACGACTTTAGGAATTGCATGAGACTCGTATTATCTGGTTTCCCAACCGCCTGGCCCTTCGTGGAGGTCCCAGATGTGTATACTGGAATTGTCGTCAACGGAGACTTGCGACATAGTTTTCTTTGTTTCTCCACCTCGATGCCGGCCTGCGCTTGGTGAAGAGATATGAGGCTGCTTGCCGAATTCGAATGGCATCCCTTAGCCTGTTGGGAGCTGACATTTTTGTGGTCGTGGGGTACCCCCTGGGAGAGGTTCTCATTACCAGTCAGCACATTCGCCTCCGGGGCTGGGGGCTGGCTGTTGAGTGCCATGGCAGTGTCATCAATAAACACTACAGGTGAACTGCCCATCTTGCAATGTTTATCGTGGCTGTTTGAGTTTTGTGAAGAATTTCGATGGCCACGAGGTTTTGGGCTTGGAGGATTCAAGGAGTTCTCATCAGTCTCCGTACTTGCCGGGCTCCCAGGCGATGGATTGCCATCTGACTCGGAGTCTGTACTCGAGATGGAACTATCTGACGATGGACTATGCGCTCTTTGTCCAATGTACTGACCAGACCCACTGCCAACCTTGAGTCGTTTGCACCAGTACTCCCTCTCCTGCGACAAATCTGCAGTAGGCACTGACCGAGCTTCTTCTGCTAGGACCTGCAGTTCTCGGAAAGAAGCCGCATCCGTGATACTTCTATCTGTATGGATTTTGAGAACACGAGGGAAGCGAAGGGTAAAGTATCTGGCACCCGATGGTTTCTCGAAGCCACTGCCCATCATCTCCACAACGAATGGCTTGTTGAATACCTTGGATGCCCGCTTCAATGCTCTATTTCCATATTCAATGCTGAAGTCATCGAAAGCATCGGGATCACGAGCGAAGAATTCTCCGAACTGATTGAGATGTTGTATCAAACTCCTGTGCATGCAATGTCTGTTGACCACATCAATGACTCGAAAACTGGGAAGACTCTCCGACTTGAGGACATCTTCCTTATTCATGAGACATGCAACTAGAAAGTGCGTCCATTTTATTGGTCTTGTAGGTGAGAAAGCCGCCGCATCTTGGGCATCATAGTAGCCGCCAATCAAGGTCAGATCGACGGTATCTCCAAGCCCTGGGATATAGTCCTTCTTCAGCTTGATCCACCGACCGAATGAATTCTCCACTCCAGTAGAGTGGATAGGAAAGTAGGGTTCATCACAAGCCTTCAGAACAAGGCCCTCCCATCGTCGAGCTATTGCCTCTGAGAAAGCGACCTCCAGCCTTTTATAGGCATCGGGTCCATCAAATCTCATTACCTGCTGCTCGGCAATAGCAGCCCGGCCAGTGATCGGACGAACAACGTCTTTCAACATTAGTCGCCTGTCGCGGTGAGCTTTCCTCAAGCAAATATCATCGTCCAATAGAAGGATATCGAAGAAGACAATCATCAGATGCTCATATGGCTGGGGTGGGGAATCACTGTCAACTCCAATGAGAGTTCCAGAGCGTGAGAGAAACTTGCGTAGCTTGTGAAAGTCTGCGATTTCCTCTCGCTTGTCACTATAAACGAGTAATTCTCCTTCGAGTATACACCGTTGAGTAAATTTGCATTCAGGTGTGCCAATTTGGAGGGATTCTCCCAAAGTCGTCATTATCCCAGATCGATCTGCCGTCGAGTCCTTCCCACTTTTGGAGAAGATCTGGATTTGATCTTGCTTGTTCGTGAGATCAATATGAATTTGGCAGTATTCGCCGTCATATTTCCTCTCAATACTCATGCGCCGCCCATCCACCATCTGAACACAATTTTTGATACTTCGCGCTTTCAAATACTCTGGGCGTCCGATCTTAATCCCTGTTCTCGGATGTAGGTGGTCGAGAGCAATAGCGCAAAACCCTGCTGCGGATCTTGGATCCGGTCGTGGTGGGAAATGGCACATTGGTTCAGATTGGAGCATGTGGAGAGCACCTTCGAAGGTATTCTGGAACTGTAAGAGATGTGGCAGGAGGAAGTGTATTTTCGCCAAAGTAAATTTCTCGGGAAGGCTAACAGGGAGATAGCTCTTGAGAATCATGCGAGTGAGCCATTTTGCATCACGGCTACTTAGTCGACGGTATATAGGCGAAAGCATCGTGTCCACATCGACTGAGGTATGCTGACGACGGACCTGCGGACCAGAGAACCTGCATCTTGAGGCAATCAGTCCGAGAGCTTCATCGATCTCCTCAACCAGAACCTCGCGGCCAGGAGGGATATCGTTCTCGGCCTGACACATCACATTCTGAACACACTGACCCAAATCTGGACCACCGGGCTTTTTCCATTCCTCTAGCTCGGATAATCGAGACGAGCCTAGGCCTAAACACCGCCCAATAACGCGTGCCAGTGACGCGGCTTGTAACCAGAATACTCGGTCTGGGCGTTTCTCCGGGAACATGCATGAGAGCAGGGCCAGCTTGTCTGTGTCCGGATGGTTGATGTGAGAGCTATTTCGGGCAAACCATTTTGAAATGGTCTGGAAATCTGGCTCGTCTTTTCTAACTGACGTAGCTTTGACGACTCGATTGTCTTCGAGACTCGAGAGAAGATCGCCCAGTAGGGCGAACTTGAATCCCATTGGGATAGATATGAAGTTTTCACATAGAGACTGTAAATATAGACCTTCCCCTGTTGTAGGAGTATGTGAAGGAGGAAGAATAGAAATAGATGAGGGATCTTCAAGGTGAGAACCGAGTTCAAGTTCCGAGTCGTGAAGTGGAAACGCGAAATTTGGTTCGGTGGAACGCGAAAGCACGTGAGTTCCAGAGAAGCAATTATGCCCAATTGAGAAAAGGAAGACACAACTGAAGTAAGATATATGGGATGAAAATGAGGCCAGTTCTTCAAATTCCTAAAGAAAATCCATTGCTTGAGGTCAACTTGAAACTACCTTGCTTGCACTTCAGCTTCGCCTTCCTGTGGAGATATAGTTGCCGCGGCCGCAGCAGTCTGAACCGTCTGTCTTTTAACACTATTCTAATCACTGGCACTATTCACTAACATCAAATTTCGTTATCAACGCAGCGCCACGAGAGACATCAGGCATTATTCGTATTCCATAACATCCAAATTAATCGGTTGGATTTTGTTCTGGCGGGTCAGCACCTCATCTAGGCCTTGCTTTTCCCACAGATTTGATAAGAGACTTACCCTCAAAATCTCCATTCGCTGATCATCATCCTTGGAGGAATTCCGAGCTTGGAAGCCTTTCATGGCTACCTGCAGCTTGAACTCTTGGCTAGAAAGCACGGTCTGTGTACTTGTTAACACCATTCATAAGGTTGATAGCCATGATACTAGGTGTGATTTTTACCTCCTCGACGGTTTGACGCATAATGTAACGGGTCACAGTAACATCCTTCATCTGTCCAATACGGACAACTCGGCCAATTGCTTGCTGCTCAACCATTGGATTCCATTGTGGCTCGAGTATGTAAACTCTAGTTGCACTTGTCAGGTTCAGACTGATGGAGGTACATATTAGCTTCCCTTGATTCAATAAACGTGGGGACTTTGTGA
The DNA here is from genome assembly GCA_039634405.1 of Penicillium herquei. Taxonomy (NCBI): domain Eukaryota; kingdom Fungi; phylum Ascomycota; class Eurotiomycetes; order Eurotiales; family Aspergillaceae; genus Penicillium; species Penicillium herquei. The sequence goes on from CP098388.1 coordinate 7,919,883, forward strand.
GAACTTGAAGGCCGATGTGTGTTTCTTACCCCACAGCACCTGTGCCAATCGTCATGAGTAGAACATTGAGCGCAGGATCAACATTGAAGCTGCTGAGCGCACGAAGCCGCTCAGTACTTGGCACAGATCCATCAATTGTTGCATGTCGAATAGTACATTGGGTCAACAATAGTGTCACAATATCTAAAGTCCTCTTCCAACCTGAAAACACAATGCTGAAATATCTGTCAGCAAGATCAGGAGCTTCAACATTTGATCGATTGAGGTCTCACCATTTCTCATCCGGATGGGACTGAATGCTCTTCAATAGGGCGTAAAGCTTTGTGGGATATATCACATCGTGCATCGGACTAGGCGATCGTTCCTTCATAGAAATGCTATCTGGGGTAAGTAAACCACGGGAGGCAGAGGTAGTGGAATCATCAATGTATCCAGCTATTGATTGACAGCTAGAACAACCCTCCGAGGTCGAAAGCCTGCGCGAATCAGGTTGGATAGAAGCAGTGGAACAGCGACCGCAAATCAAGTGACCACACTTGGCGAAAATGCCGGCTTCTGGTAGAGAGGAGTCTGCCAGAAACCAGATCGGCATACTGCATATGGTACACCGAGCCTCATTTTGTAGCTGTAAGAAACTGAAAAGCTCATCTGCGTTTAAATGAGAATTTCTCGTTGGTGAGAGGGCTTTCTTATATACTCCATGGTTGCAGAGAAGTCGTAATTTAAGAAGGGCCTGGAATATGTGTTGGCTGCCCGCTGTGGAGTTGTAAGTGCTCACAGATCTGTCGCTTTGCTCTCTCTGATATTCCACAATCTCATTGTATGCCTGGGTTTCGGAGGGGGATAAGTTCAATCTGATGACTTCGAATGTTGGATCGGGAAGGTCTCCTGTCTCCCTCGTTCTGCGTAGGCAAATGCATCCCAGCAAAACCCTGAGATTATCAAACCGCGTTGAATCATCATGGTAAGCTGGATTGATTATATGCGTCCGAAACATTTCCGGTTCACTGAGATATGGGACTCGCAGAAAAGAGATAAGAGTGCCAAGATCTTGCAGCTTATTCTGAATGGGAGTACCTGTGATACACCAGCGTCTGTTTGCTGAGATCGAATTCACAGCAGCAAACCTTTGGCTTGATCTTGTCCGGATTTCATGGGCTGGTCGTCGATATTCAGCATCAAATTCAGCGGGAACAACGGTAATCTAAACGAAAGCGAAGCGTACCTTCATCGAGGACAACTCGGAAAAACTCGGTAGAATGTAAAAGACCATTCCTTCGGGAATATTCCGATGTTACTGTTCCGTATGTGGTCAAAATAACGTCTGCTTCCTGGAGGCTCGATAATCGAGATTTGCGTGACTGTCCATGGTATCTGCAAGTTACTAAAACTTCTGGCTTCACCCTCCTCAATGAGCAATATCTGTTAGCATTTATGCGAGAGGTGGTGGTAGTAGACTTGCTCTTACTCCTCGATTTCATCAAGCCATTGGTTCATAAGTACTGTTGTAATCAGCAGAAGCGTTAGTAATGCTCAAGTAATAACTTAATCTGGGGCTTACCCTCTGAAGGAACAATAATCAAGGTTGCTTTCGAGCGATGCCTGGATGAAACCCCACGTAAATCTAGGGAACTCGTATTCATGGTGGTCTCTCCGTGTCCTCGCGTGCTGATAATAGTTGCTAATGTCGTCAAAGTTTTTCCTAGGCCCATCTCGTCTGCAAGAATACCGCCGAATGGACCTGGCGGTGGGTCTGTTGTTTTTAGCCCTGTTATGGAATGATTGTAGCTATAGTCCAAAGTTAGGTTAATCAAAAATATAGGTGTCTTGAACTTTGTCTGGGAATCGTACACTCTTCGATAATGATTGTTCTCCTTCGCATGCCAGAAAGATAGCGAGGAGGTCGATTCTCCAACCTCTCGGCGGGTCATGAAGTCTACACCTTCTTTTTGATGACTTTAGCTTTTCATTAGCAGGGGAAATATGGATCACATAAAGAGTGGGACTCACGGAAGAAGGGGAATAGTTAGTAAATCATCCGATGCAAGTTCAAGTTGGTGTAGATGAGTGTGATGATGCAAATTTTCGAGAATATTCGATAAGGCTTCGGTTGATGGTCCACTAGACCCAGATGCTGCATCATATGTATTCTTATCCAATTCAGCTGGCTCAAAGTCATCTTTCGACTTCACATCTGGATTATCCGGAAAGAAGAAGATATGAGGGTTATGGTAAGGAAACCCCGAGTCAAACCTGGGTGGCTGAAGAAATAACCCAGCATGAGATAGAAAGTCACCAACCATATCCGATTGGTCCCTAGCGCCAAAGATGGAGATTTCCGCTGTATTCTGAGCTGTGGCAGGTTTCGAAAATGCCATGTTCATCCACTCTGAAGTTGTAAATGTCGTTTCCAGTCGGATTTGGCCAAGCTTTTGAAGAGCCTTCAAAACGACAGAAATCCCCCTGTTGAGGAACCCTATCATCTCATTTGTTGAATATGAGCAGATTACAAAGTTCTCTGCTCCTGGGAGAACATCAAAAGAGTGAACACTTTCTTGATTGTGGATCTCAAACGGAGGGCCCTGCCTGACCTCCACCTTTATGTCACAGATCTAAGTTCGAGTGAGTCGATGTGGTGAGGAAAAGAACAAACGGAGTCGCAACTCACGGAGCCGTAACAGACTTGATTAGAAGATTTAGGTAATTCGAGTTGATTCATATCATCAACACCATCAGAAGAAGCGAATGCGACAACTTGAATGTCGTCTGTCGATTCACCAAGCCTAAAGCTCGGGACTTCTTGGAACATAAACGGCTCATTTTTCGACGCGGGGTTTGATGTAGATGCGCTCGAAATGGCATTTGTCCCATAATTCTTTGGCAAAAATTGGAGCTCCGACTGATAAGCTGCTGATTCGAGGAATAGTGACGAGTCGTGGGTGTGCATAAGTGGACAGCTACCCAAAGATTGACCCTCACTATGTACATAGCGATCCTGGCAATTACCGACAGGGGGAAGGTCATGATTGGTAAATTCCGGTATTCTATGTGAGGTATGTGTAGTCTCCTCAAAATGATGGTGTATCATGTCATTTCCAAAATAGTCATACGCTCGCAAATGCTGTTCCTCCCTGAGTCCCGCATCAGAATCGGTCTCCATAGCAGGCGTGTGATCGAGGGTTTCATAAATAAAGTCGACACTAGAGAAAATAAAGCCTTCTCAGTATTTGTTTTAAGGCCTGACGAATCACTCTTGATCCGACTTCGCCCCAGCTAGGGCACTTCCCCCGCGGGGGCTGATGCTCAAGGCGCAGTGCATTCAGTCCTCCAATCAATGCAGCAAGCAACCCCACCGCCACTTTTTAGTTGACACATCATCTTGCAGGTGATGCTCAGCCTCATTATTCCGGCCCGACATCTTGAACGGTCATGTTCAGATGAGCTTTCCGATTTGAAGGGGTCTCGATTCTCAACTCCTGTCCCAAGTGCTCTCGCCGACCTCCTTTTACAATGTCAACACAGGATAGTTACGTTTTTCAGCAAGTTCTGGCTTCATTCAAGGCGCAGCTTGGTGACCCCGATCTTCTGGCCAAGTTTCAAATCACCTCCGTTCAGGATCTCAAGGACGAGATATTCGCGATCCAGAGCAAACATGTATCCGAAAGACGAGTGCAAAATATGCGTCGACTAGAGTGTTTTGTTACTGCCATGGAGAGTTACGGAGAGGTTATTGAAGTCTTCCTGAATGTCAGTGACATTCTCGCATTTGTTTGGGTAAGATATAAGCTCCTTCTCCATGGTAGTAAATGACCACCCGGTCCTTGGAAGGGTTACTGATACTAGACACCAGGGGCCGATGAAATTCCTTCTGAAAGTGAGTATAATTTGATCTCTTGAGGCACATGTGCATTTGACTACCTTATATTTCACAGTGCAGCTAAATGATTTCCTTCCGACTCCTAGATTGCCGGATCGTTTTCCGAAGCCTTTAACAGCTTACTCGACACTTATCAACTGATCGGCGAAAGTCTTCCAATGCTTGACAAGTGCCGTGGATTTCTCGAAACCAGTCCATATGTTCGTCAGGCACTTGTGTCTATTTATCACGATATTCTTGATTTTCACCATCAAGCCCTCAGATACTTCCGCAAGCCCTGTAAGCTTGAATTTTTTGACTTCGAAGCGCAGTCTCCTAACAAATCCTTTAGCATTAAAGCAAATATTCCGGGAAACATGGCCAAATTATAAGACCAAATTTGGACCCATTGTTGACAATCTGAAGCGACATAAGCAGCTGGTGGAAGGAAGAATCACCTTCACACAACTCGAGGCTGTCATCGCTAATACATCAAAAAGTTTGGAAGCTCTGGAAAGGCAAAAGAAGCTCGATGAAGGCGCTACACACCGAACAGTTCAATGCTGGTTGAATAGTGCAGATGTTCAGGTGGACCATGAAAGTGTGTCAGAGGTCCGATCTACGAATCCAGCTGCCGGCCAGTGGCTTCTCCAAAATGATTTGTTTCGAGCATGGCAAAACATGAATACTCAGAATCGTTTGCTTTGGTTGAGTGGCATCCCAGGAGCTGGTATGTCTTCTACCATGCATAAATCACAGTCGCTTTGATCTCAAAGTATACTAAGATGTTTCATTGATTTTGAATTAGGCAAATCGGTTCTCGCTTCGCTGATCATCGATCACTGTCGAACATTTGCCTCGGATGATACAATATGGTTCTATTGCAAGCATGGTGACGATCAAAGAAACACCTTCATTGCACTAGCCAGAGCTTTAATATCTCAACTTCTCACTCACAACATGGATCTCCTCCCTTACATATACGCTAAAATGTGCCGTCAGGGTGAAACCCAACTCTCATCCGAAGCACTAGCAAAAGAGTTGTTCGAGACGTTTCTCATGAGCTCCACGGGGGCTCACATTGTCATTGATGGGCTTGATGAATGTGGTCACCAAGAGGAACAAAAGATCATCAAATATCTACGGTCAACCATCGAATCTTCAGGAGATGATCATCAGCGATCCACTCAATGTGTTTTTGTCTCACAGTCTGATGCGGTTGCATCCAAAGCTCTCCGAAATATTCCAAACATTTACATGAAGCCTCATCACAACCATGACGATATTCTCGCATTTGTTTCTGCTGAAGGTGCTGGTCTAATGAATAAGTTCCGACTCTCCGCGGAGCTTTTGCAACAAATCACCCGCCTCGTTGTGGAAAGAGCAGGAGGTCAGCTCAATACGCGTGCATATTAATATTAAAATTAGGGGAAGCCATGCTTATGCCCTGTCTTATAGGGATGTTTCTGTTCGCCAAACTTGTCATGGCAAGCCTATTCTCGCAAATCTCCCAACAAAGGCTTCTTGAAGAACTTAGAGCCAAGGGAATACCGACTGGGCTTTCAGATGCGTAAGAATTCAAAGATACTAAATACTGTTCAAATGATTTGGATCCCTGACTTTCATCTTTAGCTATTCGCGTGTTCTCTCAGTGACTCTTGATCAGAGTTGGCGTGAACAAGCTCTTCAACTTTTGTCGTGGCTCGTCTGTGCTAGGCGCCAATTGAAATGGCGCGAAGTTCAAGGAGCAGTTGCAATCGACCTCGAGAGTATGTCGGTAGACTTCGAACATCGTCAGTGGGTCCTCGACTCAAAAGACCTTTGTGGATCACTTATCAACTTACGATCCGATGGCTCTCTCGAGTTGGTCCATACAACTGCCAAACAGTGAGTTCCTTTCTTTCTACTATATTTTCCTTTGTCCCAGCCAGTCCTCTGCGAGAAATACTGAACAAGGTTCAACCCGCAGCTATCTCATTGAGTCCGGCGTGGTCAACGTACAACATGAAGAGCTTAAACTGGCATCCCTCTGTGTAGGCTATTTATCCCTTCCTGGGTTTTATGGCTTCCTTGGTGACGAATCAGTCAAAGAATTGCTCAATCATGGATATTACGCTTTCTCGGACTATGCAGTGCGCTACTGGACATCCCATCTTAAATCTGGGTTGACAACTAGTGTCAATGAGACAGTCACAATATCAGTGATCAATCTTCTCCAAGATTTCTTGTCTATGCACTATCAGACCTCGGGAGCAAGCATTGAAGTCCCTTATGAAACCCGTCAAGCATTTGGGTTCCTGCAGCTCTACCAGTGGGTTAATTTCGAACAGTTTCTGCAGGCATTTCATGCCACAGATGAGCAAGTTCGCACGTTTGGGGAGTCTGCAGCACTTAATCAGGCTCTTGATATACCTGATGTCATTTCACGCATTCGAAGCTTTCTTGAAGAAACCAAAGTCGACTCCAATAGTCCGAATGGAAGCATGGTCAGCAGCTTCTACGGAGTTGATTTATTCAAATGCCCCCGCTTGAGCTGCGATTTTTTCCATCGTGGCTTTCACACCTCAAAACAACGAGATGAGCATATTGAGAAGCACAACCGATCCTTTGGATGTCCTTTTCCAGTGTGTGTCAGAGCTACTCTTGGGTTTCCCACAAAACGGGAGCTAGAAAAGCACATTTCTCAAACCCACAAAACAATGGAGCAGGAGAGCAATATCTTTCCTTCGAAGAAAGCAAGCCCTGCATTACAGTGTAGCAGATGTGAAGAATTCTTCTACAAACCAAGACTGCTGTTGAACCACGACTGCACAATGGGGAGGAATTCCCTACAGGAAAGAAATAGCGATGGGCCTGCACAAAAACTGAAGGCTACAGCAGACGCAGTAGATGAGACTGCGGCAAATGTGACCCAATCTTCGGATAAAATCACAGCTGGCATGCAAGCGCAAAGATTTATTGATCCCGGAGCGATCCAGCTTGCACCTAGTCCCGAATTTGCTCCTGCGTCGCCTCAGTTAGGGTCGTTAATCTCTCTGTACCCAAGCCAACTAATGGCCGCTCAGCAAGAATGGCAGACTGCCAGTGATACGGGGAAGCAGCAGACAATTTCCTTTTCTACTAGTCCACTTCCTCATCGAATCACAGTGGAAACGAACTGGACGGCAAATCTGCCACCAGAGATCAATAAGATTTACCGTGATATTGCTCAGAATTCACCCCCTGCAGCACCTTTTCCAATGACACCGAGTAAAAGGTCTGAGATGTCTGAGCTCCTTATGGGCTTCATACATGATCTTGCAAGATTAGATGTGCTACTGGTAGAGGCACTTGGCAAGAGGCAAGGCCAGCAGAAGATTATTCGGAACCTTCTCACTTTGCGATTTCAAATTATGCGGCAGTTTAAAGACACCCACAGCTGGGGTCTCAATGACTACTTCACAATCTCTTATGATTACCTGGTTGGAGGCATTTTTTTTATCCGGCAGTTGTTTCGGACAAGGGTTACTGTTGAAATGGAAAGAGGTCAAGCGCGTCAACCTTGGAACTGACCAGTTCGGAGGAAGGATAAACTGGTTTACACCGGATGGGGATTATATAATCAACGGAACAACCTTGGAAGGTTCAACTTGAAGTTCTCTCCAAAGAATTAGACAACCACCTGGGCACTTATACTTGGTTATACAATCAGACAATAAATACAAGTGATCTCATACATCTTATTCACATTGTAAACCTAAACTTCGACAGTTGCTCCCCTGATATAAGCTTAGATATTATCATGAGGGCGGCCAAGAATGGCTCTGAAATTGGACAAGCCGCGTCAATGGCAGCACCATCAACCAGCGTCGAACTTGCTCCATCTTCCCACAATCCTAGCTCCAGCCCCTCTCGCTATGCCTGGCCTCCGAAGCCAATATCTATAAATCCAGCCAATCTTGTGAGTCCGATCAAGGATAGCTCTGGACTTGAGCAAGCCTCTTCGGTAACGCCACCGACAGGGTGGATAAATCCTCGTCCAATTTTCCACAATCCCGGCTTCCTTTCCGATGGGCAAAGACTGTTCCCTGGCCTTTCTATCAGGTCGTGACCGCCCCTGCTTCCCGTACGAGCTGGGACTGTGCTAGATGCAACGCTTGCCTACGAGCCCGAAAGTTCTTATATTGTCAGTAGATGATTGTTAACACTCGGTGTGTGGTCTTTGACTGACAGTTTACTTTATCCAGCTCCGTTTCACTTTCCGTAATAGTAGTAGATGAACGATTTAATCATATTCATGGGGGGCACTTTAAGAAAGGGGAGCGTGAGTCTGATGCGGATTTTCCGGAGTTGAAGGACATGGATGCCAGTCATTACGTTGTAGGCTGATGAAGTTAACCATGAAGCTGGGTTGAACTTGAAGTATTAACACGGAGTCATCTGAATGACTACTTCAACGGCGTGATGCTTTTGCTACCGTCGATTTCGAAAATTCAGTCTCAGGCTCCGGAACACATCTGGAGCCAGGCCAGAAAGGGAAATATCAATACTACATACTTGCCCCGAATTCGCTGTCGTGGCTGTCTGGAAGTGATGTACGGCCCTGGTCCTGGCGTGGCTGTAGACAACTTCAAGGTTCACCTTCGCGATAAGCAGCATATGGAGCGCCTGACAAAACGTACTACCAATATCGGAAGGGCGCTTTTGATCTATATATTCACACTTGCATGTGTGCGTCAAATTTCAAGATTGTGCCGTATCATATGATGGATTTGCTTCTTTTACCAGTTGACATAGCCTGGAACGGGAAAATACGTAGAATCTTGCGATTAAGACCATCTTCATCCAAGATTATATGATACAAAACTCCCCGGAGAATACCTCATAACACAACCGACAGTGCCCTTCATGCTGTTTCCTCGGGCAGTTGGGACCTCCAACTGGGGCGAATGAGTCCATAAAAAGGCGTTGGATCAAGAGGTTCCAACTTGCAGCACATCCAAGAGTCTTTGGAACAAACCCGCCCAGAGCTGCTCCAACCCGATCAAGACGATAAGCCAAATCCTTGAGCCTTCGTCATACCTTTAGTGCGATACTAGCGTCCGTTCCATGGGTTTTCAAGATTGACTAGATAGTAGGATGAAGATGCAAAGGAGACAACATTGTATAGTACATCAGTAGGTGTACGGGTGACTACTTGGGTTCCAACCTTGGAAGGTCTGAAGACTTAGATACTACTAAATAACCTAAAGCAACTATTAAGCCTGCGCTTTGGGCGAATAGACCCATGATCTGCGGGATATCATTATCCCGTCTGCCCTTTTTTCATCTCATATGCATCAGCTGCCCGTACATAAGTGTTTAGTTCAAAGTTTGTTACAGGAGCAACGCAGAACTGCTGAGAAGACTCATTACTGAGAATCATGAGGTAGCGTGAAGTGATCTTTTCTATCACTCCTCGCTCTAACTAATGGATGCATTTATAGCGCCTTAGATTATATCAAGAACTTTCGTAGGAAGTTCCCCGTTGGCCCCGCAGTGGTATCAACATCAGACAAGTTGCAACCTGCCCCAAATTTAACGGACTTGAGGGGTCATGCTCCTATTGAGGGAATGAAAGGCTGGCTTCTACAGCTTGGCCATACTGCAAGTCTGAAGAGTCTTCTTTTCCACCTTTGAAAGTGCTAATAGACATTAGGCTGCAGACATCGACAATCTGAATATAATTCATGTCGCTGGGACAAAGGGCAAAGGCAGTACATGTGCTTATGTGGACTCATTCCTACGGGAACATGCCCAGAGTCATGGAATTTTGCGAAAGATTGGGTTATACACATCACCAAGCCTCTGGCCACAGAACAGAATACGAATCGATGGGAACCAGCTGTCAGAGAATATCTTCTCACAAAGGTTCCACGAGGTAACCAAAGGACTTGGTCTTGATCCTTGTGAGGGTGCACCGGGTGATAGAATACCTGGTTTTCTGCAGATGATGGCTATCATCGCTTTTCACACTTTCATCCGAGAAGGTGTTGATATCGTTATCTGTGAGGCCCACCATGGGGGTGAATATGATGCGACAAATTTCATCGACCATCCTGTGGTTACTGCCATCACAAAGATTGGTAAAGACCATGTTATTAACCTGGGAGGATCCATCAAAAACATCGCATGGCATAAAAGTGGGATCTTCAAGACAGGCGTTCCAGCACTGACGGTTCCACAGATATTGGAGGCCGAAAATGAGATGAAAAGAAGAGCAGACGAAAAGAATGTATCGGTGATGTTCATTGACGCGGATCAGACATTACTTGAATTCATGGACGTCGCAACATCTGAATCGATCCTATTTGAACAGAGAGAAAACATTGCATTGGCCATACAAATCGCTTGTCTGTTTCTAAAGACCAGAGGGTACTCGCTTAATGAACCAGACGTTCAAGTCGGTATAGCAGCATGTCGCTGGCCAGGTCGCTTTGATATTGTCCATTCAGACGACATCACTTGGTTTTTGGATGGAGCACATAATGAATCGAGTATGAAAGTGGTTGCAAATTGGTATGAGCGGATGGCAGACTCAAGGTACGCTGGAAGAGTGTGGTTTCCCACTATTCAGAAAAGCCTGCTAACACATCATCAGTGCTCCACGAATCTTGATCTTTGCTCATTTCTCACACCAGCGCACGCGTGACTGGTCTGAAGTACTCGGAACGCTGGGCGGTTCCTTGCAGACGTCTGTTCGACATGCCATCTTCGTTCGGGAAATCGAATATGATACTCATTTCACAGTTACAAAGGAGCGACAGCAGCAATATGCAGAACTTTGGCGAGAGAAATGGCCATGTTCTATTCATACTGTAGATAGTGTTAGAGAGAGTGTCGATAAGGCGAAGGAAGTTTCCAGTGGTCTGGGGGCGCATATTTTGGTCACTGGAAGCCTGTATCTGGCAGAAGCTGCATTGAAAGTTCTCTTTGACTAGAATTGATGTACCTTGCCCAGAAGAAATACAGTTTTCGCCTCGGGACGCACAGAAAACAGTCGATATCCTTCATGGGATACTAGAGCCTTATACCTATGATTGATCAGGCAGTTTCATCCTGACAGTCTCACTCGGCCTCATTGCTTTGATTAGTCTTGTCACGGTGATGTTAGATGATGATCCTCGAATACTATAGGAATCAAGGTTATGATATCGTCAATGCAATCATATTGGGGTAGACCAATTATAATACAACAGTTTTCAGAACAATTAAAAGAGCCTTGCCATTCGCCAAACTCCAAGCTTTTGTATGAGCGTTTCCCCGTCCCAAATGAAAACATGAGAACAGTGAAATCCTGTCCTTTAGAGAATACCTTGCTTCTGGAGATCATAGTAGACTCTCTCTGGCATGACATTACCCTCAGCATCCTCCATCTGCACAACATTATCCCGTGAGTCACGTTCCCTCTTGCGGTCTTGCTCCAATTTATCCCAGAGACGCATGGCCTGGTCGATGCGAGTGATCTCACGGAAGAGATTAGTGTTGGAGGTAATTCCCAAACACTTCAGTCCGTAAATGTGAGTGGCTTCTCCGAAATGCTTATCGAATGCCCGGCGACCCATATACACATAGTTTCCGCAAATTTCACAAGGGTACTCGACTCCGAGACCGTGTAATTTATAAAGCCAGTAGGGAATGGGTTTTCCGTCCCATCCAAGAGGCACATTCAGGGGGTTCGAAATCCTCTCGTCATCGTCATCGGACTCTTCACCCGCACGACCCTCACCACGACTCTCATGTTCAGCCATCAAATCCTCCCAGTCTGTTCGGCGCTCACGCTCTGTCAAGCCTTGTCGGCGGACAACATCGTGTCTGGTAGCTTCTCGTTCGTCCTTAAGTTTATCTGTCAAGCAGCGCACACGGTGCTCTCGTCCAGCGACAGCGCGCTCCTTCAGATCCTTTGCGAGAGAAGATGTTTGGCTTGTTGATGGCTGAGGAGCGGAAGTTGTTGCACCAGAAGCCTTCTTGGCCTCTGCAGCTCGGATGTGCTTCTTGCCGGTCAAATGGTTTCGGTAAACGTTTTCGTTTGTGAACTCCTTCTCACAGTCTGAGCACCACAGCCCTTCACCCGAACCTGCTGCTGTGCTCTTGGCGGCCTGCTCCTCTGTCCATCCAGGAACCTCCTTTGCTTCCCATTGCTTGTCGAATTCCTCATCAAAAGTAGCAACCAGCGCATCGAAGTCCTCCAAGGGCCTGACTCGCTTGTAGAATCCTTCTAAGTAGCTAGCCAATTCGGTGACATAGCGGAAATACTTATCAGAGACCTTATCTTTTCGCTTGACGTTCATGGCTGGCGGGGTAAAGGTATCGAAGACGCCGAGGTATTCGACGTAGTTGAGGCGCTTAATTCCAGGAAGGTTCAGGTATTGCTCGTGGATGGTGGTCAAATCGAAGAATTTTCCGAATCGCTCCTCGCCGGTGAACATATTGTCGATCTCCATGTATTCAACATCTCCAGGTTGACGAGGCTTGTACGCTTGTTCAAGGTTCTCAACCGGTTCATTGGGGTATCGCTTGTGGAAGTCTTTGATTCCTTCGAGTTGCTTGTAGAATTCTTCGAACTGATCGCCTGTTGAGATCGACTGCACCTCCTTTTCGCGAAGACCGTCGGCATCCTTGTAGATCTCCAAAAGTCGTTTCGACTGAACCTCGATGCGGTCTAAAAACTTCGCAATCTCATGTTCATTCGCTAACCGTTCACGGAGCTATATTTCACAAGCACCATTCATTAGTATGTTAATATTCCCGTTTGTCAGTAGAAGGCGGAACTTACATTTCGAGGTTGTTCGGCCACGCGATCGGCGATGGCTTGCTCCAATCTCTCCAAATCCTCATGGATAAATCGCTGGTCCTCAAGAATCATGATTAATATGCGACCGTAAATGTGTATTAAATGGTCGACACGTAGAAAGGTGGACGTTAAAATCAGTCGCGGTAGGAAGAGAAGTTCGCGGATCCAAGCTGCAGCTTTGAACGCAGTCATGTGACTGGACCGCCTCGATCGCAAAAAGTTGAACTCTCACTTCTACCTGACGTACTTCAATACCCCAGACTTTTGCTTTACCCTTTGGTAAACTCTTGAAACCTCCATTTTCATCATGGCGGAAGGAATCGACAGACGCGCTGAAGGTATGCGCCCTTTCCTAGAGACGTGGAGAAATGAACTGCTCTAACATATGGTCCCAGAGCGCATGGAGTTTAACACCTCCAAGGAGGTCACTGTGGCCCCGACTTTCGAGGATATGCACCTGAAGGAGAGCCTGCTTCGTGGAATTTACGCCTACGGTTACGAGTCCCCATCGGCTGTTCAGTCGCGTGCCATTGTTCAGATTTGCAAGGGTCGTGATACCATTGCGCAGGCCCAGTCCGGTACTGGTAAAACAGCAACCTTCTCGATCAGTACTCTGCAGGTTATCGATACCGTTGTGCGCGAGACCCAGGGTATGCATGTTTCCATCCAACACCGGCGGTTGCTCTGAGACTAATCACTAGGTTTATAGCTTTGGTCCTCTCTCCGACTCGCGAACTTGCAACCCAGATTCAATCCGTCATTATGGCCCTCGGAGATTACATGAACGTTCAATGCCACGCTTGCATTGGTGGAACAAACATCGGTGAAGATATTCGCAAGCTCGATTACGGTCAACACGTCGTTTCTGGAACCCCCGGTCGTGTCGCTGATATGATCCGTCGCCGAAACCTCCGCACCCGTCACATTAAGATGCTCGTCCTTGATGAAGCCGATGAACTGCTCAACCGAGGTTTCCGTGAGCAAATTTACGATGTCTACCGATACCTTCCTCCCGCGACACAGGTTGTCGTTGTCTCGGCTACTCTCCCTTACGATGTGCTCGATATGACCACCAAGTTTATGACAGACCCAGTCCGCGTCCTGGTCAAGCGTGACGAATTGACCCTGGAAGGAATTAAGCAATATTTCATTGCGGTTGAGAAGGAGGAGTGGAAGTTCGATACTCTCTGCGATCTCTACGATACTTTGACTATTACCCAAGCTGTCATTTTCTGCAATACTCGCCGAAAGGTCGATTGGTTAACCGACAAGATGCGTGAAGCCAACTTTACTGTGTCCAGTATGCACGGTGAGATGCCTCAGAAGGAGCGTGATAGCATTATGCAGGATTTCCGTCAGGGTAACTCTCGTGTTCTCATCTCTACCGATGTGTGGGCCCGTGGTATCGATGTGCAGCAGGTTTCTCTTGTTATTAACTACGATCTGCCTACCAACCGTGAGAACTACATTCACCGTATTGGTCGATCCGGTCGTTTCGGTCGCAAGGGTGTTGCTATCAACTTTGTCACTAGCGATGACGTCCGCATTCTGCGTGATATTGAGTTGTACTACTCTACTCAGATTGACGAGATGCCTATGAATGGTGAGTCGAACTATATTCAATACCTCTGGATTACTATACTAATCAACTTTCTACAGTTGCCGATCTGCTTTCATAATTTGCCACGACCATGTACTCAACCCTCGCCTTTCAACGAGTCAAATCACCATCCTTGGTTGCTTACTGCATTCTCCGCACGGCTCTTGCATTCTCGTTCCTGCAAATTTCCGTTCATTGTCTTCGGTTTCGGAAAATAGGGCTCTCGATTTGTAAATCGATGCAAAGCCAAATCTCGCGTGGAGGGAAGGGAAAAACAATTTGATTCAGTGAGGAAATGTTGTCTACAAATGATGGTTTTAGTCGCTAACGCCTTGCACCTGTAGAAACTGCACTCATGATATTACCTATTCTGAACATTGAGATATGGGTGCTTGAGCAATATCCTTATTTTTGTCTATGCTGGACTTTTCTCGTTTTACCCGGTTACTTTTTTGTGTGTTAGGAGTTACGACTGATGGAATTCAAACAAAATTTGACACTTTTTTCACAAAACTTACGCTTATCATGTTACTTTGGTCTATAACCAGCTTCACATTTGGACTGATGAAGCCTCGACATTAGCCTATACTAGTAGTAGTAGATATTCATACGTAGTGCTACGCCCAACCAGAGATCAGAATAAAAAATACAATTCCTAATTCAAATTCATGATAACTCCACTAAGCAAAAAACCGAACTGACAAATCAATAGCCAAACCCATACAGCGGTATGTAACATAGACCGTGCACAACAATAAGACCAAAGCTCCCCGAGGATGAATTGGTCAGAAGACGCCTTTCCTGTATTGATGAGATGCTTTCTAAGAAGACTGCTAAGGGTGGTTGTCTGGGATGGATGATATGGAAAGATGTTAATAGGGTAATGGGCATGTCATAAAAGATAGAAGCATGAAGTGGGCAAGATAGAGGGGAATAGGATAACGAAAGGACATCAAGTAGCAAAAGGAAAAATCACTAAAAGGTAAGTGATATCGAGATTTAAAACCCAGAAAAATAAAGACCTGCATAAAACCATGTTTATCGGTCAAGCACTGCGGAAGAATGTGGCGCTAGGAGCGTCTGGTTCGTGGGAGGGAGGTAGCAGCGGGTGATAATTGTCGAGAGTCGTGAAGCCATAAGAAATTGAGTCATCATCAGCTGTCTGGTAGCGTAATTCGATGATCTCAAAGAGCATGAGGGGAGGTTGTTCGCAGAGCACTGGTACGAGGGAAGATGCTTGATGAAGACCCGCCAGTCAGATTGGGGCCACCGACATAGCGTAGAGGATCACGAAGGGGATCGCGTTCTCGAGTCCAACTAGAGGGTCTGGTCAATAGAATGTACTTGAAAAAATGGATAGAGTTCTTACATGCGCACAGCACGGTCATCACCGGCCGAAGCAAACATCCCAGGGTCTGCTGGATTCCATGAAATGGAGTTCACGCAGCCCTTTTCATGTCCATGCAGGGTTTCCACAAGGGTCCCGTTCTCTTTGTGCCAAATATAGACACAAGAATCTTGATAATTGATTAGCAAGTTCGCTCATATTGTTTCGAGTCCAGAGAAGACTTACCATCACTTCCACTAACAACAAAGTTCTCACCTGCACCACCAAAGGTACTGCGAATCACCCAGTCGGCTTGTTTATGACCCTTGAAGCGTCGAACTACCACAGTGGTTTCGAGGTCAATAAGGTGGATTTCACCTTGCTTCAGGTTCACGAGCATATGCTTCGAGTCTCGACTGATTGCCAGAGACGTTGGGTTGCTAGACAAGGAAAGGCAGTAATCCTCTTCGTATGTGCGGAAGTCGAAGACGTGAATCTTTGAGTCTGTGTCTGCTGCTACCAATCTCCGTCCATCGGGACTAATAGCGCAGTCTTGGACGCGGAATCCACCTTTCCAGATGTGAAGAGAGGTCCCTCCATTTACACTCCAGTGGCATAATTGGGAGTTGTGGTCGAAGGAGGACGTAACAAAGGATTTTCCATCTGGCGCCCAGCCTGCAGATGTGACGGGCTCAGAATGATGGTCGATGGTCATCATGCAACGGCCAGTCTATTATAGGTGCAAGGATCAGTCAGTATCAAGTCATTATCAGATATCGGGGGTAGCTCAGGGGATTTTTACCTCAACATTCCAAAGTCGGGCTTTCTTGTCTTGGGAGCAAGTGATAAGCTTCGAGTCATCCGGACTCCAGCTGGCAAAGGCGACTCCACTGCCGTGATCATGCAGCTTGTGAATGATTGAGAAATCGCGCGTATCATAGATGAGCACCATTTTGTCACTGCCCGCAGTGACCAGTTTGGTTCCATCGTGGGAAAATCCACAATACCACACCTCATCCGTGTGTTGGGTCAGACTGGCACCAATTTCCAACGGGAAATCAGTGCGGTCGCAGGAATGGTCGGAATACAGAGAAGGTGGGTGGGCGATATTGTGGTACATGCAGTTGTTGATCTGGGCCTGCTTGACTTGGTCTAGCAGCAGGGCCAGGCGGTGTTGGGGAATCATGACGGAGGGGGAGATAGATTCTAACGAGACATTAGTGGAGTTGTTTGGTTTTTGAGGGGAGTTGAGTCCCTTACTAGAGAGGTGAACTAAGAGCTGTTCTCGAGATGCTTTCACGGAACCGTCCCAGCCTGGTTGATCATGGAGTGATTCCGGTGGAGACATGAGAAGACTGAAAAGTTCTTAAGTCAGAAACATACTACAGCTGTTAATATGAGGGGCAACTAACCTGGACAGGGCATGAAGACGCTCGACGTCGTAGTTCAGCGGGGTTAGTTCTTGTCTGAGCACAGCGAGTGCAGCTCCCAGCTCACGTCTCTCTAGGAGCTCCAAGAACTTCTGCTGTCGCAAGTGAAATAGCATTTCAGCCTTGTTTGCATTTTGTCCCAACACCAGCATTTCCTCCGATTCTGTCTTTTGTCGTGTTTGCACAGTATTTCTGGGCGGAAATGAGAGAATCAGAATCCTCTCAGCTTCAGGCCAACGTCCACCCAACACCGCACTTCTGAACGTCGCCACGCCCGACGATTCCAGCTGGTAGCCACTCTCCTCGCTCAACTTCGCGGCCGATGCACCGTACCCCAGCTCATTCAGACTTTGAATCAATATTCTGGTCACCTCCTCTCGACTATGCCCATAATATGTGGCATTTGCCAGTGCCTTCGAGGTCTCCCTTGAATTCGACTCGGGAGTTGCAGTTGCGGTCGCCTGACCCTTTAAGTTGGCTTTCCGGGCGTTAGATCCGTTGGAAACCTGCGACAAGCCATTCTTGCTCGAGAGCCCATCGGGTCGCATATTGTGCAGGCGCCTGCGCTTGCGAGAAGGGGACTGGCCGTCAGCTTGGCCGGATTGCTCGTTTTCGTCGTGGGCCGCAGCTTCGCCGGGCCTGACGTCTTCTGGTAGGGATGAAGTTCCTGCTCCTGAAGCTTCGACAGCAGGGGTAGTCGGACTACTGGATTGTGGACGAGGACGTCGAAGATTGCGTGATCGGGAGGTAGTCGTGACGGGCGGATGTTGGGGAGTTGCGGAGAAGAGCTGGGTAGATGGGGGGTCGTCCGGATTCAGGGTATTGGAACCCGTGGACTCGTGGGGCAGAGAAAGCTCAACGTTGTCGGGAGTGGAAGATGGGTGGGCGGGATTGTCAGCCAGGTCGACTAACTGTTTGAGATCTGCCCGATTCCCTGGTTCTTAAGCAAGAACCAGGTGAGCAGACCAATAATGGTTAGGGAATCCCCGGAGGATGGAGGTGTGTAGCTCCAACAGCAAGGAATCAGCTGCGAGCTTGAGTCGGGAGTGGTGTGGGGAATCAAGAAGATTGGGTCAGATGGTGGTTGAAAGAGGACTTGAGTCAGGTACAGAAGCAACAGGTCTTGAGATGTGAACGAGAAAGTTGTTTCCCTTATGGTTCTCAAGTTATTGGGCGGAGACGCTTATCGGGCCAGTGATGGGGACGATTTTCTCGGGTCACAAGAAAGTCTGTAGCCCGCGTCACAAGATGGACATCAATGCAGGTTTCGGAATTCTTGCTCAATGTCGGTGGGGGTGTGAGATTTTGGTGTTTGGAAAAGGTGAGAGTTATCAGCTGAGCTCAAGTCGCAAGAAATTTAAGTCATTGCCTGTTTTCTTGACGACTAAGCGTCGCTTAGTCGTCGTTCTGGAGCAGTTTGCTACTATGGGGAAATGGAGGCCACGATGTAAACGATCGCGGCCTATTACTTACTAAATGCATTACTAGCATTCTATATGGCATATAGCTGATCTTTTTACTATTATTTTGAGTCTTTTATTCATAGGGATAGTGGATGATGATCGGGGTTTGATTCTAGTATACTATATAGTATGTAGTATAAGGGAGCCGACAGCTGTTTAGTACTACTACTACTACTACCACTACTACTTTCTTCTTTCAACTTGCTATATGGACACATCTCACAACGTTCTGAATGCAGGTTCATAGAGACAAAAGGTCACGAGCCATCACTGTACCCTAAATGGTTCTTATTCAAGTTCTCACATTCTCACACTGAACACATCCCAAAAACAGTGGTTCATCTTCTCCACTGACGACATCATGATGCCTTTGGTGCTACGGGTGTTCGATCATATAAAGAGAGAGGATCTCTGACTTTAAATTTCTTATTAACATATCTTTTAACAAATATCTTCAATCTTACCTTATCTCCATACTACTTTTACCACTTCTGTTCGCACATCATGGGTTGTGGCTGTGGATCCACTTGCGCCTGTACCGGTGCTCAGGGTTGTACTTGCACCAGTAGTAACTGTTCCTGCAAGGGATGCGGAGTATGTTGAACAAGAGTCCCAGAGAATCTATTCCAGCTAATAATCAAAATAGAAGTAAATCACTCCGAGTTGTGGTTTTAGTTCAAGTTCAGAGGAATCCGCATAGGATGCAGACCGACCATCATACATTGTGACCTAGCTTGAACTCTTTTCGGTCTTCTTTTCTGTCGTTATACGAAATTCTTTATATCAATAGGATCTTGAATGTAATAAATTAAATGAAACGGTGATGTTTAGTGTTATAACTGCCGTACTATGTAGTCGTATTCGTGACTTTCCGCTAGACTTGACGTGGTAGCATAGTAAGATGTCAACGTCATTACTGTAAGGCCCTGGAGTCTATCACTAATCAGAACGCTTTGTCCATGTGGCCATATGAGTATCAAGTGGATTATCAAGTATTTCAAGTTTCCAGGCTGTCACTCTGTACTATTTCTGGAGGTCATTCGGTAACGCCACAATGCTGCTTCCCGCCTTGAAACCAGAATCGATAGCACAAAGAATATATCACAGCTGTCAAGACTGGACTCTAGGTACTCAAAATGTCCAGATGTTACCCAAGTCGAAGTTGCTTAAATTTGGAAGATTCAAATGTAATTCCTAGTAATAATAGGACCAAATTATTAAAATATGCAAGATAATCAAGCATGGCTGATTTCAAAACTGCCTGTTAGTGGTAGTACGGCCATCTAGAGCACTCCAAGGCTAGACCAACGATCTGCACCAGCACATGTGTATAAGACTCGGAATATTATGCCACGAGGGAAACATTCAATATTGAATCAGTAAAATGAAAATTCTGAGTCATGCATGGTACTGAGAATAGGCCAGATATTGCACAAATCCCAATATCTGTTTCTGTTGTCTGTACGGAGTAGACATGTGCCATACTATGCATGTTATGCAGCGCTATCGAGATTCAACCCAAAATAGTATCTAAAGCATCACATACATCAATTATTGAACCAAAGACATCCAGTGGATCACTAAAAGGAACTTGAAATAAAAGAAATACAAACATTTGAACAATTTGAATCTTTAAGCCCAGATACTACAAACAGATACCAATTCCTTAATCTTCAACTGGTGGTCATCTCAAGTGGGAAAACACCCATCGAATTCCTCCTGCGATGATGAAATATCAAACTCAACCTCCTATCCTGCACTGATAGTTCAATCAGGAGATGCATTGGAGCCTGGAAAGCGCCAATCCCGCTGAACAATGAGAGAGGATTGGATGATAGCATTTAGGGGACTCCACGATCTGAGCACCCTAGTCAATCCATTGAGTCAGTTCCCCAAGGAAGTCAATCTACCCCGATCTCTATGAATCCCCCTCTTCTCTATCTCATTTGAGCGAATGTTAGGTCTAGGAAGACCTCGATTGAAGACCCGGCCATCTTTACTCGCTCTGATTAGAAGAGGTGAGCTTGAGCGTGCGCCATCACCTCCACCGCCCGAGCTCCCACCGCTTCCAGACTCGCCCACTCTAACCAACTCGACCACATCCACCTCCCCAGTCTCCTCCTCAGTCACAACACAGACCTCCACGATGGCTTCGGCAGAGCAAAAGGAGCATGGCGCAATCTTCTCGGTCTCTGGACCAGTCGTTGTGGCCGAACATATGATCGGTTGTGCCATGTACGAGTTGGTAAGACCTCCCCGAAGCTCCCACCCCCGGACCCCCGAAACAGTGCTGATCATGAGTGTTCCCCTTTAGTGTCACGTTGGTCACGATTTCCTGGTGGGTGAAGTTATTCGAATTGATGGAGATAAAGCTACAATTCAGGTTTACGAGGAAACTGGTATGACTCCGTCTCTGGGCCACGTATACCCCAGGTTGCCCCCCGATTCCCCTCAATGCCATTGCTAACAGATGACTCTCCTGCACAACAGCTGGTTTAACAGTTGGTGACCCCGTTACTCGAACGGGCAAGCCCCTCTCTGTTGAGCTCGGTCCTGGTCTGATGGAGACAATTTACGATGGAATTCAACGACCCCTCCAAGCCATCTCCGATAAGTCGGGGAGCATTTACATCCCCCGTGGTATTGCCGTCAATGCGCTAGACCGTGAGAAGAAGTGGGAGTACAAGCCTACTAGCTTCAAGGTCGGCGACCACATCACCGGTGGTGACGTCTGGGGTACCGTCTTTGAGAACAGTCTGGTGAACGACCACAAGATCCTCCTCCCCCCACGTGCTCGGGGTACCATTACCCGCATAGCTCCCGCCGGTAGCTACACCGTCGAGGAGAAGTTGCTGGAGGTTGAGTTCGAAGGAAAGAAGACCGAGTTCGGCATGATGCAGACCTGGCCCGTTCGTGTGCCCCGTCCCGTCAGTGACAAGCTCTCCGCCGATGCGCCGTTCATTGTCGGTCAGCGTGTGCTGGACGCTCTCTTCCCCAGTGTCCAGGGTGGTACCGTCTGTATTCCTGGTGCTTTCGGATGTGGAAAGACTGTCATTTCCCAGTCTGTCTCCAAGTTCTCTAACAGTGATATCATTGTTTACGTTGGTTGCGGTGAGCGTGGTAACGAGATGGCTGAAGTTCTGATGGATTTCCCCGAGGTAAGTTCCCTACAGAAATGCGATGTTGGTGATTCGTCTTTGCTTACACATTAATCCTACTCTTAGCTCTCTATTACCATCGACGGTCGTAAGGAGCCTATCATGAAGCGTACTTGTCTGATTGCCAACACCTCCAACATGCCTGTGGCTGCTCGTGAGGCCTCTATTTACACCGGTATCACCATTGCCGAATACTTCCGTGATCAGGGCAAGAACGTTGCTATGATGGCTGATTCCAGTTCTCGTTGGGCCGAGGCCTTGCGTGAGATTTCTGGTCGTCTGGGTGAGATGCCTGCTGACCAGGGTTTCCCTGCTTACTTGGGTGCTAAGCTCGCCTCCTTCTACGAGCGTGCTGGTAAGACCAGCTCCCTCGGTAGCCCCGAGCGTGTAGGCAGTGTCAGCATTGTCGGTGCTGTCTCACCGCCCGGTGGTGATTTCTCTGATCCCGTTACCAGCAGTACCCTGGGTATTGTCCAAGTCTTCTGGGGTCTTGATAAGAAGCTTGCTCAGCGTAAGCATTTCCCTTCGGTCAACACTTCTATCTCCTACAGCAAGTACAACAACGTGCTGGATAAGTTCTACGAGAAGAACAACCCCGACTTCCCTCGCCTGCGTGATCAGATCCGTGAGTTGCTGTCTAAGTCTGAGGATCTTGACCAGGTTGTGCAGTTGGTCGGTAAGGCCGCTCTGGGTGACGGAGACAAGATTACCTTGGACGTTGCTGCTATGCTGAAGGAAGACTTCCTCCAGCAGAACGGTTACAGTGACTACGACCAGTTCTGCCCTCTGTGGAAGACTGAGTACATGATGAAGGCATTCATGGGCTACCATGATGAGGCTCAAAAGGCTGTTGCCCAAGGCCAGCAGTGGAGCAAGGTCCGTGAGGCCACCAGCGATATCCAGAACTCTCTCCGTAACATGAAGTTCGAGGTCCCCACTGATGAGGAGGAGGTTTCTGGCAAGTATGAGAAGATCTTGCAGTCCATGTCGGATCGTTTTGCCTCTGTCTCTGATGAGTAGACGGTATCATTTTGCACTTTGCATCATAAGTTTGTATTTTTTTCTCTCTCGCTTTTCACCAGCACATTACCCTGTAGTTATGTTCAAACAATTTTCTTCATTAGGGCAAATTTGTTTTTCTTGTTGCTATAGAAAGGTTCAGTCCAGAATTAGCAGTTTAGCACTGAATTCGATTTCAAGTTCTTTGATATACGTGATCTTCTAGTGCCCAGGTGGTTGGAAATATTCAAGTCCTTCAATGATTCATCGGATTACTAGTAGTACTATGCTCATGTGTACCTCAAGCGTATCTTCTCAGGCATCAACTGGTCTATCTGAAATAGTTCATACTTAATAGAATCTGATCCCTCAATTGTTGGTGCCTAGTACCACATGTCCAGATGACGACCTAACGGATACCCTACTATGTGATAAGCCCAGACCCGCACATGTGCATACACTGTGGCCTATTGACCCGCCACTCATCCACCGCCTTTGCTCTCACACACCAACAAACAACATTTGACCTCTACCGCTTCTTGCTCTACGAGGCTCTGATTGCTTTTACTTAAAGTCCTATTTTAAAGGAAATAATCTTGAATTTCTTCGGTTGCACACTTCACATCGCCTACCATGGCAAGCCCGACCACCGGCTACTCGTCCGTCTCTCCCGGCTCCCCCTGTCCCCTCTACTCCGATGCGGTCTAGCTAACCTCGTGCGCAGCATAAATGTTAATGACCCTAGCTTGATTTCGCTGGTCAACAAGCTTCAGGATGTGTTCTCTACCGTCGGTGTAAGTGGTCTTGCGCTCCAATCTACAATTTACACCATCCCTAGTCT
Source organism: Penicillium herquei (assembly GCA_039634405.1). Taxonomy (NCBI): domain Eukaryota; kingdom Fungi; phylum Ascomycota; class Eurotiomycetes; order Eurotiales; family Aspergillaceae; genus Penicillium; species Penicillium herquei. Next base: position 7,943,369 of record CP098388.1, read on the forward strand.
CTGCGCCGCCAAACTGACACCGTTGCTATATGATTTTAGGTGCACAACCCAATCGATCTGCCGCAGATTGCCGTTGTCGGATCGCAGTCCAGCGGAAAGAGTTCAGTACTAGAGAACATTGTTGGCCGTGATTTGTATGTGTCGCAACCCTGCTTGAGGGTGGAATTTTGTCCTCGCAGCTGCCCACTGCGGTGTGGTGGCGGGGCCTCTTCCGCCGGCGTCGTCAGCCATTGCTAATTACATACCTCGTCACATATAGCTTGCCCCGTGGATCCGGAATTGTCACTCGCAGACCTCTCATCCTTCAGTTGATTAACAAGCCCGCATCCAACCAAACGAACGGCGAGATCAAGTTGGAAACTACAGACAGTGCGTCCAATATCGATGAATACGGTGAATTCCTACACCTTCCCGGCGAGAAGTTCTTCGATTTCAACAAGATTCGCGATGAGATTGTTCGCGAGACAGAATCCAAGGTCGGCAAGAATGCCGGAATCTCGCCCGTTCCCATCAACCTGCGCATCTACTCCCCGAATGTCCTTACCCTGACCCTGGTCGATCTGCCTGGTCTGACCAAGGTCCCCGTTGGTGACCAGCCAAAGGATATTGAGCGCCAAATCAAGGATATGGTCCTCAAGTATATCAGCAAGCCCAATGCGATTATCTTGGCTGTCACTTCAGCCAACCAGGATTTGGCCAACTCCGATGGTTTGAAGCTGGCACGTGAGGTGGACCCCGAGGGACAGCGCACCATCGGTGTTCTGAGTAAGGTCGATCTGATGGATGAAGGTACCGATGTGGTGGATATTCTCGCTGGACGGATTATCCCCTTGCGCCTGGGTTACGTCCCTGTGGTCAACCGTGGTCAACGTGATATCGAGAACAAGAAGCCCATTGCTTCAGCTCTGGAAAACGAGAAGGCCTTCTTCGAGAACCACAAGGCGTACCGAAACAAGGCCTCTTACTGCGGAACTCCTTATCTTGCCCGCAAGTTGAACCTGGTAAGCTTCGAAATAATAATTCTGGCAGTGCGCTCAAAGTATGGAAATTCGGTACTAACAACGCCTTTTCTTTTAGATCCTCATGATGCACATTAAGCAGACCCTGCCTGATATCAAGGCCCGTATTTCCTCCTCTCTTCAGAAGTATACCACCGAGCTCGCCTCACTCGGTGACTCGATGCTCGGTAACAGCGCGAACATTATTCTCAACATCATCACCGAATTCAGCAACGAGTACCGTACCGTCCTGGAGGGTAACAACCAGGAGCTTTCTAGCATTGAGTTGTCCGGTGGTGCCCGTATCAGCTTTGTCTTCCACGAGCTTTACTCCAACGGTGTCAAGGCCGTCGATCCATTCGACCACGTCAAGGATATCGATATCCGCACCATTCTCTACAACTCATCTGGTTCATCACCCGCTCTCTTTGTTGGCACCACTGCCTTCGAGTTGATTGTTAAGCAGCAGATCAAGCGTCTGGAGGAGCCCAGCTTGAAGTGTATCTCGCTTGTCTATGACGAGCTGGTTCGCATCCTCGGTCAGCTACTGACCAAACAGCTTTTCCGTCGTTATCCTATGCTGAAGGAGAAGTTCCACGGTGTCGTGATTGCCTTCTTCAAGAAGTGCATGGAGCCTACCAACAAGCTGGTCAAGGACTTGATTGCTATGGAAGCTACCTACATCAACACTGGCCACCCTGACTTCCTCAACGGACACCGCGTAAGATCTGAATTACTACTTGACAGAATATAGACTTGAGCTGACTTGTTTCTAGGCTATGACTCTTGTTAACGAGCGCCAGCAAGCCTCCAAGCCCACTCAGGTGGACCCTAAGACCGGCAAGCCTCTCCCACCTCGCGCTCAGAGTCCCTCTCTGGATACCACTGGAGAGTCCCCCAACGGCAGCGGATTCTTTGGCAGCTTCTGGGCTTCCAAGAACAAGAAGAAGATGGCTGCTATGGAGGCTCCTCCTCCTACCCTCAAGGCCTCTGCCAGTTTGTCCGAGCGCGAAGCCACCGAGGTTGAGGTTATCAGTAAGTTTGAGAATTATATTTCGCCATACGTATTCGGTACTGATACTTATTTTAGAACTCCTCATCACTTCTTACTTCAACATTGTCAAGCGCACAATGATTGACATGGTTCCCAAGGCCGTCATGTACACTCTGGTTCAGTATGTTCTCCTTCATATGCCCCTCAATTTCTCTTGCTAACATTTATGTAGATTCACCAAGGAGTCCATGCAGGCTGAGCTGCTCGAGTACATGTACCGCAGCAATGAGCTGGACGACCTCCTGAAGGAGAGCGACTATACCATTCGCCGACGAAAGGAGTGCCAGCAGATGGTTGAGAGTCTGTCTCGCGCTAGTGAGATTGTCAGCCAGGTCCAGTAAGGGATCTCTCTTGACTGGAGAGAAAAAAAAATGACGAGGAGCATCGACGATACGATTGAACTCGTTCGAATCGACAAAGTTGAACATATACCTCTTCATGTCTTCGCCAAGAACCCGAGTTCTCTCGATTATATCTCGCTCTTCCGCATCATCTCTCCGCCTGCAAAGTTCCTGACCCATACCGCCCTAGATCCGATTTCTTTTTCTTTCCTTAGAGCGGTTAGTTTTTGGTCTTCGTCCTGGTTAGCGGGGGTTTGGGAGATCTGATTCATCTGCGTCTTCCGGGAGGAGTAGGATTCATCAGGATTTATCATGCCATGATATCGTTTTGTGTTTTGTTTTGTTTTTCTTTCTCTGAGGCGCTGTCCATCGGAGAGTTCTTTATCCCCCATTATTTTCTTTTTCATTGCTTTCTGTTGCCGAATTTGAGAGCTTGATACCGTTTCCTTGTCTTTTCTTTTTCCCGTTGAGCCTCTCCTAGATCACGACTGTATCAAATAATGATTTGTCTACGCTTGATGGCTTACTTTGTTATACATTGGATGAATAGTACTTGATTACATGAAAGTTGATTTTCAATATTAATGCATTGAGACTAAACTAATACTTCTTCGGTGCTCCATGGCCTGTCAAACTTGAATTTGGCCTCACCGATGACCTCGGAAGTCCTCAGCAAGCAATGAGAAAATGTCATGAGTCAATCCACAAGATTGACGGACCTCAAAATCGTACGCAAGACTACCCAGTTCGAGTTTTCATCACAAGCGTTATCCACAGCTAGAAGCCATAACTTCTCGTGATTGAGGAAAAGAAGACTTCCCAGTTCCCATAATCACAGGCATTATACACAAGCAAAACCAAGCCTCATCATGGTTGAGGGGCCATTCTGTGTAGAAGCTTGGTCGTCTTCTATTTCTCTATCATGAGAAGCCTTGGCTTTTAGCTGTGAATAATCCCTGTACCGAAGCTTGGTTGTCTTGCATATACCCTGTCCGTCAATCTAGCAGATCGACCCATGCTATTTTATTATTGCTTCTCAAGGGAGCTCTCAAGGAAGTCCTTCCTCCCCTGATGGGGCCATACTCAAGTGCTAGTACACAGGACTGAGAGAGTCAGCAGATAAAAGCCATAGAGACAGGGGTATATATCAGGGGAACTTGAAGCTTACCTGACAGGTAATAGACGAAATCCGGGTCCCCAACCCTAGTAAAACAACTTGAAGATCTGGTACATAAGAAAGACTGGATGGACTCGGAGGATAAGAAGCGAAAGTGTGATGCCCTGGATCTGCAGAGGGTAACTCCCCTTTATTAGACAGTCTCGGGGCTTCTCGGAGCTCCCACGTTGTCGTCGGCATTTGGAAAAATCAATCATTCGTTCTGTTTGTCTAAAAAACCCTACGATTCGTATCCTGAGACACAGAACGAATGCATGTCTTTCAGATCTGCTGTTCTCCGTGCCAGTGGCAAATATTGTGTCTCCCAAACCTTGCGACAGCCTACATTGAGCTTTGATTTGCTGTATTCCAAATATTTCTCAATTGATCGTTTGTCACTTCACTGAGTTGAAGTATGCCGATACACGTAGTGCCACCCTTCAGTTTGCATATCCTCCCGAACCTTGTAATTCCTCTCTGCAATATCCAACAATCCCAAATCCATATCGGTAACAAGAACCCCCTCTTCATTCCCCATCTTCGCTACAGGTCCAACAATTGGCAGTGTCACTTGGGACATACCCAGGAAGTTCTCCGCCGGCCCAGCCGCATTCACAAAGATAATACCACAGGTATTCTCATAGCAGCGTGATGTCAGCGTCGAAGAGAGGAATAAAGCCTCGGATGCGGGATTATGCCGTAATGCCTCAGCAGATGCATCGTTCGGAGTCCCTGTACGAGTAAGCCAAAGTCTTGAATAATGAGATGCAGAGAGCCGAGAGACATACAGAAAGTAGGAATGATAACAATTTCTGCCCGATCTGCAATCAGTTCCCGAAACGCTTCAGGGAATGCTAAGTCCCAGCAAATGAGCATCCCGATTCGTCCAATCGGTGTATCTATCGCTGCGTGGCTTTCTAATCCCGATGATACTAGATGCGGGCGTTCCGGGTGCCAGATGTTCTTTTTGCGATACTTTCCAAGGATGCTTCCATTGTTGGAGATGAAGTAGGCTGTGTTGTAGAAGAGTGTGCTGTTATCGGCTCCGATTTCCTTTTCGATGATTGTTCCTGGTACCAGGCATATTTTGAGTTCCTTTGCGAGGGACTGGTAGTTTGCCAGGTATTGGGATGCTTGTCCTGCCTGTACGGACCAGCGTTCATCTTTTGGAGCCCAACCGCTTAGATGGTATCTGTTTGAGTCAGATTAGCAAGTTCTGATGGATGCAGGGGTGCGGATATAGATGCAAGTGTTGGCGTGTTTGTGGAATTGATTGCAGTGGGTATCACACTCACTCGGGCAGAACGGCTAGTTCAGCTCCTTGGGATGCCGCTTCCCGAATGTAATTGCATGCTGTAGCGTGGTTTTCCTCTATGGCAAGCTCCTGCAGCGAAATGTGTTAGATAGATCTTGGAGTAGACACTTGCGTCATAGATTGCGGGAACTGGGTATTAGCTCGAAGTGGGTTGATGTCTACCTTGATATGCCACTGGATGATTGCGACCCGACGAGTTGACATTTTGGTTCGACTCAATAGAGATTTAGAGAAAAAGCGAGTAAGTGAAAGAGGGAAAGAATGTTGAAGTTCTGAACACACTGTTGTGCCCCGGGTTCTTGATAGTCTCCACATGGAGTAACGGGGTAACTCCAACATGTTGGAGAAAGTGGATTCGACCCCACGGCATTCAGGTGTACATCCACCATGTTTAACAATACTGGAGATAAGGTCATTGGGTTGGATAAATTCTAGGACAGAGTATACGAGTACTCTTCCTATGTGCTGAAATAATGAAAATCTCAATAATGTGCATTTGAGCTGATTTGCAACATCTCACGACTACAAAGATTTCTCCTCTCATCTCATCTTTAGGTCATGCTTCAACTGCTCGGCATTTGCATACTGCGACGTCCAGCACGTATGAATGATACTTTCATAAGAATTCCCCTCAAGAGATGGAAACTCTCCAGCACTGTATCGACGATTAATCTCCTCCCACTTCTTATCAGGGATTTCATCATACGGACAAAGACCAGTCGTAATCTCAAAGATTAGACATCCAAGTGCAAAGATATCAGTTGTGGCGGATCTTGGGGTACCCCATGCCATGCAGTATCGAGGTTCCTCGCCTACAAGTGTAGGGAGACCATTGATTGAAGACCCACAGAAATCACACATTTTGATCGACATGTCATCAGCGACGAGAAAATTCCGGGCACTTATATCGCCGTGAATGATGCCAAAGCTATGAATAAATGACACAGCGTCGATGGCGGATTCGATCCATTTTTCTCGAGTTTCGTTTTTGATCGACTCGTTGTTATCTTGAATGTATTTGTGTAGATCCCCGAGTCGTAGATAGGGGAAGTAGATGCAGTTATCTGTGATTTTGATGCAATCGAGAATATTCTTGTCTTTGGGCAGGGTTTTATAGATAAGTTTTTCTCGTTCGAAGCATTCCTTGTTATCCTTCTCTTCGTGCAAGGTTCTTTCAACAACATCTTCACTGCACTCGCGCATTTCATATGTGAGGGGCCCTTTGATTACTTGATCTGGATTGGACGCATTCAGGCAGATGATTCCTGTGGTACCGTAGCCGATGGTGCGAGAGCTGCCTTCTGGTCGGCGCATCACGGGGTACTTCCAGATTGAGTCGTAGATTGGGGGATCCATTGGGAATGAGGAATCGAATGTTGATGTCGATGCATATGGAGTTATGTGGCCTGTTCACTCTCTACTCCTGGGAAGAGTGATCAATCACATGACTGTACACCGCTGCTTAATCCTAACTGCAACAGTCAATATTGTCATATTAATTAGTGTCGAGTGTGATTCTCTCTTATCAAATTAGGTAAATAATAAAAGAATTCTGCTTGTAAAGTGGTGGTTTCGGGAAAACAAGATGGCACTATCGCAATGATTCAGAGGTTCGTGATATTCTCATTAATTATTACCCCATATGACTCGTAGTAACAGGTACAGGTATCCATCTAACATGATCATCAAGATAAGACTAAAGCACATATTAAGATCAGCTTCAGGCTGTCACAACAGGAAAAAACGCCCACATAATATCTACAGATGATAGCTCCATCATGCCAAGCTCACAGCCTCCAGATTGAAAGTGGGCTTCTTGCTAACTCGATACACTAATCGGTCTGTCCAGAAATGAAGGAAGACCGCATGCAATGCCGGAATGGCACCGTATAGAGTTCCCGCGATTGGGAAACAGATCCGCTCGGCAAGATGCTGCAATCTATACCAAACTCGAGGCGAAAACCCAGTATCCAATAAATTCGCCTCATGCATATCCTGCATTCGCGAATTGACACAAATAGAATGCCATCGCTCATACAGAGATAAACAAATATTCATTCCGATGAATGACGAGGTTCGGAGAACATCACTCCAGAAAAATGCCTTTGCGAGAATTGGGTGCAACTCAAATGCCGGATGGAGAATTGTGTATAGTACTGAGAAAACCATGATGATAACCATGTGGCATGGTAAGAAATGCGCTTCCCAGAGAAGATGCATAAGGGCGAAATGTCTGGGACTGAGAAATGAGCATCGCTTGTGGAAACGCAGATAGCCTAGTGTGCGACGTGCTGCAAACCCGGAGTCTAGAGCTCCCCACATATGTCGTAGTGCCTGACGGTATCGAGCTACGCAAGTGCCTAGAACTCGTCGCCATCCTCGTTCTCTGTCGCTTGAGACGTTGCATTGACTCGCTGGGATGTAGACCACGCGGGAGATTACGTTGCCTGCTGTTTCGAAGTAGCACTTCAGGAGCATATGCATGTCTTCGCCAATTGCTGTGGGGTCGCTGTCCCATCCACCTACTTTCTCGGCGAGAGAAAGTGGGAGAGAGTAGACTGAGGTTGGGATGGAGATCATTGTTCCTGGGTACATGGTGGATATACCTGCGAAACCCCAGAGTAGGTCTGCGCATCGGACAAGGAGTGGAGTCTCATGGGAATTGCGATCGAAGATTATGGGGCAGCAGTATAGGGCGCGATCTGCTTCGTCAATGTGGGCGTAGTGTAATCGGCGGATCTCTGTGAAATAGTCGCGAGAGAGATGGGTGTCCGCTATATTGAGTTAGAACTTTGTTCAGTTGGTTGAAATGACTTGACTCACCATCCATAACTGTGACAACAATGTTACAAGACTCTGCATTCAAGTCGGCATGATGAATCTCCACAATTCGATTGGCCGCAAATGCAACGTTTGAGCTCTTGCCCGCAATCTCTCCTTGTATACCAGCGGGGTGGAATGTGGGACGGATATGTAGAAAGGATCGTTCGAATTTGGACACAAGGTGTGCTGCCTTATCCAACGCCGTGACTTCCTTTTGTTCCATGGCGAGGTATATCTGTTGTTGAGCATGGAGGTCAGTGGCTGTGAGTGCATCCTCAGGCTGCTGGTTGATCACTTACCTCATACTGTGATCTGGCTCGTGGATGACTGGCCAGCACATTCAGAGTTGTTTCCAGCGTGTGAAGATCCTCGGAATAGTTTGGCAAGATGATGGCATGGACCAACTCTTCCTCCACTTTAGCCGCGTTGATGGAGTATAGCTTCTCGTTAAACGGGTTCGGAGATGGCAAGGACACCGGCGAGAGTGACCGACTTTCGTATCCTTCATCGAAGATCGTGGAAGGGGAAGAGGACGAGGCTGAGGAAGAGGAAGCAGAAGATACGGAGACAGAGCGCTGCGGAAGACGCCTTCCTAGGGCTTCTCTTGTCTTGGCTGTCACCCGGAAGATTGACCATGCCAGACGAATAGTAAAAGCGAACATCTGGAAGTGGATGAGCATGGCATAAATGACAAAGATAACTTGTGCCAGGTTAAGTCCAATCCAATAACCTCCATGTAGAGGCTGGCTAACCCATGGCGGAAAGATATCTCTCCAGACGTGGGAGGACATGAGATTAGAGAAGGCGCATATCAGCAGAAATACCAGGGCTAGAATACTAAACCCTGGCAAACATCGAGTTAACCATCCGAGCATCTTGTGGGATATGTGTATATGGGAGGAAAAGGAAAGAGGGAGTTGGTCTTATAAAACAACACCAGGGTAAAACGGCAGTACATAAAGCAGCGACGGGGAATAGCACATGGAAGCGAGGGATTCAGCCCCTCCTGAAATGATCATGAGGATCCATTATGATATAGTTTGGATCATTTGTCCCTGATTTTAATTATTTTTATTTTATTTCTATTTTTCTATTATGATTTCCTAGTTGATTTCCCTTTTCATCTAGGAAGCTTCACCTAACTGACCCAGTATGGAGATCAAGAGCGAATCAGAGAAGTAGAGGGCATCACAAGAAGAACATAAGTTCCAAGGTTTAGTATGGAGGGTTTAATTAATTCCTAGTCACTAACTTAGTAAATCAACTAAGACTCTGTACTAAGAGTCAAGGTGGAATTAACCGTAGGTGACTTTCTCTGATATTCAGGGCTCCACAGTACAGTGTTAACTCTGGTGCCTAACAAGGATCCTTGGACGAGAATCTAACCTTCCTATAAATACTGGTATCTTCAACGACAATCTATTCTTCTCATTCTTCTACAATTACTATCTCTTTATAACTTTTTATTTTTTATTCTCTTCTTCACATACTAACAGGGTCCACTAAAGCTTGGCGGGAGCGTGCTCTGTTAATTGGTGCAGAATCCTTAATCCCCTGCACTCCATCTATCAAGATCGACATCACCAATCATCATCTCCACTCAAGAAGCGTGGTTGAACCCTGACCATAAACATGATCATAAACCGTCCAAACTAGTTCAAGTCTCCATACTTCAAGCTCAAGTTCAAGCCAAGAACTCGTAAATCCTCCAACCGATAATCCCATCTGACCGTCTCCCAATCCCATTCATCCCCCACCAACCCATAACTCTCCCATTCTCCCCATGCCTTACGCGCATTGAGCGCCCAGTATCCCCAACTGGCATCCACTGTGCCCAAAGCGCGCATCAAATGACGCCAGTAATTCTTATCTCCCTCGCTTGGTGACTCGCTCGTGCCGATCTCCCCCACCCATACTGGCGCGATATCCTCTTCTATCAAGTACGCCCAGTTCTTCCTCATTTCCTCTGCAAACCCTTCATATGTTCGCCCTGAGAATGGCGATAAGCTGCCCCAGCCAGACCATTTATATACATGCGCTGAGTATACTACTCGGTCTGCCACACTCAGTTGGACTGGTCGTGAACGTACACCCGAGAGATCGTTCGCGGATGAGATCCCTTCTACAATCATAAGCCAGTTCAGGTTCAAGGTGAGTAGCTGTTCCGAGGCTCGCTCTGCTGCTGTTGCCCAATCGTTCCAGTGCATCGTACCCCAGAGACCGCGCACTTCGTTGCGTAGATCAGCGCCGAGCACGAGTTCATTCGATACGAGCGGTCGCATTATCGTTTCCCAGTTCCGAATCCATCGCTCTTCTGTTTGTGGAACGGGACAAAACAGTTCCCCGCCGAACCAGGAATTACTCCAGTCAAGATCGCAGGGGTTGATACCGCAGCACCATGTCGCCGTTGTGATGTGGTTGTTGACGATAACCAGGAGCCCGGCTGCAGTGAGACTCTCCACAACGGCGTGATACACATCCATTGCAGAAGGCGAGAATCCATCGATTATGAGATCTAGGTTTGCAGCGATCTTGCTTTGATTGACAAGTGGATTGCGGTGGACCAGCTCATCGGCGTACGGGAGTCGCACACTGTTGAATCCCAGTGCACGGATTAACCCAGCGATCTCATCGCGATGCCGCACTTCCAATCCTCCCGGTACAAAGTCGATGTCACTGGCGCCGTACCAGTTGATACTGGCTAGTTTGATGATATTGCCTCCGGCATCCTTGATGTGTCGACCCTGGGTGTGGAAGGGTGGGGTGAAGTTTTGAGTCGCAGTTGTGGGATGCATCTCGCCGTACAGTAGCGAGGCCGATGTACTATCCCAGTCATCCTTGTTTCTTGAAAGTAGAGCGACCTGTAGAATCAATAGTGTAGCCACGAGTAGTACCCAGCACACTCTTCGATGTCGATAGATCCAGTGTTTGATTATAGACATGATCCCGGGTCTGTGTTCAGTATAGATAGTCAATCAAGGCCAAATAGATGAAATAGATTTTGAATATTCCAATTTAAGATTATATGAGTCGATGAAGAATGAAAGATACGCTGTGATGACAACAATGAGAGAGTGAGAGTGAGAGTGATATCCGGGTCAGCCGCGAATCCAAGGTTGAGTAAGGCATTGGCCAATAACGGCCATATGCACGCGGCCAAAACTCATTTTCCCATAATAAATTTCAATCAGCTCATTGTCTGTTGCTTTATTATAAGAATATAAAGTATTAAAAAATAAGTAAGATTAAAGTAAGAGATAAGTAAGAGATATTAAGGATCAGAGTAAGAGATAAATAAGAGATAAATAAGAGATATTGAGGATCAGAGTGAGAGATAAGTGAGAGATAATTCAGAGATAAATAAAGTAAGAAATTGACCCTATATCGCCCCTATACATTGATATAGATATTTGATATTCTTGTATATCATACCTATCTGCCAGTGTAACTGGAATTCAACCTCCGAGAATCTCTCAAGTGAAGTATACAATTAATCATATAATACTAACATTTGAAGCACACACAACTTATAACCTTGGAAATCTAGATGAATACCGACAGACCTACGGAGAGTACCATAAGGAACCACAGCGACTTGCCTTCGTACATCGGTCAAATCGAGCGCTTCCCCGAGCGGGTGCGACGCTGAACTCTATTCGTCGTATAATAAGTGAGCAACACCGAGGGAACAATGAGCGCAGCGGAGCGATCAACAATACACTCCACAGGTAGTGTTTGTTTTATCAGGCTGGGATGGCCTCACGACAAATCTCTTTGATTTTGACTATATTTTCTCTGAGTTATGTCACGGGATGAAGGTGGTGTGTCGGATTTACACAGACAAGCCACGGAGATTCATTCAGGTTGACACACACCAAGTCTGTCAATTGCTACGCGGAGAGTTACCCTTCGAAGGACTATCATTAGTTGAATCAGATTCAACAGATGAGTTTTACAAAAGGTTCTTAGGTACCCACATTGCGAAGCAAAAGATCTCCGTGGATCATGACCTCCTACGCGAAAATACACAGGACCGGAACAAACACCCCCGTTGGCACGATAGATTCATCTATTCGTGCGAAGCTGAAGACTGCAGCGAGCGATTCAAAACCAAAGAGACACAGCGGCAGCATTATATCAAACTTGAACACCATCCACGTCTTTGCGGGCGACAAGATGCGGAGAATAAGATCAAGGCTAGATGTCGTTTCTGCGGAAAGCTATACGTGAGGCGTGGTCTCGCAAGACACGAGACAATCTGCCCATCAAATGACCCAAAGAAAATGGAAAGAATTGTATATAAGAACAACTTGAATGGACAAGAATTCACAAGCACAAGGAAAAGAGTAAAATCAGGAAGAAAATTAAATCAGACCACTTGAAATAGAACAACTTCCCTATTAGTACTGTATAGGTACAGGGGCCTATAACAGCCAGGCGGCCAAAATGAATTTTGACCAACTCACTGTCTATTACTTTATCATAATAGTCGAAATATTAAAAAATAAGTAAGATTAAAGTAAGAGATGTTTCAAGTCAAAGCAAGAGATAGGTAAGAGATATCCAGAGTCAAAGTGAGAGATATTTATAGTTAAAGTAAAAGATAAGTAACAGATAATTAAGAGATGAGTGAGAGATAAGTGAAGTAAGAAATCAATCAAGTTCTATACTGGTATGAGGCTAGTAAGTAGTAAGGTATAATATTTTTTTCTCTAAACTTTTGACCTATATGTAGGGGTTTTGGCCGTATGGCTGTTATAGGCCTCCGTAAGTACTGCAAGTATGCAAGGTAGTTGCTGAGACTCACTCCCTCATGCTCAACGCAACTTAAACTCCTTTCCCTGTCTGCTCTCCTACCAGCTCAACACTGACTTGCCATGGAAGCCTCTCTTGAGTCCAATGATATATCGAAGACTAACAACCACCACCACCACCCCCTCCCCCTCCTCCTCCCCCTGCCGCTGCCGCTGCTGCTGCTCCGGCACCTCCATCACCTCCAAATCCGCCTCCTCCAAAGCCACCACCGCCACCTCCTGCTGCTGCTGCTGCTCCACCACCTCCATCACCTCCAAAATACCCTCCTCCAAATACACCTCCACCATGGTGACCCGCACCACCTCCATCATGAGATGCACCATGAGATGGGGTCGTTCCATCATGAACCAAGGCATAAAAGAGGCCTCCTAAAATACCATGAGAGTGTGAAAATGGCGATGAATGGTTATGCCCTGAGCTCGATATATGCGTATTCGAAGCCGGAAGATGTGACAAGCCTGAGTAGGACATTGCACTCGCGGATGCAATCTGATTCGGATTATTGTGTGGGGAATTATTATTCACAGCCTGTTGTGAAACATGATGATTGTTTGTGGATTGCGCTGGACCGGGATGTGTAGAGTGAGTGAGTGGATGAGTTCCATGTGTACTATTGCCCCCATGATCATGCGGACCTTGATTCGAAGTTTCATGAGATGGGTGATGCATTGCATTGCTTCCAGCGTGGTGTGATGGATTGGGTGGATGATCATGATGTTGATGGTGATCGTTACCGCCATCTCTAACACCGCCGATATCTGCGCCATAGTCAATGGCCCAGAACTGGCTGTTATTAGTATGTCTCCCATTCGTTTTCTTGTGACTAGGGCTATATTGCTCCACTTCACCTCCACCCACACTATATTCCGGCATGTCCATTCGCTTGTCTCGGAGAGCTTCATACTCTTCAATCTGCTGGTGTCGCTCTCTAATGGCCCATCTGGCAGAGAGGTAACGACGATATTTGCCAGTCTCAAAGGAATTACTGCATGGTTGTGCACGATGAATACCACCCAACTTGACCCGGACTTTTGAAGGATCTTGAGTCTGCGGATGATTTGACTTAAAATCGAGCCAGGATGTTGTAGCCCGAAATTTCTCTGATTTCGCCATACCAACTGCCGCTCGACTCAGAAGAGACAGCGAAGTCAAAACTTTCAGGCGGTTTTGCATCCAGCTCGTATCTCCGGGTGGATATAAATGGGGATCACGGTGTAAATGGAGTTCGGCGATAGACCATGAATCAAACGGAAAGGCTAGGATGTGCTTCGCAAGATTGCATTCGTTGCACTTGGTGGGGTGTCTGCCATATGCCTCCGTGCAGTCCCACGGGAAGAGCTCTTGATTTTTGTACAGAGGTGCTCCAAAAGCACCCCAGTCAAACCAGTATTCCTGTAGGGTGTCGATGATATCCGCATCGTCATGAAGCCCAAAATGAAACTTCAAGAGGTACTCTTCTGTCAGTCCGTAAGGAACATCATACTTTGTGTTGATCTTGTTTTTCAGGTAGCCCTCGTATGGACAAACAAAGCTCATCAAGTATAATGGGTCTATCTTTGGCGTTGTTGAATGGAGTGCACTTTCATCGGATTTTTCTGCACCACTGATGAGCGACCCAAATAACTCATTGTCGATCAGATTGTCGCAGAAGCTCTGGCAGTTGTTACTCGACCAACTCCAAGTGAGCGGAATGTGAGGATCCAAGAGTCTCCTCACGATGCTTTGGAGATAAACATCGACTCTATCCTCAATCAGAATTTGGAGACTGTTGATCAATTGTTTCAACACTTTCTTGAGTGCTGATTCTATCTCCACATGCGATATACCGGGATCATAAAGCGGAATTCGGCTCCTACTGACAAGGAGCCGAATGAAATCTAGCTCAGATTTGCTCTCTGATGATCCCGATAAAATTCCAGTGAAAGGTACTCCGACGACTTGCTTCATGATTGCTTTATACCTTTTCGGGCTTCCAACTGGTCGGACTTGCCTCCAGACATGTCGCACTTCTCCTTCAGAAACTGCGAGACTGAGTTGATGTTCTCCTACATTGACTCGGTCATGGAAGATCGGATATTCTCGTAGTGAAATAAGAGCTCCTCCTTTCGTACTTCAAGTTCAAAAGTTAGTAATGTCTTCTCAATGGATTATTGTGTCGAGACCTACTGCTGAACGCCATTTTCGATGACCAAGGGACCAATACGTAGCCCCATGTGAACATTACCAAAGGGATACTGCTTTGCAAACCGGCGAAAGAGCAAAGGTACATCATTATCTGTTCCAGCCTGTGTTGCGAATTCTTTTCCCCCGTTGGGATGACTCAGAGGATAGACTCGGTGCTTTGGAAGGGCTTTGGGGAGCTTCTCCGGTTTCGGTGATTTCTCTTTATTTTTCAGCGAAGAGCTGCTGTCTGTCACTAGTTTGCCCATAAGAGACTGCAGCATGGAAGGCTTTGTCAAACGCTCCTCTTCTGTGGCTCCAATAATTAGCCCTTGAAGTTTAGCAAGAGAAATATCATGGTCAAGATTCAAAATTTTGCATCTCGCATAGCTCCGATTCTCGTGATCGTCAAGCATCGGGACAGGAAACAAGCTGCGTGCTTGCCCATCTTCATCGACTGGCGGAACATTTGCACAGTGGCACATCTCCCGACTAGCCTCAGGTGTGATAGCCTCGGGCAGAATACAGTGCTTGTATGTCTTCTTGTACCGTCGTTTTCCGTAGTGATTCGTTCTGTAGCAATCTTCACAAATATCCTTTCGTGAATCTCCACTCCCCTGCGTGAACATGCTTCCACTAATTATCCTGGTACATTCTTTGCATCGTAATGAGGTGAATTGGGGTAGCAAGCTGCCATTATCGCGTAGGGTTACTATTGACCATTGGCCTAAATGCGAAAGGCTTCATAGGTGTCAGTGACACATACACTGAGGGATTGCAGGCCTGTCCCAGATTCCAAGTTGTTTCAACGGAGGTCGATACTCGATCAGCTTATCCATGTCAAGGAATCCTAATTCATCAGTTACTGTCCATGAAGTGACGGTATTTACACTCACCAGCTGCCTGTAATAGCATACAAGCCCGCTTCTCAATACCAGACAGACGTGACAAGGAAGCGATCTTCTCTTTCACCTCCGCTTTAAGTTCACTGCTGTGGCTCCGAGTCTCTGAATCATCTTCCTCCTTTCCCAACTTAGAGGATGCTCCATGTTGATTTGAGTCTGTTTCTGAATTTTTGGAATTTTTAGCTGCTTCTTTCGCATTCACCTCAGCTTGGAGATCACTAGTGTAGGTGTGGGAATCCACATTATGCTCTTCCTCTTGTAAGTCAGGGAAGAGTTCAGTCTGATCTGAGACGGGCTCTGAATTTTTGGTGTTCTCGGCTTCAAGTTCTTCTTTTGCTTTCTTTTCAGCTATATATCATGATATTCTTAGCGTCACTCAACACGGATGCGGGAAACATAGGATACCTACCATAGCGAGTAGCAAAAGCTCGTGCCTCCCTGCTCACTTGATCTAAGAACGTATCATATCCATAAATATCGTAGTCATCCTCATCCTCGATATTGACATCGGAGTTCGAGTCATTTTGCCAGGCGCTCAAAGTGCGAATAATATTCTCTAGCTCTTGCTCAACGCCAATCCAGTAAAGTCGCTTTATATTTTCGTATAAATGTGTTTCTGCAGGTCCTATCTTGGTCCAATGTTTATGTCGCGATGGAGTGACGCTCGGTAGAGATCGGTTGCTCTGGTGAAGTCCAAAGAAGGACATCGTAAGAAATGATATTGATGCTAGAGAATGAACACTAGAAAGCTAAATGTTAACGAATGTTGAGCACAAGATAGATCATAAACCACCACTTAGCGTGACGAAAGGAAATATGGGAATGCCGGTGCCGGTTTAGCCGCAATTTAATGTGGTGAATTAGGCTGCCAGCAGGCTGCATACAAATGCACGTAAGACGATAAAACACCCGGGCGCAATCTGCGTAGTCCCGTCGAATCACAGAGTCGCCCCATGTTTGCGGTGAGGGATAATACAAGCATCGGGCATCGAAATGCAGGCGATATCACTTCAGCCTCACTAGCCGCAGCAAAGGAGTGCATGTGTTACGTGGCCAACGACGCAATATGAGTAGGACAGACGAATCATCATTGATGCTCAGACTTAGTGCGAGGCAAATAAGCCCCGGTTGGAAGGTATTGGAATATAGATTCAGTGACTCCTAGAAAACAGCGTCAAGAGGCTGATTTTAGTCAGCTGTAGGCTTCCATTATGGGAAAGGTAGGTAGCAAGTCTTGGGACCACTGGTCCATCTCCCTCCTTGTAGATATCACCTTTGACTCCAACCTGCTCTTTCCCTTCCCCAAGCACCTTCTACTCACATCTATGCGCCCGCCTGGACTCGAGGTCTATGGCTAAATCAGCCATTTATACAAATAGCGCATCGAAGCCATAAGGCCTGTTTACACGTCGCACTCATCATTTATTCACTATGGGCCGGTCGGCGCTCCGATTACTCAAGTTCGCCCGCAAAAATCCCAAATCCACACAGTCCACGCTGAGCGCATCTGCTGCCGTTCCATCTTCTGGATTTACTTTTATTGATAATTCACAGGGCGCATCGGCAGCGGTCGCTGAGCTTTCAGATGCGTTAATCGATTCTTTTGAGGATTTCAATCTCGAAGGTGTTTAGTCAACAGTATCGTACCTATATTTCATACTGACATGGAAAGAAGACCCCAAAACCGAACTGGAATCACTCATCAGGTCCCTCGACGAAAAGGGATCGGAATTCTCTAATTCGAAGTTAAAGGACGAGCAGTGTCAACCCTGGTTCTGGTATGTTAAATTCAGGTCAACTGCTGTTCCTTACTAACTAATCAGCTCGGAGGAAGAAGCTCGATTGATTGCAATAGCATGGAAGTGCGCGGATGAGGCATACAGCGAGACGTTTGTTGGCATTGAAGAAGAATCACCCTACTACGTGGAGAGCTGTACATCGATCCGAGAACATGTCATAACGCCTAGCACTGGAGGAACTGTGAAAAGAGTTCTATTCACAACAGTGTTCCCTAAAAGCCCGTCTGACAGTCTTTCGCCTATGCTGGTCATCGCCATTCGAGGTAGTGCAAGTCAGGTTGATTTTATGGTCAATGCGGATGGGAATCCTCATGATGTGAAGGAATTCATTGTGTGTGATACCCATTCTTCAAACCACTTATTGAACTGCGCTAATTGAGCAGCCTACTTCTCGTTTCCATGATCTCAACCTCAAGCCAAGTCTTCAAGCCCATGCTGGCTTTCTAAGATGTGCTTCGGCTTTAGACTCGATTGTCTCCGAAAAGATCGAGCAATACAAGGAGACCAAAGGTGTCACTCATGTTGTGTTTACAGGTCACTCTGCAGGAGGGGCGGTAGCCTCATTGCTTTATCTCAGAAACCTTTCAAAAGGGACAGATGACTCCCCACGCTTCTCATGTATCACTTTTGGAGCACCTCCAACTGTTTCTTTTCCCGTCAACCTGGATCAGTCTCCATCGCCCAACGGACTCTGCCTGAACATTATCAACGAGTTTGATCCCGTTTCCCGTGCCGACAAATCTTATATCCTGAGTCTGGTGAACTTGATTCGAGTTATACATGGTCGAGCACCTTTCGCAGACAAATCTACCGATTTTGAATCTTCAGTATCAACTACAGAATCCGAGTCTTTTCAAACGCACAGTATGGTTTCACTGCTCTCTGAATCAGACAACATATGGCCTGTCCCTACTGCAGTATTCTGCCACGTTGGGCCAAGAATAATACTTCGAAAACGGCTGAGGGAATTGGAGGAGGGGGCTACTACTTGGATCCAGGCAGTAGAGGTTTCGCAAGCCGAATTTGAGAAGCTCATGTTTTGGGGTGTTGCTGTACATAAAAGGCAGAGGTACGGGGAACGAGTGAAAGCACTTGCTAGAGGTCAGTTTAATGGGGCCGATGGGTGGCACTGCAAGTTGGCGACATGATCCAACTTGACGTTGATCTTTTTTGTTTGGCCCTACGGTCAGATCGCTACATAATCTTGGAACAAGGTCTCTACTAGTAAATTCTTCTTTTTCCCTCTGCAAGTTTCAATCGAACTTGACCCACGGTGTTGAAGTATTGTTATATTCAATCGACATTTCCAGGCATCTTATCAATAACTAACCTTGTTTCTGCTTCTCGATCGATTTCCAGTTTAACGGATACGGTGAAACAAATTTGCCGGAATATGCATGTCCCTTACCCCGCGCCAATCAACCTCTTGTCAAGTGAGGACTGATAAAGCTCCGAGTCCCGATATAGGGATCAAACCATAGCTATGGAAAATCGAACCCGCCAAACCGACTCCGAGGAGCTTCTTTACGAGCAAAGTGGTCGAACGGTCGTCCGAGTCGACAATAATCTTGTCATCAAGTCAGGTCACTTACGCAACCACGAGGCTGAGACCCTCCAGTTTATTGCAAAGCACACAACCATACCTGTCCCCAAGGTACATAAGGTCAACTGGGATGGGGATCGTGTTGCGTCCTTTGTTATGGACTATATGCCTGGGCAACGACTTGACGAGGCATGGGACAATTTGAATGAGGATGAAAAGAAATCCATCGCCGATCAACTCTGCTCATATATCAATCAGATTCGTGCGCTGAAGGGGCACTATATCGGGGCTCTCAATCGAGGGAAAGCCATCATTGGTCAAATATCATCACTTGAAGGTGGTCCATTCGACACAGAGCAAGCCTTCAATGAGTTTATCCTAGGGGATATTGTCAATTTAGCACCAAAGATCCTACGAGAGCATTGCAGGTTTGCGCTTTATGATAATCATGAGATTGTTTTCACTCATGGTGACCTTGCACCCAGGAATATTCTGGTAGATGGTGGGCATGTCACTGCCATTCTTGATTGGGAGTATGCTGGTTGGTATCCGGAATATTGGGATTATATTCTCGCTTTGAGACATCTGAAACCTATGCCTGACTGGCCAGATTACTTACCTCTGATTTTTCCACGTCCTTAGGAGGTAGAGTATATTGGCATGTCCTTCTTGTCACGGATCCTGAAGCATTAAAAGATTAGAACGTGAATATAGATTTGGTGCTGAGTCAAGCGCTTACATCTCTGCCTAAATCCTTTTCAACATTCGATATCTGTGCTTGGTGGCGATGCCACTGGTATGGGATCATGCTAGTGTTATGCAGGAATCACCCTCTGAGTATAAATGGTGTAACACGCAATATTCCTGGGACTTATGCATATTATTAATGACATCTATCTCCGTGAAACTCCTCATTTCGGAGATAAAGTGGGTTTAGCCGATGGTTGCAGAGCTTCCCCGCATGTCAGCATCATAATTGTGATGATGAATCCTGTTAACGCCGTGAAGATTGAACGAATTGGGCGGGGTTAAGCAAGTTCACCACGTAGATCTTTGCGATTAATAATAGCAGGAGTATGCAGCCTGAGGATAGGGACCTTGAGATCCTGATTCGTACATTCTGCCTGCTGAGGTCATTCCTTGCAGCTTCGGAGACTATAAATTGCTCCCTCTTTACTACACTTTCATTTGATTTTGCGAATTGAAGCATCAATCTCATATTTCTCCAGTGAAACTCTCTGACTACCCGACAAAAAATACAATAAGAAGATTTTTCATTATGTCTTTCGAGCCAGCTCCACCACCCAAGACCTATCTCGGCCGCTATCGCCTCCTTGCTCCTACCGCAGCAGTGAAGGTCAGCCCATTATGCCTGGGAGCGATGAACTTCGGTGAAAGCTGGTATTTTCCAATCGCACACTGCACCAACAATCGAGAACCAGAACACTAATACCTCCCAGGAAGGAGAGACTTGGCGAATGCGACAAGGAAACATCCTTCAAGATTCTGGATACCTTTTATGAGCATGGTGGCAACTTTATCGACACGTACGTATTCTCGAACATCCACCATCTAAGTAAGGGAGATTCTGACCGGCTTCATATAGCGCGAACGGGTACCAAAACGAAGAATCCGAAGCCTGGGTCGGGGAGTGGATGGAAAGTCGGGGAGTCAGAGATGAAATCGTCCTCGCTACTAAATACACCTCGAGCTTCCAAAGATACAATAAGAGCAAACTGCAGCCCAACTTCATTGGAAATAATGCAAAGAGTCTTCGCGTTTCTGTGGAGGCTAGTTTGCGAAAGTTGAAGACTGATTATATTGACCTGGTATGTCCTTCATGCTCAACTGATCTAATATCCTATGCAATTTGAAATTTCACTGCACAAGGGTGTATCAATGGAAGCTTACATGATTTGGCTCTGCAGCTTTATGTCCACTGGTGGGACTTCAGCACTTCTATCGAAGAAGTCATGACTTCTCTCAATCACCTCGTCGTTTCCGGTAAAGTCATTTACTTGGGTATCAGTGACACTCCGGCCTGGATCGTCAGCAAGGCGAACCAATGTACGCAGAACTCTCTCTGATTTAAGGTCCTTTGCTAATCAATCCTCAGATGCTCGTGATCACGGTCTTCGCCCCTTCTCTGTATACCAAGGTCAATGGAACGCCGCCCGCCGCGACTTCGAGCGCGATATAATCCCCATGTGCGCATCCGAAGGCATGGGTCTCTGTCCGTGGGGTGCCCTCGGCGGCGGAGCATTCAAAACCGCATCCCAGCGTGAAGAACTCGCCAAGAACGGAAACCCAGGTCGAAAGGTCATCACAAGGGATACCGATATTGCAGTCTCGGAAGTCCTTGAGAAAGTTGCTCTTCGACACAAGACGATTATTACCAGTGTGGCGCTTGCGTACGTGATGAAGAAGTTCCCGTACGTGTCGCCCATTGTTGGTGGGCGGAAGGTGGAGCATCTACTGGGTAATATTGAGGCTTTGGAACTGCAGCTTGAGGATTCGGATATTGAGGAGATTGAGGCTGCTTATGACTTTGATTTTGGATTCCCGATGAACTTCCTCTTCCGCGGTGAGAAGAAGGAGGCGCATCCGGGGAATAATACTTTCTTGAATAATGCTGCAAAGATGGATTACCCTGCTTTGACTAGACCTCCTACTGTGAAGTCGCTGGACCAAGTTTAGGATGGGGTTTGGTATAAAAACTCGAGGGTCTACAGAATTCAGGGAAATAGGGTCGCATGCATGGACTTTCCAAGCATTAGACACGTTAACATATTGAACTTCATGTTCATAGTTCACAGAAAATATGCAATTTCACATCTTCTCGCTCCAATTGTACTTTTAATCGTTATCATTCCAGTTTTTATACAGCAGAAACCTCATCTCATAAACAGAAGTCGTTTAATCTTCATCAGTCTCCCATTCATCATCACTTGGTGCAGTATTACGACGTGGCGCTGGGCCTGGAGCTCGGCGTGAACCTCGCCGGGGAGCTCGTTGACCGCGATTTGAACCCTGCGCCCGCTGCTGTGCTTCAGCACGGAGCTGCATGAATTCAGGATCTTGCTCTGCTGCAGCACGAAGATGCGCAAAGTCGGGATCCTGCAGAGCCCGTTCCATAACCATATGGAAGAGGTCGGGCATATGATCTAACCTGGGTATGGGTCCATCACCAAGGTATCCATATTCATCATCGTCATCATCGAAGTGGTCAAGAGTGGGTTCCTCAAATCCTGGCAGACGCTTGCCAGGATAAGGACAGATCTGGAAGTTAACCCCGGTATGGATGAACATGTCCTGGATTTCGAGGAAGCAATCTGCTGGGCTTTTGCCTGGTGGTCGACTTTGATCAGGAGCTTTGACTGTCACCGTGATGTCGAGAGCATGGCACTTGATGGACTTCAGATTGGGGTATAAACCCCCCTTAATATCAACGACGAGATTTTCGACCAGGGTACGAACTGACGTGTTGCAATCGGTGATATTCAAATTTTTGAGCGACGCCGGGAATTGAGGGTGTTCGGAAAGGTATGCGTGGGGCACGACGATACACTCGAGGACTTTGAATGGGCGGAATGAGCCAAATTTGACGCAGCTAGAAACATATTCCACTGGATTGTCCAGATCCCATGGGAATCGTTCAAACTCAACTTGCAATTCCTCGAGGCTTTCCTTGTGGATCAAGGCAGCTTCGAGAGCCTGGGGAGCAGTGAACTGGGAATCGGGAATAGGATTGGGATCTCGAGCTTTCCGAGGATCAAATGTAAGGCTTGAGAATGTGAAGTATTTCAGTTTCTTGCACGCTTTCATGAGCTTTTTGATTGAACCTCCGTCCAAACGACAATGAACGAGCTCCAACTCATCGATAGTCAAGGAACCAGTCTTCCAGCTCTGTGGAAATTTGTCTTCCCAGAGATCCCCATATTCAAACGAAGCCTTGGCAAGTTTGGGACGTGTGAGTAATTGCTCGTAGGCAGCGATATTGTAGCCGCCGAATTCCTCGTTGCCATTGATATCGAGCTCGGTTAATTGGGAAAGGTACGATGGATCTCGAGAAAAGAGGTGACTGAAGGGCACCGTGAAAATGATTCCTCCAGCGAGAGTCAGATACCGGAGATTGGGTGTCATGCTGGAGATTAATGCTGCAAAAACACTGGGTTCACCAAGAGCCAAGGTCTTCTGCCAGGCTTCCTCGTTGGGACCCAGCTGAAGTTTCTTGATCGCTTTTCGTAGAACAATGAGGTCTTTGTCATTTGGTTTCAACGAGCCTCCTGGTTCTAGGGGCGCTAAGGGCAGCATGGTAATCAATTGCACATGTTTTCCAAGGTCCGGACGGCGACATAGAGTGCCGGCAAACGAGATGGACTTGTTCAGCTCATCCATGTTGTCATCTTCGAAGACGCGGAAAAGGAGCGGCTGAGCTATGGCTCGGAATTTCTGCGAGACCAAGCATGCTTCGATCAGATCCTCATTCTCTAGAAGCCCAAATCTATCGGGGCCTAGCGATAACTGGAGATCGTCAGGCTCGGCGGGCTCGCCCACGAAAGTGAGGATGTGTGTTAGAAGCTCCACTGGGAGATCCTGAATATTGACCATGATTATCAACCGGTTCAACCAATACGGGTTGATGGCGATGATCAACAAGTTGATACCTACACACCTGAACGGATTAGCGCGGTCCGCGGGTGACGCGTGGGTTTGCTGCAATAGCCCGAATAGGAAATAGGGCTTTCCGATTAGGGCTATATCACGAACCATGACAAACATAATATTGACGTGACCACCACCTGGCATAGGCTTCGGTGCTCAGATACTATTTGCAAGAATACGATTCCTTTACTTCGAATTTTCAGCTATGACATAGTCCCTTTTGAATGGTTGTCAGCCAAGACCAGTTGACACGAATACGAGTGTACATCTTGATCATTCCAAGGTTCTGTACGAGATCGAGGTCATCCCCAGGGGCTTTGAACTCCAGTAACCGTATAACATTTGAATACACCACATTCTCCAGTATTAGAGCCTGAACTGCAAACCGAATAAGATCATTTGATATCTGCGCAACCATCCCGAGGTCGGTGAAACCGAGCTTATCTCTTGGCCCGAAGATCCTTGCTGATTGTCCGTGCATAAATACTCCATAAGCGCCATAATTGGATACAGTAATAGTCGCCTGCAGCCATTCAATGTTTCAAGCCGAGGGTCATCAGCTATCCTTGGTCACCGGGGGATATCGGTTGTCATTATATAGCCAGGATCATCCCTTGAAGTAGGAAGAATAGGGTTGGAATGCCGACCAAAGGCGTGAGGGCTGTAAATCCGGTGGAATGGAAACTACCTGAGCCAATCAACCATGACGCAAATACGTCTAGGCCTCCCACATGTTTAAATTCTGCAATTTGGCAAGGTGTTGAAACTTGGCATTTTATGCAAGGCCATGTAAATGGAAGTGGGAAGCCCTAGGGACGGGCCACGACATGGGTGGGAATGAAAAGTGGGCCGCAAGATCTCTCTTCCCTCTTGAAGGGGGATTCCGTTGAGATAGTCGCCAGTGTTTTTATTTATGGTCTTATTTGCATTTTATTTGGCATTTTATTTCTGATTCATCTCGTGCAGATTTCATTTCCAACC
Source organism: Penicillium herquei (assembly GCA_039634405.1). Lineage (NCBI taxonomy): Eukaryota > Fungi > Ascomycota > Eurotiomycetes > Eurotiales > Aspergillaceae > Penicillium > Penicillium herquei. The sequence goes on from CP098388.1 coordinate 7,967,924, forward strand.
AAATGTTCTTTGATAGGATGGAACTAGGGCTTGATAGTTTAATTTGGACTAAAGGGGAACCTGGACCCTAATAGACTCATGGTACCAGTGGCGTACACAGCCTCTACGCCACGTCAATCGTCAATATTAACGATCTTATAGTTGTCATTTACCACTATTTCATTGGCTCAATATTTCTTTGTATTTATGAACGGTCGGTTATGCGCCATCTGCACCCTGACGCAGTCGGGATCTCAACTCACAAGTGGATACACCAATAACACCGCAATCTGGGCATGTGGGTTGTAACCGGGACTTGAGCAATTCGCCCCCGAAAAACAGCTGGGCAAAAAGCTTGGCCGGGAACTAGTTAGCTGTGGGCCGATGAAACTTGGAATGAGATATAGCTCATAATGAGCAGTGTCCATAATCCTTTGACTAATGTAGTTATATTTTGATATTTATCAACACAGCTTGTAGGGCTATATACTATGTATTTTTCAATCGTATCGTATTGTCTGCATGTCCCAATCCAAAACTTTATTTCTTACGCAAAACACACTTTTACGCATGCAATTTGGGCTCCAGGGCTGTGGAGATCGACAGTGCACGTTTTTGGCAGACGGCCACGTTACGGGCTTGTAATATTACCGTTTCGCCGTTTCCACTCCGTTTGCGCCTTTTTTTCATCTCAACGCCAAATTCCAGCTCGCCTTCGCTGGGACTCGCTTCTTTCCTCCCATTTCCTTCTTACTTCTATAATGTCCTTGATTTTATCCCTTATGCGCTGTTCAATGTCTCGCGGCTAACACCGGCGCTGCCCGTGCCCCCCATTCTGCACGATTCCCGACTGGTCAACGATCATCCGTGCCCCATGTATGGCCCAGAAAAAAAAAAGCTCCTTTTCCTATGATCTGAGACACCGACGAACTAACAATGACCGTATTAAAAGGACCGACAAGTTCCCCGTCTCTCGAGAAATCTTCCTACGGGCCTCGCCTCCCCGGACTGAACCCTCTGCCAGGGATCGCTGGCGCCGTCGTCTACATCCACTGAGGATGTTTTCAGCCTTTATCCGCCGAGCGAACGGCATCAAGAAGCGCGTTCCGCTATTAAACCAGTTACGCCTTAACTTCATCTTTATCCACTATATCTATATCATCTCATGGGGAATTATTGGTTCGATCATACTCTATCCGGCCAAAAACATCGACTACACTGATGCTCTCTTCTTGTCGGTCGGTGCCGCCACTCAAAGTGGTCTGAACACTGTCAACCTGAACGAGCTTCACACATATCAGCAGCTTGTCCTCTACTTTATTACATGCCTATGTACGCCAATTTTCATTCATAGCGCCCTCGTCTTTATTCGTCTCTACTGGTTTGAGAAGCGGTTTCAACATGTTGTTCGGGATGCGCGGGCGCTGCGATCAACTCGCTCGCGCATGGATACGGTGACACAGGATAAGACCAGTGCAGATATCAATCGCGCGGAGCTGGGTGTTGGAGGTCGAGAGATCGTTGTGCTCAGGAATAACTCTGGCGATGCGCGCGAGAGTCGACTCCCCGATCCTGCTGCGCTACAAGTTGATGCATCATCGGATTCCGATTCCCCCGGCGGGAAGGAAGTAGTGGACCACCAAATACCCGAAAATCTTGACAATGAAGTGAGTCGCCGATTTGGACTCGGCAACTTGCGAGTCCCGACCCAACTGAGTCCCGAACATCACATCGCATTCGTGGAAAACCAGCGAAAGAATAAGGGTGCATTGCGTATTCCTAGTCCGCGCGAGTACGATCGCGGTGGTGTGCCAGAAGCTTTGGACGATGGCGAGGGTGATGGAGGAGACCATGATCAAGCCAATGAGCCCGTCAGCCCACGAGCCAGGAGACAGAGCTCGGTCATCTCCGAGGCTGATCAGGTCGGTCCACTGGACGGCCCGCATATCACCATCAACGAGCCTGATTTCAATCGTACTCGGACCCGGGGAAATACTACATTCGGCCGCTTGGACACTCGCCCTACCATGCGGGATACCATGACCAAGGATATCAATGACGGGGATGATGATGCTGGGATGGGACCATCGACCAACAAGCATTCAGTTCGTGGCATTTGGCGATCAATCACCCACGAGAAAGAACGCTCCACTCAGCCATATCTCAGTTGGAATGCTACTGTTGCTCGAAACTCCAACTTCGTTGATCTGACAGAGGAACAACGTGATGAGCTCGGTGGTATTGAGTATCGCGCACTTAAGACCCTGGCGGTCGTCTTGATTTCTTACTATGTTGGATTCCATCTGCTTGGTCTGCTCAGTATGGTTGGATGGATTATGACAGAAAATCATTGGGGTGATATTGTCAAAGCAGATGGCGTCGGCCGTCCTTGGTGGGGAATCTTCACAGCTGCCTCTGCTTTCAACGATCTCGGTTTCACCCTCACGCCTGATTCTATGTATTCCTTCCAGACCGCCATTTTCCCTCTTCTTCTTTTGGCATTCCTGATTATCATTGGTAATACTGGATTCCCGTGTATGCTACGATTGATGATTTGGGTTTTGTCGAAATTCGCCCGTCAAGGAACTGCTCTCTGGGAAGAGCTGAAGTTCCTTTTGGATCACCCTCGTCGATGCTTTACTCTTCTCTTTCCGCGAAATGCGAGCTGGTGGCTTTTTGCAATTCTGGTTGCATTGAACGGAATTGATGTTATATTTTTCATCATTCTTGATGTGAGTTATCCCTTGTTGAATCTTGCCCTTTAATAAATATCCATGGATATCGTCGCAATAAATACTGACATTCTGTGTTCTAGTTGAATGACTCCGCTGTCACGAAGTTCTCGCCTGGAATTCGGGTCCTTGATGGATTCTTCCAGGCGGCTGCCACTCGAACTGCTGGATTTGGAATCATCAGTCTTACTGATCTCCATCCCGCGATCCAGGTATCCTACCTGATCATGATGTATATTTCCGTGTTCCCCATCGCTATTTCTATGCGTCGCACCAACGTGTACGAAGAACGCAGTCTGGGTATTTACGGCAACGTCGACGAAGATCACGATGATGAAAACCAGACCGCACCCAGCTACATCGGCGCTCACTTGCGTCGTCAACTGAGTTTCGATCTGTGGTATGTTTTCCTCGGAGTGTTCATCATCGCCATCGCCGAGGGTACCCGTCTCGAAGACACAAGCGAATATAACTTCCAAATCTTCACCGTCTTGTTTGAAGTCGTTTCCGCCTATGGTACCGTCGGTCTATCTTTTGGTTACCCTGGTGTTGATACCTCCTTTTCGGGCCAATTCAACGTTGTCTCGAAACTGGTTATCATTGCTATGCAGATTCGTGGACGTCACCGTGGTCTACCTTATGCCCTTGATCGTGCCGTCCTCTTACCCTCTGATGCGTTGAACCGCCACGAAGCGGAGGACTCAGAGCGCCGTATGCGCCGTCGTGCCTCCAATCTGAGCGGCGGTGCATCTATGGGTCGTCCGTCTCGCACTTTCTCTCGATCTCGTGCCGATGGTCTGGCTTCTGGTATGGAATCTCATGATTGGCAGAACCAGAACGGCGATGCCCTCACGCATCGTTCTGCGACCATTCGGTCCAACAGGTAGCGAGAACTTTTGCTGTTTCATCCCGTATATATTTGATATCTGTTTGTGAACTATTGTGTATAACTCATAGAAAGGCGCGGCGTTCTCTTGACATTTTTGGGTGGATGTCTACTTTCATTTTGGTGGTCTCTTTCCCATTTGGACATATTGAATTTACTTGAAACAATATCAGATCATTGATTGGTATTATCCGATTTCTGCATTCAGATGCATATGCTCGTATTGTATTTGTTTATTTTTATTGGCACGAGTTGACTCGGAGTGTCCATGCGAAACCCTGCATTCCTCCGATTGCGGAGATCTCCTCCCAGAGAAGCAGTGATCATCACTATTGCGGTGGCTAACAAATGGACGGGAATGTTCAATAAATCGAATTCTATTCCTATTGATCGTTCTCTCGAGGTCCCTCCCTATCTCAGGCTGTTTACTTAAATTCTAACCAAAGAGAATCTCGTGTTATCTATCCATCCATGTTATGGGTTGTTAGAGAATTGGGACCACTGCGGTGGGGCGGTGGCATGCTCTCCGTAGATATCACCAGGGCTCTCTCTCACCCACTCACAACTTTTCCACCATCAAGTCCATCCTTATGATACCTACTTATGATACCTACTTACTCGACTTGTGAGGAGGCACCTATAGAACCTTCTTTGTATATAATAACATTTGAATAGAGCACACCAAACGGCCCCGGGAAAGAGACCAAAAAGAGGGATTAAGGGAATTGCAGGTAAAAATGTAAAAAATTGCCCTGGACGCGAATCGAACGCGCGATCTTTCCTTTTCAATACGTGACAATACGAGAGGAACGCCTTACCACTTGGCCACAAGGGCGGTGAACAGCCATAATTCCACTTTTGAATCCCTTACCACTCGCCCATTACATTACGTTTACAGGGTTGGAACACTCCCGCCCAAAATCGTGGTAATGCTGAGGTCCGTCGTTCAATCCCACGTTAGAGCTGAATTATTTATTCTTTTTTTTTCTCCAATCTTTCTATTAGAATCACCTGGGCAGGTATACAACAATATTAAAGTGAAATCTGATTCTAATGTTATAGATGAAGAGTATGTTCTTGGATCACTCAGCTCCGGGTGATCTGTACATGCGGCCCCCATTCAATGTTTCAATGTGGTCAGATCGGGGTACATACTCCCCGCTCAGCAGATTATTGTCACTCTTTGCAATCATTCATTGAACAGTGTTAACTATGGGAGAATCCTTTTGTTTCATAGATGGCCTTCAGCCTGACAAGCGCTCCAAAAGACTAAGTCGCCGCCATGTGATGAAGGGCAAAAATGTCGGCAAGACCATTCAGCGAAAATCAAAGGCAAAGCAACAGACATTATCTGTCCCATTTTCACGGCCTGGAGGTTTAAGCAATTCACCAGCATATCACCCAAAGCAGGCAGACCTTTGTTCTAAAAACACGAGAGTTGAGCTTTTGTGCCCAAGCGATAGTCACTTGAGCTATCCATTACGGCTTACTATCCTGTTTCCTGGGATGGAGATAACCCCATATTTGACGAATATAATCACTGAATGTGAGTTTGCTAGTCAATATTGACCTCTATCAAAACTGACCTGACCATTTCGAATGTGCAGATTTCAATTTCACAGCCAAATGTCTCTTTCCATTGAGTCTTGGGTTTTCTTTCGAAGATGTTCAGCGTGTATGCCTTCAAATGCTATTTGTGGATCATGCTAGTAAGTTAATCACTAAATTCCAGCAAACCTGAAACCTTGGAATTTGAAAGTGTCTGACTGTTCATGAGGCTACCGTTGTAGTGTGGGGTTGATGCAAGCCTGCAATGCCATATTTTCGCGTACCAGTGATGGTAGAGACTCAGCGAAAGCATTATATCATATATCCCAAACTCTCAATGAGGTTCGAACGAGACTGGACGGCCCCGATGCCATCTCTGACTCTTCCATATCAATGATTGTGTCGCTTATTAGCCAGGAGCAACTTGCAAACCAACTTGAGAATGCCGAAATTCACGCCAGGGGACTCCAGCAGATCGTTCGCCTTCGAGGAGGGATTGGTTCACTTGAAGGAAATCTACCTCTAACATTACAGATTTGCAAGTAAGTCCGAGTCAGATAGATATATTCATGGCTCTGATAACACTCACTAATAGCATATGCTCTAGAACCGACATAATGATATCCCTGAAACAAGGAAACTCCACTATGTTCTTCCGGGATAATATGCCAGAATTTGTCCCTCAGCAAGACTTTATCTTCGATCAATTGATGATGCCAGGCTCATTTGGCTACTGCCATGTTGATTTGAATCTCCAAAAGATCTTTTCTGATATGATGAGATTCTGTGCCATGGTGAACGCGGAGACAAGTACCACCCTTGACTTCTTAGGCTTCGAGGAAATCCTCGTCTCGATTTGTTATCGCCTATTGAAGTTTCGCTCATTAAAAGAATCCAAGGATAATCCTGACGTACATGCTCTCTATCATTTGGGATTAACAGTTTTCACGATGTCCACTTTTTTACAATTCAACCATCACAAGATCACCAAGCACACGTTTCTCTCGACCTGTCTTCAAGAGGTCTCACGTTCTCAGTTCTATGCGGATCAAGATTATTTGACCTTCTGGTTCCTTATGGTGGCAGGCGTTTGGGTCTCGAATGATCAAGATGGAGATTGGGTTATCCGTGGCATACGGGAAACGACTACTCGGCAAGGCATCACGACCTGGAATCAAGCTCGAAGCATATTGTGCATGTTTCCTTGGATTCATAGGCTGCATGATCAACCTGGTTATGATCTTTGGACTCAGGTGCAAGCAAGTCGGTGAATGATCAATTTTGCGGTCTCTAGTTACTTAGCGTTTCTTCTGCATTAAAATCTCCCAAGGTTTCAAATTTGATTTTGACTTGGCTGAAAATACTTTAATTGTGTACTATCTTATACAGGGCCTATAACTTCAAGTTAAACAGCCATAGAGAAAGAAAGATGATTATTAGTAGGATGTCCTACTACTTACTAGTTTTTCTACTTATAGCTATATCCTACACAGGTATACTATATTATCTCTACATCTTTAAAGTACTTCTGCTTATATAGAAATTAAGGAATTTCAAGTTCTTATATTATTCATCTCTTACTTATCTCTCATTTATCTCTTATTTATCCCTTACTTATACCTTATTTATCTCTTACTTATCTCTCACTCTGGTTCTAAATATCTTTTACTTATCTCTCACTTTGACTTAAGATATCTTTTAAATACCTTTTACTCTAGCTCTAAATCTAAGATCTTACTTATCTCTTACTTTAATCCTACTTATCTTTTAACATTTTATATTATTATGCAGCCAGTTGAAATTTATTATGGGAAAATGTGTTTTGGCCGTGTAGTGATTTTTCGGGGTCCTTCATCGCCTGGGATATCCTACAGCCTACTATCCCTCAGCACTTGAACCCATCAGTTGCCTACATACCTTCGACACGCCTCCCTCGCGGGAAGCCTATGGTGGCGAGGTGTTTTGGCCTGTTGTGGCCCATCCGGGCGGGGAATCATTTTCTTGTTGGCGAACGATTCCGAGACTCACTGCCTTGGCTGGCAGACATCAATCGCCCACAGAGGGTCCCACCCTTTTCCATTGGGTGGATGACCCTCCCGGAGGACGTCAGCCTCGACGATATCAATATCGTCGAGAATGTTAACTTTGTCGATCGATGGACACGAACCGGATCGCGAAACTTACAGCGAGAAAACTCCCTGACCATCATGCGTCAGGATCTAGATGGCTGGGCCTTTGTGCCCAGGGCAAAGGGCTCGCAGCACGCGAAAGTGATGCAGGTGTGTGATATCCCCGGCTTCCGTATAATGGCGGGTGACCCGCGATTTGTTGTGGGGAACAACTGTGATTTTGCACCCCGAAGATTCTTCAATAGTGCTGCCGAATACGACGAGTTAATGAATACACCATGGCAAATGTATCCATTAACCCGACGCCCACAATCTCTGGTACGCCTTGGGAGTCCCTCTCCTGTCTCATCGCGCCAGTCATCTCATGCAAGCCAGTCGTCGCGGCATGCATCACAATCCCTGAGAATCTCGCAAGCCTGCGGGAACGAGCTCAGGCCTGGCTCGACTCTCGCATTAAGGAACAGGATCTGCGTGCCTGGCGGATCCATCGCCAGGAGGATTGGTTCTCACTCATGCTAGAGCTTGAAGCTCTAGCATTTGGCGATGAGAGCAATGAGCGCGCCCGGTTCCTCTTAATGTGGGCCATCCGATGCTACAACGATATCCGTCGTCAGCTAGCTGACGACGGAATCACAGGCGATGCCCAGGTCCAGGACGCCTTGTGCACCTCGAGGTATGCTGGTCTTGTCGAGCGATTTGAGCGACACTGTTCACCTGGGCAGCCACAATGAATCACATCACGGATTACGATAACAACGTCAACGGAAGGCTGGCGGCCATCATACAATACGTTCTATGGGCTATCCAATTCCCAGGTAGAGTCATGCGCGATGATCTGCAGGTCACTGTAATTCGGGACCTGCAGCGCTTCCTCGAACTGGACCCGGCGGCTCGCGTTAGCCGTCACCTGCGGAATGAGTGAGGCGAGGGTAGTACGACCCGACAATACCCATGCCCCTGTGGCAAAGAAATAAGTCCTCATGCCGCGAATATCCGATAAATATCACTGTACATATCAAGATCAAGTACTTTATCTGGTGGCTCAAGTGCCTAGGATTCATCCCAATTAGGAAACAAATCTCTCACTGGCCAGAAGTTGTGATCATCATCTCAGGCTGCATCCATAATGGTCAGACTCGGAGATAAGCAACTCCTTTTGCATGAGAGACTAACCAAAATAGGTGCATAATCTCCCATTGGTCAAATACACGCAGCCATACCAAAGTGGCGTTCTGACCATATCAAATCAATAGCCTCGCCCCGGGGGCCGGCACCATACTTGCAATTGAACGTTACGGATCGGCTTCAAATCCGGAGCATAGGTGTAGTAGTCCACAATACCACCATTAGAACCCAGATTGAATATAAATAGAGTCATTTTCTCCCAATTGTCAGGAACTCATCAACATCAACCCTTTCAATTCAAGACTTCTTCCACTTCCATAAACTTCATTCGGAATCAAGTCATTCAATATGGCCGCTACAACATATGCCAACTTCAATGCAACCACTGAAGCACTCGATGTTGCTCTAGCATTTTCGGACAATGTCTGCGGGAAGACCATTCTAATCACCGGCGTGAACAAAGATGGAATTGGGTTCTCGACGGCGCAAGCATTCGTAAGTCAGCTCACCATGCTGCTTCAAGCTCTTACTTGAATTCGTCCTAATTTCCATATAGGCTTCTCAATCCCCAGCCCATCTGATACTTACCGGTCGGAGTCTCTCCAAGATTGAAGAATGTGCGCATGCTCTTGAAGTCCAGTTCCCAGGTATAGACTGCCGTGGTCTGCAAATCGATCTATCCTCCCAGCAATCTGTGCGCGAGGCAGCAGATCGTCTCATGACTTGGACCGACATACCCTCAATTGACATTGTCATCAACAATGCCGGGATCATGGGTATCCAAGAACGAACCCTATCCCGCGATGGCATTGAACTACACTTCGCCACAAACCATATCGGCCATTGGCTTTTTACATGTTTGATCATGCCAAAGCTCATCAACTCCGCCGAGACTCATCCCGAAGGTACCACGCGGATCGTCAATGTGACTTCAGCTTCACCTACTGTATCCGGGATGCGCTGGAGTGACCTGAACTTCAATATGAAAAACAAAGATCTGCCAAAAGAAGAGCAACCGCTGTATCAGTGGATCGAGGCTTGGGGTTATACGGATGTGGAGAATCAATCCTATAACCCCCTTGATGGCTATAATCGCAGTAAAGTGGCGAATGTTCTTTCTGGGATTGGGCTGAATCAACGCTTGTTCAAGAAATATGGCATCTTGTCTTTGTCTGTACACCCAGGAGTCATCGGTACTACTGAGCTGGGTCGAAACTTTCCGTCTGATACGATCGAAGCTGTTCGAGCCATGGGTGAGATGGGTGTTTTTGATTTCAAGACTGCCGGGTTATCGGAGAAGCTAGTTGGTCAGGGCTTTTCGTGGTGAATAGAATCAAGATAGTACGGAGGCCTATAACTGCCATATGGCCAAAACCCCTACATATCAGTAAAAAGTTCAGATAAAAAACCATTATATCTTACTACTTACTAGCCTCACACTAGTATAGAGCTTCTAAGCTTAATTGATTTCTCACTTCACTTATCTCTCACTGATCTCTTAATTATCTCTTACTTATCTTTTACTTTAACTATAAATATCTCTCACTTTGACTCTGAATATCTCTTACTTATCTCTCGCTTTGACTTAAGATATGTCTTACTTTAATCTGACGTATCTTTTTAATATTTTTGATTTTTATGATAAAGTCACAGAAAATAAGTTAGTCAAATTTTATTTTGGGGAAATGAATTTTGGCCGCCTGGCTGTTATAGGCCTCTGTATAAGGACCCTAAAAAACCACTACAACCTAAGTAGCAAAAGAGTGCTACAAGTCCTCATGCCGCACTCTGCGCGGCACTGTAGCAGCGAAATTGACCTAGGCATATCCAGGGGCATTTATAATCCAGGGCTCTCTCAGACACCTATGTTCATCCATACTTAGGTGCTCAGTCATTAGTATATACAGGTGACTGGCGAAATACCTCTAACTGTGTAAGTACCTGCAGGGTTACTACCTACACGGTTATCTACACGGTTGACTGAAAGGGGAGGTTAGCTGGTATATGGATAGTACAAGCAACTGATAGCCTTAAGTGCTAGGCTATCCCAGGTGATGAAGGACCCCGAAGAACCATTGCAACCCAAGTAGTAAAGAGGTCTATGTCTATAGCGCTTCAGCTACTATGTTAAGGAAAGTTTTGACATTTTCAAGTCCACAGATAAGAACTAGGTATCCGAGAAAGGTAAATTCCCTGCATTAAAAAGTGGAATCTCAGAGAATTGAAGTGATAAGATTACTTTGTAAGAAATTGTAAATGCTGTATTCATTCTCAACGAAAATTGGGGTATCTAACAAGACAGAGTAGGCCAAACGGAGGATATCATAGCTGGACTTCTCATCCTTCCACGCCTGTGTTTTTCGGTTTTCAATTTCGTTTTCCGTCTTTTTTTGTAGATGATTCTTATTTTGAGTAAGAAAGAAAAATCATGGGAGGTCATGAAACCATCTCTGGAGATGATTTGAAAAATCGAGTCCGCTGTTCAGAGCTGACGAAGGAGACTCCCCTCTGCAAATGGGTTCTCAGGGGACATATCCAACATCGGACGCGTGTCATTCCGATCACCAGTCGCAACGCCATGACCGACAGGTTGACTCTGGACATTAGTTGTCCGAGCATTCGCAAGAAGACTGTTTGGTAAAAATGGCACGGCTGGTGAACTAGGACTCGGACCGCCTGCATTGGTACCAGTCTGGCCGTGGCGTACACTGCGAGCAGTATTAGACCGGTTTCGCATTTGTGGGACCGGTGGAACATCTGTAACTGGAACAGATGGGCGGCGCCATGCAAGTGCTGGGGGGATGGACATGCACCCTGGTGCGAGCTCTGGGCCTGTCGCTGCGTCGATGAGTAGTACGCCGGGTTCGACGGTAACCCCGCGACCCTTGCGAGTATGTTGTGGGGGTTCTTGGAACACTGGGGTCAGGTCGATGAGGGGCTTGGTTGTTTGTTTGACCGACTTGACTGATCTGACTGACTTTGATCTTGTGGGCATAGCGGGAGATTGATTTGATGCTGTGTAGGCGGGTGGATGTGGTTGGCTGTCTGCGAGTAGACCAGTGCCAATGAATGCTTCCTGGTTTGCTCGCTTCTCGCTCTCTTGTCGTTCGCGCATGACCTGCTGTCTTTGGGTGTAGGTGCGCCCCAGTAGTCCAGTCGGGGAAAAGGTCTCTTCATCGTCTTGTTCGCGGTGAAGAGTCTGTATCATCGAATTGTCATCGTGACCACCGGCTGGGATGTGAAGTTTGAGTGCTAGTGTCTCTGGGAAAGGTCTTGAAGGTGGCGGCACATGCTCTCTGGTAGATTTCTTGCGAGCGAATCCATCTCTGGGGGCTGAAGACCGGGATTGATCCATTGATGGTCGTGCTCTGGGAACCGGCTCTGGGTCACTCGGGATGCGATCCACTAGAGGGACGTCAGGAATATCCACTGATATTCTTCGTACACTCTTATTCGTCAAAGCCCGTTTTGGAATCGACGATTCACTCTCAGCAGATTGCAAGGCACCCAGTGTGTTTACCAAATACCAGCTCCGCCACTGTTGGACAGCCTGGTACCACTGATCTGCAGTAGCCCTGTCATTGGTGCTGAAGAAGTGCACAAAGTTCTCAGTGGACAGAAACATGGAAGATTTTTGCAAGCTTTTGATCGCAAAGCATATCTTCTTTGGTGGTTTCACATCTTTTGCGATTGCTCGAGCACTCGGAGAGTAAATATCGAAGTCGGACAAATGACAAATATTGGTGCACTCCTTCGACTTTTCCTTCTTGGAGATCACGATCTGCCCGTCTGCTCGTAGAGTCACGTAGCGCTTATCCCATTTGCGAGGTCTTTGTGAGTAGTAGAGGTATACCGTTGTCTCGACTGGCTTCTCGCTAGGGACTCGCTGAGCATCCACTTGATCCAGAACATCAATGCTTGAAGGAGGAATAATGATGAGACGGTTGTCGCTATCGTGAGCCCAAGAGTTCATCACTTCACGAACGTGCTCATATCTTCGCAAAGGCCGCTGCAGGCCTACTTGCTGGAATGACTCGATCATGATAAATTGCTCCGCATCGATATCCCGGGAAAGCTTTTCAGAGGCAGACAAAAGTAGGTCGGAAACCAAGGTTGATGGGGTGACCGGTAGTGAAATACAGTTATCACTGTACTGCACCCTCACCATCCGCTCTCCAGCATTAACCGCTGAGATTGGCGCATCTGTGCCAGGGACAATTCCACCTCCCCCAACTCCAATATATCTTGGCCCAGACAAGTCTTTTTCAATGGATCCTCTGCTTCTGGACAGCTTCACTTTTTGTAAAAAGGACTTGCGGTCACTTGAATTAGTCGAGGGGTTCGAAGGAGGGCGATGTTCTTTGACAGAAGGGTTTGTCTCAGGCCACCGGGGTCGCATTGGTAGTCTTGAGCCGTCATCGACATATTCATGCTGCGCAGGTTGTGCGGCTACATGCGACGAGCTCTTACTCGCTTTCACTGCATGCGACCCTCCTGTCAACTGCGCCATTGCATCCAGTCTGTGTTTCTCTCTCAGCTGCTCCTCTTCTGCCGAGTGGTCCACTTTCGCTTTGTCTGGGAGGGGAGCCGCAGGTGCTAAGTGAGCACGTGCGCAACTTGAGACACTCGGTGTTTTTGGGATATTTTCGTCCGCGGCTTCGCGCCTATAGCGCCGGTACCGGGACATACTCCTCGAGACTTGCGGGGTTGGGTCATCTTGTGGTAGGCTTGGAGGCTCGGGTTGGCGGTTTGTTGGGGCGCATACTTTCTCTGTTGCAGGGCGCGTGCCTTTGCGTGTCGAGCGATATCGCGACGGCTGGCGTGAGGGCGGTTGTTTCTCCATCGGAAGGGATAAATCGCTATTGGTGACAGAGCCCCTCAGAGGGCCAAGGGCGCACAATACTGAATCTCCGATTCCAGAATTTGTCTTTTCGCGTGGTCGCATGGTGGAGATCACTGTTCAACTCTAAACTCGAGGATCAGCACATATTGACCACAGACACGACAGGCATATCAAGGATCGAGGTCAGGGATAAATGAGAGAAAGGGGGAAATGAAGCGCATGAAAGGCACATTACACCAACCAAGAGAAATTGTGGAAATCAGGCGCCAAGGCATGGGGCTGAAATAGAATGCGCCTCGGAACTCAGTTGAATTCCTTCAGCCACGGTCAAGTTCTCAATGTGCTGAGTTGTTCCTGGCTGCAGGCGACAAGGATGATGATATGGGAAAGAGATTTATGAGGAATAACACTAAGATGCAAGATGCAGACTCACTTCCAGTTCAGGTTCAAGTGCATATTATCCCTCTGATTTCAGATTGTGTGTGGAGAGGAGAACGGGAAGACGTTTCCGGAGAGAGAACATTCTTGGTCTTGGAGGTCAGGTACCACGATCAACGGGTTATTTGTTTCTCTGCAGTTTTTTTTCCTGAGATTCCAAAATGTCTGCATCAATTCTGCATCACCTGCATCGGACCCTGAAAATCCCTTAATCGAGGATCCACTTGCCCCTAAGTGGTCCACTATAGTGGGGGATCGGGATCCTCTTTATGTACGATAACTTGGAACTCATCCAACAGAGTACATAGATCACTTCGAAAGTAAACATGTCTAATTCCTTTACCTAATTAGTGCTGCAATGAGCTGATCTGCCAAGTTTCTTTCGGAAATTACATATCAATAGCGCGGCGCATGTCTGGGCAAGTTTCAATTCTTCTTTCAACCCCCAGTACACAAACTTATAAGATCTACATGATATGGAGTACAGAGCCTTGAAATCAGGTTATAAATATGAGTCTCCAATAATATTTTCCAAGAAATCAATAGCGCTAAGAATATTGGCCAAATTTATGGAATGCAGTACAACAAAGAGGGGATGCTTCTGCAGACTCCATAGCTTCATATCATCATCCTCGGACTGATCGCGATCACAGGTCTCACCGAAAGATCGAAGTGATAAGTTTCTAGGCAACCATCAATGTCATCAGAGCTGCGAGATTGAGCCCTAGGGAGTCTCAGACACCTTGTACACAAGTTTCTCACCACTGATTTTTCCCTCCTTCATCAAGTTCAACCCCTCAGGGACACCCTTCAAGCCATCTGGATTGACCTTCAGAGGATGGACCTTGACCTGACCTGAAGCCAGGAACTTGAATGCTTTTGGCAGCCAATCCTGTGCAAAGGCAAAGTCATCTGGCCTAGCCGGGACGCGCATCGGACCAATCATGAAATCCTCGCCCATGATGGTATATCCCAATGTTGCACGGCTGTTTATATTCTCGCGGGCGATCGATATTCTCAGTAAAGAGCTGTATTCACCACCCTCGGTGGACAGCGCAGCGTCACAATATTCCGCTGAACTTGGCGTGGAAATGGTATCGAAAACAAACTTAAGTTTGTCACCTGTTGCAGCTCGAATCGCCGCTGCTGTTGAAGCATCTTTATAATCGTATACCTCATCGGCACCAAGATTCTTGACCAATTCGAAATTGTGAGGTGAGCATGTTGTCAGCACCTTATATCCTGACAGCTTAGCGTATTGTATAGCCAATGTGCCGGTCGCGGTGGAACCACCATAGATAAGGAGTGGCTCAGGAGTTGTCAATGGCGAGGTCGGTAATGCTAGCTTGAGGCTCTGGTATAAGCCCTGTCCAACTGTTGCGATACCAATACCTAGCGTGGCGGCTTCTTCAAAGCCGAGGTTATCGGGGATCTGCATCTGCACGTCGCCTTTGGCGATGATGTACTCGGCGAAAGCCCCGACCTGAGGACGCAATATGTGGCCGCCGTGGGCGAAACCACACACGCGATCGCCTTTCTTGAAGTCCTTCTTAACATCCTTGCCAACCTCTTCAATCACGCCTGCGTAGTCACAGCCGACCAGACAACCGGAGACGGAATTGTTAGTCACAAACTTCCAGTCTGTGGGGTTCAGGGCCACAGCTTCAGTTTTGACAAGGATATAGTCATCTAATAGACTTGGTCGAGGCTGATTTGTGACGAGCTCTGCTGTCTTGGGAGCGGTAATAATAACAGCTTTCTGTGTGCCAGACATTTTGGAGGGCTTATGGTGGGGTGAAAGAGGGGTCGAAGGATGGTGAAACTTCAAGTTGTAAAGCGTAAGCTACTCGTACTTGCACCAGTGATCTTATACCCCGTGGCTTGACTAATTGAATCATTACAAAGCAAATTTGTGTAGCATATAGTTCCTCTCTCAAACCGTGGAATGGAGGCATTTGATTTGTAATACATGTGAGAGTTGATGCTATCTGCAGGATCATCCAAAGCCCCCGGGGCCAGGGGCCGAAGATAACCCTGGAATATGAGGATGAAATAATACTCATTAGATAGCGAACAGCCTGGAGTGCATGTGGTTTAAAGTATCCTTCTTTACAAGAATCCCACCTGCAGTAGACCTCGACTTCTCATGGACAGATATGAACAAGCTCCAATATTTTGAAAGAATCTTCTATGCATTTTTCATAATTTCACTATCATAATCTGCCAATGGGCTATTTATGTCATAGACTCGGATATTTTGACCCCTTTCCATTGGATCCGATCTACTTCCTATATGCCCCCAGCTCTCGTCGCCTGGATAAACGGTTAGTGATGAACAATTGAACAGGGTACAAGGATATCTAATAGGGACTTACCACCATGTCACAAAGTCAACAGTTCTCACATCAATGCCCAGATCCTTCAGTGCCTTAGTAGACAAATGTGTGTCATAAGGTCGCTGAACACTACTATTGGGATCATTTCCTTCTTTGTTGCGAATCATACCAGGCAACGGGAAGCCAAGCACTTGAGCAAGCTTCTCACAGATCTCGTACTTGGTCATACGATCCTCAGAGCTAAACTGCAGGATATGCGGGAGCTCCTTCAGGTGCTGCTTCTCCTTGATGTACTTGATGACAATGTCTCGACAGACACGTGCCACATCCTCTGTGTTGGTGGGGTAACGCTGGGCCCAGTCATCCATCTTGACGCCAGCATCTGCGTCTTGCGCCTTCATAACAGCATCCACCAGGGTGTTCACGGCACTCTCGGAGTTACTCTTGGCAGTTCCGTATAGAACAGGCACACGGAGGACAACACCCAGACCGGTATCCTTGGTAGCTTCCAGGACAGCCAATTCGCCATCGCGCTTCAATTCACCGTACAGGTTAGGTGGCTTGGTCTCTGCGTCGGCCTCATAGGGTGCTTCGCCCTCCGCTCCAGGGAAGACGTAATCGGTGGAGATGTAGATCAGGAAAGCTCCGCGGGCAGCACACTCCTCGGCCAATGCACGAGTAGCATCAACATTAACCTTGCGAGCTTGCTCGGGGTGCTTGTCACACAGGTCGGGGAATCGGTTTGCGGCGCCTACGGGTCCGGCGGTTAGCTTGGTTGGGTTTGAAATGGAGGGGTTAGGAGCTTACAGTGAACAACGATCTGGGGTCTTAATCATAACAGTCACAGCGTTAGTCCGAGGTTTCCCAAATTCCACTGGACAAGATACAGCTTCCATTATGGGAATCACTCACTTCACTTCATTAAAAAGTCCCTTGATATCTTCAGTCTTCTCCAGATCCGCTTTCAGGATAGTAGGCGGGGCAGCGCGCGAGAATCCTTGTCCTACAACGAGGACGCCCGAGCGCTGGAAGATATTGAATAATTGACGGCCCAGTAGGCCACTGGCCCCAGTAATCAGAACCACAGAAGTCATTGTTGCAGGTATGAAGCTCTAAGACTCGTTCGGTGAGAATTTCCTGTGTCATTTGCGGGGCGCTTACCATGACGTAACTGACTCTCCAGTTGCTTGCCGCATCCAGATCAACTTGAACCAGGTATGTTTTCAGTGGGAGATCAGTGAGAGATCAATTGAAGAAGATTGAGTCTTCAAGTTTGCCATTGATACCAGGTATCTCGGTGTTCTGAGTCAATGTTATGTATTCGACCAAATAACCTCAATTAAAGTTGCACTGTCAGCTTGATCTTCAGTACCATAGTAGAATTGGGACGTCCAGATGTCTCAATTGATCCAATGAGTCTAATCATACTAAATTTGAGAGCAATAGACTCCACGATTAAGGGATTTAAGGGGAAGAATCTTGGAATCTTTCACGAGTAGCTATCTCGGAATGTCCACGATAAGTCGTACTTTTGTTAATCAGCGTTTAAAAGCAGTAGAGTATTTGAACAAACTGAGTCAATACCGCACTAGCTAGATAATTATACCAGTAACTCTGCATCGTCAAATCCGAAATGGCCTTTCATATAAATTGCTGGTTTAAAATAGGGACGAGAAATATTATTACAGTATAAGTAATAAAAATTCCCAGCTTGAAGTCAGCTCTATGTGTAGTCCTTAGACATATTCAGACTATTCAGCCAGTAAGACAAGACTCAATTGAACACTCTAAATGATCCAGACTTCCATTAATAATCTCATCAATATCTGGTGACAAAAAGCCGAAAATCACCGAGGCAACAAACGCAGTAAAAGAATCAGTCGTCGGGAGGAGATCGGAGCGGGATCTCCACTCTTGCGCAATTTAACCTCAATTTCCTAATTTCCTCCTTTGTCCTTCTCTCTGATTCCCACCTTTAAAAATATGTCTGGTGCTCGGAATATCTCTGCGGCTCTGCGCCGAGCTCGACTCCCGCGTCCTCGTCTCGCCGTCCGTCCCATCGTCGCCCCATCACAATGTGCCACCGCACTGCGTAGCTTCAGCGCTAGCTCCACTGTCCGGGCCGACAAGCAAATCAAGTACACCAGCGACGCCTACCCCAACCTCAAGCGAAACCCCGAGTTTGGCGAAATCTCCGCCGAAGATGTCGCTTTCTTCAAGCAGCTCCTCGGCTCCGAGTCCGCTGTCATTGATGGTGTGACTACCGATGCGACAGACGACATCGAGCCCTTCAATGGAGACTGGATGCGGAAGTACCGTGGTCACACAAAGTTGGTCCTGAAGCCCGGCAGCACAGAGGAGGTCAGCAAGGTGCTGAAATACTGCAATGACCGTAAGCTGGCCGTTGTGCCTCAGGGTGGAAACACTGGCTTGGTGGGTGGTTCGGTGCCTGTCTTCGATGAGATCGTCATCAACACCTCGCGTATGAACCAGATTCGATCCTTTGACCCGGCCTCCGGTGTCCTTGTTGCTGATGCTGGTGTCATTCTTGAGGTCGCTGATCAGTACCTCGCCGAGCGGGACCACCTCTTCCCCCTTGATCTCGGTGCTAAGGGTTCCTGCCACATTGGAGGTAATGTCTCCACTAATGCGGGTGGTCTGCGTCTGCTGCGTTACGGCAGTCTTCACGGCACCGTTCTGGGCCTCGAGGCAGTCCTGCCGGACGGAACTATCGTCGATGCCCTTTCCACCCTCCGCAAGAACAACACCGGTTACGATCTCAAGCAGCTCTTCATTGGTTCTGAGGGTACTATTGGTATGGTTACTGCGGTCTCCATCATCTGCCCGCCTCGCCCCAAGGCTGTCAATGTTGCCTACTTCGGTCTGGAGAGCTTCGAGCAGGTCCAGCAGGCTTACCTGGCTGCCAAGGGGCAACTCTCCGAGATTCTGTCTGCCTTTGAGCTGATGGACGGCCGTAGCCAGGGTCTGGTCATCGAGTCCACTGGTAACAAGCACCCTCTTGAGGGCGAGTACCCCTTCTACTGCTTGGTTGAGACCAGCGGCTCAAACGCAGAGCACGACATGGAGAAGCTGGAATCATTCCTGGAGAGCGTGATGAGCGACGGTATTGTTGCCGACGGTGTCCTGGCTCAGGATGAGACCCAGTTCCAGGCTCTCTGGCGCTGGCGTGAGGGTATCACAGAGGCTCTGAGCCACCTCGGCGGTACCTACAAGTACGATGTTTCCATTCCTCTGTCTGATCTGTACCAGCTAGTTGAGGACTGCAAGGCCCGTCTGACCGAGATGGGCTTCGTCGGCGATGATGACTCCTTCCCCGTGCGTGCGGTTGTCGGTTACGGTCACATGGGTGACTCCAACTTGCATCTGAATGTTTCAGTGCGTCAATATAACAAGGAGGTCGAGAAGGCCATTGAGCCCTGGGTCTATGAATGGATCCAAAAGCGCAATGGTAGTATCAGTGCTGAGCATGGTCTCGGTGTTGCTAAGCGGGAGTTCATTGGCTACAGCCAGAATGAGACAATGGTCAACTTGATGAAGCAGCTGAAGGCTGTTTATGATCCTGTGAGTAATTTCTCTTTTCTTCCTATACTTCAGCTCGTCGATTGTGTACTAACCCGGGTTTCTCCCTTTCTAGAATGGCATCATGAACCCGTACAAGTACATCTAAGTTATACTAGGCGGGCTTGGGTTGAGTGTTTATGTGAAGCGTATCGTTAGTGTACAATTAGATTTAAAATCATGAATCAGGACTACTTGGGACAATTTCAAGTCGAAATTTATCTTCACATCTTACATAGAAGTGTCGCTAGCCTCTTTTACATGGCCACTTACTATCTTATTGCAGCCTTGGCTAAAAATAGCACGAATGCCCACCTGGGCAGGTGAGGGGTATTGCTGACTTATGTACGTCAACAACTTCATCAACCAAAACCATGGACACAAATACCGAATTCGAGGCCGCTGTTGGAGTCGCCGTTGATTCATCAACGGTTTCTGACCTCACTCCCCTCGAGATAGCAGTCAGAGGGAAGGAGATCACAGGACTGGACATCTTTCAAGGAACATGCTCTGAAGACGATATCACGGCAGCCAGGGCAAATGAGCTTGTTTCAGAAATGAACGCAGACAAACCCACTGGTGGTATTGACTTGGCATATGGGGATAAGGAAACCCAGCGTTTGCGTTTATGGACAGCGAAATCATCCAAGGCTCCAGTTATCGTCTTCGTTCATGGCGGCAGTTGGCGATCAGGGACATATTTGGATTCTGTTGGTTCAGTCAAGATTGATCATCTGACAAACCAGGGCTATGCCTTCGCTACTGTCAACTATACACTTATCCCCACCGTGACTGTGGAAGAGCAGTTACAAGAGGTGGCTAACTCTGTTAGCTTCCTGCTCAAGAACGGTACTGGACTGGATAATTTTGGTCCCGATCGAGTCATTCTAATGGGACATAGTTCTGGAGCACATGTTGTTACCCTGCTCGGAACTGATAAAAAGTATTTGGAGCGGGCAGGAGTCAGTATCCATGTTGTTCAGGCCGTTATCTCCCTAGATGGCTCGAACTATAATATACCAGCTGAGATCACCGATAGTCCTGGGCCGGTAGCGCAAAACACCATATCCGCACTGGGTCTTGACTGGGAACGTCTACGCGCTATGTCACCTACTTACCACGCCCGTGCGCCTAATGCCGGTGCTTTCTTGCTCCTCCATGTTCAAAGGCAGGGCGATATTCGTCAGGCAGTTGAGTTAGCTGCAGCGCTCAACGCTGCAGGTACCGACACGGCTTTGCATGTGTTTGAGGGTGAGGGTTTTGAAGGCCATATGCAAATGCTGCTTCGACTCGGCGACCCTGCTTATCCAGCGACAGTGGTATTGGATGACTGGCTCAAGATGAACGCTCCAATTAATTAGACTACCGTGATGGCGAAGAAAGCAACTTCCGGCTACATATCGTGTTTTCAGAATTCCAATCATTATATCATCCAAACAACCCTGCAGTCTTTAAATCTTACTGGTTAAAATGAGCCAGGTAGTACACAAGGCCCTGGTTGGTGATCAGCGATTATGAACATATCTTACTTGATCAAAAACCCACGTCGCAAAATGGGTGAAGCTGCACAATTGTTCACTACAATAACTACTAGTAGAAACTTCAACTTGATGTACTGGCATCTGATTTTATGAAGTTTGTTTGTCACTCTATATGTCTCAATTGAACCTTCAAGTTGGAAATTGAAGGAATAGATACATCAGAATCATTTCATTCTTGATGAACATGACACAGCACTTATACAGACTGGATAAAACAAGTCACCTCTTTTTTCATGATTGCATAATCGCATGCACTGTTGCGACTCGACTCGACTATTCAGTACCGTGGCGTTCACCATGGCAATTTTTACCGACCTGACAACTTCCAACATTGCAAGGTTCAAGTTGGAGGTTCATGTCCGAGTTTTAACAAAGACATATCCCATCCCACATCAGAGCTCGGAAAACTCCAGGCATTCACCAACCCAGAAGATGCATCCACCGGTCCATATTCCCGCCACTGCTGCCCTGGCGTGGCCGTATATCAACAGCTCTGGAGGCACAATATACAGTGGTACGTACCTATACTACCCCACTTTCAAGGTTCGTGGACTTCAAGTTTCAGCCACACTGAGTCACCCGGGCTATGCTGCCTGTTGGATTATTTTGTTTATAGTGGAGGGATGTCTCCCCTCATTCCTGCCTCGTTGGAAATCTTCTATCTCAAAGCAAAGTTGAAAGTTCCCCTGAGACAATATGCCTATCACTTTTGCAACAGCCGCACACCCACCTCGCAAATGGGGAAAAAAGAATGTATCCACAGCCGAGGAGCTACTAGTAACACGCTCCTCCCGAAAAGACAAACGCCAAAGCCAAAGCCAAAAGATTATCCAGAGCTCATTTCCCCAGTCCTACTTCGGCGATTCTTATATCTCTGCCTCTCGTAATGGATTTGTCTGGTCCATTTTCGAGGCCTATAACCATCATCATAATCTGGTTATTCGACCTGAAGATGTGTGGTTCTCCATTTTGACACAACTTAGCTTTTTTGTCAATGCGCACAGCGAGGAGCTTCGATCCTTCTTTGTGGCGCACGAAGGGCAGAAAGAGCTAGAGGTGCTTACTGTGGGAACTATCGATAGTATTGACTTTGGCGAAATGGCTATCTTCATGACCGATCAGATTGAAAAGAATATACTGGTTGAGGATCTACGAGCCTGGATCATGCCAAACTTCACCACCTCCACTGAGACAGACAATATGGTCGCGGCTATCTTGATGATGGGTTCCATGCAGAAATATTTCTCTTATCGAGTAATGTCGAATTGTGGAATACCCTCAGTTACCTTGCTAGGAGAAAGAGAGGACTGGCAAAAACTTACAGAAAAGCTCGACAAGCTGTATCAACTGGGAGACGAGCCAGCACGATTTGCTCAGCTTCTTTGCCCGATCCTCAATAACTTTGTTGAGTGCTTTGACAATCCGGGATCCCCCAGTGTAATCGACTTTTGGAGCAAATGTGCCCACAACGATTCCATGGGTAGTGGCTCAGATTATCTATGCGGTTGGGCTTCTGTCTTTTGTTTCTGGAGTGGATATGGAGATTTGGTTTATCCAGAGACCATCTACCCTGTCTCGTCACAGGAGTTCGAGGCACATTCGTCGTCAGGGTTGAAGGATGCTTTGTCACGTCGCATTGATACGGAAGATATTCCATCCGGGGTTATCTCTGTTCCTGTCACCGTCAATGATAACGGAGTTATACATCAGACCACGATGTTGGCTGGGCTTTTAGGCATTCAGGCTACATCAAGCGGAGTGATGTTGGATGGCAAGAGTGACCACGAGGGAGATATTTCATGCCGAATGATTAGTGAAGATCCGTTTGAACTTGAAGAAATCCCTTATAGCATTTCTCCTGCGACAGAGGAGGCTGGGCTGGACTCTATTCAGCCAGTCTCGGGGTGGATGATGTACGAACGGCGACCCACGGCCCAAGAGCAAGGTCATCCCCATGAGGTTGAGCCCCTTCGACATTATAACTTGGGTGATTTCGATTCTCCTATTTACCGCGGGCTTGATGTGATCGTTGGGGGAGACCTTGAATAGCTTTAAGTTCCAAGATTTAAGATTTAAGTTCAACCCACGACGTGAGCCTTGGAAGTATGACGAATAAATCCACTGGCATGAGAAATATAGAACGTCAAGTTGAAATTCGAACGTTTAAGATGTTCCTTTCCAGTAGGAGGATTCATGTTAGTGTGTAGTATTGCTTTGGCCATCAATGACTTGTACTAGCATATACCTTGTTGGCAGCCTGGGAAGATGATCGACCTGGGCATGGATGAGGCTGAAGATAAGGCTAACATTGAAAGCGGCGACCCAGTGGGTGCTACCTAGGTCTGTAACGGCCATACTAGTACTACAGCCAAACATTTGAAACCCCTAGGGGTAAAAAGTTCAGAGAAACTTGAAGAAAGACTATAGTGTCTTACTACTACTTACTTGCTACCTACTACTTACTCTTTTGCTTACTTATACACTACCTAGGTACTAATATAGTTAGAACTTGAGTAATTTCTTACTTTATTCATCTCTCACTTATCTCTCACTCTGATTCTAAATATCTCTTACTTATCTCTTATTTTGACTCCAAATATCACCATACCACATCCGAAGACGTTACCTTCCCGATCGCTTAGGAGAAGGAATCAAAGCGCTTCGACACAGTTAGCGTGCAGCATGACCACGGACTGTTTTAGAAGTCCCCTGACTCAACCAGTCATCATCCAAAGCTGAGTCCCAACACATTGAGGGCTTAAGATGGTTGGCAATGTACTCTCAATGCCGAGAAGGATTTGAACTGCCCGATGAGCCACCCCGACCAACTTTGTGGTGAACTTGTCACTATGGGACACGACATTACAAATAATATGTTTGATCATGCATTTAGCTTGCATCGCTTCCAAAGCTGAATGGCTATATGATTCGCTGTGGACCAGGCCCGCGGAAATCCATCGACGTGGCCCCGGTCGAGGCTCTCGACAATTTGGAGATCGACAGAGATCGAGCAATCTTTCGCCCCTATGAAAATACCACTAGCCCCGCCATTGTAACCCCAGGTCAGGACTTTCCACCAGGCCTTGACTGGAACCAGCCAGATCCCCCAAAACCTACCGCTCTGGACCCCTAGCTTGCGCGCTTAATCCAGCGGGCGCCCGGAGATGTCGGTGTCAAACTAATGGACGCTGACTCTAGCCAAGGAGAGCGCTGTAATTACCGCCTCCCTCCTACATTTCGCGAGGGCCTACAAGCCCATCACCAAATTTCTGAAACTCAGCCTACACCAGTCATCTCAGAACTGACATTCAGGAAGCGATTGACCAGCTGGCCAACATCGAACCGGCCTACGCCTCACTTATCTCTCACTTTCACTTTAGATATCTCTTATTCTAATCTTACTTATTTTATAATATTTTATATTCTTCTAATAAAGCAACGGACAATGAACAGGGTAAATTTTATAATAGGAAAATGAATTTTGGCCGTGCAGCCGTTATAGGCCCCGTACTGCAGGGGCAATCTAAGGTGAGAAATAAAAGCGCATGCACGTCAATACTAACTCATCCGCGTCAATAGAAACATTTAATCGCGCTCCTAAACTTCAACCATCCTCACGTCCGAGTCCCTACTGCGATACAATCCTAAGCTTACCTCCTTCAACTCATGCACCTAAACGAAAGGCCGAGAACAATATGACAGGTCCTCCTCCAGTGCGACGACTCCGCCTCTCAGCAACTGAGCCCGCAGATCCACCCCCGACAGCCAGGAAAATGGCTCAACCGGGTTCAATCCAGGCCACCCTTCAAGATAATCACAGGACCCGGCTATATGTCCATCCGATAGCGTGGACCGACCATCAACTACAGCTTTTGGGACTCCACTTCGATCAGAAGCTGAGCAAAAAGAAGGAGAAACCCATACCTCCAGAGTCGCAACAATCTGGTTGCCATAACAAGGGGACTTGCGACACAGTTAGTCCTGCGCAGGCTCATCGGAAGGAGCTACACTTGAGTCAAGAACTCATCGGTGCTGCAAACCGGCTAATATGGGACGATGATCAGCCTGTTAAGCAGTACGCTATGGAACAGCTACTCAAAGCTTATAACATTCACCCATTCGACAAGGAGTATCCATTCAGGTAAAATAAATCATTCTCTGTGAAACTTAGACTACTGCTAATATGGTTCTAGCTATGATCGCCTATATTTCTACTTTCATGGCCAACCTGTTGCGAAGCTCCGAACAGACCGTATTTTCTCAAACAACCCTAGGGCTCCAAGTCTTGCATTTGTCACTCCTCGTACAATAAATTTACGTCGCAAGGGACACGTCTCTGCACGGCCTGACAGGAAGAACCCCAAACCCAATAACCCCGTTAGCCGCATCGAGAGGAGGAAGCTAGATGCTATATTACCCTCGAACAGCCTCGAAGACCCATACATCGCGTCAATACTAATCGCTCTGGCCCAGGAGAAACGGCGTCAACATCGAAACCAGGAACAAGAGGGATCAGAGAAACAAGACAACACAGTCACAACAAGGATTCAGATCGAACAGGTGGATGCGGATCCCACATTGAGTGTCGAAGAATCGAATATGACTTGCCCTTTATCTTCAAACACAGAGCAAATGAATCAAAACACACTGGATTCTTTCGAGGTAAGTGATATATATTTAGGGGATATAAAGGCTATTCTGATGCGACTTGAATAGGTGCAGGTCCTGATGCTTGGTGAATCGGGGGGCGGTGACCTTTACCTCTACAATGCCAGCATCCCCTCCGGGTTTCTCGACAAACTCGACAAGCCGTTGCAGTTCTCACCAAGCTCGCCGATTGAAATCAAATATTCTCGTATTGACATGACGAGCCGAACTAGGCTGGTAAAGTTGCACAGGCTACTCTGCCCTGGTTCGTGCAGCTGCTGTACTGCTTGCGAGAAAGATCAGGAGCTTCGGGCCGAGAGCCCTGGAGAGGAAACAAGTTTATGAGGGCAATGTCCATGGCGATCAATGTTATTTTACATAGCTCACATCTGTGGATGTATTCGGGAGCAGATTGGGAGAAATATAGTTATTTGGTGGCCTATGTGCCTCGTATAAGTGTCCACCTCGTAACCTTGGAAATCGTTCCAAGATTGCATGTGGGGCTTAATTGATATATCTGAAGACCGCAGAACCCAAAATAATGCACCTGTGTCCACTTATAGAAACTTTGAAGGATAATAAACCTCGACAAACTTGAAGGTTAGGATATTCTACTAGTAAATGAAGTTGAATATACACAGGAATATGTAGTACAGAAATGGGATCAAGGAGAGTCGCATGTGACCAGACCCTTACCTTGTAGTTGCCAAAAAGGGAATAGTGTATCCCCACATTTCCGCCTGGGGAATCAGGTGTCATCCGTTGCCATGCGAGACGGAGCTTGTTGTTTAGCTTGGACAATGCGTATAGTGGGCTCCACCCCTTTACCTCCAGCGGCTGCTTTCCACTCTTTTTTGTCAACTGCTATCCCCAAGGTTCCTGAGCTTCCGTTGTTTTTACAGCTCCTAAGCTCCAGTTCAATTCCTGTGGATGAGCCCTGTGAATCCCCGTTGCAGCTCTGTCCGATCGGAATAGTTCACGTTTGGAGCCGACCGTTGCGCAACCATGGCAGACGACATGGCGAGTCATTATCAGGTGATGGAGGAGTTGGGCAGTGAGTTTTCCATCAATTCCCTGGGTTGATAGATTCTTGCAGGGCGCAATGTGCTAATCCGTGTTTTCGCGTTTGTTTTTTATCAGGTGGAAGTTTTGGAACCGTCTACAAGGCAATCGATAAAACCACCGGTGAAATTGTCGCAATCAAACATGTACGTAGCCATCTGCTTCAAATTGTTCTACCGACCAGCGAGCTGACCCCGTTTGTTCTCCTGCAGATTGACCTCGAGTCCAGCGAAGATGATATCCAAGAAATCCAACAGGAGATTTCCGTGCTGGCCACCTGCGCCAGTGCGTTTGTGACACAATACAAAGCAAGCTTCCTCAAGGGCCATAAGCTCTGGATTGTGATGGAGTACTTGGGCGGAGGCTCATGTCTAGACCTGGTACGTCGGAGGATAATCCCTGATCATTCAATCATCCCCCTGTTTGCGACCGCTAACCCTGGCCGCAGTTAAAACCAGGGGTTTTCAATGAAGCGCACGTGGCGATTGTCTGTCAGCAACTACTTCTTGGTCTCGACTACCTTCATACTGAAGGCAAAATTCATCGTGATGTCAAAGCAGCCAATGTCCTCTTATCAAACACCGGCAAAGTGAAATTGGCCGACTTCGGTGTCGCCGCACAGCTCGTCAACATCAAGTCACAGCGCAACACATTTGTCGGCACTCCCTTCTGGATGGCGCCAGAAGTTATCCAGCAGGCTGGATACGACTTCAAGGCAGACATCTGGTCATTGGGTATTACCGCGATTGAAATGATCAATGGCGAACCCCCGCATGCAAGCACCCACCCGATGAAAGTTCTGTTTTTGATTCCGAAGAACCCCGCCCCTCGATTGGAGGGCAACGAATACAGCAACACATTTAAAGATTTTATCGCGCAGTGTTTGACAAAGGATCCCGATCGCCGCCCGAGCGCGAAAGATTTGTTGCGTCACAAGTTCATCCGAAATGCTGGCAAGACCGAGGCGCTGCAGGAGCTGATCCATCGCAAACAAGACTGGGATGCCGGTCGAGGAGTGAGCAAGGATGTTAAATACTATGCTGAGTCACTGTATGTTATCAATGAGTATTCTGACTATGTTTCATTCACTAAAGGCTTTTCTTATTCGCAGGAACACCATTACCAAGCCCCCCGCCGAAGAGGACGACGAAGATTGGGTATTCGATACTTTGAAGGCCCCGACCATGTGGGTACCTAAGGGTACAGACTGGAGCACTCTGGATGAAGAGTGGGGGGAGCAAGACCCTAGCCAATTGATGGAGGACATGCACATCTCCCAACCACCTCCGCCGCCTAAACACCAGGCCAACTCCACTGTTCGCCGCGCAACCAACGCCGAACGATCACCATCTGTCCGTCGGGCCAATACCAAGCGCCGCTCTAGTGGTGTCAAGCAGCCATTGGGTCTCGATCTCAGCTTTGGCAACACCCCATCCACTGTCCGCCAATTCCGCCGAGTTTCGGATAAGGTCCCGAACGAGAACGCCCAAATCAAGCCTCCTCCCGGTTTTGACGAGAACAATAGCCCCAAGGTTCTGGCTTCGGATTCGGCAAGCAAAGAAGCCCAACTGGGTCGGAGAGCGTACAGCAGGGCTGTCGGACTCTCCTGCCAGGAAGTTCTTGCAACTACTGGAGATGGTGAGAAACGGGAAGCTATCTCTCGACTTGCCGAAGCCTGGAGTGACCTGGAAATGGTCGATCCCGAGGGTCTCTTTCATATTGTGCGGATCATGAACGAGAGACTCCAAGCAGATCCCCGACTGTCTAGTCTTCTCCCCACATCTCCTCAGCAGCCAGATTCTCCTTCACGTCCACGGCTTATGCTGGCGCAAAACAACCCCCACTTGAAAAGTCACCGCCGACGCCAATCAAGTGTCGTCGACTCTCAGCCCCCTTCTCCTCTTTCCAACCTTCCAGGCCAAAATGCGTCGGGTATGGAGCACACCAAACAGTTGTCTGATGTTCTATACTCGCGGTGGGCCGAAGGACTCCGCAACCGCTGGGGAATCTAAGCCCTATCCCCTTCTTCCATCCTCCATCTCCCTCCTCCTCGCTTCTCTTACATCCTCCCATCTCATTTAGCCCTATTTCCTCTACATTGAATCCCCACATCGGGCTCTTCTTCCATTCGTTTGTATAAACCATTTTGGCGTTCCCGACGTGCTTGTATAACCCCCTCCTTGCGTTTGCGTCCCATCCGAGTCTGCGACTTTCCTTTGCATCCTTGGTGTCCATTCTTTCTTGGATATGTTTGTTTACGGTTTACGAATTCCGGAGTTTCTTATCATCTGGTGTAATATTGCTTGGTTCCATGCACATGTGTCTCGATGTTTTGTTCCTATCTTGGAATATTTTTGTCTTTATTTCGATTCTCTCATTCGGTGAATGTCTACTGCATGTATTGGCTCAATACTTGGACACGCCTTTTCTTCATAGATAGCTTTTGTTGTCTCGATGTCATTTATGTCACGTCTATGGGTGTATGCTTTGTTACCCCCTACTCGACCTCCTACCTGCTTGCGCACATGTGCATGTGCATTGTTCTGCAAGGGTCAACTGATGAAGTCTACAATTTGTATGAAAATTTGTTAAGAATACACTTTTCTTTGGATACTATCTTTTTTCTCAGTTTAAAATTGGAGCTTGGAGATACTTCTGCATGTCCGTAAGTCCACTTCAATGTTGGAATTAGATAAGCTTGGGAGATTTGAACTGTCGGTGTCTATACTAGGTACCACCTGTTACTATGGATGAGCCACCACTGCAGGTATATGCAGACCACATACAAAATTGAATGTTCTCTGGATCTTTGAGTCTTGCCTAGTAGGTGTAAAGTCCAGATCAGAATAGACAGAATTTTACAGAAGGTGATTTCCTATGTCTTGCCAGTGGATGTCAAGAAAGAATAAAAAAGAATGATATGAGCAGGGATCGATCCACGGACTTTCCAATTTCGCGTTGTATGTACCAAGTGAGGCTTCAAAATAGAGACGCGATGCCAGCCTCAACTTTCAAAAAATCATAACAAATCCAATAAAATAGATAAAAATATAAAAGTAGTATTAAAAGAAATATCAAAATAAAAAAAATCAGCAGAAGCCTTTCACATAGTCCGCTGCATGCTTTCTCACAGTGGTGTTCTCCTTAGGCAAGTCTCACGCTCGCTGATGCTACTGAACAACCCTCAGTTGTGACAACTTAGGAGGTCCCAAATCTAGACTTATGGTATCATTGTATCTGAAAAGTAATGAGACAGACACGATAGCCCGCTGAGCTACTGGGATGCGGATGGTACCTGGACTCCAAAATTGTCCCCCATAATCTCCAGAAATAACAAACAACACCACCTGGGCAGGGCTATGTAAATTCCCCTTACGAGTTGCACCCACATACAACATGCATATGCATATAGGGGATGTGCTCTAGTCCCTAGAATAAATCCCAGGACCACTACACAGCCCTGGTAATATGACATCTGGATTAAGCCCCTAATCAACCCCTGGATTAAGATTACAGCAACGTGCAGCAAGCTCGGCAGTGTGGGGCTGACCACGCAGTGTCTGTGGAGTAGACGAAGTGTGGAGTAGTTGTTTTGTTTTGACCAATTTAAGAGTAGGTAATTTAACATCTAAATTTGAGTATGTGATATCTTAAGACTGATGCATAAATATTCTATTTTAGGGATTAATAACACAGAAACCCTGCAGGGTTATCAAAGTGGTAGATACTACGTGGTACATAGTAGTGCACATATCCATGTCAGTGCTGTATAGCCAAGTTGGTGACCCCCATAGATCTTAGGGTCTACGATTCAGCATTGTAGCTTCTTTAAAGAGAAATCCATATATCCATTCCGTTTTATATTCGGTGCTCAAACTACAGCTCAAGAACTATGCTATGAATCTTGAAGCTAATACTATCGACTTCCAAGATCAAAGTAGTACATAGCAGTGCATCCCAACCCTTTTCTATGTACTATAACATTTGAATGGTCAAGACTCTAATCATTGTACTCCATAGACAAAGAATGTACAACATTGAATATATCGTCGCATCGGAAGTTAATCATCCAATAGTGCTTTGTCTCCAATCATCTAGGAAAGTCGGAATGTCGATCAATTGGCCCCATTTGAGGTTCTAGTGTTATGATCAAGAGATAATGTATGGAGTCTAGAAGAACTAGGAGTAAAATGTATGCTAATTCATGTAGTACTCTGTATAACTCATAGAGAATATCAAGTTTGCTGCGTTAAATCCATTCTACTCCCTATCTAGAAATCAAATGACCATCACTCGAGTCCTAGTCTGACCTCGGGCCCCTGAAACACTCGTGGCAAAGATGCGCGGTCCAGGGACCCGCTTTGTGGACTCTCAGGAGAACGAGACTTCCAGACTTCCAGACTCTCTTTTTTCTCTCTTTTAACCTCTTCCAACTCCTGTACATATTTTGATTTCCCCGAACCTGGCTCATATGTTCCTCCTCGTCCCCACATAACTTTCTTTGACTCCTTGCTGGCTGGTCCATCATGGAGAGCTCGGGAACGGGCGATCTACTCGTCCACGGTCCACCGCCGGATGCGTCCCAGAATTCCGTCGATTCCTCGTGCCACTTGCTGGACTCGGATCCTGTATCCGACCAGTGCGGTCTCTCTCGTTCCTCATCACTGTTGCAGAATAGGCAGTCGTCAATACCCTCCCGTGCCCATTCCGGGGCGCGACATGCCAAACGCTTGACCTTGAATTTCCCCATCAATCTTCCTTTGAACCAAACCCCAACCACCACCCCCGACAGCATTGCGTCGCCGGGATCCATGACCCCCGTCACACAGTCGTCAACTCGTCCGTCCCCCGCTCTCCCCGCTGGGTCCATCCCCTTCGACGTGCAAGACGATGGCTACGATTTCCTGCGCGCCATCGCCTCGCAGGAACGGAAGGTGATGGAGCTTCGCGAGGAGCTGCAACGGGCTGAGACCGATCTGTCTACCCTGAAGAAGCAGTGGGCGTTGTCTGAGAAGTCAAAGAAACGCACTGAGATCAACCTCCATGCCGAACCACTGATCCCACTACGATCCCCGGATCTGAATGGGACAGAGGTCGGTTCGAGCGCGAGTTCACACCGTCGAGAACAGAGCATGAGCTCTGTTGGTAGCTCGGTGGTGCCTCCAGGCCGACTTAGTCGAGAGCTAGAGTGGGAGCGGCGCTCGAGTATTCGTGCAGCTGCTACAGCCGGTACCTCTATCTCGTCTAACGGTCGTCGCGTTTTCCAAGGCTCTCATACTCGCACTCTGTCTCTTCTTTCCCCTGTCACTGCTACTGGTCCCTCTAGCACAAGTCCTAGCCTGGCTGATCATGAACGTGTGGGCCGTACCCCGAGGTCAGCTACATTGCCATCCGTCGAACGCAATAACCACAATAACCACAACGCTGCTGCCAACATGATGATCAATCCCATTGACGAGAGTCAAGTGCCGGAGCACTTGCTCTCTCAGTGGCGAAAGACCATGCCTCCACCATCGAGGGAGGCACTCATGCGTACGGGCAAACAGATGGCTTCGGACCTGCGCGAGGGCCTGTGGACATTCTTGGAGGATATCCGTCAAGCTACAGTGGGCGAAGAAGGTATCAACGGAACAGAATCTCGGACCATGTCACCACCGAACTCCTCATTAGCGCCGTCAAATTCACGTAAACGAAGCTCTATTGCGAAATCACAGAGCCGAGAGCGACTTTCAGTCGTGGGGGGTGTATCGCGATCATCATCGTCATCGTCGCGGGGTAAAGGTCAAGCGGCTGAGCCTACAACCGGTAAAGACTCCAAGCCGGCGGACATCGCCACCTCGTTCTGGCATGAATTCGGTGTTGATTCACCCGCGCAGAAGTCTCCCGGCGCTCGCCGCAACCCTACCGAGAAGACCGCCGACGTCACGACCCCTCGGGACGAGAACGAACCCGACCACCTCGATCGCCACTCCGGCAGCCCAGTCAACAACATGGAGGATGATGATACGGCCGATAATTGGGATGTGTGGGATACACCGCTGTCAGGAAGCAAGACAAGGCACACACCTTCGTCTAGTCGATCGACAGTCGAGTCAAAGCGTGACCAGTCGCCCACAACCCGGGGTAGTAGTCCGCGAACGAGTGCTAGGTACATTTCGACTTTCTCTGATTTCATCTATGACAATCTTGTCATGCGCTGACGCTCTCCTTGCCCCAGCTTTGGTGAATGGAACCCCCTGACCGCCGCCCCCGAATCCAATACCGAAACTATCCCCTGGCCTACGATCACTAAGTTGGCACCGTCGAAGCTCCAACGAACTGCTTCCAATCTTATGGCAGAGTGGGAACGCAGTCTATCACCATCCCCAGAACGAAAGGACTCATCTTCCGGCAAAAGCAGCAAAAATGACTGAACCAACTCCCCTGTTTCTTATGGTTTGTCTATCTTCTTTTTTCACCTTTATGTAAATATTTTATCTCCATTTCCTTCTTCGGCCCCTTTCTCGCGGGTCTCCGTTGGACGAATTGGCACGACATAGCACCCACGAGAGCGTTGCTTCTTTTTGGTCTTGATACGCGGAGCGTCTTGGTTGATTTTTAGTTACTTTTTTCCCCTTTACTTGGCCAGAACTTGATAGACCACATAAAGGAGAATACCAATACCAATACCACATAGAATCTTACTCTTCAAACTAGACTTGAAGTACTTCGCACTCCTTGCATGCGGGAGGTCCGGGGTTTTTGAAAATGGTATACACGGTGTAGGCACATGCATATTTTATAGGTGTAAAGAGTGAAAAGTCATAACCTTGGAACTGATTGAACCCAAGGTGAAAATATTTTACTCCTAGAATTTAATTCTTTTAACTCAAATATTAGATAAAAATAGGAGAGTGATAGACCAACCACCCCGTGGATATTCCCACCACCCCGGGACCCACTTTTAAAACCAGTGTATAGGCGGTGTGTAGGCGGTCAAAAAAGATACATCCATGTCCCGGCCACCCCACCAATTTTTTTAATTCTCTCAACCTCCACTTCTACATATCTCTTATGTATAGGTCCTGCTATTGTCTTTTAGCTATTTACTAATAAATCGATTTGAAAAAAAAATTAGATTCTTTCTATATCTTTTTTTTTTCTTTGTTTGGAATTATCTAGGATAGTAGGTAGAGTGTTAAGACTAGGGAGGGTAATTTAAACAAATTAATTTCTTAATAGGATACATACTTCAAGTTTATATGGATGTACCCTTTGGCAGAAAAAAGTGGCAGAATTTTAGATGGGTGATGCAAACATTGCAAACATAGAGGATTGCGGCTTATTTGGGGAATAAGTGGGTCCCGGGGTGGTTGCTCTATCACTCTCCTAAAAATATACAATATTATAATTATTAAATTGTATTGGACTCGAAGATAGATTACCTGGACGGCACCCCACTACAGTACTTACGGAATAAGATTGACTTCCAAGGTTGTCTACTCAGTGAAAGAAGAGAAGTGGGGTTAATGGTGATTGATAGAACCTCTGGCGATGGTTTTTTCAAGTTTAAGGGTTCAAAGTGGTACCCATAGTAACCAAAAGAAGGGCCTTCTATGAAGTTACTATAAGGCTATCAACTAATACCGTGACGCCTACTAGAACTCTGATCAGTACCTAGGCACTGGCAATATATCCACTGGCAATATTCCCTTCTTCAATTGAGACCAGGTATGGTAGGATCGTTCAAAAAAGAACAACCTCAAACTTGAAAATTGAAAAGTACTAAGGAATGCTTATTACTGGCATGATTAGGGGGATTCTAAAACTTTCATGGACGGAAATCGAAGTTTCCATGCTTGACGTTCAGTCTCCGACATACCTGCTCGATCCATCAGCATGTCGAATGATTCATTTTCACAGCCGTACTCCCAGTTGTTTGTCCGGTTGTTCACAAGCTGCTCAATGACTCTGTCGGTAACCACTGCATCCGGTCTTGCTGATAACACAACCCCCAGTCCATCCGGCGTACACATTGCCATCATATCAAGCATTTCCATTTCGTCCAGCGGATAACCCTGGGATCTTTTCATGGCTAGATTCAATGTCTCTTTGTATTTTTCGAAGGGGGTAGAGTAATAGTATGTGCACATACTCAGGGAGAGTGGGTTCAACTCGAGCGGTGGTCGGTCATTGAGGATAACCTCAAGCATACCAGTTGCATGCCTTTTTGACATCATTACACGCTCAATCACCCTCTTTGTTATGTCGACATGGGGATCGTGCTGGAGGAAAGTTTGAAGCAATTCAATTTTCGTTTCATCGTAGTCGCTCGTTTCAGCTACTGCAAAAAGCATATCTTCCGTAATCACAGTATGTGGCTGAAAAGCTAGAATGCCTTTAACTGTCTTTGCTGAGCTTTCGTGGCTTCCATCCTGACAGAGAGACAAGATTGATTCAGAGGAAATCTCGATTGAAGGCATTGCCTCTATAAGAAGTTGAAATCCAGATGCGCTTTGTAGCCCGGCTGCGACGACAAGTTCAGAGGGCCAACGTTGAAGCACTTGGTGACAGACCCAGGGATCCGAGCTGAAGGCGGCACGGTACGTTTTTTCTGATAGCTTCAGATCATCTGGTGCTTTTCTGATCACTTCTTTCAGTGTCTGGGAAACAATAGTGACTGCAAATTTCGGGCAAGTGTACCAATGCTCTACGGCCGCTCTCAAAACGTCGTCCGTAATTTCTTGAGGCTGAGTGAACACAGCAACTTGGCTGACAGCCCAATCCGAGGCAGTATAACAGACAGCATTAATCAATTTCTCAGACAGCACAACATTAGGAGCACGGCCAAGAAGTAGCTCCAGGTCCTCATGCCTTGAGTTGGGATCATTAACTGCCATTATGAACAATTCCTGGTCGACCTCAAGATCTGGACTAGATGACACTAAGAGCGCCAGCATTTTGCACACACCAGGTTCTGGTACTAATAGTCCCTTGACTTCGGATTGGGAAATACTACGTGGTGTGGGGTCGTGCTGGAGGAAAAGGTCGATCACCCCTTCGGGATATCGAGAATTGCGAAGAGTCCACAGAATCAGGTCATCCGAGACTTTAAAAGATTTGTTCAATCTCAAAAGAGCTTTGGTGAATAGGGTATACCTCCAGTCATTCGTTATTGCGGCATGTAATGCCTCTTCTATTGTCGATATCGCTAGGCTCGATCGATTCAACTTTAGAGTATATTCCATGAGCTCTAGAGCGCCTTCTTCTTTTCCCTGGTCAAAGAACTTCAGCGCATATATGAATGCCTTGGAAGCCACGAAATCACTGAGTGGTAGCAGACACTGGATGATGTCCTTCGCGTTCTGAGCAGTTGTGACGTAAAGGAAAAGGTGCTCAAGCGTTTCATCCGTGACATGCAAAGAGCAATTTCTGACAAGCAGCTTCTTGGTCAGCTTGGAACCGCCTTGGAACATTCCTTTCTGCACATTTGCAGAATACTCGAAGTCTGGAAAGCGGGCTAGCATGATGTCAATTGGTCGATCCCAAAATGCCATAGGCCTCGCCATGGAAGACGATATTGTTAACAGCCGTTGATTTTTGTTTCTGTTGCTCAGCAAAGACTCCATTGCAGCCTGGAAAGGCATTGGCCCTTTCTGACTCAAGAGCAATTCTATTATTTTCGGGTCTCCAGACTCCATGGCAGCAACCAATGGTACGTCTACTCTGTCCCAATCCCAAAGAAAACCCCTCCCAGTCACTTTGGGTGCCAGTGTGCCAATAGCAACTGTTGCCCCACGCTGAATGAGATAAGACGCAAGATTGAAGTTACCTTGGCTACATGCAAGTGAAAGTCCCGTTCCATTCCCTATGGGCTGATTGATGTTCCAGCCCTTGTCAAGCAGCACCTCAACGACCTCTTGCAGGCCATACTGACAGGCAAGGAAAAAGGGGGTTGGCTTAGAGTCAACCACCAGGGCATCAAGGTTACCACGCACAATCGGACGGAGCAATAGCTCACTGGAATTAAAGAAGGATAGGTATTCCACCCAAACATCGAACCCTGGCTTTGCAGAGTAATCCCCCCACAAGAAAACCTGCATGATGTTTGCGAGTGGTGAATTAAGTCTTGAAGTGCCAGCCCCTGCACAATGAAAGATCCAGGCTTCTGAAGCATAGTCTCGGAAACTGTATTCTTTGAAAGAAGATCGAGCAGATCTCATTGAGAAGAAGCTGAATTCCCATTCTCCCCTCCCCGGTTGAAGATAGGACAAGCAATGTATGGCAAGGAGGCTATGTGCGGCCTCGGATTGGTACTCTGGCCGCGTTTGCAGAAACTCTTTGACGGAAAAATGAATCAGTCGAAACTTATCTGTCCGAGTATCGAGTTCAACAAAGGTGGAGCATAGATCCAGAACGTCCTCAGCGGACAGGTTTGATTCACCCCCATCGGGATCATGATTGATCGCTGTAAGAAACGTGTCGGATTTGAAGATCTCTTTATTTCGTCCATAGACGAGAAAAGCGAGTATCCGTTGAATCATGCCGGAATCTTCAGAGTCCTGGTGCTTGACCATTGTGGCCAGTATCTCGGAATAGAGCTCCTGAATAGTCGAAGGCGCTGAGTTCAATTTGTCGACAAATGTATCAGGGTTTTTGACCTTGAGCTTGCGTAAATACTCCAATGACAGATGCACCCACAGAAACCTAGCACCATTAGTGAACTTTTTTCCTTTTGACCAACAGTGGTTTACGGAGACTATACATTCCGTTTGCTCTTTCTTTCAGTACCGACTCGACATCCATCTTCACACTGTCGGGGATTCGCCTCGAAGGTGGTTTATCTAATAGCTGGACCCGAGTAGTGATGAACGTCTCAATGTCCTCTTGGTTATTTTCTTCAATGATTATCCCTTTCCGGGTATTCCAAGTCTCATTCATGATGTTGGCAATACTGACATGATCTCGACTGGAAATGAATATCTTGATCAAGGCGGATGCCGATTCGTTAACGATTTGCTTTAAGGCTGCTAGCAAGTCGGCCTGGACATCGGTATCTTCCAGCTCATCAATCGCGTCGATAACAATATTGGTTTGTCGGTACTCTTTCACTATACTGGTGATAAGGCCAATGCAGTCATCTTGGTGTAGACTTGAGTGGTTATGTAACTCATCAAATTTGGCTACCACCGGCTGCATCAATCCGTTCTTGCCCTGAATCACAAGTTGCTTCAGGATTGCGTTGAGAATATACTCCACAGACTTTGTTTCATTCACTCGATTGGCATTGTCTATGTAAAAGAAGGCCACACGTTCCTGGTCATCAGAACCTGAGGCAGCAACTTGTAGATGTGAGATAAGAGTAGACCTGAGTATTTGATGAGCTCTTGCAACTTATTCAGGCAGTATGAAGAGATGATACTATATCTGTATCTGAACTCACACCAAATTGGTTTTCCCTGCACCCATTTTGCCTCGTAGCCAAAAAAGATTCGAACTCTGTGACTCTCGCCAGCTCAAACATTCGGGGTGCTCAAGCAGCCATTTACCCGTCCCTTCCATGGGTTCGATTACCGCATGATGGTCTGAATAAAGTACTGGGGAGACCCATTTCAAAACCTCGGCGTATTTACTATCTTCAAGGTTTGTAACTATTTTAAGAACCTGTTGTAGTTGGCAGCCCACTGCGGCAATTGGTTCTTTGAGCTGAACGCTGTCGAGAATCTTCTGTAGTAGCTCCCTATCTATTAGGCGGAGGTCCGAGTCGATCTTTGTTGACTTTTCCTGTATTGCATTGGAAAGATCCTTGAGCTTGTGAGGCACTAGGCTCTGGATACCATGTGTAATCTTGCCCTGTTTCCAGAACTTGTAGACTGCCAGTTGGTAAAGAATAATTTCGGAATAAAGCTCTGTTATGGTTTTCTGAACATTCTGGTGTATTTCGGTTGGTTGGCAGGGTCTGGAATTGAGGTAAGACTTCTCAATCAAGGCATATCGGCTGATCATATTGGCAATGGGCTCTTGGTCTAAAGCCAGGTCGCGTGTCTCGTTGTATATCGTCGACCTCTGTTATCACAATTCTCCTATTAGCCACCAATCCGAGCTCTCCTGGCAAGTATTTCTCAAAGTCCTCAAGTGGTGTGGGCATACCTCTACAAAGAACTGCACGAACCCCCAAACCAGCGACGCAGCGTTGGTGGGATCTAAGTCTGCCAATTGGCCACCTAGATCTTTGAAAACTCCCGCCCATCGTGCGATACGCGACAAGACATCTCGGAAATAGATCTTCTCACCATCTGCCTTTTCGTAGGCCCATTGCTTGTCCTTGTGCTCTTCTTGAAGTGAATGGATGTGAGTGGCGATCGCAGTGGCGAGACCGCCATCCCTTTGGTGATTGCTATTTTCCAGCAGACTCTGATTCAAAGATTGAATGTATTGAAAAGCCTCATCATATTGATCCTGATTCTCCTTCCAGTCATGGGATTCCTGAGCCTTTCTCAGTGCATATTGCCAGAGATCTGGTGGAGATGGGAGTGAGATGACAGAGCTCGTGTCCAAGGCAGTCTCGGAACCCGAACATTGCCTCTCGTTGCCAATATTGTCGTCTAAAATACCAGGGGGGCTCGACTCTGGTTGAGAAATCCCACCTTGGTCTGATGCCTCCGGCTTGGATTGGTTCTGATCAATCGACTCAGGTTTTTGTTTTTCACCTTTGGAAAACAACGAAGGCCAGTGAATTCCTTTGTGCTTTCGGTTCTGCTTCTCAGGCTTGGGAGCCATTTTGCGACTGAAGAGAGCTCCGAGATAGGGGCAGTGAATCTATGTATATTGCGATTGGAATTTGCGGTTTTCGAGTAAACATTGAACCCCGCGCGTACACGCTGGCATATGTATGCACGACCACGTGATTGGGCATCAGTCTTGCAACCTGAATTAATTGTTTCAAGTTGAATGTGTATCTCAGTTCCCGAGGCCAGTAAATGGACAGCTTGCTACTTACTAGTTGGTCACGGTGAGTATCTGGGAAAACATGGGCTGTGGTCCCATTGATTCTCCATGATATCACCCGTAGATATCACCAGCTCTTCGTCTTCTCTCTCGAGGATCCCCAGGCAC
The DNA here is from genome assembly GCA_039634405.1 of Penicillium herquei. NCBI lineage: Eukaryota > Fungi > Ascomycota > Eurotiomycetes > Eurotiales > Aspergillaceae > Penicillium > Penicillium herquei. The sequence goes on from CP098388.1 coordinate 8,007,864, forward strand.
CTACTGCTGACATTATCGCTTGATGAGCTATATGTATCAGGCGGATGCTCCGTCCTTGGATCTGTTGGATACTGATAGACGGGCTCCTATGTGGCAGTGTGGATATTCCACAGCAAGACTTGGTACTGGTGATAGTTACAGGTACTCCTATCTGATTTTATCCTTTCAACAGTTTTGATGATTTTCATGGTCTACATATTCCAATTTAATTCATACGAGTATCGAAGCACACCGGTTCCACCATCATGATACTACTAGCTTACTCTAGTAAAGAAAATCACATACATTGGTATCTACCTATACCACATGCCCAAGTGGGCATCTATATTATTCCAAGGTTTTTACATCTTCAACACCGTGACCACAACAACTTAAAACCTTTTATTCAGACCAACTATTCCAAAATAGACTATCCAACATAGCCTACAACATCATTCACAACATTAATAAATCACCTCAGACTAGTATTCAACATCATGACATCTGGATAGTCTATGTATGACCTTGGACCTTGAATAGTATAAACTTGAATGAGGTTACAACACACTGCAACACACTACTAACAGTCAACATATACTACAATATAAATTATAACATATCATATAACATACTAAGCTACTATACCATAAGCTATATTACACACTACAAGATGCATGCTATATCAACAGATATCACTGGCAGTATACAGTACTCTGGCACATAGTACGTAGGCATTTTGAACTAAAACATATATCAACTTCCACTGAGGTTGAATAGTAGGTACCAACATTTCTAAATCACAATACTATTAATATACCAGTTGACTAGGCAGTATAACTTCAAGTTCCCTATAAAATATTTTTCATAAAATAGAATATATCAATTAGACCAAGAGGGATTTTATATTCAAGACTATAATAACCTTGGAGTACAGTAACAATAGACAAAATACAATTATAACAGTTTTTCTAATTTTTATTATTTCAACAACATTCCCAAAAACCCTGGTCCTCCCGCATGGTTGGATTTCTATACATAACGATGGAGATCACGTGATAGACTGCCAAGTTGGTTGCTCTGCGGCGGCGAAAATTAAATTTGCGTGAATCGCCGCCTCCGCAACAGTCTCCGCGTTCCACTGATTTGATCGCGATTGTTCCTTTTTCCGGGCAAATTTCACCCTCTCTCGCTGCGGAATTACCTTCGGGTTCACTCCTTCATACCACATAATCCAACACCTCTCTCTCGCCTCTAATCATAATGAACCCCCCGGGTATGGGTATGGGCATGGGCCAGCCGATGGGCTTAGGAGGAAACCCGACTGCTGGCATGAACGAGCAGGAGCAGGCAATGGTCAAGATGGTATGTCGCGCACCAGAAAACCTCAATTTATCCAAGATCTCAAACTAACAGCTTCCGAATAGATGCAAGCTGGTATGGAGTCATGCCCCGTGAAGACAGTCATCTCAGGAACCATGGGTTTCGGTCTTGGTGGTGCTTTCGGTCTCTTCATGGCCAGTGTAAGTCAAATACACCTCACTTCCGCCGAGGCTTTCCACTAATGAATTATCTTATCAGATGTCCTACGACTCATCCTTTACCCCTCAAGGCCGAGCCATCGCCGATCTCCCCTGGCGTGAACAAGTCCGTCGCGGTTTCAAGGATATGGGTGCGCGATCCTGGTCCTCTGCTAAGAACTTCGGAATCGTCGGTGCGCTTTACTCAGGAACTGAGTGCTGTATCGAGGGTCTGCGTGCCAAGAACGATCTTACCAACAGTGTTGCCGCTGGTTGTATGACTGGTGGTATCCTGGGCGCGAAGGCTGGTCCTCAGGCTGCTGCGTTTGGTTGTGCTGGTTTTGCGGCTTTCAGTGCTGCTATTGATGCTTACATGCGTATGCCTGAGTCAGATGATTAGATTTTATCTTGGGCTTGTGCTTGGCTTGTCTCGATCTTGACTTTCGATACCTTTTTCTTTTGCTGAAAGCTCAACCTGTATTTTATTTTGATTCTTCTTGTTGTTATGGCACTACGGCGCATTTTTGTGGATAGATGGGAGCATAGAAGGCGTTCGGGTTGCATTTTCTTTTTATCATGTGTTATGCCTTCGCTGCACATAATATCCTCGGAGTGACTTGAGGCTTGGTCCTTTGGTTGCTCTGATTTACAATATGAGTTATCTCCCCTTCGAAAAAGATTATGGTCTAAATTGTACTTGTGTTTCCATTCATTCGAGGTGACTATAAATCTAAACAAAACTTCAACTTGGAACTATAAATCTTTCTACGGTTGATGCATCTATCTTGCTCAAATACCATCCTGACTGGATTCGATCACTCCTGCACAATGCAGATCTTCCCAATGTGTTTACCCGAATTAAGAGCATGATAGGCAGCCACAATTTCCTCCCGACTGAATCCAAACTCCTTGTCAACATGGAATCTCAATTGTCTTCTCACCACAAAATCCACCAGATCATCCTGCATGCACTTGGGTCCAATCATCAACCCACGGATAACGGCTTCCCGCTCAATGGCAAGCATCAAGATATCTGTATCTATCTTGTCGCCGCTCTTGGCAAGATACCCAACCACAGTGATCACACCTCCCCGAGCAAGTGCAGCTAGGCTTTGCACGATAGTACCGGAACCACCGATCTCAATGATATGGTTCACACCTTTACCTCCTGTGAGCCTCATTGCTTCTGCGCCCCAGTTGGGGGTCTTGGTGTAGTTGATACAATAGTCGGGGTTGAACTTTTCCTTGACGAAGTTCAACTTTTCATCGCTGGATGAGGTGACGATGGTTGTTGCGCCAGCTGCTTGGGCTAGAACCAATGCAGTCATGGAAGTGCCACCCGTACCTAGATTGAACATGATTAGCCAATGAATAGCATGGAAGGATGATGGTGTTATACATACCTTGGACCAAAACCACTTGACCCGGGATCAAGGGATTATTTCCATACAGAGCATTCCAAGCTGTAACTCCAGTGCAAACAAGAGAAGCCAGCTCGCTGTATGTCTGCGGAGAACCAGGTGGAATCTTGGTAACAGCAGAAGCCGGACGGACGATGTACTGTGCCATTACACCGTCTGCACCGCCACCACTCTGACCAGAGAGTTTGTGCTGAGCTGGTCCGTAGAGTCTGGTATGATCAAAGCATGCGATAATCCGATCTCCCTGGGTGAAGTCATCGACCAGTTCACCTATTTCCACGATATCGCCTGCTGCGTCGGATCCGGGAACGACATTCTCCTTGATGGGCAAGAGGTATTTCGAGGTGGCGATTTGAGTGTCTCGAGAGTTGAGACAGATGGCTCGCACTCGGATTAGGATCTCGTGTTCACGGGGCTTTGGGATCTCTTCTTGGTAGGAAGTTAGGTCCTCGAAGGCGGTTCTGGTTGGGAATCGGAAGACGGTTTGGTGAGGCATGGTGAGAAATTGATGAAGACAGTTACTGGTTCTTGAGGAGAGTAATAGTTGATAGTCACTGTTCAGAGGAATATTGTGTCTCTATTTATACCAAATATCTGTGTCTGTCAGAATAATTGATTTCAAATGATCTTGTTCTATACTCCGTTATACCCACTTTAGCTGCTCCAGTGACTCCTATTGGCTCAATACTTACTATTCATCTGAACCTCCACTTCCAAGGTTCCAAGGTCCAATATCTTCTTTTATTTTTCAGCAGTGAATAGTAAGGTTCCATGGTTTTAGCTACTTCTCCTTGAATGGATATACTACCAGTACACCTTGGGAGCTGGAACCTAAGTTGGGATCGGCGCGACAAGAAGCCGTGTAGACCTTGGATCTGTGATAAATTCTTGACATTGTTCCAAATTAATTCACAGCATCAAACTACTTGCACCGAACTTCCATTTTTCGACTGGAATATCCCGTCTAGTTCTGCTTTTTTCACTTCAAGCCCATAATTTAACACTCCGAGTCTTTCACGGCCATGGCTCAGCTACCACAAATTCCGAATTATATCAGAAACTGCATGTCCCTCGAGACTCAGATCGAGTTAGTCCTGCTTCAGATAAGCGCAATAACAATAGAATTCAGAACCACGTCTACCGCCCGCTCTAGCTTCGAATTCTTAGAAGCGAAAGTTGATTCATTTGACCAGTACTCAAAATATTTTGAATACGCAAAAAGTACGCTTGCCGAGGCTCGTGAGAAAGGCCTTCCACCGGACAAATATGTCAAGGCGCTAGAGCCATTTTTGACTTCTACCGCCAGTGTGCAGAAAGAGAAGACGATATTCATGCGCCAGATGAAATTCATTGCGGAAGATATTGTTGAAGAGGCCAATAATAGGATTCGACTAGGCGAGCTCTCTAGTGGCCTTCTAGAGAGGGCTTTTAACGCCACGCTTTTATCTAAGATCACCATGTCCTCCGCTAATTACAATCCGCGAAAGAATGCCTGTCGTCAAAGCCTCCGCACAGCTGTGTCCAAATATTATGGCGTGGAAAGGGGCAAGGGATATTGCCATGTGCTAGGCAAACTTGGATGGAATCGGTTGGCTGTCAAGGTATTATACCTAGTGCCGAACACTATGAGGGCAGATGGGCTTTGTGATTTGTTTGGGGTTGAAGATATTGTCTTAAATGATCCACGGAATGGTAAGTTCCATCAGCTCTTGACCTTGCTATATTGATGGTTCTAACTAAGCAGACAGCCCTATTGTTTCACTATCACATTAAAGAAGCTCTCGACGCCGGAATCATTGTTATCGTACCAATTTGGGAGCAATCCAAAACAGAACCTACACGCTGGAAGTGTGTGCTTGCCAACAAAGATTATGGAAAAGTAAGGTGTGTTTGGTACAATCACCGATTGGAAGTACGTGCCCCTTGATTATTTCATCCTGACCTTATCAACATCATGAATGTGAGTGGTACATATCAACTAACAGATTCCCAGGACCTCGACGGACGAGAGCTGACTTTCCTCAATCTCAACCGGCCAGCCAGTCGATTCCTATATTTTCGATTCATCATTGCCTACATTTCCTTGTTGAAACAAGGGAAAGACACATCCTTTATGACCACTGCGGAAGGTAATTCTGTATGGACTAGTCCTGGAGACTACTTGAGGAAGTCTACTTTAACGACAGTGGCGAGAAATCTCTCTGGCTATGACCTGCCGCCGGCTCTCATAGAATCAACCACTTTTTCTGATGAAGACTATGAGCCAAAATGGAACTTTTCAAAATTTTCTGCCGATTTAATCAGTGATGAGCTTCGGAAGTTATTCCTTGCAAGCTCGGGAAAGATGCCTGATCTGGAGCCCACTGAGTCAAACTTGGAATCAGGTGTTGTTGAGACTGAAGATGATGAGGAAATTGTTTGGGAGGATTCGGTGGAATACCTGGAATCTTTGGATTGATCCTGTATATGGCGTTATCATTATTACTACCTAGTATTATTATTGCTTTTTATTGCTTTTGACTACAGGAATGCCCCTGTTTATATGTTACTCAGTTCGACTGTTATAGAATGATTACCTACTCCACTCCAGGGCTATCTATACAAGTACCTAGGTGAGTGCCTAAAAAGGTAGGCTACCTATTACGTAGCTCAATCAGAGAGAAAGATAGAATTATTAGATGAATTTAAATATTTATAGGCTAACTAAAATCATGCTGGATGGTCAAAAAGCCCCCAGAACTAGAAGTAGTGAAAAAGAGACCTTGGAATAACTACATTTTGGTCTGTAATAATTGAAGATTCTTGACATCTTTCTAGGTTAACTCACAGCATCACACCAAAGACCTAATTTTTTGACTGAAATATCACGTCCAAGTCTGCTTTTTTCACTTCAAATTCATAATTGAACACTTTAAGTCTTTTACTATCATGGTTGGATTTCATTGGTCGACACGTCAATCATATCCACCTGTTATCAAAAACTTGAACTTTCGCAATATTTTTTTCCGCGCCATTTTCAAAGGCATATGCAATACTTGTCTTCATCATGATGTCACTCCTTCATCTCCCCAATGAACTCCTCACACATATCGTTGAGTACTTAGAATATGGCTGGGATCTGAACGCCTTCGGCCTAGTCAATCGCCGGTTCCACGACATTGCAAACTCCCAACTCTACGAACGCAAGCTTCCGCCATGCAGTGAGAATGTATTGAAATGGGCGTTCTTAAATGGGAAAGCACATTCTGTCACTAAATGCCTGGAAGCCGGTGCTCTCAGTCATATCGAGGGTGATCTAGACGAGTTTGTTGACCTTCTGTTGCTTGAAGCTGCACAAACGGGTAAAGATCAAGCCCTTGAACTCCTGCTGCAAAATAACATTATCCCATCTTATCTCAAACCCGAAAATCACAACGCTCCATGCGAAAGGCAAGATGAAGAGGACACCGATGGGGAATCTGAGGAGAACGAATGGTGCCCCTTCTGCGTGGCTTTAAGACGGAGACATGTGCCCTTTGTGCGAGCGCTGATTAAAAATGGGGCCAACATTTCTCACCCAGGGGGAGAGCATCCGATGCTCATCGCCATCAAAAGTCCACTCGTGAAGAAGTCTGGTGAAGATAAAGCTTTATTAAGTTTACTGATCCACGAAGCGGGCTTTGATCCGAATGAGCGATATGGAGATGGCTTCACGCCGTTGGGCTGGGCTATCGATCTCAATCAACGCCAATCCGTTGAATGCTTGCTCGAAAATGGGGCAGATCCAAATCTCGCAACCCGCCGCACGCACGCCATGCTTCGTGCTCTCCCTCTACATTTGACATCTGATGTCGACATTTTCAAATGCTTGGTCTCTCATGGTGCTCTCTTGGATCTTGATTTCAAGATAGTCCCAACGGCAATGGCAACTTCAATGGAGCTTTGTCCATTGATGAGGGCGATATCAGCGAATCACTTCGACCTGGCTAGAGAGGTTGCGCAACAAATGGATTCTCAAGGCATATTCACCCAACTATGTGAAAAAGATCAGTCAAAGGCACTATATATCGCAATCATTCTGAAGAAGGACCAAGAGGTACAAATACTTCAGAAACAGGTCGATTGGGTGCAGGACCCTCAGACTAGTACGAAAAATGAGAGTGTTGAGTCACTCTTAACACGACATTTGATATGTGCTGCGAGATTAGGCTCTAAATATCTTGTGCAAACGATACTAGACCATGCCACTACCTTGAACATCGATACGGAAGAGCTATATGAGATCGCTTTGAACATGACAATAGTACGTGGAGAGATGAAGCGACGCGGGCCTGAAGAAGATTGCGGTGACGCAGAAATGGCCAGAATGATCATTGAAACAGCCATTCATCGCGAAAAATGCCCTGATTTACCTGGTTGTCTTGTCTTTTCTTCCAGAAATACTAGTGTAGCTGAGGTTTTGCTGGAATATGGGGCTGACCCAAATACCACAATAGCTTCCCAAGGAGCGAGACGAATTATATCACCAAGACAAGTTAAGGAAAGAGACTACACCATCCTTCATGCATTAAAGTCTGGAAAGACGGATTTAGCTCAGGCTTTGATCAATCAGGGCGCACTTCACCTTATCCCTCCCTTAGCGCTTGTGAAAGCTGCTTCGGACGGAGGCGTACCCATGCTCGATCTCATTCTCAAGAATGGCTTTGATCTTGAGCAACTGAGTCCAGAAGACAAACGTGCCACTATGAAATATGCGTGGAACATAGGATATCCCATGTTCGGCAACAGAGGTCACGCCGTTTTTACATTTCTCGTTGAAATTGGATTCATTACGCCGCAGAAAGACGAACCTCATTACTATACCGAATGTGCGGCGAAAATCTGGGTTCCTGACTCTCCTAAGCCAACACCACTTGACATCATGCTTGAAAGATACGATGATATCAACCTCAAGGACAAAGACGGGAGGACTTGTCTCGTGCGTATTTTATGGCAGAAACCCGATTTACTCATCGTCAAGCGACTGTTGGAGAAAGGCGCCGATCCTTTACTGACACGCAATGATGGGGAAACAGCTTTTTTTGCTCTCTTGGCGAGTAATCCCGAGTTTTATAACGCCCACGGCGGACATACTTCTAGAATATTTGAACTTTTACTCGGAGCTATTGACATCACTTGGTCAAAGCATCCACGCGATGAAGTATATAAGGCGATTGTTGCAGCTGAAAGTCGGGCTATAGTCAAAGAGGCATGGCAATCAGTTCGAGTACTGCAACGTTTTCGAGTTCTTCATTTGGAGGAATTGTGAAGGTAGCCGCGAATGCTCAATCTTGCATCATTGAAGAATTTGTCATAGATCAATTCCATGTACACTCAATTTACGCTTATCCTTGGCTTTGATGATATTTCAATGTGGACGTCTGCCCAGGTATGCGGTATTATAGTAAATTGGTGAATTATTTCTATGCAATTCTATATCGGACTTTACAGCACCAGCTATCGCGGAAGAAATATCTCAATTCTTCCTCAGTAGATTTTAGATTCTATTTAATTATCACTCGTTCAGCAATACTAGTATGTTTGGCCGCATGGCTGTTATAGGCCTCCGTACGTTGGACCCATTTTCGCTTCTCCAGCGACTCCGATTGGCTCGACGCAGCTTAGCCACTGAAGTTCTGAACCTCCACTTGTTTCTTCCGGTCTTGTTGGTTGGAATGCTGTGCTTTGAAACTACCTGGCATGCCTCAAAATACACCTTCGGGATTTGGAATCACTCCACGGCGTCGCAAGATTGGAAAGGCCTGCGACTTTTGCCGCGAGCACCGTGTGCGGTGCGAAGCCACCACACCATGTCCACCATGTGTTGCGAACAATATTACCTGCCATCGTTCTCGTCCAGAGCGTTCTTCTAAAAAGAGACATTTATCTCAAAATGATGATGATGCGAATGATGAAAACACCGGTACTAATGCAGTCTTGGGAGACACTGTCTCAAACACAGACACCCAAACGGTGGATGCCTCGGAGCCAATACCGTCACCAGAGGCGAACCTCGCGTGGACTTCACATAAGACGGATTCAATTATGGGCTTCATTGCCCGAATAACGGTCTTCTGCTCAAATTTATCGCAAACTTTCTCTGCTGCCGCTCCATCTGCAGGTGATCCACCACTAGGACACATCTCTCTTTGTTCGGGTAGCATCTTAAGCGACACCCATCATGGAGATTTTGATTTATCTCCAATCCAGATCAAACACCTAATGAGAATATTTTGGTCTCGTCTTCGACCACAAATGCCAATTGTGGGACTACAAGATCTGGAGACATCAAGTGAGGACGCTTCTCCTTTGCAGAATGCTGTCATCGCATATACTTTGAATTACATCTATCACTGTGGCCTCAATACCAAGATCGTGAATCTGAACTGGTCGCAATTTCAACAAAGGAAGGCTGCCATCGGCATGCCTTACTTTCAGCGTTGTCTCTCAACTGTCACCAAGCTGGCAACATTTGCAGGTCCATCAGTCTCCGTCATGCAGTGCTACTGTTACATGACACTCTACCTCCTCGATCTAGGGCATCATCAAGCAGCGTACAATATTGTCGGACTAGGCCTTCGTATAGCCGAGTCTCTCAATTATATGGATGCCCGGACTGGTGGATATCGAAATTGTCAACTTTTTCGACGCGTTTGGTGGACTTTGATTCACCTTGACTTTCGTTGTTCTAGACACCTTGGAAAACCTGTTAGCATCAGAATCAATGATTTGATGTGTGTCAGACCGACAAGAGAGCCAGAGGATGTCCATTATTCCAACGGTCTGTTATATCATACTGAGTCTCTTCGACTTACTGCTGCAGCCCTGGTTGTGGATGAGTCCATGGATCGTCGTACCCCATCGAGTGAAGTGGCTGGGGTCAGACATATTGAATCAAGAGCGCAGAATCTCTCAGAACTCTTAGTTCATCTTCAAAAATGGCGAGAGGAGCTTCCACAAGACGAGTCTTTTGCAAACCTGCACTTCGACGTCCCTGACGTACCACCATCCCCTAAAGAGTTGTCCAATCACGGATTTGAAGATCTTGAGCAATCTTCAATGACGACTCTATTGAGAACTCTACTATCGCTGCAGTATCATAATGTGAAAATTGGCCTTTATCGAGTGTTTATACAATTCCCCAGTTACCCACTCGTCCCAAAATCAACCCCGAAAGCAGATTCCCACGCCGTGGCAGCACTACACCATGCATTTACCATGATCGGAATCGCACACAACACGATGACAGTCCATGACTTCTTCCATGGGTGTCCTGAATTATATCAATATCTGTGGAATGCAGTCATCACTATAATTGGTTTCATGCTTGCCTGCCCATGGTGCTACCGGTGTTCGATAGCAAGGGAATACATTCATCTCGCCCTTGAAATATTCGATTCAGCAGATAAGGAGAACGCCACTGCGACTAGAGCAGCTGCGTTGACTCGCCACTTATGTACTAAAGTTGATACCTTGACTCGAGTTCTCGATGTTAATCAGCAGCTCACGCCGACATCGTTACCTCCTCTCCCAAACGCGGAGACCCAATCACCGTGCGATACAGTGGGATCTGCAATTCATAATGAGGCCGATTTGCTGCTAGACCCAAGTGCGGATCTTTTTTGGCACTGGGCTGATTTGATCAACTTAGATGCCTGGTCAAGTTATTGTAATGAGGTTAATGAGGCATTTATGGATCCGACGGATGTATTGATCTCAGATTAGATGAGAGAATACTGAATCTTGGAGATAATTTAAGATCTTATCAACGATAAGGCGTAGCTGTATTCGTCTTTCTCTTTCCTTAATCTGTAAAACGTACTTCCTTCCTCTGGACTCAAGTTAGAATCCGTGTACATGTGCATTTAAACTGTTAGCATCCTACATCAACAATCACCTCAAGATCAACGTTACCCTCCTCTCACCTTTGAATCCAAAATCAAAGAACTGCTAGTAATACGAACTTCTCTCAGCCTCCCTTTGAGAGCCACCTTTTCTCACTTTTTCCAAGGCTTATCACTACTTTCACCAACACGAACCTAGGACAGTGTCCTTACCTACGCGGAGGGAGAATCATTGAGGAGGATTGATCTCAACACTACTGTTAGTACAAACTCATTCCAACCTGCTTTTCCGAGATCATTCTTCTCACTCCTTCCAAGGTTCTCATTTACTCTCTTTCAGACTCGAGTCAAAAATAAACAACTTGAAATTTCCATCACAAAAACCCAGCTATGGCCCTGTCTTGGAGTCCCTTCAAGCCAAAGTTCGTGCCTTTGACTGAGACACGAAGCATATTGAATGCGCGAAAGCAGGGCTTAATGAAGCCCGTGATAATGGTATTCCACCAGACACAGCTGTCAACGCTTTAGCCATTTTTGGGTTGACATGGCGACTGGCGATGCGCGGACGGAAAGGAGCCCAGGAATCAGGCGGAAAAAAAGATTATTGAAGAGGATACTGTGGAAGAATCCCACAAGAGGGCTCAATCAATCCTCAAGTGAGAACCTACACCACCGCATTGGTGTCCAAACTCAGGCCCGCAAATGGCAAAAAGTGGAAGAAGACGTTCAACCAGTCGAATTTCCGAAACCAGTGGCTGAATACTATGGGATGGGACAGGCCAATCGATATTCCCACGATTGTCGCAGCGTCGAAGCGACTCGCCATTGGAGAGCTGAGAGTCCCTTGGATTGAATTGTACTCAATCTCTGACGCTGTGCTTGGTTCTTCTGCTGGCAGTCAATATCACCGGATATATTGCGTAAGTCTTTATGAGAACACCTGCCAATGATATTTCATTTGACCACGATCCCCTCTCATATCAGCGTCGAGGCAGCTCACGTCTGTGGAATGATAGCTGCGGGTTTGATGGAAGCGAGAGAAGAGTGAAAACGGGACGATGATCGAGATCACCGATCTACTGAGGATGGCGAAGGGAATTGGAATTCTAATCATTCTTCATCATGTACCTAGATGACTATCTTTCTTTTATGCCAACTACTCCAAACTTGTATTTTCTCTGGGACCGAAACTTCTAATTCAAATCAAAGACGGCGAGAATCGTCTTTCTAGCTTTTGTTTGATTGTGAGGAAACCTACTACTACTAGTGAGCCTGGCTCACTGGATAAATTTTCCAACTAAATTCATCCCGAGTCTCCAGTATCAACAGTGAATATCTTTCATCGTATTCGGCTATGATTGAGTGTTGTTGATTCTATATCTGATCTGATCTGAAGGGTCCACTTATGTGGGGCTGATCCTCCATTCATCCAATAGGAACATCGGGAATAACACTCTATAAACGATTGTATTACCAAGCCTGTGTCAACGTCATGCGCTTAATGCGGAATGTGAGTGTGATGGATACATATGATTGCCATGATGCTATGGATCTTCATCGTTTCTTCCCATTTCCATCGATTGGTTCAAGCCGATTTATGAGTGGGGAATTGTCGGTGAGGATATCTTACCTCCAGACTAGTATGGCAGGCTTAAATATCCCTTACCTGTCCTACTTCAGTTTCAGTGTCAACTTATTGCACATTTCTTGAACAAAATTCCACGTCATGCTGCATAACATTCTTCTCACGGGCGGCTCCGGCTACATTGGTGGAACCCTCCTAGCACGATGGAAACAGGCAGGACTTCCAGAACATGGAAAGCTATTCAGCTTAGTTCGAACAGATGCTCAAGCGGAGACAACCCGGAGTCTATACGGCGTTGAGCCACTGAGGATCAACCTAGAAGATGAAGAAGATGTCAAAAAGGCCATTGTGTCAAATAAGATCACAATTGTGCTGTATATGATTGACGCATATTTTTTCAAGCATCAAATTCAGTTTATCAAGGCCCTTGCTGAGGCTAAAAAGGAAACGGGACAAGAAGTTCACTTTATCTATGTTAGTGATTTTTTTTTTATTTGGCTCAAGATTTCCATGTTGAGTTTCTAATATTTCTGCAGACTACAGGAACAAAGCAGTTTTCGGATATGGGTGGTGCTCCCAGTGATAGAGACCTACTCGACAATGATCCTGAGCTATTTGAGATTCACAAGGCACAGAAGGCAGAGGTTCCAGAGTTGCAAGTAGTATGTACTACAAAATGAAACATTGACCATTATACTCATGTTGGATAATAGGCAACAAACACAAATATCTCGGTTGTTGAGGCAGGTATCGAGCATGGGGTGAGAGTCTACATGCTGTCTCCTTGTATTGTCTGTGAGTATACACATCAGGAAGAATTTGAGTAATGCTAATGTGGAATAAAGACGGCAAAGGAGAAGGCTTTGGGAACAAAATATCCATCCAAACTGTGGACATCGTGATTGCCGCGAAGGCGAGTGGTCGAGTTTATGAATTTGATCGAGAGGGCCAGGTAATGGAAGATCGGAATTCTTTTCTTTCGAAGATGTGAAGGCTAATATTGGACAGATTTGGCCGGTGGCTCACATTCGGGATACTGCCTCTCTTTACTTCGCCTTGCTTAACGCGATCCTAGGGGGCAGGAACCCCAGTCATGGGAAGAATGGGTTCTATCTTGCATCGGCCGGAAAGGTTGCTTGGCATGACATTTATACCGGCATTGCAGATGCACTTGCTCGTCGCGGTATAATCGAGGATGGGACGGTTCATCTGATGAATGATACAGCGCTTGAAAATATTGCCAAGGCTCAAAAGGTTCCACCGTCATGTGTAGTTGTGAAAATTGGAGGAAGGTCGGTTCAATCTATCCCTCCCCTTCAATGGATTTGTATGCTGATTCAAATTTTATCGGCAGGTCGACTTACACCGCTGAGAATGGAAAGTCTTTGGGTTGGAAGCCACAGTACCCACCGGAGCACCTACTTCAGGTCCTTGACAAGGAAGTTGAGACAATTCTTGAGGGTTTAGACGCCAGGCACTCAGGACTTCGATAAAGATAGTCTTGGGAATCAAGGGAGGTAGTATAAATTCAGCGCGACGTTTTGTGAGACTGGCTCTTCAATTCTCATCTAGAGCCTGGGATACGCTCGACTGTTACATAGTAGACTGTATGACTGTCGGTATTCCCCAATTCATCGATTCCTCCCAAGCACATCAACACATTTCCCTCTACTTTCTGTTGTATTCCATAATATACGGTGTATCTTTTCCTTTTCCAATCTATCTCCCTTTCAACTCCCTGCGCCAACAAGAGCTCAATCATAGGAGCGGACTTTTGGTGGATAGCCTGTAGTAACAGAGGTTTGGATTTCCTTAGTGATAAAGAGGTCGCCGTTTCGTGGACATTCGCCCCGAATTTGACTAGGAGGGCCGCCGATTTGGCATCTCCATGCTTGAAAGCTGCTTGTAAGGGTGATGAGAGTTTCTGGGATATTGGAAAACTTGCAGGTATTCCGTTTGGAAGAGCACCATTTTCAAGAAGAAGATTCAGAACCGGCAATCTTTTATTGAGTGGTGTATCCTGCAAGGCCGTAAGCAAAGCGCCCTTTTGGCAGTAGCTGGTCTGGGTGTTGATGTCAAAGCACTTCCAATCGAGGAAGTATTTGACAATTGTCGGATGGCCGGCCTTTATAGCATCAATGAAGAAATCGAACAAGGGTCTTGGATTTTCGAATGGTACACTATCCAATACCCCCAGTAAATAGATGACATAGTCTATGTTATCAGCTTCGATTGCGCCCCAGATCGCACGCTTCAGAAACAAATGGACGCATTCTGGTATTTGATAGTCGTTCATGTTCTTAAGCCAATATTTCATTGGCTCCAAATTTCCATGTCGCGCAGCTATTGAAGCTGCATTGGCATATTCATAATTCCGACCAGCACGTATAATATGCTTCTCATTCAAGCCCCAGGAGTGATCTGTGAGTACTTTGATGATGCGCTCGTTGCCTCTTCGAGCAGCAGCTCCCACAGGATGGAAGCAGAGTCGGGTACTCCATTCGTTTAGCTCAAGGTCACTCTGTGAGTGAAGGAGCTCCAGCTCGCCGAAATCACCTCGAATTATCGCGCTGGTAGCAAGCGCCAATCTAAGTGTTTTCTCCGCGGGCTCCCATTTTGGCGGAGTCATACCCCAGCCTGGATGCGTGTAATATATTCCATGCGTGTAACATTCGATCTTGTCTGCATAAAGTCGCTTGGGATCGAATAATTCTCTCACATTGCAAATAGTGGCAGAAAGAAATGCATCAATCACTTTGTCCACGAGTATCTTTGTTTCCTCTGCGGTGGTTCTCTGATGTGGGACCTTCAATATTTCATTGATGTGGTAAGAGAACTCGCATGGGCTTTCTGTATGAAGGTCTAATTTCTGGTGGAGATAGTTGCGTTTGAAGTCAAGAGGGAGATGCTCCCACCATTTTGCATCGTATCCCTGCCCTCTCCTATATGGAGGGTATTTGAAGCCTATGACATCATTTTCCACACGGGTGATGTCTTTCGCCAGGAGGACGAGGATCTCATCAGCGAAGAATCCTGGCTGTTTGGTTAGACGAGCTTCTTATCAGATAAAAATGAGCAAATCGTCGTAGACATACGGCTCACAAGTCTTGCATTTGCCAAGTCCTTGGATGGCAGGACCTCGACTGCCTCTCGTAGGACCAAGGCAAGTATCTCCAGCGGAAGCCGCATCGGTTTTAAATGGGTTGGGCACAGTGTTAGACTTATCCTCAAAGCACTGGGTGAGACTTATAGCTGACTTGAGATCCATTTGACGCTAATGCTCTGGGTCAACCTGAGTCAATCTGAGTCATGCCTGTGCACATATGCGGGCTTATCCGAGGGGCATGGAACCGCCTTACACCTGGGAAATCCTGATGGATAATACATTACCCAAGTCGAACATTTCAAGCAGAATTAAGAGCATGAATTTCTCCATTTGAATTCTTCAAATATCTCTTGGATAACCCAGTAGTTGACCAAGTAGATGATCTAGTAGGTAACTGGCTTGACGGTCTCATCTGACACGAACCGAACCTGTGAAGATTGACTGCCAATAATTATTTACCTTCGATTTCAGATAGGTAGTATGAGAACTAGATAGCTTGATGTTTCATTTTTATCCTTCGATATTGAGCTACACACTCAAGCTTGACTAATAGTTGGGTATA
Organism: Penicillium herquei; assembly: GCA_039634405.1. Taxonomy (NCBI): domain Eukaryota; kingdom Fungi; phylum Ascomycota; class Eurotiomycetes; order Eurotiales; family Aspergillaceae; genus Penicillium; species Penicillium herquei. The sequence goes on from CP098388.1 coordinate 8,023,896, forward strand.
TCCAAATGTCGTACAATTCAATGTTGGGCGTACCTGGGCCAAATAAGAATGCATGTGCGGGGTGAAGGTAAGCAATTCAACAGGAGGTCCTCATCCTCCACCGTACAATTTTTTTTGCTCTATTTTTCAAGAATCCCGACGAGATAGCTTGAAGGCTATTCCGCCATATTCGACGGTAGTGGTACTGTGAAGTACGATGGCTGAAGTCCTCGGGGTAGCTTTCATCATTGCCGCCGTAGTCCAGTTAGCGGCTCAGATTGTCAAACTGAGCTATAGCTATGTTCGCGATGTCAAAAATGCGCCAAAGGTGCAAAAGCAATACCTTCAAGAGGTCTCGGGCCTGATGGATGTGCTTTTCCGAGCACTTGAGTTGAACAAGTTCTCATGGAAGTAAATCATTAGATGAGGAACGATTATAAGCCGCCCAGCTGCTCGTAGATGCAGGAGCTACGGTATCTGGGGTTCTGTCCGAATTCCACTCACACAAGCGCTGATGTTTCAGAAATTCTCTGGTCTTTGGGATGCCCTCAGAGCGGGAGATGTCAAAGAAAATTTGTCAAGTGCCGTGAAATCCAAAAAGACCGGCCATCATGGATCTTGGGAGGATTCTGATTGAGCCTCTGCGTTGGTGTGTTTTCTTTTTGCCCATTATGTTTGCTCGTCCTGGTTGTAGGTGAAGGGAAGGCTGAGTAGAATTGGAGAGTGAGCGCCTCTGGTTGAAATGATCGAATGGCATCTGGAACTTTAAAGTGATATGAACAAACCAACATTTGAACCCTAGGTCCAGGTCACGGGGTTCCTATGCACATTCAACGGGGGTGTCGGGATTTCAGTGAAGGAGAATCATTTATAGTAGCTCACACAAATACATTTTATATTCACACTATATGAGAGTTTCATTAAGGCAACACAATGTACTTCTCAAGGTGCTTGGGGATGGCACCACGAAGCTTCTTGGTCTCAAGCCAAGTGTTCGAGAACAATCGGTCGGCATATCGGTAGGCACCGTCACACAGAATGGTGACAACGGTGTGGCCCTTGCCCAACTTCTCAGCAACCTCCTTAGCCGCCACGACATTCAGAGCGGAGCTAGCTCCCAGGTAAAGACCCTCCTCATCCAGGCAGCGGTAGACCATCTCAATGGTCTTCTCATCGCTAATGTTCAGAGAGCCATCCAGAAGGTCAATATCAGGCTGGAGGTTATCAGTGACACGACCCTGGCCAATACCCTCAGTGATACTACCACCGGAGCGGTCAATTAGTTTGCCGCCACTCTGAATGTAGCTGTGCAACACACTGCCCGGTGGGTCGGCAAGGAAACTCTTAACCCGACCATCGCTGGCTTCTTTCAGGTAGCGAGTGATACCAGCAAGAGTACCACCAGTACCGGTAGCGCAGGTAAAAGCGTCAATCTTGCCGCCAGTCTGAGCCCACAGCTCAGGGCCAGTAGTTTCGATATGGGCTTGACGGTTGGCGGTGTTGTCGAACTGGTTGGTCCAAACTGCATTATCCAGAGACTCGGCGTGTCTGCGCGCTTGGTGGTTGTAGTTCTCGGGGTTGTCGAATGCGACGGCTGGGACCGGGTATACCTCGGCACCCAACAAACGAAGTAGATCAATCTTACCCTGAGATTGAGTGTTGGGCATATAAATAACTAGCTTGTAGCCCTTTGACCGACACACGTGTGCAAGACCAATTCCAGTGTTTCCTGCAGTACCCTCAACAACAGTACCGCCGGGTCGGAGTAGTCCCTTCTTCTCAGCATCCTCGACAACGAATAGCGCAGCCCGATCCTTCACACTACCACCAGGGTTCTGGAATTCTGCTTTGCCCAAAACATTGCAACCGGTCTCTTCAGAGAGTCGCTTTAACCGAATTAAAGGGGTGTTTCCAATTGCTGTGTAATGTGGCCGTGGTTATAAGCTTGTTGCTTCGGAGCTGTATCAGAGCTATTGACATACCTTCAGTAAGGCCATTGACAACGCCCTGCGCTGTAGACACCCGAGAAGTGTACGCGGAACGGCCCTCGTTGGCAGCAGCACGAACGGCCGTTGTACCAAACCGTCTAATGCTTTGACGGAACATTTTTTTTCTGCGACAAGAGGAACAATGCGAAACAAGTAAAGCCGCAATGCCGCAAATGACGAGTAGCACGCCATCGACCAGCTGGATGGGTCGCCGATAACCGGGATTAGTAAGCCATCTGTGTCATGTGACCTCTTATCGCTCCTTCCCCGTTTGGGCTGTTTGTTTACCGCCCGCAATTGCCCTTTCTTCCTTGCTTCAACATTGTGGATGCGCGCCCATGCGTTTTGTCTCTTGTTAAATCGCGCCTTCGATAATCCACACTCATCATGCCCGGCCGAGTCGCCGCCCGCTCATCCTCTGCGACCGCGCGCAGGTCATCGCAGCAACCTTCTGCGGGACGTGCCCCCTCCGTGACTCCATCGTTTGCGATTCCCGACGAACCACCTCTTCCTGAAGCATCACCAAATCTTCGCCGTGATGTATGCGCTATCTTTGCAGACGCGCAGCGCTCGACTACGGGTCATCGTAAGCTCGTAGTTCGTCTGCGAAAGCTACAAGAAATCAGCTGTGGGGTCTTCCAAAAGAACAAGAAGGGAAAAGACCAAGAGCAAGAACAGATTGAACTTCCAGAAGAAGAGACTATCCCGGAGAAGGAGTTCAACGTGGAGTTTAGCCGATGCATGCTCCGAATTCTAACCATCAAAAAATCGGAACCCGTTGGTGATCGAGTGATCCGGTTTATGGACACATTCCTTGCCCATGCCTCGGAAAAGGACAATGAGCTGTTTGGGACGGAAGATGAGGATGACATGCAGATTTCACTCGAAACCCCGACTTCACGCCTCACATCAAATCTTGTCTCTTTGATCGTACCTGTTCTTGCCGCCAAGGATAAAATGGTGCGATTCCGCGCGACTCAGATCTTGGCCCACGTCGTCAACACTCTGGAATCAATTGACGACGAGTTATACACCACTATTCGACAGGGACTTCTGAAACGAATCAGAGACAAGGAGTCCTCCGTTCGTGTACAGGCTGTTTTAGGTCTTGCACGCTTAGCCGGTAATGATGAGGACGAGGACGGCAATGGAAACGGCGACAATTCCACTGCGCTGCTGGAGAAATTGATCGAAATTATGCAAAATGACACAAGCGCCGATGTCCGCAAGGGCCTTCTCGCCAACCTTCCTTTAGCACCTGTTACCCTCCCTTACCTTCTCGAACGAGCTCGCGACCTTGATGCACCAACCCGACGAACTTTATATGCCCGCCTTTTACCTACTCTAGGCGATTTCCGACACCTGTCCCTATCTATGAGAGAAAAGCTCCTTCGCTGGGGCTTGCGTGACCGCGACGAAAGTGTTCGTAAAGCAACTGGCAAGTTATTCTGCGACCGCTGGGTCGAAGATTGTGCCGGCACAAATAATGGCGATAATGAAGGCGCGACTGGTCAACGATCACCACCAGATATCAATGCTCTTCTTGAATTGCTTGAGAGAATCGACGTCGTGAACTCTGGGATTGAAAGCGGAATTGCCCACGAGGCTATGCGTAGCTTCTGGGAAGGCCGAGTTGATTATCGGGAAGCGGTCACATTCGACGACTCATTCTGGGACTCGCTGACGGCAGAGTCCGCCTTTTTGTTGCGGTCTTTCAACGACTTTTGCCGCGTTGAGAATGATGGAAAATACGAAAGCCTCGCGGATGATAAGATGCCGGAAGTGACTGCCCTTGGGTACTACCTCGCCAAATATATGAACGAGCTTTTGCAACGCAAGAAACTTTCTAAGGAGTCTGGCGAGGCGAACGATGAGGATGCCGTTGAGCAGGAATTCATTGTTGAGCAGCTTCTTCACATTGCCATCACTCAGGACTACAGTGATGAAGTTGGTCGACGAAAGATGTTTGCACTTCTTCGCGAATCTTTGGCAGTGCCGGAACTTCCAGAAGACAGTACGAAGTTGACTGTAGAGACACTGCGCTGCGTGTGTGGTCCGGACCGTGCCGGTGAAGGCGAATTCTGCAGCGTGGTACTCGAGGCCATTGCGGAAGTCCACGACACCATCATGACCGAGGATAGTTTCGTGTCTGCGAAGTCTGAGATCAGCGATGATGCCAGCAGCCGCCATCGATCTGAAACTCCGGGAGAAGAGGAGCAGACTCCATTCAACAAAGAAGAAGCTAAGGCTAAGATTCTCAGAGAGATTGTCGTCAACATGAAATGTCTCCATATTGCTCAGTGTATGCTTCAAAATGTTGAGGGAAACCTGCAGCAAAACATGAATCTCGTCACCATGTTGAACAACCTTGTTGTGCCGGCTGTTCGAAGCCACGAAGCTCCTATTCGCGAGCGTGGTCTCTTATGTCTGGGTCTATGCTGTTTGCTTGATAAGGTCAGAAACCCTTTCCCTAGTGAAAATGATGGACCTCATTCTAACGTACCTCTTTACAGAATCTCGCTGAAGAAAACATGACTCTTTTCATCCATTGTTACAGCAAGGGCCACGAAGGGCTCCAAGTTACAGCATTGCAGATTATCTGTGACATGGTCACCACTCACCCTTCGCTTCTCACTCCAGTAACTCAGGCTGACGGGGAGACGGTCACCACTCCTCCGGTTCAGAAGCCTCTACTCAAGGTTTTCTCGCGTGCTCTCAAGGCAAACTCTCCTCCAAGCGTGCAATCCGCTGCTGCCACAGCTCTGTCGAAGCTACTGCTCACCAACACTTTCACACCCTCCGGTCCCAATATCCCTCCCGCCATTCAGGAGTTTAACGAGGGTGCCGTGGAAACATTATTACAGTCCCTGGTTTTGGCGTTCTTCCACCCACGAACCAAAGATAACCCAGCCCTCCGGCAATCCCTTGCCTACTTCTTCCCGGTATACTGTCATTCACGTTTGGAGAACACTCAGCATATGCGTCGCATTGCTGTCCCTGTGATCCGTGCGGTTATCAACTCCGCCGAAGAGCACTATTCTCTTGAGGCTGAGGAGGACAGTGACGGTGAAATTGATGAGAGCGTCGGTGAGCGCGAAATCAAGGCGCTCATGACCGGTGTTATTGGAATGCTGGCAGAATGGACCGATGAACGTCGTGTTGTTGGCTTGGGAGGTGAACGCGTTTTGATCGGTGGCACTGCCAGCTCATCTGCCTGTGGTTGGGTGCACCTCGCCCTCGTCAAAGACATCCTAGAGCGTGTTCTTGGTGTCAGCGCTGGTCCCAACCGTTGCTCTCGGGAAGAACGCAAGTTGGTTTTCTCCCTTCTGAGCAAACTGTACGTTTCTGCTCCTACACAACCTTCTCGTGCTGGATCACGTGTCCCAGAAGGTGAAGACCAGTTCCGTACCAGCATTCGTAGTGCTACCGGTGTGGAGATTGAACCAGACAACATTCAACTAGCCCAGGAAGTCAAGGAGCTACTTGACCAGACCATTGAAGAGGGCCTTGCTGCGGAAGCTTCTAGTCGCAACGCACTTGTGAAGGCCAAGAACTCCGTTCTCAAGATTCTTGCCGTTGCCCAAGATGGTCGTGCAGCCAGCATACGTCCTCGTGCTGGTACGGAAGACCTCGAGAGTGATGCTGGAAGTGTTCGCTCGGCCAGTGTCCGAAGATCCGTTGAGCCTTCTGGTTTCAATCGTCGTCAAGTCTCTGTGGAACCCAGCATCATGGAGGAAGACGAGGATGAGGTTGATACCAGCCGGATCCGTTCTGGTAGTGTGCGTCCCTCTGTTGAGGGTGGTTCGGGTGCTGCTAGACGGGGTATGATCTCCATGGAGCCTAGCATCATGGAGCAAGACGAAGAAGATGATCATGATACCAGCAGAGGGACCGTGATCAAGGATGAAGTCGATGAGTGATGATTGGGTTCATGTTTCAGGTTCTGCGATCTCGGCGTTTGTGGTTGGATTCCGGGATAATCATGATGGTGTCAATGATGGACATGGAGGATGGATATGGGTTTGCTATACTTCAAGCTGTACATGATTCAATTTTTATTTTATTTCACGATCTTTTCCGATCTTTGCATTTCACACTTCCGGAAATTTCATTGTACTCGAAACTAAACCTTCCAATCCCAATTACTGGATCATGGCCTCATTATCAGACTCAATTCGCCTCGGAAAACCATTTCCATCTCTTGACGAAAAGCTACAGCGGCCCTGGTGCTCTCACTCCAGCTAGATGTACCTTCCGGTGAAACATCCACATCTGACCAAGTGAGTACTTGATCCTTTTTGATGTCTTCCTTCAAGATTATCCCATGAGCAAGGCCAATGGGGAATCCCCTGATGGCAAGGGAGTTGCGTGCGGGCATGAGCTTTCCATAAACCATGAAGCCACCTTCACCATCAAGTCTCTCTCCACGTTTCAAATCCCGCTTCGCAGTTGCTACCACATCGCCAGCAAAAGTCTGACACTGACCAGTCGGCTCACCTCTGCACATGATAGTGGCGATCGAAATCCCAAGCTCAAGACCGATGAGATGATACGGTTTATACTGAGCAGCGAAGCGACCAGACTTATCTGTTTTAAGTCCATACTGGGCGAAACAGTCCCGTTGATATGGACCCGGTGCTAATATCTATCAGTAATGACTCCATCATCACCCTCATGTATCTATTTCACTCACCTTCTATAACAACGTAAACCCCCCAGCGCAGATCGTTAAACACCGCTCGACCATCTTTCTCCAAACATGAAACCACCTCAACGGTGCCATATTTCTCAAGTTGACCCCCCTCGGATATGGGCTTGAGAACATTAGGCAAATCATGAGTTCCACAAGGAGGGAATGCAAGTCCGTGAGTTGGAGGACTAAGTCCACATCCATTCGCAACAGCAGCCATCTCCAAGGCAGACTTTGTACCATCGAGGAAAGAATTGAACATTTGTGGATTGAAGTCACCAGAGGCAAGTTGCTCTTCAGTAAATCCGTAATGCGACCAGACTGTATCAGGTGTAGAGTAGTGATATTCTGGTAAGTGCTTAGTCCCTTTACCGGCGCAGACAACGTCACTAAAGAAGTGTTAGAACTGATTTAGTCTGATTTGATCAAGATCTCACAATCCAGCTGTTCTTGCCCAGTCTACCATCTCTGCAATCAATGCTGGCTGATCTCCGTATGCCATCGAGTAGATGATCCCGGCTTCTTTTGCTTTGCGCGCTAGAAGTGGTCCGGCGAGGACGTCTGCCTCGACGTTGATCATTACTATATGCTTCTTATGTTCGCAGCACTGAAATAATAGAAATCGAATGAATATTCTGTACAGCTATTGATGACTTGTTTGTGAGGTGCACTTACTAGAAGAGCATGACGAACCCCAGCAGCTGGGTTTCCTGTAACTTCCAAGACAACATCGATCCCTGGAGTAGCGATCAACTCCTCAGCATTGGTCGTGATAGTTGTCTTGTTTTCTTTGATTCCATCCTCTATACTCACTATTCCCTCGGCATCATATTTCTCTTCGGGGTAACCTGTCCGTTTCAAGGCATCGAGGGCTCTTTGTGCTGACAAGTCTGCAATGCAGGCTAATCGGACACCAGTGGTTCGGTGAGATTGCGAGATACTATAATGCAAATCTGCATTAATATCATAAATTATTCTAGAGTTTTTAGAGCTCAGAGACTTTGATGAATCACGTACTACATCGATCCAAACTTCCCTGCACCAATAATACCGACTTGAATTGGCTTGCCGGTAGCCTCGAGTTGAGCCAGTTTCGTCGAAAGGTTGGTCATATTGATGGATACTAGGTAGTATATTAAATTGAGGAAAGTATAAGTCACGGTGCAACTTTGGTCAAGTGATTTCAAGGTTTGGATATTGAAATTCAAGAAATTGAATAAATTGGTTGTTCACATTGGCAAGTTCTTCTGAGTCTTCTGAGTCTTCTGAGTCTGGATGTTGGCTCTTTATTTCAAGGGCTACGTCCCTCCAGACTTGCACTGGAGGTACATCATGTCTCCACTTCTCCGCACTTCTCCACCATTTCAGACTCGAGACGAGGCATGTTGTTGTTCGTATGATTTTGTCGGTCTTCTCTCCGGGGGAATGTATAAACTCATGCGAGGAAAGCGGGGTGATGAAGGAGAGGGAGGGAGAATGGTGGGAGGGTGATAACAAGATTTGAGACATTATGTACAGAAATGTTTGCCAAAGGCTATCGATTGCAACAAATCCAAGTCGGATATTTTCACGATAGATCTTCAAATAGTCTGACGAGGCTCCCTTTTCAAGGCGAACTCGACCACTCGCACCATCATGACTCGGACATCGGCTTCATGCAAAACCCGAAGGAGTTATGCACGTATTGGAAAAGCATCAAGATAAATAACCACAAAAACCGCAGCAAACGCTGTGAGTATATATAAAATGAACGCCCAAATGAAATATGAGACGAACAAATTGGAACGCTGCACTTCAGTAGATTCAGCCGTCAGTCTCATCGGGGCTCAGTCCTGCCGGTGTCTGTCGACTGTCTTCAAATGTTTTCTTCCAAAATGCCTGTCCAGCGTGTAGCTCGCTATTATCACTATGTTCTTCGATGAACCAACTCCGATGGACGTATATACAACCAGCCCTTGAGGTGATGCAGTGAGGGGACCGGACGTTTCACCCAGAACAGATCATTCCTGAAATTTGTTGGTCGATGTTCGACGATTCTTTAGTTTTGGCTTTCACGGTGCCTGTTTTAGTCGCTGCCAGTGTTCAAGTTTCGATGTGCCTAATATATGTGAGCACTTTTGTATAGATCAGCTTTTGTCGAGGAGGTTTACTTACTCTCATCAATCTCTTTCAATGGCTGGGCTTCGCTGGTATTGGTCATTGCTGCTTCTGTTTCTCCCATATTTCGAGAGATGCCATAATAACTCGAGAGCTCTCAACTCGACATGGGAGAGTAACCTTATCAAGCTTGGCATACATAAGGTTAAATCGAGTCAAGTTGAGCTGAAGTGCTGGTAGGTATGATGTATGTCTGGTAACTATGTTCTCAATGACATGGATATATGTGTAGGGTATCAAAGGTCTCTTTTAACATGCCTCTTCGTAGGACATCTGCATTCGACCTTTTTGATAGAGAAAAGTACGTCGGCCGTGCGAACCCAGACTCTCAGAGCCTATTTCAAATCAGCAATACGCTCCAATAACCGGATCAAATAGTCTGATCAAGATTGAGCTATGAAATTGGTTTGGAACAGCTCTTATACTTACCACTTCGTGGCTGACGTGTGGTGGGGCCTGCCAGTAATCTAAATATTCCATCTACTCATGGTATCAACCTACTCATAGTGTTAGCGAACTTCATTCTGCATTCCTGTCTTGTAGGTAGTCTGTGTTGGCTGCAATTACCGACTTCTCTCGAATGATGTAGACTCCCACTGGACGCTGAGGCGGGGATGGCGGAGGCCATGTTGTTGGATAGTAGATAGGTGACAGTTCCGGTGGACTTGATTAAATCCAAAATCTGCTTCATCAAACTTCTTCTTCCAGATAAAAGGTATCCAGGCTCGAGAATCTTGTCTTTCGCAGTCTGCTGGAAAGTTTATGTATAAGGCGCTGGTAGAGGCCGAATTTTGATTATCTGCGATGATTCTTGAAGCTATTAGCGTGAGGAAATCTTGCTCGTAGCCATTTGGCAGTCTTCTCATTATGTGTGCGGATTCGCTTCCTAGTATGTCTCCGGTAGCTGTGATCTGTCTGGTACCTTGACTGGAATTGTTATAAAGCAATTGTTGTTTATAATGCCGTGGTGTAGCGCATTATCGGGAATTCGATCCGGGAATTGCATAAAGCAAATGAGATCGTGTGCGATTGCTGCCGCCCTGAAATACAAGCCAGCTTCCTGCGGTTTCTTTGGATTGCTTAGGCTTTCTTGTGGATTTCCATTGATGTCGATTATTAAAAATCTCAACCCCAGCACCAATTTTGGAGCCAGCCTCTTGCATCTTTCCAAGTTTTCCATCTGCCTGCTTATATGCTTTCTCGCTTCCAGATGGGTTGTTTATCCGCGCGATTTCTAGTCGCTTTTCGAGTCGCCGGTAGTGAAAATGGCATTGTTGCTCATTAGAATCTGAGTCTTCCGAGAGACCTCTTCACCACCACACTGGCAGCACCGACATAGTTGGTTTTTTGAGGCATATCTCCTGTGACAGTCATGATAAATCCGGATATACGGAATCCGGGGATACCTTGTATATGCCTTTTTTTCCTCACTGTCATTCCGACTTCGACAATAAAATATGCCCCTCCAGTTGGGCTCATAAGAAGCATCTGCTTCTTTCGTCCGGTTTTTGTATCACTTTGTGGAGACTGTATTCACAGCCCAGTAAGGATTATTTCCATTTCCTGGTGGTCCTTTCCATTGACTCCATTCCATTTTCCTTGTGTTGGATCCGCTCGAGTCTGCTCAGGATTCCGTTGCATATTCCAAATCTAGCACCTTGACATCGCCAGAATATAGGCGGTTGGAGGGCATGTACCACAGCATTCTTTTGTAGCTCTGATCTTCTCTTTGTGCCAGGCTGTTCTCTTGTGCACGACCTTAATGAGTTTCTCCTAGTTGGGATGTGGAAACCTTGAACTGGATCTTGGAGATCGATCCTGATGGTCGGTTAGGGTTTTTGTTCGGGTAATGGCCATTTATAGCACCGCCCTAGTGGTTAGAATAGGCATGACTTTGCGACAGCAAGTCATAATTGCTTCGAAACTGGTCTTTGCGCATGCATGTGCACCGAGTCTGCCGCCGGTGGTGCTTGAATTGACCGTTGATAGAGTAGTCAGTCGAATTCTACGACAGCTGCTCCATGTCCAGCTTCATCGCACAGCATTCTCTTTTTTTCAAAAGAACTATATTGTGCGATCTCATTAGTCGGCATGATTCTGGATTCCCACTCAATTCCAAGCTGGTTTCTGCAAGCCAGACGAGGTGGATGCCCTCAAAGAGAATATCAGGAATCTCCTGACACTGGCAGCGTGCAGAGGTATATTCTGGTGGGCGAATGTTGTGGAGAGCGGATGGTAGTCAGACCTCCGAGTCCTTACTTGAACCAAAGAGTTGTGTAGAGCGTAGAGGATTTGTTTCAAGGCTGGAATCTGAAGGGAGGCGAATGAATATCTTTGGAAGCTAAATTCCGCTGGCTTCAGTCGCAGTTCATTCTCATAAGCTGGAAGAGAGGACATATGGATGAGGATAAGCGAAAGTGTGGAGGTAGAGTAGTATGGAAAGGAGTATGAGTAGTAGAAGGTAAAAGGAAGAGTTGACAGTAGTAAGAAGAAAGTTGAAACTGTTCAAAGGAAAGGTGATCACACGTACATTGCAGTATGTAAGTGTAGTAGCCATAGCTCACACTAAGTTCTCATTAGTGCTGACACTGAGTAGTGAAGATTGATAGTAATGATATTCTCTGTTGCTGTTCTCTCATTCTTCTCAACTCCAAGAATTTGAGCAGGCTCTGGTCTAGTATCAAAATGATCTTTCTTTTCTATCTGTACATGGATTCTATATCAATAACATCTAAACGCAAGTAATGGCAGGCCCGTGGAACATGAAGCCCTAAATGAATGACAGGTACTATTTACCCAACTTTGAAATTGGTACCACAGCTAAGAAACTGATCCTTCACTTTCAAAATATGAAGTCATGGCTATCTCGTAAACATTTGAAGTATTAGACCTTGAGATTAGCGGGTTTATGCTTAAGAGTCTCTTTGGGGTTCTCACTCTCTCTCCATATACAGGATCTGAGTACTGAGCTTACCATCTTATGAGATTCAAGGTATAGAAACTAACTTGGACTTCAACATGTGATGTATAGGTTGGACTTGGACTTGGACTTAAAGAATTTGATTTTATTCACTTATCCAACTGGAATCTCTTCATTCAAATACTCTGTATCCGAATTCTATATCATACCAGGTAACCCTCAACAGGGTTCCACTCCAACTTGAAGATACTTGAAAAGTCTTTTGAAACATAGAACAATATTTTTGTTGCATTCACAGTGCCTGGCGGATATACCTCAAAGAAAGGGATTCTCGATCCAAAGGAAACCGGCGCAAGCGCAAAAGGAAATCCCCCAACACCCCCCAACGGAGTCCGACCCATTGTACATCCCACCCGTGAGATCAATACCGTGAATTCTCCGACGCTTGCCATGACCCAACGCAGAAAAGGGACCAAAGATCTAAAATGCAAAGCAGGTCGAGTGCGCAACCCAGGCTCACAATGCGTTCGCGTCCGAAACCCACACAAGACAACGGTGAAGTTGGCCGCCATCCAAAACAAGATATTAAACAGACCAGAGAAATCAAAAAACAACCAAAAGCTGAAAAAAGAAGAATGGAATCCAGGGCGGGGACCGCTCCAACGACCAAATGAGGAAAAAAATAAACACAAGGATGAAAAAAAAGACAATATAAGAAGAACATCCCACAACAGGACGGCGAGGCGATGAAAAATCCGGAACCACAACGCTGCCCGCCTGCTCCTTCCAACCTGATGCACCGGAACCGCAGAAATCCCTTATACAAATGCGTATCAACGAATATCAACCAACGCATATCAACCTGCCACAATGCAGGGTTGCAATATGGACAACGTAAGTGTGATGTGATCGCCCGGTTTTTGATCGGGCTTCAAATAATAAATGAAAAAAAAAAAGAAAAGAGAAAAGTACTCAAAGTACTAATATAGTCTCCTAAAGAATTTAGGCAGGAGACTTGTTAGCACCAGCGCCGTTTCGGCGAGGGTGGACATCCTCGGAAACGGTCAACCCGCCAATCCCACTGGACAGGAAAGCAAAGGGGTCGCTGGAACCATCAGAGCCGTAGAAGGCTCCGTTGGAAGCGCTGGTGGATGGAACACCGTGGTCAGCTCCGGTGAAAGCGGCCTGAGTCGCCGGGTTGGCGAAAGAGGCAGCGGAGTGGGAAGTGTTGGATGAACCATAACCAGGGTTCACCTGACCCATTGGTGGGTAAGCAGCTTGGGTGTTACCCAGGCCACCAGTGGGGAGAGCATAGTTGTTAGGGGGGCCACCAAACTGCTGACCGAATCCACCAAATCCACCAGCGGTCGAGGCAAAGGGACCGGGGGCAGGGGTGCTGGCCATGGAGTTAGGTCCCATACCGGAGAATTGTGAAGGAGGATCCATAGGCGAGGGGAATGCGGAGTCAGCCACAACGGCAGCCCCGGAACGAGGCGCACCACAGCGAAGACAGTTGATGTTCTTCGCGAAGTTGTGGTAGCCGCAACCCTCTGATCCACACTTCCAATCACCAGCACGGAAAGGAACCACTCCACCGTTACCACCCATGCCACGCGAGTGACCCATACCGTGACCGTGTCCACCCATGTGAGCGGGCATCATCGATGGAGGCCCGTAGCCGTATCCGTATCCCATGGGGTCGGGTGCCGCAGCCATAGCAGGGAACGAGCAACGGAAGCAAGCAGTGCGACGCTGGAAGTTGGAGAAGCCGCATGAGGGGCAAGTCCAGTCACCGGGACGGGGGCGGTTCTTCGAAGGGGGGAACGGTGTGAGAATGTCGGCGGCCCGGTCCAGAACCCTGCTCGAAGATGGAGAAACCTCAATAGCCTTCTCGTTGAGTGCTCGGCCGTTCATGCACAGGCTTTCCGCAGCCTATTTTACCGTTAGCAAACAAAATTCACATAATGAGAATAGCAGAAAAACAGCAATTCGTCTCCACTTTCGAGTAGAAAACGAAAATACGTTTCTTGAAGACGGTCAAAAACGCACCTCCTCGTGAGACGAAAAAACGGCGAATCCAGTGCCAGTGGGCTTGTGTTGATCGGGAGTTCGTAGAGTCCAGAAAGCGATGGGTCGACCGCCAAACTGAGTGAACCAGCTCTCCAATTCCGATTGGGTGGTATCGTGAGGCAAACCACTCAGGTGGAGGACCTTGCTCCGCTCTGCAAGGAAGGCCCGGACATCGGCGTGGGCATCCATCGGACGAGTGAGAATTTCGGGGTGTTCGTGGGGCGGCTGGGACTTGCGAATCAGGCCTCGGAGAACACGTGCCAGAGTGATTGACTCCTCCATAGCACGACGGGGCGAAGCGGGGGCCAACGCTTGCAGGTGGAAGGGAAGATTGTGCTTAATAGGAGCGGAAGACTGAACGGGTTCGACCTCGAGAGCAGCGCAGATGTTGGAAAGGGAGCTGGGACCAAATGGCAATGACTCAGGGTGGTGGGTTTGCCAGCGTTGATATTCGGTGCGCAGATCGAAGGTACGAGAGTGCTGGAGGTATGCGGGCAACACGACAGCCTTGTCACGGGCCTCGCGGGGCAGCTGCACGCGCAGATCCCACGAATCCAAGGTCACGAAGGCAAACTCGAGTTGTTTGCTGGTGAGGTGTTCCGTGGCAAAAGCATCGAATCGGGAGATGGCATCCCGGAAGGTACCTGCTGAGCGGACGTGTTCCCAGGTAAGAGTTGTCAAGCTCGCTGCATTGCCAAGTTAGTTACATGTTGATCGGTGAGACCAGCGTCATTTTTGGGTTTGTTGTATTTTTTGATTATTCGGTCTCGGTGGTTTCGGGGCCGGGTAAGGTAGCAAAGGAAAGAAAAAAAAAAAGCTTACTGCACAGCGGTGTTATAGGAGTGTTGACTGGCTTGACAAGGACGCTTTCACGGTGCAACTAGAAGAAGAAAAAAGATCCGGTGTGAGCTGGATGAATTCGTGTTTGTACATGAAAATTTTCGGAGTGATTCGGGGGAGAGGGGGAAGTGGGCGCGCTGGGCGTCAATGGAATGGGGTTGGGGCGGGCTTGTGTGTGTGTGTACCTCTTCGCAGGTCTTGGAGTCCAACAAAATCCATCCCAATTCAATGACCTCGGCAGAATCCTTGGTGACATATACGCCATGTTCGTCACAGGTGGTTGCAACGTGGATCACAATGTAGCGATCCAGCTTGGGGGTGGGTGCTGTCACGGCCGCCATCGCTGACTTGTCCACTGAGCGGCAGGGGAGAGTCCCGGGGTGGAGAAGAGAAAGGGATTGTCTCTGCAAGGAATGCAGGAGACAATTAAACACGACCGACCGGGGGGGATGGTTGTCGTGGTGAAAAGAAGGAGAAACCCGGGGGGAGGAGGGAAAGAAAAGAAGAGAAAGGGGGGAGGGGAAAGAGGAAAAGAGCCAACGCTCGAGGTGGAGTTTTGAGAAAGAAAAGTTTCGGGTTCACGGGAGATTAACTTGGAGGATTACTACACTGTAGATGATTATATGAACTGGGATCCTGGTAAAGTTGATTTTACTCTTTTTTTAATTGGTATCGAATATCTGAAATTCCACATTTTATTCGGTTTATGTTATTTGATGTGTCTTTCTATCTTCGTGTTTCTTCGTGCTTGTTCGACCTCCCATGGGGGCTTCCGTGCAACCCCAACCGGGCCAGATCCCTGTTCCCCCGACCACATACACACATTTACTCGGACAGGGACACAGCTTCGATAAGAACTTAGAGACAATCTGGTTTTTCAGAATGATCTTCCACGTCCTTCGCTACAGGATTCCGGGAAACGAGTGAGCATACCGGGAGTGGATCCCTGTCAGAATCCCACCGAGAATGGGCCCATGCTTTAGCTCACGGAGGGGAAAGATCAATTGGGCTTGGGGAGGGGGTGTGCATTTGTACCATCTCAAGAAAATCGGATATTGAGTATTGGAGACTATCAAAAGGTATATCTGCATCTATAAAAGAGGTATGGAGTATAAGGGAAAGTAAATGGATTGAAATTCCACTTCAGACTCGATGTCACGTGGTACGTGCCTGATTAGTCATCTCCGTGGCTCTTTCCTAATTGGGAAGAGTCCGAGTCTATCTGTCAACTGGTTAATTCATTCATCTCAAGGACCACCAGTTGACTGCAGATGTCACAGTAACAGTACAACAAATCCTGACCTAGGCATGTCCAGGCGCATCTATACTCTCTCACTGGCAGAGAGCGAATTTCACGAATACTTGAGTACTCAGTCACTATTATTTACAGGTGACTGGCAAAATACCCTTGTATGTATGCAAGTACCTACGGGGCTGCCTATGGGGCCGCCTACAGGGTTGCCTACAGGGTTACCTACAGGGTTACCTACAGGGTTACCTACAGGGTTACCTACAGGGTTACCTACAGGGTTACCTACAGGGTTACCTACAGGATTACCTAGAGGGTTAACTTAGAGGGAAGGTTAGCTGGTATGTGGATAGTATAAGGAAACTGATAGCCTGAGGGATAAGCTGCAGTAGGTGAAGGACCCCGAAAACCCACTGCAATCCAAGTAGTAAAAGAGGTCTATCCGCTACCTGTTAGGTCAAGTTCGTAAGGAGATGGTTTTTCATTCAGCTATCTACCGTGAAAACGTCCCTTCCATAAAGAGGGCATCCGCGCCCACGGCGTAGCGGAATGAAGATGAAACTGGCGTAATGAATGAATAAATTGGTAGGTACGCACAGAAATCGCGGTCAAAATCCAAAACCAAATTAAAAATACAAAAAGAAAAAAAAAATTCAATTCAACATCTACTCTCCTTGTCACGAAACTTCCATGTTGTAGGTCAGGGCTCAAAAATCGGGGTTGTAAGCAGTCGCTGCGGCAAGTCGACTCTGTAGTTCCTGGATCTGTCGTTGCAAGTTGCGGAGCTCCTCCAGGTCAGGAGGGCCTGAAGGAGCAACGATGGGTAACCCACCTGCGATACTTGACGACACGGCGTTCACGGCACGCACTGTTACGCGCAGACGTGGTCAAAACGTAATGGATGGTAAAAGTGATTCATTCTCCTGGGGGCTAATCCCCCGTAAGAGGGGCCGTGAGGTCAGCTGACCATGGCCTACGCTTAGGTAAGTACATCATAATCACGTAATCACGTAATTGCACGGTAACAGTAATCGCGCGGTAACACGCACCAGCATGAAGCTAGGTGCGTGCGCGATCACGCCGTGGTGTAGCGCATTATCGGGAATTCGATCTGGGAATTGCATAAAGCAAATCACATCGTGAGCGATAGCAATCGCTCTGTAATAGTTGATTGCCTCGTCAGAGTTCATCAGTGATGTGATGGTTGACATCACATCTTGACAACATCTATCAAGTTCCTCCTTTAGAGGAGCGAGAACTGCCGAGTTTAAAAGACTTAAGTCCACATAGCCAGAGGTTTCCAGTATTCTTTCCATGATATCATCATGGGCTCGGATTACTGCCCCCAAGTCATCTTGTAGTTCCCGAGGACTGGTTGCCAGGAACTCAGTCAGGAATAATCGATGAAGGTCTTTATTGCGCGTCACCCAGCTCTGTACGCGGCATGGGTTTTCCTGTAGCCAGCTATCCACGCCATCCTTGATCGCATTTGACACCCATGAGGTTGGCTCCACGCCATCAAGGTTGTGTGTAATTGCGTGGCGGCTGACGATCACCCGAGGCCCTGGCCGGACACCAGTGACTGTGTCCTGCCAAGGGGTATGTGTGAGAATCTGATAAAGATTCTCAGTGACGATACCCTTTGGCAGGCAGTCAAAGGTTCGATCAGTGATAGAGTGGGCAGTCGGATCAATTGTAGTCGCTCGTAAGGCCGCGAGGTCCGAAAACTTCATGACCTTGCATTCCTTGTCCCGTCCGGGTACAATGACCCATCCCGTCCGAAGGTCGTGGGCGCATCACTTATCTTTAGCAGAAAAGCCTGCTGGTCAAGAGGAAGAAAAACATAGAAGAAGTGTGGAGAAAGGAGGGAAGGTCTACTGAGGTCGAGAGCTGAAGATTTATAGGAAGGTGGTCTGATGTAGTCAGTCACCTGATTTCTGATAATATAAGATATTTAACAATAAGTAAGATCAGAGTAAGAGATCTCTAAAGTCAAAGTAAGAGATAAGTAAGAGACAAGTAAGGGATAGTTGAAGCAAGAAAACTACTACGTCGCCAGTACTAGCCACTAGTAAGTAGTAAGATATAATAGTGTTTCTCTAGACTTCAAGTGTTCACCTATATATAGGTACCACTGGGATTAGGATGAGACACTGATTTTTGTTAAGATTGTTAGAAATCATGTCACTGACTATATCAGAAAATAAATTTTGGCTGTGTGGCCGTTATAGGCCCCCGTAGTGCGGGGTTCAACCTCACCCCCACGTTCCCCGACTCGGAGATTGGTGTAAAAATACGTCAAGCTGTGGGGGTAGTTGGTCATCATGCCGATGAACCGTCTCTCATATTCAATTCAGAATGATTCCTCTTTCCTCTCTACAACACTCTCTTCCTCAATACCTCTCCCCGCGCCTCATAATGAAACTCCTCTACCCCACCTCCGTCAAGCTCGATGTACAGAGCCTCCAGGGCTTCTCTGTCTCGCTCCACCCTTATGACGTGAAGACACCTATCCCCGAGGATCTCATTGACGCCGACATCCTAGTCACCTGGGCCAATGCCGCCAGCAACCTGAAGGATGCCGCACAGCGCATGAAAAACGTGAAGTGGATCCAATCATTTGCCGCAGGCCCGAACGACGTCTTCGCCGCGGGATTCGACCGCTCCAAAGTTATCGTCACCACAGGTGTCGGTCTCCACGATGGTCCTGTCGCTGAACACGCCCTCGGTCTACTCTTGAGTGGTGCGCGTCGATTCCACGAAATGCGCGACTCCCAGCTACAATCTAAGTGGCCGGGTCACCTGGGCGGATCTTTCCCTCGAAATGATTTCACAACTCTACGTAACTCACGTGTGCTTATCTGGGGCTTTGGTAGCATTGCGAAGAAGCTTGCGCCTTACTTGACTGCCCTTGGTGCTGAAGTTAAGGGTATTGCTCGTAGCCATGGTGTTCGTAATGGTGTGGAGGTTTTCGGGGAAGATAAGCTTTCCGAGTTGCTACCCGAGACCGATGCGCTGGTTATGATTCTGCCTGGATCTGACTCCACGAACAATGCTTTGAATGCTGAGCGCATCAAGTTGCTGCCAAAGCATGCTTGGCTCGTGAATGTTGGTCGTGGAACTTCGGTTGATGAGGATGCGCTGGCGGATGCTCTGGAGAAGGGTGAGCTTGCGGGTGCTGCGCTCGATGTGTTCAAGACTGAGCCACTTCCTGAGTCGAGTCGTTTGTGGAAGACTCCTAACCTTATTGTCTCGCCTCATGCTGCTGGTGGAAGACCTGTGGGGTGCACTGAGCTGCTTGCCGATAATCTGCGTCGTTACTTGGCGGGGCAGGAGCTGAAGAATGTTATCTGACTAGAAGTGTCGCGGGATTCGAAATTGTAAATAGAATAGATCTCTGGGTACAAAGTGAATATATTTCCGTTTATTTGTCGCCATGATGCACAATTCAAGTTTCAAATTGAACTTGAAGTTAAGACTAAACAATGGGATTCTACTAGTAACGCTATCAATATATTCTCTGCACGAGGCTGTGCCGTTGGTACTAGTAACTACTATGTACTAGTAAATATAGGTAACTACCAGCAGAGTATTGTCTCAATTGTGGAACTACCAGTTGACTAATTTCCAAGACTGACGATTCACATTCAATTGTTATGAATTTCGTGTATGGCAAATCATTCAAATGTTCCAAGGTTGATGCATCAAATGCCATGTGCATCTTGATTTCCACATTAGTCGGTGTTCTGGTGCTACTAGGCTAGTTTGGGTGAATGATGTCAAAAATGGCATGTCCTTTCACAAGCCTTCCGAATTGGTGTAGTGGCTAACATCGTCGTCTCTCACACGACAGCCGGGGGTTCGATTCCCCCATTCGGAGTTTCTTTTTGCATTTTTGTTTTTTCTCCCTCGGTTTTTATTTAATAAGAGAAAACGAAAATTATTTAGATTTTTGAATGTTTCAGCTACAATTACTTTGTTCAAAAGGCATTCAAGAGTTAAATTCCGGGTTGAAATTAGTTACATGGTGTTTCAAGTTGCAGCCCTGGATGTCCTGAGTGATTGCGTCGGAAGAGACTCAAGTCGAGATAGACATGTCCAATAGCACCGACGAAAATCGACCTGGAACAGTGATTCCAAGGTTGGGCTAATATCATCCCCTGGCATGGGGTTGGCACTGTCCAAAAATGTTCGCGGGCAAGGTACTACTTCACAGGAGACTGCTTGGCCTGGGTTCCATAGATCGATAACAACGAACCACTTGCAGTGTAGAGAGTGTATATAGCGGATAGATGCTCAGGTGATAGGTTCAGGCGCTGGCGTTCTTGCATAAGAATAGCAATTTCACTTCGAAGCTTCTCAATTTGGGCGTTGAGCTCGCCCACCTCATCCTGGAGCCCCTGGAGTTCCTGGATCCTCGCCTTGGCTTCTTGCCCACGGACCTCAATCTCCTCGTTGAGCGCGTGCAATAATTCAAACTTCTGGAGAACCTCACTGCGGCTAGCGCGAGTGTCCGCGGTCTCTTCATGTCTCGTGTTTGAGGAGCTGCTAGAATTTATACTCTTGCGAGTAATCTTCAACTATTAGATTGATCCAGTTCATCCGTTGCATACGCCCTGGAGGAAACGATTGAACGTACATTTCTTTTACTAGGCTCGGATTTCGGCATTGTTCTGGCTAGAACTAGGTTGGATAGTAATTGTGGAAGATGGATATGACCTACATTTTGGAGCACGAGGAGGGCTTTTAAGGACTTGAATAAAAGATATGAGGTATACTGCCCAGGTAAAACTAGTACACAATAAGTTGAGGGCTACATTGTTGGTCAGTTTTGTCTATGAATTCTAAGGTTCAAGTTGTTTAGAGTGTTTAAAGAGGTCAACTGGTAAAGGTGTTGAAGTGTTGAAGTGTTTAAAGAAAGGGGTAACAGGAGGTGGGTACCTGGGTGTTGAAATTTAAATTAAGGTGGATATTTGGGGGGCCGTGTTGATATTTAGATTAAAATGGATACCTGGGTGTTGATGCCTGGGCTATTTAGATTAACTAGACTGTCTAAACCTTTTTGAGGGGTGTTGAAACCTGAGGGGTGTTGAAAATTGGGGTGATTATAGTTGGGGTGTTGAAAATCAAGTGCTTTATATTTGGGGTGTTGAAAATTGAGGTGTTTATATTTGGGATGTTTATACTCCAGGGGTTAAGATGTTTAGACTGTTTAATCTTTCCAATGTTATCTGCCATCTGTCAGTCCAATTAACTTCCTGGCCTCTAGATCTACCCTCTTATTCAGACTGGACCGATATTTGATGCCCGGGTTATTCTACAGCTATGAATTGATGTCCGAACATTGAACATTGCATCGAATCGACCATCGGAGGCTCGGAGCCGATATCCGACCATATGTGCATTTTATGCCTTGATTATGCTTGCAGCACCCCCACCAACATTTGAAGAGAACCACTAATTAATAGATGGCACCTACTCACAAGACTCCTCAAGATTTCTTTAGATTATGCATATGCACATATGCAGTAAGAAACCCCGTACCCCATATCCCTTACCCCACAGTCACCCCGCAACAAATCTCAGTTTGGCTCGGAGCTAATTCTCCGACCTGATACTTGTTGAAGAAAAGTGCACCTACATTGTAAAGCATCCTTTTCCATTAGCTTGGTATTAGATTTGGCTGTGAATGAGGAGTCAAATGTCCTATATATTGACATGCAAAACCTCTAGAAAGAGCAAAACACAATAACGAAGACTTAAGGCAAATACTTCCATCCATCGTAACTGTCAACGGGTGATATTGATTGTTGGTAACTCATACACCATGGGCTTTCTTCGTTCCGGCATCATCGTTTGTGCGGCTTTCGCTGCCGTCCATGCAAGGTCTGTAGTACCCCGGACCTCGACCGACTGCAGCAGCTTGGCCGGAGCATCACTGGGTGCTGGTTACAGCATTACAAGTGCGGAAGAATATGCAGCCGGCGATATAGATGCCTCGGATATTGTCAATGAGATCAGCCTTTGTCTAGTGCAAGGAACTATTGCATATGGATCTGATGATGTCCCTGTCAAAAATGGCGCCAATACTCTCACTTGGAACCTCTACCTGCCCCTTGCCTCTGACTATAATGGAAGGTTCATCGTTATTGGTAAGTATCATTTGTTTATCTGCGCATCCCATCGACATGGCAAGAATCAAATCCGCTAACGTGCTTGGAAAATAGGAAATGGCGGTTATGCTGGTGACATCGACAACGGGACAATGATGGAGCAGCTAAATTTGGGCTATGCGGCTGCTGGTTGTGACAGCGGTCATTCACTTGCTGCAAATGGAAACACTACCTATGCTCCATTCCTAGCAAACACTGCGGAGGTCGAAGCATGGATACACAATTCTATCGCTATGACCACGAGTATTACTCGGAAACTGTCAACGGAGTACTACGCAAAGGCCCCGGAGTATAGCTACTACTATGGATGCTCAACTGGTGGCGCCCAGGGATTCGCGTTGGCCCAGTTTTACCCAGATCTATTTGATGGAATCTACGCCGGGAGTCCTGGAAATTGGTATAGTCATTTGGTCCTCAGCTTCCTCTGGAACGGGCTGCACACCGCTGGCACAGGCTATATGAGTCAAGATGCTTTGAATTTCATCACAAATAGCGTTATATCCGCATGTGATGCCATCGATGGAGTTGTCGATGGGCTGATTGAGAATCCTCTACTCTGCGACTACGATATCACTCAACTCGAATGCACAAAGGATCAGAGTTCGACCGACATCAATGGCACAGTTGTATGCCTCACGTCGGCTCAGATCAAAGCCACGAAAGCTGTTTATGCAGGCCCGAGAAATTTGCTCACGGGCGATGCAGTGTATCCTGGGTTCAGTCTCGGATCGGAGAATGGTTGGATCTACCAAGAAACAATTCTCTATGAGGACTTCACCACACTTATTCTGGAGGAAATACTCTTCGATGATCTCGCCTACAATGTATCTAGCCTTAACTGGGGCTCAGATGTCTCCAAAGTTGACAGTACCGCGTCCCCCTTAATCGACGAGATCTCGACGAATCTCTCTTCTTTCCAAAAGAAGGGCGGCAAGATGATCGTCACGCAGGGCTGGGCAGATCAGTTCAATGCGGCTACCTGGCCCATTCAGCACCTTGAGCAACTTCAGGCGGAAATGGGTGCTGGTACTGTTAACAGTTTCTTTGAGCTTTTCATGGTCCCTGGAGGTGGTCATTGTGGTTCTAATCCTGAATACTCCCATGTTCCGGGTACATACAATGTATTGGATGTGCTTGTCCCATGGGTGGAGCAAGGAATTCAACCTACTAAAATGGAAAGTGTAACTCCTCCGGATGGGACAAACACTACGCGTAAGCTTTGCCCTTGGCCGAAGACTGCGCATTATGTGAAAGGTGATGTTG
Organism: Penicillium herquei; assembly: GCA_039634405.1. NCBI lineage: Eukaryota > Fungi > Ascomycota > Eurotiomycetes > Eurotiales > Aspergillaceae > Penicillium > Penicillium herquei. The sequence goes on from CP098388.1 coordinate 8,047,225, forward strand.
ATGACTGGATGTCATACACCTGTTCCGAGTCCTAGTCTCTTTCTAGTGGGTATTATCAATCCAAATCCTTCAGTGGAACTAGGGCAACCAATGAAGACAAAGAAATATCTCATCATAATTCGTGAGTGTAAATCGTGCGGGGAAGGATTATCTTTCGGGCCAAGAACTCCGATGGATGATCATCTCATGTAGCTGTCGGGGTGGGTCTCCGTCCAGCGGAGGTGAGTGTATTAGTAGGTTTTACCTAAACATCACTTCTGGGTTAGACTGTATAATTAGTCGGTACAACAGCTGGTACAATCCCATTGGCGATTATTCTCGCTATTATTTCTCTCTTTTCAAAGATTCTCAGTATCAAAATCACCGGCAACAATGCTTTCCAAGCGCCCAATCCGCGTTGGCAATGTTTCCGGTGCTACGGGCGACTGCCCGTACGCTATGAGGCGAATGGCAGAGGATGGAAACGTTGACGTGATCACTGGAGACTGGCTTTCGGAGATGAATATTGCCTGGAATTCAATAGCAAAAGATCAAGACCCGTCTGTGGGCTACGAACCTGGCTTCTTGGCGCAGCTGACGGAGTCAATCGACACGATTGTGGAGAAAGGAATCAAGGTTGTCACTGATGCAGGAGCATTGAATACAGAAGCCCTGGCTGTCAAGATACAGGAGATGTGTCATGGAAGAGGCCACAATGATGTGGCGATTGCGATGGTTCTGGGTGACGATATTTCAACACTCATTAAGGACCCTGCCCAGCGAGAGAATCTCTTGCATATCGACCATTCTGAATGGAATCTTAAGGAGTGGCATTTGGAGCCGCATTGCGGTGTAGCTTATATCGGAGCCTGGGGTATTAGGGAAGCGCTCAAAGCTGGAGCTGACATCGTTGTCTGTGGAAGAGTGACCGATGCTTCTCCTGTTATTGGGGCTGCAGCGTGGTGGTATAACTGGGCCAAGGATGATTGGAATTCCCTTGCAGGTGCTTTAATTGCCGGTCGTGAGTTACCAATATCTGCTGAGATAAACTGAGAGACACTTGAACATAGTCAGCTAATAACCCAATAGACCTTATCGAATGCGGACCTTATGTCACAGGGGCAAATTTCTCAGGATTCAAACCTTTGCTTCCTCAGTTGGTGGATCTTGCGTTTCCTGTTGCAGAAATCAGCAGGGATGGGATGTGTGTTATCACGAAGCCAGAAGGTCATGCGGGAGCTGTGACACAACACAACACAATCGCCCAATTCTTGTATGAGATTCAAGGTGAACAATACTTGAACTCAGATGTGGTTGCCAATCTTGAAAATGTACAAATCAACCAGATTGCTCCCAATCGAGTCCAAGTCCAGGGAATCACAGGATCTCCTCCACCCTCAACAACAAAAGCGATGATTGCTGCCAAGGGTGGGTATCAAGCCGAAGCCACATTCTACATCAACGGGCTAGATGTTGAGGAAAAGGTAGAGATGATGCGCAACCAGCTTCTACACATCTTCCGTGACAACCATTTCAGCAAATTCGCCATCGACTTATATGGATCTAGTGCAACTGATCCTCAAAGTCAGCAAGCAGGCACTGTCTTTCTGCGTGTCTTCGCCCAGGCGAAACGACTAGAAGACATCTGCGCCGACAAATTCAAAATCCCAATCTACGCATTGAGAATGCAGAGTTACCCAGGCTACCACATGAATCTCGATTTCAGAACTATGGACCCCAAGCCGTTTATGGAGATCTTCCCTGTCACCATCTCCATGACAAGCGTGCGACACGAAACTCATATTATGCGAAAAGCGATCACAGAGAAGATTCAGATCGATCCACCTGCTTTTACAGCGGAGTATCCTATCATCCGCAATTCATACGAGACTTCAAACCCGGTGGATTTGGCTAAATTTGGTCCTACAAAAATGGCGCCCCTGGGTAGTATTGTTCATGCACGATCAGGGGACAAAGCCGATAACTCCAATATTGGTTTCTTTGTCCGGAATGAGGACGAATATCCCTGGCTGCAGACTTTCTTAACAATTCTCCAGCTCAAAGCTCTGTTTGCGAATGACTGGACCAAGTTGGAAAATAGTGCCACGAGGAGGGTCGAGAGATGTGAGTTCCCAAATATTCTCGCCGTTCACTTCCGTGTGATGGACTTTCTGGATGGAGGCATCGCAAGCTCTAGCAGAATTGATGGTTTGGGTAAGGGGATTGGAGAATATCTTAGAAGCAGGGTGGTTCCTATTCCGGTTCAGTTCTTGGATAGAGGATGTATTTGATTCATTTTTATTATTATAGAAGATATTTTTATTATGTACTATCCGATGAATTTTAGAATATTGAATTTTATCAACCTCAGTACTTTCTTGAACCAGGGCTGTATGTTATGTTGAACCATATCACATTGTTTTGGTATCTTAATTTTCTGGCATGCCATCTATCTGTCCCAGCCAGTCCTGCATCAACTGAGCTATTGGATCTTCACCGAATGCGGATTCATGAAAATGCTGTAGATCATCAAAAAAGCCCCGAAATGCATCATCGACGGCAAGAAGAGAGGATGTCCCTGTATTCTGCAGAGACCAGTCACCAGAAGAGGCGTTGTTTATTGTATAACCAGGGGTCTGCATTGCTGAAAATTCAATATTATGATTTGAGAAAGGCCGAGGAGGGGTGGAAGGTGGAATTGGTTGTGGACCGGCTGTCGTTTCATGTGAAGTGTGGTAATCAACTGCATCTTTCAAGACAGCATCACCTAATTGATCAAAGACGTGATGGCATTGGCGACGTATGTTCCCACGTTCTGAGACCGCTACCAGGACATTGGAGCATGAGCGTAGAATGTTGACAATTTCTAGAATCGATGGATCTGATCCGAGACTCGGTAGATCATAGCCCTGGCGCTGGTTCTTCTTGGAGCGAAAGTGTCGTCCAGTGGCATATAGAAATGAAAGACCGGCCATGAAGACACTGTGCAAGGTAATCCAGGTGTAGTTCATCCTCGAGAGTCCATGCAGGTGTGCATAAAACCCAATCGACTGCTTCGCAGAAGCATAAATGATCGGTAACACAACACTTGCTCGGGATGAGTCCAACGGAAGAGCTGGAGACGGTCGATATAACATGAGAAGAGCATTATGATAAAGCAGCTCGTACCACTCTGGGGTCAGAAAGCTGGAAGACCAAGACAAAGTGGACACCCCAGCACAAGGATTGAGGTTCAATGAGCGCGTTTGCAGTCCCCATCGCTCCAGTTCCTTGAACAGATCCGCTTGCCTGCTCAGCGCCAAACTTTCATTCATATCATGGCGACCCTGGTGCAAAGATGTCATGATTTTGCCACAAATGATTCGGTATCGAGTTATATGCACGAAAGCCGCTATTCGTTGTCGATGCTCACTCGAGTTCACGGTGCTTTGTTCTGTGAGAGTCGGGAATTGCGCAGCGTCGCATCCAGGAAGAGCCAGATTTACATCTTCTAGATGTATAGCGAGTGGACGACCGAGCGTAATACTAACCACACTGTACTCAACGAATCTCATTAGTCACTGATTTTGCCTTTTTTACGGGGATTTGAACTTACCGGTCCATAGTCAGGACACACCAAAAACACCTTCGACGAATTATAAGAATCGATTGTTGTGCAACATCGAGATTTTCTCGATATTCATAGGACTTTTCTCGATGTAGACCCATCTCAAAACACATTCGCGCCGCTACCCCAACCATATGCCACAAGCTTGCAGACGTTTCTTGCGTGGAACTTGTCAACCAGTACTGGCAAAGAAGGAGAATCGCTTGCAGGGCCTCTAGGCCGCCAAGAGATAGGATACTGCTTAGTCTGGAGATAGCCTTGGCCTGGTATATTTTCGCTTCTGGTAAGGATTGCCAATGAAGCTTTTGAACGTGGGATGTGGAAATCGCCAGGATCATGTAGAAAATGAAAGACTCGAATGGCTTTCTTTCTAATGAAGATTGATCTGCATAGATCTGACCCAGATTAGCCATTGCCAATTCCTCAGAGAGGATTGGATAGCATATATGGTCATGTTTGAAAAAGGCGTCATGAAGATCGCGAGCCAAGCTCTCTGGCGGAGGTGACGACGCTTCGTTGATCAAGGTCGAGTTAGCGGACACTTGTACGGGCCTCAGATTCTGAGGTCTCAGTGTTTCACTAGACTTATCGGCCTCAATAGCGGACTTGAGTAAATCTGCAAGAAGCAATCCGCTTGTAGATCCGAGATACTGCCGTTCACCTCCGGCATTGAGAGAAAGAAACGACACCTCATCGGAAACTTCATTTCGCCTCTCGGTTACCGGTGACGGGATATTGATATTGACATTGTCGGTGTTGGATGTGAGTGCCTCCAGTCTGCCTTTCAACTGTCGGTTGTCTTGCTCTGCTTGGCGCAAACGAGATTCCAGTTTTTCAACAATATCGCGTCGGACAGTTGGCTCCTTACTTCTGTCGGTATACACACAGATAGTGCCAGCCTTGCTGCATAAGCGACACGATGGCTTTAGCCTGTCACATTTGGATTTCCGTCTACGGCAGCGATCGCACGCTTGCATAATTGTTGAATTCTGATGTTTTTGGGGTCCGAAATATGGGGGTGGGGAAGATGTAGGTGTGGAGTGCGGACGAGGGCTCCGATCAAAGGAAATTGACCCCGATAATTGTGTCTGATCAATTGCCGTCCTCCGATCGGAGACGGTCTCCTACTCCGACAATGAATGTGGAGCACCTAGGGCAAAATTGTGGAAATGAACTGGAAGGGATTCAACCACTGTACACACAGTACATTTACAGATGCTGGATCCCTGTTTCCCCGGACTTTTCTCCCCACGTGTGCATTTTCCCCACACTTCTCCTTGTTTTATAACTTGATTAGCATCATCTCCAAGTTGGTGAATGGTCAAACTCCCCCGAAATGCAGGACAAGGAATTTACAACAGATACATTGGCTGTGGAAGGAATGGAGAAGGCAATGGCAAATCACGTATTTACCTCAAGGAATGCAATTGCTGGTGTGAACATCCAATGGCTAACAACCACATTCAATAGAAGGAGAGCATTCATTTTGATAGCCAAGTCGGCTCCTTGGAGGAAACTCGCCTTGTTCGCAAGCAAGACCTCCGCATCCTGCCTCTGTCGGCTGGAATTTATCTTCTTTGCTACCTGGATCGTTCAAATATTGGTGTGTATTCATTGAATGGTCTAGACTGAGAGTGGCCTAGTCAGTTTACTGACTTGATCAAACAGGAAATGCGAAAACTCTCAACAATGACACAGGCAACGACCTGCTGCAGGAAACGCACATGACGGATTATCAATACATGCAAGTGGATTTACCAATAGTGTCGCTAAGAGATAATATCACAATGCTAACTAAATATAGAATAGCTCTAATGGTCTTCCTGATTGCCTATGCAATTTTTGAGGTTCCTTCAAACTATTTCCTCAAGAGATTGAGACCAAGTGTAAGCTTTCTTTGCTGGCCAGTCATGTCATGAATTGTGAATCTGATTGAATATTGTAGCGCTGGATTGCTTTTCTTATGCTCTCATGGGGAGCAATCACCATGGGTCTTGGAGGCATGCACAGCTTTGCCCAGGTGGCAGGTATACGCTTCCTTCTAGGAGCAATTGAAGCTGGTCTGTTCCCAGGTCTGGTCTACTATCTCACCTTCTGGTATACAGCCTCAGAGCGATCGTTGAGAGTTGCTCTTATTTTGGCCTCTGCTACTCTGGCGGGAGCATTTGGCGGAGCTATTGCATACGGAGTTGGTCATATGAACGGTGCAAGTGGTCTCTCTGCTTGGAGATGGCTCTTCATTATTGAGGGAGCCCCTTCTTGTGCATCTGCAGTCCTTGTTTGGTTCATTCTCCCAGATTATCCGGAGACATGCAATTTCCTGACCTCCGAGGAAAAGGCACTAGCAACACAGAGACTTTCCGTGGAGGAGACTGATAGCGAAAGAAAGTCAATGACTTGGAGTGATGCTAAAGCTGTATTGACCGAGTGGCGACTTTATGCCCATTATCTGGTATGTACATCTGATGGAGATTTCACTTCCCTAAAAAAAAACCACCATTTCTCTATAGCTGACAGATATCTAGATTTATTTTGGGATTTCCACCCCCTTCTCTAGCCTCTCACTTTTCACACCCACAATTGTTGCTGGTTTAGGCTACGAAAACCTTGAAGCCCAATTGATGACCGTGCCCCCATATGCGGTAGCGTACGTCGTAACTGTTGCAGTTTCATGGTCTGCGGACCACTTTAACGCGTAAGATTTTCTCTCTATTTCTCTTTTAGAATTTGGAACTCTGCGAAAATGCTAATGATATTGAACTACAGTCGCAGCCTTCACTCCGCAGTTTTTGCATTCATTGGTGCCATGGGTTTCCTAGCCTCGGCAGTTCTTCCTGCAGACGCGTACATGGTAAAGACTTCCTTGAATCACCATCTATTATGAAAATTGGATGTGTACTAACTTCAATTTAATCAGCACCGATACGGATGTTTAATAGTTGCTGCTTCTGGAGCGTTCTCGTGCATTCCTCCTCTCCTGGGTTGGTTGTCTTCTAATCTTCACTCATCCGCTGAGATTGGATTAGCCATTGCATTGAATATCTCCTTCGGAGCACCTGGCCAGATAGTTGGTGTCTGGATTTATAAGAGTGATCAGGAGGACCGAGGATATCCAACTGGTCATTGGACAAATGCGGCATTGCTTCTTCTTGTTTCAGTTACTTGTATTCTGATGCGACTATATTACGGATGGCTGAACAAGAAGTCGACTCACGGCCAAATCAAATATGCCTACTGAAGTATCCCCTACATGCACATGTGCATTCGTAGCTTTGAGGAGCTCGTCATCATCAGTCTGAGTCTAAATTACTATCTGAAACAAGAATCCAATCTCCGATATGTTCATCTCACAACATCTGAATTTCTTTTTTTTTTTAATTTTCTTTTGGATGCGGGGAATTATTTGAAAATAGGTATAAATGGGATTGAATTGTTAAAATCCTTCTATTATTATGAAGCATGACAGACATGGGCCTGAACCAACGGTGGATTACTCGTGGCACTTCCCCAGTTGGCAGCTCCAAGTGCTTGCCCAGCTTCTGTGCTGTTGTCAGAAAGTATCTGTCCCTTTTGTTAGCAAATCTCATATAGCTTCATCAAGGGTCCTTGTCCATACATAATATTCAGGATCAACATAGTACCACCAGTCATCACTGCGAAAAGCATCATCCAACGACTGACTGATGGGGTCGTTAAACCCAGTTTCCCGAGTATCAAAATTAGGATGTTTTGACCACGCAACATAGACCTTGGGATGATCCTCATTTCGAATGCCATCTGGGTCCTTCGCTTGGCCAGCATTGATCTGATCAGTGGTCAGAGTACTATGAATATGACCCCAAGCTAGATTATGATATCCGCTATGCGCAGATAATAGTGCACGCGAAGGTGCCCACATATTATCGTCGTCACGCGAATGAATGATGATCACGCGTTCCCAGTCACTTGAAGAATGTGAGATTTCAAATGTTTGTATGAGGCAACAGTTTGCCATCACTTACTAATTATGACCTGTTTCGATAAACCCAACTTCTGCGCCATCTTTCTCGTAGAATAGATTATAAACCACGCGTACTTCCGTTTCGTTGCATTGTTTGAATGTGTAGTAGATTGGAAATGCAGGCCCTGGGTTCCCGATCTTCACACCGGGATTGCGACAATGACATCCAACATCAGGATACTCGCATTGTGGTGCTGCTGGTGTTTTGGAGGCGTTATTATAAGTATCTGGTGTTGTTGGTGACCCACTGAATGCCCATGTTGGATAGCAAGGGGGCTGATTCAAGGCTTGACCGAAAAACCATATGGGTGCATAGCGATTCGCGAGGTCGAGTCCACCGGAGTTGAGGAGATTGTTCATCTCATCATCGCTTATTTTCGTGAGAGCGGCGACAGGGCCACATAGTATGGCTATGTGAGCTAGGGATTTGAGCCGCATGGTTCTATAGCAATTAGATATGGAGAAGCCCACGGGTGGCTCCTAGTTCGAGGGTGATGTCAACAGGGTATTAAAGCAAATTTGGTTGAAGGCAGTGAAAGAGAATGTGCCGAGGGGATAATGACAGACGTGTTGCCATTTTGGGAGATGATGAGCTGCAAAGGTCACATCGTTGGAGGGGTGGTACATTAGCACGGAATGACCGATAGGAGGTCACCCCTTCCACGGTCGTGATAGACTGCAATGATCAGAATGTGGATTCGTCTTGAAAGAGTTCAGAGTTCAGAGTTCAAATTCTCAAAATGCTCGCTCCTCGCCTTAACTCTGACATTTAACGCGGTCTGTCCAGTCTCAAAATAATCGGATAAATAAATTCGGAGCTTTTTCAATTGATCTAAACATGAACGCCATGATCTATGCTGCCTCATCACGTCGTCTTAAGAATGTTTCAAAGGTTCCCCTTTATTGCTTTGCCGGCTGACCAACATCATTAAGCAGCTGGCTACGTCCATCCATCCCAGACCATTTGGGAGTTCCATCCGGGAAATCGAACATACGTTGCTCATAGAAGATATGACACCTAAAGAGTAAGTTAGCAAAGTACTTCCTCAGACATGATGGCGAGGTCCTTACGAGGGCTTAAATGCCTCCAACTGTTTTCGCTGCTCGTCTTGCGAGCCCTGGAAACGAATTGACTGCGGAAAAAGCAAACACATGTTGCGTCCTTCATCCATGATGAGGGTATGACAGAAGTCACACGACACTTTGGTGGGAGTCTCGTGTTTCTGAGAGTTATGTCCCGCGGAAAAGAAAGCGAGGCCACTTGAGCCCTTCGTGAAGGAGATATCTTCTTTATGAAAGATTGTTGCCCATTGGAAAGGTGCGCCATGCATGACTTGACATCCTCGACAATGACAGAACTTGGAGTTTAATGGCTGGGCGCGTTTCAATGCATAGGTGATTCTTCCGCATTGGCATGATCCTTTCCATTTGATGGGACCGAATTCCTTCTCGCTTTGAATATGGTAAGGAGGGCGATGCTTCCAGTCTTCCTCGTGTAGAGTATCTTCTGGTAGATTATTTGTAAAGGCTGGTGAAGGGAGTGGATTCTCGGTCGCGCAAATGCCCATTTCTGCCATGATGATAGATTGATGAGAGGTGAGAGTAAGATTGGGATTCAAGGAAAAAAGAATCAAGAATAATGTCAATTTATTTTATAAACTTGAGATGAATGATGTCAGGATTGACTACAGCAAGTGTGTGTAGAGCAACTGGGCAGTACCAGTTGACTGCGACTCGCGTGACTTCCAAGATTATATCTTTGTCTCATCCGCTTTCCTGCTTCACCCTCTAAACACTCTCATCTCCCATCCATGGATACCATCATCATTTAGTGATGTCGGGTGATGTCATGTCAACCTTCAATGTTGGAATACCCCAGTTGATGCCAAAGAATCCACATCGTTCTGGCTCCTGGTTCCACCAGTGGGAAAGCAGTCTGGATGGATCTCTGCTCCCAGCTTCATTGGGTGGTGCCTGGCGCCGGGCCCACTTCATGATCAAACATCAAGCTCTATATCTGCCTCTTTGTATCTTCTTACTCGTACACAATTGGCGAAGAGTGTGATGGTCATGCAGAAACACGGCTAAAAACAGTCATGGGCGCCACAGCAGATCAAGCGCCCGCGCCGGCTTTCATTGGGTGTTTCATCCCTGCTCAAGAGCGGGCCCTGCATCAAATCGCAGCGTTCATGCCCCCCGATGTTCGTTTCTTTCATCTCTTCCCTCTCTCTCCTTTCAATTCCCCTTTTCCTCTTCTCCTTCTCACCCCACTGACTATCCAGGATGGGCTTATTCGATAAAATCAGGTCCAGTCCCAGACGTAGTCGACGCAGCGCAGGGACTCCTGCGACCGAACCGCCAACTCCGCCCCACTCTACCGGTCGCGATGTGACGAGGAAGCTTCCCCGCGCTGTGTTGGCTAACATATTTCGTTTCATCTGCCCCCATGCGTTCGATCATTCCTATGAAACGTCGGAGGATTCGATGACTGATGGGTGCATGCTATGTGACATGCGAGATCTGGCACACTGCACTCAAGTCTGTAGGCACTGGTATCCCGAGGCACATTTACTGTTGTATGTAGCTTCTCGTCGCATGTTTTTCTTTGTTGTCGTTTTTTTCGAGTCGCTAACAATCGAGTTTCAAAAGATACACCAATGTCCGAATCGACACAGTGCATTACTGTGAGCTCGAAGTCACCTTAGCTGCGAAGCGAAAACGTCGATCTTTCTTTGACCGTAATGACGATGTCGATGCACCCCAAGTCCGCCTCGAGCTATTCATGCGCTCTGTTCGTGAATCGCGGGACCTGGGAAAGCTAGTCTTATCCCTTCGAATGCCCTATATGACCCGCGAGGCCAATAAGTCCACTATTGCCCGAACCATCTCGGTACTTCCTTTACTTCGCTATGTCGACCTGCCGACCGGACTGTTTAGCGATGAGGCGTCGTGTATGACCCTGAAACAAGAGCTGATGGCTTCTTGTCCAGACCTGCGACAAATGAGCTATAGACATGGAGCTGAAGGGAGCTTTGCGCGACTTCATGAAGCTTCTCGCTGGACGAATCTGGAGAAATTGGAGCTCTCGGGCTTACACATCGATGCGGGGATCCTTCGCAATGGTCTCGGAGCATTCTCATGGCTGAAAGATCTCACCTTGGAGGACCTTCCATGGCTTGATGACTCTGCTTTTGAGGCTAATTCGACGTTGCCCCCCTTTCCTGCGCTGGAGCTACTCACCATTCGGGAAGCACCTCAGCTCACCGCGGATGGGCTCGTTTCGTTCCTATCGGTACCGCGTAATCGCTATGCGTTGCAGTTGCAAGAACTCAGGCTTGCGTCCACCGGCGTGCTCCCGTCTACCCTTCACCGTATTCTTGCAGCGGCGCCACAGCTCCGCAATCTTTCTATCACGCAAGAAGTCTCTCGCCCGTTCCCCAATGAACAAATACCGCCTCTGGAATCGCGGTCATTGCGGCTCTTGCATTATGAAATTACCTCCGAGGTAGAGACCCACGGGCTACCTCCAGCGTCAAACTCCTACTATACATACTTGATTTCAAGCTTAATGTCTCGATTTTTACCCTCGGTCCGTGACATCTACGTCCGCGACGCACAGTTCCCCGATACCCTCTTGCTCGCCCCTCCTCCTCGACTTTTTGGTGGTGGTGAAAATGGCCCTCAAATGGTTGGTGGACTTTCCCAGCCGTTGAATGTCTATAGTAAAGGTCTGGATGAGCTGGAATGGAACTTTACTCCGTATAAGCCGGACTCTGCGCTGGGTGGTGCCAGGACCCGTCCGGTGAGCTTCCATGAAGCCCAGTTGAACCGGTCCTGGGGTGGTGAAGCGCGTAGGAGTGTGCTTGTGGGTAATGGGTTTGGTGGCTTCCTGGCTATACCCGAGGATGATGATCGACCCCAGAGTAGTGGAGGTAATAGGCGAGCGAGTCGACAGGATCTGTGGCGGTGATTTCTCTCATATCAAAACAAGGTGGAATGATGACAGGATCAGTGCATGAATGAATGTATATGCGTTTTGCATATTTTGATTTCAATATATGTTGATATTTGGTGTACACAAGATTCCTCTGTTATACAGTAATTATGTAGACTTTTCATACTGGTTCCTGCACTCGTTCAGGCTCTGGATCTGGTGGTAACTCCGGCCAACCTGCTGGCAAGACCAATCCACGCCAAACCCATTGATTCGCGATCTGCTCTGGAGTCAGATCACAGTAACCATAAGTGTTGCAATAGCATTCAGCCATATCAAGACAAAACTGCGACTGTTTTCCAAACATTACTGTAAATAATATTAGCATAATAACCTTGTAATCAGAATGGAATGCATACTATGCCAAGCATATTCAAATATGCGACCACTTGTCCCTGCATCCAGTGGTGACTCCATCAACCACTTCCGCATCCGCTCATACTCTTCTTTCCCCCTTGCACGCACCACTTCCCTCGACAACGCAAATTGACTGCAACATGGAACCCCCACCACTTCAGGTACTTCTTCACCAGGGAATAACTCCATGAATCCGTTCGGGAATTCCATCGCGGTCGGATGACCAACATCATCGGGTCGTTCACGGAGATATCGCGCGGGTTCGAGTTCGGCAGGACAACCGATTGCCCAGGCGCATCGAAGATTCACGTATCCGGATTGACGCACGAATGGGAGTTGGAGGTCTTTAATTGAGATGACGGAGTCTAATGGTTGTCAGTATGGATTCATGTTGAGTACTGGGTTGGTACGTACCGTATAAGGGGTTATCATTATGCCATTGATAGCGACCACCATGCACAAAGACCATCACATCTGGAAGGGAGTCGTACCGATCGATCAAGTAACTAATAAATTTATTTTAGTCCACGCCCGATATTATCCAGGATTCCTGGTCTCACGTTAAATATACCATCGCTTCATTGCCTTTATTCTCCGGAACTGTGAACTCAGCCTCACCCGGTGGTACATCTGCGCGATAGATATTCTTAGGCCAATCGGGCAGGTTTTGGTCAACCCAAGACATATCACTGTTACGCATTGCTGCGATGACCAATTCCTTTTCATTGGGACGGGGCATCGCTGGTGGTTCAGGAATCGAGGTTATTATTGCGCTTTTTGTCGCACTTGCGCTCGCACTCGCACTCGCACTCGCTGCCTTGACTGCATCTTGTAAAGAGCCATTCATCGCTGACCCGGCCCATCCATCTATATGTTCGGTATCTGCTTTCGGAGTATCGGATGGCGATCCGGATGATTTCCAGGGGCTTAGGGCGCCGAGAGAGTCGTGGTTCAGAACCAGCTGATATGATAATAGGAGGGATATGACGGCGAGGGCGAGGTAAATGAATATTCGGGATCGGGTGGGTGCGCCGGACTCGGAGGCCCGGCGCATGAGGGTATTCGACCAGGTCATGATTCGGGCATGATTTATATGAATGATAGATGTCCAGTAGCCCAGGTGGTAAGGGAGTCACTTTGTGCGAATCTGGGAATTAAGATAATTATAAAATAGAAAGAAAATAATCAGGATCCAGGGAATATAAGAATGAAAGTTTGGATTGACGTAAACGAGTTGAACGCGGAATCGGACTGGAGTAGGACGAACGCAGAAGAATCCGAGTCCCCGTATTCAAGTTCCAGATGACATGGAAGTGTCCCTGGGAATCACTTCTCTTTATGGATTTAACATAGATTAGCATGGATTACATGGATGACACTAGTTTAGTGAACTCAAGTGCGAGAAATCCTGGTCATATATGGCGATCGCTCCCCACGAGGCTGTGTTCCCTCGTGTGATTGGGCTTATGTAGTTTGGCGCTGGCCAGTTGGCGCTGAACTAAGTACTTTTTTGTCCTTAAACTGGGATATCATCAATGCCATTGAGTCTATATGAGTGTATAGATGATGCTAAGCTATATCCATATCAGCCACCCGTCACTAAAAAGCTGGGCAATTCAATCTCCATCATTAATCCAGGAAAATGAGACTCGTCTGGAGGGTTCAGGGTCTTCTGAAACATCTCCAATGATTCCATAGTGGAGTCTAAGCGCTGAGACCATGTGGGCCCTAACTGCCGAGAACAGCTTCAATGCGCCGAACCCAATGCAGGTCATAATGCAATGTTTATCAAACGTTAATGAATTCAAATATTCCTTTGAATTAGCAGTTGTCACAGCCCTGTAACAAAACACACATATCGATCCTTATTAAACTGCATCCCACCACGATTTATTGTACAATAGCTCATCCCACGGACAAGCTGATAGCATCCCCTTATTCTCCTGTAAATATTCATGGAACATTGCATTAGGATAAGTCAGAATATCATATCCTCTGGCGTTATTAGATCTGCGTAGAATGATATTGAGCTTTGAATACCGGCCTTGGTAGGAGAAATCACCCCCGGCGATTATTTGGAGGGTTGGAAGACCATCTGCGCTAAATGCCCACTCTGCGAAATCGAAGATCTCATCCGAAACATCGTCTGAAACTGCACATATCAAATAGCTTAGCTTTTCTCTTTATTCAAGCCGTGAACTGCTGTCTAAATCTTATTTAGTAATGGGGCAGACTCACCATCACCACCGGTTCCCCAGAATTGAGAAGTATTTAGATTCTTATATGTAGAGTGCCAATCAGGCTCAGAATGCGATACTATACTCTCTAGGAAGACACTGCTGATCCTAAAATGTATCAATTTGAAAGATGGCCTTGGGTTCATCATTTGGAAATTAAGCATCTGTTATTCTTAGTTAATAGTCATTTCAATTCGAGTATTGGTGACAGATACATACCAACTCCCCAGGAGTGACATGAGATCCAAAAGAAGTCAATTGGCTCGATTGTAAGAGAGCCTCTAGAGGTAAAGACCATGGTATACTGGTGTCCATAAGTCTTGCCATTCCAAACCGCATTGAAGGGGCACCACCCAATTGATGCAGAACAATGTGCTTCAGACGAGAATGATGACTTGATAATGTGTCCGCAAGGGTGTCCCAATTGAAGCACTCAGGAAGCATTAAGGACAGACTCTCCAACTCGGGATTTTGTCGGATAAAATCACATATAATCTCTGTCATTTGTACCGCTAGATACTCATGACCTAAAGTTGTCAATTCGGTACAAATATCCTGATGCGAGGTACTCAAGGCAAACTCGAAGGATTTCAGATGCATTGATTTTCCGGATTTCAATATCTCTTGTAGCCACTTTAAGGATGACTCGCAGCGCCGTAATCTGAGACTCTTCAAGTTCTCGATATTGAAAGCATGAAGCATTTCGAGCCCCATATGTGCGAATGACACGGATGAAAGATGAAGATTCTCGAGGGAATCAAAAATGACCCTTTCACTCCCACGTTCAAGATTGAAAACTTTTTGAGCAAGGAAATTAGGAGGGTATGCTGTGGGGAGGGTACCGACTTCGTGGAGGAGGTAATTGCGGAGCCATTTATTATACTCCTTTACGTCTCTCAGTTCATCAAGCGTAAGCGATTTGAGTTGATGGCCGTGCGCTCTGATACATGCACTGAGAGCCTTGTAGTTGCCAAATGAGTTGAAACCTTTCCAGTTCAGCGACTCCAGTTTCTTGAACTGAACCAGATCCACGGCGTTCTGTGTCAGTCCGTTCGCAGCACATATGCTATCTGTGATCAAGGTGATGGATCGGATGTTTCGTTGATTTCCAAGGAATGCATCTTTGCCGCAAAAGAGATTGCTTGGGATGCATGTTGGTACCTCCCATCTAAAACTGTATGAGAAGGTTGACCCATAGTGAGATATAGATAAACTCGAACTCACCGGAAACTTTCTAGCTGATCATCTGGGAATCTCAGAGAATGCAACGCAGAGTTGATTTTGGAAGAAGCATCATGGTCTTTATTACCGCCCTGCTCTGGTTAGTAATTTTTCTTTCAATAACAGGGGCTTTTATAGCCCCAAGGTTTCATGACTCACTCTGTATTTATGGACACAACGAGAATAGCTTTGTTTACAGCCTGGCACACATAATTGGGCTGGAATATTGAATCGGAGGTCTTTCGTATACCGTAAATATTCGTGTGGTATGCTCTCCAGAGCGATGGACAAATCGTTCAATGAGAGAGTTGGTGCGGACAAGATCAGAGACCGGCGATAGAGATAGGGCATTGTCCTTCCGTAGAGATGCCCACTGACCTCGCCTAAGCGCTTTAGGTCCCCGCTGCTGGATAACTTCGATCATCAGTTAGTTTGATCAGGTCAGAATGCGATACTCGGGTTGACTTACTTGGTCGATGACCATATCTAGTAGTTCCACTGGAAGCTTGGTTAACATGATGTTCACTGGGTAACGCCCAAGACTTGATCAACTGGTGGAATTTCTGGGGCTGTGTATACTGGTGATGAATTATCGGGATATGGACTCGGAAGAGAGACGAGAGATATTTTGGATAGCTGGGGGTCTATGTACTAAAGATAAAATCAGTAGAAAAAGAGAGGGAAAGAGATGTAGTAAATATAGGTCACGGTGCTACTATTTACTGCCCAACCTCGGGAATGAGTTCAATGTGCGTTGTTCTTTGTCTAATAATGTTTCATTTGCTATATTAAACCATTATTCTTCTCTCGATATCTTTCTCTTTCTCTTTCCTACCCATTTATCCTTATTTGTAGTGCCTATATTTACCTGACACACCTCCTCTGTCTCGCTTTTGTAGCAAGACAAAACCAAACTCACCATAATGATATGTCATATAGAGATCTGAAAAGACACATCACTAGCTTATGACAAAAATAGATACCAAGAACCTTACCAAAGACTCTGAGTCTGTACTCTTGCTTGATCTGGAAATATCCATGGATCTTAGAAGTGTATGGTATCAAGTCTCTTCAACTTTGCTCAAGCATGACGGTTATAGATGGACTTCGGATCCAGCATAGGAAGTTATGAATTATTACAAAATGCAATCCTGTCAGTCGGAGTTGATCAGGGAAATATTGCCAAGCTATTAGTACATGTTTATTAAATCGTAATATCATAATTCAAGACTGATCTTGACTTCCGGATTTCTGGCAGTGTTTGAGAATCCAGGGATGTTGTTGAAGCTTCTCCAAAGAAATTCTTCGAGCCGAATCAAGCACAAGTAACTGAATCAAAGTTAGTTTCTGTATTGAAACAGCTTTTGAAAATGACTCAGTGCTCACCTTTTTAATAAGATCCTGAGCCTCCAGGCTAACAAACGAAGGAATCGTCATATCCGCCCTGGCAATCCGTCTTTGTGTTATAGCAGGTGTATCCTCAAAAGGCGCCTGACCCACAAGGAACTCGTACATCAAAACACCCAGTGACCAAAGGTCAATCTTCTCGTCATAAGGCTTATCGCATCGCTTTGGATCAACCATCTCTGGCGGCAAATAGTCTAGTGTTCCACACTGTGTGAGTCTACGCCCACTTGGTGCGTGGACGCTCCAGCCAAAATCTGACATTTTCAGCTCGCCGTGAAGACCAACAAGGATATTCTCGGGCTTGATATCGCGGTGGATGACGTGTTTGCGATGCAAGTATTTCAAGGCACTCGCCATCTGTGCAATGTACTGTGCAGCTTTCCACTCAGGGAAACGACCTGCTTTTTGCAGATGCTTGTATAATTCTCCTTTGCCCGCATACTCGAGAATCAAAAAGATGCGTTTCTTATCGTGAAAGTGCCCAAATAATCGGAGGACATTGGGATGGCGCAAGTTGCTCTGAATCTCGATTTCACGCGCGACCTGCTTCTCGACTCGTCCTTGTTGGATCTCATTCTTGTGTAGGACCTTCAACGCGCAAACGAAGCCTGTGTCTCGTTCTCGGGCAAGATAGACGCGGCCAAATTTTCCTTTGCCAAGGGGTTTGCCGATTTCAAACATCCCCAGATGAAATTCTTTGGGAGAAGGTTGTGTTATCAAAGGTTCGTTGTGTTCTTCTGTCACTGCTGCCTTGGGCCTCTCTGGAAGAGTACTAGTGAGGGCGAGTCGAGCTAGAGAGGTAGATTGGGAACTCCCTGATTGAGCGAGCTTGGAAGCAGCGGGTTTGGCGACCTTGCTCCGTGTTTTGATAGTACCGTCATCGCGGTCTTCTGCCTTCAAATCCGAATTTGATGTCGATGTGATAACCACGGAAAGCGGGTGTCGGGCCTGCAAAGGGGCTTTTTTGCTCTTGTCTTCAGTGTTTCGGTGCTTCTCTGACTTAGACACATCGTCATTGATCTGTGTCGAGATTACCGAAAGGGGCTTTCGAGCTCGAAGAGACCTTCCTCCATTCTCTGGTGAAGCTGGTGGATCTATGGCCGTGCATTTCTGTTTATACAAAGATGTGGTACTCTCTGATGGGCGTGTGCTGGCAGTTGAGACCTGATCCAGATATTAGCTGTGCTCGATACCTGTTTGAGTCGGAGATATTCGTACCTTGAATTTTTGCAAATGGCTTCTGTCATACCCATCATTCTCATCGTGAACAGACATATGCCTGAAGCGATTCTCGAGCGCCTTGGTCGCCATGGTTCCAATACTGCACTGTTTTGTGTCCAATTGAGTAAGATTGCTTTCAGAAAGCTGTGTTTAATAGTACAGAGGATGTTTGCTTTGTTCCCCAAGGCGGAGAGATGTTATGAAGGGTTAAATTTGGCCTGTCACAATTACGATAAATACGGTATGTAATATTTCTGGCCTATCAGAATCTATTGTTCTTTCATCTACAAGAATAGCACTATAACAATGGCCTCGTAGACTTTGAGTCTAATTAAGGACAATATTCATGTGGGTGACAGTAACAAAATCCTTTCATCCTAATTTTAGATCAATATAATGACGGGATCTTGTCATGAAGTTGAGAGAAGTGCCAACTTTGAGGTTCTCAGTAAACCGAATCGGGTAATTTGTGGACTCGCCAAGACTGTAATCTGTATCATTTTACCGTACACCCAAATGTCGAGTTGCCACGGTAACTGCTCAGGGGCATCCATGATATACACCTGGGCATACTCAGTAGATTGAGAATGGGACTGATATCAGCGTTAATAAGTTACTTTTCGTCACTACGAGGAAACAGTGTAGATAAATGAAGATAGAATGAAAGTCAGTCTGAGTCGAAAGACATCAGAACTGGAAGACGATGTTTATGTCGGAGCAGAAGAGTACTACTGAACGGCATATTGAGCTTAACCACGAACTAATAGATAATTCCAACCTGAGTCCCGCCCAAAGCCAACTAAATCCCATATAAACAATAAGAACGCCGGTGATAACCTGGGATATCATCCTCCGTGGATAACCTTTTCTTTTGAATCTTCTCCGTTTGAGCCAAGTTAAGCTCCTATCTGCTGGGTTCAATCACCCTCTTCGACGACGCTTGGCACTTCCTCCATCATCAGCTTCGGGATTATCCTCCGCTGTTGCTGGACTAGTAGCCTCGCTGTCGGTCAATTGCTCAATCACTCGTCCTGAGTCCAAGTTCCCTGTTTCACCACCATAGCCGGAACCGTCAAATGCGTAGTTGTAGTGATCATGTGCATGGTTGGTCCCATCAAATAGATCACCATCTCCCGGCATATGTCCAAAATCAAAGAGATCATTGGTATCTCCATCGCCACCTTGACCTGTGCCCAAAGACTCGTGTGGGTTTCCACCCAACTGTGAAGTTTGTCCATTGTCGCCCAGGTTCATGTGTTTCTTGTCATTGTCCGTGTCGCCAATATCCGTGAAATAGTCATTGTTGAATATGGTGTCAAGATCCAGTGGAGGCGGTGGAACGTTTCCATTCCCATCGGCATCCAGGCCTGGTATAGCACCCGTGGGGCTCAAGGGTTGTAGAAGATTCGTGAGGTTTTGAACGGACCGGTCTTGCTCGGCTTGCATTTTCACCAAGTTGTCAATCTCTTGACGGGTACTGGCAAGGCGATTGGTATAGTTGTGAGGCATGGGTGGTGGTGTCGGTGTCATAAGAGCGTTGTTCGAGGATCCCTGTCCAGTAGGATCGGCCGTGTTCGTCTCGTGAGCCATGAGTCGGAGCATGTCTGCCCGCTGATTCGGCGTGAGAGGAACATTGCCGTTGGATGTTTCGAGAGAGGTCAAGACACCCGGGAAATCCGTAAAGTTGGTAGGCACACCGTTACGTGCATTGGAGTTTTGAATAACGGACATGATATCCTGTTGAGGAAAGCCTTCATCTGGTTTTTGTCCCATCGGGGCAGTATTGCTCTGACGAGGACTGGTGTCGAAAACTTCCTCGACGTGACCGGATTGGCTGGCGCTGGGCTGGCGAGCATGGCCCCGAGATCTAGTCTCATAGGACCCACTAGCGGCGGCGGCTGCTGGGGAAATGGTATTGACGCGGCTGGTTTCATCTGTTGTAGGCGGGGCTTTCAGAAGCAGTGGCTGCTTCTTCATTGTTCTTTGGCCAGTTGGACTAGTTAAACCAGCCAATGATCCCAAAGAGAAGTCATCGCCAATGTCCACAATGTTCCCTTGATCCCCAGATATAGCACCAGCAAAAGAGTTGGTGATGTTTTGATTGCCATCTTGTCCTTGAAGACTGCGATTATACACAGTGGCCAGGAATGTAAGAATGGCGTTAATGGAGTTTTCGTGGCGGGTGTGTTGTTCCTGGAAGTTTGCGGCTTGAGCGTAGAGCTGCTCGTGTTCTTTTCGCAGCCTGGTGATGGTGGTCGAGATTATTTGCTGCTGTTGACGGATCGCTTGCAGCTCACGATAAACACCTGATAGCTGATCTGATTGCGGGGGTCCATCTGTGAGCAAAGACAGTTGTTGCGGTCGTGGACGGGTTTCACGAGGTGCAGGCGCACTCTCATCTCCGTACTCCTCTAGCTCATTCTCATCGACGTCCTCGGTCTTCACGCGGGGTCCTCCTTTACTTCCTTTACTGCCATGTCCTGCAGCATTCTTCGGTTTTTGAATCAACCAAAGCAGATCTGGGTGGCCTCGCTTGAAGTATGGATTTGCATATTCGCTAGGACTCTTGTTCTTCCGCTCGCTGGCTCGCATGGAGTTATCAGAGAGGCCGACCTTCTTGTGAAACCCGTACATATTCAATTGCCGTACGAAGGATGCATAGTTGTTGTGCTTGAATAATTCGGGAATCAATGTCCTCGCAAACTCATCCTCATCCAGAACAATGAAGGAATTGCCATCGTCGGACCACCGAATCAACTCGGTGTTTTTGGACTCATCGAGGAAACTGTTATAGTTGGTTAGCTGATATCTTCGAATTTTCAAATTTTAGCAAATTTTCTTTCCACTGACCTGCTCAACTTCTGTACAAAAGGTGGGATCTGCTTTCGCTTGGCTTGGGCTTCTCTTTTTGCGGTCAGCGCACGCGCATATAGCTCCTCCAGACTTTCACCCCATGCTCCCGACTCCCCATTATTACCGCTCGCATTAGGATCCGAATAAGAGACAGGCGCCTGTTCGTACCCGCGATTTCGGCTAACCAACTGATTCGGCTGCTGGCGACGCGCAAGCTGGCTGTTGTTCGCGGTCGTAGCAGATAGATCATGAGAGTTCGCATATCCTTGATTATACCCCGTGTTGTCCTGGTATCCTGATGCATTCACGGCATTTGTCGAGGGGTTTTGGCCCCACTGCAAGAACTGGTCGTTGGATAATTGAGAGCCCGGGTTCGGAGGAGTGTAGTTAGGGACCGCGCCCATTTGGGGATGAACTGCAGGATTCGCGCCCGGCGCCGGTCGCTTTCGCGTCATGCCTTGAGAGGTCATGGTGGGATTAACGAAATTAATCCGAGGTTTGAAGTTCGGTGCTGGGTATCGCAGAATGAGCGGGGTTGAGGAAGAAAATATATCGGCTCGCGGACGACGCGGGTGGGAAAAGGTATCAAGTTGGTCGGGGTATCGGTGAATGATATCGAAGGCAATTCAATGTCGAAAATTCAATGTTGGCTCGTGGGTATCGTGCCTGGCGTCTTGACTCACGCAAATTGCTGGGGTCCACCAGGAATTCGGGCAAAAAACAGGCCGACTGGGGAGAGCGGAAACAGAATCCTCCCGAGTCACAGGTATTCAATCTTCGACGGTACCTAAGATGGGGCGCTTCAATGTAAGCTGGTGGAAAAATCGGCCTGGAGCAGTGAAGGTGGCTGTTGGGCGAAAGAACTATCTTTGAACCACAATCAGCAGCGGGCTGAGAGGGAGCAGCATTCAGAGCCGCTCGAGGCTCGAGCAAAAAAGGCCAAGAAAAATAGGCACCAATCCAGCCAGTATAACAGCCGCCAGAGGATGATCCCACAGCGATCTGGGTGTACGAAATGCGCGAGAACAAGAAATGCGCTTTCTCGCTTGACGATGAGGTCAATTCAGAATGGGCGTTGTGCAGTGATTGGCCGGGTTGGCTGAGTCAGCGATAAGGCGGAGTGTCACTATAAAGAATCTTCATCAACTTGACACGTCCAACATACTATTAATTCGATATACTGTCTATACTGCTGTATGGCTTATTGAATGATGCTGAATTCATTCACTTGCTTTAATGAGGTGGAAGGTTGAATCGTATAATACTATGAGTACCATGTGACAAGTATTAGTATAGAGACGAACTTGAACTCCACTCTGACTCGGAGTCTTCTAGTCTAGTATATACTATGGTCACATACTACTGTGTATAAGTCGTCTTCGTGCCATCTTCCAAATTGTTAAAGTTCAAGTTTGACCCCTCGAGCGCGCTACACTTAGCTTTCCCTCGCCTTGAACAATATCTATATATAATTTCTAACATTACCTACTCCGAGTCAAAAGGAGGCACTGGCACTTCCCTCTTTAAGTGCTGTCGACATACGATCACGGTGACCTATAGTCCTGCCTTGAAATTGGATTGAGATATATGTACTCGGATTATCTGCCTCAAGTACCAGTGCTATACAGGTACCTACTCAGGTACCTCGTCTCTACATACCCCCTGAAGATGTGATGAGTAATCCCCTCCCAGTTTCGAAGTTTACTAGGTATATGTTGCTGTCCCTTTCCTTTGCATCATTCCTAGGTGCCCCTATTTTTTGTCAGACCCATTCAATTGATCACGATCTACGTCATCTAAATGTTTCGTAACACTGGCATATCATGCATAATTACTCCAGGACAGTTGCTCGTTATATCCCCAGGAATGTGCCGTTGCTCCAGAAAATGGGAAGCCCGAAATGAGTTCTTCACACAAGATGGACAGCCGACTGCTTCTTACAGCCCCAATAAGTGGCCTCCACTAGGTGACTGGTTTGAGGAGGCGATACAAGAATGGAGGCGGAAACAGGGAAGTGAGATTGAAGAGGAGGAAAATGTTGCCTTTCTGGCCCTCATGCGCCGAATGCTTGTATATCGCCCAGAAAGGCGACCTACTGCAGATGAGGTTCTTCGATCAGAGTGGATGGTTAAGTGGGCCTTGCCTGAGTATGAAGCACATAACTTGAACCTTTTGAAGGATGGAATGTAATATTTCTCTAAGCAGACAACCTTGGAAGTAGTGGTTGTAAGGATCGACGGCGTAAAGTCCTTGTCTTCTGGGTAAGCTTCACCGGCCCTACTTAATTTCAGCATGTGTACTCAGAACTTGGGATGATGCCAAGGTTATGGAGGTAGTTTATCGGTCACGATCTCACGGTTTCAGTAAAGAAGTTCGTCGTTTTACTACAATTCCGCTGATCATGATAAAGAAAACATTTGAACATCTTTCTATTACCCAATACGACCCGGAAGGAAAGGCTTGATTTTGTTTTTGAAATTTTATTGGCAACTTCAATGGTAAAATACAAAAAGAAGTAAAACTTCTCAACCCCATCCTTCATCCCCATTTCATCCACCACACTCAGATGAGTGTTCACTTCTCCTCTCACCTTCACTTCCATTTCCACTCCAGGACCTCGCTCATGACTGTGCTTCTAAGAAAGCTCCTTCTAAGTGAGAAGATGGTTCTGCCACGGGCCCCTCCTCCTTTCCAAAATCATCCCAGTCATACCTCGTAGGTGGAGGCTGATCACTGATCTTGTACCCCGTAAAGGGGATTTCTTTGTCGGAAAATGGGAGCAGTATCTGTCCTGTGAAGGCACAGAATCTTCCATCTTCGAATTGAATATCCCCGGGCCTTGGGATAAAGAAGGCTTGACGTTGGCAATCCTCGCTGCACCTGTGCTTGAAGAAATATCTCAAAGGATGCTGCTCGGAAGCCTCCTTTTGCTTCTGCCTTTGTCGGGCCCCCTTTTCTGGGCGTTCCTCCTTTTCTTTCGCCTTTGAGCTCCAGTTCACTTCATTCGCTGGAATGGTATTGTCCAACTCATCACCTGAACTATCACCAGAGCTGACTTCACCCCCAAATTCGTCAAGAGCACGCTTATCGGAGCTCATCATCATGATACCTTTCATGATTCCGAAGTCAAAGTCACCTTGATAAAGGCCAGGTGTGTCGGTTTCGTAGATTTCCATGAACAGTTCTTCTTCGTCCCACATTATCCTCTCAATCAGCTCGATTCCGACAATGTAGCTGCCGATGGGGGTCAGCCCATTTTTCTTCTGGCCAAGGCTATCAAGATAGTCCTTATGAGCTTTGTGTTGTTCCTTGTCTCTATTCAGCGCCGGATTTGATTCCCCGTTCTTAATCGCCTCCTCATGATCCCAGTGTCTTTGATCTGCTTTCTGGAGGGCGTCCAGATCCCAAGCCATGAAGACCCCTCGTGTGAAGAAATATCGCTCATTCATTACATGCAGTCCGGGGATCTCTAACGCAAGCTTGGCCAAGCTGTCAGGGCGGCCTCGGGCCCGTTTTGAATAAAGTGCTTTAACAACGGTTTTTGTTTTGGTGCGATCAGGCAGGCCATTCGTTAGGAAAAACTTCTGGAGCAACCAGTCAGGGAAGCCGAGCAGGTCTTCAAGCGTGCATTTGTCGACCCACTCTTGGTGAAGATCGGCTTTTAGCTTCAGAATGTGACTGGGGATTTCGTCAAATTTTCCAGCTTCGATGCAGGTCTTCAGGAATTCATATCCATTGCCGGAAATATCACTTTCATCGAACTCAATACCAAAAAATTTGAGGTGGGTACGGACAAAATCGCCGGAAGCTAATAATCGCTCGCCTATCTGTGTGGGTGTTGGTAAAAAGACCGACTGAAATTCTCCAGGTCCATATAGCCTGTAGTCGCCAGAATCTGTTCTGAATTCGCCCCAGGACGACTCAAAGCCATCACGACGGACTGGATCGGGCTTCGTTGACATGGTGTTGGAAAGCTGTTGGTATTTCGCTGGAGCAGGAGGATGTGAAGAGGTGTGAAAAGGTATGAAGAAGATGTAAGAAAGTCCCGAGTTCAGGAGATGTAAAGATGTAAAAGACTCAAGGATTTCTTGGTTTGGTAGATGGGAACGGTGTGAGGATGGAGGGGAAAGAGAAATGTTGATGGTGGATAGTAAATAAAGGATTAGGCGGCACTAGGCGACTATACGAATTGTTTGCGACTTCAAAAAACGCGTGATCAAGAACATGTGGGCGGTGTGGGCGTGGTTATTGCAAACTTTGGGAGTGAAAAAGACTCAAGGACTTGTTCGAAGCTGGGGAATACACCAACAAACAATGCGGTGCTGCTGTAGTGAGAAGACGTCATTGTCTGCCGGTGCAGCTCATGTATAAGTCAATATACGGCCATCGGCCTTGTTCTATACTCATGTCAATGGTTCAAAGAAAATAATATCAATTTCTAGTCCAGATAGCGCAGGCATATGGGGGTATCTGTTCGTCAAGATGTGTAGAATCAACAGGACACAAAATATCATACATTATATACAGACAGGGGGACAAGGGACCTTGGAATATGGCACCACAGGCAGTTAAGAATCGGCTTCCTGCGAACTGTCTGGGATGTCAATTTCTTGAGGCTCCTCTTCTGAATCCTGCCATCGATCAGACTCAGAGCCAGAGTGGGCTTTTGTAGATCCCTCGGGAGAATCATCAAAATCCGAGTCATCGAAGTCAAGAGAATCATCCGCTTCAAATGTATCGGAACTCTTTGGCTCTGGTTTGCCAGTGACGTTCAATTTTGGTGAGTATTCCGAGTCCTCTGCCTCCTGCTGGTCGTCTTCTTCTTCCATGGACTCATGATCCTCGACTTCCTCATCAGGGTAGTCGTACCCTCCCCAAAACTCATCATCATCATATTCCGAGTCAAGGGAATCATCGAACATCCAATCGATTGGTGGCTCAACATAC
Organism: Penicillium herquei; assembly: GCA_039634405.1. Taxonomy (NCBI): domain Eukaryota; kingdom Fungi; phylum Ascomycota; class Eurotiomycetes; order Eurotiales; family Aspergillaceae; genus Penicillium; species Penicillium herquei. Next base: position 8,073,048 of record CP098388.1, read on the forward strand.
TCCAAGCCATATACATCCCAGTAACATTGGGCTTTGGATGGACATCTGGAGAGGATGTTAGAGATGCTCAATCAATTTTCACAAAAGAAATCAAACTTACGAGACGGGATCCTGCCCGAAAATGATATGCCACAAGTATTCAAACACACGCCCACTGGTCTCATCATCCAGTTCGGTCTCCATGAGCCAGGTATGAAAGTGTTGATAGTCACTCAGTGGACGAGCATGCACCTGTTCTCGTGTGACAGCGAATTGCGCACAGCAAGGTGTACCGACAATTTCGGGAATATCGGTATTGTTAAAGATTCGGATCCACGCTCCAGCGAATGCGATCTCTGTTGTTCGCCCGGCTAACTGTCGGAATGGATAGACCTCATCTGGACATCCGGGGCCCCAATCACAGCGCAAATTGGCATATCCGGCTTGGCGCACATAGTCCAGCTGCAATCGTTGTACAGTGAGGGCATTGTCCTGTTCATCAAACTCAACGTGCACACTGGTGCGGTGGGCGTGTAAAAAGACCATATAGTCGGGTAGTTTGTCGTAATGATCTATAATGTATTGGAGATAGATGTTGCTCTCCTTTCCCTTATTTTGTTGGACATGGAATTCGGCGTCTGGGTCGTCGACGACATAGACTGCGCTTGGCCATCTGGTGAAGTACTTTGTTAGCACCCCTGCACATGATAACGGTTCAAGAGATGAAAGAATAAAGTATGACAAGGATGCATGCAGGGTTCGGTTGAGTGCTTACTCTGGCAATTCCCAATCCAACCAATCCGAATCCTCCCAAGACATTCTTCCCAGCACAATAATGCGATCCGTCAACTTGGGCACTTGTGGTGGCTTTGGAGGCTCTGGAGGGTCCGGTTTCTTCTTGGGCATTTGATTATGATCAAATCGACCCATATCATAATGCATATCCTCTCTTTGCTCCTCATCCTCATCTCCAAAATAATAAAAGTCGTCCAAGAACGGGTCAAATGTATCTTCAGGCACATCAACGGGGATTTGTTTCGGTTTGAATGATGACGGAATAACCGGTTCTCCCGTAGGCTTCTCCCATACATTCTTGCTGGTAGTCGGCACCGGTGTCCTCGACACATTCGACTCCAAAGTCACATTCCTCACCCCAGACTCAACCGGCATGTCCGGTTTACTGTCATCGCCCGAGACCAGCTCAATATGGGCGCCCGCATCGTTGAGAATAAAATCAGGCCCAGAATTGCGATCAGTCGACCATTGGTCGAGGGAATTGAGATGGTTCTTCACGAGAAATATCGTGAAGACCAACGCGACAGCGATGGCCACGCGAAAAGTGACCAGCATCATCGAAACCTGCAAAACCTGCACGAACGAGGGCCACGAAGAAGCTTCAAAGGCGTCGGTCTTTTTTCTGGGCGTTCTGGATCGGCCCCACTATACCACGTCTTGCGTTCCCGACGCCTCAGCCGCGCATCTTAATCGGGGTTGAAATTAGGATGATCGGGGTGTCAGATTCCTGATTGGGGGATATTTGGCATGGTCGCAGATAAAGAGTCACAGGAAAGAGAGAGAGTCTCTGGCTCTGAATACATTTCATGATCATGATCATGTCTCAGGGTCTGAAGGACCCGGTTTTTCTACACTTCTCAATCCGGGTGTTGCAAGTGGGTCCTTGACTCGTCAGCATTTCGTGTTGAAGCGGGTTTTTGTCCTGTTTCAGGCTTCTTCAATGCCATGATTCCCCTCTTATTGGTACATGATATCGCCTGCATTGCATTTCAGGCGCCGGTTTGAGGGAACGGGACGAAAAGACCACTCTGGCTTGAGACGATCACTACCCCCCACCAAGGTTAAGACTAGTAGCCGAGCCATTACCTTATTATTCTGTTTCAGGGTCAGGTACAGAGTTCTCCGTGAAGTCATTAATGCGAATTGAGGAGTGCAGATCTGTATTTCATTGTTTCTTTATGCAGCGGACTCCGTCTGCTACACATAATTGACGGAGAAGGACGGAGTTCAGATGTCATACATCATACATACTAGTAAGCGCTTTAATTTATTGAACCTATTAACATGCAGATCGACAGCACGAGGCTGTCCACTAGACACGCTAGTGCAGCCTAATGACGATAGTTCTCAATGAGCACAATCCAATAGTCACGCATGTACTCCATACCCTAACATGTTACATGTATAAAGAGATCTTCCTCAGAGCACTATGCAAATTCAAATGACTCCATAATGGACACCAGCTGTGCTTAATTAGAGGAGAGGCCATTTTAGCTATTTCACTACTCCATAAATCTTGATCCCCTCCCATCTTAAACCCACTTCCCTTAACATTAAAACTCCTAGTGTTGGTATGGGGTAATAACTGACATGATCTGTCAATCAATGCTGAGCTACTAGTCTTGGCGGGCTATAACTTGCAAGACTATTGGACCTGTATGTGTCGAATTTGTTTTTATATCGATTGGTCTAATTCAAGGTTGATTGGACCCGTCTGGATGTACCTACACACTTCCCCGAAGTACATATAGACCCGAGAGATCTAATGCTGCTGCCTCCGATTACACCAGTTGGCTTCAATGTCAGATTCTTCAACTGCGATCTCCAATCAGCAACTGGGATTGTCAGGATCGACCGGCAGTGCAAGCCACTGGCGCAACACTCGCCACTTATGCATGAGAGCTCTATCCTACATGAACACACAGATAGGAGCTATCATTAGACATCTGAAAGGTCTTCAGTCTTCAAATTTTGACACGGAATAATGACCTGTTACGTACGTACTCCGTAGTGAAATGTCCAGCTTACCAGTTGCCAGCGACCCACTATAGCGTGTTTGCCAGGATTAAGGTCCAAAAATTCAGTCCCAGGATCATCCTTCTAAGCCCAGCTAGCAAACGGGCGAGTTTACCGGCATCAAGCTGCGAATCTTGACTCCACTTCCGGGGATGGGAATTCACCCCCTGAACATCTGTTCCTGACATGCCAAGATGACGGCTTGATATTTGCTCGTTGTGATCCAGCCCTATCCACCACTAGTGATAGCGTGTGTTTCCCATAAATAGGAATTCTGTTTCTGTACTCCGTACTCTGTGTTCCGTATGCTCTGTATGTATGGAATTTTCCATACTTCGTACCTGACCTTCAGGAACAACCTGCATGGTCGAAGCTCGTATCTTGGCGTGCAGAGACCATGATCGTCACTGCACTCCGTACGGAGTACATAGAATGGAGAGAAAGGGGGACTCCGTAGAGGGGTTTATCAATCGGATCCATCAACCTTGGAGGTAGGATATCGTATTCCTGACAAGAAACCGTCAAGGCAAAGTAGATCCCTGACTCAAGGAGACCTTGCACCAGCACGTACTTTGTCCCCCGTACTCGTAAAATCAACCCTCCAGGAGCTCGAACCAGTTTACGAACAAAAAGGAAAAAGGGGCCATTCGGAAAGGACATCGAAATCCCCGGGAAGCTATTCCCCTCAACCCCTCCTCTTCTGGAGCTTTCCCCATTCATTACGCCAAATCCCGAGGATCCAGAGCCAATGACCACGCGAGCTTTGCCAGCTCCAGCTTCGGAAGAAGCTGAGCGAGCAAAAATAATAGTCAGGGAGGCTCCACAGGGTATAGGCTGCAGACACATCGGAGTCTAAGGTTCCCAGAAAGTTCTAAGCTGCCTCTAGCGGGTTCTAGCTGAGTGGCTAGGAATGCTTCCAAGAAGTTCCGCGAGGCCGCTAGAAACGGGGGAGGCGCGGATCGTGGAGCTCCGGCTTGAGTTCAATTTCGAGATGTGGGCCTGGCGTGACATAGCTTCATGCGCCGTCAATCAGGGGAGCTTTATTGTGTCGGGATCCCGGATAGTATGTAGAGTACAGGGAGTATTGATGCAGTTCCGAGGATGAGGTTCGGAACAAAGGGAAAAAGAAATATCAGGAGTGCATTAAAGATGAGAGAATAGAAAATACAAAAATAAATATAATCAAAGAAGCAAATGACAAAAAGAAAAATTCAAGTTAATCAAATTGTTTAAAAAAATGAAAGAAATTAAAAAAAAGGGGCAATTCTCCTATCGAGGATCATAGTGGCGAACCTCGTACGCGCTACTCCGTGATGGAGACAATCCCCTAACATTTGAAAAAGGAGGGACTTCATATGCCAAATATAGATGAAGTCCAAGTCTTCATTGCCACTGGCAATGTCAGGGTCATTGTTTAATTTCAAATGAGCTTCTATTGAATATGATTATACTCCATAGTCTCCTTTTTTTATTCTCTCAATGTGTCAAGTATCAAGTATAGTGGCGGGAGCACGAGGCAGTGCGCGAACCGCAAGGGCTAGATGTCAATGAAACAGCTCGTGCGAGAGTCCCCACGGGTTTTGGATTTTGGGTTTGTCCTGGAGCCTGACAGGTGCTGAAACAAGAGAACTGCCCGACGATGATTCGTGTATGTGGTGGATTCACGTTTATCATCTCTTACGCACTTCGTTATCCGATATCCGCAGCGGAGACCTTCATCCACACCAAAGTGACACTATATGAGGGGCCCACGCCCTAAAGTGGGAGGGAAGCACGCGAAAGGAATGGGAACCGAGTTGATGAGGCGCAGTGGATGATGATTGGAGATTGAGATGTCGGAAAGGAGCCGGTGCAGTTGTAGTGCATCAGGGGCGATCTAGAGAGGTTAAGGGGAGATATGTCTATTCTTATGGAGTAGACCTAGGAGTGATGGATCATTTCTTATTTGTCTGTACCTGTAGGATTGAGATGAGTCTGCCAGTGTTTAGTCTGATACGTTGAGAATATAAGAGCCCATTCATCTGATCCTACTCATTGGATGATATATGTGTAGTTGTAGTATATTATGTAGTGATCGGGTCAACTGGTCCCACCATGCAGAATGGACTACGATCCAGGGGCAAAAGGGACTAGAAGATCGGGATTTTCCTTTTCATTGGGATTTTCGATATTTTCGATATTTTCTGGATTTTCTATATTTTTCTATATTTTCTATAATTTATTTTTCGATTTATTCTATACTAGAAATTGATTTGAGATTATTAAGAGTTAGCCTGCTATATAACTTCCTCCACTATTCCCTTTTCTTAAGACTCTGAATTGATTCTTTTCTTTCATTTACTCGTGAATACATACAGAGTACTTTAATCAGTACTTCAACTACAATTCGCAACATTGAACTTCTCGTGCTGAAACTCCTTACTCCCCCGTTCTTGGCGGCTCGAGTGGACTCTCCCACATCCGGCCTTGCGTGTCCCAATTTCCTTTTTCCCCCTCTTCCACTCCTCCTCCAGATCTGATTCCTCCGGAAAAAAAGAACTAGATCCATTTGGGGTTTATTTAGGGGACTTCACGGTCTCTCTGGGTTGAGAAAGAAAAGAACTATTATAAGGGTTTTAACCCCCCTTTTTCATGATCCGAACGTGCACGACTTTGCATCCGTGAGCGATTTCTGCTATTTTTTTTTTTCCTTCCCTTCTTTCCCACCACACCGCACTACCGTGGTGTCTTGATTTCTGTTTTCCACACCCACGCCCATGTCCCAATAGTCTCCGTGCGACGGTAATTCCTTCGACCTGCGTTGTTTTGTGGTGGATTTTACGAGCCCACATTCCTCGGGTCTTCGCCAAGGATTCCTCTCCCCATGAGTTATCAACAACCGGACATGTATCACGATCCCTCCGCGCGATCCCCTGGTTCCCAGCGGCATCAACAACCTCTGCATCGTCAACCGTCTCGCCAGTTTGATGCCTACGGTGCTATGCCTGTAAACCTATATGAGGATCAGATGGCCCGTTACGAGTCCGCCAGGTTGGAGCGGTTGAACCCGCCGCTGCAGAACAACAACTCCTACTCTTACGATCTTTCCGGCTCGCAGACTTGGAACCCTAATGGCTTTGCAAACGCTCAAACCCTCGGAGGAATTCGCTCTGCTTCGGCTAGTTTGAAGCCGGCCGCCCGAGGAAGAACCGGTTTGCCTACAGTACGTGATTTTTTTTTTCTCTTGCGGATATTTCCCCCCTCCCCGCCCCTTGTGGTCGAAGATCTCAGGTCCTCGACCACCATAGTCAACTAATCCTAAAATTAAAAGGGACGAAAATTTTTCTCTAACATGGTGTAAAAAAATAATAGACTTGGCTGGATCAGCAACCAGGAATGCCTAGTGCCTTTTCCAACCTAGGCCCTGGTCCTATTCAGAGCTCTGCGATGCGCCCGGAAGCATCGGCTTCATCCGACGGCGATGACGAACTTATTCCTACCGCGATCGTCATCAAGAACATTCCGTTTGCTGTGAAGAAGGAGCAGTTGGTGCAACTGATGACCGAGTTGAACTTGCCTCTGCCTTACGCTTTCAACTACCACTTCGATAATGGGGTATTCCGTGGTCTGGCTTTCGCCAACTTTACTTCTGCGGAAGAAACGGCTACTGTGATCGAGATGTTGAACCACTTCGAACTTCAGGGTCGGAAATTGCGCGTGGAATATAAGAAGATGCTTCCTTTGCAGGAACGGGAACGCATTGAACGGGAAAAGCGAGAGCGTCGCGGCCAACTGGAAGAGCAGCACCGACCCATGCCTTCCTCTCAACTGCAGACTCAGAGTTCTATGACCTCTCTGAACTCGCACATTCCCGCTACTTCGCCTTCTCCAGTCTCACAACGTGGCCAGAAACTCGGTAAGCAAATTTTTTCTTTCCTCTGATCTTTGAGATGGAAGAAAACAACAACAACGACGACACGCAGTGACTAACTAGTTGATTTTCTTTTTGTTTTCTATATAGATGTGGACTTGAATGACACCCAGACCCTCCAGTACTACTCACAGCTGCTTCTGTTTAAGGAGGACACTGCTCGCGATTCCGTCATCTTTCCCCCCAACTTGACCCCGTCTCAGCGACGCACGGTTCACACCCTGGCTCACAACATGGGGTTGGCCCATGCCTCCCGAGGAAGTGGAGATCAACGCCAGGTCCAGGTCTTCAAGGTTGCCGCCGGTACCAACGTGAGCCCGCCTTTGCAGCCCATTCCTCCCGCGGGACAGTCCGACAGCTCTCGCCGTGGACTGAACCGTGCTGCCACGATTGACTTTAGTGAGGCCCGCAACGAAGGTGGTCCTGGTGCCTTTAACACCCTCCGGGGTCAGACTTCTAGTTTCCTGGGTGTTTTGGACTCGCCCGGCAACTTCACCAACACTCAGAACCTGCGTGCCGCCAAATCCTTCGCTGATCTCCGTTCCTACACCCCGTCCCCTGTTCCATCCTCCGCTAGCTTCCCTGCCGCTCTGCAGTCCAACGGAACTCGCCTCCAGTACGAAGGCGCTCCTACCGGTGCTTCGAACACTCCGACATTGACCTCCGCCCCCTCCGGCTCCTCTCTTGGTATGCAACGTGATGATAACCTGCTTGTCAACAGCCTGGGTGGCCTTTCTCTGGGCACAGGCATTGGTGGCCCCAACTCCAGCCCTCGACGACTGCGTGGTATGTTCTCCTGGGAGCAGGACAGCCAGCCCTCTGCCACCGGCGCCATTGGCAGCAATCGTGGAATGGGAGTCGGATTTGACACCGCTCAGCAGGAGCGCATGCCGATTCGCCAACCGCGTGGCCCGACCCCCGACAAGGGCCCCGGTTTCCGGCGCCAAAACGGTCACCAGGCTCGCGGCAGTGACGAGCTTCGCGCCAGCTCCGGGGTCGAAATCATCGTGGAGTAGACCAACCACACCACCACTCTTATTCCTCATTTATTTACAACTTTTTCTCCTTCCTATTTGTTCAACCTTTGAAGCGCGATGAAAAAACAAAAACCAAATGGCGATCCCCCACCCTGTTTTTTGCCAGCATCCGACTGCTTTGCCGCGAGACGAATACGAACTTGTATCACGAGGCCCTGTTCTGCGAAATTACCGGCTTACGATTCGATGAGGGATGACGAGATGACAACCAAAAAAAAAGACCAGAAAAATCCATTGTTTCGCTGATCCAGCCAAAGTTTAGACGTTTTTTATATTGGGGCAGCCCAGCAATTTCACTCACAGAGAGACCAACTCACCCTATCATTACCATTACCTGCACTCCTAACGCCTTGTTGGAAGCGACTTTTTGTTGTTGATTCTTTTTTTTTCCAAGAAAGTTCCGCCATGAGTCTCTCCATTTTGTTTTGAGTAAACTCTGGTCTTTTTTTTTATTCTTTTTTTCTCTTTTCTTCTTTTTTCTTCTGATTCTGTTTTTGGAATTTCTGCGGGCGCTGTTTTGCATGCAAATCCCAGTTGTTTTGTGTTCCTCCGCAACACTAGAGCGGATCATGAACCCGCCGCTTTGGTGCTCGTGGGATGCATACGAAGAATGACCAAAAAGACCCTACCACTGGTAGGAGACACGACAATATCAGCATTTGCATATTCTTGCCTGTTTTAGTGTTGTATATGGGGCGATTCGCATCTAATGTTGTTCTAGCCCTTTTTTTTTTTCTTCTGTTCGGTCAATCTCATCTCCTAATATTATCATGTCACATGCTCATGCCTTTGTGCCTTGATCCCGGGGACGATGACTTTTTATTATACGTTTTCTTCTTCTTTTTTCTTCTGCCTCTGCGTGATTTTGACTCTTGGTTTTGATGTCTGGTTTGGCATAGGATTCAATCCCTCGATGCTTGGTGAAACCGGAGTCTCAAATAGATTCCTTTGAACCTGTCTGGACTCGGAGTTGAGCGAGGATTATGGGTATATCATTTGATATGTCGTATATCCTTTTTCATCTTGGAGGTCTGGACTGTGCATGATTCTTTTGCCTGATTTCTTTTCATCTATCTGCCTTCCATCTGATCGAGGGTGTCTTCTCTTCATGTTTGGTATCTTTTGCAAGTCAGGGGCTTTCTTTTATGTTGTACTCCGATTTTGACGATCAATGTACCTTTTACTGTTTCAATGGGTTTTCAGGTTTATTTTTTCTAGTATGTACCCTGTTCTTCGTAGATGAATCTTATGCTTCATCCAGTATTTTGATACTAGTTTAGGCTCCAGATTGAGATACTCGAGCTGGTTTACTAGTACTCCTCTATACTAGGAGCCTGGAGTAGATCATATCAGATGTTAGGAATGTGAGACACCACTGACTGGGTTGGTGTACTCCAGATAAGACTCCGGTAATGCCAAGGCGTTGTTTTGTTTATTATGATTGACATGCGGCATGTCCCTGTCGATCACCCCGTACTGCACCTTAAGATTAGTCCGAGCTTGTTCAGTTAGAATGAAATGTCATAATCGTCTTGGTCAGTACTTATATTCTTATCTATAAAACACTTAATAACACGGAGTCCTAGTCAAAAATCAGGAATATATTTCAATTCTAGCTATACTAATAGTGGCCAGGTAGTTCACATGGGTAACACGAGAACTGCAATAGAACCCGAAATACCGAAGGTGACCCTCGGCGTCGTAGTGAAACTCAGGAATGTGTGCTCGAGTTCGTAGGTAACTAGCAATTCAGGAGACTCAAGCAAGAAGACTTGCAGGTACTAATACACGGAGACAATCACCTCCCATAATCGCACGAAGCGCAGTAGATAAGAATCAAGTAACATAATTTCCCACACTACCAGGATATCCCCAATTTTCCCATTACAGCGCCCTGTGAACTCGAAATGATCGTGGAACATAGAATAAAAAAAAAGAATAGAAGGACAAAAAGAAATACAGAATAAGCCGGGGAATAGACAGACAACATCAAAGTCACACGCCGTTAAAAGTCAATAGTAAATCAGTCAGGAGGGAAGCGAGTTTTGGCTCGTCAGGAGATAGAGTCACTTCTGATCGTGCCGGAGTTCCATGTCTCAGGTTTTTTTCGTTCACAGCTCAGGCTTGCCCTTCTTCTTCTGCTCCACCTTCAGCAGAAGAGCACGGTTGATGCGGGGCAGAACACCACCGAAGGCGATGGTGGCCCGAATGAGGGTGTCCAATTCTTCATCACCACGGATAGCGAGTTGCAGGTGACGAGGGGTGATACGCTTGACCTTGAGGTCCTTGGCGGCGTTACCAGCAAGCTCCAGCACTTCAGCGGTCAGGTACTCCAGGACAGCGGTCACGTAGACGGCAGCTATAATTCAAGACGGTCAGTATATGGCTGAGATATTTAATGCGATAGAGAAGGGAACCCATACCCTTAGCACCAACACGCATCTTGTTCTGAGTGTTGTTCTTCAGGAAACGCTTAACACGACCGCAGGGGAACTACAGATGAATAATTGTTAGTACATGTTGACCTAATTTAGGCGACCACATAATCATAGAGTAAGAAGAGATAAAACACGCGACCAGAAAGCATGAGAACTCAGGAGCCCCTCAGATCAGACCGATGAGGGGGAGGTTTTTCCCCCCTCAACGACGCGTCTGGCCATCCCGTTTCATCAAACCATCAACTCCCCCTGGTCGCGTGATCTTCCGCCTATGACTAGTCGATATCACCGAGGCGATAAACCAGCCCACTAACCTGCAGACCAGCCTTTGCGCTGTGAGACTTCTGGGCCTTCCCCGCAGAGTCCTTGGAACCGCCCTTTCCACCGATAGACTTTCCCTTTCCGCCAGGCATTTTGATTGATTATGGGTCGCAAAGTGGTATGGGTCGCGTGTGTAAATTGTCGCGGACGGTCCGAGACAAAGTGGGATGAGAAAGCGATTCAAAAAGGGAGCAGATACGCGCGTTGTTGATGGATGGAGAAGTCAGAAATGTCGCAGCCGGGACCGGTCGCTAAAGACTGCGACCGCGGATCCGGCGCTAGTCCCAATCAGGCAACCACGGCCAAGTCCTCGTTCGAACATCTTGTTCAGGCGCTGGCATGTTAGCAATCCCCCTTCCAACTCACATCCTAGTTCGATTAGTATATCAAAGCAGTCAGATTTCCATTAAAATCTTCTGGCATGATTCCCGAGTCAAAATTGACTGGATGAAAAATGGTGGTGGTTAGCTATGTAGAGTTTGGTTGTCGAGTCTCTGTAGTAGTAAAGCCCGCTTGCGGGCCCTCCACCACACTCTATCAGTTTCCTTTGATCATTCCACGATCCTAAGACTTGTTCTTTTCCGGGATGAACATTCGAGTCTTGGTCGATGGATTTATGTCAGTCATGGTTGGATATGGTTTCTCCAAGTCATATTAATGAGTCGAACTCGATGCATGTCTAACATGGGGAAGTTGGTGCATTTGGAGATTCAAGGCGGAGTTGGAGTCCCGTGATCCGGAAGATTATATGATCCGGCCCCCAGTCTAATATACGTGGTTTCCACTTCAGAAGGTCAGAGAAGAGGTTCGAGTTTTGTTATCTCTTCCCTCCGTCAACTCCCTTTCTCCCTCCATCTCCTCGGTTTTTCGAAGGTTCAAACTCGTCAAAATGGTTTCCGCTCAAGTGTGAGTCTTTTCCCTGCAAATTGATGCGATCGATATTTTTTTGTATGGAATTCTCAACGGTTGAACTAATTCTTATCATGCAGTACCAACCTGGCCATCATCTTGGTGATGATGCAGCTGGCCAAGAAGGTTCCCTTTGAGAACCCCGATGTGCTTATGGCTGTGCGCGGAATCTACATTCTGTCCAACGTCATTATTCTGGCCATCAACCTGTACACTCAGGCCAAGATCAACCAGAAGAAGGGTATGTCGCATAACACTTAGGGGGTGTCGCGTGGCCTCCGAGGCTTATCTCTAAAATATATATCTAACCACTTTTTTTTCTTATCTTATATAGATATGACCACCCTCAAGTACGTCGAGCCTGCCGCCATGGGTACCGGCGAGGAGGCCAAGCCCGTCACCACCACCAACATGGACTACGACAAGGGTCAGATCCGCCAGATGTTCCGCACCCAGCTGATGGGTGTTGGTATGATGGCTGTCATGCACTTCTACTTCAAGTACACCAACCCTCTCCTCATCCAGTCCATCATCCCTCTCAAGGGTGCCTTCGAGGCCAACCTGGTCAAGATCCATGTGTTCGGCAAGCCCGCCACTGGTGACCTCGCCCGTCCCTTCAAGAGCGGCGGTGGCTTCATGTCCCAGGGTCAGCCCAAGAGCGACAAGGCTTCCATCGAGAACGCCGAGAAGAACTACCGTGGTGGTGTCAAGGAGGAGTAAATTGGGGGGAGAAAACGGTCATTCAATGTGGAGGATTGACATTGGCTTCGTGGAATCTGTTCTTCATCTGTGAAATGATCAGTTTGAAGATCAGCCCACATTGCTTTGCTTCTGTTCCAATTGTATTATATTCCCAATTCTAATTCCGAATTTCATGGCATGTAGAACTTGAAGCTGGACTAAATATTAATTAAATCATTATTCAATTTTTTGATTCGCGTAGAGTCGAGCTTGGCATATCGCTCGCTGCAGCTGTCCGAATGAGTGGTCCAACAAGGTGCCCAATGTGCTCAACGTGTTGGATGCTTTTCAATTGGGTTCAATGGTACGTGTTCAAGTGCTCAATCAACCCTTGTCGCAATGATCAATCACTTTCCACGGGGTTCCATAATGGAAATCCATGAAAATCCATGATGCCGGCCTAGCCGTAGTCCCTGTTGATTTTGAAGTCTCTGAGTGACTCAACTGACCATTGCCATTGCCACTATGATCCTGGGGAAGAGCAAATAGAAAGTCGAATCATCCTGAGATTTATAATGTATCATTTATAATCGAGCATTGGAGGCTTAGACTCTGATATTGCCACCCGTTCCACATATTGGCATCCCATGTCTCTTTCAAGGGTCTCAAGTGGCCGTGGTCAACCTAAATAGAAATAGCAAATGATCAATTCACTCATAAATCCCGTTCTCCATAAAATCAAATAATCAAAATAATAAATAATAAAAATCTGCAAGCTCCCCGGTGACTGGTTTAAGGACGCGGGGACCTTATATGATGGATTTGGTCCACCGAAACGCTGGAAACGTCAAGGAGTAGACCATATGCGGCATGGTTCAGGTCCCTCAGCCCATAAAAGATCCCATATGATCCATAAGGCCATTGAAAAGTAATGAAGATGACTGGTGCTTATCGCCGGAGAGATGGAGCTCTATTTCTTATGCCCATATGTACTTCGTATAAACCAAACCAGGTGCATATGGTATGTTTGCCCCTCAGTGGTGGCATCATCCACTTTTCTGCCCCTCCATGTGTACACTCCCCCCTCAATGAATACATCGTCATAGCTTTCGGTCTCCCGGAAATAAAGTCACGGTACGGCAAATCATCGTAGAATTATCGTGAACATGTCCATATAACCCGACATAGTCTGGGAAAACATTCTTGAGATCCGAGGTCAAGGGTTAAGGACCCGGCCGACGAGGATCGGGAGATGCTAATTGGATAAACGGGAGGTACCGAGGGGCAACTCAGGCAGCGAATATCGTGAATCTTCCTGCTTTGCCCGGTGTATGAAACCGGAAAAGGTTGGGGGGGAATTAGTACAAGCGGTAACAGTCGGGACAATGCCCCAGATCTCAAAGGTTCCCAAAAAAGCCCCCGGTCTTGTTGTTCGGTGTAGGGAGGGGTGAGCCGCTGTTGCGTCACTTAAGAAACTACTTCTTGATCTTCTCTCCCACTTTTTTTCTTCCTTTCTTCTTCATCCCTCTTTCAAAGTTGTATTCACAGAAAGTGAGTTCCTCATTCCAATTCATAAATTCCCTTTACCTTTCCTTTCCTTCCTTCTCTTGGATCTATCACATCCATACACTCCTTACCCCACCATCAGCCCACCTTCCTCATATCTCAAAGCTAACCCAAGCTCTCCAGTCTCACAACACCGCAAATATGGTTCCCCAGGTTGGTATCAACGGCTTCGGTCGTATTGGCCGCATTGTCCTCCGCAATGCGTAAGTGAAAGCTCTGAATCCCCCTATGTGGTACAGATTACCATTCTAACGCGTTTCACAGCATCAACGCCGGCACTGTCGAGGTTGTTGCCGTCAACGACCCCTTCATTGAGGTTCACTACGCTGTACGTAATTCATCTACCTGATCAGCTACATCATCAGCTGGACCACCTAGGCCCGTCAAGGTAAATCAATGGACTAACAGATATCTTCATAGGCCTACATGCTCCGCTACGACAGCACCCACGGTCAGTTCAAGGGCACCATCGAGATCGCTGAGGATGGTCTGATCATCAACGGCAAGAAGGTTCGCTTCTTCAGCGAGCGTGACCCCTCTGCCATCCCCTGGGGCTCTGCTGGTGCCGAGTACGTTGTTGAGTCCACCGGTGTTTTCACCACCACCGAGAAGGCCTCCGCTCACTTGAAGGGTGGTGCCAAGAAGGTCATCATCTCTGCCCCCTCCGCTGATGCCCCCATGTTCGTCATGGGTGTCAACAACACCTCTTACACCAAGGATGTCGCCGTCCTCTCCAACGCCTCTTGCACCACCAACTGTCTGGCTCCCCTCGCCAAGGTCATCAACGACAACTTCGGTATCGTTGAGGGTCTCATGACCACTGTCCACTCCTACACTGCCACCCAGAAGACCGTTGACGGTCCTTCCGCCAAGGACTGGCGTGGTGGCCGTACTGCGGCCCAGAACATCATCCCCTCCTCCACCGGTGCCGCCAAGGCTGTCGGTAAGGTCATCCCTGCCCTTAACGGCAAGCTGACCGGTATGTCCATGCGTGTCCCCACCGCCAACGTCTCCGTTGTCGACCTCACCTGCCGCCTCGAGAAGGCCGCTACCTACGAGGAGATCAAGGCCGTCGTCAAGGCTGCCTCCGAGAAGGAGCTCAAGGGTATCCTCGGTTACGTCGATGAGGACATCGTCTCCAGCGACTGCAACGGTGACGACCGCTCTTCCATCTTCGATGCCAAGGCCGGTATTGCCCTCAACCCCAACTTCGTCAAGCTGGTCTCCTGGTACGACAACGAGTGGGGTTACTCTCACCGTGTTGTTGACCTCATTGGTAAGAATAAGATTCTCTTCCACTTATTTTCAATTGAACCAAGCTAACATTTCTTCTAGCCTACATCGCTGGCGTTGATAGCCAGTAGCTATCTACAGCACGTCCTGAGGTCAGGAGTCTTCTCTGAGTGGCAAGTTTGTCATGGCCGGGTAGCATCTGTGATGTAAGCCTGGAGGATGAATCGCTATTTTGCAAGGAAGCAAAAAACCTAAACAAATAACGTCATTTTAATGAATCCAATAAATTTCTTTACGTTCAACGTCTACTTTCTCTATGTCATTATTTCTCGTAAATTTCCTCCAATTTGAAAGCCATTGCAACCCTCTATCAACCTTGGAAAGGGACAATTAGTAATGAATGCTTATTCTGAATACTTCAAGTTTCCTTGGAATTTGGAAGTACAAGCTTGACTATCTGCAGGATGATCATGATTAATATCAACTGGTGACTGTGCACATGGGCTGGGCATGAAATAGAGTAGATGAGTCAGCGACTTAAAACCGTCCAGCCGCTCCTTCAACGACACGCTAAACTACATCAAGAGGCGGTAGATCAGGGCGGTCAGTGATGTAATGTCTGGCAGTAAGAACAGCCGGCCTAAAAGGGATCCAACATGCACATCCATTAATCTCCCATCAACCCTGCGCCACGACGACTTCGCAGGTAGAACAACTTCTTGAAGCAAAGACTATCAGCTGAAAAGGATCAAACTCCAAATTCCTTAAAGTTTTGGTAAATTGGACACAATACGGCCTGTGCGCATCTGTGAAATCAAGCTGTCTGACAATACAAAGACGTCCTTTATACGTCTAGGACTACGTCCAGCATCAAAAGTCACAGGGTCATACAACCACAAAGATTGCACTATATAAAAAGACACTGCTAGTTGAGTGCCTGACCATTTCTAGGACTATTCATCTGTCCTTGATTTAATTTCATAAATCAGATCAAAACAGGAAATCGAATGTGTTGAAACAAAAGACATTGATCCTAGATCTTGTCATGAGACGCTAAGCGCAGAATCACAACACTGATTTTTTTGGTTAAGAGCTTATAGAAGCTCAGTACAGGCTCTATATTGCTTGTATAATAATACAGTGCAAACATGGACGCTGACCAAGATGTGGTTATGGGGGAAGATTCCAAGAGGCCGTCATTACCTCCCCACTCTTCCCTGGAACAACCCCTGGTTTCTCCCACACCCCATCAAAGAGCAGACCCCATTCTTGCACCTTCTTTAATCCCCCACCCTGCTCCCAAATCGCCATCTTCTGAACCCGAACGCGTCTTCTCTCAACAGTTGAAGCCTCCGGCCGACATGGCCCCGCCGGAGCGCTTCAAGCTCAAGATGAGTGACTCTGAAAGTACCTCAGCTGATAACTCTGGAGGCCGCAAGGATAGCCTGATCGAGCCTAACTCTGACTGGTCTGATGAAGATATCGTTCCGAAACATGGTCTTCCAGTCGGATCGTTAGCTACTGGTCTTTGTTATGATGTGCGCATGCGTTATCACTGTGAGGTACGCCCCACCACCGACGTCCACCCTGAGGACCCCAGACGTATCTACTACATCTACAAGGAGCTTTGCAACGCGGGTCTTGTCAATGATCCTGAGTCCAACCGCCCTCTTGCCCGTCAACCCCTCGAGGAAATCCCTATTCGCGATGCCACCGAAGCTGAACTGGTCACTGTTCACACAGATGCCCATTTCTCTTTTGTTAACAGCACTCAATGTAAGTCTCATTCAAACTTGATGATGTCCTGGTATATTTATTAATCTAATGCTTGTCTAGTTATGAGTGATGACGAACTTCTTGATATGGAGCATCTCCGAGATTCCATCTACTTTAACCGTTTGACTTTTACTTCTGCTCTCCTGTCTGCTGGTGGTGCTATTGAGACCTGTCTGGCCGTTGCGCAGCGTAAGGTCAAGAATGCAATCGCTGTCATTCGTCCGCCCGGTCACCATGCAGAGGACGATGCAGCCATGGGATTCTGTCTTTTTAACAATGTTGCTGTCGCCGCACGTGTCTGTCAACAGAGACTTGGGGATGATTGCCGTAAGATTCTGATTATTGACTGGTGAGCATGCTTCCATCTATTTATCATTACTTTCTCGTTATTGACTGATTATCTAGGGATGTTCATCACGGTATGCAATATCATATTCGATGTCTCGGGTGGATATACTTACAAAACTTCAGGCAACGGTATTCAAAAGGCATTTTATGATGACCCGAATGTTCTTTACATCTCACTTCACGTTCATCAAGATGGCAAGTTTTACCCTGGTGGTGTTGAAGGAGATTGGGATCATTGTGGCACAGGTCCTGGTCTCGGAAAGTAAGTCTGGGTCAAGGGCTTTTATTCATTCCTATGAAATCTTATGAGCTCACTATGTTATCAGAAATGTCAACATTCCTTGGCCCGACCAAGGCATGGGCGACGGCGACTACCTCTTCGCTTTCCAGCAAGTCATTATGCCTATCGCTTCTGAATTCAACCCTGACTTAGTGATTGGTAAGATAATATTTCCCGGGTTTTTTAAAAACTCTTCTCTCTTGTTTCTAACTTGTTCCAGTTGCCTCTGGTTTCGATGCCGCCGCTGGAGATGTCCTGGGTGGCTGCTTTGTGACGCCTGCATGCTATTCCCAAATGACTCACATGCTCATGACTCTTGCCAATGGTAAATTGGCTGTTTGTTTGGAGGTATGTAATAGCTTGGCTCTTCTGGTTGAATTCAAAACTAATATTTGGGGCTCGTGAAAGGGCGGTTACAATTTCCACTCCATTTCTGTCTCCGCTTTGGCTGTGACCAAGACCCTCATGGGTGAGCCTCCGGAGCGCCTTCATGATGCTGACCCATCCAGCGATGGAATTGCTACGGTTCGCCGTGTTATGAACATCCAAGGAGCATACTGGCGATGCATGTATCCTAAGCCACCCTCACAGCCAGTCTGGTCGACTCGACTTCACGGTATGCCCATGTCGCCAATCTTTGACGAATCTGTAAAGCTCACCAATATGGAAGATCTTCTCCGCGAGGTTCAATCGAAGAACCTGTACCAGACCGCCAAACTCACTCCTCTCTACATTTACCGCACATCCATCTCCAAGTCCTTTGAAAATCAGGTTCTCGCCAGGTTAGTACAGAGCCTTGCAGGGTGTTCGATCTCAAAACTTATTCTATTATAGTCCAAACTACCACAAGGCCGCCCCGCTTGTTGTCATGTTCCATGATCCGTAAGTTACCTTTTCGGGTGCCAGGAAGTCTGCACCACTAATCTTACAACTTTCTTTTCTAGTCCTGAGCTTATTGGAATTCCGAACCCCATGACAAACCAACTGGATGCTCATAACTGCTGGGTTGTAAGATAACCACGATCGATAATTAATCTGTGAATACACTGACATCTTCAAGGCCGATTCCGTGATGGAATACGTTCAATTCTTTGTCGGCAAGGGATATTCCGTGATTGATGTGAACATTCCCAAGCATATCACTCAAGAGAATGCAAGTCCCATAACCTTCCTATTTTCCTGTGCCTCTCCATGGTGGTGTGAATTCAACTAACTTAATCTCTAGAACATCAACAAATACGAAGATGACGACGAGAAACGTCCCCAGGCAACCGAGGAGCTTGCGGCATATCTCTGGGATAACTACATCGAGTATGATTCACAAATTGGAATGGTAATTGGAGGCTTGGGATACTAATCTTAATTCAACAGACCCAACGATGCTACCGAGATCTTTTTCATGGGAATTGGAAGTGCCTTCTGTGGTGTCGCTAACCTTCTCATCCAACGTGGTGCGCACCAGTCCAACCCAATCGAATAAGACTAGTTTTACTAATCTGACCAAATAGAAAACCTTTACAAGCGTGTGAACGGCTGTATCTCTTTTGTGGCCGCGAACCCTGTTCGCGCTATTGCCTCGGCAACTCAGACCTGGCTCTCCAAGTGGTACCGCGAGGTAAGTCGACGTCATTCCCTATTTAAGATTGATTACTGATTCATAAACAGAACTCGTTGGTCTTCGTTGCAAAGACGCACGGAATCTGGGAGCGTAAGCCATCCAAGCGCTATGGAATGCTGAGAGCATCGCCCAAGTCCGGACTCAATGAGATGCTTGCTGAGCACAAACAAGAGGTTTTTGAATGGATCTCTGATCGTGCGGACGAGCCTTCTCAGAACGAGTCGGAGGGTGATGCCGAGGGTGAGGGAGATCTTTGAGAGGTGATAACTCGGAGTCTGGGATTTTGCTTCCCTTTTTTTTTTCCTTTTTTTGGTCTTGAACTTCAAGCGGGTGTGGCGTTATGTCTTCCTTTCTTCTACGATACGCTTACCCCGTTTTTGTGGCTACCTGTGGACCTGATTTTTTCTATTTTCTCTATCTAGAAGATGGGTCAGGCCACCTAAGAGGAGTCATCTTATTGATTCAATTGAATCTATTATTTTTTTTTCTTTTATTTTTCTTTCTTTATTGTATTTGCTTTGTATTTGGCTCATCGAGCCCATGGTTCATTCCCGAGTTCCCCGCATCGTAAAAATAGCGTGGCGTTGCATCTCATGATCATAGTATAGACATAATAAACTGCTATTACTATTGCTACCTAGGCCGCACACTTTATCACCATGATTCTTCGTATAGACTGCATCGGATGCCTAACATCAATATTGGACAGAAGAAAAAAAACGCATCAACTGCACCCGAGTCTCACTGGCAGCACCAATAAGCACTTGGCAGTCAGACACCTTCTCCGAGGTAAAAGAGGGCAATCTGATGTCAAATCGCATAGCTAGCGTATTTGGTGCAAGTTAGTACAGACAAAAGTGAGACATCACCAACCACAAACTTGACTACTAGCAAACCTTGGATTCAACTGACTAGCGGTGACTAGAACCGAGCGGGATGGATCCCGGATGATGAACTACTAGTAAATCCCGTTCAAACATTGAATGTTCAAGCGGAGTTATGTATCCACCTTTGTGGCTGCTGATCTGCAGCTCGTCCCTGGAATGTAACTGTCTCAGACGAGTCAGGCCATTTACCCCAGAATCGGGCTGACATGGCACTCAGGGTCTACGGGATGAGTTGTTGTGGGTTTCCGATCCCTTGGCATGCATCATAGGGACATTGGAACTTGAACTTCCAAGGTTGATGCGTATCGCTTACCCTAATGGTAGGTATCTGGTTCAATTCTTTTCCTGGGGGTCATGCTACTGGTATACGAGAATTGGGTTGGGCGCCTGATACATTCTGCAATCATGACTCGGACTCAAGTTCTTCATTGAACTGCCTCGTTGCCTTTTATCTTGTTATTGAAATATCATGATATTAACTTGAATTAATTGTGCTAGTCAGGGTTCAATGTTCCAAGGTTCCGATGCTCAATTCATTAGTAGGATTGGTGGGTACTATGCCCAACCTCATGCGGGGTGAACTACTAGGGTTGGACTAGTATCATGACAAGTCCTCGGAGCACGGCACTGTAGCAGCGAAGTTGACCTAGGCATGTCCAGGGGCATTGATACTCTCTCTCAGACAGCCATGTCCACACATACTTGGGTACTCAGTCAGTAGTATTCACAGGTGACTGGCGAAATACCCCTCTATGTATGCAAGTACCTACAGGGTTAACTACACGGTTAGCTACACGGTTAACTGAAAGGGAAGGTTAGCTGGTACATGGGTGATATACGCAAACTGATAGCCTCAAGTGCTGAGTGATAGCAAGCTGTAGGTTATCCCAGGCAGTGAAGGACGAAAACCCATTGCAACCCAAGTAGTAAAAGAGGTCTATATCGCCATGCACATGTGCGGGCTCTATGGTCAAGTTTGTCAAGTAGGAAGCTAGTAAACTATCCCCGCTTTTCTCTCTTTTCTGTTTGGCTGCTTAGACCAATGTCTCAGGCAAGAGAACCGAGGACGCATTATACGAGCCCTATATTTGGTAAATCCGGTGCTGGCAGCACTCCAAGGCTATCCTGGATCCAAGACAGCCTTCCAAGCGAGGTCTTCGGAAGGAGAACCTTGGAAGAATCCCGGCTGCTCAAATTATGCATTCCTGCCTGTATTGGAGATGGGAGAAGGCTATAAAAGCGTCCTGGTCTTCCAGTCTGAAAAGGCTTTTTTTTCATCAGCACCAATATCCTCCTAATCAACTTGGAACTTTGAGAAGATTCTGCATTGAGATTATACTATCACCTTGATATCCTTCATCAGTATCTCCCATTGAACGAAAATGCATTTCTCCACTGCTGTCATCGCCTCCGTGGCCGCGCTGCTACCCATGGCTAGCGCCGTTGGCAACGCCATCGTGAAGAACAACTGCGCCGAAACCGTCTACCTCTGGTCTGTTGGAAGCTCTGTTGGAGCTATGCAGACCATTGCCCCAGGCAAGAAATACTCCGAAGTTCTGCGCACCGATCCCGTCTCCGGTGGAATCGCACTTAAGATCACCACCTCTTCCAATGGTCTCTACGACGGTAGTGCCCAGACCAACTTCGCCTATACCTTGGATGGTAGTGTGGTCTGGTATGACCTGTCCGATGTCTTTGGAGACCCATTCTCTGGACACGCATTGAAGGTCGATCCTTCTGTCGCCACTTGCCCTGATATCTGTTGGGCGAATGGTGTTTCGCCAAGCGGTAGTCAAACCCATGACTGTACCTCCACTTCGAGCGTCACTTTGACTCTGTGCGCGGCTAGCTGTTAAGCCTCGTGGGGGCTATTTCCATCTCTTGATCTTGATTCGATCTTTCGTCTCTTGTTGGAATTCAGAATTGGGAAATTGCGGACTGTTGCCTGTTGAATGTTGGTGGCTTGGGGCAGTGCGGACCAGTTATAGGTCTATGCGCGGAGGGAAGGGGGTAAGAGCCTCATTCTTGGGAAGCCATCAGACCTTGGGATTGGTTGATAGGTGCTCATGTCTTGTATATGAGGACTAGTTTATGCGTCATGACAATGCATCTCTCTTCTTTTTGATCATAAAGCTTCGGGTATTCTTCCCTGATCCAGCTCTTATCGAAGGCGTAATGTGTCACACTATCCAGGTGATGCATCACAACGACTATTGATTGGATCAGCATGTGGAATCAACTAGAACCATGTGGGTGTATATAATTGATGAGGATCACTTTAGTTCAAGTTGAAGTTGAAGTTCAAGTGTCCACCAGCTCTCCACTTTGTACTACTTAGTAGTAGCTGCGTAGGTGCTTAGGTGCTTAGGTGCTTATTGCTTGTACACCGCCTAGACCCATATTTATCAACAACTGCGGGACATTCTCCCCCCTCTTGGTCGACTTTGCAATTATTGACTCGTTTCTCGTCATCTGGATTTCTTATTTATTATATATTGGGGGAATTCTATCCTGGAATTGATTCGAGGATCTTCAAACCCGCATTGAGTGGATCCAAAAGTGGGATTTCCATTCTAATACTCTGACCTGTTAACCCTTGATGCCCCCAAGGTCCTCTACTGTATCGAGGTTGTGGTACAGAAGACTGTCAAGTTTCAATCCAACCGCTCGTCCATATTTGCGATCCCCGGTCTACATCAAGCCTGTGGCGCCCCCTAGTCCACTTTTATTCCCCCCGTATCACTGGGCCCGCTCGTTTTCCCTTTCCTCCTACTTCTCTGTACCCGCCCTCCCTCCAACCATGTCTCAAATCGAGCGCATCACAGAATTCCTGGAGAAGCCAGAACTAGATGATCGCTCCTATCGAGTAATCCGGCTCCCAAATAAGCTGGAAGCTCTTCTGGTGCATGACCCTGATACCGATAAGGCAAGTGCCGCGGTCAACGTCAATGTTGGTAACTTCTCCGATGAAGATGATATGCCAGGAATGGCCCATGCGGTTGAGCATCTTCTTTTCATGGGCACAAAAAAGGTAAGCGTGTTACTACCCAAGAAAGAGAAATTCCGGTGGAGGGATGGATGTGCCGAGGCTCGTGTTGCTGACAAGGATGCTTTGTGTTCGATGATGTAGTACCCCAAGGAGAACGCTTACAACCAATACCTTGCCTCCCACTCCGGTTCGTCGAATGCATACACCGCTGCTACCGAGACCAACTATTTCTTTGAGGTTTCCGCTACCGGGGACTCGACCGAGCCCAAGTCTACAGGACAGAACACGCCGACTGAATCGGCCAATGGAACAAATGGCACAGTCAGTGAGACTTCATCCGCTTCCAACGGGGACTTGACCGGCAAGTCTCCCCTGTATGGAGCTTTGGATCGATTTGCGCAGTTCTTCGTCGCCCCACTCTTCCTCGAGTCCACATTAGATCGTGAACTGCGTGCGGTGGACTCAGAGAATAAGAAGAATCTTCAGAGTGATCTGTGGCGCTTGATGCAGCTGAACAAGTCTCTATCAAACCCCAAACATCCTTATCACCATTTTTCTACTGGTAACTTGCAGACTCTCAAGGAAGACCCGCAGAAACGCGGTCTAGAGATCCGTAGCGAGTTCATTCGATTCTATGAGAAACACTATTCCGCCAATCGCGCCAAACTGGTTGTTTTGGGTCGGGAGAGCTTGGATACCCTCGAGCAATGGGTCAGTGAGCTGTTCGCGGATGTTGAGAACAAGGAGCTGGCTCAGAACCGTTGGGACGATGTGCAACCCTTTTCCGAGGAGGACATGTGTACTCAGGTTTTCGCGAAGCCGGTCATGGATTCCCGATCTATGGATATGTACTTCCCATTTGTTGATGAGGAAGACATGCTTGATACTCAGCCTAGTCGATACATTAGCCACCTGATTGGTCACGAAGGACCTGGCAGTGTCCTCTCTTTCCTGAAGGCCAAGGGCTGGGCTAATGGTCTGTCGGCTGGTGCCATGCCTATCTGTCCTGGATCTGCATTTTTCACCATCTCCGTTCGTCTGACACCGGAGGGATTGAACCAATACCAGGAGGTTGCCAAGGTTATTTTCGAATATATCTCTATGATCAAGGAGCGTGAGCCGGAGCAGTGGATCTTTGATGAAATGAAGAACCTGGCAGAGGTGGACTTCCGATTCAAGCAGAAGACACCTGCCAGTCGCTTCACAAGTCGTCTGAGCAGCGTTATGCAGAAGTCTTTGCCCCGCGAATGGTTGCTCAGCGGATCTCTGCTGCGCCGATTCGACGCCGACTTGATTAAGAATGCCATGTCATACCTGCGCGCTGATAACTTCCGGTTGATCATTGTGTCTCAGGAATTCCCGGGACAATGGGACCAGAAGGAGAAGTGGTATGGCACGGAGTACAAGGTGGAGAAGATCCCCAAGGACTTCTTGGCTGGCATCCAGGGTGCTCTGGACTCTACCGAGGCCACTCGCACTTCTGACGTGCACATGCCTCACCGAAACGAGTTCGTGCCAACCCGACTTTCAGTAGAAAAGAAGGAAGTTGCTGAGCCTGCTAAGACACCTAAGCTCATTCGCCATGACGAGCGTGTGCGCTTATGGTTTAAGAAGGATGATCGCTTCTGGGTGCCTAAGGGAACTGTTCACATCACTCTGCGCAATCCGCTAGTGTGGGCGACCCCAGCTAACTTGATCAAGACCAAACTTTACTGTGAGCTTGTGCGCGATTCTCTGGATGAGTACTCTTACGATGCCGAGCTTGCGGGCTTGGATTACCACCTGGCTGCTAACATCCTGGGTCTGGATGTTTCTGTTGGTGGCTACAATGATAAGATGTCTGTCCTTTTGGACAAGGTGTTGACTACTATGCGCGACCTGGTTGTTAGCCAGGACCGCTTCAACATCATCAAGGAGCGACTCACCCGGGCGTTCCGCAACGCTGAATACCAGCAGCCCTTCTACCAAGTCGGTGACTACACTCGTTATCTGCTTTCGGAGCGTAGCTGGGTCAACGAGCAGTACATTGAGGAATTGGAGCACATCCAATCTGAGGACATCATCAATTTCTTCCCTCAGTTGCTGGAGCAAACCCACATCGAGGTCTTGGCACACGGTAACTTGTACAAGGAGGATGCTCTCCGTATGACTGACTCCGTGGAGAAGATTCTCCAGGGTCGTCCTTTGCCTCCCTCGCAGTGGTACCTTCGCCGTAACATGGTACTGGCCCCTGGTAGCAACTTCGTCTACCCCCGTACCTTGAAGGACCCTGCAAACGTCAACCACTGTATCGAGTACTATCTGTACATTGGTATTTTCTCAGACGACCTCGTTCGAGCCAAGCTGCAACTTTTCTCTCAGCTGACCGACGAACCTGCCTTTGACCAGCTCCGTAGCAAGGAGCAACTTGGCTATGTTGTCTGGAGTGGTTCGCGCTATAATGCGACTACCATGGGTTACCGTGTTATCATCCAGAGTGAGCGCACTGCTAAGTACCTGGAGTCCCGAATTGAGTGCTTCCTGCGCGAGTTTGGCCCGAAATTGGAGAACATGCCTGATGAGGAGTTCGAAGGACACAAGCGCAGTGTTATCAACAAGCGATTGGAGAAGCTTAAGAACCTGGGTTCTGAG
Organism: Penicillium herquei; assembly: GCA_039634405.1. Lineage (NCBI taxonomy): Eukaryota > Fungi > Ascomycota > Eurotiomycetes > Eurotiales > Aspergillaceae > Penicillium > Penicillium herquei. Next base: position 8,098,462 of record CP098388.1, read on the forward strand.
ACTGGTCGATACTGGTCTCACGTTGGATCGGAGTACTTCGATTTCTTGCAACATGAGACTGATGCGGCCAATGTGCGAACACTGACCAAGGCGGACTTGATTGCTTTCTACCACCAATACATTTCCCCCGACTCGACTACTCGCGCGAAGTTATCTATCCACCTGAATGCTCAGGGTGGTGCCTCATCTAGTGACACCAACGTGGATGACAAGCGTGTTCGTGTCATTGAGATGGTGAACAAGCAATTGACAGCTGCTGGCTTCGCTGTTGACGATGCTCGTCTCACCACTGCATTTGAGGAGCTCGATATGTCCCTGGTCGACCACTCCCAGATCGTGTACGTTGTCAAGACCTTCTTGGCTACTGAAATGAGTCTTTCCCAGGAGCAGATCACTCCTGTTATTGAGAAGCTGGATCAGGATATTGGTATTGAGCTGAAGCAACTTGGTCTCGAGCCAGCGGTCAATGGAAAGTCTAATGGTACTCCTGCTCCCCAAGAGGCTATTGTCATCAGTGATGTGCCAACCTTCAAGGCTCGTCTGCCTGTCAGCGCAGGCCCTGTTGCTGTCTCTGATCTTACCCAGTTTGAGGATTTTGATGCAAAGCTGTAAATGGGGGTGAGCTTAGGAGTTCGGTGGTTTGAGGATCTTGTGGTGTGGTGTTGTGGTGTATGGATCCTGAAAGATGGAGTCAAGTGTAGAAGAGCATGACTTTCCTAGACAATTATCTCATAATGCATGTAGGAATTATCCAATTCAAACTACATACTATAGATTACTCTGTCATTAACCCCTTTTAGGGTTTATCCAATTCTTCAAACCTCTGTAGATCATACTCTGTAGTATTAGCATGGCTATCTATAGGAATTGTTCACTTCAACGTGATTCAGCATCACATGGGCCATTTATATTGATCAACATCCATTATACAATTCTTTGTTCTGATGCTGCCTAGTTGTATTAGGAAGGCGGTGAATAGTGAAGGCGGTCTGGTAATCTGGTGATAGGCGATAAGACATCTACGCCTACGGTTAAGCTGCGCGCGCCTCTTTCTCGCGACGACCTCACCGTGACATCAATCACCATGGCGACCACAACGGCTACTGCTATTCAGAGCGGTCGTCCGTAAGTGACACTATCCAATACCATCCAAACTTTCCGTATACCTAACAACTTGGTGTTCCTTCGCAGGCCAATTCTTCCTAAGGACTTCTCCGCTCAACAGCCTGAGACTATTCGCCTTTACCCGCTGTCCAATTACACCTTCGGAACCAAAGAAACTCAACCTGAGGAAGATCCATCTGTGCTTGCTCGTCTTAAGCGTCTGGAAGAACATTATGATATCCATGGAATGCGCCGCACCTGCGAGGGAATCTTGGTCTGCCATGAACACAACCACCCCCATGTCCTGATGCTCCAGATTGCCAATGCTTTCTTCAAGCTGTATGATCTAGTATATCAATGCCATCAATGGAAGCCAATGCAGCTAACACATTTCCCCGTATAGGCCAGGCGACTACCTGCACCATGAGGATGACGAGGTTGAGGGATTCAAGAAGCGACTGAACGAGCGTCTAGCTCCCGTGGGCTCTCAGTTCTCTGGTGAAGGTGTCAACGAGGATTGGGAAATTGGTGATACACTTGCCCAATGGTGGCGACCCAACTTTGAGACCTTTATGTATCCGTTCCTGCCCGGTCATGTTACGCGCCCTAAGGAGTGCAAGAAGTTGTATCTCATTCAGCTTCCCAAGAAGAGTAGGTCATACCTTGGATTGTTCTTTCCGTTTTCATGTCTCGGGTTCATACTTACATGATTACTCTCTCATAGAGGTTCTGTCCGTACCCAAGAACATGAAGCTGCTGGCGGTTCCCTTGTTTGAGCTGTACGACAACACTGCCCGTTACGGACCTCAGCTCTCAGCTATCCCGCACCTCCTCTCCCGATACAACTTCGAGTTTGTTGACGAAAATGATACTGTTGTTGCTGTTACCCCTGGCACCCCACTTGCTGACCACCAGATCCCTCGCACCATTGTTCTTGCTGGGGGCGAGGATGGTCAGGATACCGGAATGACAGATATCGGGGCGGAAGAGAAGGGGCCAAATGCCCAATAGGCTGAATCAGTATGGAGTACCATATGTACGGCGTAAAGAAGAATCTCAGTCAATTCTAATGAATCCAATCACGAGCTGAACAAGACCACGAGCCTGTCATTTTTCATCTATTTTGTTTTTATTCCTTACCTTCTTGCATACCCTGTTGCATTATCGGCATCATCTAGCGGGATTTCTACACGGAGCTGCTTTCTATTTCTGGTCTAATGTTGAAACCTAAGTGGTCTCGGATATTGAAATTTCCTTGTATACGGCTAATTCAGTTAATTGTTCTTTGCCAATGTTCCTCATGTGGACGATCCTTGGGCTAAACAGTTAGCCCGAGAGGATCTTAACGGGGCCACACTAAGCCTTCGAATCCTTCAAGCCATTTACCGAATGACGATACTAGTACTCTAAATAGTACGTGGCAACAGTGAACTAACCAAAAGTACTTGACATGACTCTTTTCTTAACTATTCGGCAATAGTTAACCCCACTATACATTTACCATGCAACGGTTCTTTTCCCTGCAGGGAATAAGCACTTCAGTACTGCAGTCTTCTCTCTGTACTGAAAACAGAAAGTGATCCCACTACAAATATTCGCATTCCCGACTCCCGTCTTACCCCAAAGAGGCTGGGATCGACCAACCCGGATGTGATGCCCGATTAAATAGAGATTCCCCGCTAACGCCCATGGTTCGAGGAGGGCTGAAATCCATGCTGACTGGTTCCATTCCCGGTTGTGAAGAACTGCATGAAAGCGGATCATTTGACCGAAGTTCCCCCACCACTCAAAGAAGAACGTTCCTGCAGAATAGGCAATGTCTTAACGGTCAAACATCCAGTTTCGATCAAGCGTGCAGTTAAATTGGGAACTCCGATGGCTCTCCGTCAACCCCGCTCATAATATACACCGCAAGGTCCCGTGGTCATGATGCTTCAGGTTTGGGGCCCATGTGAAAGTCCCATCGATGTGGGATGTGGGTATTCCGGGATAGGATGATGGGGGGCCGGGTGAAGGATCCTCGAAATCTGAGAAAGTCTTGGTTCAGGCACACACAGTCTCGGACTGGAGGACTACAACTGTATAAAAGCATCCACTGACCCAGTCGAAAATGCTCCATTCTGTTCTCCAGAGTCTCTTCATCGCGGGTCTTGAATCCTAGACTACGAGATTTGCTTCCAGTCCTTCCTCTTTACGAGATACCCGGTACAATGCTGTCTCTTGCACGTCTGTTGACTGTTGGTGCGGTTGCAACACTGGCTGTTGCGGCGCCAGCCCTTCGTCAGATCAAGAAGCGAGGTATGATTTGTATTCTTTGTGATGAATGAAACTCGAAGAACATTGGACTGATCATCCATAGATGTTGACTCGACCACCTATGATAATCTCTACCTGTTTGCCCAGTACTCTGCCGCTGCGTACTGTACAGTCAACGACGATAACAGTGCAGGTGTTGCAATCACTTGCTCAGATGATGTTTGCCCTGATGTAGAGTCTGCGACTACTACAACTCTGTACGAGTTTGATGAGTAAGTGACAACTCAGCACATACATTATGATATTTACATATGCTGACCTCCGCAGAACTAATGATTATGGCGATGCTACTGGTTACATTGCCCTCGATGAGACTAACGAACTTATTGTTCTGGCATTCCGAGGAAGCGAGGATATCTCGAACTGGCTCGCCAACCTGGACTTTACCTTTAATGATGACTCTGGCCTTTGTGATGGCTGTGAGGTGCACAGTGGATGGTGGTCATCGTGGCAGACTGTTGCTGATGATATCACATCTGAGCTTGCGTCTGCAGTGGCCTCATACCCTGACTATCAGCTTGTTGTCACCGGTCATAGCTTGGGCGCTGCTCTTGCTGCTCTCTCTGCAACTGACCTGCGTAACTCTGGATACACCTTGGATCTGGTAAGTAACTCGAATGTTTCTCTAGTCTGAGTTCTTTCAATGAGACTAATTATCTTCTCAGTACACTTATGGACAGCCCCGCGTGGGCAACCTGGCCCTGGCTGACTACATGACCGATCAGGGTAGTCTCTGGCGAACCACCCACACTGATGATATTGTCCCTCGAGTCCCTCCTGAGATTCTTGGATACGCTCACGCTAGCCCTGAGTACTGGATTACCAGTGCCGATGATGTGGCTGTGACTGATGATGATATCGAGGAAATTGTGGGCGTCGACTCCGACGATGGCAATGCTGGCGAGTCGGACTTGAGTATCTCGGCACACAAGTGGTACTTTGAGGCGATTACTGCCTGTTCATCTGCGTAAGCCCTGGAGGTATACGCAAGAGATGTGAGGTCTTTTATTTGAAATCTGGAATTTTATATGAAGATATGCAAATCATGATATTTACGTGATATACTCCATCTACCTCGTACTCGTACATGTAGACCCACCGATCGGCCTGTGGCTGGAGCTGTGTGGCAGAACAATTACCGCAAACACGTATTCCCTTTGGATCAGTGGATCAGTGCATCTTGAACTCCATTTTCTTTTTTTCTCCTCAGTTTCACCCTTTTATTAATCAAATAATACACGAATCCTCACATCCTATAGTTCCAGGTCACGTTATACCTGTGCTTGTGCGACACCGCTTTCGGCCTCAGCTTAACAGCTCCAGGCTTCACCCTTCACCTTACGGTATAATGCGCCTCCAACAAGTGCTCGATGCTTAAACCCCTCCACAATCATGTTGTTCGCCCCAAGCGGACCCCAGAGTCCGCGCCGCCGTAATCGGATTAAAGCTATTCTCTGTACCATGGGAATAGTTATCGCACTTTACTTACTCTTCTTCGCCGGGCCTGAATCCCCGACCAAATCCGTCAATCATGATCGACCCAGTTATGCGCAACGCCCAACCCCAAAAGCAGAAATTGACGAGCAGGCTCGTCCTGTGCTTCGCAAAAGAAAGGATATGATCGTTGCTAGTATGAAGAGTGATGATACCTCTTGGCTGGCAGAGTACTTCCCGGACTGGTCCAGGAGCATTTACGTGGTGGATGATAAGAAGGCGCCGTTGACTGTGATGAAGAATAAGGGGCGGGAGTCAATGGTTTATTTAACGTGAGTTATGCCTGGACTATGTATGCTGGTATTATGGTGCTGACTATTTTGATTGACAGGTACATTATTGACAACTATGAGAACCTCCCCGATGTCATGCTATTTATCCACTCTACGCGCTACCAATGGCACAACGATGATCCTTACTACGATGGCGTCCCTATGCTGCGAAACTTCCAAGTTCCCTACCTCCAGAAAATGGGATACGTTAATCTCCGCTGTGTCTGGACATTGGGTTGTCCTGAGGAGATTCATCCGTTGTCAGATACACACCGCGACGATGTCCACGCGGGGGAATACTTCTTGACTGGATTCTCGGAGTTATTCCCAGATGAGCCAATTCCACGAGTGGTAGGCGTTTCATGCTGTGCGCAATTCGGTGTTACTCGCGACAAGGTGCAGCAACGACCGAAGAGCGATTACGAGCACTTCCGGAATTGGCTTGCGAGTACAACACTGGGAGATGATCTTAGTGGAAGGATCATGGAGTATTCGTGGCATAGTAAGCCTCTTGTTTCGCTTATTCCGTAACCTTTTCTGACCTGTTTTATAGTGATCTTCGGACAACCACCTGTCCATTGCCCAAATGCTGACGAATGCTACTGTAATGTTTTCGGTTTATGCAATCTGAACTGTCCGAATGATGGCTCATGCGACAATCGCTATGTACTTCCACCTTTCGCCTCACTACCAAAGGGATGGCCTTTTAAAGGATGGAAGGGCCAGGAACAGGACCCCACACATGGACTTCCCGAGTCATGAAACTATTCAATCTTAAGATGAAATTTGATGATACTTGTCTCTCATGATGTCCGTTGGTTTCTGAATGTTGGATCAAATCACAGTTCCAAATCACCTATGAGGAGTCTGCTACTCACAGATACGTAGTGGCAGCGTCCAGTGACGGGCCCAAATGATCGGCTCTGTTTAGCGGGAACTATGATGGACATCTATTTGAGTATTGAATTTGTTCGTCTGGATGTCCTGTCTATGTGAGGAACAGAATGGACTTATTGAAGCTATTGCTCTCTCCGAGTTCAACATGATCTGCATGGAAGGCCATTTTGTATATAGCCGGGTGGAATTTGGATTTGACTGGCGCATTGTCAAAATCTACATTGTTATTTAGCGCATTGATTTCAGTTCCTCAGAGAAAAGAGCTACTATCATAGTAGAGTACTCTTAATAGCTTCCTTTATGCTCGTAGTGCATGTATAGTGTCAGTTGCATGCGAACCGAGGTACTAGTAGTGGATCTCCCCGCATTCAGTCTTAATCTCATCTTCCACCTTCAACTCACCCACGCTTTTACTCATAACCTCGACAAAATGCTCATAATCGGGTTAACAGGCTCAATAGCCACTGGAAAATCCACAGTTTCCACAATCCTCTCATCACAACCTTACAACCTCCCCATCATCGACGCCGATATCCTAGCCCGCAAAGTCGTCGAACCAGGCTCAGCAGGCTACAAAGCAATCGTCAACTACTTTGGTCCTAATACCCCCGACCTCCTTCTCGATGACCCTGCAACAAATACACCACAAGGCCAACCCCTTAACAGACCCGCGCTAGGCCGGCGCGTCTTCGGCTCAACGGAAGAGCGCAAACGCGATCGCCAGGTGCTAAATGGCATTATTCACCCTGCCGTACGATGGGAGGTCTATAAGGCTCTTATTTACCACTACCTACGTGGTCAGTGGGCTGTCGTGCTAGATGTCCCTCTTCTCTTCGAAAGTGGCATGGATCTTATTTGTGGAACTGTTATCGTCGTCGGTGTTCATGACCCCGCTGTTCAAATGTCTCGACTCCGAGCTCGCGATGCACATCTCACCGCGGAAGATGCGGAGAATCGGGTCCGTTCCCAGGGTGATGTGAAGGTCAAGGCCGCACAGGCTGAGTTCCGTGGAACAGCTTCGGGGCGTGGCGTTGTGGTTTGGAATGATGCTGATAGAACTGAATTGGAGCGTGCGGTTAAAGATGCTATGACTAGTATCGCGGCGACTAGTCCGCGCTGGTGGGCTTGGGCTTTACTTATTGCGCCGCCAGTTGGATTTGGAGTTGCGGCATGGAATTTGGTCGTTAACTTTGCGACGCAGAAGGGTTGGGAGAGAAAGAAGAATGAGGAGAAGGCGAAATTGTAGATTTAACCCAGGTCGGGTTTGCGGAATATCATTGCTAGTGATCAGTCTACGATGATCATAGATGCGATTGGAATTGTATGCTACTGTTACATACCAGATGGAGGAGCTCCTGATCATTTAGTCCATAGAAGAATATGTAAACTTTTCACTTTCATTTGTCCATTGAATTTCGAGTACATCTTGGACTATCTTGTGACTCGATGAGAACTTGAACCCGTAACTTTTGCTCGAGACGCCGAAACTATGCAAAAACGCCCGTACCCAACATGAACACCCAGGGGATATTTGAAAATGCAACAAGAGGGAAGAAATAATGCTGTCATGATCAATAATCGCCACTCTTTCGCTTCTTCTTCCCCGGGCCGTCTCCGCGATGAACGATATGGCCACTACCGCCGGAAATACCACTCATGTGCTTGATTCTCTTGTTTTCTATGGCGTTATTCGCTTCTGCTTGTGTCATCGTGCCATCCGCTACCATCCTCTTGTATTTCGTTTCCAACTTGCTCTCCACGGGTGCGACCTATAGAGTATTAGAAAAAGGTGTCTCAATAAGGGACAAAGTATACTGACAGGCTTCTCTAGTTCCTTGCGCTTGTGGCCACCGAATGATCTCCGGCCACCTAGGTCCTCGTCATCCAGTGATACATCGACCTCGACAGCCCAGGGGTCAGGCTGAGGAGCCGCAGGAGGGAGATCAAGGGTCCATTCTGTCTCGCCAGATGCAGAGGCCTTTTGCGAAACAGCTTCCCGGCGCTTCTTCTCTTCCTCCGCCATGGCTGCGGTGATAGCTTCAAGATCGGATTGCGCTGCAGAGGTGTGATTGTCCATTGATTTGCGCTGGCGCTTAGAACTGTGTTGATCGCTATCGGAAGACTGAGATTCTTTGGCCGCGGCTGAAGCTGCAGCACGCTGCATGAACTGTGAAGATGTTAGCTTGGTATTCTACCGTGCCTCATGCGCAACAATAAAGCTGATATACCTTCATAGTAAGAAGACGAGACGACATGGCCTTGTCTGCTCTACCCGGTTTGGCTGGAGGGGATGACATGATGGGCAATAGAAGCTTCAACCCTGAAATTCTAGAGTCTGACGTGAGCTTTTTTCCAAGGTTGAAATGGAAAGAGAGAAAGTTGATTGGAGTTGAATAAAATGTGGCGGCAGAAACCCGCAAAGATGCCGACTCCAAGCTATATCGGGTAGGCGGTCAGTACCCACCAGTCACACCTCTTGGATTATTCAGTTTGCACTGGCGCGGTATCTTGAACTTCAATCCTCAATCCAATTCCCCTTCCACCTCCACTCCACTCCTGTCCTCGGGACTCAATCTGCCCAGCATGATGTCCTGCAGCCGCCGCCTCACATCTCTGGCATCTATTCGCCCATTTGCTGTCCGCGCTTACTCTTCCACCGTGCCCCGTCTGCACGAGAACCGCATGCAACCTAATGACCCCTCCCCGCCAGCCCAGAAGCCCAGTCTCACTCTGTCTGATGCTCCGGCGAAATACAATACCCCAGTTGCCGACCTGGTGATCATGGACAACACCTTTGTCGAGGACCCTGCTGTTGGCGAGGGCTTCCGCACCCTCCAGGCCCCGAACCGATCTACCACCTGGGCTGCTAGCCAACAGCCTCGTGAGGAGGCCATGACTGGTCCCCGTTTCGAGCAGACTATCATGGAGACTCAGGTATGTGGGACTTGAAACAGCCATAATTGGAGCCATTGATGGTATAGCATCCCGGAAACTTGAGACTAATGAATCCCTTATATAGCCTCGGCCCTTGGCTGCCATTGAGCTCATTCACAAGCAACCCGTCCGATGGACCAAGTCCAGAGTTGTCAGCTGTGACGGTGGTGGTGGTCCCCTTGGTCACCCCAAGGTCTTCATCAACACCGACAAGCCCGAGATTGCGACCTGCGGCTACTGCGGTCTGCCCTTTGTATGTTACAACAACAGCTCTTTGTTCGATGAATACCCGCTAACCGATTCCCGTTACAGGCCCAGGAAAAGCACAAAGCCTACCTCAAGTCCCTGCCTGCTACTAGCTACCCCCTCGAGCCCACCGGCCACCCAGCTGAGGTGAACGAGTCCCAGCGTGTTCCCCCTGCCACCGGTGGTTTTGAGCAGCGGTAAAAGACTAGCATCCGATTCCTTTTGTCGGCGTTGATTTACTTTATGCGTGTTACAGTACTAGTTTCTTTTCATTTTCCCTTTTTTTTTTCTTTTGGGCCCGAGGCCATGTACAGAAATATCGACCAATTGGATATGCCTTCTGCCCAATATGAGGCTCTAGAGATTTACGACTATCTTGAGCTGTTCTTTGTCTCTGCTGTACTCCAAAAGTCTGACCTGACCTGGTTGTTCAAATGATATCTATACTCGTGAGGAAGCTCGTGAATACCTCGGTTATAGTGACAGAACAAAATAGATCATGAATAGGTTCTCTCTGTGGAGTCATATATGGCTTCGGTTTTGATCAAGTTAAGCCTTCTGTCCTTGGATCGTTGCGACAACCTTGCGCGAGTGGCGGCTTGTGCGGAATTCAAGGTACCAGATTCCTTGCCATGTTCCGGTCGCCAGACGACCGTTCGTGATGGGGATGTTGACTGAGGCACCGACGAGGGCAGACTTGATATGAGCCTGGCAAGTAGACATAGAATCAGCATCCATTTCAATCGGTGCAGCGACGCAATGAAGAAGGTATAGGCGTAGAGGTAAGAAGTAAATGTGAAGTAGGAATATACGTCATACGCACCGGCATATCATCGTCTCCCTCAGCAGAGTGACGGTACAAGTTACCCTTAGGGTCAGAAGGCGCAATGCGATCAAGAGCATCACTCATATCGGCGCGAACATCATCATCCCAGTTCTCATTTAGCGAGAGCGCACAGCTCGTGTGCTGAACGAAGAGGTTCAACATACCGACCTTGAAATCGCGGATCTCGGGAACCTCGGACAGAACATGGTCGGTGATTAGGTAGGAGCCGCGACTGCGCGCGGGCAGGGTGAAGTTTTTTTGAACCCAAGACATGTTTGTGGGGGAGAGGTGTGGAGTAGAGATATGTTGAAGCGGGGAGGTTTAGAGAACTTGAATAAGATCGAGTCTATTGGATGAAGTCATGGTTTATGATCCTCGTGAATCACTGGATCATATTCAATCGCTAGTTTAGCTTGATTGGTTGAGTAAGCTTATGCTGTGTGATTCTTTACTTAAATTTTATTACTTCTTCCAATGTTCCAAGGTTGTTTTTTTCTGAATTGTTGTTTTGATATCTAGACTCCCCTCCTTATTGTGAGCTTGCATTACGTCAACATCAGTCAACTGGTCAGTATGGCTGGTTAGACTCTAGTGCTGTGTACATGTATGCTGATCAACCTATTCTAATCAATTTCTAACAATCCATCTAGTGAATCTCCACGTTCTGATATGGTATATCTGCACCGTGACTGAGAGCTTTCTTCAATTGTTGGTTTTTAACCCGTGTTATCTTCTCGGCTTCATAGTACTGCATAAATATATACTAGTACATGCCGATCTCGGGATGCCCGCCGGGGTCAAGAAGCAGTTTGTCCGAGTCGTCATGATTTCCGCACACAAAGACTCGGACCGTACTAGTATCTTGTACCGCTAGAGGAGTCAAGCTATATCAATTTACATGAAGGGCGCATAATGATATAGGCAACTTCAGCCGGACTAGATTGCAAAGTATGCATGCATCCAGAGTCAGAGACGAAAAATGGAGATAAACCAAAGGTACCATTTGAACTTGAAGCTATCTTCTAGACTTCGTTCAGCAATGGGTGTTGAAGGTAACCAGATGCCTGAATGATAATCTTTGCGCTCTCGAGGATTCTTTCTTTGCTATTGCCTCTGGTGTCCTGTCCTAAGAATGCACCATGAGCATCTTCGAACTCGATGTCTTTGATCGCTTTCCAAATATCATGGATAGCATCTGGAGTGAGAGGAATCTATACAGACAGTAAGCAAAATCCAAGCCCTGCAAAGTGGAGATGACTCACAAAGTTGGGATAGGACCACATGAACGAAAAAGAGGCAGTGCCGGGTGGGCGATTGACGGTGTAAAGACCACTTGGAATAAGCATAATGGTATCAGCAATGAAGAGCTTCTTTGCCGACTTCCACCAGAGGACCGAACTTCCAGGGAAATGACCACCCGTCTTGATAGCTATTATATCAGATCCATCTGGATTGCCATCGGATTTGTCACAAGGAAAGCCAAGTCGCTGCCCATTCCACAATTTCATCCTGGTACCATCACCACGATTCCCGAGCCACTCTTCATCCTCAGCAGATATGTATAGGTCGCAACCGAAGGTTTCAGCCCATTGAATACTGGTGGAGAAGTAGTGTGGATGCGAAATCACAATGGCGCTGATTCCACCGAGTGAGTTCACGTGCCGAATTGTTTCCTCGTCGAGATAGGTAATACAGTCCCACAAGATGTTTCCAGTAGTTGCACCACCGAGACAGAGGAAGGCTCTTTGACCTATACCAAGCTTGGGAGCAGTGTGAATGGCTATCAGATTGGGATTCTCCGGGTAGGTGGTGAAGACATTGTTGTATTTCTCCTTCGCTGAATGCAAGGTTCTGAGTGTTGTCCATGACTGACTGAAGACAGGATTAGCTCTTCAAGGCAATTACGGTGGTGATTTAAAAGCCGTCGACACCATCGAAGCGGAGAATGCGGGGAATTACCCAGTTGGAGGAACATATTGGCGTGGATCGTCACAGATCTTACATGAATTCAACCCTGCATCAACGTCGTACTGGACTCCACAGGTCGAACAAATAAGAAGATCAAGAGTTGAGAAAGCCATGATGGATGATTAATAAGGGATAAAAAGGTCTGTGTGAGAGATAAAGGGACGAAGTGCGGAGTAACAACTGCATTTAAAGTATTGGCTAGACGTTATCAGACGTATCACTAGCAAATACCTAGTAGTACATACTACATAACCACTATCATTTATAATGTTGCCCAGACTCAAATACTCAAATGTAAATGACTGCATATGGTCATCATAGGCTAGCATTTTAAAACTCACAGTGGGAGCGATGAGAGAAAACACTGCTAATTGGGGAGGTGCCTGGGACCAAGGTCTTGGTAGGATCTATGCCAGCGAGGTTGTTTCAATGAAGATTATCAAGAACACTAGCCTGATGCAGTTTGTAAATGATGTTTGAAGAGTTGTCCTGTTACTCGAACTGCCTTCATGTATGATGTGGGTATAGTACTATCTGCCACGTTACACCGCTTTGGCGGAAGGGGTTGACCAAAGCGGTGTAACACGGCAGATACCCGGGCAGCGCGGGATAGGCCCACACCGCCTTATGTAGGCCCTAAAGACCCGCTCATCCATTCCACAGTGAATTGAAGTGGATCAAAAAGGAATGAAAAAAAAGGGACGGCCGTGGATCGAACACGGGATCTACAGATAACTGCTGATGCATTGCAATCTGTCGCCTTACCACTTGGCCACCGCCCCCAGTTGTTGGAGAGAAATGCCAAACTTGACTACATACGGGAGCTTTCTTGAGCAGAAGGATGGACATCAAAATCACACATTCTGCCCATACAACGGATGTTTTCGAAATATGTTAGCTAGAGACAAACTTCAAACAAGTATTTTGAATCTTATCTGAGCAGTGACTGAAAAAATCCATTAAATACCATGGTCATGTACTATCATTCAAGTTTTTCTTTTGGTTTACATTTTCCGTATATTGGAGTCACTGGTATGGAGTTCAATGTTCTTAGTCCTATACACAACCTTCACAGGTTCCCAAGATTAGAATATACAACTCCGAGTCCTCATGCCGCGCTCCGCGCGGCACTGTAGCAGCGAAGTTGACTTTATACTCTCTCAGACAGCCATATGCACACATACTTGGGTGCTCAGTCAGAAGTATTTACAGGTGACTGGCGAAATACCCCTCTAAGTGTGTAAGTATCTACAGGTTTACCTACACGGTTACCTACACGGCTAACTGGATAGTATAGGCAACTGGTAGTTTCAAGTGCTGAGGGATAGTAAGTTGGTAGGCCATCCCAGGCGGTGACCTCACGGAACGACCCCGGGCCCGAAAAACCAAAAAAGGTCTAAGGTTATCTACACCCGCGCCACGTGATTATGGCCTAAAGCTTAGACAAGACTCAACTTGAAGTGCTTATGTACACCTCCAGGGCTGGGCATAATAAGAAGTCTAAATAGCTCATTGGACAGGACACTACTCATCATTTATTATAAAGTGGATTTAGTCTTCCAAGTTTCGAATGTTAACGGAACCAGACGGATACAGCCGGGTATTTCAGTCACGCATCGGATATTTGAATACACCTTGTGAACAAAAGGACTCTTGTAGATTTACTATAAATAGGTCGCAGATTTGTATTATGAAGGTTTCCTTGAGGTATTTTTACAATTTAAAGTATTGAGTCTTTGAATTGGTACAATTATGGGGTCATTGTCTGATCCATTAGCCTTGACGGCTAGTGATCTAAAGAACTCTAGATTTACTTCCCTCCCGCCAACACCTCCCGACGAACCATTCGCAGTTAATGGAGCATACATTGAAGATAAAGATCCTCAAAAAGTCAACCTAGGTATTGGAGTTTACCGTACAGCTGACGGACTTCCATGGCCATTGCGAGTTGTCGAAGATGCAGAAGAACATCTTCATGAAGCACAGAATGTGCATAGACACGAATATCTCACCATTCAAGGAGATAGAGAGTTCTTGAGACTGGCAACAGATCTTGTGTTTGGGTCTGAAGCCAAAAACAGCGCGCAGATTACGACTGGGCTAGACAGAGACCGAGTGGTATCCATTCAAACAGTCTCTGGCACAGGCGCCAACAGACTCGGTGCGGAACTCTTGGCTAGAAACATTCAGCCAGGATGTGTTTGGATCCCTGATCCAACTTGGGCAAATCATCATACAATCTGGGAGTTGGCTGGAGTTCAGAGGAAGACCTACCCTTACTACGACAACGTGTCAAAGTCCTTTGACTTCGAGGGCACTGTTCGAACTCTTTCCAAGTCAGCGAAGAAAAACGATGTCATTATTCTTCATGCCTGTGCACACAATCCGACCGGTGCAGACCCTACACAAGAGCAGTGGAAAGCGTTGAGTGAGTTGTGTAAGGAGAAAGGCTTGATTCCTTTCTTTGATCTCGCTTATCAAGGATTTGCGTCTGGGAATCTCGAGCAAGATGCATGGTCTATCCGTCACTTCTTTCGATGTGAGCCAAAGCTGGAATTCTGTGTGGCACAGTCCTTCTCGAAGAATTTTGGACTATATGGTCAACGGGTAGGAGCCTTGCATGTTGTCACTTCCACTGTCAATCATCAAACTTCTCAGAACCTGCTCGGGACCCTTTGCCATCTTGTTCGGGGAGAATACTCTATGGCTCCAAGAGGAGGCTCGGAGATAGTTCGAACTGTTCTAGGTGATAAGGGCCTGAAAAATAAATGGTTCGATGACTTGATGACAATGAGTGAGAGGATTCGACAAATGCGACAGGCTCTATATGATGAGTTGATTCGCTTGGAAACACCTGGAGAATGGGTTCATATCTTGAAGCAGGTAAGCTACCAACTTCTCAAGATCCGGGATTTTGACAATCGATTAATTAGAGCTGATGCAAACAGATCGGCATGTTCACCTACCTTGGGCTGTCAGAGACGCAGGTCATGAAGATTCGATCCAGGCATCATATTTACATGCTTAAATCTGGCCGTATCTCAATCTCTGGATGTAAGTAATAGTATCATTTATTTTCGATGTTTCTATCTTGATGGTTGCATGAGTACTGATTTTGGAGTTCTAGTGAACGAAAATAATGTCAAATATGTCGCACAGTCTATAGATGATATTGTTCGCACTGTTGTTTGAGCTCGAGTGCAAGGCGGAAACTTGAATTATATAGACATAAAGCATCCTCTCATCCTACCCAGAGCTTGATCAAAATATTACTAGTATTGATATTTTGAGACTAAGCGAATCCAGAATGTTTAAGTGCCAACCTTTCCGATGTCGATTTGAAAAGTCTTGGAAGACCAGTTTCCTCATAATCAACATCTTTCACGGTCATTTTTGCAATACCTTGAGAGGCTGTAAATATCAAAGTCATTCCAGACCCATTAAATCCAGCTAACAGCCATTGGTTAGATGAGCCTGGAACTTTGCCAATGTGAGGTAGAGCATCGGGAGTCTCTCCCATGACTGTTATCAAGTATCTTAATTAGCAACGGTAGATTCTTTCTTTTTTGAAGATAACTTACTTCCAGTCCAAATTGTATCATGATATGCCTTGGCATTCTCCCATCCTTGGAAATGCGTTTCCATGACTGAATCGAAATGCTCCGTGGCAGCATTATTGATCAATTTTGTATCGTCAGTGGAATTCCACCATTCATTCCGATCAATCTTGTCTTCGTATGTCCATTTGGCACCACCAAGAATGATTCCATTATCGGGCCTTGGGTTAAGATAATTTGCATATCGCTGATTAAAATGCAAGTTGTAAGTATGATCAAGTTTATTTGCGGGATTGAAAGATGATGCAGGAGCAAGATGCGAATTCTGTCCTTTGAAAGGGGTAATGACACCCTCAAACTGGGGTAGTAGAGCTGCAGTGTAGGCGTTGGTTGCGAAGATTGTCTTGCTGGCCTTCAATTCACCCCTCGATGTTGTCAGAGTCGTATAATCAGCAGATTCTTCTACTTTTTCAACGCATGTTTGAGTGTAAAGCTTTCCACCGAGCTCTATCACTTTGGCCAATAAAGCTGTGACTAGCTTGTATGGCCAAAGAGAGATAGCAGGGACACTGATAGCACCCTTGGTGTTTTTAACTCCAGTTATCTGTTTAAAGCAAGAAATTAGCATATTATTTTTCGGGAATTTAGAAGTTGCATATTCACCTGATCTGACTCTGGGGCGTCAATCCATCTCATATGCTCAACCCATGGAGCTCCTCTAGCTTTATGAGTCGAAAGAAACTCTTTCATCTCACGAGCATGAGCTTCGTCAAAGTAGATATCAAAAGATCGAGTCACACTAAGCTCGCAATCAATGTTTTCCTTCTCAGTGACATCGTTTATTGCTTCCAGTTGATTGAAGATGTGAGCAATCATCTCTGCTGTATCATCAGGGCCAAAGTCTGTCATCATGCGCCGCGCAACCCATGGGGCTGGTTTGAGATGGCCACCTTATCACCAAGATCGTTAGTGTTTAATGTTAAATAGTGGTCTATACGTTTTATAATTCTCACCATTGCGTCCGGTCGCTCCTGAACAAGCCTCGCGGGCCTCGAGGAGAACAAGAGTAGGTTTGGTTGTCCCAAAATCCGAAGCCGAGAGGATATGGTATGCTGCAGCCACACCTGCTAGTCCAGTACCAATGATAGCTATATCACATCGATCGGGCACACTTTCTGAAGACCTGAATGAGGCCAGTGGATGGGGCTCCTTCAGCCAGTAAGAGGACAAGGGGTTCTTGGCTGGAAAGCCACAAGTCCGCTCAGTGGAAGACATGGATATCCCGTGTTCCGATGTGAGGTTAAATCTAAGTCAGTTTCGTGTTTTGAGAAGTCCGATTCCTAAACATTGAAAGATTTGTTTGATCTCATAAATGAGTTCAAGTTATTCTGATAAGATGATTAACGATTAACCCCTCTTCTGCCTAGTATCCCACCTTCCAAAACAAGCCTAGTATATCTTGATTGATTACAAGAGAATATGGAAGCCTGAAAGTGCCAGTGTTCAAATGTTGGTGTCGAGAATAGCTAGAAGGTATTTGAAGAATTTTCAAAATTTGAATAAACTCCAGTTTACATACCATTGTCACGGTCCACGGGTGGATTGCCTCACTTTACACACATTGAAGAGATTCAAGTTGAAGTTGTGATTAGCCCATTCGGAGGTGCTACTATATATCCAACACTATGACACCATATGTGGTACTATGAATTGAGACATCACTTTCAGTTGAGTCATCCGAGTCGTAGTAACATTCAAGTTTGAACTAGAATACGAATAATTGAAGCAACTTGAACAAGCTTTATACACAGATGACAAAAAATATAATGCAAATGTAATACTAATAGATTCTATATCCCAAGGGAGAAGTGCATGTGGTGATATAGCTAGGAAAACATCAGACGAATAGGTTGACGTGCTTACTTGGGTATATAGCGAAGATTGGTATTATTTCCCTCGTCAATCTAAACAAATTTTGAATTAATTATTAAATGTTCAAGTAATCTCAGCTCATCTCATCAGTATAACATGTAACCGCGCGGCAGCGCCAAGGCAGCCATGGGCATTCGCGTCCCACCGCCTGCTGAGATCCCGTCATTGCTTGCCGCAACATCATCGTGCTCTCTGCTCTCAGCTTCCACAAACTTATCCCATCTCCCCTTCCTGTGATCTCTCAAGATCATACAGACCTCCAGGAATCTAAACCCAGCTTGATTTATCCTACTCTGGTTCACAATGTCCGGCTACGACCGAGCTCTTTCAGGTAAGCCAGCTAGCTCCTCACCAGCCAGCTCCCTTTGCTCCGTCTTCAATACAGGAACGATGAAACTAATTCCTACCAGTCTTCAGGTATGCACTATTTATAGAAGCCTCCAGCTATTGCTCAACTTTTCTAACCCCGTTCCAGCCCTGATGGGCACGTCTTCCAGGTCGAGTATGCCATGGAGGCCGTGAAGCGAGGTAAGATCCCAACCATCATCTTCCCGATCGAATACGTCAACCACATTGCTTCGTTCATATATTAGTGGATGGGAGCTTGAATTCAGTGACTAACCGCCGTGACTACATAGGAACATGTGCCGTTGGTGTCAAAGGCAAGGACATCGTCGTCCTCGGTTGCGAGAAGCGCTCCGCCCTCAAACTCCAAGATACCCGAATTACCCCCTCCAAGATCGCCCTGGTAGATGACCACGTGTGCCTGGCCTTTGCTGGTTTGAATGCCGATGCTCGTATCTTGATCGACAAGGCTCGTTTAGAAGCCCAGTCGCACCGCCTGACTGTGGAGGACCCCGTCACCATCGAATATATCACCAAATACATCGCCAGTGTGCAACAGAGATATACACAGAGTGGTGGTGTCCGTCCATTCGGTATTAGTACACTGGTTGTTGGATTTGACAAGAATGACGGCACACCGCGTCTGTACCAGACTGAGCCGTCAGGTATCTACTCGGCATGGTGAGTCTTGAACTATTCTTATTTCTTCATAAACAGAACTATTTTCTAACAACAATTCCCATCATTACAGGAAAGCCAATGCCATCGGCCGATCCAGTAAGACGGTTCGGGAGTTCCTTGAGCGTAACCACCAGGAGGATATGGACCGGGAGCAGACTATCCAGCTGACCATCAAGTCATTGCTGGAGGTGGTGCAGACCGGCGCCAAGAACATTGAAGTCGCTATCATGGCTCCTGGTCAGCGGGTTGAGATGCTGCCCGATGACCAAATCGAGGCCTACGTCAAGAGCATTGAGACCGAGAAGCAAGAGGAGGCAGCTAAGAAGAAGACTGCTCGTGGCAGTACTACCACTGCGGCCATCCTCACCCGACCTGGTGGCGGTGAATCGACCGACTAAAGGAGATAAGAGAGTATCTGGCCATTTAAATCAAGGGCTGGAGATTTGATATTGTCGAATTACCGTAGCGTTGGTCTCCTTTATTAACGAGAACTCAAAACCACGACCTATCCCACTTTTATTTCGCCTTTCCTGTCCTTTTGTGATCGTACTGTACAGTGTAAAAAGATTAAAAAAGCAAATTGGCAAAATGCAGGGTATTGTTGTCTGGTCTATCACCAACAGGATGAACCCGCTAAGAAGGGCTAAGAACGACGGAAAAAAGGTGTATGTAAAGCAAAGGAACCGTCATATCGTCAACATCATGAAATTATAACATGCACCGGGGATTTCGACTCTAACCCAGGCGATCGGAGATATCACGGAAGTTGAAAATAGACTTCTCTTGATCAGCACGAACACGGTCGTCCTTCAGCATTCTGGTTATGGTCAGCATCAGCTCCAAAAAAGACAGTTGACTGAAATAACATACCGGCTGTCCATGCGGGCATCTTCTCCCTCGACTTGTAGATTGGCCTTTGGTGTGACGGCATCGATAACATAGTGATTATCGCAGTGTGGGCAGTATTCGTCACTGGAGAAGAGTAGAAAGTAACGGTTAGTTTTGAACAAGCCTCGTACCCAAGATTGGCGGAGTACATACCTGTCTTCAAACTCAGCGGCGTCCTTGCGGAAGCATTTCTTGCACTTCTTGCAGGCGAAAATCTGTAAAGCAGACATTTAGAATCTGTGGCGTCGGAGTTGGAGAACTAGCGGGGACACACCATTTCTTGTGCCTTCTGCAGCATATGCGACTCCTGCTCTTGGTGACACTCGGCGCAGTCGAACCATTTGCGACCTGATAAGTAGGACCACTGGTAAGCTTTTGATCAAGAGGGGTATTCGTTTGACATACAGCAAGGGGATCGGATAGCCACTTGGGCATTGAGGACGTGTTTACTGTAAAAGTGGGGTGTTAGCTCCTATTTTTACGCTTTCGCGATGGAAGAATAGCAATTCTGAACAAGAATCAATAGTCGTAGACCACTTACCACATGATGCTACCTGTTCCAAGCGGGGTTGTGCAGGTGTCAGAAGACAATGAGGCTCCGAAGAGGGAAGAAGGTTGCGCAGGAACCAGTTGATCAACGACTCTCCCGTGATCCTCCACTTTCCTCCCCGCCACAACCATTTCAACTTACTTCTCTCCTAACTTCCAGGACTTTGTGAACAGTATCTTGTTTACTTGGCCTTTGTGCTGCTTCAAATTACATTGTTTTGCCTGTCTTGCTTTGAACCCAACATTATCCCCTCTACTCTCCAATTCCAACCAAAACCATACTACCCCCCACGGAGCCTCATATCATCAGTTCCCACATTACTGCTTCAACGGAATCACCAAGTTCCCACGCTTATGATCGATCTCCCCGGCTGGTTTCGGCGACGGATCTGCTTCTATGGCCATGGAGGGAAATGCGAAGGGCGCAGAAAATGCGGATGATGCTCCTATTGTAAGCTTGCGCAACTTGTCCCAATATGCCACGCGGCCAAGGTTAACCCCCGTCAACAGAGACCAGTGTCCTCCCTATTGTCCCATTTCGAAACCCTATCTCATCGCAAAACCGAATCTACAGTAGGAGTTGGTTCCGGTACTCATGAATCCACAAACCGCTTTCTTAGAACTCCAGAACCTGGCGAGGAGCCTCACTCGTCGACTCGAGCATCCTTAGATCTCCCCCGGCCAACCTCCCCTTGGAATACGTCAGGCGAGGAAAGGCCAGGCCGTCGCAATGAGCCGGTGAATGGGCAGCAGCTACGAGCTCGTGGATCCCCGGGAAGTCAAAGTCAACATGGCCGGCCTGTTTCTATAAACTTCCAGCGCGCATCCCCTCAGTTACCTCCCACCTTCGCTGTTCATGCTCCCCACTCGCCGCCTCGTGTCCAGGAGCGAATCGTTCGATCAACTAGCCAGGAAGACCGAATCCCGAGGAGCTCAACCCATCGTTCTAGGGAATCGGTGTCTGCAGGAGCTTCCCCAGGCCCTGCTCTTCGTCCAATCACCCCGACGAGGCTGGGATCTTCCGTTCCTACAACAGAGACCACACAACGGCTATCGCCTGGAGGACCACCTCTGAATGGGTCTACAAGCCCACAAGAGCGAAAATTAAAGAGCGCTTCATTGCCACCGCCGGCGAATCGAGCAGCAAAGCCTAAGATTCCAGCGAAGCCTGCCATTTTTTCTCACCCAGATACGTCAACGAACTCGTTGGCTCCACGGGCTAAGCTGGCATCATCCGAAGAGCTTGTATCGCCGTTCAGTACTCCTCCAAGTAGCCCGGAGAAGACCCCGATCAAACCGACATCTGCTAAAAAGATTCCTCCACGAATTCCTCCTGCACGCCCTACAACGGAACCGCCGCCACGTCGTTCGTTTGACGAGAGACCTCCAATTTCAATTTTGAATGCCCGGAATGATTCTAGAGAATCCAGTCTCCCTCGACCTCACCCGATTCCACAGTCGAACCGAGGCACCAAACCGCTCATGGTAAAAATCCCGGCCAACCCTTCAGCTTACGCAGACGCATCTACCGCTCCTCCTTTGTCTGCGCAAAGACTTCGAGGCACTGATAGTCCACGCGAGCGACCTGGTCTTCCGCCTAGGCCGTCCTCGGCACACCCTCGCCGAGCTGGCGTCTCGCCTTCGAGAGACCTCCCTCCTGTAGCTAGTCCGGCTCCGATGATATCAGTTCCGCGGGCTGCTCCCTCTTATCACCATCAAGTTGAATCTCAAACACCTGTGGCAACTCAGCCACCTCTCCCTATTAGGCGGCAGCAATCCTTGCCTCGTGAATCATCCTACCAAGAGCGTCGCATTCCACGAACAGATACAGAGGAAGAAGAAGCCGTCGCCGAAGAGCCTCCAATTTCCCGAACCGATTATCCTGACTCTTCTCAGGCCAATAGACGGCCTCCATACCTCAAGACTGGTCCCAAGGAGATACACACTCGATATGATACCCGGCTGATTGACGTGTGCGGCAAATATGTCTGTACTGCTGGATATATCACACGTGTTTGGGATCTCACTACGGGCGAACAGGTCATGAGCTTGAGTCACGGCGAGACTGTGAAAACCCTCTCACTTGCGTTCAAGCCAGGTAACACACTCGAAGAGGAAGGCCAGCGAATTTGGCTAGGTACCAGTAATGGCGATCTCCATGAGGTGGACATTCAATCGGGAGCTATCGTGGCGACCCGATCATATCCATCTCGTCGTGAGGTCATTCAAATTCTCCGCCACAAGAAGGAAATGTGGACGCTAGACGATGAAGGTCGATTGCTGGTTTGGATGCCAGATGAGTCCGGCGTGCCGAACCTGCAATACAGCTATCATAGCCCCCAGGAGCGTGTAGCACGCGGCCACACATTCTCCATGGTTGTGGGTGATAAGTTGTTGCTGGCCGCTGGAAAGGACGTTCATGTGTACCGCCCGAATGCGCGCGACGATTCCTCCTTTAAGCTTTTCAAACGGCCCTTAGGTCTTCAACATTCGGGTGATGTGACCTCAGGTACTTATACCACCCGGGATGGTGGTCGAATCTATCTGGGTCACGCAGATGGTAAAGTCACTGTCTATTCCTCCGTTGATTACTCTTGTTTAGCCGTGGTCAATGTCAGCGTTTACAAGATTAATTGTCTCGGATTCGTGGGAAACTATCTTTGGGCAGCCTATAAAACGGGTATGATCTACGTTTACGACGTCAGAACCAACCCGTGGACTGTGAAGAAGGACTGGCGGGCCCACGACAGCCCTGTTTCTGCCTTTGTGCTGGACACGAGCAGTGTTTGGACGATGAATCGATTGCAAGTAACGTCGATCGGTACTGACAATTGTATTCGTCTTTGGGATGGCATGCTAGAGGATGATTGGCTAGGTGAGTTTTGTGTCATGCTTTTCTTTCATGGTCTTCTTTTCTAACAAAGCGCAGATGCTCGGATGCAAACCAGAGATGTGGAGTTTTGTAGCTTCCGGGAGATCAAGACTCTCATTCTTACATGGAACGCTGGCGCTTCTACTCCCGGTAGTGTACGAACATCCAACTTTATTCAAGAGGCTCTTAATCCAGAGGATCCTCCCGATATCGTGGTCTTTGGTTTCCAGGAACTGGTTGACCTTGAAAATAAAAAGATTACAGCAAGTCAGTATAAGCCCGTTACTTTCTTTCCCATTCGCCATTTTCTAACACGAGTCAACAGAGAGCTTGTTACTTGGCAGCAAGAAGAAAGAGAACGGCGAGAAAGAACATATGAGTCGACAGTACAGAGTCTGGGTTGATCACTTGACTCGAACTGTTAATGAGTGCCTCCCGCTCGACGAGTCCTACGTTCTTCTTCACACTTCTAATATGGTTGGTCTCTTTACTTGCATCTTCGTTAAACTCCAGGAGCGTCAGTATATCAAGAACTTGAGTGCATCGGAAATCAAGCGAGGAATGGGTGGAATGCACGGAAACAAGGTTTGTGACGCCTACATATTCATTATTAGATTAATCCCTTTTAACCTTTCTATATAGGGTGCTCTCATCTGTCGTTTTGTTCTTGATGACAGCTCCATGTGTTTTGTGAACTGCCATTTAGCAGCCGGTCAAACGCAGACCGCCCATCGTAATAACGATATCGCAGCTATTCTCGAAGCCGAGTCATTGCCCGTGGAAAGCAGTCTCGCGGCGCGAAGCGATCAATTTGCAAGTGGAGGTGATGGCTCTATGATCATGGATCATGAAATCTGCATCCTCAATGGAGACTTGAATTACCGCATCGATTCCATGCCCCGCCATGTCATCATCAACGCTGTCCAGCAGAACAACCTTGCCAAGCTGCTTGAGCGTGATCAGCTTCTGGCCTCTCGACGGAAGAACCCTGGTTTCCGCCTGCGCAGCTTTATCGAAGCCCCTATCACATTTGCCCCGACCTATAAGTATGATGTCGGCACGGACGAATATGACTCTAGCGAGAAGAAACGTTCCCCCGCCTGGTGCGATCGCGTTCTTTACCGCGGCGCTGGTCGCGTCAAACAGCTCAGTTACCGCCGACACGAGGTTCGTGCGTCTGATCATCGACCCGTCAGTGCGACGTTCAAGGTTCGCGTTAAGACGGTTCAACCCCGAGAGCGGGCTGCGATATGGGATCTGTGTCAACAGGAATTCCAGGATGAGAAACGCCGGCTTGCTTCTGAAGCGAGGTATGTATTTCACTATCCTTTTCTACTTGGGTTTCATTACTGATTATCTTTCTAGCATTGAATATCTCATCACTGTACTTGGCACTGACCCCCGTCAGGCTCGTGCTTTAATTCTGGGCAGCGAGACGAAATAAAATAAAGGCCTTAAAGAGGTCATGCATGTATAGTGTATGAGTAACGATCTCACGATAGACCAATGTATCATGATGGTAGAAGCTTGTTTCAAGTTGCCACTGCTACTGTAGTTTTACCCTGTTAATCTTTCTAATAATTCAGGGTCTAGGCCCCTGTACAAGTAGATTAAAGGTCCGTGATCCCGTAGATCTTTTCTTCAAGTTGAAGTTACAATGACTGAATATCTTCCATGTACCCCGTACTTTGTTCCACGTCTTATGATATAACATGACTCGGAATTAATTATCCAGCATACTATGCTCGGATTGACACGTTCTTTAACTCCGGTCCAAGAATGGTCATTCTTTACGCGAATGCACCCTCAATACGCCACTGCAGGGATCGGCATCTGCTTTGCCTGGTCTCTTGTTCGGGGTTGCAGATTCCTTGAAACATTCCCCGCACTTGCAAAACCTATATAAGCATCGGATCTCATTGTTCCAGATCCCCGAATCAGTCCGAGTTGCTCCTCATTAAGTACTCAATTGAGATCAATATGCTAACTTCGTTGACGTTGGCTGTGCTTGCAGCGGTTGCTCCGGCAAATGCTCTGGTGAGACCAGACGGTGTGGTATGATCCCTTCCACTAATTGTATATAAATGTCCTGGTACTGGATGCTAACTAGTATCTTCATATAGGGAAGACTTCCTGCGCTGGGATGGAACTCTTGGAATGCATTCGGGTGTAATGTGAATGCGAGTGCCATCCTCACAGCAGCGAATGAGATTGTTGAGCTTGGTCTTAAGGATCTCGGATATGAATATGTGAATAGTATGTCCCTTCTCATGCGATCTACTGAGGAGTCTTGATCAGTTCCTAACATGAATATTAGTCGATGACTGCTGGTCTGTGATGGATGAACGTAACGCGACCACTCAACGCATCATCCCCAATGCGACCAAGTTCCCAGACGGAATCTCTGGAGTTGCGTCCCAAGTTCATGATTTGGGATTGAAGATAGGAATCTACAGCAGTTAGTCATTCCACCTTCTCTCTTAAGACTAATCTGGTCATACTAAATTTATAAAAGGTGCCGGAACGACTACATGTGCAGGATACCCAGCTAGTCTGGGATTTGAGCAAATCGACGCAGAGGCTTTTGCTGATTGGGGAATTGATTGTATGTTCATCCTATCCCAGTTGCATACATTATTGCTAACAGATTAGACCTGAAATACGACAACTGTGGAGTTCCAACTAACTGGACAGACAAGTATAACGCGTGTGTTCCTGATGATTCTATTGGAAGCAACCCCAATGGAACTTGCCCTGATCTTACAGATCCTGCACCATCAGGTTATAACTGGGCGGATTCTAATACATCTATCCGATATGACCGAATGCGCGATGCGCTTCTTGATCAGAATCGAACAATCCTCTTCTCATTGTGCGACTGGGGTGATGCCGCTGTTAACACTTGGGGCAACGAGACCGGGAACTCGTGGCGCATGTCTGGGGATATTGAAGGTTCGTTTTTCTCTATAATGTGGCTATAGCAAAGCAAGCTGACATGTCATTCTAGCTTACTGGTCCCGTGTTGCTCAGATTGCAAACGAGAATAGTTTCTTGATGAACTATGTTGGCTTCTGGGGCCACCCGGATCCTGATATGCTTGAAGTTGGCAATGGAAATCTCACTGTTGCAGAGAATCGTGCACACTTTGCTCTTTGGGCAATCATGAAGTCTCCCTTGATCATCGGAACTGCGGTATGTCATATCTCCTCATTAGATGTAGTAAATAAACTAACCCAATGATCAGCTGAATGAGCTCAGCGATGATAACCTAGCCACTCTTTCAAACAAATACCTTATCGAGTTCTCCCAAGACCCGCTCATTGGCCGCTCTGCTCATCCCTATAAGTGGGGATATAACCCTGACTGGACCTTTGATCCAGTTCACCCTGCAGAGTACTGGTCTGGTCCTTCCTCTACTATGAAGGCTACCTTGATTCTCATGCTCAATACCGAGGAAAAGAGATCCACACGGACAGCCGTGTGGAGTGAGGTTCCTGAGCTGAAGGGTAAGGGTAATTCATTCCGGGTTACCGATGCCTGGTCTGGGAAGGACTTGGGATGTGTCCACAAGTCACACAGTGTTTCCCTTGAGAGCCATGACGTTTCAGTTCTCATTGTTAAGGGAGCCTGTTAAAGAGCGTCCATATTTAGTGTGAATTGATTGTTCGAGCTCTTTCACAGACTCGGACAGGGATGTTTCTCGAAAGACTCGAAACATTTTGGGTTATCTATAGTGTCAATACAGGAGAATTGTCCAGAAATAAGAGCATGAAACGTAAAAAGACCCTTTGTTCCTATTATAATCCATAGATATGCTTTGTTTCATGCTTCATTGTAGAATTCGAGCCTTGTGATGGTCATTGTTTATACAATAAAATAGCGCTGCCGAGTCCTCGAGTCCTTAGATTAGACGAATATCTTTCAAGAGGATTGTTTTATCTCATTGTCTCAATAGTTGTTATTTTCATCTAGAGCATTGTTCCAAATTGGATCAAAGACTTAGCATTTGGATCTTGGGATAGTTCAACGTCTATCTATAACTTGTGGCTCAACTCGACAGACTTAAATACCGTGCAGATATCTCTTCAAATTCTTCTTAATCACACAAATCAATCACCATTCAGAACAACAGTAAGCACAGCCTCTATACAACATCTCTCATATCTTTACATTGATATTCATACATTCGACAAAATGTCTACTACTCGAACCGCCAACCCCTGCAAGTGGCATTCTATGCTGTCTCCAGAACAACTGACTGGAGACTGGCTGGGGCCTGCTATAAACGTTGAACACGTGGAACATGTTCGAGCGGAGCGTGCAAAGTGAGTTCTCATTTCTTCAAGATTTTTAAGTGATTTCGAAGCTAACTTCTTACCAGGCGACTTGAATCCGCACAGCCAGACTCGTATCTGCGAGCTGGAAATGCAACCCAGAAGGTCTTTCTGGACGATTTCCGCCGTGAGTCTTATTCTTGCATGCAATGGTACCCAGAGGTAAGTAACTCCCATTCTCACTATGATACATGCCTTTTACACTTTTTGAAAAGTACTAACACCAATCACAGAACGGACATAAAGGCCACGATCTGTTCACTTGCAAGGGCCCCGTCTTCCCTGTTTTCCTGCCGAAGATCACTGACTTCCTTTACACTGGCAGCTACGCTATCTCTGTAGGAGACATTCTAGCATTTGCCGCCGGCTACCGAGGCTACAAGACTGGCTGTGCAGTCTGTGACGATACCTGCCAATATCTACGCTATCATCATGGTCTGTTCCACGCAGCTCGATTCCTTCAGATGGAGAACCTCCAGCGTCTCTGTATAAAGGAGTTTGCCCAAATTGTCGAGAACTCTCCTCCACCTCTTGTTCACTTGGCTGTGCGCGAAATCTATTCCACTTACCCGGAGGTTTGCGAGAACCAACTCGAGGATGTGTTTACCCTAGGTGAGATGTTCGATTATCGTGAGAACTTCCTTCGGCCCGCTGTGACTAAATGGCTTCGTAATCCTCAACAGGAGGCTTTCTTTCAAGGTTCTAAGGAAGACAAGCATCTTACTTTCCAGGATCTACGTGCGAACTATCCGGATTTCGATATGCATTATGCTAAGTGGGAGCAGCAGGCGCTCGTACCTGAGGACCCCATTGTGGAGTGCTTGGTAAACATTTGAATGCCAACGTGATACAAAGAGTGTCTGATATTTGGAATTTAAACTAACTCTTGCGTGTTGAATGTTTGAATCATTCTTAACTGACGTGGATTATAGATGTTGTCTCATTTTTTTGTTGATCTGGTGCATTTATTAGAACTTGAACATTTGAAATTGACTAGCCTAGTTTAATAAACCACATGTATTGTTTTGAGAACTTCATTTGAAGCCTGCATATCATAAAATAGTTTATTAATAATCGTTTGATCTGCATTGTAGGAAAATAAGTTGATTCGTTCTCTCTTGTCGAGACTTCTGACCCCCGCGCATACACGGCGGCTACAGTGACGCTTTGTTTCAGGTTTTCGTCACACGCACCCTTAAACTAAGAAGATACTAAGAATAACATTTCATGCATGAGTCAACGTAAGATTCCATGGTTAATAGCTTCTTATAAATACAATCTTTGTTTCCTGAAATTGTTGCGACATTGCGTCTTTCAACGAATGCTTCAGACTGCTTCAGATCTCTTTCACCTTCACCCGTGGACCCGTATAGATTTGCGGCATCCGACTATTATTTGAACACCCTCCCCTCCATTTTGAGCACTTGAATCCAATGGAGTCAGAGTCTATTCATACCATCCACCGATCGAATTCCAAACGTCACAAATATCATCACTATGGACTTGCTTGTCCAGCGATTCTCTCATCGACGAGCCCAGTTCGTACAGGCTCTAGATGGTTATGTCGCCAATATCATGGAGCATAAGACCGAATATTATCGCGATATAGCAACGGATTTGGAATATACAGCCAAAGCTGTTGAGTCTCTGACTCGAACCATGATCACAGGTTCGGGCATTACATTGCGCCTCCCTCTCTGTGCTCGTGAAAGGATCTTGAGAGTCCAGATTTGTCTCGAAAACTTTCGTGAAATACTCATACTAGAGAAAGACAAGCCTCAGAATGAAATCATCGATATCCTTGTCATTATTAGCACGCATGTCGGAAGGATTAAACCGGTCGGCTCGCATGTTGCTGATCCTTATGCGGATGGCATGGATCGGGAGATTCGGGAACTTGAGAGGTTATATGGCAAGGGATGCACTGCTTCAACAGGTGAACACTTCGCGGGAGATGGTCTTGAAGACATAGAGCTCAAGTCGCCATGGCAGTATTGGGAGGCTTTGGATTATAGTGATTCGTGGTGTGGTTGCTCCTATTGTAAGGTTCGATAGGAGATTGAAGGTGCATGATGGTATCTTCACATTGTACATTAATGATGATAAATGATTAACGCTGCGGGATTTGGTCTCCTCGCAAAGATGATTCAACTGTATCCCTGCACATATACGCCTGTAGCCTTTCCTGGACACTGATACCGTTCCATAATTCCATGTCCCCGCTGTGAGTCTTCGTAGGCATGCCGATTTGTTCTAATGCGATCGACGCTGAAACAGTTCCAAAACAGGCTGCAGTGACTGCATCCTTTGTTTGAATATAGCCAACACCAAACCCACCCAGAAATGCGTTCCCTGCTCCAGTTGGGTCAACTACTCCGACCGCCTGTTGTCCAGAGCGCGACTCCGAGTCATAAAAAGGTGGTAACCATGTTGGAGGTAGATTCCGTGATTGTATGAAACAGCCTTGCTCGCCAGCTCGGATAAGAACGACACCTTTTCTATCTGGCCCAACACCACTTTGCAGAATTATGGATGCTAACTCCTCGATATCGGTCTTTGCAGGGGTATCCTTGCCTGTTCGTGAAAAGAATTTTCCCAGTTCGAGATGATTTGGGCTTAGGATATCCACGTGGCGTGCTGCCTCAAGAAATGCTTGAAGATTCTCCGGATTGCATGAAAGAGGAGCTGGCTCCCAGATAATTAGAGGACGAGTCGATATACCCGCTTTTTGTCGAAGAGCAAGAAGACTCGATACGCGAGTTTGGATATCCTGGGGTGTTCCAAGGTAGTGAAAGGCTTTTGACGCGAGTATGTGTGATTCCGCTATGCTATTTTCGTCAATATTTAAAACTGGTGTGGTGTATTTGAAATCTTTGGCTATAAGCTCAGTTAGCACTCAAAGACTCGACATCCATGTGTCACTTGAAAGCTCGTACGTCCAAAGGTTGTGTCTTTATACTCCAATAAGCCCCTCGTAGATAGCTCCCCGGGGCTCTCTTTCATGAGTAAAGTGGTATTCCAACTTTCTAATTCATCTTTGATGGAGTCTGGGAAATCGTTGCCAATATGGAGTGGCCAGGCTAGGGTCTGGCTCAATGGGGGTGGCAGAAATAGTCGTGCACCCAGTGTTGCTACAAAGAAGATTAATGACGAGTCTCAGTAGAAGGAGATAAAAGCACAGACCATAAGCGCCTGAACCTCCTAGTATGTTTTTTAGTGGTGTTTGATTCGGAAATCTGATCTCGTCGAGGACCACAAGGCCGAAGCTGGCGAAGGAGATATCGTGTTCATCCATAATAAATGGAAAGCAGACTCGGATTCAAGTTGTGGCCGTTATGGAATCTTTCAAAATGGATTTAGAGATCGTCGATCAAAAGCTTTGACCATTCACGCTTTCAAGTTGACGCACAGCACTGACCAGAGTACTTGCACATGTGGTGGGGTGAAAGAACTTAAGCGCCGCAACTGGGAAGATCCACATGATATCATTAATCACATCCATGGAAATGTCCTCTTTACCCCTGGAAATATCCATGGATGTAAACAACATTTGAATACTCTATGTTCAATGTTTATACAGAGTACCATGAGACGATTATGTTCATTGTGGCGTCACTGGGTTCTATCTACAGATACATTTTCCAAGACGCTATGGGACAAAGAAGGATCCAGGGTATCTTAAGAATGCGCGTCCAGGTATTCACAAATTCCGTATATGTTCAGGATGTCGGGTTCCAAGGGCTGTATATTCGCTTCGGGTGTATGGGATGAATGGGCCTTGTCGAGATCCGTCATGGGTATGTCGCAAAGGGTGAATTCTCCGGGTGGATGGTATTCAAGTTGATCCTCGGATTCAGTTGTTGAAATGAGTACCGGTGTCAGCTCCGTTCAATGATGATGAAGGGTCCTCGGTATGAGTGATGCTCCATTCGGCTTACTTCTTTCCAAGGAAAAGGTTGATTAGTTCGTGGAAATGGTCAAACCTGTGTTCTTTGTTAAAAGATCGCCTTGGAAGCATTACTCTAACCAGCGGTGACTGATCGACTACCCATAATCCGGGTGGGTGGAATCCTTGGTGTATATCGCATAGGGAAAAGGTCTTTGTGTCGCATAAGGAGAATCGGGCTTGTTGTTTTGTCGCATAGGGAAAGAATATACCATGGCTTCCAGAGCATCATGGTTGGCGCATAAGGGTGATGGGGGTGGATATGTAGGTATATGGAGGGCTCTCAAACCCCGGTTACACCATGGGAATGACTTGTTGGGCGACGACTAGGACTCGTTTGGCTTGATCATGCTCTAGTGAAGATCTGGCATGGAGCCCTAGTTGAAATCGTAGCCGGCGTAAGGTACGTTCGGAAATGGCATAACCATCTTGTTGGAGCAACTTGAGCATGGCCTTGTCGGTCAGCCTGTCTTGTATAAACAGTAATTTGATTCGTGCATGAAGAGTCTCATCTGCCGTAGTGGTTCGGTGTCGCTTGCGAATACCCCACTTTCGTAACCGGGACTGGATGGTGCGTTCTTTGACTTGGAGATTATATCGGCTCTCTAACGTACGACTGATTGAGTCGCTACTGATGCCGTGCTGGAATAATGCAATGATCTCATCTCGATATGGCTCGAGGTTGATCTGTTGGCGAGGCATTGTTGTTGTGGGAGAGGAAAAGGAGAAAGTGGAGAGTTCGTGGGGGAAACATGGAGACAATGACAGCTAAGGCGGTGAATCTGGAGTTCTCTCCACAATGATATCACAGGATTTACAGCTTTACAGGAATTATTACATGATGTTATAAGATCAGTTGAAAAGCAAGAATCAGATTGATTGGGGAATCTTATTATTATCATGTTTACCCGTTTGAGTCATTACAACGTACAGCAAGTCTCAGAATCTGGGAGATACCCGCTCCCTCGGCAATGTCCTCTATACAATGCCAATACATCGAATATCCATCACATATTCTTCACCAACTTTAGATTAGGACTTCTTATCCGAGGCCAGATCAGATGAAGTAGCCATCTCGGGCACACCCTTGTTCCGCTTAGCAATGCGGAATCCACCCACCAGGAAGAAGAGAGCTTCCAGTCCAAGAATGACAGCGAGGGTCACCATAGCTCCAATGACACCAGCCACAGCGCGTGAAATCCCGCCAGAGCTACCAGAGCTACCAGTGCTAGAAGATGAGCTCGAGCTGGAGCTCAGAGTTGCACAGGTGCCATCGGTATTGCCGCACATATCGCACCATTGGCTAGTGGAGGTAACAGCAACTGCCTCCATGTATGATGTAAACTTCGAGTAAGAGAGAAGCTCGTTAGATTGACCGAACATGGGATAAACGGTCGGCTCATCAGAGCCAGTCATGGTGCCGTTGTGGAACATGAAGCGCACGCTGATCTCGTCGGTCGAGGGGAAACCAGTTCCCGTGGCGTTGGTCACAAGCTCAAAGGACATAGATGAGGCATAGTCGGGAATACCTGTGAAATCGACAGAGGCATTCTGCATCTGCATCAAGCCAAAGAAGGACATCATGGTTCCATACGAGCCAAACTGGACATTCAGGATAGACTTCGAGCCATTGGTGTTGACGATCTGCTCAAAGCTGGAAATAATCTCACCCAGGACGACTGCACCGTTAATGGCACGCACTGCGTCTGTGGAATTGTACGCTAGGTTCCACTCGTGGTTACCGGCCAGCGAGACTAGCTGCAGTCTGTTCTCGGCGGTCATGTACTTGGCCTTTCCAGGGAATTCAGCGGATGAGTTGTGGATGTAGCCGACGTTGAGATAATCGAAGATGGTGTAGGCATTCTCGAAGCTCATATCGGACTCGGAGAAAGTGCTGTTCAGAATTGGCGAGAGTGACTGATAGAAGCTCGCTGTGTTCTTGAGCATGTCGTTATATGTGTCGGAGGCATAGTAGTTATTGCTGCTCACAGTTGCCTTGGAGCAGTCACTGGAGCCCTGGAGCCAACTAGCATCTTCATTGCTACCACTCGAAGAGGTAACCTGCAACTGGATCAACTGGTATCCGTTCAGGGGAGATTCAACCACGGTGCCGTTTCCTAGGGTGTTGTTGGCCGCAGTACTGGCAGGAGGATAGACACCCTGGAGGAAACCAGTGGCCGAGTTCTGCAACACAGCATCTGAAGGGGCGCTAGCATTGACCTGGTTTGCATTTACAATAGGGTCACTGATTCCTTCAATCTGCTTGTCTGAATCCGAGTCGACATAGCGCTTGTTGTAGTAAGAACCGGCCGCGAAGACCTCATGGTAACCCAAGTCAGTCAATTGGGTGTTTCCGAACACTTTAGCAGTCCGGTCACCATGACGCGCAAAGATATAAGCTCCCAGCACACGCTCAGCAGAGACCGAAGGTGCAACGAGAGAGGCCAACAGTAGGCCAGACTGCAAAGAAGGACGCATAACGGAGATATTTCCCAAAGGAGGAAGCTTGAAGCACTTGAACCTGCAAGGAATCGAGAACAAAGGCTCGATCTGAGGGGGAATATGCAACCCTATATAATTCTTTTTTTTTCTTTATTAGCGGGGTCTTTCAAGTTAATTACCGTGAAGTTACATGTTCTAGAGCTCAAGTACAGCGGATTAGAGGAAGCATCTCCCCCGCAAGCAAAGTCTAATGGTCATTGTGAACGGCGAGTCCCGGTGAACCACTCATGGACTATCCTCATCTGGAGGAAACAGAGGCTACTGTGGGCCAAGAAAGGCCAAGTCCGAGGAAATGCAGTAAACCTTTAGGTAATTGAAATGAGAGGACGGTTTCTGGTCGATAACATGGGAGAATCCCGTGGTGGAGACCAGAGACCCTTTTAGACCCTTTTTACGAAACTACCGAGACCCTGATCACACTGGGATTGGTTGTCAGCACGCATGGGCCCGATACACATGCGAGATGGTGGAGATTGGACTGATTAGGGATTCTTCACCCCGCGGGGATTGTCGAGTCTTTTTACATTCCAAGTGGTGTTATAGAGTCGTATCTTTCTTTGCTTTTTGTAAGCGCTTGAGTAAGTAGAGTGGCAGTCATTGCCGTCTTTCCCGATATCGCACCTGTTAACACCACCAACTAGAAATGTCTAGATAAAGGAAATTGAAGATACACGGGAAATAAAATTGATGCTCGTAAATGTTTTTCATTTTAGAAAAGTAGCCTTTCTAAATTAGTATTTAGTCGTTTCATACTGCAATGCCCTTATCTCCCATCAGTTCACATCCACTGCGCATCACACCCACTAATCCACCGGTCTGAACGGCCTCTGATCCACCTCCGGACAGTCTCCACTCGATCTCCGCAAGTCCCTCTAGCCAAGTAATCCGAGTCTGTGCTGGCACTTCCAGTTTTTGCAGTTGATCGGCCAGAGCGGCGAGAATATCTGCTAGGGCCAGACCCTTTGTGGACTTGAGAGTATTGATGGTATTGAGGCAGGAGGTGACATCGCTAGTGGTGAGGAGAGTGGACATGATTTCTTCGATATCTGAGGGGTGAGGGGCCGCGATACAGTCATAAATCGTGGCATTGGTGATTGTCTCTGGCTCTGGGAGAGGTGCATTGGGTGCATCGCGCAAGGGAAGAGGTTTGCCTATTATCAAGTCAGCATCAACAAAGAGGAAAGAGGGAACTAATGTCTAGAAAATTGCGAAACCACGTACTGCTCGCATAACAGGCCTGAAGAACATTCAAAGCTCGTCGCATATCTCCCTTACTAAGGGTAACAAGGCTATCAACAGCCTCGGGTTGGATCTTGACATTCTCCTTCTCGATGACTTGGTCCACAATAGTGCGGATATCAGCCTCCTTGAGGGGACTGAAGCGGAATCTCGTGCACCGGGACAATAGCGCAGGAGAGAGCTTGTGTGTGTAGTTGGCGATAATGCAGAATCGAGTGTTGGCTGTGTAGCGCTCCATAATACGACGAAGAGCCATCTGTGCAGTAGAGGTCATAGCATCTGCTTCGTCCAAGATGATTAATTTGAAACCGGCGAGATTGGTGCTGCCGGCTTGGGGTGCCATGGAGAAGATCTGTTTTGTGCCTAGATTTTGAGTCAACATATGACAATCTCCAACAGGTAGATTTTGACATACTGGCAAAGGTTTTGATTTGTTCTCGGACCACATCAATACCACGATCGTCACTGGCATTCAGCTCCAACACCATCTGTCGCATATTCTTGGTACCGTATATCCGTCTTGCGAGAGCGAGAATGGTCGAAGTTTTGCCGGTTCCGGGAGGACCATAAAGGAGGAGATGAGGGAGACGCTGTTAATATAGTGAGCATTTCTGCTATCACATAGTCGGAGGGA
This sequence comes from Penicillium herquei, assembly GCA_039634405.1. Classification (NCBI taxonomy): domain Eukaryota; kingdom Fungi; phylum Ascomycota; class Eurotiomycetes; order Eurotiales; family Aspergillaceae; genus Penicillium; species Penicillium herquei. The sequence continues at coordinate 8,133,998 of CP098388.1, forward strand.
GATCATACATTCGATTCGACAAACCGGTTGATCGTTGCTAGGATATCCTGGTGTCCAGAGACATCATCCAGGCTCTCTGGACGGAACTTCTCGACCCTGATTCAAATTGTTAGAGAGATCCTCATATCAAAATTGTGTTGCGTACCAAGGGAGGTTGTCTTGAGCTTCCACTGGCAGGTCGGCCACTGTTCTCTTCTTGCCTGCAGCATTATCGGAGCTGAACTGGACCTCGTTGGGCGCATCCACGTCCATCTCATCCTCGTAGTCAGACATTGTGTGGTGTAGAATGAACGCAAGATGTGAAATTTGAATTTGTTGATAGTAGCAAAAAAAGATCGCGAAATGTAGAATCGAGACGCGTTCCGCGTAAAGAGATCGAGGTACGGTCATTAGCTACCCTGTTCACCGCTTTGGATACCGCCCTGTACGGCTGGGGAGTTGCTCCACTTCAATGACATCCTCACTGCCTAACAACTCCGCGTCTACCAACCTTTGATCTACCATGCCTGTATGTATTGATGCAGGTTGATTATTAGAATCTCTCACTAATCTCTCAATTCCAGGCATATCACTCTATCTTCTTGGAGGACCGGGATGTTCCCGTGATAGGTATGAATGCCCCGCCAATCACAACAACCTCCCACTTTACCTCCCTAGTCTCTCCTCTGAATGCGATAGCAAGACCTTAAGAATTGACATTGGTGTGCGACAGGGAACTTCCCCATCTTGCCCCTCCGTACTCGCACTCGTGGTCCCGCATACACCTTGCCCGCACTTCCCCCCAATACTGCCGACATCGACGTTGCCCCAGACAATGAGTCTTACGACTGCGTTGATGAGATTCTATCGCTTTTCCGCGCCAATGTCCTGTTCCGAAACTTTGAGATCAATGGTCCCGCTGACCGAATGCTCATTTATGGTACTCTTTTCGTCAGCGAATGTCTCGGAAAGGTGAAGCCAACAATGAGCGCCCGTGATGCGGAGAAGGTAGGCATTGGAAGATTCGATTGATAATTTAAGGGAATTGAGTCATTGACCATTCTTGTTAGGCTTTGATCAATGCTGCGCTTGACAACTTCGCTATTCCTGGTGATGTGTCCTTCCCGCTTAACCAGGCCTTTGAGCCCCCACGCGACCGCCAAGATGCGGAGAGTTTGCGAGCGTATGTTCTAATCTATTCCTCTTCTTTTGATCAGAAACTGATTGAAGTTTGCAACTAGATATGTTTCCCAAGTACGACAAGAGATTGCCGTACGGCTACACGCGAGATTATACCCCGGTGGAGAGGGCCCGTCGAAGGTACGTTAGATCTGATTATTTATATCTGCGCCATATCTCAGATTACTGACCACCCACCAGTTCTGGTTGAGCTTCACCAAGAGAAAGTTCATGGGGAAGAGCCTGTAGATGATGAGATGGTTGTATATTGTTCTTTGAAATTCAGCGCATGAATCGACTGTTTTCCTTTTCTAGATACGTCATCGTGTTGCGATCCTAGCTGCCAGGGCTGGATCTGGGCAGGTAGCTCAAAACGTTTATCCAAGTGCATGGTTGTATATATGTAGGGTTAGACAAGTATATAGTAACTAGTAAAACTCTTCAAGTTCCACTGGCAATACTTAACTGCTCCAACCTTGGAGGTACATACTACATGTCCATGTGTACTACAGCCTGAGGTAGTAGGTACTGATATGTGATTAGATGTTGAATACTAGTAGCATTGTTCAACTTGAAGTTCAAGTTGCCTCATGTACATACATGATTGATTTTGTAAGCCGTATTATCATAACACTTAAACATCTATTTCTTTTGAATCCAACTGCACTCCGAGACCAATGCAAAAGAGTTGAAGAGGAATTAAATTATGACATCACTACATCCCGATCATTGGTGGGAGTTGATGTTGATTCCAACTTGCGCTTTTTGCGGAATGTACCTGCAGCTTGGATAGCCTCCTCGTGTGGGATGACTCGCGTGCCGTGGAATAGATAACCCTCGGCGCCACCACGTTCTGTCATCAGGGGGTGGGTTCGTCCTGGCAGGACTTGCCATCCTCGCACACGAGCGTGGTGTAATGTTGGGGGAAGTAGTAAGGTGGGATTCACGGTAAACTCCTCATAGAGGGAAGACAGATCGAGAGTTTCACCGGCAGTTTTCTGAGTTTCCAGGTCTCGCTTCTTGTTGATCCATGCAGTTCGTCGTCCAGTAGAATAGTAGTCCATCAATTGAACAAGAGGCTCAATGTACGGAGAGTAGATGGACACTTGTGCCGAGCCGGAGAGTAGGGGAACGACGTGCTTCAAGACACTGGCGGGCTCGAACAGAGTACCCGCGATAAGACCGTCAAATTCACCAGCTCGAGCTTCATCTGACACGGCCTTGACCTTTTGGTATCGATTGCGCTTGAAGTAATAGGCCGAGCGCTTGTTGGTCTTCATTTCAGCTAGTTCCTCAGCAGGAATGACAGGTGGCTCAGTAGCAAGGATAGGGTCTCTGGAAGGATCCACCAGTTGAAGCCATGTGATAGACTTGAGATGAGTATGAAGAGGATGAGACTCATCAGGTGCGCTTGTATCATAGCCAAAGTATTTCAGAAGTGACAGGTTCGGTTGTGTCTGTGCATGAATGACAGTCAAAGTGTTATTTGATGCTGACATCGGTCGAACGTGCTGCCGGCGGGTGTCTTTTGATTCCTCGGGATTTTCGGGTTGTTCTTCGACTGCTAAGCCCTGATCCTCCTCCTCATCTTTGTCATGAGGATAAAGGATCCCCATCCGTTCAGCCATGGCGGCAACGATCAATCCACCAGTTTCGTCCACCACGATGTATCGACCATTTGGTTTCATGTCTGGGATCGCTTCCAGGGGAGTTCCTCCGCTGTGGTGTACATTGCCGAAACATCCAAGCAAACCGATGTGCTCATCACGCATCTCCATAGTCTTCGAGGCATCCTTCTCCTGCAGCATAAAGTTTGCGAGGGTGCTGACATCTAATGGGACAATTGTAAACCGCTTGATGTACTTCTTGCGCTTGCGAAGGGTGTATTTGGCCAGAGAGAAAGCGGTCTTCTGGTCAATTGCCGAATGCGACTCCATAATCTTTGCGATAATGTCTTTGCCGGACCCGCCTGCCTCTTTCTTCAGATCTTCGATCTCTTGCCATGTTAACCGTTGTGTGGAGTTGCTATCAACGATGGTCTGATTTGTGCGCATTGGAGTCCCTTCGCCTGACTCGTTGCCATCGCCTTCTCCATCTCCATCTCCCTCCGCTTCTTCAATGAGGTTTTCGGCGTGCAGTTCGGTAGCTGAGACAACCCGCAACTTGTATCCATCGGCTTCGGCGGTATCTTGGATTTCGAAGGTCAGGTAGAATGGTCGACCAATCACCTGATTTGCTGCAAAATTGCCATATTTTCCCAGGTGTACCGTCCTAATGATGTGTTAGCAGTGTACTTTGTTCATGTCGAAGATTAAACGAAGTCCGCCATAGAATTTGGATTTCAAACTTACGTATTAGGTTCAAGCTTGATAATGCGACGCTGATCTGAGGGTAATTGCAGGACGCAAAACTGATTTGGGCGAATATGAGAATGCATGATGGACTGTGCAGCTCATCCACAAGTTTCATATGAACGAAAAATGATTCTTTATCACTTTTCTGCCATTGATCTCCGCCCAGTGGGGGAGCTTTCGGATTAACGATCTTCCGATCCATAGCTACATCAGCATTCCGAGGCGGTATCATAAATGACAGTACATTACTAGACTACCCCTGCTCCACTATGTGCATTGTGGCTGATTCCTGTAATACAAGTACTGCCCCATTGATCGGCGGGGAATCTGGGTGCCTACTCCGTACTGCGTAATAAGCTACTCCATTCAAGGTACGAAGTACGGAGTCTCCAACTACTTAAGTACTTACGTGGATCAAGTTTTCTGATATCATCGCCCCCATCCTTGAGCTTGGGAAAACTTCACTTCGCCACAATCCTCACTAGGCAATCTTCTTGCATGAATTCCGAGTTTCTTTCTTCTTGTACCGTGGAACCTTCCAAGCAGTGAGGCTGTTCTATCTCATATCTGGGGAAGCCGGGCGACCCTAGCGCAGTATGTATTCCATATATCAATCAACCCTGACAATAGATGCCTAGCTTACGATTATGAGATCCATGCTAAATACATCTCTTCCTCCCATCTTTAGGTTATCTTCATGGTGCTCCGGAAACAGCCCCCACCACGTCTAGAGAATCTTCAAGGGAATCATAAGACCAGTCGTTCCAAGATCTCCCCATCTACAACCTCGCCCCAGCGTCAACAGTTGAATCGCCTACCATCCGAAGATTCAATATATTCTCCTAACCTACATACGTCTCCTGCCTTTGACCTAATGCCGTTGGAGGAAGCTCAAAGATCCCCGGTGGGCTCGCCGACCACCCACCCGCCGAGCTCCTGGGAAGAAGGAGAGCCTCGAATAGCCAATACTCGGCCCAATTCCGAAAACTATACCGGAGGGCCTGTGATGACAGCGCAACGCTTGCCTATGGCGATAATGTCAGGCTTACCGCAGGTTGTGGAACATGAGTTTCATCCTCCGCCAAAGCAGCACGATGAGCGTAATAAGACACCCGAAGAAGTGCCGGCACAGCTTCAATCAAATAATCCATTCTTGAAACCAACAAGGAAACCAGTCCCAACATATGAGTCGTCGGAGCCTCCAGAGTGGCATGACCGTCATTCTCACGCGACTACTAACAGTGAAGCCTTGAGTCAAAGTAGGTGTATCGTTTTACATGCGCTCTCCAATATATCAGGGATAATTATAATACTGACCTTTTTCAGCGGATGGATATATTCCCATGACGGCTAGACTGTCACTATTAGACGCCGACGAGCAAGAATCCCCTTGGGCGGAATATGAAACATCGCATTTGGAACCAAACCGCACAATCCCAGCGAATATCCCCCAGGAACAATCACCGTGGGCATCGCAGCATTCAATCAAAATATCAGCACCGGAAGAAATCTATTTACAAGGTGCTCAAGCTAATCCTTATGCTCCGGCGGTGGTGGTACAACCTTCAAGTTCAGCGGACAACCTTTACGGCTTACAGCCGCCTTATTCCCAAGGCAGATTGGGGTCAGATACTGGCGCGCGCAGTCCATCAGCCTTCTCCAGCGCGACGTCGGCAACCTCTCACGAATTGATCGATCTGGAACCCTCGGACTATCTTGGCGCGGAGGCTGGATCTCAACAAGCTGGATCTTCGATTCATTCTTTCGATGGGTTGAATGAGAAATTAGAGGCGCATGCGCCTGATAGCCAATTACCACCGAAAACTCCACCGACCTCGCAGCTTGCAGATGCCCTTCAGCCTCAATTGGTGCCGCTTCCTCGGTCCCCAATGACCCCGGCCGAAGAGGCTAGGCAGAAGGAACAGCGCGCGGAAACTTATTCCATTCGGCAGATCAATTGGAAGGATCGCACAGGAAAAATGCTCCAGTCGCCAATTCTGATACAGAATAAAAATGGCCCTTGTCCGCTTCTGGCACTTATTAATGCCCTGGTATTGCGAGCGGATCCAACTGTGCAACCGCCAATTGTAAAGGCCTTGCAAACTCGCGAACAAATATCACTGGGGTTGTTAATAGAGGCTCTCTTTGAGGAGCTCATCACGCGCCTAGGGCCCGAGGACTCCTTTCCAGATATTGAGGCACTTTCCCAGTTTCTGACCATTCTGCATACTGGCATGAACGTCAATCCTCGTCTAACTCTGGTGAGAATGCAATATATTACCCACAAATATGAACATTGAAACCAAGCTCACATTTTATTTAGGAAACGGTGGACTCACTTGGTACATTTCTACAAACCCCCGACCTCCAGCTGTACAGTACATTTGGTGTTCCTTTGATTCATGGGTGGCTTGCATCGTGGTCAAGCCCAGTTCATGACGCCATGACCCGAGTCGCCCAATTTCATGAGGACATTCAGCTGCTGCATTTTCGCAAACAAGAGCTTGAAGAACGCATTATGAGGGGCGATTCTCTTTCATCCGACGAAGAGCATAGGATGGCAGACATACAGACCATTCAATACTTTGTCGATATTGAGAATAAGACGCAGTTGAGTCCGTTCGGGTTAACTCAACTGAGCTCGAAGCTTGCTCCAGGCTCCGTGTCCATATTCTTTCGCAACGACCATTTTTCTACTCTTTACAAACATCCTCAATCTCATCAACTATTCACCCTGGTCACTGATGCAGGCTATGCGAATCACGCCGAGGTGGTCTGGGAATCTGTAGTTGACGTGACTGGTTACAACTCCGAGTTTTTCGCTGGCGATTTCCGCACAGTGAGCCATAATGCATCCACTTCTGCCGGCCCTACTACCTCTGCCGGTCCTCGCACATCAAATGCTCCATCTCCCAACAATTTGGCCCCAGGAAATACGTCGCCGGGGAGATTATCTCCACAGGAACAAGCAGATGCAGACTATGCTTATGCTTTATCTCTACAATTCCAAGAAGAAGAAGAGGAGCAAAGCGATAGAAGAAACAGTCAACAGGGGCAAGGCGCACCGCCCCCTATTCAGCATCCAATTCCTGTCCGCCCTTCTAACGAACCTCCACAACGCCTCAGCAACTCACACCACCGCTTATCAAGTAACTCAAACGCAAATGCAAATGTCGTGGGTCTTCGACCTGCGCGCCAGCCACATACTGAGCCCGACCCTGACGACCCTAATGCTCCACCACCCCCTTACGAACAAGCTGCAAGCCGACCCCAATACAGGCCTGGCGAGCGGCCATCCCAATTTACAGAATTTCCCAGTGAATACTCTTCAAATCAGTATCCTGGAAATCGATATCAGCGTAATGGTCGCTACTCGAACTCCAATCCCGGAAGTCGACCGGAAAACCGATACAATCCCAACATCACCCCGAGAGATAGAGACAGGGATTGTATCTTGATGTGATCTTTTACGGAGCGATGTTTTTATGTTTCAAATGTTCTTTTGATCTAGGGTTATCACGATGTAATGAATCTACGAAGCCAATACATATCTTTGATTCTTCCAATAAGTAGTTGTAAACCCGGTATATGCTAGTAGCTGCATCAATTACTTGGGATGTATGAAGATGTCAAAAATCATTAAATATTATCATTCTCATAAACTGGACTAATCCTAAACTAATATACTGCCTTCTTCTCCCGAGTCGGAAGCTTAGGATCATACTTATCCCAAATGATCTTATTCTTCTCATTCAAATGAGCCCCCTCATCCGTAATACTAATAATCGGATCCGTCTCCAGAACCTCGTGCCGACTAAACCCAAACTTATCACGAGGGATCCACAAAGTAGGCGACGGCGACGAAATGCAAGGCTCAAAGTAGGCAGTGCGGAGTTCTTCGGGCGTATAAAAAACCTCGGCAATGTTCTTGCGCACCTTGCGTCGGAGTGCAGCATAATCCTTGTACATGCTCGGATGAAACCATCGCCAAAATGCAAGGCTTCGTGATCGCCGCTGCTCGTTGATCTCGTTTCGGATGTCTTCTTTCTCTTGCAGATCCACTTCCTCGGCATCTAGGGATCGGGGGAGGAAGCTGTTTAGTGGTGCTAAGGCCTCGGTGAGAGAGATGTGGGCGAGAACGTTCAGGATCATGAATAGAACCATTATTATCACTGGTCCGATTGCGCCCTTGATTGCGCATAGTCCGATCATGCAGATCTCGGCGATGTAGAGGCCTGTTAGTAGGTGGCCTAGTGCTCGGGGATACACGAGGCCTTTTGTGTCGATTTCGATCTTGTAGACGAAGAAGAAGTTGTAGCGGTAGGCTTGGTAGACTAGGTATAGACCGATGAAGGAGAATCCGAGAATCAATGGTGCGATGCAGGAGTATGTCAGTGCTGGTAGCGATGGTTAGTAATTGTGGTGAATGGTGGACTGGGAAGAACCGTACCGATGACACCCATGTTGGTGAAAACAGGGAACACACTGCCCCAGCTGAGACTAGCCAGCTCGGCCCATTTGTTATACAGTCTTCGAGGAGAGTGCGCGGAAAATTTAGTGACAAATGCGAAGATGAGCGCACTGGCGATTTGCACAAGAGCCATGGAACTCATGCTCAGTCCTTGCAGAAGGAAATAGGAGATATAGAAGTTGGTTGCTTTGGGTAGGTTTTGGGCGAGAAGATCTTTCACTGATAATGGATCCGAGATGATTTGAGATGTTGCCGCGGACGCTGCGGATGTCAATGTGGTGACCAAGAATACCTGAACGACTTGGAAGACGAAAACTGCGCTTTGGGTGAAGAGTTCCACACGCGCTAGAGATGGCACACCGGATCGTCGGGCACAAACTAAGAAAATATGTTAGTTGCTTGAACGAACATGATAGGGATGAATACATACTTCGGCAGATGATTGGTACCAATGACATCAAGAGCGCAAGAGCTGCTGAGGGCAAGAGACCTTCAATGGCACCCTTGATAAGACTGGGAAGATCGAGAATGAATTTCAAAGGGGTGATGAGATTGCACAGGTAGGTGATGTTAGAGATGGTTCCGACGATCGCAGCTGGGAAAGACCAGAAGATAACCATAGCGGCGATGAAGCCTTGTACCGCGAATCTGCGAATAACACGCTGCTTCCAGTTCAGGTTTAATGCTGACCAGACCACCTCATCCGGGGAAATTCCAATAAACCGTGGTGTCATATGGTATGGCTGGTGGTGAGATAGGGTCTGATAAGCTGTCTGAGCATGGGCCTGGCTCTCGAATTCGATAAAGAGGGCAGATAATTGTTTGGCGTCGCCTTCTTGATGCTTTCGTTGAAGATTCTCCACCTCTTCGGTGACCTTGGCCAACTCCTCGCGGTATTGGTGAATAGAATCGACTTTCTTGCCAAAGAACTTCAGTCTATGTGTAGGTCGCTTAACCTGGCGGGACCACGCAGGGTTACTGGATTCGCAGTCCAAGCAGGTGTCGGATCCAAATTCCCCTTTCTTCGTAGCCTCTGTGCGAACCTTGTTGGCTCGTCGGATCAGCTTGGTTTCAGAGGCCTCCAGTCTGAATGCTAGTTTGTCTCGCTCATCGACCAATTTGATGAGTTCTTTGCAGTCGGAAGTGATCCAGATTCGCTGGATTGACTCGCCAAATACTTGTCGTAGCTTTTTCTCGTTTCGATAGTCTGGCGGTACTGACATGAATAGCACAGTGCGAGATGATATGCGGGAAGCGTAGGCTGGCGAGTTGAGATATGCTTGACGAAGGTTCGTGTAATACAGACTTTCCCTGACCACGACGTAGAAAACAAAGGCTGTACTTGATAAGCAAATTTCCTGAGGTATGCGACTCGAGACGACTCACTGAAATAGACACATGCTAATATCACATTGGCGTAGTATTTGTTGGGGTCTTTGACATTGCTGAAACTGAGTATATCCAACTGCGTGTTCCCATTCCCACCTGTGGCGTGTATAGGAAATAGAATAGGCCAGGTAAGAACACAGCCTGTGAAGCATATTGCGCAGAGTACCCGTAAAAACCGTAGAAACAGATACCCATCCAAGGATGATGTGTGTAAAACGTGATTATCTTCAATCTTTAAGAAATCGCCGATCCAGTTCACCCACCCAGATGGCAGCTCTGGACTCTTCTCATGATCGGCCAAATCAGGGAGATGAGACCTGGGCGCGTACCATCGTTTTTGAGTCCTTCGAAAGATCAGGAACAGCGCAATCCAGAACATAGCGTAGAATAAGGCGGGGAGAAAGGTCATCAGTAGTGCCGAAGATGAAGATGAGCTTGTATCTCCAGTCAGACCACTGACAACATCGCCAGAGGTTGAGGAGGCATCCCCACGCGACGAACCGACATTCGGGTCATTATTTGGGTCCTTAAGTTCGAATCAGCATATCAGCATTTGACAACACATTCCGAGTCTGGACAACACGACAATGAGCTCGAATTTGGAGATGATCACTTACAGTCAAATTTGACATGATGAAGCGGTGTGAGGGAGGTGCCTGGTTCCTGAACCAGCTCTTTGGAGGGGCCAATAGATATTTTAAAAGGGTTTGACTTGAAAGGCTGGTCCAAAAAGATTAGGATCCATAATTTCTCCGTCAGAAATGAGCGGGCCCGCTTTCCTGACATTCAGACCTTAAGTCTCTCTCTCGAGGAGCGGGTCTGTCTCATTTTGGACCTGTCATCACATTATGAGATTGACATAGTTTAGCGGCGTGTTGTGATAGGTGGGTCGCATTCACAGAAGAACGGAACGCGATAGTCTGTCGATCGCTTCTTGTGCGCCACAAAAGTACTTTGCGTACGCAATCTGCCTCGTCTGGAGTCAATTCAATGTGAATAATTGGTAGCAACTGTTCGATTGGACATAATGTGATATGCCTTCGTTGATCTCTCATACATAGACGGCAAAGAGTCAATGTCATCCCACGAGACACAAAAGATCTCAAGATTGGGTGGACCCTCTAAGAATCAAACTATTGACTTAGCGAGTGGAGATGGATCAGCCTCGGGGATTGTGTCCCTGTCCCCACCCCCCTGAACGCATGGATCGTGGTTCGTGCTCACGGAAACTCTTATGTGACGCACATTGGTATGTTTTGTGTAGCTGAATCCCGGTTCTGGGACCTCGGTAGCAAGATGAAGTAGTGATAAGCACAGACATGAGGGATAATAGACTTCAACAACTCAAATTCGTGCAACAATTGGAATCTTCTTCCTGACAATCATTCATCATAAGGTGTGGATGAGCCTTGTACTCTCGTACATTACTCCGATCTTTTAATCCAGTTAGACTATTGTCCCTCATTCCTCAATTCGGGACTGTCACCTTCTCAACGGAACATAGCAATCCGAACGCAAGGGGTAACCAGCCCTGTCAAGTCTGGTATGGTTTGACAGGGGACTTGGGTTGCAACGCATACCGGTGACAGCCTTGAGGATGTTCGCCTGGACGCGTGGTATCCTAAGGCTGAAGTTTCACGGCAGTTGCAGATGATCGCATACGATCGCAGACACCGAAACTTGAATTTGACCATTTGCTTCAAACAACACGTGTCATGTGTGTAACCATGCGGAGATGGGGTATGACAAAGATCTTAGCTGATTCGAATTACCAGGATATGTGCAGTGCGTGAAGCACGAACTGCATGTAAATGCGGTTTGCAGTTTGGGCGTATGCACCTCAATCCCATTGAAGAAAGGATTGCTGCTGTTTAACCCGGTAAGCCAATAGATTGGAATATATGAGTTATTGGAATCTTCTTGGACTCGATCTTTGGGAATGAGTGATACCTACGGAGAACTACGTGGTACAGAGATTCATGTTGCCTATAGATCTACATTCCAACTACAAATAGATAAATTATTGGAGGTTTAAGTTGACTGGTGCATGATACGGAACTTTGTCCTCTGTAGCATCTATGTAGTAGTATGTACGGGGTAGAATATTCGGTACTCCAATTGTATGCAATCTGATGAATAGGGATTGAACGAAATCAACAATCTTTTAACCAGCCATCGAGACAGCCCGGCCTTCTTCAAATACAGTCGCTGCTTTAAGAATCATCGCCTCCTCCCATCTCCTTCCAATGAGCTGCATGCCAATCGGCAAATCTACCTCAGGCTGATTTGGATCTTGACCGAATCCGCAGGGGACATTCATCGCCGGATGACCGGTAGCATTAAAGGGGGCAGTATTGGTAGTCACTCCGACCGCTAGAGAGACTTTTTCCATGACAGAAGATCTCGGCCCTTCAGCATCATCCTGCATCTTAGGATGTCCCATAGCAACGGTCGGTGCGCATGGGGTAACAAGGATATCCACTTGAGTGAACGCCTCATCGTAAGCCGCCCGGAGCTCAAACACTTTACGGTGGGCCTTAGCCTCGACGCTTGGACCAAATTTCTCCTTAAGAAATGGGCCACTGAGCATCACGTTCAGAGCAGACGGGTTGGATCCGGTCAGTAGCTCGTACATCTCTTGATCCGGTGGCCACCGAGCTTGAACGTGCGGTGGGAGGAAAGAGAGGAATCCACCTGTTTTCCCTTGACACGCCGTTTCGGATGCTGACATGCGGGTGGCGGCTGTCCAGATGAGACTGCTGATGCGATGCATAGGGACTGAAATGTCGATGACTTCCGCCCCTGCGGCTCCAAAGAAACGTCGAGCGGAGTCTAGAACAGTGTTGCGAACCTGCTCCGATAACCCAAGAATGTCGAAAGATTCGGTGAGGATGCCGATTTTCAATCCTGATCCAATTAATTCTCCATTCTCAAGGGTTCGAGTTTTGAAACCTTCCAGAATCTTGGAGTAGTTTGGGACTTGATGCCGCAATGGACTCTCAGGGGTCATGCGAGGATCTATCCCGTCGTATCCTGCCATTACCTGAAGTAATGAGGCGATGTCCTCCAGGTTTCCAGCCATCGGTCCCAGATGATCAATCATTGGAGCTAAGGGTATAGCTCCAGTATATGGGACTAAGCCATGCGTGGGCTTCATCCCGTAAATTCCACAATACGAAGCGGGGATTCGAATCGATCCAGCTTGATCGCCACCGATCGCAATATCCACTGTCTCTCCAAATTTTGTCTCTGACTCCTGAAGAGCATTTGCAGATACAAGTGCCGCAGAACCACTGCTGCTTCCGCCCGTGGTATATCCTATCAGTCGGGGGTTATGAACCGGACCTGTCGCAGAGCCATAACCAAGAGGCGATAAGCAATAATTCTCGCATGTCGAAGATCCCTTGATCGTGGCACCTGCCAGAAGCACTCGTGAGACCACAGATGCATCTATTGGGGAAACTGGAAGTTGACCATCTTTACACAGTAGCTCGGTGAATGTCCCCACTGTTGTCGGAAGGCCTCCGATGGAGATGTTATCTTTGATTGCAATCGTCTTTCCTTGAAGTAAAGTGCTTGTCGGATTGGATGCGACGAGGTCGCAGCGATGTCTCCAAGCGTTCAGGATGTTATCCTCTTTCTTCAGTTCCCAAAATTCTCTTGGACTAGTCGTTGGCGCAGGGCTCAGTGAGGGGTGAATATAGTCATCCGCTTCTTGGATTTGGTTCACGATCGCTTCTGTCGACTGCAACAGCTGAAGATAATCTTCAGTGTCTTGGCCCTCTGGGACGCTGAACCCAAGACTTGCAGCTGCATCTTTCAAATCGGATACTGTGACCTTGGATCTACTCCGCATTAGATGAAAACAATGAAGCCGAAGGCACATCATGTACTTACTGGGTCTTATCAACTAGAAAAGCCAACGACATTGTGAAAGCAAAACCTGAGGTATTAGACAGTGAAGATAGAAAGAGAAACAAAACATTCGAAGAGTCAGAGCACAGAAATTGGAGAGTTGGAGACACTTGGAGAAGGTCGGGCATGCCGCCGTTCTAGCCGCTATCTTGTTGTTTCGCGGCGCCCGCCGCTCATTACTACTTCTCTTAGTACTAGTATCATCCCCACTCCTATCGGATGAGAACCCCGCTTATATACCTCGGGATCGGTCGACTTTGCCGACTTTCATTTCAAACTAATCTACAGAATGGCTTCACTATCTGCTTTGAATCTATTCAATGTTAAGGGCCGCGTGGCGGTGGTCACAGGTGGTAGCAGCGGAATAGGATTGATGATCTCTAAGGTGAGTAACATGGATTATAAACTTGGAAATTGGAGTCACTCGATTATTCGGACTAATATGTCACGATAGGGATTAGTCACAAATGGGGCCAAAGTGTACGTGGTGTCATTACCCAGTGATCCAATCACCGAAGTAGTCAATGAGCTCAATGAATTGGGACGAGAAACAGGGGGATGTGCTGAAGGGTGAGTGAGCTTCCCAAAAATAAATAAACCTAGTACTGACAGTATTTCATTACTAGGATTCCTTGTGACCTGACTTCCAAAGACTCTATTCAAGAGCTTGGCAAGACCATATCCCAGAAGGAGAGTACCTTGGATATTCTCATCTCCAATGCTGGGATTCGACGTGATCCTCCTCAGTCCTGCAATGTGTTGACTGCCTCACTTGAGCAACTTCAAGCATCGATGTGGTCAATCGGCCAAGAGGACTGGGAAAATACATTCCGTGTCAACACTACTGCTCATTATTATCTCAGTGTCGCCTTGCTACCACTACTGGCTGCAGCGGCTGATAAGCCGATCGGTGATGGGATCAAGGGCCGAGATGAAGGAAGAGGCGTGATTGTGATTACGAGCTCATGTGCGAGTATGCATAATGTGACAAATGTTGATTTGACAAGCTATGCTACCAGCAAAGCAGCGACCGATCATTTAGTACGATTGCTGGCAGCCAAATACAATCGATTTTATGTGAGAGTCGTGGGCATTAATCCTGGATGTAAGTGAAGGTCTGGATCACCCAATACCTGACAAGACTTTTATTGACCTTTCAATCTACTGCAGTCGTTCCAAGCAATATGAATCCTGTGGGCGCCGAAGGAAACATTTTCAGTTCTCTATTCGATAAAGTGCCTGCGAAGAGAGCTGGGTCTTCGGAAGATCTTGCGGGAACGATTTTATATTTAGTGAGCAAGGCAGGGGTAAGTAAAGCCAGAACCCTGGAAGTGTCACGCCTGAAAATCTACTAATTACCGACACAGGCTTATGTTGATGGAGTTTCCCTTTGTGTTGATGGTGGCCGAATTCTACTGGCAAACGGACAGGAGTGAATAGAGAGAATGGGATCGGCTTCAGCTGCTGACCTCGGCAAATACGAAACCGAAAATATACGGAAAGGGACATTGAAACTGTTCCGAGATGAATAATAACCATGGATGCTTTGACCTTGATTTAGCTACTATTATTATCATGAATTGAGATTGAACACTTGAGAAACGGCGCTAACATTTGAACTTCAATTTGTAACCTATGGTATGCATGATACTACTCAGTCCATCACACTTACTCCTTGTAATGCTCCTTGGTTCTCATCTCAGCCAAATTCAAACATTCAGATGTGACTGCGTCATCTCTGGGAATTAATCGAACTTTGAAGTCCTTCGGAATAGCAACCAATGCGGTCTTGAACTGGTTGTACTCCACATAGTCTGTGTTGGGTGGACTATCCTCGCTGGCGACAATTTTGTAGGAGGAGAGAAGTCGAATAAGGGCAGAATATAACAGTCGGGATGCAATAAACTGCCCAGAACAAGCGCGAGATCCGGATCCAAAGCTCAGGTGAGGCAAACCGCTCACCTCGCTTTCTTCAGGTGGGTTCAGAGACTTGAGCCATCTTTCAGGATCAAACTTGCCGCCATCTGGTCCAAAGTGATCCACATCTAGATTGAACTGTTAGCTATAGTTGAATTCAAGGCAATCTTGAGGTGCTTACCATGATTTCCTGCCTGGGCATTAATCAATACCATGGTCTTTGGTGGGATGATTGCCCCATTCCAGTTCACCTCCGTCACGGTCTTTCGAGGCAAGCTCATAGAGCTGACTGTATAGTATCGGCCAGCCTCCTTGATAATGGCGTTGACGTATGGCACTTTCTCATCAGAGATGCAGCTGGTCCACGCATCCCGAACATCGGGGTAATATCGCTTAATATCCTCATAGGCACGGTCTTGCCAGACTTGCCCTTCAGGTGTGGAAAGGGATCCGATAGCCGATGTCAGTGTGCCAGGGATAGTTTCAAAACCACCCGACACCAATGACAAGCAAATGGAAGATACCTCCACTCCAGTCAGCTTTGTCTCTTCATCCTTCAGAATGGCTGCGGAAATGCAAGGCTTATCAGTGCCTTTCTTAATCATCTCCCGCACTTTGTCCAGCAGGAGATTAAGGTACGCATCACGGCGATCACGTAGTTGCTTTGATCTGGCAGTCTTCTCGTTGTTTGGCATGTACCGTAAGATAGGGATGTAGTCTTGAAGATTCTCAGAGGCACTGCGAAGGAGGGAGATCGCCGAACCAACTTCAAGGATCTCACGCAAGAGATCGTCATAGACGGCATCCATGCGAATACCGTAGCACAAGGTCAAGGTTGTGTTGAGTGCGAAGCGTTGGATATATGGGCGGACGTTCAACTGAATGTTGCCATTCCCGCTATCCCGGTGGAGATCTCGCACAATACAGTAGCTCTCCAAATCAAACATGGGGTAATAGTTACGGAGTGCTGGTCGACCCAAGGCAGTTCCTGCTGCCTTGCGCTTCTTTTTGCATGACTCGTCCCAGGGAGAAGAACCGATGGTGAATCCTTGAGTACTACTCACGACACCATGGAAAGTGTAGAGCTTAGGTCGATCAATGATGGCATTTTGGTGCCCGAGAAGCATTTTGCGACAGTCTTCGAATGAGTTGACTACAACGGCCCGCGTATTACCCAGCTTGATTTGAAAGACTGAGTGGCCATACTGGCGCCACCAACCTTCACACACGCTCGCATGATCATCTCCTAGCTTAAGGAGATGGCCAAAGACTGGGATCGCACCGGGAATCTCCGGAAGGCCTTTGATATGTGGGATATCTGTTGCAAGGGTGCACTGTTGACACGTTTAGTCTAGACTCAGCTGCGATAGAAGTATCATTCACACTCACTTTGTATATGAAGTATACAAATAAAGGAATCAGCGCCAAGAGATAATTCCCACTGGCAGAGACTAGTGTCGGGAGGCTCAAGTGATCGACGATGTTGGTATCGGTCATGATGGGAGCAAAGGATGAGGAATTCGATGTTGCTGGTTTTTTGATAAAGTATTTCCTGTATGAGATCTATTTAAAGCTCTTAAAAATATGGAAGCACAAGATGTATCGGAAGTTGAAAGGCGAAATGTTGGAGTTGTCGGACTGTCCGACACTGCTATCTATACGCCCCACCATCACTGCGCTTGGACGCCTGAACGTGAACTTGGGCTCAAGTTGGGATTATTAGGAGTAAATCATACAGTGATTGGTCTAAAGTACTATCTCACCGACTCAAATTGACTATTTCAAAAAGTGGAAAGAGTTAAAAGACAACCTTGGAAACTCAAGTGGAGATCCACGATCATTTCTATGATACATCCAGCCCATGTTCGCTAACCACGCCCAAGTGACATCTCCTCTCCAGAAAAGATACTAACAACTCCTCATCAACAAACTTGTTCTCTTTAGCTGCTTCAATCAAAGTATCTGTGATCGAGATGTGTGGATTGCACCGGAAAAAAAGTTCAATGGCTTCATCACCGCATCTTCTTAGGACAATCTCGGCCGCCCATTCAGTCGCAGGGATTAGAGGAACGGAACGACCAGCACATAATGTTTCAACTAATTTGTCCAAATCATAATTGCTGTTATTCTGGGAGTCAAAGGGCAGATTTTCCAGCATATCCTCAGTCATTCCACAGCCTGTCTTCTCCAGAAGCGCAACAAGCGCCGCGCACTTGGTCTTTTTCTGAAGTTCAATGTCTTCCCAAGGCTCATGCCAAAACTTTCTAACCATAGACTCGGGTTGCTGCTGAAGAAGCCAGGCAACCTCAGAGAAGCCATGGGTACATGATTCCCCGATGACTTTTTCTGTAACAAGGAGTGGCCCTCGGCGATAGAGGATTGCTTTGAGGACGGCATTGCCTGATCTTGCTGCGGCCACCATTACGTCTTCTGTGATAGGCAGATTATTGCCCTTGGCATCTAGTATCAAGCGCATCGTTTCCACACTACACCCAGCCCGTAGAATGGCTTTATGTGTGATGGGTACATCCGGCTTGTGAGATAGAAGGACTTTCAAGTTCTTGGAAGTACCGGCAAAGGTCTCAACCATCCATTCGTCAACATCCGCGAGATTTCGCTTGAGAAGAAGCTCAATCATACTAGAGTTGGAAGAGTATGTACTTCCAATTTTCTTTAAAATCTTTTCAGTGGGTGGATTCATCTTCAGGTGATCCAGCAGAACCTCCATGGCGCCTTTATTGAAACATGCCCATTCAAACAATTCATCTGAGAGTGCGACGTCCGGAGCGTAGTGTAAGAGTGTCTGAAGTGAGTCACCATCGTCACGAAACCTCGTGGAGGTGAGAAGGGCATGCCTTGTAACTGGAAGAGGGCGTTTGTGAAGTTGTGCCAGATAGTTGATGACAGAAGGCTTATTTGCGGCCACATTTTCGACTAAATGATCAGTCACCTGAATGCTACAATTTGGGTTCTCCATTAGCAGCTCAAACATTTCCACAGCATTTCTGTGTCGACCAATAACCTCAAAAAGTTTCGGCGATACCAGAAGACTGGGAGGTATGTGATCCCAAAGCATCTTTAGAGTGGTTACTCCATCATAACAAAATTCTAATACCGTAAGCAAAGCTTCCTCGCTTATTGGAGAATCAGATTCACGTCGTTCAAGAAGAAAACAAAGGTCTTCCTGTGCTCCAGGCAAATTCCCGGCAGTGTAAGAGATCATTTCATCGTCAACCTTCACCCCAGGGTCTCGGTGAGGCCAGAGCAAGGACAGCATGCCGGTGAATGCATTTCCAGCTGCTTCCTGCAAGACATTCTGCGTCACATGGAAATCCTGTTTTCGATGTTGTAGGAGTATCTTCATTGTTTGGATATCACCCAGAAATGCAAGTTTCTCAATAAGACTGTCGGTCAGGGGAACTTCGTTAGGTCGCTTTTGGACTAGAAAAGCGACCCCATAGATAATGTCATAATCACAGTCAAAGATGGTCGAGGGAAGGCTGATGTCGCATCTGTCCAGGAAGGGGCCCGAATTCTGTGGTGAAAAATCCCCTTGGACTACGGCCAAAAGAAGATCACTGGGGATTGGGACGGATATTTTCGGTCGCCAGTCTAAAAACACATTCATCATCAATTGTCCCGAGTGGACGCTTTTAATTGCCCTCATGATGAGATCTGGCTTTATGGTGCCACTGGCACTTGGTAACATCTGACGGAGTAGATCCCCATTCCATAACATCTGCAGAATGACTTCCAATTTGGCTTTACCAGCCTGACGATGGTCGATGTTCTCCAAGATGCTCCCAACCGTGTCCTGTGACAAAACAAAATTTCTTTTCAAAAGGAACCCCAGAGCATCCAGCTGTCCCTCCTTTGCGGCCACAACAAATGAGTTCATCGGCGGCTGATTTTGCAACAGCCGATATTCTGAGAAGGGATCCGCACCTTGGCTTAAGAGAACTTCCATGGTGTTTGTGAGCCCCATTCTTGATGCCTGGTACAAAGGAGGAGGACACTCCTGTGGGACTTTGTGCCAAGGGCTTTGAAGTTTCGAAGTTCTGACATCCATGTCGGCGATACGCACCCAGTTGAAGTACACATTCGGTTCAGTGAAGAGACGATGAACCCTATCCTGTAACTCTGGATATGATCGAGCAATATCTCCCAAATAATTCACATGGATATGCCAGTTCTTGGCTGCATATACTAAGAATGTTTGCCTCATTGCATTCTCTTCACGCAGAACTTCAGTTTGCCGAAAAAGACAGTCCAGTGTCTTCTCAGCCAGATATTTGTGTCCGGTGGTCGCTGAGAATTGGCATTTGTGATGTTTGCCATTGTCTTCTGGAACAACCAAGAACTCTTGAACCGAAAAATGAGCTACCTGGACCTTTTCTCCTACTATATTGACAAGCGACGTAGTGCAAATTTGGATGACAGAGTCAGATCGATCTAGATCCACACAGGCGGCGATTGCCTTGATATCAAGGGCTATTGTTGAGAAACACACAGTCATGAGGATTTCGCGCGCGATTGGTAGGTGTTTGCTTTTGATGCGATCAAGAATGCTCTGGTAAGACTCTTCAATTGTTTGTGGAATCGTTTGGAGTGTTTCTCTAATGTCGCTTTCTGCGTAGCAGTCTTCAAGCTTCTTGATCTGTAATTCAGCCCATCGGAAGCGCCTAAGATTATCAATTAGTATAGTCTACGGAGGCCTGTAACGGCCATGCGGCCAAAACCCCTATATATAGGCAAAAGGTTCTGAGACAAAACTCTTATACCATCAATACTATGTATAGTTATAGGTATTCTCAAGTGCTGTCCAGGCGTAAAGGTTACTATATCTCAAGTACATGTACTCTCACCAGCATAGAACTTGATTGATGCCTTCAAATCACTTATCTCTCACTGATCTCTTACTCATCTCTTACCTATCTCTCACTTTGACTTTGGATATCTCTTACTTTAAGTTTAATCTTACTTATTTTTTTAATATTTTTGATTATTGTAATAAAGCAGCAGACAGTGAGTTAGTCAAAATTCATGGGAAAATGAGTTTTGGCCGCGTGGCCGTTATAGGCCCCCGTAGCATAGTCGAATCTAAAAGATCGCCCGCGAACAAGTAAAAAAGCCTACCGTCAACTGGTTCTTTCATAGATAACAATTTATCCACAATTAACTTTGGAACTTCAGGTCTCCATTGGCAAAGAGGGTCCTTCGGGATCGACGCGTTGACATATATTGTCATATCTTCGACCAGAGCATCGAGTGGCTCGTTCTTCACATCCCGGGAAAGACCAATTGCTTCCCACCACCCACTTTGCTCATCGTGCCCATTCGTTCGTATACTGGCTTTTTCCGCCTTCTATTTATCTCGATCATTGCGTTTTACGTGATTCGTCCTAACTTTGTCATCGTATATGACCTACAGCTCCACTAGAATGGATTCACCAGCGGAACAGGTAGTTTTCATTGCGCGAGCCAGTGGAGCCTCAAACTTTGAGGACAAGGTCCAATGGCTCCTTGAGAGCCTTGAATTCGTCCAGGATGAATACCGTCAAACTTACGGAGAATATGAGCAAGATCCACAGAGATTTAGTTTTGTTGGGCGCTCAAATCAAGCACTCCCGCGGATGGGGAATACCTTGAACTTCATCCGTCCTGTCATTCATGACCAACACCAGCCCAAGATTCCAGATCAAGCTTTGGGAATGCTCCCAACTTCTTTCCAATATCTTGTTCTGATCGGCTGGTAACGAGAACATGAACCTTGCTCTTCTGCCGCTCGATAAGTCCTATCATAAGGGACAAAAGTAAATCTCTTTCTTTGGAATAAGTCGTTTGATACTCATCCAAGGCATCGAAAACAATGTAAATATCGCCGGATGTACCCGACAACACGCTTTCGAAAACTTCGGAGATCGTGTTTGAGTCTGGTTGGCTTCCCTGGAGATGATGATCATCCCAGATCTTCTTTACTGCTGGGGATATTGGCGAACGGCTCAACTGTCTGATTAGCGATCTAGTAATAGCATCCAAGCTTTGGGTTCTGTCATCGCCAAACTGAAAGTACCAATAGGCGAGAAACTTATCAGGATCCCGGCGGCACTCATTTTCAATTTCTTGGATCACAGTCGAGCTAGGTCAGATTAGTGTTCGTCTCTTTCACTGTTAAGATTGAGATATCAAATACCAAAGAACAGATTTGCCACACCCGGCTGTTCCAATAGTTAGCCTTTCATATCTAGCCAACTATCAGGGGAAATGATTCGTTTCACTCACAGACTCCATAGAGCCATAGCAGATCTCCGGGGGTAGATCTCCAATTTTTGTATTCGTCTGAGCCAAAAGCCCAATTCCCGGTAGTGGCGGTCCGCTTGCTTTGTAGATCCCTTTGACGACCCCAGTAAGTGGCTGTCGACAGCCAATCTAATTGACGCTCTTCCTCCATGCCTACAGCCGTCAGTGAAGGGCATATATATTATTTCAAGTTGGGGCTTGATACTGAGGGTTGTAACCGCAACATTCTTTATTCTCTCAACGGCCTCGTCAGTCTTTGCAAGATGAATGGCAGCACGCTTTCGATCGCCTGATTCTTGTTAGATAAATCCTATATGATCGGAGCTTGGCTGTATTCTCACCAAGGTTCGCGGCCAAGCTTGCCCTCTTTTCTGCTATCACAATTTGATCTTCAATACTTACTTTCAATTGTCCCAGTCGTTGATCATCAATTGGGAAGATGCTTTTCCAGGCGCGAGCTTGCACAATATAAGCATGCTTCAATCTTGAAATTGTATGCTAAGCATACTCAATTTGCTTTCATCCTTCGCCTTGTTCACCTCCGCCATGAATTCGAGGATTGCCGAATAGACCTGGAGCAAGGCTTGGTCGAGGTGTTGGTCACTTGGCACGCCCTGTTTTCTATAGTCCACGTCGATCAAGGTATGGTAGGTAAGGGTATTTGAAAGATAATCGGAGGAGTCAAAGATGGCATCGCGGCGATCGAGGTTATTTTGAATAATCTATTATTTGTAGAACTCTTAGTAAAGTACAAAAAATCGGAGATAAAGGTAGGGTACTCACACTCATTCCAAAAGAGATGACGGACCATGCAGATGATGCTGTCCTCTTATTAGTGAGAGGTTTATATAGAGTAGCGACAATACTCACCATGATTTGTAGGATCAAAACATGCGACTCCTGAGATCAAGCCCTTTGCCTGAATGGCTGCACCGAGAATCCTCTCCGCCTTGTCACGAATATCAATATCACGTCCATCCGCTCGATGAACCTTGAGGCCGCCTTTCTTCCACTGCTCGTATTTGTCGGTCGTCTCCTTAATGACGGCTTCGATGGTATCAATATTCGAGGCTCCATCTACCGAGATGTATTGTTTGCAGGAGTCTTCCAATCCTTCGAACGCCTCTTTCCATAGATCGCGCAGGGATGGCTCATCTTTGGTCACACCCACTAAAGTAGGCCCTTTCTCCACATTCACCCGTGCATTTTGCTTAGTCGCCTCGGGGCGTGGTTGGGTCGGTCGCATTGGTGTATCATGATCATTATCCCGATCCCCTTTGCCGCAACAGAGCGCCCGGAGGCCTCCCATGCTGTCGTAAAATTAACTGGGCAGAAGATGAGTTTCGGTAAGACAGCAAGGACATGACCAGGTTCAAGTTGCTTTTGTTTATCGCATCGCTGAAAAGTGTGGGGAGGGGGCTGACGGGCGGAGAGCGGTCTCCACCATGCGTAAATGGTTTATCTGGAGTGGCTGAGAACTGCCAGTGATTCGCTCATAGGTGACATTCTTGTACCTTGTGCATAGAGTATGAGGCTATAGGCTTTCCACTGCGTCACTCACCTCTGTGGATGTATAGTCGCCCCCTTTCCCATTGATTCCTCATCATATCAATACAAGCTTGGCCACTGATCTGAATGTATTGCTCGAATCTCCCCTGCATAGCTGTCTGAATGCGTGTTAGCGCGCGCCACCCTGATCCAAGCCGTCCCTAATTTCCGCACTGGGGGCCTGAATGAAGAGGAACAGAGCTAGAAGATCGTATCATCTCTTGCATTACAAAACATTCGGCTTCCGCATAACGCCGACGTTTATCTACAATCGAGAGTCAATCGCACTCTTTTTATCTCAAGAACAAATCTGAGACTCGTTCATTATCAAGCAGTACTCGGAATTATACCATCAAACCTTGGAATACATACCACATCTACTCACATGGCAGTCCTTTCAAGTTGGACTGGATAATTTTTGACGGATGACTAGTAGTACATATTTCCAGCCTCATTTAACCACCAATGTCACAGTATCTATGAACAAAAACCAAGCGTACAGATAGCTGAATTAGGCAAAGTCGTTTTCCAATGTTGTCAAGACTGATGCAGGTGGAAAGAAAAGAAGTTATGGGTATTAGATGGGGCGCCAACGGAGAAATGCGACATTCAATCGCTTTCGTATCTTTCATGAAGCTCAAACTTCGTCTTCAACTTGAAGCTAAATCACTTAAAGGGGAACTTGAAAGCTCCACTGGCACTGGACCTTGTATTGAATTGAGCTCGGAATAGGGTCTTTCCTCTGTTGCAATGCTCGGATGTATATAAGTTGTCTCCTGAGTATTCAGTCTCTTGCGTCTCTCGTAGAGGGCCCAGCCGATGGAAAGCAAAGCAATCACTCCAAGAGGAACTCCAACACCAGTCCCGATCGCGATTTCTTTGCTCGAGTCATCGCTGTTTGAACCAGCAGTCGTGCAAGTATTGCCAGTACTATTTGTAATGGTGGATGAGTTTGCGTCGGAGGTTTCCACCAAGCCTTCGAGACCCGCTACACCAACGATGACATGTCCAGTTGAATTGAGTGTGAATGGATCTTGAGTGGTCCCATGAATCTTGCTGCAAACGAGTGTATCATTGACGGAGATAATCACAGAATTGCAACAATATTCCGTTTCGTCTCCGGTGCTCCCTCCAGTCGTGCCGTTCGTCAACCAGACAACGGACGCGCCAGCGCTTGGTTGAGCGGTTGCTACAAAAAAGGATTAATCGGTCAGAATCATTTTAAAATATTGATTTGCTCGAGTTTTCAGTTCAAACTTACTACAATATTGTGGGCAAGAGCTGCCCCAGGCGTAGTCGGTGCAACTGCCTCGCGAAAGCCGATATGGCTGTGCTAAAGACAAGCATAGCCCATTTGTTAGGCAAATTGCATCATCACCACAGCAGGCGGAAACGCGACCATCAGTATAGCAAGGAGTATCGCCACTTTTTGTGCCATCGGGAAAGTAGCACTGAGTTGTTGCCCTCACCTCTACGAGGAAGATCAACAAGCTGAGAACCAGCAAGGCGAGCGTGGCGGAAAAGGAATGTGTGGCCATCACTAGCAGCTTTGAAATATGAATTCCTGCCAGTGCTTTTCGGGTGAGATGAAGTACCTCTTTCCAAGGTCACCACCCAGTGTGGACGTATAAGGATCTCGGGAAAGACAGACAGTGACTGCCCAAGTGGCAATCGAGACCAGATACACGGCTGGAGAGAAACCGACGATCAAAAAGAAGACAAAGAGAAAGGGCTCCAAAGTACTAGTGCCATGCCAACTGGCATTGACACTGGCATCCCAGCCATTCTCCGGGTCTTGGAAACCCTGGAGTCATTTCAAACGACTTATAGCAGCCGCCATCAGGATGATAGTGTAATCAATCATCCTGTATAGGGGTGCGTGCACCTAATACTGGTACCTCCGAGATCCACTCGCACAAGGTTGAGATGGATGTTTAGCTTCTTATTTACCCTGGTCAAGGGGCTTTACACTTGTGCCAGGCGGGACACTATCGTTTTGTAATTTATACACTCATATGACAACCTTCGAGTTGAAAGACCAATTCTACGCGATGAAACACTTGAATATGCCAAGATCCGGGCTTATTAGGAGTCTACTTAGGTGATAACACGCTGTCAACACACTGAAACAAGTGGATCTCCAGCTAAGTAGCAGTTCAAGTTGGGATATTAAGTGCTAAATTCTGTATACCAGATCGACATTTGTTATGATATTTTGGAGTACAGAATATTCGACCTGGAGTTTGATCTACAAATGTGTACTCTGTAGCAAACTCTATGTGAGCTAAGACGTGTGACTCCACCTTCGAAATGCTTAATGTTTCAATTTTTATACTGATGATGCATCCGTGTTCCAGCCTTCAATGTTGTACCTGTGGCAAACTTCAAGGAGTAATCACTCAAGTGCTCTCTTTGTTGCATGCTACAAGGGGGTCACGATACTATAATATTACCCAGAACATGATCAATTGATGGGATCCTCCACCAGTTCCACCTTGGACACTCGGATGACCCTCTTTCGGAAGTTCCCATAAGCTTGGAAATGCTTGGTAATGTTATGTCGTACGTCGTTTATTTTGGTGGATCGATCAGTGCACAGGGATTGGCTTAAATAGTTTTCTCATTTCCACAAATTCCAGTCAGTATAATTAGTGTGCTAAGCGGCTCATACTATCTAAAATTATGAACCATAAATTCCGTGAATCCTGAATCATGGTGTCTAATAAAGGGGCAGCTCCCGAGGTCTGCTCTTATGGGTAAAGCCGAACGGCGGGCCCCAGGGCAGCTAGCGCTTATAGTGGGGTCTATGATCCACTATTTAGTACCCCCGGAGGCGTTCTCAGGCGTTCGTTTTGTTCGTTTCTGATGACAGTTGAACGCTTGGGGCACTCAGATCTGGCCCCACGTAGGTGATCATTTTACCCACAACTTGAGACTCGGAAGAAGTGGATGATAATGGTCATTTAATCCGACCAAAATCGCGCAAACATTGGCTTAATGTGAATTCAACTTGGGAGTCTAGTGCTTATTCTCAATGATTTTCGAAACATTGAACATTCCAACTACTATGCTCTGCATAGAAATGAAATACGAGTATGATAAAGCCGCCGATTCAAATGTTCAAGTTCCTGTTCCATTGAACGCCACGCCACGTTTTAGTCCCTGTGCATAATCAGGGCTCCAATATGTACTCCGCACATGGATGTGTACAGGGTATCTCGGCTTATACTATCTGGGTAAAGGATCTGCCACATTTAAATGGGTTTCTTCCAAGATTCAGCAGCCACTCGATCTTTGGCACAATTCTAGTGAAATGACAGGGCTCAAACCAATATTTCAATATCCTTAGATCTGACACCTGGAAGTGATTGGAGCCGATATTTGTGCTCCACTGGCACCTAGTCCCATAATTATCTCCTAGTGAAGGGGGGCCTAATCCGAAGTTTGCCGGTAGTCTCATGGCGTCAATGCAAACACCGATGACATGAAAGAAGCCACACAGCATGGATGTTGCTGTATTTTGTATAGAGCAACCGCCCCTCTTACATCCTTGTTTTATTCTTGTACTCCTTTTTCCCCTTTGATGTCTTTCTGAGCCTCTTCTCTCCTTATCATTCACATCCATGGTCTTTCAAAGATATTGGTGGTCGCATCTTTTATGATAATATGATGTCGAACTATCCAGCTACTGCTCGGTACCCGATCAACTTCCGGCGTTATTCCCGATTATTTTACACATTCCTAGCGGTTTTATCACTCTATATTCTCTATAGCATTTTTCTTCAACAAGATGTGTTTGTTATTAGGCCTGGTGATCTGGGAAATATCCCCCACGAGATTAGACCTGAAGATGATAATTCTCCATTTGCCCACGAGCCTATAGGTCTTGGTACGCTGCGCGATGTTCGGTAAGTCGCGAGAAAGCCCGCTATCCACATCCTCAATTTTTATTCTTTCCTTCTGACATATCACTATTAGTGAAGATAATTTCTACCGTGGCGGGACCTTGACGTTGAATAATACAAATGAAGAAGTAGGACTCAACTCGGTGGTCCTCGATCCATATCCCGATTACAATAGCGATGAATGGCGCAAGGAGCTCAAAGGGCGGTATAGAGCATGCAAAGGTCCACGAGGCAATACTTTGAACCGTTGGGATCCTCAGGACACAATGACTGTGTATCTTGGACTTCAAAAAGGTACTTGTGACTTCTCCGCCCTTATACCCCGCCTGACCCCCTTGGCTGACGTCCAGGTTGCAGGTTTCCCCTCCTCCTTGATTGGCTCTTATTCAGCGTTGGGATTAGAGACATCCGTCTGCACGAACCGATATTCACGACTTATTCCATATGGGCATGATGTGAACGATACCCAGGATACCTTCGGTGTTTGGAAACCGCCCCAGCTGGATTGGAGCAAAGTTGATTGGGGTACACTTCAATCAAAATGTGCCGAGATCAATGCCGACAGATACAGTGAAGCTCAGACTGGTGTGCAAGCCGTGCATATCCTGCCTCCCAGTCCTCCAGTTCATGTACAGCCAGTACAGCCAGCACAACAGATCCCTCGCAGCGAGTCGGACCCTTCATCCACTGGTCCTCGTCACAAAGCACGGTCGGCTGTTGTGCTCCGCACCTGGCATGATATGGAATGGACTGAAAATCATAAACAGCATGTTCGCTCGCTCATCATGGAGCTGTCGCTGCACTCTGGCGGCGAGTACGAGGTCTTCATTCTGTGCCATGTAAAGGACATGACAATCTCACTCGACTCTGATCCTGAAGCAATCCAGCGCCTCAAGAGTCAGTTTGTGCCAACCGAGTTTGCAGAAATGACTGTCCTGTTCAATGATCGGACTTTAACATCGTGGTATCCCTTGGTGGATGATCATAGGTATGTGGAATTAAGACATCCCGCATAAAAACGCACTTGACTAATCTCCAACGAACTATAGTACGGTCGCCCAGTACTGGCAGCCAGTTCAAATCTTCGCTCAAGCTCTATCGCATTTCAACTTTTACTGGCAACTCGAAATGGATTCAAGGTTCACAGGCCATGCTTATGAGTTCCTGGAACGGGCTGCCGAGTTCGCCAAGGAACAACCACGCAAATATCTTTGGGAGAGAAACTCCTACTTCTACATCCCAGGCTCCCATGGGACATGGCACCAATTCAAAGCGATGGTTTCAGACTCCCTGAAAGGAAGAAAGAGTATCTGGGGACCGATGGATCTCTCCAGGATCATTAAGGATGACTCCACTGCGGGCGCCGAGCCTTTGAATATCCCAATGGGACCCACACCCCCTGTCGCATCGCCCGAAGAAGATCATTTCGAATGGGGAGTAGGCGAAGAGAGTGATTTGATTTCATTTCTTCCCATTTTCGATCCCACTCATACAAACTGGGTTTTCAAAGACAATGCATGGAACCTTCGTGAAGGCTTCCCCCGTCAAGTATCACCCGTTGCAATGGGTCGCATTTCGAAAAAGCTAGTGGATCAAATGCATTATGCGCAAAGCCAAAAGGGTGTCGCTATGGCTTCTGAGATGACTGCTCCAACTGTCGCGTTGTGGCACGGGCTAAAAGCGGTACATGTTCCACAGCCTATTTATCTTGATGGGAAGTGGACTTCAAAAGAACTCGGTCGCATAATGAACCCTGGTCCCGCTGAGAAGATCAACGGAGCGGAAGATAGTGTATGGAACTGGGATCATCGTTGGGATCATATCCTCTATCGCATGTCCTACATGTTCACGGCGCAGACTTCCGAAAATTTGTATCGACGATGGATGGGATACAAGATTGATCAATCTCAGTACACGGATGGCACATTCCATCAGGATCCTCAGGGGCGAAACTGGTTTGAAACTGGTGATCTGCGAGAAGATCTATATGGCCCACTCTGTTTCCCATCTATGTTACTTCATCCTGTCAAGAACCCTGAAGAAAAGAAAGGGGCTGGCATGGCGGTCCCAGTCTAATTCGGTCTAGGCATGCTGTATTGTCTGGATTGCCTACAATTCCTGTATTTATTTTCATTAAAATCTATGTATACTAATAGAAGCCATTAAGCGTTAAGAACTGCATTATTTTACTTTCTATATTCCCAAATGTTGAATGACTCCATATGCTAGTAGCAATGGAGCAGTCGATAGCTGGGCGAGGAGCATCGATCGATCAAATTCCAAACACTTGAAGGTCATTGTCAAATAGAATATTTCTGTTATCCCTCCCTCCAGATCAACGTAGCTCCATATTTTATTCAGAATCCAAATGCGTGTCTCACTGGCAGGCTCCACAATGAAACTTTTATCCATCCTGAGTCGGTACTATACGCTGCAGCATTGAACATTTGAACTAACTTGAAGTAGTATGCTGGGCAAATGGTATTGATGAACATTGTCTGAGGTGCTCCTGAGGTTTTTCTACTGATACTATTGAATCCTTGAAATTGATCTATCTCCATGATTTGATGTTTCTCTGATGATGCGCTGGCTCTAGGGCTTCGGAAGATTTCCTGGGCTCGCAGAAGTAATGCATACCTATAGACCTCAGCTCAAATCTAGTCAGCTGGTATGATAACCCTTCCGTGAGAGCCGAGAATATTTTGAGATTATATGGCCTGAGATCCAATCAATTGATCCAGGAAATAGTAAGATAAAACATCGCCTTAGGGGGGCTAGGGTGGCCGCTTCACGATCCCCGTACTGGTCCAATCAATGGATGACAACAATATGATTTGCATACCCAATCATGTATGCTTTACTGCGCTGTCCAGGTCATATGGCATCGCTATGCTGCATGCACATGTGTGTATAATCCGGTTTTTCGTCTCAGCTTGTAAGCGTATTCCACCCAACCAGTGCGAACGTTCCTGTGGGCTGTGGGTCACAGTACATATTTCGTACCATTTTGCCGACGACCCATGAACCAATCTGAAGTTGACTTAGACCTGCAACTCAATACCACACGTGTCATAAATGGAACAGAAATGGGAAATAGCGAATTCAATCCCACGATAACAAAGAAGGCCTACCTTCTGCACGCGCGTAGAGTTCCGGGCCGATCCCTACCTTCCTATTAAATTCAAAATAGGATCAGCGCACGGCTTAAGCTTATGTATCTTTCATGTGTTATGGCATACCTTTTGACATGCGCATTATCATGATAAAAGATCCAATTTTGATCATCTCAGGTCAACGACCTTAGCGTGGTCACAATAACCACCCGATCATGCCGACACCAGGATGTGACTGGTTTCTATTGGAGCTTACTGTTCCAGACCTGATTGTCTAGGTGCTCAGGCTGCCGATATCCCGGTGATTGCTGTCAATATAAGTGAAGTTTAGGTCACGCATTGTCATATGAGGGAGTAAGGATTATTCGATCAACCTATCATCTATACGTGCTCTGGTCCACTTTCGATCCTATAGGCTAGTTGGTTAGTTCAAGCCTTTAGGCCTCCTGTAACATAGAGACTATGGCATTTATTGATCAACTGGAAATAATTATCCTTTCAGCTTGGCCACCGGATCCACGGGCGTTGATGAATTTTGCATGGGTGGCCGCGCATGCCAGTGTCTGTGTGGCGTACGGAGTAGCTGGAACCTCCATAACAATCACGTCGAAAATCAGGATTTGAGATGGCTGGGGCGCATATCTTGTCCCTTCATGCAGAATGATTCGAAGGTAAATGCCCCACCTTCTATTTCAGATGCAATCTACCACCACCAATGGTGCCTTGTCTCTTGCCGCCTTGCTCTGATGCCTCACTTGGGCAGGTCCAATTTTGGGGACTGGAGGCGTAAATTCCGCCTAAGTTGTCAATTTTACCTTTTCTATATCCGACTTGAAGGTAAACGCAAATCCTCCCCAACATCCCTTCACAAGTGAATAGAGCTTTGACGGTGCTAGTTCTGTGCGGCAACTGGCAAGATTGCGTCCTTGGACTGACTGAGAAAAGCACGCTACAGTGAACATTCCATCTCCCCTCGCGAGACCTGACTCTGGGTTTCCCTCCCAAAGACCACGATCCCTATTTCTATCCGTATACTCTACCATTCTTTCCTACCCTCATTTTCTACGCCATGGCATCCCATAAAGTCCTCGACAGCCCTGACTACTATGAAGTTGCCTGGATTGCCCCTCTTCAAATAGAGCAGGCCGCTGCAATGGGGATGTTAGATGAAGAGCATGCGACGCCAATTGGGTTCATAAAACACCCAGCCGACGAGAATGTTTACACCTGGGGTCGTGTTGGAGAACACAATATCGTTATCGTGTCTCTGCCTTCTGGAGTGTACGGAAGTATATCAGCTGCGACCACAGCCTCAAGCTTGCTTGCCTCATTCCAATCAATTCGTGTTGGCCTTATGGTCGGCATAGGTGGTGGTGCTGCTCGACCAGATAAAGACCATGATATTCGGCTAGGCGATGTTGTCGTAGGCCGCCCCTCTGGGACACTTGGTGGCGTTTGCCAGTATGATATGGTCAAAGCAAATGCTGGCAATGAACCTGAGCGTCAAGGCTTTCTCGGACGCCCTCCGACAGTTTTGCTTAACGCACTTACCAAAATTCAAGCCCGCCATGAGCTAAACGAGTCTGAGATTCCTTTCTTTCTTCAACAAATGTTGGGGAAATACCCAAAGCTAGGAAAAAGAACCAACAAAAGTCCAGGCTATATTCATCAAGGCTTTGAAAACGACCGCCTCTTTGAAGCATCATACGATCATGTCCCTGGCTCAGATTGTCGAGATTGTGACACAGCTAATGAGGTCCAACGCGATACTCGAGGAACAACCAATCCTGATATTCACTATGGGATAATCGCTTCCGGAAATACTCTTGTCAAAGACGCTGCTGCTCGCGATAGGATTGTTGCTGACATCGGCAAGGATTGCATCTGCTTTGAGATGGAGGCCGCGGGTCTGATGAACCACTTCCCTTGTCTTGTCATTCGCGGGATCTGTGACTATGCCGATTCTCACAAGAACGATCGGTGGCAGCGTTATGCCTCAGCAACCGCCGCGGCTTATGCCAAGGAGCTACTGGCATATTTACCGCCTGCAGATGTACAAAAAACTGAAAGGGCATCGGAGGTGCTTCAATTAGGTCAGTCTGAGCGGATTCACTACTACCTAGCCAATTAAATACGTGTGATTAGATAACAGAGGAATGCATAACCCTTTTTCTAATGGATCTTTTCAATAGTTGATGAAAAGCTTGACGAAATAGGAGTCCAAATGTCCGAGATGAGCGCCGTCAGAAAAAAGGACGACCATGCCAAAATACTGCAATGGCTCACTGATTTGGATCATAATTCGCATCATACAGGCATTCGGAATGGCGTCCAAAGGGGTACTGGCCAGTGGTTTCTAAGTGATCCCAAATATCTGAGCTGGCTCGAGACCAGGGACCAGCGGATGTTTTGTCATGGGATTCCTGGCGCAGGCAAGACTTGTATGACAGCAATCGTGATCGATGATCTGCACCAAAGATTTGCGAACCTGCCAGATATTGGGATCGTATATTTCTACTG
Organism: Penicillium herquei; assembly: GCA_039634405.1. Classification (NCBI taxonomy): domain Eukaryota; kingdom Fungi; phylum Ascomycota; class Eurotiomycetes; order Eurotiales; family Aspergillaceae; genus Penicillium; species Penicillium herquei. The sequence continues at coordinate 8,166,588 of CP098388.1, forward strand.
CTCGCGCTACAAGAAGGACCAGAAGCAGGACGGCACCCTGCACCTGAGTTTCTTGAAGCAGCTAACCAGGCAATACTGGAAGAAACCCTTGAATGACGATCCGGTAGATAGCCTCTTCAAATCACATGAGAAAAGTGGTACAACACCGCGCCCTGAAGAGGTTGACAAAGCGATCCGGTCCCTTGCGATCACCTTCCACCGTATATTTGTTATCGTGGACGCTCTGGATGAATGGGGGCATCCTGGCAGCTTTCCTGATATCTTTTTCAAGCTCAAATATCCGAACACAAGTCTATTCGCCACATCGCGTCCAATTGAGGAAACCATCCACAAGTTCAAGGATAGCATTTGTCTAGAAATCAAGGCACATGACTCAGACTTAGATACGTATTTGGATGTCAATCTTGTCAATGGAGGGCCATCCATTCTGAGGGGAAGAGATGACCTGCGAAAATCAATAAAAGAGAAGATCAAAAAATATGTCGACGGCATGTAAGACCATCTGATCTTTCAAAAAACCACATACCATCATACTAAGAATTATAGGTTTCTGCTACTGAGACTTTATTCAGACGATATCAAATCTCAAGTGACCGAAAAGGAGTTAAATAGAACTCTGGAGAAGTTCGAAAAGCGCCTTGGTAGTGAGGAGATACTCTCGGAGGCCTATGATGAAGCAATTGAAAGAGTCAAGGCCCAACCACGACCTAGCTATAATCTAGGGAAGAAAGTCTTGTGGTGGTTCGGCTGTGCCAGAGAAGAGTTGAGTGTACTTGGGCTACGCCAGGCTTTAGCAGTCGCAGAAGACTCATCTGTGTTCGAGAAGGAAAATATGCCCGGCATAAATGAAATAGTCTCAGCATGTGCGGGTCTTGTCATCATGGACGATGCCACGAATACCCTTCGCATCAGTCACTACACTGCCCAGGAGTACTTGACGCAGCAAGTCAGGCTGGGGACCGATGAGTTCTTAGATGCGCCAATTGAGATAGCAAGAGTTTGCATAAAATACCTCTCTTTTGATGTCTGCCTATGGCCTGAAGACGATGATAAACACAACCTGCGAATTCTTTCCTGGGAATCTAATCTTGAGGGTATGGGAAGAGGTCTAAGACTTAGTTTCTTGGATCATTACCCCTTTTTCGATTATGCTTCAAGAAACTGGGCGTATCATCTGAATCAAACAACCTTTTCCCCAGAAGAGACCTTGGAAACTTTGTCTCGGTTTCTTCCGGGTGGCACGTTGTCTCCGGAAATCCTGGTCGAGAACCTCAAATTGATCTCACCTCATCGAGTGCTATTTTCGGCGGACACGGGAATTGATCCGGAACTGCTGTCAAAGGTTTTAGGAGAAGAATGGGGCTTTAAGACCTGGCTGACTCCCAAAATCCAGGGAGGGCTTCATGCTGCAGCATATTTTGGACTACCATCTCTGGTTGAACTTCTGTTGTTGCAAGAGAGCTCTGCGTTAAATGACTGTGTAACCCATAGTCAAACGCCATTATCCTATGCCGCAGAGCGAGGCCACGAGGCGGTGGTACAGAAACTGCTGGACCACTGTGATATCAGGGTGAACACACGTGATCAAGATGGAAGGACCGCACTATCGCGTGCTGCAGAGAATGGCGACGAGGCGGTAGTGAAACATCTACTAAATCACCCTTGTATCGGGGTTAACCAGTGTGATAAACCTGGGGGGACGGCGCTATCGCATGCTGCAGAGAATGGCCACGAGACGGTAGTGAAACATCTACTAAATCACCCTTGTATCGAGGTTAACCAGTGTGATCGACATGAGTGGACGGCGCTATCGCATGCTGCAAATAATGGCCACGAGGCGGTAGTGAAACATCTACTAAATCACCCTTGTATCGAGGTTAACCAGCGTGGTCAACATGGCAGGACGGCGCTATCGCATGCTGCAAAGAATGGCCACGAGGCGATAGTGAAACATCTACTAAATCACCCTTGTATCGAGGTTAACCAGCGTGGTCAACCTGGGGGGACGGCGCTTTCGCATGCTGCAGAGAATGGCCACGGGGCGATAGTGAAACATCTACTAAATCACCCTTGTATCGACGTAAACATGCCTGACAACAATGGAATGACGGCACTATCCCGTGCTGCAAAGCATGGCCATGAGGCGGTAGTAAAGCAGCTACTCAATTGCCCTGGTATCGGATTGAGCATTCCTGAGAGAGATGGAAGCACGGCATTGTCCTATGCTGCATCTGGAGGCCACCAGGCGGTTGTTGAGCTTTTCCTGGAGCGAAATGTGAACCCCAATCCAAAAGATCTCCGGGGCCGAACCCCACTTGATTTGGCTGTGTCAAATGGACACAATTCTGTTGTTAAGATTCTGCTTCCCAAAATACATCAAAGAGATCAATCCCTTCTTCAGGATGCCCTGCAGTGGGGGCTGTCGAAGAAAGCTGGTGCGGTGTTAACCACACTGGTCATTCAAGGGGGCTTGAAATACGAGGATAATACCACACTTCTACAACTGGCTTTGAGAATGGGCTGCTCAGAACTCACTAAGCACTTCATTGGAAAGGATTTCGATTACGAGGCCTTCGAGATCAGGAAACGCGAACATCCTTTGTGGACAGCGGGTTCCCAAGGCCACCATGACATAGTCAAACTTCTTTTGTCATCCAGAGACTTTGACATAGGCTTGAAGAAAAAGGTGCTCGACCAAGCTCTTGAAAGTAGGAATCTGGCCGTGGCAGAATCACTCCTAGCCGACAAAAAAGACGTTATGTTATTGAACAAGCGTGACGACAATGGAAAGGCAGCCATCCATCACGCAGCAAGCTATGGATACATCGAATTCATAGAGTATTTCATGGGCTTTCATGGCATAGAGCTCACTACAGAGGATATCAATGGGCAAACGCCTCTGTCATTAGCAGCAAGAGACGGACACGGCAAGATTGTCAGCCTACTGCTCAGAGTATCTGGTGTTGACCCTAACACAGGCGGTCGAAATGGCCAGGGGCCTCTTTTTCAGGCAGCGCAAAATGGCCACGATGAAGTTGTTGACTTGCTCCTTGGGAACAAACATCTGGATCGACTTGCTCAGGACATTAACGGCTACACTCCATTGGAGATTGCCATCCAGTACAGACATCCCAGGGTAGTCAAACGACTCCTTGAAGATAGTATCACAAGGGACATTGTCGAATCTGGACAGTTGGGTGGTCGAATCAACGCTGCTCTGTTAAGCACATCTGCTGAGGTATTGGAAATCTTTTTGGCACTAAACATCACTTTTTAGAAGCAACTTCCAAGTTGAATCAAGTATTCTGGCATATTTTATTATCTGCGCCTCCTAGTTCCGCCGTTCTGATTGGATGTGAAGTATGGGCAATGTATACTAGGTAGCCTAATTGGGTAGAATGTTGTGGTGTTTCGTCCGAAATAGTCACTTTTCATTGGTCAAGTACCATGGACCAGGGAAGTATAGCAAATTAGCCGGTGTGGCGTAGTGGAAACGCATGGTTTCTCAGTACGGGCATTGGTGTCGTGCATTGGTCTGCCCTTCACAGCGTTCTACCAGACTGATCAGCGTTGACTTTCCATAGAGTTGATGACCTCTCATGACACCACTGCCATAGACACAGATTGGAATAACCAAGTCGAGGGTTCGAATCCCTCCATCGGCGAATTTTTTTTTATTTTTTCAAAATCACAAAATCAAAAATAATCCCGTGATGAAGAATAGAAAGATATAGGGTTGAATGGGATGAATGGGAGACGCCGTGCCTTTCAATGTTTGTGGCGTATAGGAGAGGCGGGAGTCTCAAATGATGGATGCCCAGATGCACGGCATATTTTTCTTGAATAAACTTGTACCCCTTGCCCCTTTATTTCATGTATAAAAATATCGATTTAGAGATAGGGATATGATAGTTTACACATGTGCATGCCCACCTGGGCAGGTGTAAGTCACACCATTCAAACTTGAACCTTGGAATGTTATAAAATAGTAACAATGGAAATGTTGGACATGTTGAATACACTCTAAATACTATTGACATGCAGGAGTTCACAACATTTAATCTACAAATCAAACATCTGAAGGCACGCCTCACGATAAACCTTGGAAGGGACTACACATGCATGTAGGTAGGCACTGTATAAAGGGACTCGGAACTAAGCATGATGTCGTATTATAGGTAAAACTTCCCAAGGTTGAATTTTGAGGTCGCAAATCTGACTTGAAATCTCTTTGTGGCCGTATCGAGACCTGTTTGTATTATAGAATACACAACCTGTCTTTAATTCTACACTTCCAATACGCACTGGCAGACGACATTGACGCCATCTGATGGTTCATCCCATCAAGTCAACTGCTCAAGGGCCCACACGACCCTCTCAAGTCCCGACTGAAGATTGGTGAAATATGAAATACTGCCGAGGTAATGAGAATGCTGCTTTTGAGATTCGGGATCGCGTAGTCATAGGGTATCATAAGAAATAGACTGTGAGCAAAAGAATATCTTCATTTGGCGAAAGTACCGGTACCATGATATGATATTCGCGCACATGTGTAGTAAGTACCGATCGTTCCTTGGGGATGCGTTGATCGAAAGAACCCAAGCTCACCACTCAGAACCTGTAATCAGTGGTAAACTATCCATATTCCAAGCCGAGGTTTGGTCATTAAATAGGAGGTCAAGCATTGCTATTATTCAATCAGTAATTTGGATACAATGCATGTGAGTAGCTTGGGTAGGCAAGAATGGGATTGCACTTACATTTCCCAAAATAACCAAAAGTCTCGTCGTTCTGCTGGAGAACTTGTGCTGGATGCATAGTTGCGGGATCAATCAGCTCTGAAGTGCTATTGAACCCAGTTGGCTCATTTGTTGTGGCACTTCGGTCAAATTGGTTAGAGGAATAAGGAGCTCGCACGGCCGCAGAGGGGGTATGAAACGAATCTGCCATGCCGGGATTGATAGGTTGAGCGACGTGTGGCACTTGACTCTGGTATGGTTCATGGGTATATCGATCGGCTTGGGTGTTAGTCGACGCGCTGAACAAGGAAGCAATCCTATCGGCATCCCCAGAGGGTTCAAGGGCGCTATTCATCTCCCGGGTGGTAGTGACTTTGAATAATTCAACAAGAAGCTCTTCGGTTTGCTTTGCTGTGCGGTCCTGGTCTCGCATGACTCTGCATGTCTGGATAATCCTCAGAATCCCAGTTTTGGCTTCCTGAGCAGAGAGACTCAATGGCTGAATGGGCGGTACAAGACATAAGATCACCCCGGCTGTAAACAAATGGAAGTAAATAAAAGAAATAGAGAAGTGTTTCTGAAAGAGGTGGACAGGGAATCGAGATATCCGAGATGCAGCTTCGACTGCAACGCGAAGAGACCTCTGCACCGAGGTGACCATAAAGTTCGACCAGGGGACAGTACTCATCCTAGATTCTAACAATGGCTGATGAACGAGCATCAATGCACCATCGTAGGTAATTTGCAGAGCGGCCGCCTGTAAAATGAGCACCCTTCCATTTTCGATTGTTTTGGCAGGCAAATCCTGCAAAGATTGATCAAATTCTTTCCACCGATCATTTGCCATCCACATTTTGAAGTTGTACAAAGAAGGTATTTCCTTGAACCACTGTTTTAAAAGAGTTTCTGATTCGTGAGCACAGCGTGCAATTGCAGCGAACCGATTAGTTTCATTGTCATCGCTGGCTCGTATCTGCATGATCTGTGAAAGGTTGCGTCGAATGAGACCATATAGTCGGAATTGCGCATTATAGAAAGATGATTTCGAGGACGTGTCGCTAATATCCCTGATACTTGGAAGGCCTAATATCACAGGATCAATCCTCATCTCCTCGGAGTCTTGAATGGCGTGAAATCTTGCAAAGGCCGGATCGGTTGAGACTGGCCGGCCGTAGATTATTGAAGTGTATGTATCTAGCACGAGAATGTTGTTCCAACAACGATGACGTACTTGAGCCAAAAGAGGGTCCTCATTGCTCGGTGACACTTTGTACAGCTCCAAGTATACCGCTGCATTGATGGCCATTTTAGCCAGGGTCCAGGCAAGTGAAGGGGAATCATGGAATCCGTGTAGCGCGGATAGAAGCATGCAAACCTGAACCGCTTCGATCTTGGAGTCTTCCATCAGGTCTAATAAATGAAGACGGACCTCAGACACAAAGCTTTTCATCAAGCTACAACCATCAAGCTCTAGGAAGCTCAAGATTCTGTGGCCAGACCATGTTGGATCTGATAGTCCAGACTTGAGTCCTATAGCTGCCACTGTCAACACGAGAAGAACATGACTCAAGTCCCGCCGTTCCCAAGATGCCGAACCAAAGATGCGTCTTGCATTTGTTCGTAACGAGTCTTCGTGAACTAGGCCCAAGTGCCAATGCATACGACTAAAATATGAATCTATTGCCGCCCACATAAGCTCCTTCGGAGGCATTTGCAACTCCTTCAATCGCCAGGTGGAATCAACCACGTTTGAAATCCCCGAGTCTCCAAGCAAGACCCCGCTGGTAAGACTGCGACCAGTCGCCGCTTCATTGAAGACCTGTCTAGCAAAGTCGACAGTTGACGCATTTGTAGATGGTTGCTGATTTGGTGCTCCATCATTGGGCCTTGGAATATCCTGGGAGATTGCTGGGTTTGGACCCGAAGGTGACCGTCTAGTGGAAGGCCCGTCTCTGGATTGTCTAGCAGACCTTCGCTGTTTTGTAGTTTCTGCACTGGATGGAGTATTCTGTGTTGTCTCGCAGATGTGGCCGGAATGAACACAGAGAAGGCAGGGTCTGGCTGAGTCGCACTAGAACCCAGGTCAATATCGATGAATCCAATGAGAGTTGAATCGGGAAACACCTACCTTGAGTTTTTGTCGGCGGCAGCGATCGCACGATTTCACCATGCGACGCCTAGGAGTAGAGCGGGGTTTCTCCATTCTGATTGAAGCAAGGCCACCACCGACACTAAACTGAATCGAGACCTGTGAAAGCGCCCAGACTCAGATCCTGTTGTGACGAGAGATACTTTACTGCGTGTAAGTCCACCGGACGTTGTAGTCCGCCCGGGCCGGGCCCGATGACTAATGCGCATACTGCCTCCAGGCTGGACACTGACAGGCGATTGACTACGAAACAGGTGTGTGATCATCTCACAGCCCTGATTGAGTGATTCAAAAAAAAATCCAATACTGGAAAGATTACGGAGCCTCTGTATGATACTGAAAAATGAATTTCAACGAGTTCAATTTGTAATCGGGAGTCCTTACTATGCTTAGTCCACCGGACTACTTTGTATTGCATAGCCAACTCTTAAGTCCGGTGGACATAAGTCCTTAACTGTTCACTTTCTGACTCGACAACATTATTTTCGTTTAAGTTGTTTACTAATTATTGATAATGGGACTAGTTTTTTGAAGAGACCTGATTCTGTATAAAGTTTAAATATCTGGTTTTCAGCCAAGTGAGTGGACTACATTGTTCTTTTTGGGTTTCTACTACTGCTATACTACCACCAAAGCTCTGTCTCTCCTCCCTTCCGTCGCCCTACTACCATGTCTCACAAATCTATATGGATCGATAGTGCTAATAAGCCCTCGGTCCGAGAAATTAAGGAGCGGTATATACCACTGGAAGCCCAAACACTTGTCAAAGTTGAATACAGTGGTATCAATCCGGCTGATCTCAAACATGGAAAATATATGGGCGTCTTCGATTGCATTGCTGGATACGATTTCTCAGGCACTGTTATCGAAGCAGGTCCTAGTTCTCGTTTCAATCCCGGGACCAAAATCGCTGGTCTCACATCTGCCCTGAATCCTCGACCATACAAGCACGGATCCCACCAGGATTATATGATCGCAACGGATTCGATGTCTTTCGCTGTTCCTCCACACCTGCCTATGGATATTGCTGCCACCCTTGGAGTTGCGATGCGGACCGCAATTGATGCGATCTTCTGTCAGCTGGGTGTCGCTGACCTGGAATCTGGCTCAACTTCCGGTGCCATCTTAATTTGGGGTGGTGCCAGTGGTGTGGGCACGGCGGCCATCCAGTTAGCAGCCGCAGCCGGTTTGGGTCCTATCCTAACCACAGCCTCGCCACAAAATCACGAGGCATTGAAGAAGCTGGGTGCCACACACTGCTTCAACTATCGGGATGCAGATGTCCTCGACCAGATCCGGGAGTTTGCTCGTCAGTCAGGAACAAAGCTTGGCTTGGCTTTCGACACAATTGGATATGCAGGATCGGCCCATATGGTTGATTGGTGCTACTCATGTTGTTCTGAGGACGTCAAGGTTATTACTACTATTCCTCACCCGACTGCCTTAAAGTGTTTTGCTACGAGGGTGGACGACATTACTTTTGATGGCCCCAATGGCAGGACTACGTACCCTGCTCGACGGGAGGACGCTGCGCGTACCTCTAGGATTCTGGAATGGGCGGTAGAAAACATTCGACCACTTCAGATGCCGACCGTGCGAATTGTTTCTGGAAATGAAGCTGCCATTCAGGCTATCGTTGAGTCTGCTCAAGGCAAGACTAGTTTTGAGAAAGTTGTTATCAAGCACAGCACACTGCAATAAACGACCAAGTTCCGTCATGGGTTATTGCACCTATATACTACTCGCTACTAATACCGTAGTTTGTTATTTGCTGTAAGAAAACTAATGTGACTCTTCTGTCTCTTTTATTCCGTTGTATATGATGTATAAGTGATGATTCTCAAATAATTTGTTGGCCAGCAAGACTTCAACGAAACACACTTGAAATCTCAATATGGCCACTAGTAGATTCTAATTTAACTAGGAGCGACTCGGAGAAGACACTTTTTTTTCGCAAATCCCTTTCAAGTGAAATATAGTAGATTCTAAAAGTCACTATTCTGAATGGCAATCTTGGTCGTTTCATCGAGATCCTCCTTCGGCAGACCGAGAACATCATTCTGCAAGCCTCTTGATTCCTCAAAGTTACCATCACCATTCGGGTAGAAGACTCTCGAGTGAAGCAGCTTGTGCATGCCGTCCAGATTTCCACGTTTCACCTCTTCCAGGCCTTCTTGATACCGCTCCTTCACATCTTGATACTTGATTGACCATTCTTCCTCGGTAGTCCCAGTGGCGCGAAGGACTGACTGGAATAGATCCTTCTGGCTGACAAGAAAGGATGACACGTACACAGACTTATTTTGAAACTGCGAAAGGGTCGTGCTTTTGTCATTCTCACTGTCGGGGTGAATCTTCAAGCTCAGAAGCTGGGTAAGAGCCCGACCACATTGCTCCAAAGTGGTGGTGTTGATTTTTGTCTTCCCATCGTCATAAAATGTCATGGTTTTGTTGGGGAAATCAAAACCAAAGCGCAGTGGGCTTCCAGTCAAACTGAACGTATACCAGAAACCGCAGACCAAGCACAACCACGAGCTCTTGCCACAGCTTTCGATGTATCGGCGAGTCTTCTGCTTCGCTTCGCCAAAAATAGTATCTTCGGCAAGTTGCTTATTGTCAGAGTCGGGTCCCCACTCGTTTGGGATAACCCAAGCTACATCTGCCTCGGCTGCAGCTTCAATCAGCTTTTCCTCTTGATCCGGCGGGGCATTTCCGGCTAGGGTGATGATGAGAGCATCTTGGCCCCTTAAAGCTTCAATGAGTGCGGATCGATCTTTATAATCAACTCGCTTGACAAAAATGCCTTCTGGGAATGTTGAAGCGCTTTCAGGTCGAGTCAACGCGGTGACTTGGAATCGATGGGCGTTGAGGAGTTCTCTTGTGATGTGTGTGCCGATTTGGCCAGTTGCCTGTGAGATAGTTAGCAGAGACTGGGATACGCTAAGGCATTGTAGGAATGAGATGGCTCTCTTTCACGCTCTTTGACATACCCCGACAACAGTAATCCGCTCAATCTGATTCTTGAAAGCTGATTTGGTCGCCATTTTTTATCATTGAAACTTGAGATGGGGGATGATCGGATTAGAGAGCAACTTGAAATTTCGATCGGCCTTAACCTGGGCGCTAATTCCGAGTTTAAATTCTCTTTGCCCAGTCTCGATTTGTCTTGTTGATGATTTCCGTATTCGCTAGGAATGGTATAGTCTTAACCTGCCCATATTCTGAGGTGGAGTATGCATTACCAAAAGTCTTATCTCCGGTGGACTTAGTGGGGACAAATTTTCATTTGATTATTAAAATCAATTGCACAGAGAATCAGAATGAATTAATGTTACTAATAATCGGGCATAAGTGCGAAGTGAATTCATAGAAATCAAGAAATCAACCCTCCTTCAAAATTGGAATGACTGTGCATAAGCGCGCCCTGGCCCTTGTCATTAAGTAGCATCTAGCAGCCATCCGGGAATGGCCACAACTCCGACTCGAATTATCATCTTTCAAAGCTCAAACTATGACAAAAAGGAATTAATTTATCAGATTATCCCAATCGAATTATCTAGTGCAACCAGTTGACACAAGATTCTCATAGTATTCGATTTTCTCTACTGCACACAAATCCGGACAACTATCTTGATCCCAGCTATTCTAGGTATGGAGTTCCATAGGGATTCAAGGCGAAATCAATAATATCCGGGAAGCCGTACTTGAAGCCGTCTACATTCTGCGCCATTTCCCCGAAGAACCTCTGCAAGGTAGAATGAAAGACCTGCATATGCTTCTTCTGGCTTAAGTCCAAAGGCTGCTTATCATTGCCAACAAGGCGCATTCTTTGAACTGATTAGTAGAGGCACCTTGTTAAGACGGCTTCCTGGATGTGGACTCACTGTATGCCGGCAGCAATACTGCTCGTAGGGAAATCTTGTTCATCGAGCATCAACTCCGGAACGCTTCTGATCTTCTCTTCAAACACTTTTCGGGGGAAGTCAAGCTCATGGATGGAAGGTCGCGCCAAGCCAACACCATGTACAGATTTGACCGCGTTGACCATGGCATTCACCGTTCTAAGTCCACCAGTGACGTACACCTTGGTTTTCTTGAGCTCGGGGATAATCATCTCAGCAAATTCAAGGAAGTACGCCTCTCTCTTCTTTGTGCTCTCTCGCACGTGGGAGAGGGCAGGGGCTTGGTATGTGCCACCTGAGAGCTCCACCCAATCGAATCCAGCCTTTTCTAACTGAGTGCAGAAGATCTTGGCGTCCTCAGTGGTAAATCCACCGTCCTGGAACTCAACACTGTTCACTTTGATGCCAAGACTGAACGTTTTGGGTACGCGAGCACCAATTGCATCGGTGATTTCCATGATAATGCGGCTGCGGTTCTCGATAGAGCCACCATACTGATCTGTTCGCAGGTTTGTGGTCGGCGACAAGAACTGGGTTAAAAGATAGCCACTGGCTCATATCAGTATTGTTTTTGTGTTGAACGAGATGGGTGGAGGCTCACTGAGCGGCGTTGAGTTCAATGCCATCGAATCCAGCTCTATAGCAATATTCTGCAGCGTGCGCAAAGCCTTCAATCACCTCATCAAAATCTTCTTTGATCATAGCCCGAGGCTTTGCAAATAGCGAGCCAAGAGTCCGGCCCTCAAGTTGAACATCGCTAGCTGAAATAGGGTGTTGCTGCACATTGTCTGGGGTCTGGCGGCCAGGGTGGCACAACTGAGCAAATATGAGACTTCCATGCTTTTTGGCCTCATGCGCTAGCGTTTTGAATGCCTGGAAGCGATCCCCAGAGAAGGGAGATCCAGAGGGGATGATTGCGTTACCAGGGCCCTCAAGGTTCTCATAGTCGAGCATAACATTGCCTGTTAGAAGAATACCCCATCCTCCCTCACCCCATCTTCTGTAAAGATTGATGAGTCCAGTAGATGGAACACCCCTATCCTCAAGGATCTCGGGGTTCCAGCTGGAGAGCTTCTCACTCATAGAGCTTTTGAGAAATCGATTGGGCGCGTTCTTGCCGCTGAACTCGAACTGGAGTGACTGCCCCAGGGCTCCAGGTTCAACATGCTGAGCTGGTATACGCTTGGGTACCATTTCGAATGAATATCTGCTTCACTCAAAGAGAAGATCAGTATCGATTTCACCCTTTCAGGTTGAGTTGGATTGGATGCTAGATCAATGGGTTTGGTTCTTCGGTTTTTACAAGTTGCACCTCTTATCAATTTCTAAACCCCATCGCCAAGACTAAGTGAGCCTTAGAAGCATTTCAAATCAAATTATAAATCGGAGTTCATTATTAGTTGAGTCCGAAGAGTGGGGCCTTTGAAAAATTCGTCCGAAGCGCGATGTTCGATTCTTGGAGATGCTGCTGTCAGACTGGTAAGTCCACCGGAGTCAAGTTAAATCGGTAGCAACGAGGCAAGTTTCCACAAATATGTGACATCTGCATTTGAAAGAAGGTCTTTTGTGCTTAATAACACGTTCAGAGTGAATACCGTGAAGAGAAAGATGAGACAAAGAATGGAGTTATACCAAGAACTAACTCCAGTACCCTTAGGCTGTGTAGTTTGCGGCCAGGGCCATACTATGTAGTTTGTATGTGGTGAATATGGGGGTTGACGCTAGCCTAGGTGTGGTGTGGGGAAAATCGTCCGAAATCGTAATGTTTGATTGGTCAAATACTATGGGGTAGAGAGCATTCACAACAATAGCCGGTGTGGCGTAGTGGAAACGCATGGTTCATTCTGCACTGTCACTTACTGTGTATCATATGCATTGCTGTTTGTGCCTTGAATTAGCGTTCTAGCGTTCAGTCCCAGCGGTTCAGCGTGAGGGTTCAACAGGTCTGATGCCAGGGATGGGGGTCACGGGTCTCAGATCGCAGAACGATAACCAAGTCGGGGGTTCGAATCCCTCCACCGGCGATTACTTTTTTTTCCTTTACATTTTTTTTTTTCCTTTCTTTTTTCACGTTATGAAAAAGATCTCCAGCTCTACCAATCGTAAACTTGAAATGATACCCTGAATTTCTTCCTTTAAGCTTCCGATTTCAAGTTGACGGTCCGTCTCTGTAAACTCCGACGGGAAACATCGGTTGGTTGTCCACCGGAGTTTGATGCCCCTTGGAGGGTTGACCTGCCATCTCAGCTTCATATAATTTATTGTGGATCTATCCACTCCGTAGCTAGAATCAATATGTATAGAAGTAGCTCGGGACTGAATTGTCCCGATGTCTTGAGAACTCCGAGCTCGGAGAACAACATTCATTTCCTGATGCTGTTCCACAATAGCGTTCTCCATTCTGTAAAATGACCCGCTCTTTCAACCTCTTTTTTTGGGTCAGTCAAAAGACGATTACTGATGTTTTTAGTAGCTTATAAATCAATTGACGATGAGAGTTTCTTTGCGATGGACGATGATTTCAGGTAGAGCTCGACGTACTAGGTAGTATTGATGGTTTCCAGCCATGGGCTTGCATATAAATCCTAATGCTGGAGACTGCACATATAGTCCCCGTTCTTAGGAAATTCAGTTGAAGCTTTCTTGTGATCTTCCAGGATACCTCTTAAAAAACACAACATGTCCCCAAGCCCACGTTTCGAATGCGCGGACGTCGATCCAACTCCGCTGGCTCAGCCCATCAAGTTCCCCTTCTCAGGGCGCACTGCACGCAATCGATTTTTGAAGGGTGCTATGAGCGAACATCTTGCATCTTTCTCCGTCAATGATGTTGACTCACGAGGTATCCCTTCTCCGGAGCTAATCCACGCCTATAAGGTTTGGGGTGAGTCGGAGATCGGTATCAACCTCACCGGCAACGTTATGATTGATCCTGGTCACCTTGAAGCCGCCGGTAATATGGTGATTCCGCAAAATGCCGAGTATTCCGGTCTTCGATTTGAACGATTTTGCGAGCTTGCAGCTGCAGGAAAGGCAAAGGCAAAGGGATCCCTGATCATTGCGCAGGTTGGACACCCAGGTCGTCAGACTCCGAAAAACATTCAGCCCAATCCCATCAGTGCAAGCGATGTTCAACTCGTGTCTGTTGCGCAAGCCAGGAAATTTGGAAAACCTCGAGCTATGACCGAAGAAGATATCTCGCAGCTCATCGACGGCTTTGCTCATGCGGCAGAGTATCTGGAGAAAGCTGGGTTTGATGGTATAGAGCTCCATGGTGCCCACGGCTACCTTCTCAGCCAGTTCCTATCTCCTACCACAAACCACAGGACTGATAGATACGGTGGTGAGTTGAAGAACCGTATGAGACTGATTTTGGAGGTCAGAGATGAGATTTCCAAGCGAGTGAGCGATAATTTTGTCGTCGGTATCAAGGTCAATAGTGTGGAGTTTCAGGAGAAGGGATTCCAGCCGGAGGAGGCCAGGGAGCTTTGCAAAGCTCTTGAAGAGCACAAGTTCGACTTCTTGGAGCTGTCTGGTGGCACTTATGAAAAATTGGTGGACTTTGACTCCAAGCGACAATCGACCGTCGCACGTGAAGCAGTAAGCGGTTTCTATTCAAATGTTCGTCAGTGTACTAACAACCGCTTATCATTAGTTCTTCTTGGATTTTGCAAAGGCTGTTGTACCTAGCTTGACCAAGACAAAGTCTTATGTGACTGGAGGCTTCAAGACTGTTGAGGGAATGATCGGAGCCTTGGATACGGTGGACGGTGTTGGCCTCGCACGGTCCTTGTGTCAGGAACCCAGACTCTGCGCCCATATTTTGTCGGGACAGGTTAAGGCTGCTTTGTTTCAGAAGCTGGACTTCCAGGACTTCGGTGCCACCGCTGGCGCGGCCGGCGTTCAGATCAGACAGATTGGACAGAACCTTCAGCCCATCGACCTTTCTGTACAGGAGAATGTGGATAAACTCTCGGGTTCCTTAATCCAGTGGATGAAAGCACAAGAGAAGGATGGTAAAGCTTGTCAGTTCCCTACTTTGGATCACTATTCATTGAGGTACGATGCCACGGTTGTCTACTAGACGGTCTCGGGACGTTCATGGCTGGTCATGAATAACACTGACATGATGAATCTATGTTTGAGGTGTTGAGAGATACAAGATAAAACGGATGTAAATAGCCTGATAGCCACCAAAGTTGGGCAAAGGTATACTATCAACTAAGCTTTACTCAAAAATGTAGCAATTCTATCATCCATCCACTGGGTGTCTTCTGGATTCCCACCACCTCCTCCAGCATGTCCCCAAATGGAAGGGATAACAGCTAATTCTCCATTCTTCAAGAGCTGCGATTCCCTCTGACTGGCTTTCCATGTAAAATATTGGTCGGTTTGACAAGGCATAAGAAGGATTCTTGTAGTCAAGCCACGCAAGGTATCCTCAAGACTCATATCGCCATTGCTGGTGACGCTCAGATCGGATCGCTGCCACATTCCCAGCATGACCAACAGATCATCAGGATGCCAATCATCATAGCCCTTGGCTCCAGCATCAGCCCATGCATTGAGAGTTTCAAAGCCCCATTTTCGGAACAGCTTTTCTTCAAACCATTCAGCGCTCGTCAACCATGCTGAATATGCTCTCCCAAAAGCGTGTAAGCCCTTGGTTGGCGCAATGTTCTGAGCTCGTAGGGATTTATCATTGTAATCAACAGAGTTCAAGAGAGCGGCTTTTGGTCCTTCCAGAAATTGATAATTGTGAAGACTTGTTCTAGCCGACGAGCATATGATCACCGCGTTTCGTATCATCTGAGGATACATGGCAGTCCAATGATATGCGCACTGTCCTCCCATAGAGAACCCCACTATAACATCCACCGAAGATATGTGTAGAGTCGCTGTGATCAACTTATACTGAGCGTGAACACAATCTCGGTAATCAAGGATCTCGGGGAAGTCCACCGTATTGGAAGGACTTGCGGATTCGCCATTGCCTAAAAGTGCAATCACAATGACTCGATAGTCTTTGAGCACTCCATCGGTGAAATTGAGAGTTTCGTTTATTCTTCCGCGGAAGCATGTGGGAACCAGTGCGATCTTCTCTCCCTTGGGATTGAATTCCCTGTATGCAACTCGGACAGCTGGAAGGGTCGCACCAGTCTGGAAAGTGAAGTCATTCAGCTCCACGTACTGAATTTCAGTATCGGAGGTACCCATGGTGGGATGCAAAGTGAAAATTAATTAAGAAACAAAATTTTCACTGTGAGGTATTCATGAATATTTGAAGGAACGCAGCCTTGCGGTCGACCGTACAATAGAGTAGGTGGTAAGCCACTGTGGGCCTTCGGAGATTCCGCTCGGATTTCCTTGACTAGCGCTATCATGCGCTCCGAATTGATTCATTTATGACTCATATTTCATATTAAAAATCACATTTTATCCATCACTCTGGTTTTATTTGCCTTTCAATGAGGCAGGGACAAATTTGGGAATAAATCGACTGATACTGGATACAACCCGCCTTTGAAGGCTCACAATAGATACACATGCATAGACGGGATAATCTAAAGATTCATCAAGACTTGATTTCAATAATCTTTCCAAAGTTTTATGCCTCAAATATTGCAGTTGCTTTAATCTCAACCATAAACCGGGGATCTGGAAGCTCCTTGACTCCAATAGTTGCTCGACTCGGGGCACTCGCACGATCCGACCAGATTTTGTTCCACTCCTCATTCATCCCCGCATATTGAGTCTTCATATCCAAGATGTAAACAGTGGCGTCGACAATATTATGAAGATTGGCTTTGCCGTTGGATGCACCTTGAATGATGCTGTCGATTCGACGCAGAACGGCAGCAGTTTGTTCCTTCACATCCGCTGTAAAGCTGCCATCGGCATGCTCAATGACCCCTTCATAGGTTCCGTCTGGCTTGACTGCTGCAATGCCTGAGACATAGATAGTGTGATGAGTGGAGGGTTGGACGACTCGGGCGTGAGAGTAGTGAGTAGCTCCTGTGCGCTTCTCGGGGTCGAGGAGGAAGGATTGGCCGTTAGATGACATTGCGATATCAAGATTGATTCGAGTTGGAGATAGTGAGCTGTTGTTGTCAAAAGAGCGAGCAGATAAATATTTCTAGCTGAGCTCAATTCTTTGAATTTATATTAGCAAGTTGCTGAAGCGGCTTTATTGGCGCATCGCATCGTCCGACCACCATAGCCAAGAGATCATGACGATGAGCGGCATGGCCGAACATTCGAAGGTTCGAGTCAGTGATTCAAAATTTGCAACATATTAACACTCGCAGATATAATAGGCTCACCACTGCTCTTCCTTTCCTTCTAAAACCTCAATCTGACTCCTATGCTGTCTAGGAGAAAGAAATATCCTCAGGGATGTGTGTTGTTCCACTTGGAGATTTGCTCGACTATGAATCTTTCATAGGCACAAATCGAGTGACAAGCGATGAGAAGATGGTATTCTCGCTCTCATTGTATGATAGAAGCCGATTATTCGATAGTTCATAGATCATCGATGCCCTCCAATATTTGAACTCCATGTTCTGTAAACTTGAATAGTAAACCAGTTGACTACACAACGTGCTTCCCCACATCTGATAGCAGTTACCCCACCATGATAAATCGTTGTTTTCTGATTGGATCATGGGGATATCTCCGCACGAGGTTCATTGTTGAACTCTTGTGACTTGTGTGAGCTTGAACTTGGATGTTTCACCATTATGAGGGATTTGGAAGACTCAAAGTTGATGATGGTGTAAAGCTTCTAATGTTTTCAAATTATATCAGACATATGACGCATCATCAGCGAAGTTGAAGCTAAACAAGCCAAGATAAGCCAATCGCTAGCATACGGACTTTGTTATCTTCCCCGCCATCCTTCTTCTCCCAGTCCCCTTGCAGGTCGAAAAACGATGCTGGAATCAGCTGCTCGAGCAGAGAATTCTTGCAAACGATGTCATCGTCGAAAAAAGCGATGTGACAAAAATCTCCCTCAATGCCATGCCTGTAAACATGCAAAAGTTGCGTGCAGCTTTCTGAATGACGAAGCTCAAGTCGCGTCATACCCGATTGCGTGAGAAGGAACCACTCTCAAGCTCGAATTCAAGAAGGCTAACGTCAATAGCTATGTGCGTCAACTTGAGCACAGAGTCAAGGAACTGGAGCAGAGGCTCGCCGAAGCGTTGACCCCGAAAACGACCCAAAACGAGCCACCGTATTCATGGAACGACGACGCAGAGATTCAGTTGACAGACCTGAGTGACGACCTAATAAATTCAGCCAACGGCACGAATCAATCCCCTCATCTCCCGTCAGATGGAAATGGAGCTCCCGGGTTTGACCCAATACCCACTCCGCCTCATAACGGGTGCGTTTCTGCGCCAAGAACAACCGACCTCTCTGAAGAGCTCAGGCTGCTCTCTTTAGAAGCCGCAGCAGAAAGATATCTAGGCTCATCCTCGGGGCTTTCGTTTGCCAAACTTACCCAGACCGTTTTGCAACGTCTATCTCCAGATCAGGATGGATTCATCTTTGACGGGAATGTTGACGATAACCAGCCACAAAATCATACAGCCGACCATGATACGTCTAATCTTAATCCAATATTCTTTGAGATGCATCCCTCATTAGCCAGTCCTTTGCCCATGAATTCCATATTGGAAGACACGACCATTGACGAGTTCGGCGAACAAACTGATCTCACGCTCCTGGAACCCTCGCATATTAGTTATATTCTGGAGTTTTATTTCGCTCATTCTCATACCCTCTATCCGATGATCAGGAAAAACGAGTTCGAAAGTGTCCTTTGGAGAATATACGCAGACCCCTTAGATCCCCTTGCGCAGTCACCTTTGTGGCAATTCCGAATCTGGATGGTGCTGGCCATCGGCTCCACGACTTACTGCTCGGTCTCCCTGATGGATGAAACGGAATCGGTGCAGTTTTTCAACAACGCCATGAAACATTTTGAATCAGCAATGGGTTGTGGTGACCTGGTAAGAGCAGCCTAAAATAATTCTTTAATGTTCACGACGTCACATTTCTGACTCGGAAATACTCATTCGAATTAGGCTGGCTTGGAGGTTCTGATGCTTCAGGTTTCATACTCATTTTTCAACAAAGTTGGACCTAGTACGTATAGAACATTGAATATCTAAAGCAATTCCATTATCTCAAAATGGAGTCTCTAACCAAATGTTCGTTTACAGATACTTGGTTCCTTGTTGGGGTTGCAGCTCGAATGGCAATTGGAATGGGGCTTCATACAGCAGAGGTCTATCAATCATTAAGTGTGGATGCAGCTGAGCAGCAGAAGAGAATGTTTTTCTGCCTCTATATGATGGACAGGTAGGATAATTATTCCTCTTGTGGGTCACGATCCAAGTCTAACTTTTCATTTAGGGTTGTTTCTCTGGCTCTGGGTCGTCCTTTTGCAATACAGGATATCGATATTACTGTCGAGGTTTGTGAAACTGTTTTCGCTATTCAATCATGACGTGACAGCATTAACTAACCTTGATGTAGCCTTTTTCTGATGTGGATGATGAAAATATCAAACCAGATGGCATATCTTCCATCAGTACCTTGGAGCCATCTACCATGGCTGTGCCATTACATATACTCGCACTCAGGAGAATCGCTAGTGACATTGGAAGCCAAGTTCACTCTCCAAAATACAGTCATCACCAAAGCCAAGAGGCTCGAGAGGAAACTGTTCAAGTCCTTCATAAACGTTTACTGGAATGGCGTCGCAGTATGCCGTTCCCTTTACCTGATCTTCAATCAAAGGTACCTCATCTATGTACGAGCTGGTTTGATCTGAATTACTACACTCATGTCATAATGCTTTATCGACCTTCACCATTGAGCCCCAATTTAGATCTGCCAAAGATGAAAATCCTGGCTGAGGCATCAGGTATGGCAATACGGCAAGCCATCAACCTTCACAGGCAGCGTCGATTTGCCTACAACTGGTTGAATCTTGTGGCCATCTTTAACTCGGCGCTTTCACTTATGTACACCTCCACTGCTCAAGCAGACGAATATACGTTGGTATTAGATCATAGCAGGGCGCTTGATGATCTGGACCTAGCAATTGAACTATTGGAGGCGTTTTCCACTAAGTTCCCTTCTGCGAAGAAGATACAGGGGATGATTCGGACGGTGTCAGCTAAACTGAAAATGTATACTATACCAGCAGTTGGATTTTGAAGGAATAACATAATTATTATTCAGACCTATTTCGTACTTTCTTTGCACCTTTAAAGTTGCACTATGAACATAGGGACATTCCCAGGGCCGTAGTCATGTCAACTGGTGAGTCTCGTTCCCCGGGATTTGCGCCGCCCGGCAATAAACAGCTCCCAGCTTCACTATATCCATCACAAATCCCCATGGATGAGGATTCAGCTTCAAAGGAGGAGCTTGAGCCTTCATTTGAGTCTAAGCAGCCATTCCCGCCACTATTGGACGAGCTGGTCTCGCCCACAGATCCATGCGCCTTTCCAGAGGATGAGAGCGTCACCTCGCCCGGCTACGAGGAGATCGAGGTAGAAGACGATGCGGATTTCCAATCACACTACTCGCTAGACCCTCAGTCCCTTTCCGATACCGAATCTGAAAACTCCGCGGACGAAATTGGCCGAGATCATCCTTTTCGACAATCCTCCAGCTCTCTCCACGGGCCTAATGCCTTTGCGCCCCCCTTTTACAATCGGCCACCCACGCCACTACCACCCTCACCTTCCTTGACATCCCTTCTTCGACCGCCATTTTCTACTACAACATCTCGTCCCACGACCCCCGATAGCTCGGATGTGGAGACTCCTAATGATACGGAGGCCGCTGTAGCCAAATCAGCCCGCAGGGCCACGACCGTCCCTCGCGCAAGCCCAAAAGTCCCAACCTACGAGTACTATGGTTTTGTGCTTTACTTGGCTTCTTCCCTTGCTTTCTGTGAGTCTCCAAAATAATACAATTTAATTTACCCTTGCGAGATTGGCGTATCTGGACCTTCGCGCCTACTGTGCATGGATGAGGCTAACGTTCCCCGCGCTTCTAGTAATTTATCTCCTCTGGTCATACCTCCCATCCCCATTTCTACACCAGCTCGGAATATACTACTACCCTAATCGCTGGTGGTCTCTCGCAATCCCTTCCTGGCTTGTCATGTCGATTGTCTACATCTATGTCGCGCTAGCTTCTTATAACACGGGTTACCTCACATTGCCCATGAACAGCATCGAGAACATTGTTGATGAGGTCGCTAATGTCGCGGTCATCGATGGCAAAGCGCGACGAAGACCGGGTGGTGCGACAAAGATGAAGCCGGGCGCAACCTCGTATCAGATTATGGGGCCTCAAAATCGCAAGGTTAATTGGTCGGAAATTTGGAGTGAAGGAACTGATGCCGTTATGGATATCCCGGTCGGCGGTGTCTGCGAGGTCTTGTATGGACAGGATCGCGATGAGGATGGCTTCATTGGGAGTGAATCATAGGCTGAATATAATGATTTAATTCAACAATTTTCAAACGCTTGAGCTCTAGGTGAAAGCCTGAGGATAGTAATATGGTTGAACCTTCAATCTGGAATCAGACTAAATAGTAGCTCAGAGTGTCATCCATACAAAGGACCTGACTCGGGGTTTCAAGTTCAAGTTGACGGTGTCGCGACTCCAGTGCTGACATTGCACATCCATGTGGATGGATATCTTGTAGTATAATATCGAGGTCCACCGGGAGTATATATTACTAGTATTTGGAGCGGGAGTATGCAGGTACCAGTAATATCACTACCAGCAGTCAGTTGCCTATCTCAGCTACTAAGTGCAAGATAAACAGAGTAGTGGGAACATATTAGTACATAGTATCTATCAAGTCAAAAATCAAATTAATCTTCCAACATTTGAACTTGCGCATTCGAACCATTGTATTTAAGGTGGATCACGGGATAGCTGGGTGCCTGATTAAAATGGCGGCCACATGCAAGGATAAGGTGTATGTAAGTGAGTGAGTAAATGAACCTTGGAAGGTCTCAGATATATTTATATCGAAATTGAAATGTTGTTGTGATTTGATTCGATGCAGATTTTAAGATTATTTCGAATCAATCTTAAATCAGTGACTTCGACCATTATTTGATTTCATACTTTTATAATACTACACCTCTTCTTACTCCTATTACTCCTACTACTTCCTCCTACTCTCTACTACTCCCTCCTACTCCCACGGTCTGGACTCCAACTTCCCGTGACAGCAGGCGGTGAACACCACGTGAGGGTGTGCCCCCCCCGAAAAGCCACTCCCAACATTGAACCCATAACAAACGAAACACTGAGATCGTTTTGCCGGAAATCATTGGCCTTCTTTTCGCCGATATTTTACCTGGATATTCTCTATCCTTTTCTCCGGTCGGAACGGCGTGGAACGCGGTTCCTGCCTGCCGTTGTCGCCCCCCTGGGGGACCTCCATCTTCGCTTACTGGTGGATACGACGGGTCAGGAGAACGCTAGAAGCTCCCAAGCCCCGACGCTTGGACGCTCTTGAGCCACCGGACGGCTTCGACCTCGACATCCTCAGCTACGCCCACTCAGCCTAACCTCAACCTCATCGCATACTGAACTTCTGAACTGTATATGGCCTGGCAATCTCAATCCCCCATGGCTGGAGTTGGAATGCCCGCGGCAATGGGCGACGGTCCGTCTAATGGCGGTCACCCGCAGGGGACGGAGTACACTCTCCAGGGTGAGTTTTACCCCATACAATCATCGACTGGAGACCGGAAACTGACTTGCGAATCACCAGGCGTGATGCGGTTCTTGCAAACAGAATGGCACCGACACGAGCGCGATCGAAATGCCTGGGAAATTGAGCGCGCTGAAATGAAGTCTCGTATCGGCCGTTTGGAGGGAGAGCTGCGAACTAGCCGGCGGCTTCACGAGTCTTTGGGCAAACATGTTCGACTGATGGAAACGGCATTGAAAAGGGAGCGGGAGAAGGTGAAGAAGCTCTTGAACAATGAAAGCATCGAGGATACCAAAGACCCCAAGGAGATCGCGCGCGAGAACATGCAGTTCTTAAAAGGTACGTGGCTCATTGCGACTTTTATAAATCTCTCTTGTCTCTTATTGGAAGTTTGCATACTGATACTCTTTGCTTTTTTTGCAGAACAACGGTCGAACTCAAATCTCGATGCGAACCCAGAGGACCCCAGCAATGAATTCGGCCACGAAGACGAGCGGGATAAGTCGCGAGTCTATCTATCAAAGTGTTCACAAGAAATCGCCTATCATGTAATTCCTACATCTCACCCTCCTCCGGACCTCAGCGACCCCGATCTCGCAAGCCACCTCTATGCGAACCCACAATTGTCGCAGCACAACTTGGAAGAAGCATACCTTCAGCAACAACAACGACACAAGGCGAACCAGATGATGGCGCGCGAGGTTATGGTCCCAAACCACCAATCGCAGTATGCAGAGAATGGACCCATGGCTCGGCCTACTAACCAATATGGCCCCGGTTCGGTCACTCGAGAGGGCATGGACCGAAGACAAATTGATCAGCAGCAAAACCCTATGACTGCCATTGATGGACGAAAGCAGGCATACGAGCAAGGCTTGTCTGACGAGCAACCGATGGACTCACAAGCACCTTTCGAAGGCCAAGGACCCCAAGTAGCCGTGAAAGAAGAATTACCATCACAAAGGGGGACTGAAGAGCGAGCCGAGGACATGGATGGTTGGAACTTCGATGAACCAACAGAAAACGAACAGGTTACCGAACCAATGCCACCCCACCGCCCAGATACCGACGCCTTCCCCAACGCGAACTTCGTCCGTGGTAAATCCCCCTCTCGTGGCGGGTCACTATCCCATCGGCGAAAGAGCTCTGGCTCTCGGCGCAAGAGTGAGGGTGCCTCGGAGACTCGAGATTTCGCCGCTGGGTTCGGCCAACAGGATACCAACTTCAAAGTTCGATTCGCTCTCCGCGGACACTTGGACGTGATCCGTTCTGTAATCTTTACTGGCGGTGGTAGCCCATCGGAGCCTGAAATTTGCACGTGCAGTGATGATGGAACAATCAAGCGTTGGATCATTCCGGCAACTTACGGCACCTTTGGAGCTCATGGCCCAAGTTCTAGCAATGATTTGGACATTACTAGCTACTTCACACACCGAGGCCATGTGGGTGCAGTCACCTCACTGGCGGCCTGCTCACCTTCGCAGAACATCTCTAACGGCGGTCGCGCTCTAGGCGATGGCTGGGTTTTCTCAGGTGGACAGGATGCCAGTGTCCGAGTATGGGAGCGTGGCCGGGTTGATCCCAAAGCTACCTTGGATGGTCACACAGATGCTGTGTGGGGACTCTGTGTGCTGCCGGGGACGGCAGGCTCTGTCTTTGGAGATACATGCAGCCACTATGGCGGCGCTGATCGTATTTTGTTGGCATCGGGTGCTGCAGATGGTCGCATTTTGATCTGGGCCGTCAGTCCCCCTCCACTCGTCTCCACTCCCCAGGCTAGCTCAAGGCGCCAAGGTGGGAGCCGACGTGCCAACTCGATCTCATCTGGCTCCAACTTCCCATCTTCTCCACAGCCGAGTGTTGCCACAACTACACCCTTCCATTTCTCTCTTGTTCATCATATCGTTCGCACAGACTCGCCTTCTCCTACTTGTATCAGTCCTTTGTCTCTGGCTGGTGTTAACTTTGTAGTTTCATACACGGATGCATCTGTTCTTGTCTACGATACACGAACTGGTGAGGAGATTGTGGGAATGGCCAGTCTTGAAACATATGACGGAACTCCCTCAACCGGTGTGAACTCTGTTGTGACCAGCACCATTGGCTTTGACGGATCCGCTCATCTGGACCCTAACCGGACAATGGCAGAGGAGGAAGTGGTCCACGGGGCTACTGGTTCTAGCAGTGTGGAAGGTGTGATTATAAGTGGCTACGAAGACCGATACATTCGCTTCTTCGATGCCAACAGTGGTAAGTGATACCTCTCATTTCTTCCCCAATTTCTTCGATTCATCGTCTGACAATGTCCCATCTCTAGGTCAATGCACGTATACAATGCTCGCCCACCCAGCCGCAATTGCTTCACTTTCCTTATCCCCGGATGGGCGTGAGCTCGTTTCGGCTGGCCATGATGCTAGCCTGCGATTTTGGAATCTCGAGAAGCGCAGCTGCACCCAGGAGCTGACCAGTCACCGACTGATGCGCGGCGAGGGTGTATGCTCCGTCTCCTGGAGCCGTGATGGACGCTGGGTCATCAGCGGTGGCGGCGACGGTGTAGTCAAGGTTTTCTCGAGATGAAACGAACGATGAGACGATAGCCTTGTATGATTTTTCTTTTTTCCTCTTTTTTTGCCCTACCCATCTTGTATCTTTCTTCAGTCTTCTCGTGATATGATCCCTGGGACCGGATGAGCGACTGGCCGGACCATTTTTCTTTTTTTTTGAGCATTTACAAAGGTGTCCTGTCCAGCTTCCTGGCATATGGTACTCTTCTATGTGGTTTTTCACTTTCTTCTACATGTGTACTTTTGAACCCGACGCTGATAATAAGCCTTTCTCGCGATGATTCTCTGGCGTACATTTCTGATCATGTATTTTCTTTTTCCTCATTCCACATTTTAGCTTTGCCTTTGCTTCGGTGCATACCTTGGTGTGTGACATGGCCCGTCCTCGACAGACTGCATTGTTTGATCTTATTTGGCTGATTTCCAATGGAGCTTGGTCCTTCAAGTTGGTGTTCTGCGTCTGGTTTGATATCCAAGATTTTCAAGTTAGGAAGTGGGCTTTGTTTTTTATTCTCCTGAAGAGCTGTGTGTGTATAACAACCTTGGAACCATTGGACCTGGAATCAATATATCAATAGTTCCCCGAGCTTGGGAGATTGCATTTGAAAATTTAACCAATAATGGGTATTATGAAACTTGTCATTATGTGACACTTCAATTAGAGATGTCTAACTCGGGATTGGAATTCCCCCACTTCACTGACTCGAGCTCCATGCGCTCTTGAATAGCTCCCTTAATCTCTTTGCCTCTTGATCATCCTTCAATCGCTGCTCAAGGTATCCCTGGAGATCATTCCAGAAAGCATCCGTTTGCACAACCTCGGCACCACTAGGTCCAACCGCAGGCTTAGGTGGAGATACATCTCGTGGCTCTGTAGCCGGTTGAGCCTCCTCAATGTCGATTGTCTTGGCTCCTCCGATGATCATAACCCCAAATTCAACCTCCTTGCCTCCAATCAACATCTCCGGCTCATCTGACAGAATCTCTGCTACCGTCTTTCCAGTTCCAGGAACAGGCTTGCGGCGGTAGAGGATCTTGATCTTGTCCAGTGCTACAGGGTTTCCTTGCGCATCGGTAACACGCTGCTTGACGGCATCCTTCAGGTCTTGCACGGAGGTTGTGCTAAGAGGTACGTTGGGGAGAGAGAACTCGAGAGCGGGGTTCCGGGCGGACTTCACGTTAACTGTGATGGATTTGGAGGAGCCTGGTGCTTGTGCTGCTCTGGCTTTCTTGGGCATCTCGGGATGCGGGGCTTGAAGGCGGGGGAGAGTGTACTGGTCACATTGTTAGATCATGATCATATACGTACAGCGTATACCGCATGTTGAGGATTATAATGCCAAGGCAATGGAGTGCTTACAGGCACACGCAGCCCGATTTGTTCAGGGTCGAAGACATGGTCAGCCCGCAGCTTGATGGGACGAGAGTCGAGTGCGGAGAGGAAAGATTTGGCAAAGCTCAGTTCAGACATGATGGATGAGCGGGACCGGGGAGGGTCCAAGTGATGGCAGGATATGAAAGAAGGAGAATGATGTTACAAGTAATAGAGAAAGAGAGGTCAAGTCAGCTGTACAAGATGCCAGGATACTGTTGTTTGTTCGTTGTTCCCGAGCCGTAGTCTCATATCGACACCCTATATATCAGGCATCAAGTCAAGCTGTCAGCTGACCGCCTGCCGTGTTTTCTTTACTGCCACCCTTGACCGCTGCCGAAGAAAAAAGTCTAGAAAAAAAGTTCCGCCGACTCTCAACCAGTCAACCAGAACATATCATTCATCATGGGTGTCGGACGTCGTATGAAGAAGCAGGGCCCTCCGCCTCCGCTGGATGAGTCAAAGATCACCATGCTGAAGAAGGGAAAGACCGGTGGTGCGGACTCAAAATCTAAGGCTGTCGCAGCTAAGAAGCGCCGAAGAGATGCCGACGAGGAAGAGCCTGCGACTAAGAAGGTCGCACCTAAGAAGGCTAAGGTCAATGCTCCTGCCCCTGCTTCCGCCAAGACAAGCGCAAAGAAGGTCGACTCCAAGAAGGCCGATAAGAAGAAGCCCGTCCCCATGTCGGATTCGGAAGACGAGGATGAAGATATGGACGAGATGGAGGATGATGAATTCGACGATTTGGATGGAATCAGTGATGGATCATTGGACAGCCAAGATGAGATGGAAGGACTTTCCGACTTGGAGGACGATGAGGACGATGACTCGGTCATGGACTCCGACGACGAAGATGATCACCCTCGCGAAGCTATGTTCTCCGACGATGAGGACCTGTCCGATGCCGAAGAGAAGTTGACCGCTGCCAACATCGAGGGTCTTTCCCGCAAGCTTGATATTGCCCGCGAGCAGGAGGAGGAGGAGGCCGAATTGGAATTGCAGGAGGCCGCTATGCAGACCAACATCGCCGGTGACCGTCCCGATGTCTTTAACGACCAGGCCCAAGCTGGCCTCGCCCCCGATCTCCAGCTGCTCCGCCAGCGTATTACCGACACAATTCGCATCTTGGGAGATCTCAAGACCCTCGGTCAACCTGACAAGTCCCGTGCCGATTACGTGGATCTTGTGCTTAACGATATTTGCACATACTACGGCTACACTCGCTACCTGGCTGAGAAGCTTTGGAACCTGTTCACACCCATGGAGGCATTCGCTTTCTTCGAAGCTAACGAAACCCCTCGCCCTGTCGTTATCCGTACCAACACCCTGCGCACCAACCGTCGATCTCTCGCTCAAGCCCTGATCAACCGTGGTGTTGTCCTCGAGCCCGTCGGCAAGTGGTCCAAGGTCGGACTTCAAGTTTTCGAGTCTGCCGTTCCCCTTGGTGCTACCCCCGAGTACCTTGCCGGCCACTACATTCTCCAGGCTGCTTCCTCTTTCCTCCCCGTCATGGCCTTGGCTCCCCAGCCCAACGAGCGTGTTCTTGATATGGCCGCCGCCCCCGGTGGTAAGACTACCTACCTGTCTGCTCTGATGCGCAACACTGGTTGCGTCATCGCAAACGATGCCAGCAAGCCCCGTGCTAAGGGTTTGATTGGTAACATTCACCGTCTTGGCTGCAAGAACACCATTGTGACCAACCTGGATGCCCGTACCGCTTTCCCCAAGGCTATGGGTGGTTTCGACCGTGTCTTGCTGGATGCTCCTTGTACCGGTACTGGTGTTATTTCCAAGGATGCTGGTGTCAAGACCTCCAAGGACGAGCGTGATTTCCTCGCCATCCCCCACATGCAGCGTCAGCTGCTCCTTGCCGCTATCGACTCCGTCGACCACTCCTCCAAGACTGGTGGATACCTTGTTTACTCCACTTGCAGTGTTACTGTTGAGGAGAACGAGGCTGTCGTGCAGTACGTTCTGCGCAAGCGTCCCAATGTCAAGATCGTCGACACCGGTCTCGGTGACTTCGG
Source organism: Penicillium herquei (assembly GCA_039634405.1). Taxonomy (NCBI): domain Eukaryota; kingdom Fungi; phylum Ascomycota; class Eurotiomycetes; order Eurotiales; family Aspergillaceae; genus Penicillium; species Penicillium herquei. Next base: position 8,195,105 of record CP098388.1, read on the forward strand.
TAGCCCCGGTTTCACCAACTACATGGGCAAGAAGTTCGATGCTAAGATGGCTCTTACCCGCCGTTACTTCCCCCACCGTGAGAACGTCGACGGTTTCTACGTCTGCAAGCTGAAGAAGATTGGTCCTACTGTTGCGCCTAAGGCTGATGGTACTACTTCTAAGGACCGTCACTCTCACCGCAAGGGTGCTAAGGCTGACACCACTGATGATGACGACGATGAGGTTATTGACAAGACTCCCATCCAAGATGAGGAGGGTCTCTTTGGAAGCACTGAGGGTGGAGCTTTCGGTCCTTTCGAGGAGGGTGATGATGCAGAGCGTATTGCCCGTGCCGAGCGTAACCGTCTCCGTCGCAAGGGTCTCAACCCTAAGGGTGTTCTGAACAAGCCTAAGAAGACCAAGGGCGAGTCCAAATCTGGTGAGGAGACCAAGAAGCCCGAGGAGGCTGAGAAGTCTTCTGATGAGAGCAAGGCCGAGAAGAAGGCCGTTGTGAAGGAGACTAAGAAGGAGGCCAAGAAGGAGGACAAGAAGGAAGAGAAGAAGGTCGAGAAGAAGACCGAGAAGAAGGAAGAGAAGAAGGAGGCTAAGAAGGAGGCCGTGAAGCCTACCAAGGAGAAGAAGGAAAAGAAGGCCAAGAAGGCTGTTAAATGATGTGTTGACACCCGAGCATCCCTTGTGTATCTATAGCTCTGGCATTGCCAAGTTTGAAAAAGCATCTTCATTTGTTGGGTGGATATGGCGCACTGGACATATACCTTGTGATTTATTGTTTTTATTTTTTATTTTAAATGTCAAAATGATTCAGCGTCAAGTGCAATCTTCAATCTTCAATCTTTAATTGTAGTTATATAAGTCTGATCTATGTCCAGTGACATGCAGAATATGTATGAAATAGAGTAAAGATGAAACAATTTAAAAAAAACCAACTCAGAGTCATCTCTGTATAAAACCGTTCTCTCGCCATGTTAAAACCAATGAAATCGTATAGGATCTTTCTCATGAACCGGATCCAAGCATCATGTATAAACACCGAAACAACAAAATAAACAAGAAATCAATACCAAGTCTCAGAAAATGCTTCACGAAATAAAAATAAAACTCCACCGTGCTTCACCGATTATGTTCGGTAAATCTTAATAACGCTCTTGATAGTCTTGCGACAGATTGGACAAAGATCCACCTGCTTAGCACAAGTCACACATGCGCAGACATGACCACAGTCACAGAAGACAGCATCCTGCTCTTCAGAGTAACAGATCTGACACAGATCCATTTCCTCATCTGCAACCTCAAGGTACTGGATACCCCGTCCATGACGCTTTCCATCCTTGTAGCCACCAACATATTTGTTGCCCGTCTTCTTCTCGACGTACGTTCCTTGTCCATGACGAACATCTTCAACCCATTCACCATCGTAGGTATCACCAGTTGGGTAGGACATCTTGCCGGATCCGTGTCGTCGTCCGAATACAAATTCTCCTTCGTACACGGTTCCGGTTCCGGATAGGTGTTTTCCTTGTCCGTGGTAATATCCTTTGAGGAAATCTCCACTGTAGAACTCGCTGGTAAATGTAGGCTCGATCGTCTTCGTACCAGTGAATCCTTGAACGGGGTGATTGCGGGACTCGGCCCAAAGGTACTGGACTAGACGATCGGGACTGGAGAATTGTCCGGAAATTCCAAGTTGAGATCGCTTGTCCTTGGTGAGTTTATCGCCGACGATGATGCAGGATCCGTGTGGTACGACAACGTCCATGAAGTTCTCAGCGGGTGATAGAGCGGTGATCGTGGTTCCGTCTACTCGCTTCCACATCAGGAAGTCTCGTCGAAGTGGCCATTGAAGGTGCTTGCGGATAGATGCTTTCACGTTAGCTTCGAGCTTTGAGAAGAATGATCCCACTGTGCGCAGGACTTGGTTGTCGGCGTCGAAAACTTGGATGAAATAGTAGGCGTGTCCGACGGGCAGAGTGACTTCTGAGGAAGCTGGGCCATTTTCTGTCGATGAGCCAGATGAGGTAACAGGGGTAGGTTGGGAGTTGGCAGAGTTGGTGTCATGGGCAGCTACAACAGCCAGAACGGCATCGTGTTCAGCGCGCTCTTCAGTGGCTTCCTCGCTCTCGGATGAAGTGACAGGCAGCGAAGAGTTCTCTGCAGCGTTGGCATCACCGCCAGATGAACTAGCAACTGCATCTCCATCGTTGACTGATGTTGGCAGTTCAGTGGTTTCTGAACTTGGCTGCTCATCGATAGACTCCCCATGCTTGTCTTCCGCAGTGGTAGCCGATGGAGGGTCAGGGATAGCGAAGAACTTCGCATCATCCTCCGAAATCGTTTCCATCCAGAATCGCACGGTTCCGGCAGAGGCATCCAATGGAGTGTTCAGATCGGTGATATGATTGAATGCAAGAGTTGGGCCGCACTGAGCACGGGTATGACCGATGTGCCAGAGCCGAACCCGCTCAGCACCGATGGTTTCCTCACCGGCTGACTTCCACATGGCAATCTTCTTGCGTAGCTCTGCGAGACGAGATGAGCGGGGAAGGCTCATATACATGACACCATTGTTCGATTTCGCATGCGACATCAGGTCATAAGAATCGAAGAGACTACCCAATTGGTCGTAATCGGGCAATGAATAAACTTCGACATTAATGTCCTCGGTCGCTGACTTGTCCGCAACCTGCGAAGTAGGGTTGTAGATGCCTGTCTCGTAGTATTCCTTCAGAGCATCGGAAACCTCCCAAGGCCCCTGGGGACCAGGTAGAAGCTCCGACACCATGTCACTACGGACATACATGGCGACAACAGGAACATCGTGGCCCTTCTTGTGATCCACAGTCTGAGAAGCGTCGAGACCCAGGTGAGGGCCCAGAGCGGTCTTCTGGGTCAAACACTCCACACGGTTGTCACTGCCATCGTCAAATGCCAACCATCGGGTCCCTGGGCCGGCAGGGCGGAGAATGCTGAAGAATTTGCCGGAAGTGCGACGACCGCGGTGAACCACGTAGCCATAGAGGACGTATTTACTGCCTTGATTGTCCATAACCCACTGGCTGAGATCCAGTTCCTGGTCCAACTCCACCTTGTTGAAGTTCAATTGCCAGCGCATGTTCTTGTCCATGGAATGGCGACTAAGCTCCACGTGGAGAATGGGAGGAAGGGCCCAACGACCAGTCTTGGCACTCAAATAGTCCTTCATGGCCTCTCCAGTGGACTTCACCTGATCGGCTTGCACGCAAATACGAGAATTGAAACCCGCAGGCAAAGTGTTGATGGCGACCGCGTCACCAATCGCTGCCGGCAGGGAATGAAGCGATGGGCTGTCAAACAGCTTAGCCAGTTCCTGACCGGCGTTTGTTCCTGCAAGTTCCAGCTCCAAAGTCCGGCGGAGACGCTCCCAAAACTCCGATACATCCCCGGAAAACTCGCGCAGGTTACGCAGAGTCGAAGTGATGCCTTCCGTATCCACATAGTGAAGCGAGTGGGTACGACTCCGCAATTGCCAGAGCAACTTCTGGAGAGCATTGCAAAGAGGCTTCGGCTTCACATCACAATTATTCAAGTGCTCCAAAACATCCACACTTTGGATAATTTTGCAAAAGGGTGCAATGTGTAGCCATGAAGCCAATCCTGCCACCTCGGCACTATGATTGATCACCGAATCACCGAGTGGACGGTAGCCAGTCAAGGCGAGACTGTCCCAGGTGGGTTCGGAATCACTTGGGTGCCACCACAACGATTTGGTGGGATCATCAATCACACGGATATACGCATCAAATGCGAGGGTGTCGTTGTTCAGCAGAGAACGGTGCTGACCGCGTCGACGGGTGTGGATCTGATCCCATGGGCCGTGGAAATAAGTCCACCCCCAGTCCAAATTGTTGGGATTGAATTGATGACATGAAGACTGCATCCATCCGGTGCGTGGTTCATCGGGATTGTACACAATCACACCGATTTGAGCGGAGGTTCGCCATTGGTCGGAAGAATTGGATGTGGCGTGCTGGGGAGCCGAGGCTGCAGCAGGATATTGCGACTTGTAGTTTTCCATCCATGCTGCGGAGTCCTCGGTGGCGGGAGTGTGCAGATCTGTATCGGGTGGGTTCTCGTTCAAGACAGAAGCGGGTATTCCACGACGAATGGTAAACTCGGTTTCGGGAAGTTGATCATCTGGAGCGGGGAGCGTTGTCGAACATTCGATGTAGATACTCAATGAACCGACATTATTACCGCGAGGGTAAAACTTGATTCGCCACCAGTATCCACCAATAAATGCGGGTGGAGACCGCATCACTTTGGCACGATTGGGCGCTTCGGGTGTGCCTCTCACCCCCTTGATCTTCCATGTTAGGCGAGCCTTTTCCCTAGGCTGGTATTCCGGATCGTCCAAATCTCGAAAGAAATTGCTTTCCCAATATGAATCTATCATATGTTAGTTCAATGTGATTCGCCAATTGCATTTTTTTTGCCTCCCCCTGTTTAGGTTTTTCGATCAGTCAGGGGGGAAGATAAGTAGAACATACGGTCACAGGCACTGTAATCCGCTTCGGCTGAGTCAATTTCCTTCAATTCTTCTTCATCGGGCGTGGAGTGATCTTCTTCGAATTCGGCCCAATAGGCATGTTCGGACTCGTCTGACTCTCTCGGTGAAGTTGTTGTGCCCCGTGATTCCGAGTCAGATTGTGTTTGTTGAGAACCGTGGGTAGGTGGCACCGCATCGGCAGTAGTGTTCGGGATCACGTTGGATTCCGAGATATTTGACTGCGATCCGATGTGACTATCAACGGGTTCCGAAGACCGTGAGTTGGCCGAGTTTGGGGAATCCATTGTGTGAATTGAAGAGACAAATTTGTCTCACAAGAAAAAAGATCGTAAAGGGCGTTTCTGGACTTTTCAGTACTGTTGAATCTCTTTGTTCTGATCTTGTCAGTTGTATGTGATCTCGGGATGATATAGAGATAAGCGGGATCCGAGGTGATGGTCTAGTTTATTGAAAGAGATGGTATGTGCAGAACGAGAGAAGAGTAAAGAGAAGAAGAAGAAGAAGAGAATAAAAAAAAGAATGAGTCAAAAGAGAGAAAAAAAGGCGATAAAGAGTAAGTCCGGGGGGAGAGGAGTGGGTCGAGGATCCTCTTCGTACTCCGGTCCACGCGGTAATGCGAGTCCCGTGATTTCCCCATGTGCTTTAAATCCATTTATAGATGATCGCAAGATCAAGTCAGAGGTCTTTCTTTTACTTCAATTCAATGACATCACGGTTATTTTATATGATTCTCACTATTCCCATCCAAAAGAAACAAAAATCAGAGCTGACTCCGGTCACTTCGAAGGATTCGTATTTCGTATTAACGCGATGCCAGCGGTGAAGGCGTGTCCATGATAGTGGAGATGGGAGAAAATCCTTGACTCCACTCAGGGCAACCAACGGATCCCAACCTTAAAGAGAAATAAAAATGCATAATACATGTAAAATAATAATGATAACGGATATACATTCTGCACCTTGCCACTGGAAACGGATCAATTCCGATCGGCTTAAATTTTCCCTGTCCCTTGCCACTCGTACTCCAGACCCGTGATCGTTTATACATAGAGCCCTGGAGATGTCGGTGTGCCCTAATATTCAACATAGTCTATCTGTGGTATTGTGGTATTATATGCACATCTCTCATATACACGAAGTAAAGGACACTAGTAATACTAAGCCCTCAGGAGTCAAGGCTGATCCAGTCATTAACCAAATGATTGGGATCTGTGAGGATGTGGGTCATGAGGTACTTTTTCATCCCTCTTATTGGTAGACCCTTGGTTTCTCACGGGGCCAGAAGTTTGAAGGAGTTTGGAGACTCCGCCATGTTCCAGGTTCCACGTCCGGATATCGGCAACAAACAACCAAGAAAAAAAAAAATAAACCCAAAAAAGTGAAAAAGTCTCAGTTCTGTGGAGGCATGGCGCGGGCGAATGAGGCAGCAACGATAAGTGGGAATGCGACAGTGGCCTCGGCATACACCTTGACAGCGTTAGCGTCACTCTTAATCTTGCCCCAACTGACAGCTTCGTCAGGACGGGCCCCTGCATCACTGCCGTCAAACTCCTGGGCCGTGTTGACATAGACGGCGTGTTCCGCCCCATTACGCATCAAACATGCGTTGGCAATGTGGTGCTTGACCACGCCGCCGCCAAGAATGATCATACCTGCCCGCGCGGCCCGCACTGCCATCGTATTGATGCGACGCACATCATCCACAATATCCACTCGGAGTCGCTGCGGTGATGTCTTAAAGGTGTGGAAATAGAGCATGTCCCCCAGGGATCCATCAGTCAGAGCGGGGCAGAAGATGGGGATCTTATTCTTTGCAGCCCAGTACAATACGGAATCCTCATTGTTGATCTCCAGACCAAGTCGCTCGGTAATGCGGCTGGGGGTCCAGTGGAGCTCATCTTCTTCATCCCCGGTTTCTTGAGCCTTACGCTTGGCAGCCTCCTGCTCCTCCAGCATGCGATCCAAGATCGGAATTAACCAATCCTCAAAGGCACAATAGTTATTATTAGGCACCAGTAAGTTGCCAATACGGTTGAGACCCTTGGCGCGCAATCCGGCGCCTGGTGTTGTGAACGAGCCCATGTAGGTTGGGGCCAGGCATTTGATAATATCTTCCTCCACACCACCAGCGGTGGTCACGATAGCTGAGACATGGTTATGCTTCACCAGGTAACGAAGAGTGTCGCGGAGACCGGAGGAAATGAGGTTCGAGGTATAGCCCAGGAAGATGGTGGTCTTGGCTCCAGTTTCGGGGTCGCGGAATGCGCGCTATTCAGAGAAGAAACAGTTAGTATGAAAATTCAGCTTCAAATTTCATGAAGACTTACCATGTCATTGATAATTCGGGCAGCCTCAGCAACTGCACTTCCTTGGAAGCCCGTGTGGGTTAAATTGTCCACCAATTCTGCCACAGTAATATCCCGGCCTTGAAACTTATCAAAGTCCACGCCGCTCACTTGGTGAGTTCCTTCTGGAACTGGCTCTGATGCGACCAGGACCGAGTTGGTCGCAGAGGTGGGGGCAGCTGACTGGCTCATTTTGGGATCTGCTGTATTTGTAGAGGAAGAGAAGAGGAAAGTTGGCTAGAAGAAGAAATAATAGAGGAAAAGGACCCTGGAAGCAAAATCCAATGGCCTTATAAGATTGACTTAGATCTGTGTCTGAATTTGAGATTTGCGTATCGCGGGGACTCGAGATCGGAACTATTTTTTTTATTGGCGGGGAATCACTATCGTCAGGCACCAACTGACACCTCAGGCCAGAATGCATAAAAAAGCATGTGTGGGTGCCTGAGGCCTCCACATGACAAAGAAATATAGTTCCCAAGTTCAATTATATCTAAGACCAGTTCTTTTGTTTCGTGTTATTGTGATGAAAGACAATCTATTCTGGAATTCACGATCACTGGAACTGTGCAATACCTTGATTGTTCATTTAGGCTCATGTTCATGCTTGGTTGGTCTGTGGCGTTTTAGACCCCCAGCGCTAAGCATCTTGCCTGACATCTGGGCATACTTCGGCACTGCATCTATATGTTAAAATGGTATAGCTATTAGTTCAATCGATGCTAATACTTGAACCACGATGCTTTCATCATATTCAGCTTCTGATACCTCTTTGATATAAATGATACTTCTCTTGAAACTGCCATTAACCAAGCTAGTCTCAAGCTATAAATGTAGTCCCCTTAATTAAAGGGGCTCCACTCAGCTCCAGGTGCACGGGGCGCTGTTCCTCATGGAGTTTGCTCTTGAACCCACGTGACCTTCGAGATGAACCTTCGAAGCCTCGACTCTCCAACTTCTCTTTTATTTATATCCCCGTGGACCTTGAAACATTCAAAATATCACCCCTTCATCGCCTGATCTTGGGGATTCCTGTCTGTTTCCGTTCACCCCCCTTCAACTCCCAGTTTTGATCATCTTGAACGATCTTGACCCTGGTCTGTGCTCAAATCACGTGTAGCCCCCCCAAAGTCGGGACCGAGAGCGGGTTCTGGATTCTGCATTCCCGGGACCCTGTTTCGACGCCCGTCATTCAACACTGTGATTGTTCACCCCCAGGTCATCTCATGGTAGCATGACCTGGTCATGTCTTCCAGATTTCCTCCTTCTTCCGGGTTTAACTCCCGGGACCGTTCCCCCCTCCGTTTTGGCGACCGCCGACCTCCTGCTGGTCCCCGTGGTCCAGATGACGGCAGCCCTCCATTTGGCCGAGAACCTCCACGCGGCCCGCGCGCTTTAGTCGACTCGCCTCGCGCTGGTCACTTTGGTGGCAGAGGTCGTGGTGGGTATGGCCGAGGTGAATTCAGAGATCGAGATCGAGATCGAGACCGTGACATACGAGACCGTGACCGCGACCGCGAATTTCGAGACACTCGCGATGCGCCTCCCTTCCGTCGCGACATGGATCGAGACTGGGGCCGCCGAGATCGCGACTTTGATCCTCGAGACACACGTATTGGCTTTGGCCGAGGTCGCTCAAGGTCTCCGCCGCGCGACTTCCGTGATACGCGAGAAATCCCCGGCCGAGCTGATTTTGACCTAGTTCGCATGCGACGCAACTCAAGAGATAGTATCCTTTCTGCTTCATCGGGTGGCCCTGATGGCCCACCACCTACTGGAAATCATGGCAACCACGGCAATCACGGAAATCATGGAAACCACCCTCGAGGTGGAATGCGTGGCCGAGGCCGAGGTGACTGGGAAGGTGGTCGAGGTCGAGGTCGTCCGTCCTTTTTTGATGATCGTGAAAATTTCCGACGACGCAGCCGATCCCGTGATACATGGCGAGATCGTGGCCGAGATCGATTGGCCGAACGCGAGCGTGAGAGGGAAATGGATCGAGACCGCCCGCCAATGGACCGCAACGAGCGGGTTTTAGACCGAGACCGTGATATCTTGCGTGACAGAGAACGAGACCGAGAAATTGTTGATCGACGCGAACGATTTGATCGACGAGAGGATTGGGATGTTCGCCGACCTGATCGAGAGGATCGCGACCGCCCCGTAGAGCCATGGAAGAGAGCCGCCGCAGATCGTCCTCCAAGCAGGACAGAAAGCCGAACCGGATCTATCGCTCACGCTCCGCCTGCCGCCATTGGTCCCATTGGATCTGATCGTATTGATCCTAATAGTATTCCTGTGGATCAAAGCCGAAGACCATCCATGATTCCAGCCGCGGTTAGCCTTGAGACACGACGTGATAGTGATCGTTCTGAACCTCTTCCCCCGCCCCTTCGTCCCGAGGTGGCTAAGGAAGTGGCCCCTCTTAGTCAACAATCTCCTCCCCCATCTGCACCTCAAGTTCCGGCTTTTGGCTCTGTGTCTGCTCCAATACCATCTGTACCTCCAACAAAGGGCTCAATCGATGGCCGTACCGCAAGTGATGCGTCTATCCAATCAGAGAAGAACCAGAATCAAAATGACAGACCTCCCAAACCACTCCCTCAACCTCCAACAGGCCCCAGAGCTGAACGTGCTGAGCCACCTGCACCACCCACACCACAAATTCCAGAAACCCGACCTATCCAATCCCAAGATGAATTATTCCGAGCCTCGAGGGCATCTACACAGCTTTCTGATCGATCTCCACCAACTGCGCCGGCTGCAATGGCGAGAAGGGACTCTACGTCAGTTCATGGCGCTGGGGAGCCTCACGCACCACCTTCAAAACCAGCCCCGGTGTCTAGCTCTCCAATCATCTCTCGATTGCCACCTCCACCCCGTTCACTTTCACGAGATCCGTCCATTTCCCCCCGGATGCAAACATCAAACATTCCGACAGGTCCTCGTGCTTATCAGTCACGGCCAGGCTCATCACCTCGTGGCCCTAACAAAGCCAATAAGCCATGGAGCCGCCCTGTGTTCAATCGGGCACCCTCCGTATCTGTTACCCCGCCAAAGAAAGAAACTGATGATCAGGAAGTTAAGCTCCCACCTGCCGAGAAGTCTTCGGAAGACAAGCCCCACGAAGACAGACCACAGGACGAGAAGCCACAAGACGAAACCACCCAGGAAGAAGCCCGGGAGCCGTCATTGGGCCCAGTGGAAGAGCCTCCCAAAGAGCAGAATGTCATTGTTGAACCTACCAGCGCCCTTTCTCCTAAGTCCCCATCTTTGAAACTTCCCATTCGCAGCAGTCCGCCAGTGTTATCGACGGGTGGAGACGGGATGGAGGAAGAAGAAGACCAACCCAAGGAGCAGAAAGAGGAAGGTAAAGATGCGTCTGCTCTCATCTCTGATTTGGCCCCATTGAGTGACGATGAGGATGAAGAGACTGAAGTCTTCAGTCATGAATATCTGGAGGAGCGAAAACGCATTTTCGAAAGAGACATGGAACTCCTTCGCGCAGAATTGCCTCCTTCTCCTTTAGACGACCCTCATATTGTATCTCTGCTTCTTCGAATTCAGTTGCTTGGCAAGATTGCCCAAGAAGAAACCTCTGGGCCAACCCCCGCGCAGCCCGCTCCCTTGGTTGAGACAAAAGATGAAGAGATGTCGAACAATGAGCAAGCTGAGCCAGTGGACACCCACATGGTGGAAGATGTGGCCGAGGAAGCTCCTCAATCCGAAATGCCACCTGCCCTCTCTTATCCCGACGTCAACATTGACGGTCTCCCTTTCTTAAGCTCTGGCCCTCCAACTCCGCTCTCGGACATGGAAGTTTGGCATGAGAATGATTCCGCACAAGAGCAGCTGAAGAATGTGTTCCGCAATGAACTCTCTAAGCGCCAGCAGGAAAGTTCGAAGAAAAATGCCGCCCTGAGAGAGGAGTACATGTCTCACTACAAACCTTGGCGGATGGCAGTCTGGGAATTAGATCATTCAAAGGATAAAAAGCCCATGACGCCTGGCCCTATGTCTCCCCCGCCGCCCACGGCTCCTGTTACTCCAACTGTGCCAGTGGAAGGTCGTGAAGGTAGACGATACAAGGGCAACAGCGAGTTGGATTTCCTGAATGCATTGAAGGCATCTGAAATTTCGGCCCAACAGGAACTTGAACGACGACGAACCAAAATGGCCACCGCTCGCCCTGACTTGTCTCGTGAAGCCGTGATTCCAGATATGCTGGAGCCTCGCGAGAAAAAAGCTTGCGTCTTCAAGGATGTGAACAATACCGTGGATCCTGACCAAGCACTTCAAGTGTTTGCCTTCCACCCTCCACCGAATGACTTCACCGAACAAGAGCACTCCAAGTTCACAGACGCGTTCATGAGTGACCCGAAGAAATGGGGGAAGATTGCTGAGGCTTTGCCTGGTCGAGACTTCCAGCAGTGTATTCTTCATTATTATCTCACAAAGGAAGAGATTAAGTATAAAGCCAAATTATATAAAAGATGGAGCAAGAGAGGTAAGACGAAAGCCAAGTCGTCGCGGCCGAAGTCGAATGCCTTGATCGCCGACTTGGGTGTTGTCAAGCCGGATTTTGAGGGAGAGGAGGAGACTCCAGCGGTCACTGATACGGGGCGTCCTCGACGCGCTGCTGCGCCCACTTTTGGCGATTCAAATGATCCAGAAGGGGCAGCGACGGGTCGCCGTGGTCAAACTACCAGGGTTACCGAGTCCATTGAGAAGCCTCCGTCTCGACGTGGTGGCCGAACTGCCGCTGCGCGTGGACAGAAACGCACGAAGACTACTGAAAAGGACCAACGTGGCCAAACTCAACCACCACAGCCGTTGCCCCCGCCGCCAGGGAATCCTCCGTTGGCAACTGTACCCAAATTGGAATCCGCAATTGAAGGGGTTTTGGAACCCCCATTGTTGCCCCCAGATCGAGACCCCATGGACAGAGAACCTCTGCCGCCCATTGCACGCCCCAGAGCTGGACGTGGAAGGACGAAGGATGGCGTTTATGTCTTTGAATCTACAGAAACCGATCCAGCAATGCCACCCAAGCAGCCAACAGAAAGTGGATACGGATCTTTGCAGCCCACAAGTTACTGGTCTGTTCCAGAACAACGTGACTTTCCTCGATTGCTTGCACATTTTGGCCGTGACTTCGAAGGTATCTCGAATTTCATGAAGACGAAGACAACAGTGATGGTATGAGATCGCCCCACCCTGTGTAGTGTGTGGAATTGTGCTAATAATGATTCTTGCAGGTCAAAAACTACTACCAACGCAGGCTCGACTCAGGTCACAAGGACTTTGAGGAGATTCTGATGGTTGCAGAAGATAAGAAAGCTCGTGGTGAACCGACTGGACCTCTCCCCGTACCCAGCGTTGCCCCCAAGCGGCGCTACGAGGCGACACCGTCTGCCATTGTTCCTCGCCCACTTGCCCCACATGGTGAAATGCCGAGCGAGGCAGATGAGGCACGGTTTTCTGCCAAGGGGAAGCCACTTGCAATGTCTCCTCAACCAATGCCACTTCACGGGCGACTTCCAGAAGGCGAACGAGGCTCCAATCGTTATCCACCTCTAGCGCAAGCTTCGAGCGCTGCTCCTCTGCCGCCAGCTGCTGCAGGTCTTGGTGACGATGGCCGAGGAATGCGTGGACAGTCCGCTCAGTCTCATCGAATCCCAGGTCCACGCATGGGGTACTTCACTCCTGATGACCGGCGAGGAGATCCATCAATTCTTCCACCCCATTCGACTCCTCGTGCTCAAGAGATGCCCCTCCCACCACGACACACACCCGGAGCGCCAATGCCAGCAGAGTTGGCTCGAATGGACCCTTTATCCTCGCAAGCATACATGTCTGCTCAAGGGCCGCCTTCTCTTCTGGGCTCATCGCACTCGCGTCGCCCAAGCCTCACCCAACCTCCTGGATCGCCAACTCAATTGCCCAGACCTGAACTTGACCTTGCGTCTGTTCACCGTGATCCCTTCGGCCAAAGACAGTATTACCCGCTTTCAGGTCAACCTCTCGGGATGCCTCAATCACCCCACCCTGCTTTGTCACCTGTGAAAGATGTTCCACGACCTAGCGCCACTCCGGCTCCTGATTCGAAGGTGCCTGCGAAGCGTTCCAATATCATGAGCATTCTCAATGACGAGCCAGAGGAGCCACAGCCCAAGAAGCGTTTTGCCAGTCCTCAGCCCCCATCTGCACGCCCTGTCTACCAACCTAGTGGCTCGACTCGCACGGATGAAGGTCTCGTTACTGGCGGATCATCAAAATCTTCTGCTTATGGTCAACAATCTCAATACCCGACTCCATCGCGCGGCTACCCTGAGTACTCAAGCTACGGTCCTCCCCCGGGTAGCGCAGGTGCATCGGCAAATAACGACTGGATGGCGCGTTTTGACCCACGGGCGCAGCAGGTTGGCTCTCAGCCCCAACCCCCACCCCCACCCCCATCGCAGCCGAGCAGTCGCCAGGCGGCTTCCGTAGCCTCGCAGAACCCGTATTCGCACTATGCCTCTCCGGGTCCTCAGTCAGCAGGTTCCCTGAACAATATTGCTGTTCCATCCCCTGCGCCAACTCCACCCCCGGCATCTCAGCGACCAGCCTACTCCTCTGTCTTCGCTCAACCTCCTGCTGGTCAAAGCTCTGCAGTTTCCAGTTCTCGCGATCCTCGTGAGATGGCAACCCAGCCCTCCGCGTATCGACCTGCTTCTCCATCTTCACGAGCAAGCAGTGTATTTGCTCCACGACAGGAACCGCCCGCCCAAGCCCAGCCATCGACGAGTCTTTACAACATGCCTCGCCAGTCAGGTGGCCAATCCTCTTTTTCCCCAGTCACTTCATCTTCTCCCGTCTCTGTGCAACCGCTTAATCAAAGCTACCAACAACATGTTCAGACCTTGGTCAGTGGATCTCACCAATCTCATAGGTCGACCCCTGTCAGCTTGACCGGTGGCCCTTCACCTTACGGGCATAGCACCCCTCCACCGCAAGCTCAGAATGGTCGATCTATGCCTTCATTGTCCAGTCTTGGACGTTCCTACACCCCGCCTTCTGGAATGCATGCTTCCGTTGCGGTAAATGGAATGGGTTATGCGCCACCTCCATCCGCTGCAGGAACCATGCCAACTCTTCATCAACGACCTCCAGGACCAGGTTCGCTGGGCGATCCTACGTCTACACCAACTCACCATCGGGTGTACAGTCAGGGCTCGCTGCAAGGCGGAATGCCCGGCCAAATGCACCCATCTTCTCATCCGCCCCGTTAAAGAGTCTAATGTGCTCGAGATTATTTTCATTCCTATCCTGTCCTTCTTCATTCATCTTTAAACAGATTCTGCATTTTTGTGAGGCGTGGAATGGGGTGGAATAATCTTATTTGTACATTATGGAGGCATTTTTTTGGTTTGTCTGTGTGGCGTTAGCTTCTGCCCAGGTCATGATGATGATAAGCATGTCGGTGGTGTCTCTTGTTTTTTTATTTCTCATTTGTTATCTTTTTATGTACAATTAAATGATGCCTTTATGTGTAACATGTACGAAAACTTGTTTACTATTTCTATTTCATATGTAACACTCGACTAGGATATTGTAGTCATGTAGTTCTGGTCGTTAAGCCTGGGGTTGGTAGTCAATCACGCAGCCTATGGAAAATCTCAACGATCCAGTTGGTTCATATGACTGGGAAGGTTCCACTCGTCATAATCTAGATGCACAAAAGCCCGATCAACGGTCGGGACACTCTCCAAGATGTACTGTAGACTCTCTCCCACATCATGGCTGTCACGGAGACTGGTCCTCTCATCCACAACGAGATCCACTTCCACATTCAATTTATCGCCTGCGTAGTACGCCTTGACATCTTGAATCTTCTGAATGACTCGCGAGAATCGCATGGTCATGTAGAGCAGGATGCTATGATCCGTGGCAGAAGCAGCCGCACCTGTTAGTCGTCGGATATACTCGCTTGCAGTCTGACCCCAGTTCCACATGATATAGACTGATAGGAAAACACCTCCAAGAGGATCGAGGTACCAAAGTCGTGCAAAAGATCCGACTGTATCGATGATTAGTTGAAATCCGGGTGAAAGACAAGATAATCTGGGGGTTGCTTACTCAACGGGAAAATAATACTAAAGGTGTTGAATACGACATCTGTCATCGCATCCTGCGCTAATACTTGCACGCTTGGACTAGGGATAAGACGACACCATATCCAGCACAACAACTTGATAATCACAGTTGCCGCCATCAGTCCGATCGACGGGATTGAAAGTTCCACAAGCGTTTGATCCTCGCCCATCAACCTGTTGATCGAAGAAAGTGCTACTTGAAAGAACGAGGTCACCATTATGACAGAGAAAATAAGCACAGAGAGCGGCTCCAGTCGTCGTCGACTAATTGGGTATCGATTACGGTCTTGTCGACGGATCATGGTGGTCGTAATCCAGATAATCACCGTACTGAGGAAATCGAGTACACCGTCAACTAATCCTGCTAGAACGGACATGGAGCTTGTCAACGCCATGATGGCTATTTTTGAGCCGAGGAGAATCACGTTAGCGGCGAAGTTGATGCGGATGGCGAGGTTTATTAGTTTTTCCTCTTTCTCTGGGCTCATCCTGGGCTCTGATTCCATGTCTGGAATGGCATGGTGGGTACAAGTGTCATTCTCAGTTGGTGGGGTAAGTAGTGGTGCTGTTTCATCTGGGATTCGATAGAGGTTATGCGCTGTACGTTTGAGTCGGGCATTTTGTGACCCGGGTTGAGTGGCTTCGGCTTCGGCGCCGTTTGATGGCTGGGAAACCGAATGTGCTAGTGGTGAATGGTGACAGCCGTTATAATCTTCGATCAGATTGTGTGGGAGAGATGAGTCCAACAATCGATCTATGTATAGATATTGGGAGATTAACGAGTTGGTATTCTCGTAGTATTGTCGGCTGTTATCAATATTAGATCAGATCTGACTCAGAAGGGGTAGGGAAAAGGATGCAGGAACCCTGAAGAGACAATGTCATAAATTGACAGTAGATACTTACACTGGCTTGCGAAGACCTTTCAGGGTCTCTGGTGGTCGATAATAACGTTGCCTGAAATGGTCAGTCTGATATCGGAAATATCCTTGCATGATCATGCACAGGGTCACACACCATTCGTATCGAGGATTACTATGTCCAATCAATCGAGAACCCCGTCGGATAAAAGTGGGGGAAATCGATTCTTCATCCAGGTCATGCAATGCGGCGTTGGAGTTGCGACTGGGTAGCCAACTTGAAGTCCAGATACGTTGCCCGCGCGGTGTCAGAATGTCCCGCTCTGGATCCAAACTGGGACGCCGCGGCAACAATCTGGGAGATGCGGGGGACGAGGATAATGGCAGAAAGGCATCTGAAGACATGGTGGATTTATTTTGTGTCTCTTTTGATGATAGTATTTGCATTGCCTTTTCAAGTTGAAAGCAACTGGACAAGTTCAACTTCTTTTCCCGCGATGTGGTTTGGCCCCTGACAGACTAATTCTGTAAGCAGTAGGCGGTCGCTTCGGAGTAAACACGTCTGATTTTCTATATCCAAGGTATCTCTCTACTATGTACCAGTTGACGTACATAAGTCTTGTTCCAAATGTGATAGAATAGGCAATTACTGCCCCGGAAATAATCGAAATAGATTCATCATATTGATGAGACTGATGGCTCCCATGTCATATCCCATGAAGAAGCCCCCGAGCGATGCTAGCACAGCGGCTCCGAATACATACCCTGAGCTTATTAGGCTTCGGAGCCCACCTGAGCCCTAAGAGATTTCCTTCAAGAAGGAGGGTTCAGCAACGATGGTCTCAGTATGCTCTGATGAGGGATGAGACCCCCGCGGAGTGGATGTTCAAGTTTCCAAATCCGCCAATGCAGGCCGATGTAGTGGATAAAGCAGAACACAAGAGAAAAAGACAAGTGCTGGCAGCTGCCCTCGCCCAGAGTACTGTTGAGCCCCGGGTCGGTGTCATTGAGGAGAAGATGCGAATTTTCAGTTCGCAGATGGACAAGTTCTGCATTCCGAACGTCAAAGATTCAGACCCCCGATTACCTTCTGTCGACTACCGAAGATGGGTCATCCTTTTCACCCAGGAAACAATCGCTGCTATGGGGTTTTCGGTGAATCTGGGACTCCTAGAAGCAGGTGACGATTGGACTACTGCTGAACGACCCGACGGCACACTGTATAAAGCTCGGTACCGTGATTCAATTGAAGGAGGAAAGTTTAGAGACAATCTTTTTACGTCTTTTCCATACTTTTCTCGGTATTTAATTCTCTATTTACATCTTTCCTCACTTCGAGTTGACGATCACGCATACTCCTCATCCCATCTCCACACAGTGATTGTGACCATTTGTCAACACGTTCTCCGTCGATATCACCTCCACTCCAACTTTCTCTCTCCATTCTCCGAGCACACCTTCTGTTCTAACACACATGCTCCCATTGTCCATGCAAAGCTGACATCCGTCCGCACTGACAATCCACTTTCCTCTCCGTCGTTCAGCAAGCCACAACTACCGTCACTGGCCCCGGTTGAGCTGCGCAAAATTCCGCCGCCGACTTTCAGCTACAGATCGGCGGTGCATCCCTTAGCTCTGTCGCTGACGCACACGTAAAGGATATCACCGTCTGTGAGAACGGCTTTGAATTCTGAACTGTATCCCTTCAATGCGCACTCCCTAGCGAATGTCGATATTTCTGTCTCTTCGGTGGTAGTCATCGTGCTCGTCGCATAGGTTGCCCACGACACACATAGGTTGCTGCTATCCCGAGTGATGCATGCAGAACGCGGCTTCTTATCAAGTCTCTTGTCAGTATTGACCTCCTTGAGTAGAGCAACGATATATCCAGAAACTGAGCCAGAGCCGACCGAAGAAACGAAACTAGCAAACCCATGTGCCGCCCCGCAACAAGCAAGTCTGATGCCACCACCGGGATAGTTACAGTCGTACCAGCTCCTTTCGTACAGACTGGTCTCATTGACGAAGGCATCGTAATAGCTCTCTAGAGCGGCCTGTTCGCTCATTGAGCTGTTGACTGTGTAGAGTGTAAAATCAACTCCGGTCAGCCGATCGGTATAATTACCCACGGCGAATAGCGTAACTTCAGACTGGTTACTCACGGACTGTGCGAGAGCACCCGGAAAGAATAGTCTCATCAGAACGAAGCACACAGTCATAGTGATAAATCCGATGACTGTTTTAGTGACAAAGGTTTGAAAATCTCTGCTTTCATCTCGGCGCCTTGCGCCACACTTGTCACACACTTTGGGGTCGCTCATGATGTAGAGCTAAGTGATCTCTTTGGTTCTGTTTTTGAGAGAGGAAAAGACCGTGATTTGGGATCGGAAGGTGAGAAAGAGAAAGGTATAGTAGAAGATCACCTGGCACTACCTGTGCAGATTTTCAATTTATATGCGTGAGATGGCAGAAAAAAAAATACATACTAGTACTTAGCCCTGAGATAACAGTGCCGACATCCATATTCCGAGGAGCCCACTTACACACATATAGCTAGTTCAAGAACAAAATGTCCAATTAAACACACACGTGCAAAATACCATGTACGAAAACCTGGATTGTGTTGTCTTTGCTTCAAGTTATAAAGTGGCACCTGAGTCGATCCTGGCTAATGCTTGAGTCGCCTTTAGTGGGGCAAGGTAGCCATCTAAGCACATTATCCCTTGATCTGGTTAGTATGGGTTGACTAGTACTAGGCAGCAATCTTTCTTGATACCACTTGAGACAGATACACAGAATTCAAATCCCTCTCAAATGAAAATACTATAGCAATACATAGGCCCTACTGAGGTAAGTTCTGATTATCATAATGGCTGGCCCGTGAATGCCTTGGTTGTCCCACAAACATGAGGGGAACATTCACGATTTCCATCTTATATCAGACGAAATACTTCATGATCGGATTTATTGATAAATAAATTCGAGTTCAAATCCACCAAAATTGAAACTGGATTTTTGTTGGTTTTTTTGAATCTGACCTTAACTTGAATGTGCTTAGTAGGAGGTTAATGGAAGTAGTACTAGTAGTAGGAATATATCCACTGGCATCCGCCGCGGCGGCTGCAATTAGGTACTAGTACTACTACTCCTTCAAGTTCCAAGGTTAGCTACTAGGGACATCTGGAGCTCCGAGTCGCTCAAATTGAAAGATTTCAGTGCTATAAAATACTAGTATTAATCAAATCAAATGTGAGCGTCTAATTGATTGCACATAAAAGGGGCTATATCGGACCTTCAATAGTATGTGCATGCCACTGACAGAGAGTACTGCCAGTTGACTAGTACTAGCACTTGAGTGAGTAGTACTATGAGATGCAAGTGGCGTTAACATTAAATGGAGGTTCCCACGGGCAAACACCAGTTGACGTCCATCAATCTGAAGATTAAACTTTGGAAATGATTTTCAAATTCGAACCTGAAGATTTGAATGTTTTAAACAGGACTCGAACCATGCACTTACTCGGGCATCAATTGATCCAAGGGATGAGATACGAAGTTTAAGGCCTCCAGGCCTATCAATTGATGATCTACTAGCATTGAGATAAGCTAATATGTATCTGAGCAGTTATCTTTGAATTGACGACATTCAACTTGAAACTCGTTGCAACAAGGTGCATCATGCAAGTACGCAGTACTAACTTGAAGGAGGATGTCGCAGTATGGGGCTCTGGACTCCATCGCGGGATTGACGGAATGAAGCCCGCGCCAGCCACTCATGCGATTCAAGCCTTCAAGGTGGATCATTATGGGTCCCGAGGTAGAATAGCGCGGGGAAGACGGAAGAGTCTTTGCAAATGTTGCGAAGGATTCATTCAAATGCAGAATATGGGATACTATTAGTAGTAATTAGAAAAAGGTATTCAGTATGATTCTTAGTATAGGTCTATATGTGCTATCCAAGTGATTCTATGAACCTCATCTCTACATTCTACAGCTTTCACCGGCAGTTCGCGGAGGTTAAACCGTTGCGGAATGAAGCTGTCATTATTCCACAGTGCGTTCCGACATCCGCATGTGGAGAACTACTGGTCATTAACCCCATTCTGACTGGCCACACCACTATGCAGCCAAGTGTCAATCTTCCCTGCTCCGAATCTTGCATACATGAAAAGGCTCGGAAAAGTGCCGCCTATGCGCCCGACACAAAGTTATAAGAAATGCCAACTCATCCTGTTTATGCCATCAAGGTTCATACACACAAACTGCAATCATGACGCTCCAAACGGTTGCTATTGTCGTCGTGACGGCAGTCTACTTCATCATCCGCTATCTCAACCGAACTGATGTACCGAAGATCAAGGGAATCCCTGAGATTCCTGGTGTGCCCCTCTTCGGTAACTTGCTGCAGTTGGGCGAACAACACGCAACTGTCGCCGCGAAATGGGCAAAGAAATTCGGTCCCGTCTTCCAAGTGCGCATGGGTAATAAGGTAAGATTATAGAATTACCCTGACAGAAAACTATTCATGGTCTGACGTGCCAAACTTGTCCTACAGAGAATTGTTTTCGCAAACAGCTTCGACTCCGTGCGCCAGATATGGATCAAGGACCAGTCGGCTCTGATCTCTCGACCCACATTCCATACCTTCCACAGCGTTGTCTCTAGCTCGCAGGGATTTACTATTGGTACCTCCCCATGGGATGAGTCTTGCAAGCGTCGTCGCAAGGCGGCAGCCACGGCCCTTAACCGACCTGCGGTGCAATCCTATATGCCGATTATCGATCTTGAAGCCAACTCCAGTATCAAGGAACTATACCGGGATAGCAAGAATGGAACTTGCGACATCAACCCCACAGCCTACTTCCAGCGATTCGCGCTCAACACCAGTTTGACTTTGAACTATGGATTCCGTATTGAGGGCAATGTGAACGACGAGTTGCTGCAGGAGATTGTTGATGTGGAGCGTGGTGTCTCGAACTTCCGCAGTACCTCAAACAACTGGCAGGATTACATTCCTCTGCTCCGGATCTTCCCTAAGATGAACAACGAAGCTCAAGAATTCCGCGCTCGTCGTGACAAGTACTTGACATTTCTCCTGGACATGCTGAAGGACCGAATTGCTAAGGGTACTGATAAGCCTTGCATCACTGGAAATATTATTAAGGACCCTGAGGCCAAACTGAATGATGGTAAGACCCCGCCGCTCAATAATGGGTGAAAATTGCGCCTAAGTAGTGATTAATACTAACAATATTCTAGCCGAGGTGAAATCGATTTGTCTGACCATGGTTTCTGCGGGTCTCGACACTGTCCCTGGAAATTTGATCATGGGTATCGCATACTTGGCGTCCGATGATGGTCAGCGTATTCAGAAGAAGGCTTACGATGAAATAATGAGTGTCTACCCCGAGGGCGATGCTTGGGAAAAGTGCCTGGTTGAAGAGAAGGTGCCTTACATCACTGCTCTGGTCAAGGAGGTCCTGCGATTCTGGACTGTCATCCCGATCTGTCTTCCCCGCGAGTCAACTAAGGATATTACCTGGAATGGCGCAACAATTCCCAAGGGAACGACCTTCTTCATGGTAAGTAATCCCGAACTTGCTCTCTTAACGCTATTGCCAGTTACTAATGTCAAATATAGAACGCTTATGCTGCCGATTACGATGAGGACCACTTCAAGCAAGCCGATAAGTTTATCCCAGAGCGATACCTCGAACTCGAAGAAGGATCAGGTACCCCACACTACGGATACGGAGCCGGATCTCGCATGTGCGCTGGATCTCATTTGGCGAACCGAGAACTTTACACGGCCTTCATCCGTCTTATCACCGCATTCCACATGAAGCCGGCGAAGAAGGCAAGCGACCTTCCTATTTTGAATGCGATTGATTGTAATGCCATCGCCACTGCCCTCACCACTGAGCCTAAGCCTTTCAAGGTTGGCTTTGTTGCTCGCGATCCTAAGAAGCTGGAGCGTTGGATTGCGGAGAGTGATGAACGGACGAAGGATCTTTGATCACTTGCATTCAATGTTCTCGATTTCTTTTCTCTCTTCATATTTAGCCTTTTTTCTTGTCATGAGCTACTCTGTACCACCATCGTGGCTTTATGTATTTCAATGATGTTATGTACATGAGGTGAATAAAATGGTCTCGACTCCCCCACATTTTCCCCACATTTTAGTGAGAATTCGGATGAGAACTTAGCCAACGATGAGATTATCATGAAGCTAAGTTGACTACACGATCAATGATAGGTGGCTCTAGATTAGTGTGGGGGTAATCGAAGCCACTAGAGACAACAAGACTTAGAGAGTTAGAGACATGGAAAGACCGAGCGAGAATGGGCTAATCCTCTCTGTGCTAGTAGACACTCTAATAGATTAGCGACTTCAAGATCAGATGAAAAGGGAAGATCTTCCTTCTTATTACCAATAATGAGTATCCTATCGGAGTAAAATTCCAGTCTTATTCCGGCTTGGAATACTGAATCAGGAACTATCGGGGTTTCATGTGGAGAACAGGGTCTATTACTATTCAACAATCCCCACAATCTATTCTGATAATGGAAAGGTCTTCTGAATCCTGCAGTATTGCCTGATGATTTCAAAATATTACACACTCTATGAGCCTGTCAGCATAGCGGGGTACATGGAGGATGAAGGGTCCTAGACCAGATTTTACTATAATTCAAGTTAGAACCCTCAGGCTTATTAGTAGTAATGCCGGTGGGTAAATTCTATATATACACCCGGTGGGTGAATCCTGAGAGTAACTCTGTAGTCCCTCACCATAAGGTCAGTTTGGTCCTTCCGGGTTCACCGAGCGATGTGCAGCACAATGTTTCCCCTCTTGATGGTGGTCGCCCTGCTCTTGGGAAATGTCTCAGGATTGTACACTGGATCTGCAACTTCCAGTAATGACAAAGAAGCCAGTTCTCTGACCCTGAAATCGGTGATCCTCTATCAAAATGATGGCAACTGGACTGTAAGGTACTGGGACCCCGGATCTCCGTTCGATATCTAACAAGATTCCCTTCCAGGCACATGCGGAGACTCCTAGCTCAATCCTATTCCTCGATCCGAAGACGGAAACTGAAGCCAATGAGATTTGTGCACAAAATGGAGAGGCCTTATTAGATGCGCAAGAGCTGAAGAAGTAAGTTTCCATTTCACTTCCTGCATTTTGATATCATACTGATCAGACAACTAGATTCCAGACTCCCCTGCAATACCAGGCCTATATCGGCGCCATATCACCGGATGAACAATTTTGGGCATTGGGGTCAAACTCGCCACGAACATTCATTATCTCCCAGAAGACGACTCGACGCTTTATCTGTACAAACTCCGCCCCACTGGTCGACGTTGTTGATGCGCCATTCTACAGTTTTCCGAAGGTGAATGTCTCTAGCAATGGGACAACTTACATGGGAGTGCGAGACCATATGTCATATCGATTTTTGGGAATTCCGTACGCCCTTCAACCTGTCAATGACCTGCGACTGGCATACCCAATACAGTGGTACACCAACGAGACAAACTACGTGCTGAATGCTACTACCTGTATGCAGTGTCCACATTCCCACTCATGAAAGCACCACTGATTACGATATAGATGGTCCGACCTGTCCTGCTAACGGTGGCTATTTCGATGGCAATTCATACGGCTTGAATCCGTGGGGTAACTCAGAGGCGTGGTGAGACTAGCATCATTGTTTGCCTTTTAGAGTACTAACATCATGACTAAATAGCCTTTTAATGAACATCTTTACTCCATATCTACCCGGAGCAGAGGAAACTGACCCCGAAAACCTAAAGCCTGTGATGTTTTGGCTCCATGGAGGCGGTGGTACTGCGACTGATGCAACATACGATGGCGCCAGCTTGACCTCTCGCTCCAATGTGGTCCTTGTTAGTATAAACTGGCGTGGTAGCAATTTTGGTTTGTTTTGTTTGTCTTTCCCACGCATTAAGAGCATCAAACTGATTCTTAATATCTAGGTGATATCTCGTTCAACGACGGCTATGTCGATGGCAACTACGGCATCGCAGATATTGTTGCTGGTCTTCAGTGGGTGCACGATCACATTAAGGAATTTGGTGGCAACCCCGATAGTGTCACAGTCTTTGGTCAGAGTGCTGGCGGTGAGAGTGTTATGAATATGGTCAGATCTCCGAAAGCAGCTGGGCTATTTACTGCGGCAATCCTGCATAGTGCTGCTCTTGGGCCAGCTGTGACTCAAGAGGAGGTCGCGAACGCCACGGGTATGTGATTTCAACTTTAATGCCCCGATTTTAGTTGAAGAGACTGACTGGTTTCCTTAAACCCAGTTCCTGCTGTGAAGGAAGTATGTGGAGACGCCATTGGTGCGGAGCGTCTTTCATGCCTTCGCAGTCTATCCCTCGATGAGTTCATGAACAACATCACCTGGACGGTGGGTGAGAGCTATGATAATGTGGATACTGGGGCTATTGTCGATGGTATCTGGATTGCGGGCCAGAGTGTCGCTGCTGCCAGGGAAGGAAAGCTCAATCGTGTGCATTTCATGTCTGGGTCGATGCCGGAAGAGGGAGAGTCGTACGTATTTTTTGATCTTCCCTAAAGTTTGAATGAAGCTTGCAGCATAATGCACCGGAAAAGATATACTAACTTCATACAGACTTCTTGGAACGATGATACTGCAGAATGCGACCGACTTTAACGAGACTCTCTGGTCACTGGCGGGCTCCCAGTATCCCGATGATTGGCCTCCTCTGGTTGAGGAGTCTGGTGCTTGGAACAATGGCTCGAATCCAATCAATGCTTGTAAGTCCTGGGAATTACCATGAGATTATAAAACTATGCACAACTAATCTAACTAATCATGATTCTCAGACAACAACACTATCAATGCATTTACAACGGTTCATCTTACCTGCCCTGGCGAGCAGTTCATCAAGGCTGCGTATGAGGCGAACGCCTTCAAGTCTTAGTGAGTCACTTTCCCTGACTATGCGAAATCGAGATATGAAATCAGTCATTTCGGATTTTAACATGCCGTTTCTTTACAGCTATTACTACAACAATCTCCGTGCTTATGCCCTGTCATATTATGATCCCTATGATTCCTGCACTTTTCCCGTTGGTGAGCCAGACTCCCTCTATTATCGTTGTCACTCTGGCGATCTATATGAGGTATTCGGATCGTACTACATCTTCGACCAGCCTGTTCGAACACCGGATGACATCGGTCACACCAATCTGCAGCAAGACATGTGGGGCTCATTTGCCCGCACAGGCAATCCGAATCCCTCCAAGGAGTATCTCAAAGCGCGTGGATATGAAGGATCTCTGGCTGTTTTCGAGAAATTTACATGGGATAGCTTTGATGGAAGTGCTTCTATCAACCTTGACTATCCGCGACCGTACATGAGTGGTCTTCCTTGGGCTGAGAAGTGTGGTGTTGTTGAGGAATTATACCAACTTCCTTGAAGGAGACCTGAATGAATGATATTATGATATATGAATAATAGCAATACATAAATCTATTCAGATAAGCTTACCAACTGTTTTCCATTGATTTGCCACATTAACACTCCACCGGTGAAGATCATCATTGGTCTTACCGAGCTCCGCCCTTTAACCGCGGAATATCATCCCCGCACTTTCCTCCCCTTGCAATGCTGCAACACAATATCGCACAACATGAACCACGACTCAATGCGAGGATGGGAAAAAGCATCCATTGATGACTCTCAAGCTGAGCATCAGGATGACCGACCGCGGAAAAAGCGTCGCAAGTACATTGCCAGAGCTTGGTAAGCTTGGTTTGGACCCTCGTGCCTCGTTTAACTCGTTAATTAACCTCTTTCCGCACTAGCAATGAATGCAAGCGCCGTAAGATCAAATGCAATGGCGAGACTCCATGCCATCGCTGCGGTCGGCAAAATATCGAATGTGTTTACGTGGAGAATCTTCCGCAAGATAGTGTCGGTGAACAACAGTACGCAGCCCAGGCATATTTCCAGTTCATCCACACCCAATCGAATATGAAGCGAGAAAACTAACTCCCGATTTTTAATTTTAATAGAAATTTTGATCGCCTATTTGAACAAATGAGGTCGATGCAGGATCAAATTACCGCGTTATCTGCTTCTGTTCGTTCTGTGACAAATAGTGATACGCCCCCTTTCCCTGGTCCGCGGAATAGTGTGGTCGGATCAGCTGCAGCAACATATGGCCCTGTGGTCACTCAAAGATCCCTGCGACGGATATCAACTACTGCCGATGTACCATTCCAGGGGCCAACGACTTCGGCATTCAGTTTTGGCTTGGCCAAGTCTAGTCTGCAACAGCGAGGCATTGTTGAACGCAATGAGATAGGCGATGAAGGTGATATGACACAGGAACCATCTCCGCTCGCGTCGCCATCAGCTCCAAATCATGATTTTGGGGTGCGGCAAGTAGTGGATCCTCTATGGGCGCTTCCGAAAGAAGAAGCCCTGCGACTCTGTCAGGTTTACGAGGATGAAATGGGAATCATGTATCCCGTTTTGGAACTCCCGGAATTGTTGGATCAAGTTCAGCGACTCTATGGACTGATGAACCACGGCATGAACCCAGTCGTACCGGACGAAGGACAGGCCCTGGAGCGCCATGATGTTTATATCCTGAGATTGGTCTTTGCGTGCGCTCTCACGGCAGAAGGCAGTGGCCGAAGTGAACAAGCGATCGCTCTTTTTGACAGCGTCCGGGAAGTTCAAAGTGACTGCGTCTGGGGTCCTCCCGATATCAAGAGCATCATTTTCTTGACTCTAGTGGTATGTGGTCTTTGATATCCAACACTCCATATTCCATACTGACCCTTTTCTAGTCTATATTCTATTTTCAAATGGACGAAGAAACACTGGCCTGGCGTACAATCGGAATCGTGGAGCGCATGTGCTTGGAAAAAGGACTGCATCGGCGAGAGACTTTGAACCAGCCGGCTATTCAGGCAATAGGAAAGGATCGTGTGCTCCGACTATTTTGGTCTATTTACATCCTTGACATGCGCTGGAGTTTCGGCACAGGTATGCCTTTTGCACTTGAAGACACCGATATTGATCCTTGGCTTCCGGAGCCAGAGGAGAAAACCCCCTACCTCCGGGTCATGATCCGCTACAGTCGCATTGCCGCCAAAGTCTGGAAATTTATCTCGACATTCAACAATACGAATGAGATAAGGAAAGAGGAAATGAACTACTTAGACTGGCAAGTTTTGCGCTGGGCTCAGGCGATTCCCGATTCACTGCGATTGGATCATCCCAGTACTCCAGATTCAGAGGCAGCCATCGAGGGTCCCAGAAGCATTCGCCGACTACGTGCAATGCTATATTTGCGAGCGAATCAATTGCGGATGCTCATTCATCGCCCAGTATTGCATACGGCAGGACACATTGTTCGATACCCCAGCGAGTCTGAAACCGTTGTTCGCATTGCCAAAGAAACTATTCGGTTCATCACCCAGCTGAACGAGACCTCAGATCTGTACCAACTTCAACAGGTCACCTTTAATTGGTTTTTGGTATCTGCTTTGGCGGTGCTGTTCCTAGCTGTCTCTCAAGCCCCGACCCAATTCAGCGCATCTTGCAAAGAGGAATTCTACTGGGCACTAGAGCTGGTCAAAGGGTTTTCTACAAAGTCATATATCTCGCGGAGATTATGGAAATCAATCCGCAGTCTTCGTAAACTGGGTCCCCAATTGGGTCTCAGTGTGCACAAGGTTCGGCCAGACGGGCCTGCTGATGATGAAGCATCTATACCGGAACCCGAAAATGCACAGGATTCAACGACTCCAGCCCCTGATGCAAGTGTCAACAGTCTGACGCCACTCGATGGAGAACAAATGACCCAGGAGCTTATGGAGTGGTTTGAAGCGGTTGGGAATGTTGAAGAGCAGATTATGGGATTGGGCGCAGGGCCGATCCAAGATGAAGGACTCTGGCAGCAAATGCCCAATGGGGCTTACATGTTCGATTATGGAGGCGAGCTGTCTACTCTGATGAGAGACTGCTTTTGATTATTTTGGGAATATTCAAGGGTATATACAACCTGGGCTTTGCATTGAAGATGAGAAATAGTTAACAACTAGCCGATCGGAAAATTCGCATCCATCATTCGAATATCAATACTCTTCAAATCCCACCAGAGCGAAGCTTTTCCAAATCGCTGGCTGCCCAATCTGTGACTAGCATATGTCCTGGCTCATGTGCAAAGACGAGTCCATCCAGCCGGTCTCCTGCAGCCTCAACTGCCATCTGAGGTGAAACACCGCATGCCTATTGAATCAAATCAGCCGACTGGTACACCTTGTTGTTTGGCATTCGCCTTAAACCTACCCAAAACACGGGCACCTCGCCGCTTCTGAATTGCTGGGGCTCCCCAAAATCTGGCTTATCAATATCAAGGATCCCAAGTTCTTTCGCGCCCTCCCAACCCCAGGCGACAGGTTCACCATGAGTGGAAAGATACGGGCGAGTGACTTCGCGAACTCGCTCAATTTGGTCTGGAGGATATGGTCGCATAGATACAATACAACGGCCCCCGGTGAAGACACCCGCTGGCAAAAGCGGGATATTCGATCTATACATCGCGACGATAGATCCAGTTTCTTGGTGTCGAGGAGTGAGTCCGGCTTCGGTCAATGCATCTTCAAATGAGAATGAACAACCAATCAAGAATGCAACATGATCTTCTGTCCACAAGTCTGAGATATCCAGACGACTCTCACAGTGTTTCCCACTTTTGTATACTCTGTATTTTGGAAAATCCGTGCGAACGTCGAAATCGGGAGATTGGATGCAGCCTGCGGGTTTGATTCTGTGCGGATCTCCTGGCACAGAGGTCGTTCCTAGCAATGGGCAGGCTACTGGATTTCTCAAACATAGATTATGGAAATCAGTCGCATGTTTCGCTGGTAAGATCAGCAAGTTGGCTTGTAAATAACCTGGTGCGACTCCGCTTGTGTTTGTTAAGAGATTCTGGCGACATAGTAGACGGGCTTGGAGTGATGTGGAATCGATGCTGCCCATATTGAGTGTTTAGTAAATGAACATCAACACGAGATTGAACGGCATTCTGAGAATCTATCATGATTCCTGTCCCATGTACATCCTCGGTTATCTCTGACTCCTCCCTCATTCTCTTCAGTGGAGACTTCTTATCATCGGGCTCCACTTCCCGATGGTCTGGGGAAGTTCGGATTTCTTCCGTTGCTACAGTTTAGTATGAGAAGTTGACAAGGATCTCTGTCAGATCGTCAAAGTTACCTCCTGAATGAGTTAGTAGGAGTGGATGTGGCAACGTCGGTGGTATCCAGTTCCCCTCACCAGAGTACGACCGGACCGACCAGGGTGGGCCAACGATAACACCAGTATGGAGTACTTGTACATTCCAAGTTGACGACAAGGATCAGAGATAAGACAAGGTCTGCTTCTATCTTGCATGAGTTCGACTCCGCATCTTTTACGTACTCTCTTATCGATTCTTAGGTCGATCTGATTCGCATATTATCTCAGGCTCAACCCTGCCCTCGATCATCGAAGACGCACATATTCCAGGACCTATACTACTGTTTGACAATTTCGACACTTGTACCAGATTTCTCGAGCACTGAGTACCCATGTCCACTCAAACACACGATGGAGGCGCCTTGGAACAGAAACTGTCAGTTCAGAAGGAGGTAGACCCGGCGCTGGCGATGGACGAAACATCAAATGGAGAATCTTTGGACGTGACTCTTGATCCTGAAAAAGAAAGAAAATTATTGTTGAAGTTGGATCTTGCATTTGTGCCAATTATCATGCTTGCCTACCTTTCTTGCTTTTTAGATCGGTCTAATATTGGTAAGGATATAGATCGCTTCCATCCAGTGTTGGTTTATTGCTAACAATATGAAATTTGAATAGGCAATGTCAAGGTCGCTGGAATGCCTGAGGATATTCATGCCTCAGATAGCGAGTTTTCAACAGCAATCTCTATCTTTTATGCAACCTATGTTATATTCGAATCTCCATGGGCCGTTCTGATGAAGAAGCTGACCCCTCGGAATATCCTCACTGGACTTTGTATTGTTTGGTCACTGACTACAGTATTCACTGGGTTCATCGAGAGTGTTGGCTCTCTATATGCCACCAGATTGATTCTAGGCGCATGTGAGGCTGGACTCTTTCCATGCTTGAACCTTTACTTGACAATGGTCTATCGACGAGAGGAGCAGGCCAAACGAGTCTCATACTTGATGAGTTGCGCTGCCATATCCGGAGCTGTTGGTGGTCTCCTTGCGTATGGACTGCTTCAGATGGATGGGATTGGAGGGAAAGCTGGATGGAGGTATGTCTTCTCCTTTTATTTATGAACCCATTGAAACCTCGTACTAACTATGAAATAGGTGGGTGTACATTATTGAAGGACTGTTCAGTTTCTTCATCGCTATCATGATTTGGTTCGGACTACCAAATAATCCAGAAGAGGCATATTTCCTCACTGAAGAAGAGCGCTGGATGATGCGTGTACGCAATGAACAACGTCGCAAGTACATGGGAAGTGAGAAGTTCAGCTGGGAGGAGATGCGCATCGCGGCGTCTGATCCAAAGTTACTTTTCTCTGCTATTGTACAGTTCTGTCAGGATATCCTTCTCTATGGATTTAGTACCTTCCTACCGACTATTCTGGAGAGTATGGGATACGACTCTCTCGTGAGTAATGTTCTCACAGTGCCGGTGTATATCTGGGGAGCACTCGTCTTCATTTCCATCGCTGTTTGCGCTGATCGCTATTCTAAATTTGCATCGGTAAGTCTGCGATTAGCATATCAATGGAGGAGCCGTGCTAATAGTATGACAGTTCATCTTTGGGGTCAATATATTTGCAATCATCGGATACAGTCTGTTGTTGGGAGTCAGCGATACTGGCGTGAGATATTTTGCCACCTTTTTCATCGCGATTCCAACTTTCACATCCGTTGGTCTGAACCTGGCATGGTTAAATGTGAATGTTGCTCCTCAGTATAGACGAGCCCTGGAGATTGGCTTGCAACAGACCATAGGAAACTGCGCGGGAATTGTTGCCGGGCAGGTTTATCGCACTTCTCCATATGTTCTCGGTAATTCATTTTCGCTAGGAGCTGTCGTGGTATCTCAGTTTGTGGTTGTTGGACATGGGCTCTACTTGCGACGCCAGAATAAGATGAAGGATGAGATTGAAAGGGGAGAGACAGAGGATACCCGGCGAGTCCATACTGGAGATGGGGCTGTGGACTTCAAGTACCATTATTAGGGAATTGTCTACATATCACAAAGTCAAATCACTCATGAAATCATCACAGAGTTAATACCCCTGTATAATATCTCGTGGTCGGGATCTTGAATCTTGAATATGAGTGCATGATCCATGGGACGAAGAGTGGTTATGACGCACACGACCTTATCCCGAGGTTTACCACCTGAAGCACTCGAGCACTACTTATAGTACTATTTATACCCCGAATTCCAGCTTGCGTGAATCTGAACATTCTATTAATTCAAATCAAGTCATTATTTTATAAGTTTGCTCGAAGAATTTTATTCTAATACTTGCATCCCCATATAATTCTGATATCTTCACCCGTATCTACCACAATGGGCCTCTGCATGTCCTTCCCACGTCGTCAACGCTTTGGACATCCAGGAATGGGCATGGGCGGATTTGGACCACCACCCCGACGCTACCACCATGGTGGTGGAATGGGAATGGGAGGAGGGTATGGAGGAGGTGGTGGATGGGGTGGACGACCGGGCGGAGGATACGGACGTAGCTCCGGATATGGTGGTCATCGAGGTGGATTTGGTGGAGGAGGAGGGAGACGAGGGCGTGGGCGCTGGTGAGAGGATCACTGTACAGATCAAGGTATTTCTTTCATTATCTCACGATAGAAAACCAGACGGTCGTTGTTCTGGTATATTTGCTTGAACATGAAGACAGCTGACGATTCTCTTCTACATAGATCCTCCGATCAAGTCAGAAGCGATCATCATATTGAATCATCAATGATTTTGATCATATGTTTTAATTTCTTGAATCATGAGGGCCACAATAGGATGGATATGGATATATCAATATCATCCATGAACATAACTGACTCTACGCATGATCGCTTCCTCCGAGTCCTAGTCATTTCAAAGTGACAGCTCTAATCTTGGAATATTCAAATTCAATTTGCATTCAAATTTTATCCCAGCTTGAACTTCAATCTATACAAAGGTCTCTTGCTCCAGCCGCTCACAGACATCCTTCAGAGTCCACCCCGCCCATTCAAAATCACTTTCATCTAAATATATCTGACCACTGAGCCGCACCCACCAGCGTCCCTGGAATGGGAAAATGGGCATAAATGTCTTCCAGTTTTCAATCAGAGTCAACTGCATCCAATCTGTAATCGTAACGGTCTCAGTACTGCCTTTGCATTTGACGAGACTCTCAGTTCCAGAAGTGGGTCTCTGCAACGGGAGAAGAATATTGACCATAGAGCAATTTGTCATGCAGTGATCAGTGTCGTCAAGGATTCGTGTCCCTAATATTTCTGCAACTCGTAGTCCGCCTTTCCTGGCAAGAGTTGTACAATATTCCTGTATCTTTTGTTCTCCTCCACACACTTGCTGGCGCCATTTGATCGCGGCGGGAACCGTCAAGAATGCGATCTTGTCGGTTGTTCCCACAAACTCAAAGTTGAGCTCGAACTCCGTCTTCTTTTGCAAGGAACTCTCCTGTTTTTTGGTTCCCTGTAGGCCCACCGCGGGCTTCTCATGCACAACAAAGCCATGACTTGTTGGTAAAGTACTCCGAATCATCTCTTGATTGCGTATAGGGACATAGAATACAGCGCATCCACGAGGGGTATAAAGCCATTTGTGACAATTGGTCACAAGAAAGTCTGGATCCCATGAGGGGATATCAAGATCAATTTGTCCAATTCCATGTGCAGCGTCTACCAAGCTCAGAACATTTTCTTCGCGACACACAGCAGCAAGTTCTTTGAATGGCAAGCGAATCCCTGGATTCGACGAGATAGTGTCAAAAATTGCAACACGCGGTCGGAATCCTTCGGCCTTTGATTGCTCAATGGCCTTTTGAAAGGTCGACACAATCTCGGAAGTTTCCACGGGGTATTTGAAGCCGACTTCTCGAGTGCGAACACGTTGTTGGGTTGATTCACAGATATAACTGGTAGTTTTCCCGCAAGCTCCGTATATGATGTCGAGTTGAAGAATCTCATCTTTGCCATCTGGGCTCCAGGTAATATTGCGAAGGACAGTATTCACTCCGGTAGTGGCGTTTGGAACAAAGACGACGGTAGACCGAGGAACGCCGAGAAACTCGCTCATCGCAGATCGGGATTCATCTAGCAGTTCTGGGAAGCGGTATTTGATAAAAGGACACGGGTTGGATTCGCATTCATCTCGTAGAGCATTTGCTCGATCGCGAATCGCGCGAGGAGATGTTCCGAAGGATCCTATATTTTGATTAGAGATGAGGTATGACAACGGTCGGGATATGTCCATCTTACCATGATTCAAGTTTCGATATCCTGGTGCAAAGGAGAAATGCTGGAGCATATCCTGACCAAATGAGGTTGGATTCCAATCATAAGAAGACATTATTTCATATCCGATCATGGAAGAACCTGGATAGTATGTTGAAGAGGAAGGAGAGAGTATGACTGTTGTAGATAACTTTTGCCGACACTATCGGTACTCTAAGGTCCGTTTCATCCAATAAGTGTTCTCGTTGTTATTTCTCATGAAGAAATATCCACTTACCCTCCTTTTCTATATCTCAGTGCTACCGTAAGATACAACTTCGGCGGGCTGTGGATATGGCTTGGACCCTACAGGGTGGATCAAATAGTCGGTTCTCTCCGATCGAGGAGTTCAGGTGATAATTCCATGAGTGATGAATGGTTAAACCAGACTTGAATTGCCGAGTGTGGGGGATTCGGGGTGCATTAACCCACCTTTTCCCCTATAATAACCTGTCATGAAGTCGATGCTTGATCTTGTTACCCCACGCTTTCCTCGTATCCGATATGGGTCCGTGCTCACCTTCTTGTTTAGTATACACACCACCTGGGCATATATTCATGAGAACTTCAACTTCAACTTCGCCTTCATTTCATTTTTTACAATTATGAGGATTCGAAAGATCTGACTCTAATTCAATCTAATCGCATTCCGAACAATTTGAAGTGTCTCTTCAAAATGAAAAATCAACACGATGATTACGAAGGAGACCCGGACACCCACCTTGAATCCGCTAAAGAAGAGGTCTCACAACAAACCATTCAAGTGGGAACGCTGCAAAGAAGATTAAAATCTCGACATATTCAGTTCCTCGCATTGTCTGGCGCGATAGGAACAGGACTCTTTGTGGGCGCAGGCCAAGTTATATCCCTAGCTGGGCCATTATCTGCTGTCCTTGCATATTTCATTACTGGCTTCAATCTCTATGCAGTGATCAATAGTATGGGTGAAATGGCCACTTGGCTTCCACTTCCTGGTGCCGTCCCTGTCTATGCCAGTCGATTTGTCGATGAGGCCCTGGGATTCACACTCGGTTGGAATTATTGGTACCAGTTTGCCATTGGCGTGCCCATCGAAATTAGTGCGGCTGCACTTGTGATTGACTACTGGCCGAATGGGGTCTCATCAGCTGTTTGGATCACGATTCTCTATGTGGCAATCTTTGCGATCAACAGTCTCCCGGTTCGAGTTTATGGCGAATTGGAATTCTTTCTTGGATCTATCAAAATTCTCACGATCGTTGGTCTCATGTTGCTCATGTTCATCATCACTCTGGGTGGATCGCCGAATCATGATCGCATTGGGTTTCGATATTGGCAGAACCCAGGTGTGATGAATACTTATCTCGAAACTGGATCTCTAGGACAGTTCTTGGCATTTTGGAAAGTATTTATCCAGGCGACGTTCAGCTATGGAGGTAGTGAGATGGTAGTCGTTGCGGCCGGTGAGACTGAGAATCCCCGACGAAACATCCCCAAAGCTGTACGTCGTGTGTTCTGGCGAATTGCAATCTTTTACGTTGGAAGTATCTTTCTGGTCTGCCTTTGTGTCTCTTCTCGAGATGACCGACTACTGAATGCCATCGATTCCGGAAAATCGGGCGCGGGAGCAAGTCCGTTCGTGATTGCCATTGAGAATGGAGGCATAAAAGTACTGCCTTCAATCATCAACGCAGTTATTCTCACATCGGCCTTGTCTGCCGGAAACTCATTCTTCTATGCCTCTACTCGAATTCTTTACTCGACAGCACTGGACGGAAAAGCACCTCGTTTCTTGAAGTATGAAAGATTCGGCGTACCATATGCATGTGTGGCCGTCACGGCAGCACTGAGTCTTCTCGTATATTTGAATGTATCTTCGAGTTCAGCCGACGTTTTCTTCTGGATCAGCAATTTGAGCTCCGTCAGTACACTGATTGTGTGGACATCCATCGCAATCACCTATATCCGGTTCTATCGGGGACTCAAACATCATGGCATTCCACGATCCTCGCTGCCTTTCAAGGCTCCCTTTCAGCCATATTTGGCATATTTCGCCGCTGGGTTCTCATCGATTGTTGCGCTTTTCAACGGATTCGATGCTTTTTTCCCTGGTCATTTTAGCGCCAAGACTTTTGTTCCTCCTTACATCGACATTCCTATCTTTGCGAGTCTCTTCCTAGGATATAAATTCATTAAAAAAACGAAGGTTGTCAAACTCGAGGATATGGACCTGTGGTCTGGGAAGGAGGAAGCAGATGAATTGGAGAGCACATGGGAAGAGCCAAAGCCTCGAAATTTTCTCGGTATGTTCAACCACCCTCATTGGATTACATTGAAGCCATTTACTGACGAACGCAGAGCGCATCTGGTTTTGGATCGCTTAGATATCGGTTTAAAGATACCCAATTCATTCAACCTTCTTTTTTGCCATGCCCATCTAATCTTTCAAATAGTCACATTGCAGAAAGACTACAGAAAGCAGGAGTATCTGAATTGACACAATTTGGTAGCTTTTTGTAATATGAAATATTCTCTTTGATTGAATTAAGGCGCAACTGACTATAGCGTCCAGCGTGGGTGTTGAGGGTAAAGTTGATAGTCGAAGAAGCCTAGCGCATAGGCGGATCGTTGACTCGGGCTCGGAGCATGTCAATGTAAGAGGAGCCTTTCAAACTTGCCATGAAGTGGAAGATGGAAGCAAGCTCAGGTGTTTGAGAGATGGACAGTATGTACTTGGTCTCCTCGGTCAAGCCGGACGTTTCTGTCGAGATCAGATAGCCCATTGCTATCATCAATGGGAAAGGTATGAGGTGTTGGCGGAATGTTCCTGTGGATGCATGTAAAAATTTTGGTATACAGCGGATGATCCCTTGACAGCAATCTTTCGGCTGGATTTCAAGACCTGTCGATCCTTCTCCAAAGATATCTCGGTTGGCGTCATCAGCGAGAATGCATATCGCCCAATATAATGTCATCACATGAGCGGCTGTGATCTCCTTTACTGGAAGACTTTTCGGTGACTCCCAGTCTTTCTCGAAAATGGGTACGTCGACTCTGAACCTGTCATTCCACAGAGATAGGGTTTTCACAACCATCCTTATAGACATTTCAAGTTGAGCCTGCGACTTTGCTTTCGTTTCTGGATTCGCGGATAATCTTCGGCGATCAATCTCCACATAGATGGAACCGAATTCAAAGAGGATGTCAACAAGAAGATCCTTGGGAGTTTTCTTGTGATAAGTCCAAGGTTCGCACATCCAGGCTGAGTTGGCTAGAACGCACCTCTGTCGTGTCTTGATACCATACAGGGCCTATTTGGGTGAGCATGAACTTAAGCCGATAACGTAATGGGGAACTTACGTAGTGAATTCTCCCATCGACAAAAAGACGATGTGCAGCACCCGTAGCAAAGAATGATGGATCTTTAGATAGAACGATAGCTAGATCACCCGCTTGATGAGTGAGCCAGCTCAGTTGCTGTGTGGCATGGCACTTTAAGTCATATCCAAACAGAGCCTAGGGGGTAGTTAGCAGCATTCTTCAGAGATGGACTTCCAACTGGTGGGAATTTGATTCCACATGTGGTAAAGTACCTCGTAGAAGGTGAATATCCGTGCAGCACCAAGGACAGCGAGAGCATTATGCTTTCTAGAGGGCAATGCCAATTCTTTGCTCATTTGTTCCAAAGCCGCCGAGTATAGTCTTATTCCTTCTTGTCTCATCCATAGAGGTGTGTCAGCTGCGTTTGACATAGCTCGAAGGGCCATGGCGCCGAAAGCGGTTCGAAGGAGATTGCTATCTGGTAAGAGGTTTCGAACTGCGTTAATGGATCCGCCAAGTGTGATTTGTGACTCGTCAAAGAGTGCCGAACTCAAGCCTTTAGGCATGTATATCTCCCAGAAGAAAGATTCGATTTTTACCTCGAGGCCAGCTCGAGAAAATTCAAGTGATTTCTTTAAATCTGTCACCAAGTGTGGTTGCGATGCTCTTTTAATCATGGCCTCCTGTCGCCCCGCCCCATGATTGAGACTTGATTTGGCCTTGTCGCTTTTCTGCGAACCATTATAGAAGTGCAATTCAAGTGCGTCATTGTAGCCGTCGCAGCGTATACAAGCCTTCCTGCATTGCCCGCATGCTGGTCTTTGATAGTCACACTTGTTCCCCTGTTAGCGATCGCGATCCGTGGTTCCCCCTGATTGCCGGCACCGGAGTACTTCTCCGAGGCTTGGAATAGGAGCAGATGAAACCACTTACACCCTTCTTCCGCCTTTTGCAAGTGCGACACGCTTGAGATCGACCTGGAATTCCCACCATAGAGAGATGTTAGTGATAGAGAGCTGTCAATGTGTTTTCCTCCTGAAGAACGTTGAAACCTTATCAAGCATTACATAAGGAGGTTATTTTTAGTTGCCGACGTCGGTTACTTCTAGTATCGCTAAAGATCTATTTTCTGCCTTCAAGTTGGTTAGTCCATACTAAGTGTCTAATCAAAATGGAAGAGCTGACTGGGGGCGCTCTATTGATTTATGATTGCGGTGTACAGCAAAAAAAAAAGCACGATGGCTGATTTGGCCCCCAAACAACGCATCGATGACTCCACTTCCCCCGATGCAGTAGCGAGTGCGCCTCGCGAAGGACGATTTAGCTCGTTAAGTGGCTTTCATCGTTGTTTCAGGGGTAATTTCATGGGGCTATTCTCCCATTATTCTCGCTAGTCTGCACAGAGAAAAGAGTAGTAAGCACGGAGATCTCCGTGAACCCCCATGGGGTCCACTCCTGACACAATTTACACAAATGTACAGAGATTGTTTCATATTGCCGGGATCAAGGAACAATCGGCATTCATGATTAAAGTTGAACTAAACTCCATTGAGACCATTTTGCGCCGCCTGCATAAAGAAAGACGCCGCATTGTTCCCACGTGGAGTATAGGGCGTATACCACCTCCAATAACACACCTCGATCAAGAATTTGATCCTCTGAAATCCCTGGTTAAAATTATGCTTACTGAGATCTACAAGTACACCTCCCGATATGGATTATAATGGAGGCTTTTACAGGCTTTCAAAAGAATCCATCAAATTAAAATTAGCTGGGAAGAAAACCGTTGAACTCCGGAATACCACTGACACTGACAGGTATAAAAGGGACAGACATCCAGGTGCAAGAAGAAACATAACTCTTACACCAGCTTCGCTTCTCTCCTCCATACAGCATATATACGCATTTCAAAGCTTTTGCTCTTCTCAACTCCACAAATCAAAATGAAGTTCACACCCAGCTTCTTGAGCATTGGACTCCTCGCCCTGCTTGGCTCATCTGCTGCTGCCACCGATGATGCTTGTTCAAGTTGCCGACACGATGTGACTACAAACAGTTACCATGAGCACATCCTCAACAACTACCTCGCCGTCTGGGATGGCGACCTTTCCCTCCTGAAATCCACATTCCACCCTGATGTGGTTCTCTACTCCGACCGCTTCCCTTCCTCTACTGGAAATGGCAGTGACGCCACCGTGATCACCAACCGCGAGGAATTCGGTGCTTTTGTCGAGAGGGCCCGCAATGGATGGGAGAGCTACACCTTTAACCCCATCACATGGGTCGGCGGCGGTCACTCTGTGGTTGTGCGCTGGAAGATGGAGGGTGTTCTGGGCTCTAATTTTACCCTTTTCGAGACGTGAGTCAAGCATTTCTGAATATTCCTGTGTATTCTCCCTCTTCATCAGCTAACATGTTTCTCATAAGACCACTGTCGGCCGGCTCTAACGTCACCTACAACGGAACCGACTTCCTTGTTCTCGATGAGTGCACTGGCCTCATTAAGACCGACTACATCGCCCAAGACCTCATCACCTACTTCCATGCGATGGGACTGGACTACATTAGCGTCTAATTTCAACCCTTCGCGCAATACCCATTGATTGATCCGAGTCCGGATGACCGTCCTATATTTTATAAGTGAAGTGTATTGAATATTTTTGTATAATTTTGAAAGCGTGGAGAACATTTGAAAATTCAATAGATGCTGTTAAGAGCATAATAGTATTGCACTGTGCTTTAGTCAACTGGTGAAGGTGCCGCGATTGGCAGCCACATCTCTAAAAGGGGGTTTAAGAATTCGAAGTTTTCTTGCGGTTTAGGTCCAAGTTTGTATCATGAATTATATTTTCATTTTATTTCATTCGCCAACATAGAATATCCATATACACATATCACACGACATCTCACAAAGGGTCCTTCACATAATATAGATCCTCAGTGAGGGTTGTCGTCATTCTGGTCAAAGTGCTCCCGTGCCCATGGACTGCGAAGACGAATGGCCTCTCCCTTGTAGAAAAAGATGAATGGGATGGGGACCAGCAGGATGGAAATGAATGCCAGAAGACTCGAGGCCCACTCATATCCAAGCTTGTCGTACATCTGGGTCGCGAACAAGGGGAATCCAGCACCGACCACATTGCGACACAGGATGACACCTGCGAGAGCGGAGGCAGAGTATGTCTGGTAGCTGTCGACAACATAGTTGAGGATACTGAGAATGACGATGTAAATACCAGCGCCGAAGAAGCTGGAAGCAATGATGGGCACAATCCAGTGCACGGAGCGGTAACTTGTCCATCCGAACCAGAAGAGACTGATTGGAATCAGAATCGCACCAACGCGGGCCATCCACATTCGGGCCTCTGGTACACCCCTTCCACCGTTCTCTGCGACGCGGCGAAGGTAGTACTTCTCCTGAATGGGGTACAGGGAGAAGGCAATAATGGGGCCAATGGCCATTCCCAGGAAAGCAAGACCCTGCTCTCCAGTGTTGAAACCGTGTCCATCGGGAGATCCAAAGACCAAGCCGAAGGACTCATTGAACAGATAAACCAATCCATATAAGAAACCGTTGTAGATAGCGGAGAAGGTAGTGATGGGCTCGGAGAACAGGAAGCGGAAGGGACGAGTCAGGGTGATGGCGAAAAGCTCATGAAGACCCTTCTGTTCGCTGGCATGAATATCGGTGACCGATTCGGCGGACTTAAGATTCTCCTCTTTCATCTGCTTGCGCACGCGCTTAACCTTCTTTTGCAAAATCGCGGAGTGCCGGGTTTCAGGGATGGTCACAA
The DNA here is from genome assembly GCA_039634405.1 of Penicillium herquei. Classification (NCBI taxonomy): domain Eukaryota; kingdom Fungi; phylum Ascomycota; class Eurotiomycetes; order Eurotiales; family Aspergillaceae; genus Penicillium; species Penicillium herquei. The sequence continues at coordinate 8,235,666 of CP098388.1, forward strand.
CAAGAATGATCCAGACAACGCCAGTGATAATCATAAGAATCCAGAAGATCCAACGCCATCCCAGGTCCAGGCCAATGTAGCCTGACATGACAAGAGCCATAGGAGGTCCAAAGGTACTGCTCAATCCATAGATAGCCATGGGACCACCGCTCACGTTACGCTCCCAAAGATCACTGATACTTCCACCAGTATTGGTCAAGGGGGCGCCTCCAGCGCAGCCCGCAATGAAACGACAAACGAGGATTGTTCCGATGTTGGGCGCCAGAGCCAGAGGCAGCTGGAAGATAAAGAGGAGAAACCATGACACCACATAGACAGGTTGGCGACCGAAGTATTCGGACAAAGGTGCAAGGAGGACGGGTCCAATGGCATAACCCAAAACATAGAGTGAAAGAGCCAATGTAGTGACTTCCTCTGACACTCCAAACGCCTCTTGGATGCCAGACGCACCGGATGAAATTGAACCAGCACACCAGGTTCTAAAACAAGGGATGTTTGTCAGCGGTCGATCATGGCCAAAAATATCTCACGCGACAGGGATGAGCCGGGGAGGAGAACGCCACTTACGTGAACACGTTCAACATGCTAACAAAAATACTGATATACCACTTGCGCCATTTGGGCCAGTTGCGAGGGTTATCATGGTCGTCAACCCCAAAGGTAATGAAAATGGGCAGAGCTTCATTGGGGCTGCTTCTCGCCTTAGCCAGTGCTTGTTCTTCGGAGAGCACCAAAGATGAAGACTCGCGGAATGAGTCGCTCGTCTTCTCCACGTCGTGTGCCACACCCAAGGGGGACTCTACCTCCAAGGTAGAAGCCATAATTGTCTGTGCTTCTTCAAGCACTGAGCAAAGGGGAAAAGGCGAAAACGTGCACGGTGCTTCAGAAGATAATTTAGCCCAAAACGAAACAAATCTCGGGGGGAGAGACCAGGTTTAAAAAGGTCAGTGGCAAAGAAAAAATGGAGCTGTGACGAACCGCTCCCAGATGCACCCCGATCCCGGGGATGAATATCTATCCCACACTTCCCCTTCTCCAAAATTCTTTCCCCCGAACCTGAGACTTTTTTTTAATTTTTTACTTTCTCTTTCACCGAGACCCGTCGGGCGGGTCGGCCTGCCGAGAAAAAGAAGCAATCAAGGGCCAATGCTTGGTTTAACGCATCTCCACTTGGTCAATCTTAACCTCGGTGAACGAAGAGATTAGTCATAAGGACGACACTAGTATGGATCATCGTGGGGTTTTGTGGTGATATGGGGTGTTTTCCTTGCTTACTCTATCAATCTCGGTGAATTCTTTCAATCAGAGGGATTCCTCTTGCAAATGTTGAGTGATAAGCCCATGGATGTAGTCCGTCCTAGCGAGCCTGAGGTGACACCATCTAGGTATAACTTTCGAATACCCCCCAGTTTTCAACTTTCAGTGTTGAGCTTGAACATTTTGACCATATCGAAGTTTCCAATAATCACATCGAATTAATGATGTGGTCCCTAGCAGTGGCACTGGGATGTTTCTCCTCCGATTTCCAACATCCCTTTGGTCTGATATGTATATCATTTGGCTACCCACTAGGTCCACGGGTATCACCATTAGGTACTAGTCACGGTCTATCTTACTGCCAGTGGAATTTCAAGCTTGAACCCTCGTACTCGCATCCATGCGGTTTAGGTATTAAGTATACTGCTTCGAGTACTAGTAGTATGTAACTTGAACTTGAATCCGAGTGTATACATGCAAACTTGAAGTCCTTGGGTAATATGAATACTCGGTACCTTCCCGTTACGAGCACTGTCTTGGTCATCGCATATCATTCCTTCAGCTACTCAAGTTCCGTTTCATATTGAAGGGAGTGAACACTCGGGCCGCAAGGGAAATGCGACCGGTGTCGGCACAAAACTGGCAAGGTAGATGAAGATTGCCGAGGCCGATCCTTCGGGAGAATTCAACATTCCATGAGGGGCTGGACAATCATTGGGGAATCCCATGGAGACTCCATCTTTTCAGCATAGCAGTGGAGCATCGTCGGGGCTTCTCCGTCGCTTCTGGGGATGAATCTCCACTATCGGTTCATTTTCGGTTGGTCATGGTATGAATTTCCCGCGGTAAAATCAAATCCTGGAAAATGGCTTCCGAGTTGGTTTGCTAGGTGCGTCAGTTGATCATGTAAAATGCCGAGCAAAAGCAACTTCTTTGAATGTGCAACATATAAGAGTTTTAACTTGAGGTATCTGATCGACCGGGACATCAAGCCATAGCCTAGTGCCCGTCGCCTCCCGAATCAAGCCATTCACAGCCATTCACAGCCACTTGACGGTAGAAACCACGGTAAAACCGCCCCTTTTAGGCTATATTCAGTGATGACGCAAATCACTGCAGATTTCCACCCCGTGTCCTTTGCCCTTGCCGACATAACCTTGAACTCTTCATAAATCTAGTGCATAATGGATCAATTTGAATCCGAACCTGAAATCGCCATTCAAATGTTTGATTTTGCACCACGGCACCTTTTCCCGAAAATTCCGGGAGAAAACATAACTCATATCATCGGAATTCCGTTCAAAAGTTATGCGTAAGAGTGGATTACCGTGACGCTTCTGCATGGAAGGGACTCGGAGGAGATCCATCCAGTGGATATAGCACCTTATGATTACATTTGGCTACTGTCTACGTACTTTGATACGAGTGAGAGGCGTGCCTGCAGGTACGCGGTGTATGCGGCTTCAAAATGGATCTCATATTGTGGGGTTCACATGCTTTACACCAGTCGTAGGCTCTAGTGCAAACAAGCAGCGGATAAATCTTCAGAAGAGCATCATAAGATTGGATCTTCCGTCCAAAAAGTATATGAGGTGTAAGCTATTAGGTAAATTCAACCAGCTTGGGATATATCAGTCGTAATTACTATGGAACAGGGCGGACATGACTTTGCGCCAGCCTCGCTTGCCCTGCGAATCGGCCGCCCTGCCGATACAAAGCGAATCCTCGTGGCGACTGAGTGTTTGCGGGTTGTGATACTTGTGATATTGTTTGGTCGCATCCCTGCCGGCGATTTGGAGGAGAACTATACACAAGATGGTTAATATGGTCCATAAAACGGATTTCAATAAACCCCCTTTCAATAAACCCCCTTTCAATAAACCCCCAGAGAGAAAATGGGGAATAAAAAATAAGATATTATTGTCATGGGTAACAGACCTGTTCTTCCCCCTGGATGTGTGTCCAGAAACGTTGTGAGGTTGAATACCCTCCCGTCAATAATCACCCACAAATCCTCTTCCTTGTTGTGGGATGCGACTTCGGATCGGTCAAAAAGATGTTGGCACCACAGAGGATCACTCGAATTCATGATGTTGATACGTGAGGTGAAGTATAAAGAGGGCAACAGTGGCTGTCGCTGCCATTTCAAGTTCTCCAATCTTCCTGGGTATTTATTAAAGCCAAAAGCTGCATCCCTTTAGACTTTCTTTTCCTCTATCACATGGAATCATTTAAATAGAAGAACTCAAGAACTTCAGATCGTGATTACAGGTTAGAGTCTACACCGCATGAGGTGTGTGTTCTGTGAGGGGTTTAGGCACGATCAATGCGGCCCACGGACCTCGGGTACTCCAGATCACCAACGAGTTGGCCAAAGTCTTCAAATGGTATAGAGATGCCAGTGTCTGTTAGTATGAGCTTTGTACTAGTTTAATCTTACTGTTACTTCGAGTCTTGTGAATCTATCCCAGTAGTCAACTTAGAGGTGATAAGTTGACAACCAAATGCCAGTGATCATACACGCCAGCGATCATGAGGCCTACTAGTATCATTGCATATCCAGATACCGGTTCCCATGGAAATCTCCAGAGACTTTTTGATATACGAAGATTCACTATTTCCGAGTCTTTTTTGCACACTTCAAGTTCCCATGGCGGGTTGGTTATTAAACTTGGAGGATATATCATAAAGTAGCACTTGAGGACGGTCGGCAGACTTGATGTCTTGGGGCCATTTGCCCTCAAGCACTTGAGTGCTGCTTACGCTTCATATTTACTAGTATTGTCGGGATTCACGTTTGGCTATTCAGTATTCAATGTTGCAGCCTTTGAAGATTAGAACTTCAAGTTCTCTTCAATACTCACCCACCAGTTGACATATTTCGGTCTGAGTCCACGTAAATATCACCATCCCCACATCGCCCCTCAACTGCTCCTTCTTTCACTTACAGCATTTTCCCCAACAAGAGGAAACACGAGGATATGGAGATCAAGGTTGCCCCTTTTCAAGAACGTCATTCAGCTGAGTGAAGCGGAATCTATCCCGGAGAGTGGACTTTACCTAGAGAGTTTTCACGGGATGAGATCCGGAAGTATAATGGTCGATCTTGTGTGGATAATGGCTTCAGTTTGTTCCACCCCCAGAATCTGCTCCTTCGATGAAGATGCGGGGTAGATAGAACAAATGGGAATGGAAAACTATAAGACGCGTCTTAATGACGGTAGTTTGGGCTTGCAAAGTGTCTACCATTTATTGGAATCCGTTCAATCACCCCTCAGCTCGCCAACTGAAAGAGTGTTCGTTCTAGTTTGATCTTATTCTTATTCTTCTTTTTCATCTCCTATTTTATTTCAATCCTTTCAGTAAATCGGACTCAGTATGAGCGATATTGCCCCGAACAATTCTGATGATTGGCAAAAAGAAGACTCTTTTGAGCACCATGAACTGGCCAATGCAGAACAACCCGTCAGTTTAGCGAATGAAGAATTCGCAGGCTCAAGAACCCATGATCCCTGTGATCCTCAGAATTGGCCACAGTGGAAGAAGAATGTAATCATCTTGATGATTTCATTTCATTCGATGACCTCCACTTTCATGGCCGCTGGCATTGTCCCCGCAAGTTCCACGTTTGCATCTTCTTACAATATAACTGTCGCTGCTGCAAGCTATCTCGTATCTATACAAGTGAGGGTTTTCCTGAGAATACTTATGAATTATGATTCGGACTAACAGCTGTTCAATGTAGATCTTGTTACTCGGAATCGCCCCTATATTTTGGGTAGTCGCCACAGAACGGTACGGTCGCCATTATATACTGATACTCTCCGTGCTGGCAAGCATGGTATGCAACCTTGGTGGGGCATGGTGCACAACCTATGCTGGTCAAATGGTCACTCGTGCCCTGTGCGCGATCTTCATTTCACCACCGATTGGCATTGGTAGTGTAGTAGTCACTGAGCTGACTACTCCGGATGAACGGGCTCGAAAGTTAGGCTGGTGGGTTGTTATGACAATCTTAGGCACGCCTGCAGGCCCCTTTATCATGGGATTTGTAGTGCAGCACACCCAGGTCCGATGGATATTCTGGATATACGCCATACTCAATTTATTGCAGGCAATGGCATATCTGCTATTCGGAGCAGAAACGCTATATCTTTCTGCACAGAAATCTGAAACCTCTGCAGCGGAGGGCTCTGTCATGAAGACTCTAGTGAAGAACTTGGCTCCGAAACGAGTTGATGCGCGTCCGATTAGACTGCGAAACATCCTGACCCCATTCGAGCTGGCAGCGAATCCCCGGATAGTGGTAGCGGCTCTCGCTACCTCTATTACATTTTGCTATGGAAACATCGTATTTGTGGTCGAAATGCCCCTTACGTTTACGGAGAAACTTGGTCTCAATGCCCAACAGACGGGTTATCAATTCATATCAGTAATTGTTGGATGTCTAATCGGCGAGCAAATCAGTGGTCCATTGTCCGACTACTTTATGAAAATACATTCGAAGCGCAAGGGGTATTTTCAGCCCGCAGATCGTCTGTGGCTGACGTACATTGGGTTTTTTACGATCATTGCTGGCCTTTTGGTCTGGGGATTTCAACTTGAACGAGCAAAGAGCTGGAATATCACTCCCTGTTTAGGAATTGCTATTGCCAGTTTTGGGAATCAGATACAGTCGACCGTCCTCACTGCATATGCCGTCGATACGTCGCCTGAGCAGTCTGCCCTTATCGGAGTGTTCTTCAATTTTGTGAGACTTATATACGGTTTTGTATGTTCAATCCCCACATAACGATTTGGAATCTTTGCTGATGACATGTAGGTTGGTCCATTCTACTTCCCATACATGTTTGATACTTTGAATTATGCGGGCGCAGCGGGGGTGATGTGCGGTCTTGTTGTTATTGGTGGAATACTCCCTGTTTTGGCTATTCAGCTCACAGCCTCTCGCAAAGACCTCACAGTGGAGGTGTAGAATACTCGATGGATAGGCGATGAATCTGGATAAACCTTTAAATTCATCCCATCCAGAACTCTTGCTGGAACTTCATGTATCTTATCGAGAGCTTTGAATTCAGACGATTCCCAAGGTCATACTAACGACTTTCCTTGATGATTATCCACGTGTGTAGATGCAGGCTCAAACTTGAACCAGCTTCAAGGTTAATGTGTAGCAAACAAGTATGTAGGTGTTGGTATTGGTCAGAATCCTTTTGTACCGATAGCCTCAATGGGAACCATCATACCATTCCATCCATTAAGCATATCAAACTGACTCTATTGTGGGAGTTGATTAGGATATCCCATCTCAAGCCTCTAGTATCACCGAGAAACCACAAGGAGTCGATTTTTAGCTGTCCGAGTCATAGATGAACACTTCAATGTAAATTCCAGAAACCCTCAAACTCATCAGTTGCATCAATAGATATTGTGCAGCTTGAAAAGTCCCTCTACTATGTGGTTGAGTTGGACCTCGGAGTTCGGGTTGAACCCGATACTGAGGGGGAAGCATTATGGCCACCAAGTGGAGAGTCGGGATGCACCCGGGGCATCTGGTCAATTCGAATTCCAACTTGAACCTTGGAATTAAGCGATTCAAACCGGTCATCCAATGGGTGATAATTTATATCTCCACCAAGAAGATGGGCAAAAAAATACAAGAATGGCCTAGGGAGATGTGACGCAGTTTTAGAACATTTGAAAATGGAAAGACATACATATGTGCACTGCTTCAGTTGGATTCAAGCCTTGTGTTTCAAAATAAAAAATATAATAAATAAAACTAGAAATTTATCTTCAAAAATTGAATACAATATTGGAACTCTTGACAAAACTAGAGAGCCCCAGAAAGAACCTTAGAAAAGCCGATCTGTAGCTTGCACTTAGTCCTTCAGCTGCGCAATGATCCACTGCGTGATATGTTGAGTTGTCAAACTTGGGGCTCTTTTTGCTGAAAAGTCCATCAAAGGTCCATCGTGAGCTTCCTTATTAGCAATGTAACCGGTCACATTGCTCTTGATTCTACGCTTGAAAACATCAATCAACTGAATTATATGATCCCTGAATACCTCCTCTTCTCCTGCAGTGATGAGAATCGCATCGGCAGAGCTCAGCCCTTCCCACCAAGACTCTGAGACATCTAGCGCCATTCCCCATCCATATCCATGAGAGATTTCATCTTGCCATGGTGAATTCTGGACAAGTAAGTCGCCCCAGCGACCGACCACTTCCTTACCCAGAACATCGACACTGAACCATTTCCTGTATGACTTTGTATTCAAGTTCAACGACGTGAGAGGAGATACCAGAAAACAGCCTTTCACAGGCTCCGTCAGCTCAATATCATATATTGTATTGAAGTTCTGAGGGCGTCGATGATGGAGACATGAGAGGAGGGATAATGAAATATGACCCCCGGCGGAATCCCCTCCAAAGATGATCTGTAGGATAGGTAACAAGATGGGTCAGGTTATGAAATAGAATGGGACGTTACAGAGAGACTCTCACATCTTTCGGGGAGTATCCGGAGGCTACCAAATGTTTCAATGAGAGAATCGCCTGCATCATTTGGCGAGGATATTGAGTACCGGGAATAAGATCTGTGTAGATGATGTGAGTAAGTAGATTCCATAAGTCGCATTCAGGGAAACATTTGAATAGAACTACTTACCGTATTCTAGGATACACACATCTAGATCTATGTCAGCTTTTCTGGCCTCTCCTTTGATATGCGCCATCCAGTCCAGATGACCTGGTGATAAAGGCATGACATATCCACCACCTGTTTCCACGAATTAATTAAGTGTCGTAGCAAGAAATGATCTGGACCATGAAAGTAAGACGCACCATGAAAGAGAAGGAGGACTTTCTTTATCGTTCTTTCCCCTAGCCAAAGCAAGCGTGTCTTTCCATCTGCTAAAATTTCAATCTCTGGCGAAAGTCCGGCCTCCAAAGTCCATTTCTGATAGGTCTCAATAGTGGATGGCAAAACAGCGTGAATTTGCTTTGGTGGTAAGTTCGCCATCAAGGGGCGTATGAAGGCATTCCAAAGTGACGGACCTAAGGGCAGCTGTCTGAACCAAGCACATATCGTTGTCTTGGTCACATCGAGGATTCCCCATCTGAGAGTTATAAGCAAAATATTCAGAAGAAAGGATAGTCGTATGAAGAGTGATGGTTTGTTGTCGGCCATAGTTTTTAATGCAGAGTGGAACTGCGTAGTTCACTATCAGCTAACAGGTCACTTTAGCCCCCACGATCCTTTCATCGGTTTTTGACAGATAAAAAGATCTTGAAATGATATTGCACGAATGAGGTCGCGAGTGCGAAAGTGCTGTCCTGAGTGCGAAGATGTTCCCCAGATCACTTCAGCCCCCAACTTTTGGAATCCGCGTCAATTCCATGTCCCGATCGAGGACACGAGTGCGAGAATGAGTTCATCAATGTTGACAAGCGCGAAAATGTTCCCCACATCCTCCACTCTCGGGATCCACCCGGACGATGATTAACCGACGCGGTGGAGAATACCTCCTTTGTTGATCCGTTGAAACCGAGGCAAAATAACACATATATAGTTCATCTATGTACGTGAAGACCTGGAGTTAACTTCGGAACAAGAATCCCTATTTCGATACTCAAGTGTCAAGCCATGGAGAACAAACAGAAAGTCATAGTGCCATCTTACAGCCAAATTGCATGTATAGGCACCGGTGCTAGTGCCATAGCGCTTGGTGCAACACTGAAAAGATGGTATCAGATGGATGATATCCGGTTTTTTGAGAGACATGGGGACTCTGGTGGTACATGGCATATCAACTCTTATCCTGGTACAGTTATTCTCACCTCAAGTTTCTTTGAGTGAATGTCTCGACTAACCGTTCAAAGGATGCGCTTGCGATGTGCCCAGCGTCTTGTACAGCTTCTCGTTCGCCCAGAATGCCGGATGGACTAAGCTGATGCCTTCCTATCGTGAGATCAAGCAATACCATGACGGCGTCACGGAAACCTACTCCCTTCGCGATAAGATGATATTTAACAAACATGTGGATGAGTGTATTTGGTGCGAAGAATCCTCCCGCTGGCTGATGATCATTCGCGATGTTCGTACTGGGGAGATCATGCATCATGAATGTCAGATTCTCTTTGCTGCGACCGGACAGCTGGTAGAGCCGCGACCATGTGATATCCCTGGGGCATCCTCTTTCGAAGGTGATATTTTTCACTCGGCTCGATGGAACCACGATGTAAGCCTTGAAGGCAAGAAAGTGGTGGTTATTGGAAATGGATGTAAGTGATCTCTCAAGCTCATCAGAGGTGTCAATTCTGACAGAACAGGCACCGCTGCGCAAATTGTCCCAGCAATTGTGGACCGCACTCAATCCTTGACACAGATTATTCGCAGTAAACATTGGGTTGTCCCCTCAATAAACTTCACATATCCCGCTGTTTTGCAGTGGATATTCCGCTGGATCCCGCTCACACTTCAGCTCCATCGCTTCCAAGTTTTCCTCGGGGCCGAGAGCAGTCTCCGTCTATTCCCCATGACCAAAGCGGCTGCAAGGCTGCGTGAGAAGTATCGACAGCAAGTGGAGCAGTACATGCGAAAGACCGCGCCGGCAAAGTACCACGATAAACTGATCCCGGATTTTGACATTGGCTGCAAGGTGAGTACATTTCCATCGCAATATTCAGGGGGTTCTCAGTCCTTCTGTTAAAAAGTCAAAGCTGATGTTCATGCGTTTTTAGCGCCGGATCTATGACTGTGGATATCTTGAATCGCTGAACAATGACAAACTCCACTTGACAGAGTCGAAAATTCTCAAGATCACCCCCGGGGGAGTTGAAACGGCCGATGGCCACATTGATGCTGACGTGATTGTACTGGCTACAGGGTTCAAGACAAACAAGTTTGTTCCATTCACAGATATCAAGGGTCGCAATGGTACAATAGATGAGCACTGGGCGCGTTACGATGGACCGGGAGCATATAACTGCTCGGTGCTCAGTGGCTTTCCAAACTTCTTCATTCTACTTGGTCCGAATGCGGCTACTGGACATACCTCTGCAATCATGGCTGCCGAGAAGTAAGTACTCTTTCAAAGCAGACGAAATCATACACGGGAACTGATAGTTGAAGCTCTGTCAATTACGCTCTCCGAGTGTTGAAACCGGTTCTTGACGGAAAAGCCGCCGCAATAGATCTTAAAGAGGATGCAGAAGTTGGATACGTGAATTGGCTACAGGAAGCCCTTCGTGACCGTATTTGGAATGCTGGATGTGCTTCGGTGAGTCATTCTCCCGACTTGAGAAACCATGATGATACTAATCCAGAAAGTGGTACGTCAATGAGAAAAAATGGAACGCCATGGCATATCCCTTCAGTCAGGCCCACTATTGGTATCGAAGCCTGTTCCCCGTTTGGTCGGATTGGACTCAAAAGGTGAGGGACCTTGATCGAATGCTCAGCAGAATTCCAATATTGACAACTTTGCAGACAATCCCGAAACCTAAGAGCAGAGTTGGCGGAGCCAAACTTGCTTGGATGGTTGTTTTCCTGGCGATGTTCGGTGGAGCATTTGTTCGCTCACAAAGTCCCCAAATCTGGTCATCGATCGTCCTCCAAGCAAAGACATGCCTCCAGTTGATTAGTACATGGGCTCACAAGTAACAATGGAAAGATGCTATCTCCGTTCCTAGTAGTCCTCTTGGTGGTTGTTTCATTTTTAAGAGGGGTCCTTCCACATGTCTTTCGTTCTTGAGCATAATAGCAAGTATCTGATAGATTTAATAAATCAGCAATGGATTATTATTTTACACAGTACTGGCTTGACCCAGATACAATTTTACTCGGTCTTGAACCCCCGACCGCATACTGATAGCTGCACAGAAGCACCTCCAGAGTCCCAATTCTGATTTTATGAACACCAGAACTTGATCGGGTTTCTCTCTAGTATGATGCTTAGCAACTTTCAGGTCCATGCAGTCGACTCATGCCAGTAACCCTGGAAACCGCTATTCAGAGTCCAACGCGATTTCCCACGTCTACACCCCCTTAAACCTCAATTTTCGCAGAGGCCCTCATCCCTCGGGTAGACTGTGAAGCCTTTTCCCCTCATATCCAGATTCCCTCGGCATCGAAAATTTTACACCTTATTGAAGGATAGTTAGATTGAGCCCCTCTTCTTGGAGCATTTTAAACCTGGATATTATGGTCATCCGGGTCAATCCCAGTCATCGGAATGTACCCGGAGTACCTATGTCATCTTGTCGGCCCCCATATCTCTTTTTCACCCGAGGCATTACTCGGATACTAGTATACACAAAGTGTCATAAGTATGCGAGAATCCAGCTACTTCTGCTACATATGAGTGAATATTTGAATCTTTTCCCAAAGAATGAGCTCACACCACGGACTTTTCCCTAGGGAGGGAATTTATATTGACCCGATTGCCCATGCCATAAAAAAGACAGTCTTACATCCAATTGTCACCATTAGTGTATTTGGATATACTGAGTTATATCACTCTCAACCATCATTATTGGTCTCTCCTTTCTTTTATGCTGCCATCATCAGTATCGCACTGTGGATCAACGAATTTCTCAGCCGCAAGAGTGCCAATAACTGGACTACGGATCCAACGTATGACTGGCGAAAGGAAATCGTCGTGGTAACTGGGGGAAGCAGTGGAATCGGCGCAAGCATTGTGAAAAGGCTTCTTCGAGATGGCGTGCGTGTTGTAGTGTTGGATATTGTTCCAACCCCTTCTGATATGGGTGAGTGCACTGGCTATCCATTCAAAAATAATTGTCGAAGTGACAGTGACTGACGCCCGAGGACAGAGAGCCGATTTCTGAAATATTATCACTGTGATCTCAGTGATAAGTCCCAGATTCAAGGGATTTGCAATCGGATTCGAAAAGAGGTTGGACATCCTACTGTCCTCGGTATGAGCAAATGCCTGAATCCAAAGCTTCGTAATTGCAGAATATCTCACAATCCTCACAGTGAACAACGCTGGGCTGACTCGAGGGAGAGCAATTGCTGAAGCCACGTATAATGATATTCTCATCACACTACAAACCAACCTAATCGCTCCATTCTTGCTTACCAACGAATTTCTCCCTGACATGATTAAGCACAATCACGGACACATCATCAGCATTGCCTCAATGAGTGCATATCTGCCCCCTGCAGGTCTTGCAGACTATTCGGCCTCGAAATCCGGATTGATAGCATTTCACGATGTAAGTTCAAACTTCTACCTGGGACCCCATTGCTTCAAGCGCTCAAAAAAAACCAGGCCCTCCGTCTGGAGTTAAAACATCGATACCAAGTACCTAGAGTTAGGAGTTCATTGGCCGTCCTCAGTTTCACCGAGACTCCTCTATTCAAAGGCGAACTTAATCAGTCGTCTTTCCTATTTCCTCTGATGCATATGGACACAATTGGCGACGCTGTTGTTGATACCCTATACAGCGGGTCTTCGAGGACGATGTACTTCCCTGGTATTTTCCGTTTCTTCGTCGGCATAGTAAGAGCTTCATTTCCTTCCCAAGACTTTTAGTGAAAGATTTCTGACCCGCACAGAGGGGAGCACCTGAATGGTGGCAAAATATGATTCGGGAGAAATCCAAGTCGTTGAAAGTGGACTTTCGGGGAAGGCAAAATATCGACCCAAAGACCGGAAGGTTGAGCTCGCACAACTGACAGATCACTTCTCCACAAATTGGGTATGAATGTAATCTAGTGAACTTAGAAGGCTAAGAGGCAAGATGGGTGGAGTACACGGATCTCATCCCGGATCCATGTTGTGGAGCAAGTTCAGCAACGCCTATAATTCGGAACAAATCCCGTGAATGTAGCACGTTAGTGTAAACTTGAAGTTGAATGAATACTGGTGGATACTGAAACAAGAAAATTGCTATACACTATGTCTATTTACTAAATCATAATTGGACCTTGGAATCCCTTGATTTACGTGTAAATCACGCCGGTAAACGCCCGTCGATCCTCCTGGAAGAAAACCTTCTTTCGCTCGCCATTACGGTCGCATTTGTAGACCGCACCCCCAAGATCAGTTAAGTAAATCGATCCTGTCTTACGATCAATACTGACGCCAATGGCCTCGTGAAGTCCCCGCACCAGAACCTCGACACCCCCAACCGGTCTACCTTGATCGTCCAACTTGGACCGATAAAGTGCATTGCCCATCGGAATTTCGCCACGATCAGTCCAGTACAACTCTTGACGATCTTCATCGAGCTCAAGATCAATCGGTTCCGGCCAATCTTTGAAAATGCAGAACTGGTTGTCTTGATAAGCTGTCATCCTGCCAGGAGGGGCGTCCAGAGGCGCAGAGAAAATCCGGCCTCTACCACCTTTAGATGCCCCCTTCTGGGTCCAGTAGAACTTGTTGAAACGACGTGATACCGCGATTCCGATACACCAATTCTCAACATCCGTCCTGCCATCTTTGCCCAGTGGGCGGGACACCAGAGCCTTGAGATCCCTCCCATCGAGGTTGCACTGGTATACAGCACCTCCTTCCCGATCGCAAAAGTAGAGCTTTCGCGAAACTGGATCAATGGTGATTTGCTTAGGCGTGTTTGTAACACCCGGATGGAGGACGGTCTGGATATCACTACCATCGGCCGCGGCAGAGTAGATTGCTCCCTGTCGTTTTCCGGGGATGCCCATACAAGTCCAGAAAATGCGTTGGGTAACAGGATCGACAGTGATGCCGTCGGGGAGGAGCTGATCGCTGATCAAAACTGTATGATCTCTCCCATCTGGAGTAAATGAAAGGATTTGGCCCGCGGGTTTAGAAATATCAGCTGCAGCAGAGAGAGATGCCAGACCAATGTCTAGAACCAGTAGTCGGCCGCCTTCATTGCTGGATGGGGCAGGAGGGTAAAGTCCTCCCAGGGCACATTTGTTCCCCAGTTTTCCTTTATCCACGTAGTTTGCCTTGAGGTAATCAACTGTATGCTGTGCTGAGATACCGCGTTCGTTCACATAATGTTGTTCGATCAGAGCGACCGTGTCAAGTCCGACGCCTATACCATCAATGGGTTAGCGAGTGCAGAAGAGAAGAGTAAAACCAAGCAGAGCGTGAGAGTTGAAGTAGGCAAAGTGACTTACCATCCATCAGTTTGCACGGCAAGGTACCCCGTCGAATGAACATCTCATCCCACATACTGTCGATCTCTTCAGGAACCGACACTCCCTCTGACAAGATTGTCAAGATCTCTCGCTTGACTGCAGCCCACAGCCTGTTGAAAATGATACCAGTTGACTGCTTCCGCGCCACGAAGGGCATTGTTGCGCTCTCATGGCATCGATCCACCATAAAAGGAAAAATCCCCTCGCTAGTCACACCGCTTGTCATCAATTCCACGACCATACAATCCGGCGGCATATAGTAGTGCATGTTGAGAATGCGACATTTTGCCGCATCGGTCACCTTTTCCAGCATCTCCGAAGACCTGAAGGAAGAGGAGTTGGAGGCAAGGATGCAGTCAGGTGGAGCGTGCATCTCGAGCTCCGCCATGGTATCAATTTTTAGCGCAAGCTTTTCAGGGACAGCTTCAATGACCAGCCATGCATTTCTGACTGCGTCTTTCAACAGCTCAAATGCCTGGACCTGACCAGAGACACAGCTGGTCTGGGCTGCGTACGCCGATACATGCTCTTGAATATAGGCAATACCTGCGGAGAGCTGCTCAGAGCTGGGATCACGCAAGTGAACAGCGTATCCCGCAGCGGCCCAGACACAACCTGGTAGTGGTTAGTATTCAAACTTGCAGTGATGCCCTTAATAGGCCTCTTTATAGCATTTGAAGGCACGTACCAATTCTCCGTCCAAGAACACCTGCGCCCAGTACAGCAACAGGCCGCTTAGCATAATCTTTAGGTGGCAACCACGAGACAGACATTGTTTGAGAGAGCACTTGAAAGATTCCCAGGTCTATGATCAACTTGAATAACTTGAAGTTGGATTTTCCGTCCCTACATGTGGACTCCTACGATGAATATATACGTCCCAGTCAATGGCATCATTGCCAGGTGCCCTGGTGGTTATCATCCGACTCGGAGTCAAGTGCCATACAGGCTCAACCTTCCAAGGTTCGAAAACCTTAATAGACTCGCCGTTCGATCCGACTATACGAATAAAGTCCAATTATTTGATTGGGAATGAACATTGGGATTTCCAGGTGCGGGTCTATTCCACTCACCTCCATCAAGTTGCTTCCCGCGGCATTGAATTTGCGGATCATGGTGGATGCACGCCACTTCCTCCTGGTCAATTTTACGGTCAACTCAAATTGCTGTCGTTAACTAGTATCTCACGCTATTCCATGGTTTCCACAATTCAAGAGTTGAAGTTTGAGCTTGAAGGTTCATTGAACTAATAGTTTCCAGTTTTAACGACATCAAATTCATCGCAGCCGCGTGGCCTCGGTGCACATGTGGGATCCAGGACTGTAGTGTCCAGAACTTCAGGTTGGATCGAACTACAACTTCGTGGTCGAGTTTCAACTTACAAATGTGCATAGTTCTACTTAGAGGAGGAATTCGCAGTACATAGTCGTACATTCAATGACGCAGTCTATGGGTGTTAAAAACAGGGCTAATTTGGGTTATATGCTTATTTCTTCAATGATATTCTCAATTGCGACCTGGACAGTGACTTGGAATACTCAGGGGACTTTCAGGTTCAATTTTTGGACTCCAATGCACCTCACATAAGATTAGTCCCCTCAAGCCCCTGTAGAGAAGGGTCCTGTCTGATCTTCATAGCACTAGTCCCTTCCAAACGCTTGGAACTCGCAACCCATAAAACCCACATGAATTGAAACTATTACAGTCTATGTGAGGATCTCTCACTAGTTTAATGAGTAGGAGAAGGAGTAGAATTACGACTCCATAAAGGGACCGGGTTATTAGTAGATCGGTTGGATATCCGATGCGTAGGATATAGTAGAAGGTTTGAAGGCATCTCCGAGAATACGCAGTGGCTTCGAAGTTAACGTGCAGATCAGCAACTTAATTGACACAAAATCAACCCCGAAAACTCAATTTCTTGATTTGGTGACTGGGATACGGTATACCGACATCTGGGCATCGGGATATATGGTCTACCTCGGCAGGGATCGAGGGTGGCGTTCAAAATGCCATACCTCGGGAGTTGCATAGCTCAACCATGGAACGACCACATAGTTCGTATAATCAATTCAATAGAGTCATTTACGCGTATACTCCGGTAATGCAAGGTCGACATTAGAACCGATAGCAGCCATGAGCGGCTGAACGGAAAAGCGATTAACACTGGCCAGTGGGACGGGTCTGGAACTTGAATTAGTTCCAAAGTTGGCCAAGGACAATCGTGAACAAATCGAATTTGTATTACAAATTCGCATGTGTCCAAATATATCATGATGATTTGGATTTGACCCGTGGACCCTACATACTATGGACTCGGAGTTTTGGGGGAACATATGAACTTGAAGTCACAAGTAAATAGAATGACTTCCAAGGTTCCAGTGATGATGAGGTCAACTTTTCGAGTAGACTCGGACGGATGCTCCATGGCTGCCAGTGCACATGCCAGTGGCCTTCCAAAATTCGGCTATTTATACTAGTAGTTTTCCTATGTATTGAGCTTCATAGTCCGGGTACACCTGGGCAATGTCAAAATATGAATAACTTCAAATGTCCGGGTATACATCTACTCTTCCCTATCTTGGTTTGCTTAAACATTGAACATTTCTACTAGTAGAGTCAATCGGTAGTCATACTTCATGTGTTTTTGCGAAGGAGTCTTCAGGTTTTAATTGCAGCCAGAATTTGATAATATATTACAGCTCGCAAAAGGACAACAGGAGAAGAAATAAAATAAACAAAAAGGTCTGAGAAATCTAACATGATCTAATGACAGCAACCGCCAAAAAGAGGTTTAAGAAATTTACCAGACAAGCCAACGGTTCACCAGTGATTAGCGAGTAGATTTGGCCGGCCACGTTGTTCTTCTTTCCGCCCGGACATACAGGTTGTTTGGCCTGATCAACTGGAAAAGGGGGTCATACTCAACGGCTCCATCACCCTCCTGAGTGAAGTGATAGCGAAAGACTAGCTTTGAAAGGAAGATTCTGACCTCCTGCAACGCAAAGTTGAAGCCAATACACATGCGAGGACCCATCGCAAAAGGTATATAGGCGGCCTTGTGTCTGGCCTTCACCTCAGGGGTGTCCCACCGATCAGGATCAAACCGATGCGGATTATCCCAGAGCTTCGGGTTGTTGTGAATGTGGTGGATTCCGGGAATTACAACCGAGTCTTTCGGAATCTTGTATCCACCTGGAAGGATGAGATCGCACTTAGCAGTCCGACCAGGTTGGAAAGAGGGGTTATGGCGCCGCTGCATCTCCTTGATATATTTATCCAGGAATTCCAACTGATCGGTTATGTCGGCAGTCA
Organism: Penicillium herquei; assembly: GCA_039634405.1. Taxonomy (NCBI): domain Eukaryota; kingdom Fungi; phylum Ascomycota; class Eurotiomycetes; order Eurotiales; family Aspergillaceae; genus Penicillium; species Penicillium herquei. The sequence continues at coordinate 8,253,400 of CP098388.1, forward strand.
TCGCGGTGTCTTCCCTGATATCGTGATCAACCAGTTCCTGGAGGAGTTTATCCTGCATGTCGGGATATGTAACTAGGCCATAGATCAGCCAGGAGAGGAGAGAGCTGGTAGTAGTGAACCCAGCACCCGTTGCGACTACCAAGGCCCATGTCAAACTCGACTTCGGCAGCTTCTCGCCATTCTTGTCAACTGCCCGAATAGCGTAGTCTATGATGGAATACCGAGTCAATCATTGTTTTAAAGAGATGAAGAGGTTGGGGGGAAAGGGAGAGAGGTTTGGAAGTCGCACTTACCAACCATATTCGAAGCTTCCAACGCTGCATCCTGTAGAGGTAAATCATGTTTACCACTACTCTCTGCCTTCTTGATAGATTCTGCCACAAGCTCCTCGATTCTTGTGTTCAAGTCTCTCAGCTGACGTGGAGCGCCGAAGGGGAGCTTGGCGTACCAGTCACCCTTTGATGTGACCTTTTTGTTCAACGAAAGAGATTCCGCAATAATGTGGACCATTTCATGCATAGGTGCATCGGGGGAGGTAAAGTGTTGGAAGTCAAGACCCAGTGTCAGCTTACCAACGGCCTGGGAACCAAGTTTCAACATATACTGATAGACATTCCAGGCCTTGCCTTGTTCATCCAGAGCGTCAAACACTTTGAATGCATCCTCGACTGTATGTTGCATTGTCGGCGCATAGTGACGAACAGCTTTGGGCCCCAGAGCGGGAGGTAAAAACTTGTGAGCAAGTCTCCATTCAGGCGTGTCAGTATCTCCTAAGAAGACACCGGCGAGGGGATTCTTCAGCCCGGCCAGAGGATGGGCTCCATTGATCTTCTTTGAGAAAAAATCGGACTCGGCAAAGACAATCGCTGAGATCTGGGGGTCATTCGTCTGGTATGTTGTACGTCCAAGATTGGTTGTTTTGAAAATTGGTCCATATCGCTCGAAAAGTCGCATATGATTGCCGAGATGATCGGGATACACTTCAAAGTAGTTCCCGAAAAAGGGAATTCCCTCGGGGCCCTCTGGTTCTCGTACTCTGTGACCGTCGATGGTGATGGCTACCGGGCCATTTGTGCCTAGCACACCGGATACATCCACGAGACTCTCATCTTCGCTTTGGAAGGCGATTCCTATCACGGGAGTTAAAAAGACTTTGGTCAAAGTGGAAGACAACTAGGAGTCTAGGAGTTACGAACCACTTGGTTCCACAATCGCAAAATGCGCGGCAATCAGGTTTCGGAGGTCATCAACAGTGAATGTTGCATCAAAGGTGATTGTCTTGGTCGATGTAGCCGATTCCCCCAGAAGGTAGAACTGTTGGCTCGGCATTGTGTGAATAAGGTGAATATTCGATGTATACATGTATCCACGTATATGACTGAAATCCATGAAAGATTTGAATCGGCCATGTGTTTTTATAGTACCCTGACTCGAGTGGACTTCATTGCCGCCATCATTCCGCAAGTGATCGACATCATAAAAGACGCCACATTTTACGCTGATCCTGATCCTGAATTTATCGAATTTGTCGAAAATAGCGCGGACTTCGTCGGAGTTGACTATCTGGACAAATATCCACCATTTGGTTCAATGCCGCGGGATTTGTGGATATACCGCGGGAGAACATCGAACATTCAATGCCTGTGGATCTAGGTGGATCAAGTCCAGTCGACAACTTGAACCTCGGGATATCCGGATCTCGATGATCGACATAAATGGCTTCCTTGTTCGTCCTCAGACTCTTCAACTGAGCATATCGGCTCATCTTCCCGCGGCGAGAGTTATTCTCTTTTGGCCGTTAGGCTTGCGATGATGCTTATCCTCCTGTTGACGTATTCTAGGAAATGATCATCATCATTTCAAGTTTCTGACTATTGGATTGGACTCTAGGATGGAGTCCATAAAACGCATAGCATTGCCAACGTCGGAATCTACTTTTCTCTCCTCAGAACTCACGTGCGAACTTCACTTTAACCGTATATTCCTCCCTTACATCTGGTTCTTTACCAATACTTGATTTCAAGCGAACGGAGATGCAGGAATACACAAAAGAGGATGTTGCTGGCCACAGCTCCAAAGATGACTTATGGGTGATCATCAAGGGGAAAGGTTCGTGTTGAAGATTCCTGCTTTTCCTCAACTTGGGCAACACTTACAACTTCCTTCTTTCCAGTCTACGATGTTACTACCTATGTCCGAGATCATCCTGGTGGAGCGGATGTTTTGATTGATGTCGCGGGTGCCGATGCAACCGAAGCTTACGAGGACGTGGGCCATTCTGAAGTAAGTGCGAGCAAGTTGTCGTTTTATAGTCCGGACACCAGCTAATCCAGAAAATCCACAGGATGCTGACGAGATTCTCCAAAGTTATCTCATTGGAACAGAAAAGGGTGCCCAGCAACATGTCCGCGCAAAGCCAGTTCGCTTAATCCCCTCTGAAGAGCCAGCGTCGAAACCCCTTCCTCGAAAGGCTCCCCTGTTGTCCGCCACACTCTATTTAGGTGGCTCATTGGGGTCGCTGTATTTTGCTCCTCGGCTCCTGTCCCCACTGCCCTTATTGTGGTCTCGTATCAGCAACCAAGGCCTCGTGGGATCCCTCTCGTGGCAACCTCTCTCAAAAGTACAGAGCTTTTGTAGTGGGGTTGCAGTCGCGAGCGTAATCTGCACAACCTTCACAATTATCCTCGCTCTGAAGTTGTCGAAAATGGTGCAGATTAAATCGGGATTCACCAAATATCCAGCATATGTGACATGCACCGAGGCTGTGCGACCTACTCCTCAGTTGCCCAATGGGTTCCTCGATCCTAAGGAATTCAAAAGCCTACCACTTTTCGAAAAGACGGCCTTGTCAAGCAATACCTACCGATTCCGATTCAAGCTTCCACGTCCCCAGGATGTGATTGGACTCCCCATTGGACAGCATGTGGCGATTAAAGCTGTTATTGATGGGAAAGCAGTCTCTCGATCCTATACTCCCACATCCAATGATTCCGACCCAGGCCTTTTGGAACTGGTTGTCAAGTGTTATTCGGACGGTCTTCTGACAGGGAAATACCTTGAGCACCTTCAAGTTGGCGATTTAGTTCAATTCCGTGGACCCAAAGGAGCAATGAAGTACTCTGCGGGCCTTTGCAAGAAGATTGGGATGATTGCAGGAGGCACGGGAATCACGCCTATGTACCAGATCATCCGTGCTATCTGTGAAGATCCCAATGACTTTACTGAGGTCAGCCTGATCTATGCCAATCGCACAGAAGATGACATTCTTCTACGGCACGAACTCGACACGTTTGCACGGAACAATCCCAAGAATTTCAAGGTCTGGTATATGCTGGATTCTCCGCCGGCAGAGTGGGCTTATGGCAAGGGACATGTCACAGCTGATATCATGAGCGAGAAACTGCCAGCTACTTCTCCAGATACTAAGGCGATGCTCTGCGGGCCACCTGGGATGGTCAAGGCCTCCTTGAACGCTTTGTCATCCCTGGGATTTCAAGCTCCTGGGCCGATTTCCAAGATGACAGACCAGATATTCTGCTTTTGAGTGACCTCGGATTTGATTGTCAACTGTTTCCTTAAGAAGTGGTCATATATGACACTTGGGGTGTTGTCGTTTGGTCTTTTTGTCTTGTGAGGGCGGTAAGCCATCATGCTGCCCTACTGCCCAGGTGTAATTATACGTATCGAGTTGTATGAATATTGTAAGTTTGGAACTTTGCCAGTGAAAATATCTGTAATTTACGTAAGTGTTGTAACGCATGTGGTTTTAAAGTTGTGACCGCTTGCACTCTATGTCAATGCCGCGGCATCCTCCTTCCGAGGTTGCCGTAACTCCTTTAACAAGACCTTCAAGACCTTCGAGCTATGCCACCTCGTCGCTATCGATCTACAACAGCATGCCATTCTTGCCGCCAGCGGAAGGTTCGATGTAGTATCAACATCACTGGTGTTCCATGCATCCGCTGTTCCCAGGATAATGCTGCCTGTGTCGTGGACCCTTCGAAGGAAAGGTGACAGACACTTCTTTCAATACTCTTGAATTTCTATATGACCTTAACTAATATCTCTCAGTACTCCGAAGAGAGTCCGTCGCCAATCCTCTATACCACAAGAATCACCCACAGTTCCACGTAGTGCCCCCGGTGTTGCAAACTCATACACCGGAGAGCCTGCGCCCTCTCAATCCCAAGCAACAGAGACCGACCGCATCCCGACATGTAATATTACCTCGCCATATTCAAGGTCGCTGCCAGGTTCCGCTGGTCAAAGGGAGATCCAGGATGAGGAACAAAATGGGATTGAGATAGCTGCAGCTGCCTTCGGCAAACCTGAACGACTGGGGCAAATGCATTACTACTCCGGTAACATCAATTCGACTATCAGAACCGAAGCAATCCTTCTCTAATCATTGTCCTTTTAGGCGACGAGGCAGGTATAAGATCCACACTGACTCTCTGCAGCACTCCTGGAGATATCCCTCGTCATTTTCTTATTCCGGCGCGTGGTCCGATTGCCTTGTCATCGGAGGAGCAGAACTACCTTACCAGCAAAGGGGTCTTCAATTTGCCGAGTTATGAAGCTTGTGGAGATCTTTTGCATGCCTACTTCAACCATGTCCACCCAACCATGCCGGTTATTGAAGCAGACGGCATTTTGCAGTCTTACCAGGCCGGTCAATTACACAAATATAACCTGTTATTGGTGTGGAGCGTTTTCTTCGCAGCTGTCAATGTGGGTTCACAATGAATTTACAAATCAGGGCCATCTGACATTGAATCTAGTTCATTCCAGCGCATGTCTGGGAAAGGGAAGGATATGAGTCTCAAAAAGCAATGAAAGCAGTCACCTATAGTCGCTCGAAGGTAAGTCTGGACTCTGCCTGGTAGAAACCCTTGATTTAACAGCTCTCATAGTGCCTCTATGATAATGGGGGCGAGCGAGATAAGGTTGTTCTTTTACAATCCTCTCTTCTGCTCGGATTCTGGCACTCTGTAGTTAATGAGGATGTCCAGCCGTGGTATTGGACCGGAATCTCTATCTCGCTTTGCCAGATCCTTGGCCTTCATCGCGATGTGAAGGACACTCGATATGACACAGGTTTTACCACCCGCCAGAAGCATCTTTGGAGTCGCCTGTGGTGGACATGCTTCTTTCGTGACCGTTGGCTGAGCCTCACCTTGGGGCGGCCACTTCGCATTAACCTAGATGACTGCGATAGACCGATGCCTTCTGAAATGGACGTTCTGTATGAACTTGAAAAAATCCCCCCATCAACATACACTCGCTTTCTACCTACCAATACTGAGCTTTTGGCAAAGTTTTGGGTCCACATTATTGGTACGAGCAAGTTGCTGGGAGATACTCTAGCCATGAGCTACAGGACCATTCGACCTAAACCGTCATACGAACAGTTTGATGCTCTGGAGGCCAACATATTGCGGCACAAGTTTCCAGGGGAATGTTTGACTAGCTGGGATGCCCCGGCACAATTTTACTTTCATCACCTGGAACTACATTATCAGTATGGACCAAACTCTGTGCAGCAAGCACCTGCTAACTTCCAACAGAGCGCTCTTAATTGTTCTCTATCGCCCGTACATTAAAGATCCTCCTGATCTCCTCCCCTCTGAGCGCGAAACACAGTGGATAGATGCCATTCGTGCTAAAGCTGATTTTGCAGCCTCGCGAACAAACGATATCCTTGAAACTATGGCTCAGAAGAGCCTCCTCAACTGTGCCCTGCCAATGACGTTAGTGGCCCAGTGACAATTCTCACATTCCAAAACTGACTTCAATTTTCGCAGGCCACCCCTCGTCGTGCCAGCGATGGAAATACATCTCCTGAATTGCCGAGCCGGCGGGTCCTTATCACGACGCCTTGCACTGAATAAACTTCAAGCATGCATGATGGTCATGGAGGACTTTCAGATCATGTATACTGTGGCGTCTATATACCGTGGGATATTTGCCCAGGCTATTCAACATGTCTGCCCTGAGGAGGATCAGACGACAAACACTTCAATCTGCAACCCTGTATCGGCTGTCAATACTAGCCAGAATGATGCAGCGTTGCTGTCAGCTTCTTACTGCCCGCGAAATTTAGAGACTGACATCAGTCATGCGGTCGACGCACTGCTTGATGATTCCGCAATCTCCAGTTTTTGGGATAGTTTGGGTCATTTTCAAATGGGGTGAATCATTCTGCCCAATGCAGGGCTTTGTGGTCACCGAAGTTAGCGAAGTTTCGTGCACTCATCCTCGCCACGTCCTGAGTAAAAGCAGGGGCAATATTCGTATTTTCCTCATTCTCTAGCAACCAATGCCTTGAGGACTACGGCGGGTAATGTCGTATCAAAGAGTGTATCATGGCTTTATGAGACAATATGGATAAAGTACGCGATGCCTCGAAATTCCTGAATGAAGAGGATAACCCATTCAATCATCTGCACCTGGGCAGTTTCTACCTAGAAACGTGCAAGTCGCTCCAGGCTCCGAGTCAGGTACGATCGATTTATGTATCAGCTAGTAAATGACTATTCTACGCAATTCAAGGTGACATTCACCGAGGTATCCGCACCACTTCCACCGTTCTCCAGCAGCGCAAATGTGTACTCGCCTCGCTCGACTGTCCACGTATAGCTTCGATCCAGAATCACCAGATATCGACTCACATCTACATCCATGGTGACTAATTGCGACTCTCCAGGTTCGAGATACACTCTTGTAAAAGCAACGAGCTGTTTTACCGGCCGGGTGATTGAGGAGACGCGACCGAGCTGGTAAACCTGAGGAACGTAGCTCCCTGCAACGTTTCCGGAGTTGGTTAAAGTGAGGGAGAAAGTGATATTCGACCCAGCGTCAAACTCGCCATCACTCAAAACACGACTTGAGTCTTTCACACTAGCAGAGAAATTGCTGGTCGTGAAATTGGTGTATGATAGGCCGAAACCGAATGGGTACTGCGGTGATAATTAGATGGAGACATTATTTTTGTGCTTTGTAGAGTCTTACCAGGGGCAAGTATGGGATATCCGTATAGTCTCGAGGGAATGAAGGCTTATAACTGCGACCGGTCAGTCCGTGCCCAAAGAATTATTGTGATGCAAACTTGAATCTTACTTGTAGAATGAAGGTAATGCGCCTGTATTGAATGGGACACTGATAGGCACTCTTCCACCAGGATTGATTACGCCGAAGATTGCGTCGGATATAGCTTGTCCACCAGACTGGCCTGGGAAGAACTAGATCATGACTCAATATTAGATAGATGCGACCGGGAAATGTGTCAGGATAATTGTAACTCACAGTACTCAGAACTGCAGCAGATCGGTTATAATACTCTGGGACGGCGAAAGGACGACCCCCTTGAAGAACAAGCACAACGGGTTTGTTGAGTGCGTATATAGCCTCAGCCAGGATTGCTATCAAGAAGTCAATATCACTTAACTGGATGGATTTCATTTACATGGTGACTTACTCTGATTAGGAGAGAATCCCAAAGTTGCTCGATCTCCCGATTCGCCATCACTATTCCAGTTGGCACCGAGCGCCAAAACTACCACATCTGATTTCTCAGCCACCGCGACAGCCTGCAATCATGACTTAGTCCCTTCGATGGATTGTGAATATCATGCAACATGGACTTACCTGATCCACTGCATGTACAGGGTCAACCAAATTCCAGAAGAGCAAAACCTGCGCGTTGAGCGAATTGACATTCTCGAATTTCTGGACGTAATTCCATGCCTGGTACTCGAGCCTAATTCGGTGAGTTGCATTCTTTTCAAAATGAAACGATGATGATCCTTCGGGCGCAATAGTCGAATTAACTTCGGTGAACGCAAGACCTGGGATATCAGAGAGAATAGTTCCAGTCGTGGTGGCCGGGACATCAACATGGAGCTTCCCATCAATATATAGCTTCGCAGAAGTATTCGCGTAAACAGCAACACCCATCCAACCATTAGTATCCGTCTCCACTGGAACCTCCAATTCACCCTCCCAGATAGCACTGAAATTGTTGGATGGGAGTCCGTTCGGTGGATAGAGACCCCAATCAAGGCTGGGAGTTTCAATCTTTTCTATTCGAGGATCTGTGAAATTTGTTGTTGCATAATACGTTGCCTGAAGCCCACCGGGAGTGCCATTCACCGAGAGTAGATATGGAGGTATGTTGTATTGCCCATTATAACTCCATGAGTTGGCACCCCAACTAGTCAAAAGCTTCGTGTTTGGGAAATTGCTTTCAAGGTGTTTCGTAAGACCTTCGCGAATGGTGCTCGCATTCCTGACGGGATATCCACCAAACTGACCGGAATAATCACCATAATTCAATGTATCCGCAAAGGGTCCAATCAAGGCAATATTTTTTATTCCTTGTTTATCGGGCTGCAAGGGCAAGGTTGAATTGTTGTTCTCCAGCAACACAATGGCCTTTTGCGCTGCCTCCAACGTCAGGGGCACATGCGATTCAGTGATGGCTTGGATGTCAATGTCATCGGCGATGTAGGGATTTTCGAAAAGGTTCAAATCGTATTTGACACTCAATACGCGCTTGGCGAGCGCTTGGAGCTGCGAGAGGGTGAGGGTTCCATTGGACACCAGTGCGACCGTATCCTATTGATTATTGTCATCAACTGTTCTTGGAAGCAATGGCCGAAAGGCGTCTAGAAAATGGAAAGCATTCTTACATCGACATATTCGCTTAGGGGGAAATCGTAGTACTGAATGATACCCCCAGCATTGTGCCATTGTGCGATAGTGTCCGCCACGGAACTAGTCACAAGATGTGTTGAGAGGAGCATTTCGAGTCCTATCGCGATAATGGAGGTTGAAATTAGCAATTCAATTTCCAAAGCAATGTCTAGAGGGTTGCGACGGGAATGTAGTGTTGGACTTGAATGTTTCGCACATACCTGCATCGTCTGCTGTGATGAGACCTAATGGAGGCAAGAAAGGAATTAGCCTGTTCTACTGATCAAGTCAATTTTGAGCAGGGAGCATACCGTCATATCCCCAGTCCTCGAGTGCTTGGTATAGGAGGGGGTTCACTGAAGAGGGAACATCGTCGAACTCGCTATATGCCCTTCTGGAGAGTTAGCCACCGCCAGACGAGGAGTATCGGCACTTACATCATAACACCCCTGACTCCCCCCAGATCCACAGCAGCTTTGAAGGGCATGAGCATTTCCTGGAGAACTTCGCGTGTTCCGTACCCCATGAAAGGGGCGGCATTGTGCCCGGCTTGGGGGCTCCCGTGCGCTGCGAAGTGCTATAATATCATCCCTTCAGTATTCGAATGCCATGGTCTCAAATCAAGTCAACAGCCATCTTAAAAGATTCACCAACCTTCATGACAGGGATGACAGCATCGGGATCACCCCAGGTGCTATTTTTTGACAACCCAGAAGCAAATGCCACACCCATATGGCTTGTTAACACCATATCCTCGCCCCAATCCTCTAGGAAGTACCAGAATAATTAGTTTCATGTAAAATGAAAAGAGAGGGGAAGGAATTCACCTTGAACCCGTCCCCAGCGTGGCTCTTTTGCAAGATCAAGTACAGGAGCAAAACAAGCGTGGATGCCAATGGATCGTGCCTCGGTGGCAATCGCCCGGCCGACACGGTGAACCAAGTTTGTATCGAAGGACGCTGCCATGGCGATTGCCTGAGGGAACATTGACTGCTTGAATGATCCAACTCCATGCAAACATTCCCCAGTCTGCATGAAAGGGATATAAATGCGAGACTTCTCGATGTTCAACTTTTGAAGGTCGTTGTATTGGGACGTGTTTGTGGGATACCAGTCGTGCATGATACCAACAGGTGCGCCTGGTGCTGGTTCCATCGCTTGCTCTGTATCGAAAAGGTTAGTATGATCTGTTTTTGGAACTGATTCTTGGTTGATTAGAGTGAATATGGGTTTTGATACCATAAAGAGCATTATCAGAGCTTGGTCCAATGATGTTATCTGCAAACATCAGGTGCATCTGCAGGACTGTCCTTCGTATTAGTATTCAATAAAACAAGACTAAGATATGGAACGTAGCTCTTACCCAGCTCAGGGATTGTCATATTATTGATAATATTGTCTAGAAAGGCCCCCTTTCTCAGGTCCTGAAGTTCTGCATTCGTGCGGCTTGTGTTGGATCCATGAGACCTGGTATCTAGAGTCCTCTCTGCCTCACATGAGCGACTCAAAGACAAAAGTCCTAATAAGACAACGCCCTGCCATATATGCCTCATCAATGACATTGTTTGGGTGATATAAGCGCCTAGATGTTAGACCGTATTGTGGCAATGCTAGCTTGTTATACGCATACGTGATACGTGATACGAAGCGACTCGAACTTGAAGCTTGAAATTTAACAAGTAAATGGGAAATAGGCGAGATTCAACTCCAAGTAAATTAAGAGACTTGTATAAGTGATCTTATAGTTCTTCATTTCATTAGGCTAAATTGAAATTGGGAAGTCAAGTGGGATATCTTCAAGTAGCAGTGGTAATGGGCAGATCATGGCATATTAGTCTGAAGTAACCGTGGCATTTGAGAATACAGATTAGCTACAACATCGATTCACATAACTCTCTCCTCTTTCAGTCTATCACCATAAATGGTGAAGATCTACATCTTTTCAGTCATTTTGATAGTTAGCGTGCGGGGAACCAAAGCGGGGATCCTGGCTGCTATGTAGCAACATGCAGGTGTATTAAGTGAATAAAATTAGAGTATCTTTTCAATGAGTTTGATCACTGTGGCAATAGAAGAAAGGTAATATTCTGGTAATCGTTGTGGTGCCGATATGTGCGTATCAAACAAAGAATTTTGAACTAATCATCAGACGAAAGTGAGTATAATAGCTTTTGATATCCACACACTCTTCATCCTAGCGTGACGTGTATTTTCCTATTTTGAAATCATTACAAACAATTAAAGATGAAATTGAATTGATTTTAGAAAATGTTTTTGGTATTTTCTAAGAATAAAGTAAAGACGAAACGGCAAAACCCCACGCCCCTTTTGGGTAACGTAAACGCCGAGCAAAACGAAACTGCCAACTCCTGGCCATTTTAATCCGATGCACCCATCTCAAAAGCAAACTCGGCTGCACCACAATCTTTGTCCTTGTCAACTACTCTCGAGTAGCAACAACAAGACCTTCATCACCATAGTTCGTGATATCATACCCATTCTCCTCCAGGTAAGCCTTGAAGCGAGCATCTTCCGTCTCAAGCTCGCGACTCATGTCTGGAATGAAGTACCAGGCAACGGTACCACCCACAATGCAAAATGCCGAGCCGATCAGGAAGACAGCCTGTTGACCCTTGAGTGTGGAGGAGAACGAGTTTTGAATCGGAGTGAACACCTGAGTGCCAATCGATGCACCCGCTTTGCCGAACGCAGCCGCGAGTCCGAGGAAATGACCACGCAGAGGAGTCGGGAAAGACTCTGCAGCACACAGGAACGTAGCGACACCGGGACCCATCTCTCCGAGAGCGAGGAAGATGCCGTACATGACGATGAACAGCGGAAGGACAGTCTGAATGGGCCCCAAAGCACCTCCCAGGATGAATCCCCATACACCCCACAACATGAAGCCGAGGGTCATGGTTTGCTTGCGACCGATGCGATCCATTAAGAAACCACCGACGATACAACCGGGAAGAAGGAAGCAATTGATAGCAGTCTGTGGGGTACAGCATGTTAGCGACATTAGAAATCCAATCGAAGCTTCGGGAATGACTTACACCGTAACCAATGTTCTGGAAGGGGGTATTCTCAGTCAACAACTGCGCAATGATGGTCGAAGAGAAAAGGCCGAATGGGTAAGTCACGAAATCATAGCAGAACCAAGCCAGGGCTGGGATTTCATGGTTAGAAAGAGATCGACGAATTTGGGGGAGAGAGACTTACAAGTGCCAACCATTGGCTTCCAGTAGCGCTTCAGCACCAAAAGGTACGGGTAGCGAGACTTGATGGAGTGCTTCCGGTACTGGGTGGAGTTGATCATGCGAACACGGAAAAAGCAGATCAGAATGGGGAGCTGGTACATTTGTTAGATCGTAGTCGCAAGCTTGAGATTGGCTCTACTTACCACGAAACCCAGGCCAAAGCAGATACGCCAAACACCCTCAGACTCTCGCTTGTGGTAGCAAGACAGAACGATGACGGCGACGACACCGGCCGCGACAATTCCCTAAAACGCGATCAGTAAATTTCTTTTGAGTGGTTTTGTTGCAGACGTACCAAGTCGACAGCGAAGTCCGTGGTCATTCCGACCAGGAATCCACGCTTTTTGCGCAGGCCGTGGGTCTCATCGGCGGCTTCAGTAGTACTGGTTCCACAGACAGGATATTCTCCGCCTGCACCAACACCAGCGACGCCACGCGCAACGATCATCATCCAGAACATTCTGTAAGATCCCAGGTCAGCATAAGTTCAATCACACAGGGGGAGTTTCATAATGGAAGACAAACCCCAGCTCAGAGGTACCGTGGGCAGCAGTTGCAAGAACAACACCGAAAACCAGGAAGATGGTGGCAGCGATGACACCAGTGCGACGACCCATGCGGTCAATCAAAGCACCGAAAAACAGCATGCCGAAGATTTCACCAATCAGGTAGGAGTTACTAAGACGAGACTTGATAGTCGAGGACATGCCATCCTTGTAACTGTAAAAACCAATTAGCTCATTTTGTCCACAAAAGTAGCCATTATTCCCAATTTTGTAGCTCACAGCTTAGCAAAGATGAGATCCATGAACCCAACTACCGAGATGTTAGTCAAAATGCATCATGTATAGATTTTGCAGGTTGCACATACTGATTTGGGCATTGTATCCATCGCTGAACAGGGCCAGACCGGAGATGACGATGTTGAGGACCTTTGAAGTTTGCTTCTTCACGGAGGGGGCCACCTCCAGATCCCAGTTCTGCTGGGCTGGGCCCTTGTCCTCCATCTTCATGACGGAGTCGCTTGGGGAGCTCTCCATTTGTTTTTTAATGATGAAAAACAATTAAAATAATTGTTTTTGATGATCAGGGGGGCTCAAGGGTCTCGTTCCGGGCTCAGAATGAGAAGAGGAATGGGGAGAAGATGAAGAAGAAGGAAAAGAAGAAGAGAAGGGGGAAAAGCAGCAGAAATAACATTCACACGAGCAGTCTAGGCGTGCGTGCTTGACGAGGCGGCAGCTCTCGAGGCAGAACGTGCTCTCTTCCAGTCACGTTTCTGTGTTTGTCTCTTTCAGCCTCTTTACATTTCCCATCCACCAGGACCACCGGCATTCTATCATTCGAACACGCGCCATATGTCTCTATTCAATGCTCTGTTTTTGCCTTTTTGTTATCAAAATACAATGCAACCTTGTATTATACTTTTATATTGGAGGATCCAATGATAAGCTCTTATAGAGCCACGAGCGTATCTCCTTCACGGGATGATCCGCGTTTCGGGACGAAGTGCGGTGCCGGGTCCCTGTCATAGTGAGATGGAGTGGAGACCAACGAGGATATCTCGATTGTAAGACTCGACTGTCATTATGGAGTAGATGGAGCAGATGGAGTAGATACGGAGTCGAATGCCAATCAATTGTCACTAAATTGCACCCAATTGCACCAAATTGGACGAGTGGGGAAGGAGCAAGGAGAGGAGGTCCGAGCTTCATCCACTTTATGCTTTCTCGTCCCATGGTTCGTCCAGGGGGTGTGGATCAATTCCTGGCGTTATCTTGACCAATCATTTGACCCCCGTGCCTCTATCTGGATGACTAACCACCCAAAACGTGCACGCAGTGGAGTGCAAGCTTGGACATTGGGGGCGTTTTAATGGGGTTTGTGGCTTCCTATTTAGGCTTGATCTCGTATGTATGTCGGGGCGAAGTGCGATACTATGAGGACTTCGTCCCTTCATTGACATTGGCGCACGTGCGTTATCACTATCACCCCTCATGATCTATAAAAAGCCATGTTGATTCTCAACGTGCCTCCCATGACGTTCGCATTATCGTCTCATATAGTTCCTCGATCTCGAATCCTTCACCATGGATAACTCCCACTACGCTTTAACTCCCGCCCAGCTGCAAAGCTTCCAGGATAACGGGTATCTCCTGGTACGCGGCTTCTTCACCGAGCCAGAGGCCGAGACACTCCAGGCATGGTCCCAGGAGGTACACGACCTGCCGCGGACACCCGGTGTCCCTTGGATGCCTTATGAGGAAGTGAATGCAAAGGGCGAGCGAGTTCTGTGTCGTACTGAGAACTTCGTCAACTCGCACACCGGATTCGATAGTTTCTTGCGCGGTGAACGGGCGACCAGCATTCTTCAGCAGTTGGCCGGCGAGGAGATGCTTCTGTTCAAGGAGAAGATCAACTATAAGCTTGCTGGGAGTGGTGAGTAATTTCCTTGATTCTACACAAAAGAGAGAGAAAACTACTCTGTCCCCAGAGCTGACATGACATCAGGCGGCTTTGATCCCCACATCGATGCCAACGCTTACACTCACGTCAAGAACATCAAACATCTCACTATCCTTGCCGCTCTGGATGAGATGACCTCGCAAAACGGGGGTCTTGAAGTTGTCGATGGTAGTCATCGAATGGAGATCCCTTTAGGTAGTGATCGCTGCATCGAGCCCGAATGGGTAAACAGTCACACCTGGACTTCTTGCGATCTCCTGCCCGGTATGTCCCCACGATGTCAAGAAGAGAATTATATGTTCTAACAGGGCTAACTAATTTGCAGGTGACATCCTGGTTTTTGGCTCATATCTCGCCCATCGCAGCGGTGCCAATACCAGCAGCAAGGATCGACGCGCCATCTACGCAACGTATAACTGTGCGGCGGAGGGTAACCTGCACGACCAGTACTATTTGGATCGCCAGAAGCTGTGGCCTGCAACTCATATGCGAGAGGAGGGTTTATCTTACGAGGAGGGTCGTGCTCGCTATGCGTTTGGGTCTCCTATGTTGACAGTGGACGGGAGTACGGTTTCTGTCTAGTGGAGGACTGTATTCACGCACTGTAAAAAAAAAGAAATCAGTTTTCATGTAGTAGACTGTGACAGGCTCCGAATACCTCACATGTCAGAAATTCAAATTGTAGAATCGAGAAAAAAAAACATGCAATGAAAATATAACCATCCAAGCCGTGAAAATATTGAATCAATGTACGCCCGCGGCCCTTCATTAATGGAGACAACCCGATGATCCATAAAATTTTCTCCAGATTCCGAAATTCGAACCGACTGTCCAATTTCTTTTCTCTTTTATAGTTTCCTTCTCGTGGCAAATACCTGGTCAATCGAAAATTATTTAAACCCTGATCCCGCCCCCCTCGTGTGAGATTTTTTTTCTTCTCTTCATACATCTCACCAATAACGCAAGACCTGCTTCAAGTCAGCTCACATCATGGACTCTCAATCCCCGTCAGTGAAGGCTCAACTCCTCATTGATTCGCTTGAAAAATATGGCAAAGGAGATTACATTGGCGAGTCTATCAGTCAGCTGGAGCACTGTCTACAAGCAGCCAATTCGGCACGTCAGTCAGGTGAGAATAAGGACATCCCCTTCTTGAGGTCTTATCTAATGGGAATGCATAGGGGCCCGTGATGAGCTAGTTATCGCAGCATTACTGCATGATATCGGTCAGATCATCCCATTGGAATCCACCAAGGAAGTTCGCATGAACCTGCGGGACAGCACTGAGAATGTTGGTCGCATGGGCCACGAGGCAATCGGCGCTGCGTATCTCAAGAGTTTGGGATTCAGCGACATAGTTTGTCGACTCGTCAACAGTCATGTGGCTGCTAAGCGGTATGTAAAGACTGCTGCTCACTCTATATTGAAACTCCAACTGATGGATATACAGATATCTCACTGCTGTGAATCGAGCATACTATGACGACTTGTCGTCTGCATCACAGAAATCACTCGCGTTTCAAGGTGGTCCATTCAAGGGTAGTGAGCTACGGGAATTCGAGGAAGATCCGCTGCGCGATGAGATGGTCTCGCTCCGCTTATGGGATGATGGAGCCAAGTTGGTCGGTGTTGAGTCCACTACACCACGACCATCTGCCTATCTTGAGATGATCACTGCTCATTTATCGCGGGAAATCGACGAGTGAAGACATCGACTTCAAATTTCCGTCCACTCCATTCAAAAATGCAAGAGAATTTTTCCGGAGTTCAAGTTCTTCATAGCCATAATCCCCAATCGAACTCCGCTGCGATATATGTATCGTAGTAGTATGTCTCAATGATGGATACCTTCAATTGAACATGGATGGGACTCGGAGTAGATCCATGGATATCATTATTGATTCAAATGTTGTTCTCGTACTTAAAATATCCCAAATAAAATCATGATGCCATATTGCCCCATCACCACTGGAATTATGACTCTATCATCGGTTATCGGTAGTTGCCGCGGAGTAGAAACCAGACACGGTTAACCCCGCACAACTTGAACTTGATCATCAACATGATGGTACCCATATCGTCAGCCAGATTGAGAACAAGAACTGGCTGCCTGCAATGTGAGTGACTCTGAATACTCGCATTGATGAAAGTGCTAAATGTGACAGGTCGCAAGCGCCGCAAGAAATGCGATGAATCCCGACCACAGTGTACCGGGTGTACCCGCAATGGGCTTCAATGCGTGTGGCCATCACATCACAACCCCGTGGATAGACGAATAGCTACTGTCGTTCGAAAGTCCAATGCTCCCTGCGACGACAAACCTATACAGTTGACCACGAAATCCATCATCACTCTACGAACGAGCCCTCCTATTTCCATGCCATCGCCATTTCAACGACAAGAGCACTGCTACCTCTATCGATACTTCGGCTCGACCATCCTGCCACGTCTTGTACGTAGAGACTCCTTGGCACGCTATACCGACCAGTCATATATGCTGCGCTTGGCGTTGGAGTTCTCTCCTCTGATGGGAGCATTGATCTCAATAGCTGGAATGCAGCTCGCCGCTATGAATTGCTGGTCCATCTCCGAGGTGTTGAGATGCTACATTCAAACATTGACCGGTTTAAGACAAGCTTTGATTCAAACCTCGAATATTGATTCTCATGATGGATTATTTGCCACCGTGGTGACCTTGGCTGTATTCGAGGTATGACTGAAAGACAGTGGCTTCCAGGCTGCTTTTTGGTGTATTCATGATTCGCTCGCTGAATATGACATAGAGCTCGCGTATAGATGCGGCATTCTCCGTCGCTCCTCATGTAACAGCTTCGGGGATCCTAGTTTCCAAACGTCGAGTACGATCGTCAAACTGCCCACAAGAGACTGCTGTCTTCAATCGAATATGTATTGAATCTTTCATCTATCACGCCTCATTAATGATGATTTTTGATTCAAAACTTGATACCCTCTCGGACGCCCAATGCCGACAGCAATTATCAAACTTTTTCTCTAGTCTACAACAAACCGATCAACCTGAGCAGACATTTTCTACCCAACCAATATTGCATGTCTCATACGAGTTCTTCTTACTTCTTTCAGATGCAACAAAGCTTGCACGCAACACGATGGCTCTAACGAGTGATGAGATTGGCTTGTGGGAACAGTTACAAGACCAATTCTCAAAATATGTTCCGGCAATGGCGAGGAGTCAAGATCGATGCACAATTCTGTATGGCATTGCCCTTCGGATCCTCCTTCTCAAATCACAACCGGATATCACATTGAGTCAACTCAATACCGGAATCGAAAAGTGTATCCGGGAAAGCAATGAAATAATACCTCAGATCGATCCTAGTCGATATTTCACCAGCTTCCTTCTCTGGCCCTTGGCAATTCTTGGATCGGTTTCAATTATGTCAAATGAGATATCGGTGACCCGAAAACTAATTTCGCTTCTAGCCGAGTCACGGCTAGGCGGTCAAGCCCATTGGGTTCTCAGGAGGCTGGAGAATATTTGGATCTGGACTTCATCTGCGCAGCTATCGTCTGCAGACAGCAGGCTCGCTGGCTTACAGTTATTACTTGATGGAGAAACCCATAATGAACGGCACAACATTCAATGCATGCAAGGAGTCATGCAGTTTAGATATGAATGTACGATTGAAAATATCTAAATATAATGAAGATCTAGTATTCGCATGGATCCCGGTATGATTTCCAAATTCACCATCACAATCTCCAAGGCTCTAGAGTAGACCGCGTGCAAACTGCAGAGGGAAGGAAATGGGGACTCCCAATTTCCGTGCAGCTGTGATCACCCACTCAGGCTCTCGAAGAAATTGGCGAGCCAGGAGTACTGCATCAGCTTTAGGCTCTTCACCAGCAAGGACTTCTTCAGTAGCAATTGCTTCATCTGCACCTTGAACAATCTTTCCAGCCGCCTCAGCCTCGGTAATGAACCCGACGGCTCCAACCAGGGTTTTCTGACCTGCCTGCTGAATCACCTTGCGCAGCTGAGCCGCAAGATCGATTTGGTAATTGGTATGAGGCTCAAGCTTTTGCTCCCTGTGGTTGCCACCAGAACTGACGTCTAGGAAATCAATTCCGAGTTCAGGCAGCAGTTTCGCCAGTTGGGCTGAGGACTCCATATCCCAACTGCCTGTCTTATCCGCAGCAGGCTGACCTTCCAGCCATTCAGTAGCGCTAATGCGGAGAAACAGAGGCATTCCAACAGGAATGACGGCACGGATTGCAGCAGCGATCTCTTTCACGATTCGAATGCGGTTCTCAAAGGATCCACCATATTTATCCGTACGCCGATTAGTGACCGGACTCAAAAATTCGTGGATCAAGTATCCATGAGCACCATGAATTTCAATCACATCAATGCCAGCCTGGACTGCAAGCTTCGCGCTGCGTGCAAAGTCTTGGACAAGTTCCTCAACTTCGCTCGTGCTGAGCTCACGAGGAGCCCAAAATTTGACATCTCCCGGCGCCCATTTTTGCTCTTCACCACCAGATGGACCAACAACATTAGTTGGCCAACCACCGACAGTTTCATCGGCTCTGATACTGCCCTTCTTTCCTTCCCATGATAGCCACGGCGCAACGGTACTAGCCTTTCGTCCAGCATGAGCCAACTGGATAGCAACCTTGGCTCCCTGACTATGGATAAAGTTGACGACACGTTGAAGACCCTTGAACTGTTCAGAGTCTGTGCCTTCTTGCCAGAGACCAGAGTCATTGGGCGAGATTCGGCCATTTGCTTGCACTGCTGTGGCCTCGATGATCACAAGACCAACTCCCTTAGACGCTAGATGACCGAGATGAGCGATGTGAAAGTCGGTGAGAGCACCAACAGCTGGCGACGAGGGATCGGGATTGGTTGAGTATGTGCACATGGGTGCAACGATAATCCGATTCTTCAGAGTGACATCTCGGATTCGCAATGGTCGAAACAAGGTGGGAGTGCTGGGGTCTTGTGGGTTCAGAGCAGCTCCACCATTGTTTGCTGGGGTGAAATAAGGCAGACCAGCGGCCTTGATCACAGGAGGCGATTGGAACTCAGAGGATCCCATTTTGATTGATTTTGAGGTTTGAATTGGTGAAAAGATGAAGATGGGAGGAGTTGATGTCCTCATCGACATTGTTATAAATCACACAATGGAGCCCGCTGACAAATCGAAATATCGTGCCCCTCTCAGTCGATCAAGGTGGTATTACCTCAGAAATTGATGAAATATTCCACTTGAATGGTCTCATCATTTTCACATCGACTCGAATCGGCATTATTAATCTGTAAATCAGGACAATGTCTGTCAGTGTAGAAAACCACCCTGCAGCATGACTGAAAGAGTCGAGTCATCGACCATATTATGAACCCCCACATCTGCAACCTCGGGAACTTCATACCATTACCGACATATGTTCGTCTTTGAGCCAACTTGAAATTCAACTTCTTGAATTAGATTTTTGTATCCCAGGAGACCTCGCTGTACAAATTTATAGTGACACATGTACATCGCGAGTGTTTTCATAAAAATAAAGTTGAGCACTGAAAGATTTGAAGATTCGGACTGTCCCCACGAACATTCGAAGCATCCAAACTTGAAACTTGAAACTTCTACCTAGGTAGATCATCCATTTTGAGTAGATTTCCAATAAACATCCAGGATATCAGCAAGTCGTCTCATAGTCCCATTATTAGTCGCCATCCAGAAAGCACGGACCTGAGCCATCAGCATCTCCTGATCAGCCTGATGTTCCAAGTTCATTCCAATGGTAAGAAGTGGCCAGCAGTAATACTCGGCGAAGTAGTCAGATCCCGGTTGTAAGAGTCGTACATCTTCAATGGCTCCTGTCATCAAGGTTTCGAACGCTGATTCTGACATTCCTTCGGTTGGAGACATGCGATGAAGAAGAATGCGACACCCAAAGATGTATAGCCTTTGTCCAAGAAATACGTATGATGAAATCTGCTGTTTGTTTTCCTTGCTGCTAGCTGGCATTATCCTTCCGCCACTGTCCCTCAACTCTCTGTCACTTTTTTCAGATGATCCGGATGCAAGTTTCGCAATATGATCGCTCCACCTTTCAAGATCTCGATCCAAGCTTTGACATATGCTCTTATCCACTCTCTTGGATAGAGAGTCCTTGTATAATCGATATGTCATATAAATGCAGCGGAACAGCTGAGGCGGAGAACCAAGAACTGGTGAGGTGGCATAGAAGAAGTCTTCGGGTTGAAAGTGCGAGTGGGCAGCGTCTTCAGCCAGCTGGAGAGCTGCTTCAATTTCGACCTGGTCAAGGTGACCTTGTTGGAAGGGCAAACTAGTTGTAACATGAAAGATAAAAGATTCCTGAACAAGTCTATACATGGCGTGTTCTGTATCGGAGAGATTGGATGCGTTTGATTTGGCTCGGGCACAAAGTTGAATCATTCTAGCGGCGCCTGAAAGATGAATTTCTACTCCAGAGGATCCATGCGCTTTTGATCGCTAGATCAGAAGATTAGCCATTGTTTGAATACCAGCCCAGTAGAAACATACCTCATATATACAAAGCATCATCACGGTCAACGTAGTGACAATCCACTGGCTTTGAATATTGCTCTCATTCAGGTTTTTCCGAAGGGCTTTGACTGCTTGAGTGTAGTGAAGGCGGGCTAACTGTCGAGGTTTTTGGTCCTGGGTAGGAATCTCAGCTCCACAGCAAGCGAGAAGTGCATGCATACAAAAGGGCTTGTCCAGAGCTAGGAGCATAGTTTCTCTACTCAATGCATCAATCACTTCGCTCTTAGCGGCAGGTCTGATCAGTTCTGGGAGAAATCTTCTCCTGAGGAAATCGAATAGATTCCCACTTTCAGGAGTAATGGCCGGCGAGTAAGTGACCGGCGCGCAGACTATCGATTCGATGCCGGCGGGGTTCTTCGCACAATGTGCCATTGGCAGATCATTTTGACATGAGGATTCATCTTCCATTTGAGCTGGTTTGTTCCCGTCCTGAATGGGCACTAGCATTTGCTCTTGCTCGGGCGTGCACAACAACATGGCTAGGCTCACTGGAGTCGACTCAGAATGCCCTTGGCCTCTAGCGCCATGAGCAGGATTCAAGAGGCCAGCTGATTTTGGAAGGGAATTGTTATGCTCGATGCACTCTGATGGCCAGACACATTCAATCCTCTGCTTTATGCAGTTCATACATCGCGAGTGGGTTTCGTCGCACTTCTTCTTCCGTCTTCGACCTGTAATCATTTCAGTCAGTAACTCTTTTCTATGGAACCTTTTTAAAGGATTCGGAGTGGAATTTTGAAATTAGAGGATAGTCATACAGGTCAGACACCCTGTTTTTGTTCGCAAGTGAGCTGGTCGACGCCGAGGTCGGCGATATGCTTGGCGTGGAGTCGCGACCATCGAGCATCCAGGTGTCCTTAGACCCCATGGAGGTTGTATCTTATGAGGCGCATTGTCATATAGTCTTAAGGCGATGTTAAATTAGATAGTTCACTGCAAACTCCCAGTGATCCCATGAATGAGAGAGGCAAAATAGGGGAAAGCGGGGGAGAGCGGAACGATAACCGATACAACACTGTGAGAGTGACACACTGACACACTGACACACAGTTGAACTGATGATGATGGACTTGGTTCTGTTTCAAGGTTTGAGTGACACAATCTCACTTTTATCATCTCAATCTTCAGGTTAAATCTATTTCGTTTCCTCATTCTCCACCACATCCTGAGATTCGAACTTCTGAACCCCTGAGGCCGAGGAAACCATGACTACCACAGTCTTCACTAATGGACAAATCTTCTGTCCAACTGATTCGAGCGAGAGGTTTGCCACGGCAATCGTCATTTCTGGTGACCGCATTGAATATGTGGGGGATGAGAAGGATGAAGCCGTGTTGCAAGCGTCACACACAGCGACCGTGGTGGACTTGAACGGCAAACTGGTTCTTCCAGGCTTCATCGATGCGCACGTCCACATTCTCAATTTCGGTCTCTCACTGCAGAAACTCGATCTTATGCACTGCAAGTCCCTGACAGAAATTCGGCAAGAGATCCAGAATTACGCGACTGCAAATCCTCTAGAGCCACGGATCTTATGCCGGGGATGGTCCCAATCCACGACCGAAGGTGAGACTTACGCCTCTGCGATTGACGATCTTGACATTCGACCGATTTACATTGAAGCACTGGATCTTCACTCTACTTGGTGCAACAGTGCAGCGCTTGAAGAACTCCAAGTAGAGGAAATCGAAGATCCGCCCGGAGGTCGAATCCATCGAAATGCAGCCGGTCGGCCCTCGGGAGTGCTTGATGAAGCCGCCCAGTTCAATATCGTGTGGCCATTCCTGGATAAAGTGGCCTCTGTGGAAAAGAAGATGACAGCTATTGATGCAGCATTCACTGCACATCGACAAGCCGGCTATACTGGTCTTGTGGATATGGCGATGGATGAGAACAACTGGGCAGCGTTGGAGATGTATCGCAATCAGCATGGGGAGCCTCCCTTCCATATTGCGGCCCATTGGCTGATCCCTTATTCTGGCGACGACTCGGAAATATTGGATCATATTGATCGGGCGATTTATATGCACCGCGAATTCAATCGCCAGAACTCACCATCCTTCTGTATCAATGGAATAAAACTGATTTGCGATGGTACAGTTGATGGTTGTACGGCGGGTCTTTTACAACCATATGGAGGATGCTCAGATTTGACCGAGCCCATCTGGCCCAAAGAAGCACTTTGGTTGGCGATTAATCGAGCCACAGATGCCGGTCTTCAATGCGCCTTACATGCGATCGGAGATCGCACAGTCCAAGATGCAATTGACTGTCTATCACAGTTACCAAACCTCCGAGAATGTCGACACCGAATCGAGCATCTTGAACTCACCACCGAGGAAGATGCTAAACGACTAGGCGATCTGGGAATCGTCGCATCAGTACAGCCGGTACATTCAGATCCTTCGACTTTTGATTCTTGGCCTTCTCTTATAGGTCCCGATCGCTGCAAGCGAGCATTTGCCTACCGCGAGTTTTCCGATGGTGGTGCACCCCTGGCTTTTGGCACCGACGCCCCCACCGCGAAGCATTTACCCCTTCCTAACCTCTACAACGCGACTACGCGCCGCTCCGCCCTTGATCCTGACATGCAGGAGACTGTGAATGTAGAATTTGCTCTCCCATTGGCCACGGCCGTTTCAGCTGCTACATCAGGGGCCGCGTTCGCATCTTTCTCTGATTCTTTTACCGGGCGCCTACAGGCTGGGCTACAAGCTGATTTGGTGATCCTTGACATGCACTGGAACCCAGACAAGTTACTCGAGGCAAGAGTCTGTCAAACATGGTACAGAGGAAAGAAAGTCTTTGATATCGATGAAGAGGAAGTGACTTATGATTGAAAATGAAGGCACATGAGAGATGACTTCCAAACTTGTTGCCAGTGGACTCTAGAGATATGAGTGCGTATTGCTATACGCATATGACCCAAGCTTCCCCGGGCCAGACTTCGAAAAACAGAGCGACATTCATAGTACATCATGATATTATTTCAAGCTCACGCAGCCCTGGATTAGACTCCAGATGTCTTGGTGTATGTACAAATATCCTTGAATGCCCTGGTGATTCATGGAAGTATTTATGCGACTCCAAGTTATCAGTATGAGTGTTCAAATGCTCAGTGCTTGCACTTGGGTCGAGCATCCACCGCCAGTGAACATCTGAAACTTCGTAGGCATTTCAATGCTGCTGGTCGGGAGCTCAGTCTTGCAAAGCTTGACCATGGATTCAACGCTTGGGTATGTTAGATATCAAAGGTTTCCTGGGGCCGATTCTCCGTCTTATCCAAACTACCTTCTTCGCTCTTCATCCGAGCGAATGCGCGTTCAGCGTGCCAGAAGAATGGACTTTCATGTGCAAATAGATAATCAAGGTCTTCTAAATGGCGATTTGCCGTTTCTATAATTCTCAAAATGTGTCAGCTTCTATTCTGGGTACGGAAATTTGATGTGATTTAGCCGGACGGTCAACCCACCAATGTAGAACAAATATATCGGGATAAGCATGACGAGATTCAAAAGAGCGAATAAGATAAACACCCAATATGAAATGGCGTCGATGAGGTACGGGACAATCTCATTGATTATACCGCCGGCAAGTGAGAATGCGACCGTGGCTAATGCAGTTCCCTTGGCTCGGCTGACGAGGGGGAAAATCTCTGTTGGATACACCCAGCTATGACCATTGTTAGTTCCAAATGTACTCGAGCCCCTCGTTTCCATCTTTGTATCATAACAGTCCTGTGTTGAATGATTCAGCCCGGGACTTGCTTACCATGTAGTGAGCCAAGTACTTCCATAGATGAAGGTGTATAGATAAAGCACTGCTGCAACTGCGCCACCGCACCGAGAGGATACTGATGGATCTGAAGTACGCTTCGAAATAACCTCGTGGGACAGGACACCACCCGCAATTAAAACCAAGAACATCAAGGATGATCCAATCAACATTAGTCGACGACGACCTACACGATCACAGAGATAGATTGCCAGAGCCAAGCTAGCCGTATAACCGAAGAAATTCCCACCGGCCAGCAAGGATGGTTTATCACCGGTATATCCAGCAAGTGTGAACATCTCTGGGGCATAAGTCGAAATGAAATCGATTCCTGTGAACTTTTGCATGATCTGAACCCCTGCACCAAGGAGGATCCGGCGTCTTGTATGCAGCTTGTCAGAGGTTGTCATTATTGTCCACAGGGAAGCTGGGGGCTGATTAGCCTCTAAGCGGATTGCTCCCACAATCTCGGCCAGCTCATTTTCAATTTTTGATTCAGGTACCTTCACCCGTACTCTTTGCAGTATCTCCCGGGCTTCTTGGAGTTTTCCGATCCTGATCAAGTGGCGAGGCGATTCGGGGTAGAAGGGCGTAGCGAATAATATAAAGAGCAGGAAGATTAACTGCATGGCGAGAGGAAATCTCCAAGCGAAAGCAAGACTCTGTGTCTTGAGGCAGGCATATTCGGTCCAATAAACACTAAGAATCAAACGTCAAATTAGTCAGGATTCCAAAAGGTGTGAGAAATGGATAAACCAGGATTATGATGGGCTCATGGTTAGGAAGACGAAGAGAGACGAACATTGTGCCCCCAGTAAGAGCTAATGTAAATTGCACAGCAACAAAGGCTCCTCGTGCACCGGAGTCAGCCAGCTCGGATGTCCAGATGGGAACAATGGTATTCAAATGTCCACATCCGATGCCTCCAATAATCCGCGCAAAGGCCATCCACGTAAAGTTCTGGGCAGAAGCTTGAAGGGCACCGCCAAGAATACCCCAAAGACAGCCAAGTTGGATGCATTTTAATCGTCCGATATCATCTGCGATAGATCCCACCAGAATGGCACCTATAAGATTCAGGATTTAGTAAAGAACACGTCGATTTGTTATCTGTAACATACCTATTCCAAATCCCCCAAACCAGACACTCACCAAGCCACCGACTGCAGCAGAGTCACGGGCAGAGCCTGAGTCAGTTCCCATGAAACGCAGATAATTGTCATTTGTATCAACTTGACTCATGCATGAAGAGTCATAGCCAAAGAACATGATTGAAACTCCTGCCAAGAGCAAAATAGCGTTAATCATTGGTCTCCCACGCAGCTTCATGCATCGAGATGGGGAGTATCCGCCAGGGATGTATTTTGCCCATGATGCTTCACCTATAAGTCAAGGGGGAATGTAAGCAATAGACTGCACATGCGAGTTACAGTATTTGAATATTCATAACGAGCACTGACTGCGATAAATCCGAGACTCCAACCCTTCAGGGCCGTTCACACCCTCCACATGCTCGACTTCTAATTTCTCCATTTGATGCCAAGGTTCCTGATACTGTTTAAAGTATAGAACTCGAGTTAGATGACCTCGTAGCCTATTAGAGGCTGGCGTATAGTGCTTGGGTCTGCTAGTTTGAGTTTATAAGAATAAGATCCCAGTAGTCATAAAAAGGATCCAATGACTTGACTGTTGAATCTGTTTCAATCTTGGTTATTGGATCGAAGTGCAAGCAAAAGGGGGTTATTTCATGAGTGAGTATTCTCCGTCACTCTTCCTCAACTAAGATCATTCTTCTACTCTACTTGGAAGCACAGTCCGGTGGGAAAGCCGCAAACTGGGGTATACACATTAGAGGGAGGACGATGTGCATGCTGCCGGACTTTCACCGAGGTTGTCTCGGAGTTGATACCGAAACCCGGGGTAATGATGAAATGGCGAATGATCCCCAGCTAACAAAACCTGCATCGGCATAGTGAATGGTAGTAAAGATCAACGTGAAATGGATCATATTGTGAAGCTTTTTTGGTAAGAGAACGTTGTCGGCACGGTCGCAGTGGTCGCAGCGCCACCAAGAATGCACATGTGGATACCATTTACCCTCATAGGAGTGGTTTTCAAGTATTGATTGTTGACCAAAGTCATGAGGAGCTGGAAACTGAATTAAATGAGACTTCCCCATCTCATCCTTTCACGCTTATGGATTCAAATTGAGGATATTATGATCTTAGATGAGATGGTTTGTACTTCGTACCTTTGGGTCTACACAAGCCTCGGTCCCAGGTATTATACATGTGACGAAATAGGATCACCCTTGGAATATTAGGGAATGAACGTTGAATATTAATGAGTACAAACATCACGATTCAAGAACAACCACTGAACCCTGGTGGGAAAGATGCCAAGTGTAAGCCCTGGATTTCTGAGGTCAGAAAGTCAGCTATCACCTGGGCAGCATTTGAATCACTGAATTGGCCAGAAATGTCCAGTACGACATCAAATAGAAGCTTGGCTTGTTCTCCTGCATCAGATGACATCTATGACCTCTCTTTCTTTGAGTTTTCTGGAAACATACTTTATCTCGCTAAGAAATTCCCCTGTAATGTCGAACTTTCCCCAGTACCAAAGTACACGAGTGATCTGTGCAAGGAACAAAGCTGACGAACATCTCAATCTGAGAGATCATTTCCATAATTCATTATTCAAACTTAGTGGACTAAATCATATCCACTCAGAATGCTGATATGCCTATAACTTTATTAATCCTCAGATTCGTCCTCTCCCGCTTTGGTCTCTCGGTGTGTCCCCGCCTTCAATGTGTCTGGCAATCAGCCCATCTCCACAGTGCGGAGGGAGTATTGTAGCGGGGTGCCAAGGATGAACCTGGTCTGACTTGAAGCCACATCTGCATGTGTAAGCGGAAGTGGTACAAGGCTGGGGGTACGTACTCCGTCCCTAGAGTCAAGCCCTGGAGTCCAACGAGACACGTAGGAACACTCAAGAGCTCAAACTTGTATCAAGTACATCGTTGCTGTAAAAATACTGCATTAGCCACCGGCAGTAGCTAAGCCTGCACATATGTGGAAGTACTTTTGACACCACATATTAGGTTACCGATGTGCAGGGCCACCTCTGTAGCATTTACACGAGGTATCTGCGACCATAGACTCTGGAAGCAATGGCAAATCTTCGGCCCTGACTCGGACTTGAAAGACGATGCTACATACCGAAAACCTTCCAAATTATTCTCGGTCCGTGCCCCCAGTGAAGCCGACTGATCAAATCTTTCAACGGGGAAAAGGGGGTCCACGGTTCATAATGGCGGGGCACCAGTCAGCCTCCAATTCTATTTCTGCCGTGCTGCATCGACTCGTATCAACGTTGGAATGTTACTTGCCATATTATTTTGCCACGAAAATCAGAAATTGCTTCTCACTCCACATTCAGTCCGCTTTTCGATTCGAGAGAGAATGAAACATTTGAATAAAATTGGGGGCCGATTCATAGTACGCAGTATCATGGAGACCAGGCACTTTTGTCAAGATCCTAGGATGAGTCCAGTACTTTAAAATTAAGCCCAGACAACATCAACCCTATAACGAGTTAGTGTGGCCCAATCCAGCTAAAGCACGCGGGGTGAAAGATGCCTTTAACCCAATGATATCTCATTATTCCACTCAAGCCAAGGCTCATAGTACGCGGCACGTGGTCGTGGCGCTCAAAAGACCATAGATCAGACGAGAGCAAAGTCCGAAATATCAACATCGACGGAGTAGGATACATTGCCAAGAGAAAATCTCCGTCTCTCGAGACATATTTCGCTGATCCCATCCAATCTCTGTCCACTGTCAGTCAATCGGTAACAGAGAGATGGGGCCCCGGAGAACAACGTCCTTCCCTGCAGCCTGGGGAACCTTTTGCCAAGCATGCCCAGAACAGACTCGCAGTGTAATTCGTATTGTCAGATGCAGAATCTTTTTCCCCCATTGGATATAGCCCCGGTGCAAATACCCATGGGACGGAGAAGAAGAAAAAAAGAAGAAAAAAGGAAAAAGAGAGAAAAAGGAAGATGAAGCTTGGTTGAAAGTATGTGTCAAGGTATATAAGCTCATGCTTTCCCCGCTTCATGACATATTCTGTCTGAGTTTGTCTGAGTGCGAGTCAGTCTTGGTCTAATCTCTTGTGCATTTCAAGTCTGTACTTGGCTTTTGGCCCTTTTCCAACCATCATGTCTCAACTCCCAATGGGAAGCTCCGATGTGAGCAGAATTGAATCCCCCATCTCGCTTCGAGCATATCTCATCTGTGGATTTGCCTGCTTTGGTGGTATTCTCTTTGGATATGATTCAGGATACATTAGTGGTGTCGAGGGCATGGCATATGTTAAGGAACACTTTGGTCATGCTGTGCCGACCAGTGTTGATTCGTCGGGATACATTCTTGCAAGTTGGCAGAAGTCCCTGATCACCTCGATTCTTTCAGTTGGTACTTTCTTCGGTGCTTTGATTGGTGGTGAGATCGCTGAACGGATTGGTCGTCGCTTAACTATTCTTGCCTCTTGTTTCATCTTTGCTTGTGGTGTCGTCGGTCAAACTGCCTCGTACACCGTGGCTGGACTGGTAGTTGGTCGTTTGATCGCGGGTTTTGGCGTCGGTGGTGTTTCTGCTACTGTCGTTTTGTATGTCTCTGAGATTGCTCCCAAGAAGGTTCGCGGTCTGCTTGTCTCTCTTTACCAGTTTGCCGTCACCATCGGTCTGCTCTCTGCATCGGGTGCGACACAGGGAACCTCAGGTCGCCATGACTCGGGCTCCTACCGAATCCCTATTGGTATCCAGCTTGCTTGGGCTTTGATCCTTGCAGCCGGTCTGTTCTTCCTCCCAGAATCCCCTCGTTATCTGGTCAAGGTCGATCGAATTGAAGATGCTGCTTCTTCCCTGGCCCGCGTTCGTGGCGCTCCGGCGGATTCACCCCTCATCCAGGCTGAGCTCGCTGAGATCAAGGCCAACTGGGAGTATGAGTCTCAACTTACTAAGACCACCTGGGCAGACTGCTTCAAGGGAGGTATCAGCAGCCCCAGTGGTAACTTGCGCCGTGTCTTGGTTGGTGTGTTTGCGCAGATGTTCCAGCAGTGGACTGGTATTAACTTCATCTGTAAGACCTATCCCATGATATGACTCCTTAAGAAGGAAGTATTGGAACTGACTTGAATAATTCGATAGTCTACTACGGAACCACCTTCTTCCAGTCCATCGGAATGTCGAACGCCTTCCTCATGTCCACCATTATGAACATTGTCAATGTTGTCTGTACTCCTGTGTCCTTCTGGACTATCGAGCGGTTTGGACGCCGGACTCTGCTTCTCTACGGAGCTGTAGTCATGTGTGTGTGCGAGTTCATCGTGGCTATTGTCGGTACTGCTGATGGTACCTCCAAGACCGCCAACACCTGTCTCGTCGTCTTCACCTGCTTCTACATCGCCGCCTTCGCTTCCACCTGGGGCCCGACCTGTTGGGTCTTGGTCGGCGAGATCTTCCCCTTGCCCATCCGTGCTAAGGGTGTCGCTTTGTCAACTGCATCAAACTGGTTCTGGAACTGCGTATGTTTCAATCCCCTGCCTTTTGGGTAGAATGAACTTGTGGCTAACATTTACTCATAGATCATTGGTGTTGTCACGCCCTACATGGTTGATGCAGACAAGGGTGACCTTGGCTCCAAGGTCTTCTTCGTTTGGGGTGGATGTCTGTTCTTCTGCTTCTGCTTCGCTTACTTCTGCGTTTCTGAGACCAAGGGTCTTTCCTTGGAACAGATTGATCGCATGTTGGAGGAGACTACCCCTGCTAACTCGGCGGCTTGGAAGCCCCATGACACATTTGCGCATGAGATGGGTCTGACCAAGGGAGGCGATGCCGCTGAAGTCGAGAAGGCTTAGTCGTTTCAGGGATTGTCTGCCGACTGAGTGTCTGACTTCTCCTAGTAATATGAAGTCGGCGCTTACTCGATAATACCCCTTCCCTTCTATATATGCAGTCATGTGTCTTGAAGTAATGCCCAAATATAAGCCGATTTGAGCGTCGATCTATTTTGGCCTTAATATGAATGCTAATCATTATGATTCACATTTAATTTCACATATCTATCTTGTAGTGGAAAATTGAAGTAAATAACTTGAAGTCACCTTCGATATTTATCATCAGATGATCTCCGAGTCTCTCTTCATTCTTTATTGCAGGTTTAACAATGATGGTATAACACCCTCAACTCTCATGCGCTATGACTGACAAAAGCAAACTTGAATATTTCCTAACCACCTTAATGACTCATTAATGAGCTTTACCCCGAATAGGAACCATCGCCTTCCGAATATACTTATAACAAACGGTCTTCAGTCGTCGAGGAGTTCCTTTGGGTGTGGTCTGTGCGGATAGCTTTCGATGAAGATGAGTGACATCGGTATTTGTTCTGGTTTCGCTGAAGCCTGCCAACGTTGTTGAAGTCTTCAGTGATTCCACTGGATTTGAATCGAGGCGCACGGTCGTAGCTTCGCTGTGGCCATCGTCTGTGGATGTGGATGTGGGGACGGTGTATAATTTGGCGTCGTCGGTATGAGGCTCAGGTTGCGTTGGTGGTGGTTGATCACAATCTTCTTTTATGGCCATTGCTTTTAATGCAGCAGTAATTCTGTCATGCATAGCCGCTTGGTCTAGTAGGGCCGGGACGGGAGGTTGTGCTTCTTTGTCTTCGATGCAAGGTTCGGTTTCTTCTCCATGCAAAACTTCTGGGGCTTGGGTTTTCGCGATATCCTCGGCCTCTGTATCTTCCACGATATTCACCTCATCTGCTTCTAATATGATGTCCAAATCCGAATCACAATCAGAGCCCTCGTTATACTCGTAGTAATCATCATCTGATTCCTCTTCGGACTCTTCCCAATCCGAGTCGCTCTCATCGTCATCGTCTTCGTATTCACTTGTGATAAAACGCCCCGCTGTGGAATCGGGCGTGGTATTCATCTGGTCGCTCAATGGCGGGGAAACGGTATCGAGAGGTTCGTCGAGGGGTGAAATGTGTTCGGGGGATGGTAAATGGCGCTCTTTGCGGAACTCTGTGATCTTGCTTTCCAGTTGTGCGGTCGCAGTACTCAAATCCCAATAAGATGACTCCAGCTTTTGCATGTGAAGGCTGTGAACTGTCCGGTACGCCTGTAATGCTAATTGCATCACGTAGTCGGCGGAGGCTGCATCTTGCGGATGACTGGCGGCATGCTCGTAAACCTGGGCGCAATGTAATTCGAAGGTTTGTGCTAGCTGAAACACGTTGCTGACTTCGGAGTCATTGAAGGTATTATCGGGCCATTGGTTCGCCATGGTGATTTAGTGGTGGGTAATGTAAATGACAGGTCGAGTCTGCAGGTGGTGAGAAGTAGTTCTTGACGCGTCGGGAGACGCGTTAAATACTAGAGCGGCAAGGGGCGATAAGGAATTTCAGAAACCGCTCATATTGATTCTAAGTGTTATGTGCTTAACATATGAAGATATTAAATTATTAGTATGATTTTGCAATCATACCAGGTTCAAGTTCAGAAAGGTCACTATGAGATTATACCAGGAGGAAAATGGCAGCACATGGTGTTCTATAACCGATAAGAGTCTACACGAGTTGACCAGTTGACGACTTCAAGCCCTTATCAGTCAATCAGTCAACTGGTCAGTATAGAGTAGCAGAGACATCATCTTGGACATCCAACACCACGAATTTGAAAACTATTAGTGTCACGACTCGGCCGGACCGAAAAGAGAGTCATCACCCTCAAGTGCTATTATGCAATATACTTGTATCCCAACTTGAACATACTACATGCGCACCGAATCAACTACTTCTATTCGCGGGCACTATTCTACAAGCTTGTTTAGGCAAATATATGTCTTCAAGTTCAAGTTGCTCCCACTGGCTGGCACTGACATGATGTCAAACTGCCAGTGCGTACTGTATGTGTGTGAATGACCAGGTGTGGGTTGACGAACCACAGGATATTCCGTCCTACACGTGCATACAGAATGCTTATCATCAAATGAAGATCGCATCTAATCTCTTAGTATCTCTCCACTTATGCACCACTTGATGTTCGTGATCGACCTCACGATGTACATTTTCGGTATGCCGAATCCGGTAATTCCGAGACGCATGACGTCAACTGCTGGCCCCCATAAATAAACACAATTTGAAGGAGCGAAAAACACATTTATCCACTTGTGCACTGAGGGAGATTCTCCATTGCCCCTCATCAGTGTGAAATCATGATGTTCTCTCGCCAGGCACTTAAGCCTTATTTGGCTGAATTCCTTGGGACAGCTCTGTTGATTGTCATTGGAGACGGTGTGGTCGCCCAGTGCCTTTTATCCGATTACCAGTACGGCACATGGTTGTCCATCAACTTGGCATGGGCGTCTGCGGTCTGCCTCTCTAGCTATTTGTCTGATCCGAGTCCCACAATCAATCCCGCTGTCACCCTTTGTGTGGCTTTGGTTCGACCATCCCAGGGACAATGGAAGACCATCCCAGGCAAGCTGGCCGCCCAATTCCTCGGTGGATTTGTCGGTGCCGCCCTGGTTTATATTAACTACCGATCGGCCATCAATGCTTGGGATCCCGAGTACACTATTCCCGGTGGATCCATTTTGAGTCCAAGTGGTCACCACTCTGCCGGAATCTTCTGCACTTATCCCGCCAACTTTTTCGAGTCGAACTGGGAAGCGGTATTTTCTGAGGTGTTGGGATCGGCAGTGCTGATGTTCGGCTCTTTCAGCATCTCGGACGCGCGCAACTCCAACCGTTTCCCGGCTCCACAGCTCTCCGTCTTTTTGCTCCTGCTCTCGATCGGAGCGGCATTGGGCTGGCAGACTGGATACGTATGTTTTATGGACCCTTGCGCTACTAGTATGAACATAGGCTGATAAATTCCAGGCTCTGAACCCCGCCCGAGACTTCGGTCCCCGATTGTTCTCGGCAATCCTGTATGGCCGAGAGGTTTTCACTGCTGCCAACTTCTATTTCTTTGTTCCTCTTCTCGCTCCGATCGCTGGGTGTGTCATCGGCGCAACGACTTACGACGCAATGCTTTTCGAGGGAGATGGATCTCGTGTTACCGATGCACTTGATAAGGCTGAGGGCCAAGGATCTCTCCGTTTGGTCGATTAATCGGTCGCTGATGAGATATGACACAACTTGTCACAATGATCGAGTGGTCGTTCCGGAGAAGCTCACTGTCTGAATCATTGATATGCACATGTGAGACACTTCAGTTGGAGGGGCCCGCGATCGTTGGGTCATTTTGTGACATCCTCGGTATGTTTATGGGGTTGTAATCACCCGAGGTGAGAGGGTAATGTTCTACCAGTAAGTGCCAGAGATGTCATCAGTATGTATTGTGTATACAAACATTTCTTATATGTTATGAGGAGGAAGATAGTTGGATGGGGGTGATTGGCGGTGGTTTCCATCTTACATCGGTCGGTGTGAGCCTTCCAAGGTCCAGTATCTTATTTGTAAAGCGTCATTCTGGGACTAGTAATCGGTTGTCATATTCGTACATATAAATAGTGGCACTGCATAGATGTTAGATTGGATAGTAAATATTTCAAATGTGGACGAGCTTGAGTAGTACTATCGTGCGTTTGCCTACTGGACATCGGCTGTACCAGTTGGCTAGTATTGGTGGTAAGCCAAGGGTTAGGAAAAAAAAACCCAACCCCAGGAATAATTGAACCTATTAAATGCGCATAGGATTCAGAGATGACCTGGTGTGATATATGAGGAGAATTAAAAAAGAAAAAAAAAAGAAACTCTCCCTCGGGGAATCGAACCCCGGTCTCCCGCGCTTATCGGTGTTAATGACAAGCGGAAATCATGACCACTAGACCAAGGAAGATCCACGTGATAGATTCGCCAATATTTGGTATCAAGTACTGACTCCTAACATTGATAGGGGGAGAAGGACTCCATACCATGGTCAACTCAGTGAAAAATAGCGCTTACACCACCACTCAAATACGATGTTTACAAAATCTCAGTTGGTAGTCCACAGGATACTGAATTCCTTGGGAATCTCGTCCATCCATCTCTACAACATTTCTCATGTTGATTTGAAGAAAACGCACGCCCGGCAGCTTCGGGTCAGGATGATGTCCGTGCCAAGTTGGTTCGCGTTGGGAGACGTCGAACAGTACCATTGATCTACAGTACCATTGATCTACGTGAAATGATGCATATCGGAAAGAAGAGAGCCAGTGAGATCACTTTCCAGTCGCATGGCGCCGACCAAGAACCTCGTGGCACGCGATCGATGTCCGAGGTCTCCGAGCCCCCGAGTCCCCGAGTCCACCGAACCATGATAACCGCCAGTACCGAGAGGCGAAAGCCGTGAGCAAAAGTTCGGAGCTTGTAGACCATAAGCCTCAATGTCTTCAAGTGGATATTTAAAGGATCTGGCCCGCTCATTCTCATGTTCCATTGAAATTCCATAGCACAACGTTCTTCATCTATTCATTCTTACCATCCAATTTCAAAATGGCTCCTCATCACGGCGTCCACCATGTTCACAAAGCCTCAGCTCAGGACCTTCCTCATATGAACTTTCGTTCTTATGTTGAGGCCCTTAAAGCTGACAATGACCTCGTTGAGATCGACAAGGAGATCGACCCTAACCTCGAATGCGGTGCCATCATCCGCAAAGTCTGTGAGACTGACGACAAGGCGCCGCTCTTCAACAACCTTAAGGGAGCTCACGACGGCCTGTTCCGCATCTTGGGTGCACCTAACTCGCTTCGATCAGGCAAGGACAAATATGGACGTCTCGCCCGTCATCTTGGCCTTGACCCAAATTCCGGTATGAAGGAGATCTTGGATAAGATGCTCTCTGCGAAAACCGCTCAGCCTATCCCTCCGAATATTGTTAAGACCGGCTCCTGCAAAGAGAATATTCTGAATGGGGGAGAATTCGACCTCACCAAGCTCCCTGTTCCGCTTCTCCACCAGGCCGATGGTGGCAAATATATCCAGACTTATGGTATGCATGTTATCGCGTCGCCGGAGAACGATTGGACAAACTGGTCTATTGCCCGCGCTATGGTTTATGACAAGGATCACCTGGCCGGCCTCGTCATTCCCCCTCAACACATTTGGCAAATGCAGCAGAAGTGGAAGGCTATTGGAAAGGATGTGCCCTGGGCACTTTGCTTCGGCGTTCCTCCTTCTGCTATCATGGCTTCTAGTATGCCACTTCCTGATGGCTGCACTGAAGCTGGATATATCGGTGCTATGACTGGCCACGCCATTGATGTGGTCAAGTGTGAAACCAATGATCTCTATGTTCCTGCCAATGCAGAAATCGTGCTTGAGGGCACTATGTCCATCACTGAGACTGGACCAGAGGGTCCATTTGGAGAGATGCATGGGTATGTTTCTTTCTGGCTTCGCGATAGAAATGACGATTTAATCGCTTACATTGTGTCCTCTTTTTAGTTATGTTTTCCCCGGTGACTCCCATGCTTGCCCTCTCTACAAAGTTAACAAGATCACCTATCGCAATGGTGCTATTCTCCCAGTTTCAAACTGTGGCCGCATTACGGATGAGACTGTAAGTGACTGGAGAATATTCCTTGAACTCGAAATTCAGATGTACTGATCTATGATTTTCTTCCCAGCATACTATGATTGGACCCCTTGCTGCTGCTGAGATTCACCAGCTTTGCAAAGATGCAGGTCTGCCTGTGAAGGAAGCCATGTCTCCTTTTGAATCACAGGTCACTTGGGTTGCGCTTCAGATTGATGGGGCCAAGCTTCGTGAAATGAAGACCACCCCTGAAAAGCTTTGCAAGCAGATCGGTGATCTAGTTTTCAACCACAAGGCTGGATACACCATTCATCGCCTCGTACTTGTTGGTGACGATATCGATGTCTACGAGTGGAAAGATGTGATTTGGGCATTCTGCACTCGTTGTCGCCCCAGCCTTGATGAGTACTTCTTTGATGACGTTCGTGGATTCCCTCTTATTCCATACATGGGCCACGGAAACGGTTCGCCTGTCCAGGGTGGCAAGGTGGTCTCTGATGCGTTGATGCCTACTGAGTACACCACTGGTCCTGATTGGCAGGCAGCTGACTTCAAGAACTCTTACCCAGAGGCGATCAAGGCGAAGGTTAACGCTGAATGGACTGCCATGGGATTCAAGGAGGATTAGAGAGATCTTAACGATTCGCTGGCTCACTTTTCAGGCGCTAGTGCCTCAGCTGTTCAGTACATTGTCTTCATCCGAAAAATTTCACGTGTGTATACTACTATTACGGTGTTTTATAGAGGTTCACTGTTTCAAATATTTCTTTTTCTTTGTGTTACAGACTATGTAAACCATTATGCAAAAATTAGTTTCCTCCGCGATATTTCCAAGTACCACTGGCATACAACATTGAATGACCTTCAAAGGATTTAGAGCTCAAAGTCACTGCTTGAGCGTACTCGAAGTCCAGCCTTGCGATATGTTTCATCCACAGCTTCCATCTGCCGAATACTATCATCTCCATCAACCCAAACTCCTGAGCCCTCACGTCCTTTGACCTTGTTGACAAACTCGTTCAGTTGATAACGATAGCTGGTCCACCATTCCTGCTCATCATTTGCACGTACATCTCCGGATGGCCACTTGTACGCTTTCTCCTTCTTGGACTCTTTCCACGACTTCACCACCCGGTCGCCAACTCGGATCGTATGTGTGTCTTCTACATCAACTCGATGGTAAATGCTAGGCGCTAAGTGATTCCACATGGTCACGTTTCGTTTTACACTGTGAACACGTCCATCCGTATCTTCGATAACGCGTTCCTCCAGTTCCACTTCGCACTTAGGCCAGCCGAACGACGGCAAACTTTTGGTCCATGTACTGGGCAGCAGCGGCCAGTCCCCAGATGCAGACAAGTCAGCCAGCAGTGTTCCAGTTTTACCATCAGCAGTCCGGTAACTCGCATTCATTGCCTGGTCAATTTGTCCTGCATCTGGAAGATTAGGTAGTGGGGTGGGGAGACCTCGGAACCTTGCCTCAAGCACTTCGGTCGGCTCTTGGTTGAAAATTTGTCGGAGACAACTCATCGTATACGTGCCAAAATCCATCATCGCGCCCCCTGCAAGATCAAAACGCCATCTAATATCATCGTTTGGACAAAAGCCCTTTGGAAGATATTGTTGAACAAAAGCGTTTTTTACTTGGCCTGCTTCAGGATCATGGTGGATACGCGTCAGGAATGTTTGCCACGCGGGGTGAAAGCGGTAGTGAAAAGCCTCCAAGAGGACTGGGGCGCCCTTTGCTTTTAAAAGAGGATGATTGAACAACCGGCGTGCTTCTTCGGCATTGGAACATGATGGTTTCTCCAACAGGACGTGTTTCCCAGCGCGAATTGAACGCAGGGCCCACTCATAGTGGAGGCTGTTTGGGAGCGCGATGTAGATGGCATCGATTGAGGGATCTTCGAGAAGGTCTGGAAGAAGATATGTTATCACACTGCTCGTATGTCGAACGGAAATTTGGGGATTCTTGGATACCTTCATAAGTGGAGTGCACAATGGGAATTCCATGCTTCTTCGCATATGCCTCGGCGCGGGAGCGGTCTCTGGCTGCAACTGCAGCGACAACTACCTCAGAGTGTGATTTTGCGGGGCCGATCAGGGCAATTGGGCTGCATTCTGTCAGTGGAAGTTGCGATGATCGCTTATTGGGAATACATACGCAATGTTGGATGCACCAAGGAGGCCGAATCGAATGGCATCATCCTGCTTTCTAGCCGTTGGTGGGCTAATGAAGCCTGTATAGATGCGATGCAACGCGTTGAAGACCATTTTATAAACAGACGTCGAATGCTTGGATCCAAGTTGAATTTTCAAACTTGAATGCAAATGTGTTCAAGTTCATTGGAATGTTGCACAGACTATATTCATGGGGTGGAGGTATATAGTATATGATGTCAGAGGCTATTACCAGCAGTCTGAGCGCAACCTCGGAACTTCAAGTTATTTTTCCGCGACAAGGTATGAATTCCGACTTGGTGTATAACGATTTTACTGATTACTACTAGGTCCCTTCATTAAAAGTGCCGAAGAACCCCCAGCTTCAAACGTCGAGGCAGTACTATTGGTATCATGATATTGATACTGGTTCCTCGATGGGAAGTGATTGCGAGCCCTGGAGGTGATCTCTGGTTCTCGTACTTAGAATGGTTAAGCGCCGGTTAGTTTATTCATCCGAATGCACAGAATCTCCACTTTTCATGTCAATAGTTCTCTTTGATTGGCGATGGCCCGCAATAACCTCAAGTTTCGAAGATCCACAGTCAAGATCGGGGGTGGAATTCCACCGACATAGACATGAATTCCGTCCTTAAGTACTAACTTGAATTATTAGCAATTCTGTGGCTTGCGAGCATTTGAGCAGTTCGAGTTGAGGTTGTAAGCTCGGAACCTCGGAATTTGGAGGGATCCCGCTCCGCTCCGCTGTCGAGGTCACGTTGTGATTGATTTTAGTTGTCCTCTGCCTTATGCGCCCGGCGCCTGGCGGGCTCCGTTGACCAAATATCTGCAGCTGAAAATCGCCCCCGGAATGGACAACTTGAACTAAGCATTTTCCCATTCCACTGATTGGAGGCTATCTGAATTTATCGTCACAGATCTCATCATATGCGACAAAATACGAAGACGAATTTCATTACATATGACCTTACCAATGAAGATACAGAATGTGTGTGGCGAAGGGTCGGTGCTAGAGGAAGATTAATCTAGGTCCGAGTGCAGGTGATCTCTCTGGCATCTGGAACTGATTGTAATCTATTCGCTTTCCAACTTTGAGTCTATCCCATTCCGAGTCCTCTTCTCCCGAAGCATCTACATCTTGCTTCTGCCCAGGTAATCGCTATGTCAAATCAACTTCTGTGAGAGAATAATTAACTGAGATACGCGACCCTCTTGGGATCAACTCCCCAATCTTCGGGGTACTGGTGCGCAAGTTCCAATATAGTTTCGTAGTCCTGGCCATCGATGTTCTGCTCTTGAGGATTAGATCCATACTTGATCAAGACACGACAAGCTTCAGACTCCCGGTTTCGTGCTGCCTTGTGCAGAGGCGTCTCAAGAAGCAGCAAGTCTTTTGAATTAAGCAACGCCCCGGCTTCAACTAGAACGCGTATTGCCTCAATCCAACCACCTGCAGCGGCCAGATGGAGAGGCGTAATATCCTCAGTCATCCTCACATCCGGAGAGGCTCCGTGTCTGAGAAGAAGCTTGACTGCTTCCAGGCTTCTTATTTTGACGGCAAAGTGTAACGGTGCCCCACGGTCAGCCCCATTGATATTGACGTCAAGCAAAGGTTGGTATTCAAGTACAACCCGGAGTGTCTCGAGGGAGTTCCGGAAGATCGCTTCGTGAACAGGCTTCCAACCCTAAAAAAGCATTAGCTACTCTGGGAAATGCCACCCGATGAAGCTCATGGACATACATTGTGGGAACAATTCACATCTGCACCATTGTCGAGCAGAACCCTCGCAATCCGGCGATTATTAAGCATACATGCGTAATGAAGTGCAGTATGTCCCATCGAGTTCTTAGTATTTGGATGCGCACCGTGTCGTAAAGGAAGCTCAGCCATCTCTGTATGTCCTCGATCCACGGCCCAGCCTAATTCGGTACGGCCGCTGGTCCATTCAGGTCCGACTTTGCGTTTATCACCTGGCCGGCTATACTGACGAATATTCACTGAGGCATGATTTTCAAGAAGGGTCTTGGCCACGAGTATGTTCCCATCTTCGGCTGCGAAGGATAGTGCAGAGCGTCCGGTGCGAGGGTCCCGGGCGTCAACACCCACGATTGGGATCCAAAGCTCAATTTCGTCGATTTTTCCGTCCTTGACGGCTTGAAGGAACGCGCTTATTTGAATTGGGCTAGATGTTGCTTGCTTCTTGATTGGTTCGGCTGGCCTTGATTCTGCGTCAGTATTGGAGGGAGATTTGGTGTTGGGGGCTTTTGGGAGTGATAAATTCACATTGTTTCTTCCAGAGGCATATGGGAGAATAATTCTCTGGCGTATGCAGAGGCAACAGCTGCGGCGTACCCATGCCACATATCATTCTTATGCGAGTCACAATAGTCTGAGATGCCACGGATCACCAAACATGGGAAGTCGGAGAGCGCACCGGCAGCTTCCATCTCGAAACATAACACGTCGTGCTCCCGCGCTAGATGATCTCGTACATGAGAATTTCTGATTACCATTTCTCCAGATGCTATCGTGCCCATGTGTACAAGGATGGATGAATTCCCTTCGTCACCATTCTCTTGTTTCTGGATCTGTCGACTAATATCGCACCCATCTGAGCATGAGATGCCATTACTTTGATGAGGATAATCCGCAGGGAAGAGATGGTCGTTCATAAGCCCCGGAAATCTGAATCGACGCAGAGGCGGACGATTGATATTGATTCTTTTTAGGTTTCCTTCGATAGGATCATCGTCGACGAGCTGACGCTGTATGGCAATATCCCGCATGATGTTAAGTAAGGCCGTCGGTGGAGGCGCAAGGAATCCCGTTTGTTCAAAGTGGCCCATACGTGCTTTACCGTGGTCATACTGAACGGTTCCGGAGTGTGTGCCAGTTGGCTTACTGACGACAACATGTCCTAAGCGAAGCATACCTGCATCAGTCTTTGTCGGGACACCACCACCAATACCCACAAGAAGGCAGAATTTCAGGTTTGGATATGTCATTCGCATTTGTGTAATGACAGTCGCAGCAGGACAGTTCCCGGGGAAAGGAAGACCAGCAATCACCACATTATGGCCGCCAATGCTGCCGAGGTGGTAAATGTTTGTATCTCGGCTTGACTGAGGGAGACGCTCATGCTCCTCGTCTAGCATCTGCAATGCTGCGATTTGCTCCACTTCTAACGGAGAGATCCATCCTACTCTATAGGACTCGCGACTCAGCCTTTGTTTTGACATCTTCAGCAGATTGTGTTTTTCTGAAGGTATTGACGAAAGGGTCGTCCGTGCTGTTTGATGCCACTTATTAGAATCTGATCTAGTGGTAAGTTTATTTTTACTTTCTTTCTTCTGGCTGGAAGATGTTTACCTTTCACCTAATCTAAACTTTGCCTGCAGTCTGGACCTCTACGATGTCATCTTTTCAAACATTCGAATGACATGAGGAGTTCCCCCGCACTAAGATCATATAAGCCAATAGCGCAAGTGCATACTGCAGGTGCTGATATATCGGAGTTGATGCCTGTTCGAGACTAGTTTTGTTACATGAACTTCGTCTTTACAGATATTGTCATTTTCAGGGGCTTCAGGCGGATCTTTTTATTTGACACCCAGGATCAGCTAACTCAAGTGCTGCATCTAGTCCATTGATGGCTGCTATCTAAAACACCGTGACTGAAATCTGGAATGCAAAATTCTCTATTACTCATTGACAAATAATACCCGGTATTATGGCTCTTGAAGTAATGCCGATGAGCTTCATCATAGACAACCGGCGCAATGCCAATCGACTGTCAATATTGTCCCAGTCTCGCTCTCAGTGATATACAATGTCTTCAATTCTTCTCCCGCCCAGGTCAAATTTGTTGTACCTTGACCCAGGGGGCTTTTGATTTTTCCCATCAGCTCTCCATTTGGCCGATGGATAAAAACGGTGCCCAAT
Organism: Penicillium herquei; assembly: GCA_039634405.1. Taxonomy (NCBI): domain Eukaryota; kingdom Fungi; phylum Ascomycota; class Eurotiomycetes; order Eurotiales; family Aspergillaceae; genus Penicillium; species Penicillium herquei. Next base: position 8,295,894 of record CP098388.1, read on the forward strand.
GTCGAATGAGCGACAAAGACATTTCCTTCCTCATCCAAAGCCATCCCGTCCGGACCGCCAATGCCATAATACGATGAAAAACGGCCCATCCTTTGCACCGATCCATCTTGGAAAAATGGAATATGCCAAACAGCGTTGTCCCTGGTCATAGCGACAAAAAGGGAGGATTTATCTTGACTCAGGATAAGCCCGTTGGGTGAAGGACCATTTGACAGGATCAACTCAAGTCGGTCATTGGGGAACAGACGGAAAACACGACCCGTTGGATCATGAAGACCCGTCATACCCTGGTCGGTAAAGTAAATGACCCCCTTGGCGTCGACAATCAAATCATTTGGTCCTTTGAGACGCTCGCCATGATAGCGATCAGCGATCGTATCAATCGAATTATCTCTTGGATCAAGAGAAAGGATGCCCATCTTGAAGTCGGCAATGATGATTTTTTGGGTGATGGCGTTCCATGCCAATCCATTGGGTTCGCCGTCATATTGGACCACGAGAGACCATTCTGATGTCGCCATATCAATTGAAAATATCCGGCCATATGGTATATCAACAACGAACAAGGACGAAAGGGGAGGAACGAATAGCGGCCCTTCAAGGAAAGAGTCAAGAGGTCGGCCGCGCTTTTGGTTTCGCGAATGCTCCGAGTCGCTGAGAAGGCGGAAATTGGAGGGAAGAGATGTCCACTCCCTTGCAGTGATTGTGATCATTTCTGAGTTATCGAGAGACATTTTATCACAGATTTCAGAAGTCAGCTTCACGAAAGCCTTCAAAAACCGCAGGTTGCAAGGCGTATCGACGTGGGATAAGAATTTGGACCATCTGGGTAGGAGGGAACTTTACGTAAGTTTGAATGGCATGACTGAAGTTCACAATTCCGATGTATAACCCCTAATCAAGGAAGATGGAAGTCAATAGCAAGTCGAGGGATCACAAGTACATGCCGCATTTCATCAACCCATACCAGGCGGATGAGGCCCGCTCCGAGCGGAGTGGAGCCGTGCTTCGCTCTAGATGCATTTCACGAGCATCTCATACGAATCAAAGCAGACCAGGAGCCGGAGATATTCCCTGAAGCCCTGTTAATGACATATTAATCTTGCTTAGCGAAGGATATAGTGTGTGGGGTGTGGCAAGATAATGTGGAGAATGGGGGGAATCTGGAGAAAGGAGGAGGTAATCATAAGTACATTATGCTAGTGATTTAGTGAAGCCAACTCCCTATAATTCTTGCCTTGTTGCTTTCATTTTCATTTTCATAGGCTTTATTGCTCCAATAAATCTCATTGTTCATAACAGTTCAACTTCGACCTCTATGATGCTTTCAAGCTCGGACAAACTCTCATGGATGCAGGCCTCCCTCATCACAGCCCCGGCTTTTATCCTTTATGGCTATAACCAATCAGGTCTATCTGCCCTGCTGAAACTCCCAGCAGTTGTGCAGATGTTTCCCCAAATCGACACAATCAACACACACGGCGCCCAGGAATCAACAAATTCTACGATTGAAGGTCTTGTCAACGGTTGCCTTCAACTAGGAGCACTAATAGGTGCATTGTCTTGTTCTCTCATTGGAGATAGGCTAGGAAGAAGGAAGAGTATTTTCCTGGCCGGCATCATGGCTGGCATTGGTCAGATTCTTCAATGCACGGCCTTTTCCTTACCGCAACTTATTGTAGGCCGAGTTATTCTGGGGTTTGGTGTCGGTCAATTGAATGTTACTGTCCCTGTTTGGCAGGCAGAAAGCTCGAATGCTATTCACCGGGGACGCAAGGTGATCACATCAGGCATATTCATTTGTGTGGGGTTCTTTACCTCGAGCTGGATCAATTTTGGCTGTAGCAAATTCGCTCTTCCAGCTCTACAGTGGCGAATTCCGCTAGCGATTCCGGCGCTTTTGTCACTGTTGATTTGCTGTACAATTTTTTATCTGCCAGAGTCACCTCGCTGGCTCGTCCAGAAGAACCAAATATCTCGCGCCAAAGAGGCTCTCGCTCGGTTGAACGGGGTGACAAGTAGTAACAGGCATATTGAAAACGAGATTCATCGAATCCAGCATGTACTCGAATCGACTGCCTCAGCATCAATACTTGATATCTTTCGTGGCAACAGCGAGTCTAGACTTGGATACCGCTTCACCTTGTGCATCGCAATTCAGACCCTGCAGCAATTAGTAGGCGGGAGCCTCATCTCGATTTACACAACCACGATCTTCGAAGACAATCTTCATCTACAAGGAGATATCCCTCAGATAATTGCCGCCTCATCATTGACTTGGAAGTTTTTGTGTTCCTTTATTGCATTTGTAGCTGTGGACCGACTCGGGCGACGATCACTCTTCGTGGTTAGCGGCACTGGAATGTGCCTATGCATGGTGGTGATGGCTGTGACAAACAGTCTCCCAGCGTCAAACCATGCCGCTTCTATTACCTCTGCCACGATGATATTTCTGTTCAATCTGTTTTATCCAATTGGATTCCTCGGTGGAAACTTCCTGTACTGTGCCGAAATTGCCCCTGTCCGCCTTCGAGTCGCTATGGCATCTGTCTCCACTGCCAACCATTGGCTGTGGAACTTCATAATCGCCATGATTAGCCCTTTGGCACTTTCCAGCATTGGATGGAAGTACTATCTAGTCTTTGTTGCAACATGCGCCTCCGTGCCTGTCATTGTCTTGCCTTTCTTCCCCGAGACAATGGGTCGCAACCTTGAGCTTATTGATCAGGTATTTTCTGAAGCCCCCACCATCTGGGAAATTGTTCCAATGGCTAGAAAAATTCCAAAGGGCGACGTGTTGGAAGGGAGTGTCTTCAATGAGAAGGCAGATGACGATGGACAACATGAACACAAAGAATTTGCTTAGACATGCCAGCCCTAGAGCTATACAGTTTGCTTAGTTGTCAGCACTTCCTATTTGTACGCGGACTTGACTCATTTTCTTTTTTGAATTTCCAACATCGCTATTTTTGAGTGTTATCCAGTCATTACAGCATAACATGCCTGCTGTTCCTTAAGGACATGCAATTTAGCATATGAACGTACCCCGAACCGACCAACCACTCATTTTAAACGATATTAATTCTTCAATCCGTCGCTTCAAAATCGCGTCTATCAAGGTTTATAAAGATGCCCAGGGATTGGCTTTTCTTGTTCATGCATGCTAGCTCGATCGACCCTTGTATCTAGAATACCTGCTACACACCCTAAACCTTGAAGGGTTCCCCTCTTCACTAATTGCATTAAGGAACACCCCCAGATAACCTTCTGTATAAGGACCCGAAATCCATATACCACTTGTCAACTATCTCTTCACTCATTCCGGGAGCAATCATGGTGTCTCCACGCTCCAGACCAGAGGTAAAAAATTCCATAAACTCTTCCACGGATAACACAGTGGGGTTTTTATGCTTTTTGTTATCATCTGGGTCCACCCGGTCCCGATGCAAGTCTGTGGCCACGGAAGGGGGCGCAACTTCAACCACCTTTATCCTCTCATAACCTCCACGGGATAGTTGCGAACGGAGGGTCATTGACCAGAAATGAAGCCACGCTTTTGTTCCATTGTATACCGGGTTGATTACCGAGAAAGGAACGAATGCAAGAATTGAGGAAACATTGATGACAGTCGCTCCCTGTGGTTTGCCTTTGAAGTGGTCGAGGAGGCCAAGAGTGAGATGCATGGGGCCTCGAATGTTGATATCAATCTCTTCGTCGGCACTGCGCAGGAAATCGGAGGGTTCGTCATGTAGCACCTGCAAAGGACGTTGAACCCCGGCATTGTTGACCAAGCAATCAATCCCCGGATATTTGGCGGTGATGGTGTCAATAAATGTCGGGATTTGGGCTATTTTTCCGGTATCGAGGACGAAGTAATCGGTAGCGCCAATTTCTTGGGCTGTCTTGCGAAGGTTACTCTCGGTTCGACCGACAAGAATGACCTTTTTCCCTTCTTCTAATAAATACTGCGCGATTGCCCGTCCCAGTCCACCTCCACCGCCTGTAACAACAGCGCACGAAAAGGAGAGACGTGACATGGTTGTGATATGGGGATTGAGGAGAGTGATTCGGATACAAAAGCGATTGAAGCGATTGAAAGTTGGATGTATTTTTGTCGAAAATTTATAATACTTCTTTTTCATTCGGAAGTCTCGGCAACAGACTTCATCTTCACCGGTAAATTAGTCACTAGTACTCGAGTGCTGTCTGGGTTTCGCCAATATCTGGATGAGTGCAACACGTCTATGGGTAATCAATATTCCCTCTGGAAAATATCTTTCATCTTATCAGTGGAGTAGAAAATTCACTCGTTTTCGGGGTAAAAATGATTGGTATTCAAGGATGGATTCAAGTTGACTTCCAACCCGGCTGCTAAAGTGGGCTTCAATATTTAAAGCTTCATATGGGCAAATGGTTTATGTTCGTCGTCCACGAGCTGAGCAGGGCCTTCAAGTTCCGTGCTATATGCAGAGGGTTCAAATTTGGTCTTGCGCCTTAACCTTTGTCTTCTGGATGCTGACTTGGAGAGAAATACCATTTATGGTTAGCGCATGATGGGGATTATGTTCACATATTGGTGACAAAAATTGGAAGAGAGAAAAAACAACAACATTGGAACAGGTTAGAAAATTGGAAGGCAGCATTGATTGCAAATCAGAATGGGGAAGGATTAAACATTGGGGGTGAAATTGGGGATGAAATGTGGAAATTCATGGGGAAGAAATTAAACACGATAAGAAAGAACAAGATACAATAGACTACCTGTACATAAAAGGCAACTAAATTTCCACGTTAAATTTACGAATCACATTAGCTGTGATACAAATAAAGACAATTCATACCATTATCATGTCCTCGAAAATTGTTACGACTCGTGGTTGGGAACGTCAAGGAACTGGACCAGACGATGGATCCTCGGCTATTACATGGAACGAGTCTTTGGCACTGCCTGAGATAGGGCCGACAAGTGTATTGGTGAAAATTCATGCTCGATCAATGAATTATCCAGAAATATCCAGTATGTACAGGAATCTTCCACGTTGGGATAGAAAAGTTCCAACCCACTGATTCAATGGGCTTAAGTTGCAAATGGTACATTCCCTTGGTCCGCACCCGACGGGCCTGTAGTTCCTGGTTCAGATGGCGCAGGAGAAATCATCGCAATTGGGTCCCATGTGGATCTTTTCCGTGTAAATGACAAGGTCTTCCTTCAACATTACCCTGGATTTCTTACTGGGTCGGCACCCCCTCTCGATCAGGTCATCCCAGGAACTCATATGGACGGAACATTCCGTGAGCTCGCAGTGTTCGATCAAAGTGCCCTCTTACCAATGCCAGAGTCTCTCACGTACGAGGAAGCAGCGACTTTGCCATGCTCTGCATTGACCGCATGGAATTGTCTATTCGGGCTGAACCGGCTGAAAGCAGGGGACTTTGTCTTGACCCAAGGGACCGGCGGTGTTTCTTTATTCGCCATTCAATTTGCATTGGTCACTGGGGCTACAGTCATCGCCACCACGTCGTCTGCTGAGAAGGCACAGAAGCTCAAACGTCTAGGTGCTCATCACGTTCTCAACTATAAGGAGGATTTGGATTGGGGCGAAACCGCCAAAGAAATTGCTGCTCAGCGAGGTGGTTGCCAGTACGTCATCGATATTGGGGGGCCTAGTACGATTGCCCAAAGTTTCAAGTGTGTTGCTCCAGGTGGGGAGATTGATATAGTTGGTTTCGTGACAGGCACCACTTATTCAGGGGGGCCGACGTTTCTCGACCCCTTGTTACAAGTATGTACTGTGCGTGGTATAGAGGTGGGAAACAGACTTCAGTTTGAGGAAATGAGTGTCTTCATTGAGGCATGGGGCATTAAGCCTGTTCTCGACGACCGAAAGTTCACATTGCTGGAGATGAAGGAAGCTTACAGATACAATTGGGCTGGAAAGCACTTTGGAAAAATCGCGATTATAAATAGCTAAGCTTTCTACATTATTTGTTAGTCTTGTACTAGCTGTATCCGGAGGAACATTAATCGCAGAAATATTTCATTCAAATCATCCTAATATTCTATGGAGGCACATACATAGCTATCAATGTATTTGCTCATTGATGTGGCGGCTTGGGGGCATCAGCATCGAGGAGGAGCTTATTGGATTCGTGTTCAATAGCAAGTAAAAAGCATCACGCGATCATTCAGGTTCCAATATGAATGGATATACTTAGGTAGAAATGAGGGCTCTAGTTCTTCGCAAACCTTGTTGATGCTTGAGTCATGTTGATATCCAGTTCATGTCGGACAAGACTCAGATCTCAAGACTGCACATGTGAGAACCTTGGAAGAAAGCCCATCATTGAGATAACAGTGGTCAAGCTTCACGAGTAAGTGGGATGATCAAGCCTCAATTCTTAATTACCTTTAAATGCTTGGTTCTGCTCAGCGCGGACTCGGAGAGCTGAATTAGGCATCCACTTGAAGATAATGGCTAAGCTTTCGGGGAATACCCACCATGTCCCAGAGTGGGCATCAGCCTTACCCCTTAAAAATGGAATCCAAGTTACCGGCAATGCGGCACAAATGGAGGCAATTTCGGGGTATAATATCTGGAAATTTGCTTATTTCCCCGACCATAAGGTGCCCAGTGGGTCATGAAGGGTATACATACATCATTCCTCCAAGTAACGCTCAATGAAATTCATTTATTTTTCAGGGATTGAACAGGCAGCAGCGTTCTGTGGTATGCTGCACGAGCTTTTCCATATTGGACATATCTAGACCGGTTTTTTAGTCTTGGGCCTGAGGCACTACGTCGTTCACAAATGCCTAGATTCTTGAATGCCACCAGAAAAGGAGATGATAAATTATTCACCCAACTACATCCTACTACATATCAATCCACAGCGCATTACGATGTTTCCCAGGTAGATGATGGAATGGTGGATCCAAGCAGAAATTACCTAGTTCAAATATTTTTCATAGACATGAGGGATCTGTGGAAGCACAACCAGTAGGATCAATAATTTCCAGGCTATTTTCCGTGACTTAGCATGGACGATAAAACTGGCGTATTAGTATAATCAGGACTTAAATCCATAATGAAGCTCGAGGCCTTGATATTCTATCGCTGCTCTATTCAAAAATCTCGAAAAAAAAAGATGATTTTTATATATTGGTTACTCTAATGATTTGTGAATGGGGAACTTTGCCGACGAAAAGCTCCACTTATAGGGCTGACCACCTGCAACAATCAAAAGTCCGTGTGTACCCAGCTCCACTTTAGGAACGCAAATTAGCGTCCGGAAAGCAACCGCGGTATGTTTACGGTCCACTTGGGTTCAGATTCTATCCACTGGCCGAAGGAAAAGAGAAAGAGATGCCCGCCCTGAAGAGATTAATGAGTCTTCAGTAATTGAGAAATGGTAGCTGGCCCATTTTCAGTCTATCATGTCAAGTTTTCCACGCAAAAAATATTGACCAAATGCAAGAGTGCTGGAAGCTTGAGTCCTCTTTATATGTATCGATAATTTATTTGAGGAATTTCCTCCCGCTTAACCGACAAATGGAAATTCAATATCCACTCCGGGTTGAGCGAATATACGCAATGGATATTAGGACGAGGACCTTGGATGTTGAATATCTCAAACCACCTGGGCACCTGCACATGCATGTGTGGGCAGAAGCTTGCAATAAGCAAGTTTCAGGCCCTATTCTGCAGTATTAAAGACGCTTCGCCTCCCTATTCTTCATCAAATGAATATCCAGACGTCCTAAAAATCTTTGAGTGAACATGAAATATCTGAATATTCCCATGGTATGCGCCGCAGTGGCGTTTGGGCTTCTCGGTTCAGCCAAAGGGCTTGATGAAAGTCTGATCGCCACCATTGTGGATTTACCATCTTTCATCAAAGAGTTTCGGCTTGACGCAAGCTATCTGAGTGCAGACGAAAAAGCAAACCGTCTATCCAATATTACTTCCATGATGCATCTTGGCAGCCTACCAGGGGCATTTGTTGCATTCTTCTCCAGTCACTGGATTGGTCCGCTTTGGACAATGCGACAATTATGCCTTCTGTGGATCATCGGTATGATAATTTTCACCACATCAGCAGGGAACCTTGGCCAGCTCTTAGCCGGTCGGTTCGTTATGGGCCTAGGGGTCGGCCAGGCAGGTATCATCGGGCCCATATACCTAGCGGAGGTGGCTCCAAAGTCGCATCGAGGATTGTTAGTCGGCGTTTATGCGTTATCCGAATATCTTGGTGTTTTTATCGGGGTGAGTCCATGCCAGTTTACCGTCGCTGAAGTTTGATAAGTATTTGCTCGCTGACATGTCCGCATATTTTGGATATAGTACTTCGCTGGCTATGGTGCCTCACTTCACCTCTCCAACTCTAGCAGCACTCAATGGATTCTTCCCGAAAGCAGCCAGCTTATTATGGCCGCTGTACTACTAATATTCTCTCTTGGGTGCGTCGAGAGCCCCAGGTATTCAGTCTACAATGGTCGTATGGAGCTGGCCAGACAAAGCGTGGCACGACTGTGGGGAATGTGCAACGATGACTGCAGGGTTATGGAAGAGATTCAGTGTCTCCAAAATGAGAAGGCCGCCAGAATGGCGGCAGACGAGTCATCACGCTCCATCGTGGAGCCTTGGAAGCTGCTTTTTGGGCAGAAATCGAATATCTATCGACTCCTTTTCTTGCTTTCTGCGCAACTCCTCAGTCAATGGTCAGGAACCAATGCAATCACAAGTAAGGTCCCCATTACAGACTACCACTCGATCCTCCCAGGCTAACGCGATTAAACAGCCTATGCACCCAAGTTTTTCGCCTTGCTTAACATAGCCGGTCACTCTGAAAAGCTATTGAAAACGGCCATATTTGGAGTCGTTAAGCTAGTTGCTGCGATAGTCAGTGCCATTTTCTTCATCGACCGTATTGGGAGGAAGCGAACCCTTTTATCAGGCATTACCTTGCAACTTCTGGCTTTGTTGTATGTTGCTATTTTCATCACTGTTTGGGATGCGCAACATGACCCCCAGTCCGGAAATGCAGACAGAGCAGCGATTGCGGCGATTGTTGCGGTTTATATGACGGGTATTGGCTACGCCTTCGGTTGGAATTCCATTCAATATCTGATCAATGCTGAAATGCTTCCCTCGCCCGTTCGGACTTTGGGAACCAGCTTTTTAATGTGCATTCATTACGCCAATCGATTTGCTCTAGTCAAGGTAAACTCCCTCTCTGTTCCTTTCTCGTCTGATGTTGTTGACTGACAGATCGAACAAAAGGCTCTCCCCAGCATGATGCTAGGCGACGCTTTACAGCCCAAGGGGACATTTTGGTTTTTCTTCGCCATTGCATTGATAGGTCTGGTGTGGGGTATACTCTGGCTGCCTGAGACCTCAAAAAAGAGTTTAGAGAAAACAAGCGAGCTCATTTCTTCTGAGTAAATCGGTGACGTTGATAGCTTCACTCAATGCTGGTCTATCATGAAAAGTGACTACAGACTACCTCAATGACCGGAAATGACCATGGTTTTCCATGTGGCGTCATGCTTGGGGAATGTGGATCGGTCAACCTTGGAATTAGAATGGCTAAAAAATGCATGAGCATGCAAATGTCGACGGCTTATTGTGTTCTATGCATGCTCGGAATCCTGTGTCGGTTAAGTCGGGACTGGAATACAAACATGTGGTCGTCAATTCAAAAGTATACCACTTCAATGTCATTTCTTATGTATTCCTAAATATATGAGTATTGATATTTATGCCGATAGATCTGTATCCTCTGCTGACATCTTGTCTTTGAGCCATCGTAGACAGCCCTCCCATAGAGGTTCTTCGGAGCGCAGTTCTTCCATCAATTCCGATACCAGTACCCTTCCAGAATTTTGGGCCCACCACCACCGCTCTCCATCAAGCCCCTTCAAGAGTATCCCCCAGTGGGCGAGAATCAGGAGTGAAAATGGCTCTCGCCGGTGTAGATTGTCAATGAACTCCTTATCGACAGCTGCCAGCCAAGCAAGGACTGGAGCCGGGTCAGGAGAGCACGAGAACTTCATAAAGCAGTACCGCAGATGGTGTATTACATCGTTATTGACCCGATGATGGATTGAGTTGGAATTGATGGTTGTTGGTTGGTTGAGCATGGTAAGCCGTTCCAGTGCAGTGTCTGTGTCTTCATCCAAGCCGCCCAACTCGTCTTTCCAGAAAATGCCCTGGGAAAAAAGCTCCAGGTTTATCCACGGTTGGCTAAGTGTGAGAATTCTTTTAACCCCTTGGAGGAGTTCAAAAACCATAAGTATATTATGAATGCGGGATGGATTCTCGCGACCCGCGGTTAGCTGCGGAAGTGCAAGACAGATAGCTGTTGTGACGACGGCCTGGGCGATTGCGGCATCACAGTTGTCTGGTGTGATGTTGTCTATCAGAGTGCGGAATGGCTGTAGGCTTACACTGTGATATTCCAGTCCAGCGTCTATATATGCTCTTACATCTGGTGACTCGCCTATGGTAGCGATATGTAATGAAGCCAGGGCAAGGATGCTGTCCATCAGAAATCGATTTTTCAGGGCAAGACGTGGAATGAGGGTCTGCCAGGTACGTGTCTCGGACTTGCTCACACAGAGGCTTTGGTATGTCTCCGTGGAGAACTGGTGCATCAATTCGAGCTCGTCAATCGTAGGAGGGAGACCGACCGAGGTCATGGGCGCGACTGAAGTTCCGTTCAAGGGTTTTGCATATCCGGGCTGTGCCGGAACGGGATCGGAATTTTGACGAGCTTTGGCGATTAGATTTTGAGGTAAAACTCTGGAATATGTGCAACCACTCAGCTCTCGCAGAATGCAGTTGGTACAGGGGGGACCTTGTTCGTCACATTTCACGCGCCTTCTACGGCAATTGTCACAGCCGTAGCGGGACTTAGTGTGAGTTTTGCGGGGCATTTGGCTGAATATTAGAGAACAGAGCAGTGCATGGTTCTCATGTGGCAAAGATCCTGGAACTCTGTCTCTTGACTTGTTTATCCGATGAGCTTCAACTTCGAGGGAGAATGTGATGACTGTGCATGAACAAAGTTGAAAAGATGAGACGAGAGGTACAATTCGCGCAGACTAGTCTCACCTGGACCTTCCAAGTGTTGGAGCTGGCTCGGTCCAGACCTCGGGATGTCTTTAGCGACGTGGACGTCATACGGAACCCCACATGTCCGAGTCCCCGCATATGTTCCGCGCACAGGCATCATGATGATTTGAAATAGCGCATTTGAATGTTTTCTTCACAATTAGATTACTATCGATGGTTATGAATTCCACACAATTATATTAATTCGCACAGGGCAAAACGAATGAAGGCACTGAGCAAATAACCAGTTCCACCGTTACTATTATCACACAATGGGGAAACAATACACAATCCTTGGTACTAAAGTAAAAGTCCAACAGCACCCATGAAGCCGACAGCACCGGCAGCAAAGCTTTTGGAGCCCATTCCACATGCTCCGTTGAAGGTGGGAGTTGCACTGGCAGACCCAGTCATAGTCATAGAAGGGGAGGTCATGGAGCCCGACGCTGAGCCAGAAGTCATTCCAGAGACAGAGGTAGCAACCTGCGCCGAATAAAGTGAGCAATATGTTTTGAAGGGAGGCGCTTAATGCATACTAATTTACCTCGATGATAGCGGGGCCAGCAACAATGTTGTCATCCGTAGCCTGGCTGTTGCCTTTGGTGAGGACAACGTAGCTTTGGCCGGCAATACCCTGAGGGATGGTGACATTGAAACTTCCATCGCCATTGGAGGTCAGAGGGGTCCAGACAGGGCCTGTTACTGTGATGAAAGCCGCGTATATATCGGTGGTATTTGTCATGTTGAAGCTGGAGCCAGTCACCAACTTGGCCGATGAACCGTTCATTGCAGGCGATGTCGATTCCAGGGTGAGAGAGGGGAAGGCTTTCACCGGAAGCTGTTGGTTGCTAGATGGACAGGAGACAATGAATGGCGACGCAACTGTATAAACCTCGTCCAAGTCAAGAGGGTCATCAAACGCCTGGGCAGAAGGGGCTTCTCCCAGAGCAGCACGGAAATAGGCGCTATGCCGCGCCTCGACGGTCAGGATGCTTCCGGCTGCGGTAAGGTAGGTATCATTCATAATGGAAGCGGCAGCACCAAGGTAAGCGCTGACACCGACACCTGTGAATGTGAGAATACATTTAGTGAATGGTCCTGTTCAAGAAGATATCTCAGAATTCTTACCTTCCAAAACGCTAGCAAGAGCAAGGAAGCTCTTCACATCGGTAGAGGGGAAAGAATAGTTGCATCTCGCTACCGGTTGGGCTCCAGCCGCTGTATAATGGATTAGTTATGATGATGTCCTTATTCACTGGGTGTGGGTGTATATCCATCAATACGAGTCACGGTACATACCTGTCAGGGCTTGAGTCAAAAACTGCTCGTGAGTCTGCTCATCCATGCCCACCGACTTCAGGTTGGCATAGAAGGGATCCTTCATTCCAGCATTCACAAAGTCGGCCTGAGTGTAATTCTTCAGACCTTCCTCGTAGAATACAGCCTCAATATGCTCAAGAGTCAGAGCATAGTTAAGGATATCGGCTAGGAAAGAAAGTGTGAGTAGAATGTTCGAACACCTGGAGTCAATAGGGTCATCGTACCATCGGTGACACCATCGCGCCGATAGACAGGGCTAGCATTGGCAAGGCCCAGCGCGACGCTGTAGAGCAAAACGGAAGTGACCTTCATATTCAAATGTTCCAAGTATGTTCAAGTTGAGACAAAATGAGGATTTTGATCCAAAACGTAAATATTCTGATCAAGGTACCTATGTTATCACTAAAAGTTCAGGTAGCTGAAAGCGTGGCAGGAGGGCTGTTTATATACAGATTGGAGCACCACACTTGGCATCATTCGTTTCACACAGCGTTGCGACTCCAGGCTTCAATGTTCCAAGTTTCGACCGCGTTCCCGCGTCCAGAACGGTCCGTGGGCAAATTTTCCAAGATTCAGTACTCCTTAATAGCTAGTTCCAAGGGCTATTTCTCCTGATCGGGTCTTGATTGTTTTGATCAACGTCAAGATGTTCTTCTTCGGGTAAAAGGGCAGGGTCTTTCCAGGGTCGCTCAGATAATGACAAATCGCCGAGCTGGTGCTCAGAAACCAAGTTTGGCAAATGGTACCACATCCGATAGCTTATCCGAACCAAAATGTGAGCTATTTGCTGGCAGATCGAAGCTCATAGTTCGGTTTTGTGAATAGTTCAAGGGTGCATTTCACTAAGATGTATGCTCCGGAGCTTATGGTCCAATCGGAAGAAATTATAAACGAGAACGAGAGCGAACGAACACGGGACCCACATCTGCCCATCACTTCCAAGTCCGATCGAGGCATAGCGTGATATCATAGCATCATTTCTAGCTTAGTTTCTGTTGATTGGTGAAATGTCAGTCTTCACAGAAGACGAAAACCTAATTCCTCGGCAAAGTTGAACTCCGAGATGGGGAAGAATGTCACGGTTCAATGTTGTTGTGGAGACCGGGCAATTCCACTCCATGTTGTTCCTGCAAACACATGTGGCTTTAATTAGAATTCACAGATACGTCTTTACACTACTTGCGCACTGCCCAGGTGACAACTAGTTTGACAATCAATTCAACTTGAAGTTGCCAAAACCTCTCGGTGGTATGCCAAATTAGAGGTTCAAATATCGTGGAGATGTGATTTTTCAGCATCAAATGTTATGCAAAACCTTTAACTATGGCCTGAGAAGGACCTTATGGACCTTTCGGCTATCAAATAATTTGTATGCCTCTGTGGCCTCTTCAAGCGCCATAGTACGCTCACATAGGAATGCCACTTTGTCTTGCACCTTGATCAGTGTTTGAAGGGCCTCTTCAAAAATACCACGCACGGGACACCGGCCCCAGGCAATCGTCAGGTTTTTCCCATATAGCACCGGTCCTTCAAGTGCGACCGTTTCGGTCTGCACACCCACGCTACTAACAAGGCCGAAGGGGCGCGCAAGATCAACGCAGAGCCTCATGGCATCTAAACTTCCCACCACCTCAAGGACAATATCCGCTCCCCGTCCATCCGTTGCGGCTTTGATTGCTAAGCTTGGGTTTCCAGTCAGTAGAAGCGGCTTTGCGCCTAGCCTTTCGGCCTCCGCCAGGCGTTCCGGAACCATATCGATCGCAAAAACGGTATCGCAAAAGGTGAGGGCAGTTGCAATAGCGCAGATACCAACTGGGCCACATCCTACAACCGCGATAACACTTGACTTGGCTTCCTCCGCCGACATCATTTTCATGAACCGTGAGGCACAAAAGTATCCCGTGGGGAAGATATCTCCCATAAGGACAAGCAGACTCGCAGGGATAGAAGATGGCGCAAGTACCAATGATGAATCTGCATAGGGGACGCGTACATATTCGGCTTGCCCGCCATCGATACTCGTGGTTCCTGCGCTATTCCCTACAAAGATCCAAATGGTACGTCAGCGCTATGCAATGACCTCAATATGGGTCGGATTGACTGACCAAACAAAAAACTTTTCGAACATCGGCTAGTCTGTCCTTTTTGACAATAGAAGCAGTCGCCACACTGTGTGGAAAAAGTGGCCTTCAAAGTTGGCTCTGATTAGTCTCAGCTCGCAGCGATGAATCCTTGTAGATTTCTTCCATAAAAACATACCACGACCATATCCCCGCGTTGAAACTTTTTCACTCCGTGCCCCATTTCCTCTATGGTCCCAACAAATTCATGGCCAGGGATAAAGCCTGTCGGGATCTTCTGGTGTCCCCGATACCAATGTAAGTCACTACCACATAGCGCAGCAGCCGTGACCTTCAATATGACATCTCCATCATTTTGAATCGATGGTCTTGGACGATCCTCCACACCAACGTCTCCAATGCCACGAAAGACTGCAGCACGCATAACTTGTTGCTCGGCCATGGTATAGGTCAATTTCTCGATGGAGCTTAGGGTGAGAATTCGCTATCGTATATCTTCCACTGTCAACTTAAGGGTAACAAGTCGAAATAAATATCTTCTGACGTGCCTCCCTGTCGTATCCGGCAGCCTGCTTCTGCAGTAACATCAGTGATTCCCGGTTGACTTTTGGGGAACCCCCACACATGTGCATTCATGGACCTTTGCGGGGTCACGGGTCGTGGGGTATTTCTTGGCATTTTGGGGAATCTTTCCAACTGGTAATCAAGGTGAAATTCGATAAACCTAACACGCGCCACTTTTTATTTGTGATATCTTTCAAAATGTTGCGTCCAACCTTGGAAGTGGGTTCGAATATAGGGGTTCGGAAAGAATAGATAGATCGATGTAGGTAAGCGGGGTTCCGAGTCGGTTAAACATTTGAGGTTTCAGCGCTCATCGGCCCGGCGGATATATCAACACATGTGCAATACATTAGAAATAGTAGGTACTAACATTTGCACACCACCTCAAACATCGCATCATGCACATCATGATGTGTAAGTAACATTTGCATACGACGATATCAGCTGGTGTCTTCAACTTTGGAAGTTTCTCATGGGGATGTTCCAGCCTTACATGTATGTAGGAACTTCAACCCCGGGAGGTGCCCTACCATTCTTGTCACTATACTAGCGACTTCTACTATGAATTCTTCAAGTTCTCAAATTTTGTACATTCTTGGACTGAGGATTTACTTGCTTGAATCCAAATTCTTGCACAAGTGAGATGCTAGGAATAGCTGCCTGTATTTAGAACGCCTTTCCCACCTAGATACCGCCTGAGGTAAAAACATTGAAGGCAGTTTGCTAAGAGCTAAAACTAAACCCACATGCGGAAACATCTAGCTCAGTATGTACAGAAAGAAGAGAGAGAGACACTTGTACAATCATGGTCCTTGCTGAGATTCCTAGTTGAACCGAGAAGCCCAATCTTCGTCACCCCCAAGATAGCGGAATACGACCCTTGAATCCAGATCTCGGCACTTCGGATCATTTGATGCGTTCTCGTAGACATTTAAGCCTTTAGACCCCAGAGCCAGATCGACCCCTTGTTCCTTCGCCATGTCAACGGCCAGGGAGAAGTCCTTCTTCATAAGCTGCACCTTGAACCCTCCCTTATATCCGTTGGTAGAAGGAGCCATTGGTGCAACACCAGGACAAGGGTTGAATCGGTCACAGATAGTGTTTTGCGCCGTTCCAGCAGCGAACACACTTGAGAGAACTCTCGGATCAAGCCCAGCCTTCATGCCCATAATCAAAGCCTCCGAGTTGGCGATGGCAACCAAACCTGACAGATAGTTGTTGCAAAGTTTGGCAGATAAACCAAGCGATGGGGCTCCACAGGGGATAACTTGTTTGCCCATCAGGTCGAGTAACTTGGTCAGACGAGGAAGGTTGGGGTCTGTCTTGGCACATCCCAAAAAGAAAGCAATAGATCCATTTTGGGCTCCAATGACACCCCCACTGACAGGTGCGTCGTAAAAGAATGCCCTTGGGTGATGTGTTTGCACATAGCTCTTGACAGCAAGACTGGTAGCCGTGTCGATGGTCGAGCAGTCAACAAGGATACGCTCACCCAAATCAGCAGAACACACCCCAGACTTTTCATCCAAGTAGACTGATCTGACATGTGACCCTTCTGGTACCATTGAGAAAATAATTTGCTTCGAAAATCGTAAGCTAGATAGTTCCAGATGGATCTTGGCACGTTACTCTGAACTCACCGATTTCTCCGCCACATCTTTAGGCGAGCTCCCCGTGATTATGGTGCTGGGGTACTTTTCAGACAGCTCTTTAATCACACTGTCAACGACATCGTAAACAATGATTTTCGTCCCGGAAGGTAGTTTAATGGCCAATCGCTCGGCCATGGGTTTTCCCATGGCACCGAGGCCGATAAACCCTAGGCTGGTGTATTCAGAAGACATCCTGGCTTGTAAAGTGGTGTACCGAGTCAACAAGAAGGATTTGAGAAAGATTTCAGAGAGTTGACGTAAGAATCCTTATCAAAGATTCCTAATCAAAGCATTTAGCAACATGTGGCTATGTCTTCTCCACCTATATGTACTCAGGAGACAAGACAATTCCACTGAAAGTCGTGAGGGGAAATAATACCCCAACTTGTCATATATTCAATTCAATTCATGACCCTGCGGACTTTTGGGACTGACGTCACGGTGAGTGGAAGTGGACCTTCAAGTACTGCGCATGTTTAACTCATTCTTCAAGTTGGATGTTGTGTCCTCCGTGATACCCATGGGTTTAGCGTTCCCCAATTCCCCCAACTTCCCCATTGCTGACAATTCCCAGATATCTTCTCCGCGTCCGATGGATCCAGATCCACACATTCGATATTCCCAAATCGGCATTAAATCATTAGTCTACCTGGGGAGCCAATTATTGCCAGGTCTCGGACCTTTGAAGGCGAAAGCGATGTACCCCACAATTTCTTCCCCGCCATCCCCCCGCCATCGTGGTACTGAACCTGGTTTCGAAGCACATGCACTTCGCGTTTATGCTTTTCCTGGTTTAGTCATGCTAGACGCTTTGACTGGTCTATGATTGAGTATGGGGGAGGAATTATCCCAACTTCATATCACCCCTGGCTTCATCGCGAACTGTGATATCCGACTAGAGAAGCGACACTTGAGATCAAAGGCTCTCTATTTGCCGCTATGTCTCAAGATGGTGCATCCCCAGAGGTCGCGGAACAAACTCCTGCAAAGCCGCATACAAGAAGATTCAAGTGCAACCTTTGTCAACGACAATTTAATCGACGAGAGCATTTACAGCGCCACCAAAGTATACGTAAGAGATCGGATTGTTGCCAAAATCGTCGACAAGCCACGCTAAAAATCATGTGAAGACTACAATCAAAAGCCATTTCACTGTCATCTCTGTGATTATGCTTGCCGTCGTAGGTCAGTTATCGAAGTTTCAACTCTTCTGTCGCATACGTGGAATTTCCAAGTTAGTGCTAACTGCATGCACAGGGATCTTTTGAATCGACATATAAAGCTTTCCCACACAAAGAAGAATGCCACTCCAACAAATGCAACAGTTGTGACACCCCCAAATGACTCGGATCTACATGATTTTCAAAGTAAGTTATTCCGTGTAAGCACATATCATCGTGATAGATTCTGACTGCCAAGGAATAGCTACATTATCTGATCAGACCACGTCTATCCGGCGTGGAGGAGTGGAAGACATTGATGCAATCGAGGACACAGAAATGCAGGATAGCATGGTCGGCAATTCGCAGACTTTAGGGCCTACAACAGGGATATCAATGCCGGCGTTCGTTGATCAAGAGAGCGGGCTCTCTAACCAGAAACTACCAATCGTTCCGGTATCTTTACAGAGTACAGAGCCACCCTCCTTTGCACTCAACTATCTCGATAGCGTCAGCCTTCCCTTTTTCGACGCGCAGCACGCGTTCTATCCGGAGTTGTCTCTCAATGACGCAATGCTGTTTCCATCTTTCGAAGATAGTCATAGTAGCCTTGGGGATGGTTATATCAGCAACGAAAGACTATCAGGCCCAAGTGCCGCCTTGCCTGGCAGGTTGTCACGGCTTGGATCTTATTCACCGGAGCCAGAAGGGGATGATAGTCGAACAGAGCATACAGAGCCGTGTCAGCACTTTGCAACATTTTTGCGAATCTCCCAAGAAGACTGGATATGGATCTCGGAAAGCCTCACAGAGTTCCGGTCTTCCTTGCCTCAGGACTACGAGCTACCATCCCGCCATGCCTTTTCACGATACATGCATGGATTCCTAACTGGCTTCCACCCTCACTTTCCTGTGCTACATCTTCCTACAATGTCTATCCGCCAGATGGCGCCGGAATTGATTATTTCGCTGGCTGCCGTAGGAGCGCAATATTGCCTAGAGTGGCATCAAGGACTCAAACTCTTTTACATTGCAAAGACGGTTGCACTTGAAAGAATCCGTATTCGTGAAGCTTCTCTGGATGAGTCGCTGGATTTTCCAGATCCTGCAGATATGCTACAAACTCCACGGACATCAAGTACCGATTATTACGATTTTACCAAGCATAACTCCGAAAAGCGACTGGAGCAACTCAAAGACAACTCTACCTTGCAGACGGTGCAAGCGCTGTTTTTCCTCATGGCGATGGCCACATGGGCAGGTAGCCATCGACAGCTGGTTCGTCAAGCTATCTCAATACAAAGTGTGCTGGCCATGATGATTCGACAAGATAGTCTGCGCGAGTCACAGTCGACGCCATCAACGTGGGAGGAGTGGGCGCAAATCGAAAGCTCCCGCAGAACAAAATTGGTTATTTTCTCATTTTTCAATCTCCATCGCGTCGTACTGAACTTGCCCTCCCCTATCATGATATCCGATATTAATCTAAAATTGCCGTGTTCTGAATATGAGTGGAAAGCCACAAGCTCGAGAGCATGGAGAGCTATAAGTGATACTTCATCACAACCACCTCTGCTCCAAGACTGCTTCGCTATGCTATTCGATTCCAATGAGCCTGCACCTGCATGCTCCTCTCTAGGGACTCATATCATGATTCACGTCTTGTTGCAGCACATATTTTCTGTTCAGCAAGCAACGCATTTGAACACCATGAACGATGAACTAGGAACTGGAATATCAGTTACAATGAGACGAGCGTTGAAAAAATGGCAAAAGGGATGGGAGTTGAATTCTGAATCTTCACTCAATCCACTGGATAAGCATGGCCCAATTGCATTTAACTCAACAGTAAGTGGAGTCAATTGATCCTCCCATTCCGACTTTTTCCAATCAAATGATATATAAAGACTGACGACATTAGGCACTATTTCATCTTGCATATATCCGGTTAGCTGCGGATATTGGCCCTGCGCGATCACTTCTAGATCAGAGCCAGACTGAAATAGCAGAAAGACTTCTCAACCAACCTGATCTGACACGAGGTCCAACGCTGACACTGGCAGCCAGACACGCGGTAAGCAAAGGAAACACCAATTGCATTCCTACATCTTCCAAGAACTAAACGGTTTTCAATCAGACCGCTGCGCTATGCGCGCCAGTACAGATGGGCGTCTATTTTGTTGGTCGGGCCTCTAGCTGGTCTGTTATGCATGCAGTTTGCTCTTTAGACTATGCGTATGTACTTAACCAATTTTTGAAAGCAACTACTGGCATGAACCTCAATACTCCTCTGGAGTCCGACGAGCAGGCTGTGTTCAGTGTTCTCACAGAGACGTTGCGAGAAGTGGAATCATCCAATCCACAAGGTAATGCCGCTCTACTAAACTCAGCTCCACACCTTCTCGGACCAAAAGCAGTGAAGGCGTGGGCTGTTATTTTGCAGGGAATGCGGACGTGGAATGCGGTCGATTTCATAACAAGAACATTGTTTGTGTACGCGGATTTGTTGGAAAAACGCGCCAATGGGCAACTATAGAGCTGCAAATAGAAATCTCATGTCTATTTGATCTGGATGTTTACTCTTGTACTGTAATCTAAGTTGCATGGTTCAAGTTGGAATCCGAAATACCTCTCAATTTCTTTCGATGCCCGACAGCAAGAGACCGACCGGTCTTTCGTTTACATTCCCCGGCATATATCAAAATGTAGGCCCGATCCACAATCTGCACCCTGGAATGCTTTATGGACGCTGGAAGTGGACGAACGAGATAGCACATAGATCTGTAGTACTCGGATCCAAGGCCAGGAGATATGTAATACCAAGTGCAAAAATGATTTTTTGGAGTGAATTAAATTGCATTCGGAACTTGTGAGATTTCTTAAACCACATTTACGTCTCGTACGCGGTCCCTCGTCGCATACTCCTCACATGTCAGAGGGGTCATCAAGGCACCGGCAGTACGAGTATAGAATACATCATCATTTGGACAAACATAATAGACAAGCCGGTCAAAAGACTGCCAATCCGAGGTCACATCATTTAGGCATGAGGACTCGGAGCTACCATTTTCACTTAGGGCGGGAGTAACATTTTCGGAGAAGACCGAAAGAGCATCGCCGTACAACACTAATGCGGCATCGGGGGAAGCCGCATTGAAAACGATCGTCTTTAAAATTTGTATTAGCGTCACGGTGAGAATATACATTCAGCTGAGTGCGAGCCTGTGATGAGGACATACCAATGTTGACCAGTCGTTTGGGATTGACTCCCCTGCTTTTACAAGACGCAAATGGTCTTTGCTTGGAGCTGTGAACTCATGCATCTCTCCCAAATATTTCTCCCAGGGGAGCTCTAGGGCATGGCTGAGATTCTTGAACACCTCTTGAGACAGCCCATGTAGTACTGTCATGACCTTCAAGGCATCCCCAGAAGTAGATGTGCTTGCGCTTAAAAGGCCCATCTTTTGTACATCAAATGCCTGTTTCAGGGTAAGAAGTTTATTCAAATTTCCAGGTTATATATTATTTCTGGCACCTGCATCCAGGTTGGATACAGCAAAACAAGACACTTGAACATACTGGAGACTTGCTATTCATGATAGTCGAGAACGTCGAGTGCAAAGGGGGCAGGTTGTAAATCTCGATGCCTTTCCCTCTCGAAGCACATGACTGGCGGACTGCAGGTAGTCCACTGAAGTCCACAAGCGCTTCGTATTGAATAGAAGGGATCATTTTCCAGGTGGCGGCTTCAAAGTTGAATCTTCGGAGATTTCTTGAGTGTTGCAAAATCAAGCGTCCAGTCTTCCAGGGAAAGGATTTGACAGCAGTATTCGTGTGCACTACATATAATTGAACAAGATTCCATGAAGTCAGTACTTGCGGAATATTGCCCCTGGCTTTTAGTGGGGACTCGAAGGTGGCAATTGGGGTGAAAATTATGGAGGGGATGAAATTCCCCCGATTGTCGAATTTGGGGTAAAATGTTGGGGAAAATAGGTTAGGATCGGCACAGTTTGCACAGAATGATCACGGGTATCTGCACATGTGGGCATATGGGAAAGGCAATTAATACTTGGCAAGGAATGGTCAAAAGGAACCTGAAAGTATTTATCGTGCAAGATTGTTAGTATACTGTCCGATTATAGATCTTCTTCCAACTTTCACCTGATCGAAATGGGTTCATGCACTGGAGACATGGAGTTTGAGCGGCTGCTTCAGCCGTTGAAGATGGGCGATCTTGTACTGAAGAACCGGGTTGTCATGGCCTCATTGACTCGGAATCGAGACAATGTTCCACGGGAGAATCTGCACGTCCCATACTACAGTGAACGAGCCGGAACTGGCTTGATTGTAAGTCACTCGCTAGTGTTCTCATCATAGCCCATGACTTCCTGCTTTTGTCATCTCACGGAAACGCGGCCTGTGCTCACTGAGTAACACATGTTTTCGTTAATCTGAGAATCCCGCTAACGAATTTTTGAAGCTCTCTGAAGCGGCGTTGATTTGCCCTCAGGGCGTTGAATGGACGTTCATGCCTGGCATTTACGCAGAGGAGCATGTAGCTGGATGGAGGAAAGTCACAGATGCCGTCCATGACAAGGGCGGCCTGATCTTTTGCCAATTGCATCACGTTGGACGCGTTGCCCATCCAGGTACACGAGTGCAGCGCGCGGCTGGTGAGCCCGTCCCTGGTCCTTCGGCAGTTGCGGCAAGGGGTGGAAAATTCCGCAATGTGCCAGGAGGACCAGGCTATGTGACACCAACTCCTATCGAGAACCCCGAAGATATAATCTCGCTGTACCGCAATGCAGCAAAGCTAGCTAAACAAGCTGGATTTGACGGGGTTGAAATTCACAATGCAAATGGCTACCTGCCTATGCAGTTTCTTGAGTCGCATAGCAATCGACGTGCCGACCAATGGGGTGGATCTATCGAGAATCGGATGCGGTTCTCGCTATCCTGTCTGGAAAAGATTCATGAACACTTTCCCTATAATCGGATTGGTGTCAAAATAGCACCTTGTGGTGGTTACAATGACATGGGCGAGATGGATGCTGAGGGTCGACCATGCGCGGAGGCTGCCAAAGCTACTTATGGTCCTTTCTGTGCCAAACTGGATACCCTGGGACTCGCCTATGTCCAGGTAATGCGTTGGTGGGCAGCATACGATCTGATGATTGACGGTAAACCGCGTGGAGTAGAGTGGGATCCCATTGCTTATTTGCGACCCATTCTCAAGAACACACTTCTGTTCGGTAACACTGCATTCACTCCGTCAGAGGCGAATGACTGGATCCAAAGAGGCTTGATGGATGCGGCTGTTATCGGCCGACCCTTGCTTTACAACCCTGATTATGTTGAGAAAATCCAGGCTGGCAAAGCTGATGATTTGTACGAGGAACAGCCTGGGGACGAACATTGGTGGTAGTACGTATTCATTCAAGGCTCCCCTATACCTCTGTGGCACTAACCTAATCATTCCCATATAGCAAATGGCGGAACAATGATAAACGGGATGGCTATTTGAACTGGGCGCAGCGGACGATCATTCCGGCTTCATTGGCCACTAAAGATCGTCGCAGCTTGATTCATGACTGATTTTGCTGGAGTTCAAGTTTTGACGACGGAATAGCTTACAATGTAAACAATCTGAAAATCAGAGAATCAAAAATCAATGATCTATATTATTCCCGTATTTTAAACTATTCTGACAAAAAGATCAAATGAGTCTATGTGGAAATGGTACATCATGATGTGAAGGCAGGACAGTCTCGACTTGTCTTGAAGGGGCATTACCTCTTCTCTGTCGAGTCAGAATTCTTAGCATCTACTCTGAATACTCGTTCGCCAAGCCCTCCTCAACGTTGAGCGATATGAGGATCAATTTGTCCAATAGAACGCATATGCATGAATATAATACTAAGGGAAATTGAGACTGAAGCAAAGGTTTAATATAAAAATGTATAGCAATATTGAGTTCTTGGTGATTATGAAGAGCACTTTGCGCGTGGTAGATCTAAGCAGAATCTGTGTTCACAAGCAGCCAGGGAAAAACCTGCCCAATTCCTCAGCCTCATGACCCCATCTCGCATCGTGGGCAAAAATGACTTCCAAAAGCCCAAGTTCACCTGGCTGATGCATGGCAGCTCGAATCGTTGCTATAGTCTTCTCTGCCAAAGCCTTGTTGCTATGAATGCAGCAGACATTTTGGGGATATGCAGGGTCAGTCCAAGTCGCAATGTCTTTCTCCCCCGATAGGATTCGTGGATCATGACAAGCATCTCCAGCAAGGTAGACGTATTCGTTCTCAGACTTGCGGCAGAGAAGATTGATATGACCATCGAGATGACCTGGGGCAGATACAACGTACAGGCTTCCATCACCAAAAACATCCAGTGTATGTTGAAAAAGACCTTTTGGTCTCCACGCTTTTGTAAAAAGCTCACACCATTCTAGACTTTTCGGCTCCAACGTGGCATGGTCCGCGAAAGGAGGGGGCGTCCCCGGATATTCCACATTCGGGAGCTCGATTGTACGTGAAAGGTCGAGAATTCCCTTCTCAAAGTGGCTGTGACTGCCATTACTGAGTTGACGAGTTCCATCGATCAATGCCGCTGCGCCAGGACCGATGACATAGGTGGCAGATGGATAGTCTGACGGGGTTCCAATATGATCCCAATGCAGATGGCTAAACATGACCATGTCTATATCCTGCGGAGTGAGGCCGCCAAGTGAGAGAGAGGCCACTGTATCAGGCTCCCCAGATAGCGGCTGGCGAGTCATGGCATGGTCGTAGAGAGGTTTCGCATAGTCGGACAGGTTGCGCCGAATACCCAGATCGAAGAGAATGCGTGTCAATTTGGAGGTCACACTATCCTTATGCTGTATTAAAAATGACAGCGATGGCACTGTGGTCCGGGCTGTGCGATCCTCGAGAGGGGTCACAAAAAATGCCTCGGGCAGAGTAAGATATCCTGCATGCAGGGCGTGTATCGATACGAGACCTTGATTTCCAGGCATTTTTATTGTTCAAGGCAGCAACAGTCTTCAAACACGTAGGTACAAAACCCTCTTTGTCCTTTACGGGTTCAGCCTCTATAAGGTCGCTAAGTTTTAGCTGGTCTTAACTCAGCAGGACATGGGGATAGGGCCCCCCAATTGGAGAATTCTCGTTAAAGACAGAATGGGGCCATCTCCACCTCCTCATTTCAATCTGCTAATTAAAAATCATAGCAAATCCTCATATGCTCATGACAATGTTGGGGTGTTGTAGTTGTGGTTCGTCATTGACTCCACCTCCAGATCATACCCCTTGTCCCCCCACCTTCTCCTCAATGCCCCATACCCCAGGACTCCCAGAGGAAAATTGGGGAATTGGGGCTAGATAAAGGCTACAGCTACGCCATTGGGGGTTCGTGGTTTGCAATTTGCCACCCCGTATTTAGTAGGCTCAAAACCACAAGAAACCTAAGGTTATGAGAAACTATTATTCCCCTTCCAAAATTTGCTGGAACAGCAAAAATCGTAAACGACCTCGGGAAATTGACCTAATAAATGTTACTGATCCAGACTGGACGTCATTCCATGTAGATTGTATTACGCTCACACTAAGCCTAATATCCAAATGCAATTATATCCTTATATCCAACGGAATAAAAAAAACTGTTCATCGAGGTTAATCACTTATCATCCCTACTATAGCAAAAGAGAGAGGTGTGTGAGTAGAAGCGCTGTCCCCTGTGCCATCCATGCTATTCCGGGTTGGGCTATCTATGGACGAGGGGTATTACTGGGGCATCGTGACTATTGAGATTGCACCGCAAGTGACATAAATGTGCAGTCATATGCATTCTCATATGAGACCAATCGGCGAGGTGGATCAGACTGCTATGAAGGTCAAATTCCCGCCCCATCATGAGCAGAGCTTTCCCCAGAATTTCCATATTTACCCCGGTGAAATCAGACGCCACCTGTGGGGAATTAGGCTTTCGATCTTGGGGCAATGGAGCATCTCTGAGCTTTCAAATGTTATCTCTCCTATTTTCTTCCCAGACTTCCTGTTGTGGAATCTAGAGCTTGAGAAATTTGATTCTGCTGCGAGAGACACGAATCACTTATAAAAGGTCGATCCCACAGGGTTGCTTCAGCCTCCACACACTTGTGGGGTTTTTTTTCTCGCAAACTCACATAAGCCTCGAGATCACTTGACATATCAAGGTTGCTATCGACTTAGAAAATGAGTGCCGGCAATCGATTCAATTTTACTTTGGTTTTTTTTGTTGCCCTTGGTTCTTTTACTTATGGATTCAATTCTGCTCTTATCGGCTCTGTTCTCGGATTACCATCTTTTCTGAACTACTTCGACCTTAACACTACTGGCCCCGATGCTTCACGAGCCACTTCTTTGACTGGTGGTAGGTGTCTCCATTCAAATGTTCTTTATATTGTCACAATTCATACATGATGCTCACAAATGAATCCCAGCCACCAATGGCCTTTTCGCGGGAGGAGGTGTCATAGGCTGCGTTATCGTCCCATGGCTTCTCAATGCTCTCGGCCGTCGCTTAACCATTCAGATAATTTCCATTCTCTGTGTTGTCTCCGCCGCAATCCAAACTGGATCTGTTCATATTGCGATGTTTCTGGTTGGCAGATTCATTAACGGCGTGGGGGTTGGTATGATGGATGTTTCCGTGCCGATTTATCAGTCTGAGGTTTCACCAGCGAGTTCTAGAGGTCGAATGGTCGGATCCCATGGCTTCCTTGTGGTTGTAGGATATGTGAGTAATTTCAAATCCTTGTCATTCAAAGTTGATCTAACCGTTTGATTTGAAATAGGCTCTTGCCGGTTGGGCTGGCTATGGCTGTTATCACATCACAAACCAAGCTCTACAGTGGCGATTGTGCATCGCTTTCCAAATAATCGCACCACTCCTCCTTTTGGTCGGTTCCCCTTGGATGCCCGAGTCTCCGCGATGGCTATGTACCAAGGACCGCAACGAGGAAGCCTTCGATATCCTATGCCAGCTACATAGCTCCCCAGAGGATCATGAAAACACCTTGGCACAGCACGAATTTCATCAAATCAGCCTCCAGACTCACCTGGAAGCCAATCAGACTTTCATTTCAGGATGGAAAGCAGCTTTTGCCCACAAGTCGTTCCGCAAAAGACTACTCATTGGATTTTTCGTTCAGTAAGTCTCGTCTTTCTACATTATTTTGTCTCGCAAATGCTTACATGGCGTCCCTATAGGTGTATCTCTCAGTCAACTGGTGTGCTCGTTGTCAACAACTACCAAGTAATGTTGTACAACAGCTTAGGGCTGTATGACTCTCTACCACTTCTGCTTTACGCCTGTTACGACTCATGGGCCGCCTTTATGAACTTTGTCAACACACTGATGCTAGACCGGTGGGGTCGAATTAGAATCATGCTGATCGGAATGATCGGCTGTTCCTTATCGCTGTCAGGATTCGCTGCTATGGTTGCAGAGTTCAGTGGCACGTCAAACAAGATCGGAAACGGATTCGGTGTATTCTTTTTATATCTCTTTGTCACCTTCTATGGGGGTAGCATGGATGCGTCGTCATATGTCTACTGTGCCGAGATTTTCCCCACATCGATTCGCGCTCAAGGGGTTGGGGCTAGCGTTTCTGGACTTTTCATCATGACCCTCATCTACACGCAAGCAGCCCCGGTCGCGTTTGCTAATGTGGGCTGGAAGTATTATCTCGTCTTCATCATACTTCCCTGGATTGGTGTGGTGATCATGAAGAAATTCTGTCCTGAGACGGCGGGACTCACCCTTGAGGAGGTTGGAAGACTTTTTGGTGACGATTTTGATGAGGAAGCATCGAGAAAAAAGGCAGAGGTGGTGAAATCTTTGGGGGATACGAAACTTGAACAAGTGTCGGATGGGTCTACAGAACATAACGAATTTGTTTAACTTTCATCAATGGAGGTAATAATTTGGAACAATTGAACCTCATTTCGTGACTCAGTCATCCATTTTATATATTGAGACATCCACCTGGGAATGGATCCCTCTTGGTACATACCACAACGTGTGCATACTTCCATCACATCTTCAATAGTATGTATCCTATTCTTTCTTGCCCGTGATACTAGCCTGAGATTTATGGATCCACGAACCAAAACCTTCAAGTTGCAAGGTCAACTGGCAGCCTTGAAATTGCAACCTTTGGCCTTTCTAGAACGCTTGAATTTCAATATCGAGTCACGGTGGTCAAATGTACTACTTCAAGTTCCAGCATTCAACTTGTACTAGTAGTAGTGATTTAACCCTGGAACTACAGGGTTAACTCCGAGTCCATACTACTCGCGTACACCAATGGATATATACCTAGTATTCAACATTCAAATGTTGTGTCAATTTGAAGATCCGAGTCAGAACCCGTTCAAATATATACCCCGGGCCCTGGATGGAACTCCAAATTTTGAAATTTTGGAACCCCGGGCCATATGGACTCCGAGTCGGATGAATAGTTTCAATCCATGTTGCAAGTCCACGTGGATCATGTGGGTATGCGATTTTTATTATCAATCGCCGCCAGTGGCAGACCTCCGTCGTTCATGTTCTCAAACTTGAATGTCATATTTCCAAGTTTGCGATGACGCGTCCGAGTCCACACATGTGCAGGTGGGATGTTCAATTTTGTATCTATATATACTGCGTGACTTTCAAGGTTGAAGGAGAATATTTAAAGGAAAGATCAAACATTGAATCTTGAATCTTAAAATGTCGGACCTCGGAATATCGAGGTCGCACCAGTTGACAGAGGGGATTTCTGGGATGCCCTTCCAAGGTTCCACTTGAAGTTGGCAATTCCCACGTGTGCATCTTCCATGTGCAGATGTCCAGCCTCCACATGCAGGGCTTCCACCGTGACCCTTCAATGTTGGAAGGTTCCTAGTACTAGTGCACAAATCATGATGTCAGGGCCCACCGTTGGTTGACCTCTGGACCGCTCACATTCGTTCAAACTTGAGTTTTGTTGAAGATTTGAAAAGATTTCGAAGTAAGGAGAGCTAAATATTCTATATCGCCACCTGCGCACTCGGTATAACTTGAGTCCCGCCGTAGGAATCATGGATTTCACAGAGTTGACCTGGTAGGAAGAAACTGGAAGGAATGATTTATTGATTTATCCAAGTGGCATTGAAGAAAATTGCACCGACTAGTTCAGTTCAATGCAAACCTTGCCAACATGTTGGCCGCTGACCTGGTACTTGATTGCTTCAATGAGTTCATCACGACCGAACTTGAAGGTCTTCTCAACAGGGACAGGAAGATCGTGGGTGCCAATGAAATGGACGGCATCCTCAAGCTGTTGCTTGGAGCCGATCATTATTCCGCGAACAACAGCTCCCTTAGCCAACGCGAGGCCAGCGACATCGGGCATATCCTCCTGAGCGGCGGATGACAGGAACCCGATGACCCCAATGACACCACCGAACGCAATTGCCTCAAGAGATTGCTTGATTGTTCCTGAGCCGCCGTTCTCCAAAATGTAGTCCACACCTGCACTACCAGTGATCTTCTGAGCTTCGGCTGCCCAGTTAGGAGTCTTCTTATAGTTGATGACATGGTCAACACCATATTTCTCTTTAACAAACTTGAGCTTTTCATCAGAGGAGGAGGTGATGATGGTTTTGGCTCCAGCAGCCTTGGCCAAGATGAGACCAGTGATAGAAACACCACCGGTGCCTTTGAGATTCATGTCAGCAATTAGGCATAGATATCGAAGGATATTATGTTGGATGGTTGGGACTCACCTTGGAATAAAACTGTCTGGCCAGGCTTCAAGGGGTTGTTTCCATACAACGCGTTCCATGCTGTAGTTCCTGTGCAAACTACGCTAGCCCACTGAGCGTAGGTAAGCGCAGATTCCTCAGGAACTCGCACAACGGCAGAAGCGGGCACAGAGACATATTCTCTCATCATACCGTCAACGGGACCACCAAATCCATGGGCCCATGACTTGATCGGTCCATATGCGGTTGTGGGGTCAAATGATACGACGACTTTGTCGCCCTTCTTGAACCCAATGACACCTTCTCCAATCTCAACGACGTCTCCAGCAGCATCCGAGCATGGAACAAGATTTTCTTTCACTGGAAAGGGGTACTGGCCAGTCGCAATGGCAATGTCGCGGAAGTTCAGAGCCACACTTCGAACCTTGATCAGAACTTCATGCTTTCCAGCTGAAGGGCGAGGCTCTTGGAACTGGGCAAAATTATCCCAGGAGCCCTGGGTAGGGAGACGAATAACAGTTTGGGAGGACATGTTGCCGAGTAAATTGGAAATGATCTGGAGTTTTCAAGTGATCGAGAACGCTGAAAGAAGTTCCATTTATCCATATATATATCCTACACATAGATCTATTAACGCCTCCATTAAAAACTCCTTCAAGTTCCCAAAAGTGATTAGCGTCATAGAGCTTAAAATGGCCACTAACATCTGCCGAGAATGGGGGCGAAATGGGGGTGAAATGGGGTAGAAAATCAAGTCCACGGGATTACGAAAATTTACCCCATCGATGAAGTTGAATTATAGCGCTAGAACCATCCATCGCGACTCGGAGTCAAGCAGATTGGTGACGTGTCCTTCAATGTTTAAATATTCTAGTGGGAAGAGTCAGCAGGAACTGAAATAACATCCTAATCAAACAACATTTTCAGGACTTCAAGAGTAGCACATAGCTTGTCTGATCGGATCGCAATGCCGAGAATTTTCATGTACGAAACGCCCCATAAGCTGGTTTTCTGCGAACGTTCAGGAGTGGCATCATATCTAATGGGTTGATCACATTTAGTACGGGAATCACCGGCCTCATCGGTGGCGACTACTTGCATATCCTTTCTCAGCGCCATCGCGATTGGCAGATTGTTGCTCTTGTTCGTGATCAGGCAAAAGCGCGAGTTTTGCAGGACCACTATCCGTTTGTCGAAATCATTCTGGGTACCCTCGATGACACAGGGATTCTTGAGAGCGAGAGTGAAAATGCGAATGTTGTGCTCAGTAAGCTCTTTGAATATTGTAAGCGATGAGCCTGCAGGTTAATCTAACCAACATTCAGACTTCGCAGATTGCGACCACCTGCCCGCTGCAGAGGCCATCATCAGGGGCATGTCCAAGCGGACAGAACCTGGCTACGTTCTTCACACTTCGGGCGCGAAAATAATTGCATGGGAAATGGAAAGTCAGCCAAAGACTTGGGGTGATTACATCCCCCGCCCTTACGATGACTGGCAGGGAGTGAAGAAGCTCACAAATGTACCAACCGCCGACAACACTGGCGATGACTGTCTCCCGGATTGGGCCGCTCACCGTGATGTGGATCTGGCCATTCTAAACGGACATCGCCAATATCCCGGTCTCGTTCGCACTGCCATTATCTGTCCTCCCACAGTCTACGGTCCCTCTCGCTTCCCTCTCCCCACCAGGTCAATCCAGCTCCCGCGAATGCTCAATGTTTTCTTGCGACGTCGCAATGCCTTCACCATCAAAGACAACAAGAATGTTTGGAATATGATTCACACACAGGACATCTCTGAGATGTATGTGCTTCTCACTGAAGCAGCGGTTGACCAACGGCCGGGCGACTTGTGGGATGAAAACGGGTATTATTTCTCCGAGCAAGGAACATTCGTATGGGGGGATGTTATTCGAGAGATTGCCAAGTTGGGATATCAAAAGGATTACTTCGATAGTCCTGAGCCTGACTCCCTCACAAACGACCAGGTCTCTCAGTTCTGGCGTGGTGGGCAGATGAATGTGAGCTCGACAAGTTTGGGATCCGCACAGAGGGCGTCCAACTTGCTAGGGTGGGTGCCTCAGTCAAGGAGCATATTTTCGGATCTGGAGAGAACATTGGACTTTGAGGCAAAACTACTTGGAATTGCATGAGAACATGAGCGGAGCATGGTGGTTGGATTTTTCAAGAGTAAGCCAGGCCCGGGGTTTGATCTGATGTACATAGAGAAATGTAAACTTCCTCCACCACTGGCAGGATCGACACTAACCTCAGGCTTGGAAGCCTTTCAATGTTCAAATGTCCTATAATGGAACGCTTCGACTTGGTTCAAATGGATGTGGCGTGAATGGCACACTGGCAGAGCACATGCGTAATTTGCACCATTGGCCACATCCATGTGCATAGTAAGAAATATACATCTATTGATCAGACCAAGAGCTTCTACCTGGGCAGATCCGACTCGGATGCATGCATCTGGAGAGATGAATTTTGATCCGGGATGTGTCACGGTGGTTCCACCTGAGCAGTTGTAAATGATTACGGACCTCTGAATATACCAGAAGGAACCGGATCTCTGTACCGGGATGCCCCGAGTAGCCTACATCCATACTTACTAGTAGACTGTACCATCAACTAAATTACCGTCATGAATGAACACAAAATTTGAACAACTAATGATTGATAGTCGGAGTTTGATTGTCCAGATTGGAGTTCAAACCTTTGAATACTAGTAGACAGGTCCGTGTCATGACTGCGTGTTCACCAGGTTCTCCAATTTGGGGCATCGGGAGTTACCGGAGTTACTGTATCGATTTGGGTCAATGTAAATCCATGAGGGGAAACTGCCACCCCCGACAAGGTCTTTGGGGTATAGAGATCTATGAGGTGACACAGTATTATATATTGATAAGTTCCAAGGTTGATACTAGTAGTAGTACGGATTCCAACATTTGAACATTTGAATGACTTGAAGCCGAGGAACTTGAAATTGAAATCAACTTGAACGTTTCCTATTATTATCGATCTGTCGGAACATTTTGACTCTATACATTTTAAATATCAACTCGAACCTTTGAACTTGAAAATGGCAGGCCAGTTACCCGTTAGCCTTTCCAACCCTTCGCTCCTCATCCAGCATGGGCTGGTGGCAGGAAAATTCCGCGCCTCTGGGTCGGGAAAGCAGTTCCCAGTATTTGATCCCTCCACGGGAAATGTCCTTCTGGAATGTGCCAGCATGGCCAAAGAGGATTTCATAGAAGCCATCGAAAGTGCCGATGTGGGATTTGCACGATTCTCCACATCCACTACAGCGAAGACACGCGGGGAGATCCTGACGAAATGGTATGAGTTGATTCTGGAAAACAAAGATGACTGTATGTATGGCCCTGGAGTACTAAGGAAGATCATGATACATTCAATTGCCCGCCAAAACTGACTGATATATTTTATATTAGTGGCCAAGATACTTTGTTTGGAGAATGGCAAAACACTGCCAGAAGCTGAAGGAGAGGTTCTTTATAGTGCATCGTTTGTGTCCTGGTTTGCGGCGGAAGCTACTCGCTCTTATGGAGACACGATTCCGTCGTCTACATCTACCGACACAACGGTTATTACTTTCAAAGAGCCCGTCGGCCCTTGTGCAATTATCACTCCATGGAACTTCCCCGCCGCCATGATCACTCGCAAAATTGCTCCTGCCTTTGCGGCCGGCTGTTCTGTTGTCATCAAGCCACCGAGTGAAACCCCATTCAGCGCACTGGCATTTTCGAAATTGGCTCTACAGGCAGGAATTCCAGAGGACTGTCTACATGTTTTACCCACCAGGGATCACGAGGCATCCCGCGAGTTAACTACCAACCCGATTATCAAAAAGGTGAGTTTTACTGGGTCTACTGGGGTTGGCAAGCTCCTTACTGCTCAGGCGGCGGGAACAATGAAACGTGTCAGTATGGAGCTCGGAGGAAACGCACCCTTCATAGTCTTCGAGGACGCGGATCTTGATCTTGCTGTTGACGGTGCCATGATTTGCAAATTCCGCTGCTCGGGTCAAACTTGTGTTGTGAGTGCCTCTTCTCTCAAAAGACATAGCCTGGAGCCTTTTAGCTGTCTCGCCTTGTGTCTTTTCTATCGCCTCTTACATTACTAACATGGCTTCTAGTGCGCCAATCGCTTATTAGTACATGAGTCTGTCGTTGAAGACTTCGCCAACAAGTTATGCGCTAAAGTAAATGCCCTCCGCCTTGGTAGGGGCATTGATGCCGGCACTACCCAAGGGCCACTTGTGAATAATGCCGCTGTGGAAAAGGTTGACAGGCATGTGAAGGATGCACTTTCTAAGGGTGCAACTCTACGCACAGGAGGCAAAAGACCGGCAGGCCTTCAGGGATTCTTCTATGAGCCAACGGTTCTCACTGGGGTTACTAGTGAGATGGAAGTGGCCAAGGACGAAACATTTGGACCTTTGGCGCCGATCTTCTCGTTCTCTACAGAGAGCGAAGCTCTATCTTTAGCCAATGATACCGAGTTTGGTCTTGCAGGGTACTTTTTCAGCAAGGATATCAGCCGTGTGCTACGAGTTGGCAAACAGCTACAATGTGGTATGATCGGAGTCAATACGGGACTCATCAGTGGAGCTGAGGTTCCTTTTGGAGGTTGTAAAGAAAGTGGTATTGGACGAGAAGGAAGTAAATATGGATTGGCTGAGTATCAGAACGTCAAGTCCATCACTATCGGAAATACTCGTCTGAGGGATTAAGTGTTAGACATGTCATACAGAACAGAAGACAGAATTTGAAGTTCAAGTTATTGTGAAATCGTGTCCAGTTTCTTCTTTATGATAGTTGAATCCACAATCAAGCCAAAATTGTTTCTCTTTCGACTCGCCATAGAGGTCTACTAGAATCTACTGGGATGTCACCATGGGCATACATCTCACAAATGACATAATATAAGTTACGTTATGAGGGAATCCATGAATAACCACAGTTCGCTGTTCGGGGGTCCCCCCAAATTTTCCCCACGACCGAGTGGAGCCGGTGGCGTTCATGTGCAGGTGACTTCAACCTTGGCAACCTCCACGATCTTGGGGTTGACGACTCTGGATAATACCACCGAAAATGATAATTCCCCCAAATTACCAATCAGCTTGACTGACGATCCTGAAATTCTCATCCAGGGGTATATT
Organism: Penicillium herquei; assembly: GCA_039634405.1. Classification (NCBI taxonomy): domain Eukaryota; kingdom Fungi; phylum Ascomycota; class Eurotiomycetes; order Eurotiales; family Aspergillaceae; genus Penicillium; species Penicillium herquei. The sequence continues at coordinate 8,330,748 of CP098388.1, forward strand.
GTCAGCACTTAGGGGTTCCCCGCATCACCCGCATCTTGATTCTTCAAAGTGCATCCAAGCACGGGTTACGAACTTGAAACCTAGAAACTCTGTGTATTACATCAACCCCGCGTTATATCGAGAGTAAGGTATTCTCGCGTCATGTCAAACCTCGATGTTCCATTGGCCAGTGCCAGCATCCCTCCTTCGAACAGTTGTGTTCGTGTACGAGCTGTGAACACCACAACTCGAATGGTCTGCGATGCCAGGGCATTCGTTCAACCTGTGATGAGAAATCATGCAAAACTGAACTTTCCCACTCTCTGCTTTCTGTTGGAAAGGTCGACCCCAGATGGGCCACGCTACGTATTGTACGATCTTGGGGCTCGGAAGGACTTCTGGAATGGAAGCCCAATATCGAAGTCCATGATTGGGAACCACGTACTTGGTCTCGAGGTGGAAAAGGGGGTTCACGATGTCCTGACTGACCAAGGAATTGAACTAGACAGGCTGGGTATGTATATTGACTCACATTCATACCTGTTTCTTGTATATATTCCCCTGAATTTCCGCTGACTGGCAAACCTCAGATGCAATCGTATGGAGTCACTGGCACTGGGATCATATTGGGGATGCCTCGAATTTCCCTGGATCAGTTGATCTGATTGTTGGTCCGGGGTTTACTGAGAGCTTCTTGCCTGGCTGGCCAGAAAACCCCCACTCACCAATTTTGACGAAGGATATTGCGTATGTTTATTTCTCCTTATCGAACCTATTCCTGAACTAATGAGATGGCTACAAATTAGGGGACATCGTATCCGCGAACCGGAATTTCCGTTGAATATTGGAGGGTTCCGAGCTCACGACTATTTTGGAGATGGCTCATTCTATATCTTAGACGTGCCAGGGGTATGTCAATTCTCCCACGCAAAATCACAACTTATATGAATCTTTGAGTCGCTCATCCAAATTATTACAGCACGCGGTCGGCCATATATGCGGCTTAGCTCGGACTACACCTACGACATTTGTTTTTCTCGGAGGTGACTGTTGCCATTTTGCAGGTGCCTTTCGTCCATCCTCAACCTACCCCATCCCAGACACCCTAGCTGGTAATGGCTTGGATGCCTCCTTCCCCTGTCCGTGTCCCTGCTCAATCTTCACAGACCTGCATCCAATTGCGAGCAGTCCCCAAGAAGCTCGCTCACGGCCATTCTATGAAGTTTCACGGGCTCCAGGGAGCGCTTATACATCAGGAGATGAAGCACAAGAGAGCATCAATAAGCTGCAGCCGCTCGACTCGGACCCAAACATCTTCATTCTGTTAGCTCATGATTCTATCCTATTCGATGTCTTGCCGCTGTTCAACGAGAGGCCTGATCAAGATATTAATGACTGGAATGCAAAGGGTTACAAGACGAAGACCCATTGGGGATTCTTGAATGAATTCCCTCGAAACAATCGTCCGGGGAGAATGCCTCTAGTGCATGGACTTCGCCGCAATGGGAAATTGCTCGTCTACGGGAGGGATGGAGAGTTTCATTACCAGGCTGATATTGCAAAGATCACCGATAAACCGCACTGTGAGCATGTAGAGATCACTTCTGGGCAATGGTTGAGGAACTGAATTATTGAAAGTGTGTTCTAGTCTTTGACATTGTCCTTGTGTCAAATGTTTATGTCTCTTGCCTGGCTACATGAGCACAATCTATATCTGGAGTTTCTATATTTTGAGGATCAATAAGTCATTCATTTCACATTTAACTAGAATATCAAGCATATAATCATACTAAAGAGTTATACGCGGGCGGAGGAACTTGAGATTCCAGGACATCGGCAATAACTGATAAGGAGACACCAATACGATGAACGATGTTAAAAACGTGAATGCCGCTAGAGATCTCGGCCCATAAGCGTGCTGTAGAAGCTGCAAGGCGATTGAGGCGGGTTGTGTGGTCTTCCTCATACTCCAGTGTGTCTTCAAGATGAGTCTCTTGAATGAGATTTGTGAGCATATCGAGTAACTTCTGTTCGTCCCCGCGCAGTGAAGCTAGTCCGTCAATCTTCACCGCCTCGGCAAGTTCTTGCAACCACTTCGTGAGAAGAAAGGCGCATTCAAGACTGCATATGGAATGTTGAATGCTCCAATGCAGCGTTTGGGTCCTGGCGACATATGGAATGCCCACCCGAACCGGAATGCTGAGAGCATGAATACATTGCAAGATGGCTCTGTCCAAGGAGGCAGAGCGAGAAAGACGTAAAGTATTGGTGTCGGTGAATATCTTCTGGATCGACATAGGGTTACCAGAGACAAGGTCACGACAAGCTCCCAGGTTAGCGTTCAATCGGATATAAGCTAAACGTAGCAGGGCGGTTGCGTTAAACCCCAGTGGCCCTTTTGGTGAACAGGGATCGAGCGTTGATTCATAAGTGGCCTCCCATGATGATTGCCAAGATCTTAAAGCAGTCTCCATAGTCTTCAAGACCTGTGGAGGCATCGGTGCATTATTTTGCGGAAGACAAGTTGCCGTTTGGTGTTCGAAATAGACTTTTTGGACGAGGCCATGTATGAGAACATAGTTTGAGAAAGCCGAGATAGCACCATAAGGAGAAACACTTTGCCCTTGGAGTAATCGATTCAGAGTGGCGGTGAAAGAATGTTCACGAAGACGTGAAATCTCACGATAACATTGCCAAGCAGCTGATGAATTAACTTTCCACTCTGCCTCACAGGATGGGAGACACAGAGCTATCTCTTGACTCAGGATCAAAGGGGGGACGTGGAAAAATATGCTGTGGAGGTTGAAAATGATAAATGCCACAAGTAAGGTACGTCTCCGCTGTTGATGCATGACCCAGGTCGTCCATGATAAGTCTAGGCCGGTCGTATCATCTGATTGGCTGATACCAAGTTCTCGCACAAGAACTGCCAGCTGACTTCCCATCGCCAAACTATCTGGAACCAGGGCTTGCTCACCCCATGCACTCATAGCCATCAAAATGATGAGTGTTTGTGCTCTCTGAAGGCTGACCTCTGATCCCTCCTGTAAATTTGGAGAACCCATGTCTCCATGTGATTCTTGGCGTGGGGGACAAGGAGTACGGGAGAAGGAATCTGAGCTTGTTCTTATCTCGGTATAAGCTGGAGAGCCAACCGTCATGGTTCCTATGGTTCGCCTTCGTCGGTTGTGGAAATTTTGTTCAATGAGACAGCGAGCAGCATCATAAAGTTGATGTCCCTTTGCATGTTCGAACCGATACAGTGCTCCAACCGCAGCCATCGCGAGAAGTAGTTCGAGTACGATATTTTGTGGGTCGAACGTTGCGGGGTGAAGGAAAGGGAGGTGGTCATGAAAGCCACGAAAATAGCCTTCGAGGTAACGAACAAGAGTGAATTTAGATGGAAGACGGAATCCCATTAAAGCGGACCTATTCTGATCGACCTTTTCTGATATGCGTTTGTACGCGACAGCTGACAAGATCCAAGGACATCCTGCTGCATCAGAACCCGCATCAAGATTGCTGTTGTGTAATTGATCGCCCGTTGAAGGCATCCGCGGTGGAAGCGGCGGATTCTGAGAGCTTGATTGCTCCTGCGGCTGCAGGGATGGAGAGCCATTTTGTTGAGAAGGCTCGTTCAACTCCGTTTCCGGCCTCAAGTTCCCATAAGATGCAGAATGATCCTGGCTTGGGAATTGTTGGAACAGGTCACATAGCGAAATGTCGGTGTCCAGAAAATGAGAAGGGATAACGTTGGTGAATGAAAACACATCATCAATCCACGGACTGACTTCATTCGAGAAACCAGCGGGGAGACCCATCTGGTTGTAATGATCATCAACCTCAAAAGGGGCGCCGGCGCTATAGGCTTGATGCGTCTGTAAATTGAACCCAGGAGACTCTAGCGCCGAGCTATCAGGAATTGGATCTTGTGCCAATCGTCCAAGTGGGCCAGGTGTCATCCAATGTAGATCACGAGTCTGGGTAACCTGGGGGTTGATATTCTGTTTGGGGTGAGCCTCGACATTATTTGTTGGGGGGCTTTCATCCGCGGTGGCAAGGAATTGGCACTGCCGTTCATGGCGACTCAGAAGGTCCCTAGGAATGATACGTTAGGTTTAGATGCAGGTGGGGTCAATAAGATAGCCTTACTGCCGAGAGAATTGGCGCCCACACTGACAAACGAAGGGTTTTTCCTGCGTATCTGTATTGGGTTAGTAGTTTGAAACAAGGGGGCAAGGATTGGGGGGAAGGGGGGTAACAAACGAATCCGCTCATGTCTCTGCAAATGCTCCAGCCGCTTGAAGTGCTTTTTGCAAAAGCGGCATGGTGCAATCTCTGACTTTGGTCTCCCTCTTGCCATGGAGACTCAATACCACTGGCGTGGACACTCTTGAGGGGGTGAAAATGGACGATTTTCTTCTCCAAAGGAGTCCTGGAGTAGTTAAGGTGAGAGGGGTTGGGGATCGATGACATAATCGACCTCACCGTGACTAAACATCCAATGATTCATCATACAATACAGACAATGGGTGTGTTAGTGGCCCCAATAGATCCAGTAGATCCAGTAGATCTTTCCAAGGTTTACTATTGGTCCTAATAGCTCGGGGACTTTTAACTCACATTACAAATTTTGATCCTCTATTATCCCGAACCCGGATACCTCAATTCTACCCCAATCATGCAGTAAAACTCTGCAATATACCAAATAAATGGAGGTGGAATTGATATTCCGGCGCTTTCAAGGTTAGATCCATGTAACGCAAAGTATTTAAATTCCCTTATAATATTACACTAGTTGTTCGAGATTCCCTGAACTAATCCAAAATCTTGCATCTTCAATCGCCAATGTGGGCTGATCTACGAGATACCACTGTGGGGCAGGCCTTGCGCCTCTTCACTCGGCCCGAATGGCTTCAATATCCCGAAGAACGATCCGACTTCGATTTAAAGTCGCTGGCGATAGAGAAAGAAAAGAAGAAATTAGCGGAGGAGATCATTGCTTCCAACCAGCAGACGTCAACCCGATCTTCCATTGATCACCATGGAGAGCTCGAAAACACTTTGTCGCAACCTGCAGTCTACTCTTCACATACAGCCGGGCAGATGTTCGATGCTCTTCATACTGTCGGCAGTCATAAAGGCCACCCTCGTGATGATCTCGAGAATGCCGCAATTCACCCTATTCCCTCCAACCGCGAGCTCGAAGAAACAATCATTCGGAAGCTCTCCCATCCAGAATATCCATTTCATCAAATGAAAGACGACGTTATGCTTGTTGATTGGTACTCAGAGGACGATATCGATAATCCTATGAACTGGTCACAGTTGAAAAAAGCCTGGGTTGTGATAGTAATTGGACTTTATACCTTTGTTGTGTACATGGCAGCGCCAATCTACAGCCCCAGCGTGGATGCATTCAAGAGTGAATACGGTGTGAACTCCGCCGAAGCATCCCTCGGGCTCGCCCTTTACATGTTTGTCTCCCCGATCACACTTCATATCTTGAACCTTGGAACTTGACTAACTCTTTTTTTAACCAGCCTCGGATATGGCACAGGACCTCTCCTCTTCAGTCCTCTAAGTGAAATCCCCCGGATCGGCCGAACCATTCCATACATTATTTCCTTTGCTCTTTTCTGCATTACCAGCATCCCAACCGCCATCGTCCATGACGCTATTGGGTTCTATGTATTGAGATTCCTCCAAGGCTTTTTTGGAAGCCCTTGCCTGGCAACTGGTGGCGCCAGTATTGGCGACGTGTACTCCCCCGTCGTACTACCTCATCCGATGACTGCTTGGGTTTTATCGGCATATTGCGCGCCAGCATTGGGACCCTTAATCGCTGGATTTGCAATCCCTGTCTTGGGATGGCGCTTTTCCATGTGGGAAATCTTGATTGCTGCCGGCCCGGTCATGGTGCTCATGCTATTTCTCCCAGAGACAAGCTCAGCTACAATCCTTTATCAACGTTCGAAGCGCCTGGGTCAAGCGGATCCCTCCAAGGTCTACCGTTCCGCATCTGAGATCGCCCAGGCAGATGTTTCATTCCGGGATGTCGTTACCGAATCGCTCCTCGTCCCAATGAAAATCACTTTTCTCGACCCAGCTATCCTTTTCGCGAACGTATATACCTCGCTCACATACGGGATCTATTACTCCTTCTTTGAGGCATTCCCCATTGTTTACCAAGGGATCTATGGATTCAATCTCGGAGAAATGGGCTGCGCCTTTCTGGCTATCATTGTCGGCACAGTCATATCCTTGGTGACCTACAACACATATATCCACAAAGTGTTCGTACCTCGAGTACGGGATGGGAAAATGGGGAAGATTGAAAATGTGCTTGTGCCCGCTTTGATCGCCTGCTTTGGTCCTCCGATTGGACTATTCCTCTTTGGCTGGGCTGCACGGAGTAGTGTGCATTGGATCGTGCCAACGATCGGGATTGTGATATATCCTGCTTCCGTGTTCATCCTGCTACAGTGCGTTTTTCTGTATATTCCCGCCTGCTATCCTCAGTATGCGGCGAGTGTTTTCGCAGCAACAGATTTCACAAGAAGCGCCTTCGCCTGTGGAGCGGTACTTTTTGCGCGTCCCTTATATTTGAACTTGGGACTTGGTCCTGGATGCAGTTTACTTGCCGGATTGACTATCGGCTGCATTGTCGGCATTTATCTGCTGTATCATTTTGGTGAGAGCCTACGAAAGCGGTCCAAGTTCACTGCAAAGTGGTAAACATGACGACCAAATCCAAAAACCAAACATGAGAAGAGGGTTTGACCTCGAGAGGTAATAGATAGAATGCCTTTTGGACGAGGCGATCAAAAGCCCAACACATTCTAGCGTGCGCCATGCCAGTAGATCATCTGGTGCAATTTTTAATATACCATACCTAGAGAGAGATCAAAAATGTTTAATATAGAGATAATGAAAGCGAAGAGTTGTACATGAATCAAACCTTCTAGGCTATACCCTCTCCACTGGCAGATAAGCGTTACCCCTTTCAGTAGATTCACTTATAGATTGCTAGTATGACTGGCTGCTCCTAGCAGATCGAACTTGGACATCTGGATTTGTACTACTATGTAGCTGCCAGTGCAACTCATCAATTAGTATTCTGTCACACATGTGTAGTACTATAGTACATAGTACTGGTATTCGCATCTCACCACGACTATTCATTTGTTTTTCCTCTAGCTTCCCCAGGTAAATTCCACATGAGCTACAATACCAATCGCTTTGGAGATCCCAAATATTCCTGGACACTGGTCAAATTACTTCTTTCTAACGGTTCTGGCTAAAGGTATAGCCCGTTTACGTATGGAGGAAATGAAGATAGTGAGGGATATTCAAGATTGTGAGACTGGGAGGCAGGATTGTATTTCTACTTCTTCCAATGTTCTTACAAATTCATGTCAATCACAAGCTTTCCACTAACCCCCTTATGGTACTCCTCCACCAGACCATTAATCTGTGAAAATGAGAACGTTTTCACCGCTGCTGAAATCCCATGCTTGCCACAAAATGAAAGCATCTCTGACAGCTGGTGATTTCGACCGACCAAGCTGCCTACCAATGTGATATCCCGGAAGACAAGATCATGTGCACTGAAGTGGAAACCATTCTCCGGAAAGCTCACAATGACCATTGTGCCGTGATTCTTCAACAACTTCATTCCCGAGTCAAACGCTGCTTGTGACTCGGGCAGAATAATGGCAGCATCAAGTCCCAACTCGGTAGGTGGCACATCGTCTCTAACCTCTCCCATCATCGCTTGCATGGAAGCAATGTCAGTTTTTCTGATATCGGCAACGTGTACCTTACTCCCTGCTAGCCCCAATTTCTCTTTGATCTCCCGGAGGAAAGACAGCGAGTTATCATTGGCGTCAATTGCGAGAACAGAGAACCCGAGATGAGCAGCAAACTGCACGCCCAGATGGCCGAGGCCGCCACCGGCACCAAGAATGGCCACTTTCTTTGCGTGTCGTAATTTTTCGTGGTGCAACGCAGCCCACACTGTAAGACCAGCACACATCAACGGAGCCACCTGAGTAGCAGGGAGACCATCAGGGATTTTCGTGACCTGCCGACTGTCTACCAAGCAGTACTCCTGGAAGCCGCCATCTTTCGTCAACCCAAGATTCCCCGCATGAGGACAGAATGGGGAGTATCCCATGGGGTCTTTCTCAGGATGGGTGCACTCATAACAAATCGTGCAGGGGTTATAAGCTCGTCCAGGAACCCCAACACGCGTGCCCGGCCACAAATTGAGAGACGGCGATACGTCATCGCCAAGACACACGACTTCTCCTGCGAACTCGTGACATCCAACTCGGGGTAAGCTTTTGGAGAGTGCACCTGATGCAAAGACGGCATCTGTATGGCAGTACGAAGCAGCGAGGACCTTGATAAGAATATCGTGACTTTGTGGTTGAGCGGGCCGAGGTATTTGCTTCAAGACGTATGATTGACCAAATTGTTCGAGCACGGCTGCTTGCATTGTATCAGAAGACATCTTGAGAACTTTTGAGTGGCCACTGACAACTCGGACAATGCAGAGGAGAAAATATGAAATATGTAGCCGATCGTCTTTACAAATCACTCAATTTAGCCAGAATTATGAAAGAGAAGTAGGGGAACCTCTCCTCAAAGATGGGAATCTTGTCGGGGTTTTCTTCCCCAAAGCTTGAACTTGAAGCATCGAGTGGCGTGTGGGGTAATCGATCCGTGCTCCTGTATGCGCAAGTCAACTGGTTATTCCCAGTGTTGATTCATTGGAGACAGTCAGAAATTCCAAAATTCTATCACGAGACTTTCATCATTACGAAATAATTCAAGGACTTCCACATTGAGTCGAGATTTTATGACTCCTAGTCTATTTCTCCGGCGCAAACATTGAAATGGAACATTCCAACCTTTTATGAGGGGGCCGTGGTGTTGAATATTAAGCAGTTGCCTACACATTAAAAGGACATGAGATTAAGATTAATTCTACTATAGCAGAGTATCGCCAACTAAATAGCCACTAAAAAGTAATCCATAGTTATTGGTGTTGAAAATTTCAAGTTTATTTTCTATGTCGGTGATTATACTAAACTAAGTCATCACTCGACAGTAGTAGTTCAGGGGATCAAAGGAGATTTCTCAGCAAGCTGTCGAACATGTTCACCCTTGGCAATCATATCATTGAGAGTCTTCTCCGCCACCTTCATAGCCTCCACGCCAGCAGGGACACCGCAGTAGATAGTCGCCTGGAGGACGGCTTCCCGGATCTCAACTTCAGTGAGTCCATTGTTGATCGCACCACGAACATGAACTCCCAGTTCGGGCCAGCTCTTCAAAGCAATAAGCATTCCAATGTCTGTTATTATCATGATTATTAGTTTTGTTCTCTGTTGACAAATATTGTAAATTTGCATACTCAAAAGACTGCGTTGCTTGCGCTCTAATCCAGGTCGGGACCAAACATTGCCCCAACACCACCTATAGTCTCAAGTCAGAACCTCCTTTGGTCGCATAGAATATCCATATTAAAACACCTACTCAGTCACTAGTTGTTGTCCAGGGTAAGCGAATTCACTCGATCCATTCTGCAGAGCGTTATTGACGTAGGTATCTCCAACAACCTCTCGGCGGTTTTGAAGCCCGAGATCGAACATCTCGGTGTGAAGCTTATCGAATTCTGGACCAGTGGACATGATGAATTATGAGGTTGAAGATGAATCGAAACTTTGTCAAAGAGCGAGTTTGCTTTCGAAAATGCAATATCACCACTGAGGTTGGTCAAATAGGTTTATAAATACGAAATACTGTGGATATCCAGTGATTTTGGACTAGTCTTGGGGGTCAAAATGGTGAACAGTTTCAACTTGAAATTCTCCAACTTTTATGAGACACTCCGCACATGTGCACGGGAGGTTTGACGTAGAGTGGAGAAATGAGGGATCAGAAGTATTGAAACATTGGGGAACCTCGGAAGTATTGGGGAACCATTGAATCTCGGCCCCGAATTCGGTTTTACCCCACAAATTACCCCGATGGATTTTTGGGGGATTCCAACACTTCCAACACTGGAGGTGTTCAAGTTCAAGCAAATTCCACATGTTTCTTCTCCAGCAGGATTCGATCTTCTCTGGTTCAAGTTTCCGCATTTGTTTCGTCGGCTCAAAATTTCTTCACATGAACTTGCAGTTGAAACTCGAAAATTCGGAATAGTCTCACCCCAGCCTGAGCTTGGGCGCCCGGTTGCTAACACCACGACAAAATTATTTGGCAACTTTTCCTTCTGCAAGGTAAAGTTTTCGGCGCTAAAGAGCAGGTTAGATTAGCAAAAAATTCCCACAAAGTTCGACATGTGGTTGGATATACACTTAGAGTAAATGAAAGCAGAAATCCACATGCAGAGACGGCAAGAGGATAAAGGAACACACGTCGGATCGAATCGGTGACTGCGTCAACGACTGCTGACTGTTGGGTCGAGCTCAGACTTTGGTATATAGTGCCACTAGTACCAGCGGTGAGTGAACTAATGTCGCTCTGACTGTACCCTGGGAGGATGCTACTAATTTTGCTGATGGCGAGATTCTGGAAAACGGCTCCATCGACACATAGTGATGCTAGAACACCACAGATTTGGGCTTCTCGTATCGAGTTGTATCAGTCAATGCAAGAGAGAAGTTGCCAGGGGGATCGGACACTTACCAATAGTCATAAGACTGACAGCATTATTCACATCAGCTGGAGCAGCGATTGCGGACGCAACAGCAACACCAGCGCTCTGGAAGCAACCCACTCCAACACCAATAATAAATGTGTATCCATAGACATGTGCTGCAGAGGTTTTCGAGTTGATGGTGACTGTTGCAAGGGAAGATCCATTCATCAGCAGGAGGTTCCATAGTTTTCTTCCGGTTGAAAGCGTCTTTTTCACTCACACATAAGAGCGGAACCAACAATTACAGCGGCATTGCCGACCACATACCACGGCATATAATATCCAAGTTTTGGCATGAAGGTTGCATTTAAGAGAGCAAAGAAAACGAGGGCACAGATGAGCGGAAGCATGCGTACACCCCCCTCGAGCGCGCTATCGGACTTGGTAAACTGGAATAGCAGAGGGACATAGTAAATTGAGGTATACATCACTCCCGCCACAATGGCACTTTGAATCGGTAAGGTGATAAGGTCGGCGGTGCGCATAAATCCCACTGGAAGGAGCTTGTTCTCCGCCAGCACGCCTGGATGGAATATCGTCACCAAAACAAACGCAATGAAGAGCACGCCAGTCATGACAAGAAGAGCGATTTCGGAACCACTGCTCCAAGCATATTCTGTGCCACCGAAACTGAGAGCCATACTGAAACAGGTGGCCCCGGCGAGAAACACAATCGTGCCAATCCAATCGAGCGAGCGGATTCTCTCCATGAAAGACTTGTCCGGTTGTGGTCTGATAGCAGGGAGACAGAAGAGCTGCGCGGGCGCGAACACTGCCGCGATGGGGAGGTTAATGTAAAAGCCCCAACGCCATGTCGCACTACTTTGAGCAAAGGCACCTCCGATGATTGGACCAAGAACACAGCCAATTCCCCAGACACAATAAATTCCAGCCAAATAGAGTGGACGTTCATGGTCTGTCGTAAGCAGCGCAACAAAAGTAAGTCCACCCACGTAAACACCACATCCTCCAACACCAGCAATGACGCGACCGACAATAAGTGCGTCCATCGTGGGTGCTGCACCACAAACTGCACTTCCAACTTCAAAAATCACCAGACAAGAGATAAATAGCCATTTGATGTTGAACTTCCCGAAGGCTTTCCCACTGAGATGCTCCGAGTTAGTATTGTTGGTGAGTCGAGGAGATAATTTTATAGCTTACAGTGGTAGAATAGCTGTATCTCCCAACATGAAACTCACTCCAATCCATGACAAGTCACTCTCGGTTTTGAAGGTCTCAACGATGGCGGGCTGAAGGGCTGCGACCTAGAATGAGAATGAGTGTTGTTAGGATCATACGCAATAGGACGTGGTTTGGGTAGTATTTCGCTCACGATTGTCCCATCCAGGGCGAATAGAAACACAGTAGACAGCACCGCGGCATAAGCAAGAGTCCACTATTTAATTTGAGAAAGAGGTAATTAGGTGAGAATGTTCTGAAATACAGGCCGTGTTATACATACCTTCAAGCCTGTGATGGAACGTTTTGGTGGTGCAGAATCGTCCCAGTCGCTTGGTGTCTCACTTTTGGGGGTCTCTGCAAGTTCCTTCAAATTCCCATTTTTGTTTTCTGCTGGCAAAGTTGTCTCTGAAGTTTTTCTATCCTCACCCTGCAACTGTTCATGTCCGACGTCGGCCGTGCCCCTTGCAACTGTCATCCTGCCTAGTGGTTTCTGGGCTGATTTTGCCAGTTGGTTCTCAACCGTTTTGGGGCACTTCAAGTGAGGAATAGATTGCAAGCTTGAGGGGAAGTCAAATACTTTATTCCCCTGAAGACATGACTACCATCACTACTATAAGCATCAATGCAGCATGATCAATAGATCTTCCCGTGGGGCTCGGCCCGGTTTGCCCGAGTGCCTTCTATGATTGGACAGATTTGGATAGACTATCATCAAATTCTGGTCAAATTCAAGGTACAGGGGTTCAAGTTGAGCCGAATCGGAAACAATACAGTCCATTCCAAAGGCATTCGGAGACATTTGAATGTTATTAATGCTCCTTGAAGCTTGAAAGAACATCCATCAATTGATGAATCGGACCGAACACACCGAACTGGTCACCCGATTGGATATATATGTATGCAGTGGGGACATTCAATGTTCAAGTTCGGAGATGATTTCAACTTGTGGCCATTTTTCTTCATTCTGGAAACAAGACCCTCGGTTGGTGACCTGAGTCTGATTGGATTGTCGCAAAAAATGTCGAATTAATGAACTTATTCGACACAATCAGGCACGCCCACTATTTGTTTCTTGTTTATCTCGCCGCTTTTGAATGCTTGGCATGCGGGGACTTAGGGGTCACGACTCACGACTCACGACTCACGCAACACCATAACACAACTCCCCATCAACCAACATTGAAGAGTCCAAAACCACCATGAGCGGAGGTGGATCCCGTCATAGCGCATGCAAATATTGTCGAGACCATAAAGTTCGGTGTGACGGGGGCCAGCCATCATGTACGAAATGCCACAGGCTCGGCGAGGAGTGTATCTATCTCCCCACTCAACGACCCACACGGGCCGACCTCACCCAGACGGTGGCCGCACTACAGAAGCGACTGCGTAAGACAATATCTCTTGCTGTTCCCTACAGCTTCTGTTGGATGCGATCGTGTCCCTGATACAACATTGAATCATTGTCTGTGCTAACCCCGACACAAGATGAAACAGAAGCGCGTATCTCAGGGATGACCAGTCAATCAAATGGCCTATCTCGCATCGCCGCCAGTTCGCATCCACCATATAATACGCATAGAAGTACCGATGCAGAGAGTCAACCACCCGCAGCCTTTCTGTGTCCACTCCCTGCTCCAACCCAACACGATTACCAGCCTCCATCTCCCCAACCTTATAATCCTGCCTTGCCAAGTTCCTCGAACGATGCTTTTCTACGGTCGCTACACGCCAATGAGACACAGTATATGATGTCAGTTGAAAGGATGGAGCCAACACAATTGAACAAGGATAAACAGCTTGGAGGTCACGTTGGATCAGATTTCACTAACTCTGCAAGGTTCGGGTTTCCACCAATCTTCCAAGCAGAAAATCCCAACAACCACGTTCAAGGTCAGAATTATGTCGATATAGCGGAATTATTAACACCGGATATCAGCGACATTACAGAGGCTTCCTCATCTTGCCTTCCTGCGCCCGTATCAATCGCGCCCGGGGAGACACCTTCCAGTGATAACAATCTAAGTGAAGGTGTCGCGGCTCAGCTGGCCAATTTCTCCACAGCTGTCTTTCGGACCCAGGCTGAGATAGCTGGCATGTCGTCAGCTGTTGCCGCATATATTGCCTGGATGCGCAAGGTTCCAGCGGGAATGACCCCGCCCAATACCACTTTAGTATATTCCAATTTACTCGAGACAATTGAGGAGCGTGTACGTGAGATGGGTGAGATTGCGGAAGCCAAACCACGCGCTGCTTTTCGGGAAATGATGGAGCGGATCCAGAAGCTTGGCCCAGCTGGTGCCCCTTTCTATGATACCTTAGATGGATTGCAAGAGAAATTGGACAAGCAATCGGCCGATGTGGCGAAATTGTTCTCCATGCGATATAACGCGTGTGCATTAATGTCCGAACAAGCATCGAGTCTATCCCAGGAACCTGCTTCGCGCAGCGAATCGCACGAATATTCAAGATATTCAGGCTCGGAGTAACAGAGGGTCGAAAAGTGCCACTCATTGTGGTGCATATTTAGCATTGTATATATGTTAACTTCAAGTTACGCGTATATAAAATGAGTTACCTATACCAGTACAATCTTGGAAGAATCCCCCGGTTCCAAGATTACCTGATTTCAAAATAAAAGAATATTTGAATGAGAACAGAGTGGGAACTTGCACTTGGCACTCAGCAAGGTACTAGTATCGATCAATGGAAGCAGTCGATGCATGTGTGCAAAGATCCGAAGCTTGGAGATATCCTCATATTCCAAAAAGGAACATTGAAGAGTGTTTGGACACAGTAGAAGACATCATACCCTCCCCCTTCGTTTGCTTAAGGTTTGACAACCTGCAGAATGCTAGGTCGAGATAGAGGAACTCCGTCACTTTTAGCCCCTTGCATTTTAAAGCGTTAATTCGGGAATTCATTCACCACGTTCGGAGCGAACAGACCAGTAAGCTTCAGCCGGATTGAAGTCCGAGCACGTATGCCAAGCACAGAGTGTGAGGAGGCCCCAACCTTGGAAACTCGGGAGTCGTCATCGAGAAAATGAAAAGAATCAAAGACGCTTAGGATGCTCAAGACATGACAAAATTGCCATACCAGTTGACCATGTCCGAGACTATTATATTGGGTGAAGTCTGGAAACGTCGTAAAAATCGGGATACTTCAATGCTGAGCGGTGTAAGTTTCAACATGAAGGTCCACTCGTGGTATCCACATGATGACTCGGATCGCTGAGACTCCGAGTCTGAGACCCTGCAAAATTTTAACCCCGTTGTATCATATGAGCATCCAGACAAAATTCATGGATATACTCGTGTTCGACTGGAGATATAAAGAAGGCATTGAGGATTAGTAAGAAAATAAGATAGTGGAAAACTGCAAGAGATATCTTTTAAGGAGTATCATTCCTAGCTCTACACATGCCAGTGCATTTGCGTCAGAGCTAATGCAGGGAAAGTCCTGCAACATATGCACATGTGGAAGAACAATCCGTTCCTCTCGCTTATCACTGGGGTTTTCACCTTAGCGCCAAAGGTTCGGCACATGCACTTGCACCTCCACATGCCACTATCTGTCTTGAAATACCGCAAAGGAAAGCAGTGGTTATACGGTATTTCAAGTACTCACCTTCTTATACTGAAAAATGCCAACATAGATATGAAGTGCGGACAAGATGGAAATGACCGGCCATCAAACTCCATAAAAAATGAATCGGCCTGCACATGTGGTTGATGACTGATACCACAGGGCCATTTCCAACCAATACAATACGATACAAGTACAATACATGGATCTGACAGCCCCCGTCGAGCTTATCCTCAGGCCGTACCCCTCTTTTATCCGTCAACACTGAATCTTCCAAGGTTTTGATCAGCGCCGTTCTTTTCAACCCCTTTCTCATTGCCAATTCAACACAGGAAAGCTCTTTCCAGATGGGTGACGAGATCAAGATCGCTGTCGATGAAGACTTGCACCTCATCACAGATGATTACGACGATTTGAGCTCTGACACTACTTCCGTTGGCTCTTCCTTATACCGAGGCTTAATAGAGCATGGTCGAAGATACCAGGCGCTAAAGCCCGACGAATACTGCTTCCCTGCCGATGAAAAACAATTTGAGACTTACGACGCTGTCCATCTTGTATCTGTGATCGCAGAAGCAGGTCGGGAAAACCCATTTTTCCGATCTCCCATAACACCAAAGAATGTCCTCGATATTGGGACTGGAAAGGGCACTTGGGCCATTGATGTAGCAGATTTTTATCCTGAGACCATGGTCCGAGGTGTCGATCTTTTCCCACCCCCAAATTCCTGGGTTCCTCCCAACTGTGTCTTAGAAGTGGACGATATTTTGCTGCCTTGGACCTTTTCCGAGAAATTCGATCTAATCCATCTTCGTATCCTTGCTTGCGCCTTTAGCCCAGAAGAGACGGACAAGCTGATGAAGCGAATCTACGACAACCTCGAACCTGGTGGATGGGTCGAGCAAATGGAAATTCATCCAACAATTTATTGTGATGACAAGAGTGTTCCTGCTGATAACGTATTATTCGACGTTGGACCAAGGTATATTCATGACTTCTTGACATAATAATCTCTTGAGAAATAGCTGCTTACAACGTTAAGGTTTGATGATGCTGCCAATAAATCCGGGAAGCCCATGAATATCATCAACACAATGCGAGCATCAATTGAGAAGGCAGGCTTTGTAGATGTGCATGAGAGGAATGTCAAATGGCCCATTGGGCCATGGCCAAAGGACAAAACTCTCAAAGAGCTTGGAGCGGTCAATCTATTTCACTGGCTGACCGGCATGGAAGGTTATACAATGTTCCTTATGACCAAATTTGGACACCCAGAACCATGGACTGAGAATGAAGTGCATGTGTACAATTCTCAAATCCGGAAGGAATTGTTGAACCCTCGACACCACATCTATCAGCGTGCAAAGAGAATCTGGGCCAGAAAGCCATTCATTGATAATTGATCTCATGCACTTGGGAACTAAAGAGATTAACTGCGAATATGTTCGATCGTTTTTTGTTATTCTTTGCTCACTCCCACCGTGACGGTTAACTGGTTAGTTCATTTTTTTTCTATTATGCCAGCTTGTAAATAAATGGTTAGATAAATACCGAGAAAGAAAATGAACGAGGCCAACTTTGGACTTTGACCAAGGGATGTCCTACTTGCATCAGCACTGCTCTGTTGGAATGTTGGAAGAATGCAAGAAATGTATTGAATATGGGTAGTGTTTTATTGAATAGACCACTATTAGCTCAATATTTTCAAAGTTTTGCCCATAGGCAGTATTTCAGCAAATACCGTATTCAATCCAACTTGGAATTACTACATAACAAAGCCCCGAAATACTAATAGTACTAGCACATGAGTGTGTTCATACTATAGTCCACAAAGTTTTTGCGGTCCCATATACATGTGCAGTATTTGAAATGTACTAGTATAAACGGCCGACATCAATTGATGGAACGCTCTCGGACCGTGAAGAGCCACAGCCTCAAAGCAATCTATAATAAAGACCGAGTCCAAAATTCAATTTTGGTAACATGGTTCGTAAATTCCTCCAATTGACAAATAAGAACAGGTGGTGAAGGTGAAACACGCTAAGAAACCCATACTATTACAAAATCCGGGATATTCTGTGTGTTTTCATCTCGCATCACAAATGGTGAGCCGGACGGTTGCCCATGAAGAGCCGCTACGTTAAGGAAATCGATTTGAAAGATTTTTGAATCTGGGAAACAACGTGATCGTGTGTTTTACATTGGTTCAGCAGTACATATCAGTACATATCGTGTCATACCCATTGACTATGACTCAAACTCGCAGCACTCCGTTGTATACTACCCTCTCGTCACAATAAGGGGTTCCCGGGGGCGGCAGCAGAGAGTATTGGCTCCAAGTCAGGATCTCCTCTCTTCATGGCGCGCTTGTAGGCATCACGTTGTCCGATCCGCTCAAGATAGCGCACGATATGAGGATACTCTTCCAAACTGAACGGCATGAAAAGGCGAAACGTGGTCAGGGAAAAGACTGAAATGCAATCCGCTGCGGTGAATTCATCTCCCGCCAGGAAGGGGAACTTGCTTAGCTGGGCATCCATTGCTTGAAAGTTCTTCTGCAGCCTAGTTTGTGTGACCTTGTGAATAAAGTCATTGCCCGCATCGCCACGCATACGATCAAACATGACCGCGTTCAGACTAGGCTGTGTAGTTCCGTTGGCCCGATGAAGCCAAAACACATAGTCAGCGTATTGAGCGTGCGTTACCGGGAGGGCCAGCTTTCCATTGGCATATTTGGTCAAGATATACTCGAAAATAGCGTTGGTCTCACCCAACGTCACCTTCCCATCTTGGATGGTAGGGGATGTTCCGGACCAGTGAAGACTGCGGTATTCGTCGGGCGCTTGAAATGTTGGGAGTTGCCGATCATAGCACTCGAGATTGTATGGAATGCCCAGCTCTTCGCAGAGCCAGATAACTCTCTCTGACTGAGAACGCCGAAGGTGATGTATGGTTAGGTCACACGACATGCTGCAGGAGAGAAATTCCGGCTTTGGAGAAATGAGGAGATGATAGGGAATAAATGCAACGGATAGAAGGGGAACAAGGTGTAGACAGCTTTTAATTCAATCTGAATCCTTTTCAAAGTGTGCTGCGAGATACTTGCGGGACTGTGTCAGATAACCTAGCCGACCATGTGGCAGACTGTTTATTTAAGCTTTCTAAAGTAGCTAATGCATACTCGCTTATGCACAGATTTAAGTGCATTAGGCGGATGATGACGGAGCTCGCATAAAGGTCTAGATGGACCTGATTAGCAAGACAGAATTAAGTGGGGCGTGCCATATGCTCCATCTGCTCCATCTGCCGCTGAGGTTCGCAAATGTTATTATCAAGCCAATCAGTAACCCACCAAATCTTCGCGTGGATCAATCTCGCAAATGTCCCGGGCGATCCGGGTGACCTGCCTTAGAAATTCCACGTGCTGGAACATGCGACCCGACCCGTGCACATGTTCTAGATCGATTAGATGGCTGTCATTAATCAGCCGCTTGTTGCGTGCCAGGTGGCAGTGTGAATGCGTATCTTGATCTTACCATCGGATTGTGGGATATTTGATGTGGTCGACACAGTTAAGTGATTGACAGGCCATCTTAGGGGGGCAAGAGTATCAGAAGCGTATAACCGGCGAGATGCCCCTACAATATGCTTGGCTCTTGAATTTCCTTCCTTGTATAGCTCGATCACCTGCACTAGACTCGATTTTGTTTTGAGAATGACCAGTTACGTAAGGCAATTCTTGAAGTTTGCTCCGCTTCAAATTTGGTGTGCCTTATTCCAATCTGGGAGTTTTGTGTACAGTTACAAGAAGACACAATTATGTTGAATTGACTCGGATGAAACGAAACCCGTGTCCCGGCAGATGTAATGTCTGGACTACTCTTCAAGTAGTACTACATAGTAGGGATGGATACATATTCACTCGTATCTAGATTCTATTCACCTCAGGTATACACAAATGTACAGTCGTATCTCATCCTGATCCATATCATGCGCATGTGATTTATGCATCTTTTGTCTCTAGGGCTGGAGTTTACTGTACATATGGCTCCAAGAGGAACTCGCTCGTAGTTACCTCTATTGGTACAGAATACTATGAAACGCGCTACACCTTCGAATTGCCGTCACCGGCGTAGTAATTTGGAATGTATCAATTTATGCAAGCTAATTCGAAAATACAACAATGCGCGGGAGCATAAGCACCGTGACCTCCTCTAGCTAAGTCGACCATATATGAGCTCGGTCTCATCAATATGCTTTCTTCCCTTGGTAAGAATTTGACTTGGGTGAAAGAAGATGAAAATCACCATGACAAGAAACATCAGGGTAGCGTCAAAGATATAGGCAAAGTACTCATGACTCTGTAGAGTACCTGATGATCCTTGCACGTACTCGATGACTCGATAGATACAACGAACCATGATCATCGTGCTAGCAGCGTAAAGCACATACATATATCTTTCCCACTGGGCAGCCGAGCTGAGCGATGTTGCGGTTGGACGTTCCTTCATGCGCTTGTGGAAGATGACTGAGACGATGACAAAGAATCCAAAAAATATGATTTGAACGATTAGGCCAACAACGATGATATCTTCACCTAGCTTTAGGCTACTTGCAGTTTTGGAACTGGATAGCATTGCACCACCTGATTAGAAAGGAATTAGTCAACAAATGGAGTTCGAGAAGATCAGGGTTTTTAAGATAGAAAATTCAATTTCCCATACCTCCACTTTGGATCAAAAATGACAAGACATCACCACAGACAAAAATCTTTGTTAATCGAGTGGCGCGAATAAGCGAGTTACAATCACCATCGACTAAGCGAATAATACGGCCAAGGATCATGTAGATTGAGGCCGCGAAGAGAGAGGGGGCAAGAAGAATAAAAAGACTTTGCAGCGCGTACGGCATGACCGAATAGTTTGGCGATTCGTTCGCACTGATCGCACGGGCTACATAACCAATAGCCTCAAAAAACCCTCCGACGATAAAGGCGATCAAGAATTTCTGCTTGTTTCTGGCCGCGAGGAATATATGCCCGCCGGTAGCAATGATGAAAATGACGACGAATACGACAGCGGCCGCCACCGATGGTGTGTAACTGTAAAGAGTGTAGCCGGAGGACATGATGTTGGTTAACGAGTGAACGCGACCTGGGGAGGGCTGGAATATAACGATGGTATGAAGGTGGTATGAAGGCGACAAATTGAGGAAAAGAGAAAGAAAAAATTAAAGTAAAGAGTGGATTGAAGAGCGCGGTTAAAGATCGTCCACATGTGCAAGAAGCGATAGGCCGTTTCTTTTAAGTGAAAATATGTTGAGTCTCATCCCATAAAACAGCTGAGAATATTATTATTCCTTGTTTTGTCAGGATGAGGAGACATTTCAAAACATCGAATGGACCAATTGGCATTCAGAGAACTTCATAGCCCCGATCTATATCTAGACTATGGAACAACGTTGCGTGGCCGTGGATACAGCGATGAGTCCTTTAGGGGGGCAAACAAAAGTGCAGCTCTGCAGTATCTAGTAAAAATGCTCAAACCCCATGTGGGTCATGAGTAAATATGGCGCTATTCGGTCTATCCCCGTTCATGGTCCATGGGTTCTCTGAGCATCTCCACCAATTATTTGATCATGAAAATATCAAAAAATATCAAAATGTATTAGTACGAGTACGACCGAAAGAGGGAAAGATCGAACTTTAGATGAAAGGTTACGAATACGAGGACCAATCAGAAGAGTTAAAGCTTTTATCCCGAAACCTTAACTTTGGACCCACAAAGGGTTCTATTGGGCGTTATTAGGGGTGTTAGATGGACATCCTAACCTCCAAATGTTGGAACAGAGCTGGTTAGGAGTACGACTATAACGGGTGTAAACCCTTGAATACAACCGTGATCAACGGGGCTTAACCTGCGCCATTTCATGGAAGGAACGAAAAATTTTGATCTTGTTTCATCTTATATTTAGCCAGATTTCCCCCTGGTCAACACCAGAACTCAACAACATCCTTCGCCAAATTTCGGTGTTCGTCTGTGTCCGAGTCGATATCTTCTATTATTACTGTTTGACGTCTTTGCCAACTTCAGTTTCAAGGAAGCTGAGAGTCGCCCACAATATACAAAATGGCATTCACATGGGTCTTCTACTACTATGACCCTTCTACAGCTGCCGCAGCTATTTTCATTGTGCTCTTTGGTCTGAGCAGTATGATGCACTGCTATCAGCTTCTACAGACGAGAACCTGGTTTATGATACCATTCTTAGTCGGGGGAATCTGTGAGTCCACCACACAATCACTATCCCTCTGAGTCCCTGCATGTGGTATCTGGATCTGACATTCTTCTTTACTCTACTAGTTGAAACCATTGGCTATGTCGGTCGCATCCTCTCTTCTTTCCAGTCCCCCAATTTTGCGATGGTTCCCTACGTCATTCAAAGTACACTGCTCCTGATCGCACCAGCCTTTTATGCTGCGAGTGTATACATGACTTTGGGTCGGATTATCGAGATGCTTGACGCGGAGCGGTGTTCTATCATAAGGCTTAAGTGGCTCACAAAGATCTTTGTTATGGGAGACTGTTTATCCTTCCTTATGCAGGCTTCTGGTAAGATTCATATCTATGAAGCTGATGCGATTCCCGTATTCAACTAACATATCTTTACAAAGGTGCTGGGCTCATGGTCTCGAACTCGAACAATCCGTCCACCGGAGAAGATGTCATTATTGGCGGTCTACTTGCGCAGATTATCTTCTTCGGCTTATTCACTATCACCGCCATCGTCTTCCAACTTCGTATCGCGAAGAACCCAACTTCCCGTTCAGTTGAGGAGAAAAGCCGCTGGCATCGCCACATGTTCGCGCTATATGCCGCCAGCATCCTCATTCTGATCCGTTCTGTCGTCCGTGTGGTGGAATACATTCAGGGCTATGACGGTTACTTGATGAAGCATGAGGTGTTCATCTATGTCTTTGATGCACTTCTCATGTTTGGCGTCACCATGAGTCTTCAGTTTATTCATCCAAGTGAAGTCAACTGCTTGATCGGTCGCGGCCGCAAATATACCAAGAATGTATTCAAAATCGTTGAATATATTCCCACTTCGTCACCTAGACTCGAGATGGGTGGAGTGTCCCCCGGTGAGAGCCAAAAAGACTCAGAGGATGTTTGAAATGCGATTTCATTGATTTTTTGCGCTATGTACGTCCACGGGTAGAATATGCCCCGTGGGAATTTTTGCCTGTCCTTCCATAACCCTTTGTCATGATTTACTCGTCACGTTTTCAATGTCATAAATTTGCATTAACCTGAAGGACTTGAGTCTCTTGTCCATTTTCTTACAACGAATGGCATCGAAAATACTAGAGAACTGACAGGACTTGCTCGAGGGGCCAAGAAATATAAGGCTTCCACTCCAGGTCTAATGTCTGTGATATCTCATTCAGAACTGCATAGCCCCAGCGTCCCATGCACCAATTCCGTTGTCCCATGTGCATAAATACACAATAGTGAGCTAATATGACCAACGCAAAAGGTTCCCGGCATTTAAGATCTTCCAGGAATTCCCTTGGTACCAGATTGGCCCATCCCACTGATAAGGTCATCGAGCTAGGCTCAGCGATTGAAAAAGGGCACAAGGATCGCATGGATTGAATCGCTTTTTTATAAGATCCGGTATGATGATCAACCTGCTCGCTCAATTCGACTAGTTGATCAAAAGCAGAATCAGTACTTTCAGGGATGGAGATGGCGGGAACCTCGCATGCCAAGAGGGGGCTCAAATCATTCTCTTGTTGCAAATGGCTTGTAGAATCAAGAACGGCTTTCAAGCCACGGGCCAAGTCAAATATCTTAAACAACGTATTTAACCCTGGCATCTCTTCTTCTGCCTCAGCTTGCAAAGCACTTGCAAAGCCAAATGAAGCTGCCAGACCAGCGAAGATCATTGAAGCGTGGAAATTTGCCTCATTTATTTCGCTCAACTGATCTCTGAAAATCGAGAGTGCTGCATTTTGGTGGTGCATTGCTATTGTGAACCATGACGATCCTGGTTTTCCTTGGTCATGTTGTGGTTGATGTGACAAATGTAGAGCAGCTAGAGCCATGACTCCATGCATCAAGAACGGTGCGGTTAAACCAGCTTCAAGAACTGAGATTTCCATAATCCTTCGTGTCTCCTCCCCCCTCACAAAATCTTTGTGCGTGTGCTTGAGCCATTGAACCATGAGTTCCAGCTGCTCCATATTCAAAGAAACTGGGTTTTCGATAGACGTAGGATTGCTAGCTGGATCGCTGTGTGTTGATTCAGGGGGAGTTTCAGCAACGGTCGAAGCACTCTGACTATCACCATTGGGTATCGGTTGCTTCGTTCGTCGGGGTTTTGCTGAAGACGGTTCCGTCCAGAGATATGGCCCCTGCATGGTAAAAACACATTCCACTTGTCGTTCAATACAATTACTGCAGACTGGGTGTAGCTCGTCACACTATCATGACACAAATGCATCAGCCCAAGAATATGAACAGCTGGTTGCAAATTGAAAAAGAAGACGATCTTCATACCTTCACTTTCCTGCGTTTGCAGTTTTGGCACCCATTGCGCGATTTGTTGTGGGGTCGACGACGGTGCATAGTTGAGAGGAAAGCTGTACAAGATTTGCTATGTGAAAGGCATGGCGATAGTGAGGGTATAAACAATTTCCAGTTCCTCAGGGTGTAGTCTATCTTCACTTCAAATGTTCAACGTTGAATGTGAACATGCGACGGGCGGTGAGAACGTTATTTGAAGGGATGGCATTCCACTGCATCATCGATTCCATTTGGCCAAAGGTCCCACTTAATGGTCGAATATGGAAGGTCATACGGGTACGCGCACGAATAAGGCTGCAAGATTTAATGCTGGCATCTAATTGGGTACATTCCCCCACTTGCATCGCATAAAAAAAGGTCTTTCACCTTATTAGCTGAGTGGGACGGAGAATGTCATATCATTGGGGATTTACCTTCTAACGACCTCAGCCCCTGGAGACTCGTGGACTAACTCGTATCTTTGTACTCCGTGCTTGTTTGATTAGCATACGTACTCTCTGTATTCTAGTCTACTGGTGGCTAATCCTTATCAAAATTGAAGAGTTTCATCGCGGGAGATGAGCGCCCCTCCCAAGGGCTCAACGCAGCGCCGGGATGGCCAAAAGACTATGATTGAATCCATCAGACTCAATCAGCCCGGTGTTGAAGTATCGGACGGTCGCGCGGCACCATTGATGCGTAATATTTGCCCTCCTGTCAGACTAGCCGAATAAGACAGTATTATTCATCTTCCTTACTTCTCTTCCCATTATGAGCTATTTACATCTAGGTCTCTAGGATTTACAATCGGAGCAGGCTTGGACTAAGGATTAAGGGCATCACGCTCCTGTATAATCATTATCATGATAGTGCACATCCAAATCCACTGGCAAGTCTTAATCCTCATCGGACTCGGAGGAATAACGCTGGGCCCTATATCCGCGATCACGGCCACGGTAAGGTTCACGAGGATCCGATCGATCGTCTCTAGAATGACCCCGATATGTCCGGTAACTCCTTTCTTCAGGGTCAAACGAGCCTTCCCTGCGATTCCTGTCGTCCGAAACACTTTGACTTCGTTTTTTCAACCCAGAGCTGGCATCTTTGTACCCTTCACTGTCGTTCCGAGATCGTGAGTGACCATACCGATCATAGAGCTCAATGCCTGCAAATGCCAACGCACTTGCCGCTGCAACTTTCTTGAAGTTGCTTAATGACCGGTTTCCGCCAGCTCGACGCTGAATCTCAGCCATTTCTTCATGAGTAGGGTGGCCTTCTTTCAGACCCGAAACTGTCGTATCAACGATATGATGTGCGTGTGACTTGTTTGGATCCCTCTTGATTAGTCCATCAGTCACAGCTGCCTTCACAACACGCTTCCCTTTATCGCCCTTCCATTCACCCGGTGTTTTGCGGGATCGTAGCGCCTCTGCAGCACCAGCGGCTATGAGAGGAAGAGCAGCCTGCATGAGAATTTCACCACCCTTATTACGTAGAGTGTCAGCCCAGTCATGATGAGAGTTGCCGTTATCGTGGACTCTATCAGAGCTGTAGTCCCGGCTACGAGATTCATTTCTGTGACGCCCACCAGTGGACTTGCGACGATTCGTATGACGGGACGATGGTTCGGATTCGGACTCGGATGAAGAATCATACTTGGGTCGTTGAGAGTCTACCAGTCCATCAGTGAATGTATTTCTACCTGGAGTCGTTAAATAAAATATGTGGCGACTCACAACGGTCATGTGCTCGAGATCTATCTGGCTGTGAACGACTATCCGCGTAATAGGAAGGTTCATCCCCAACTGACGACGCCCGACGTCGGAATTCGTGTCTTGGACGGCGCGATTGTCGCGAACCATAGTCGCGCTGTGTGGCGTAGTCTCGATGAATGGGGTCTTTATCGTATTCATCTTCATAACCCGTATCATATCCACGTTCGTGGCCATAGGGCTCACGGTGGCCGCGATTATCATAATATGACATCTCGTATCGACACACGCTGGGGAGATGACGTTATCTGCTAGTGAAAGCCTGAGATCAGGAGGCCAAAGCGCTCAGTTTGTTGGATGAAATAATCTAGTAGACGTGTAGTCTTGGCGTTGAGATCTTCCAGATTCAACTCGGTTGGGTTTGTATGAACCCAAGTCCAAAGCCCATAGTTCACAAGGATATCATAGATTTATATCAGATAAAACCAAAAACCGGTTTTGATGTTATGCCGGGTTAGTGCGAGAAGAGATTTACCCGTTCATGCATATTGAGTCGACCTCCTGCTTGTGTAGCGTACTCCAGCACGTCGCTTCCATGCAGACGACGTCATCTCACATTCATAGTGCATGAGGAAATGGAAAAAAAAGACCACGCGATTGAAAAGATCCAATACGAGCTAAGCGCTGAGCTCAGGGAACTGGTGACTACGACTGGTCCAGATGTCTGATCTCCACAAGTTTCAGACCTCCGTCAACATTGGCGACGTCATACGGGAGCCTGCATATCCCCACATAGACTAGTCTAAATTGGCCTAAATTTTGAATATACTGTACAATTTGTATTCAAATGTTAGGTATGTCATTGATATTGGCAAGACCATCAGGCCAAATTTGAAATGAATCGAACATCTGATCGATGAACATTTCAAGACTGGAAATTGAACATAGGTGCGTTTGGACTTGGTGAGGAAAAGTGGAAGCCTTTTTTATTCTTAAAGGTGAAGTAGAACAGCACCTGGAAGTTGATTGGAGGGTGGTGGGCCCGCGTATAGTGCGTCTGGAGTGGAAATTCAGGGGATACCCTTGATGAGTGGCCGCTTTACAGGCCATTGCGATCGCGTCGTGAGGTTTTACGCATGGAGGACATGTCATCTTACTCAAAAATAGTACGTACGGCTTCTCGCTAGGCATATTGATGATCCTTTACCACATATCTCATTTTAAAGCTTATTAGTGCCAGTGATATTCACTCAATATGTCTCCCACGTCACCCGTGGACAGCGCGCGCTTGTTGGGTGATATTGGTTCATCTACTATTCGGGCTTGAATGTCGAAATTTTTTGATATCGAGGATTGGCGCAGGGAACTGATTAAGACCGCCGTTTTAAGAGGTCTTGCATTCTGCATAGAGAATTCTTGATTGAATGGATCGTTGATTTTAGACAGGAAAGACGACGATGTGAAAAGAAAGCTCTCAAAAGACCCAAAAATCCGCAGATCAATTGATTCAACAATCAGCCCACCCACTTGGACTCGTATTCTCGAGTATACTCGTCCGGATCCCAAGCCAGCGCTCTAGTCTCCATCTCTTCCGATTTCAATCTCACGCATTCATTGATATACTCCGTTTCTTGAGGGGTCAAGATATTGAGCCTTTCCTTCCAAGCATCTTCAGGGTCTGAACATTGAGTAGGTCCAAAGAATCGCTGGTCAATCTTTTGCCAATAGATTGAGTCGAATGCGAAGTTATTTCGGGCGGCGTACATGATCCAGAAGTCCCCGCTGCTCCAACTATCTCTCATCGCACCAGAGAGACGTTGAGTATCCGATAGTTGGCCGTTGCGAATTGCCTCGTCCTCGCAATCAGTCAGTTCTTGGAGAAATGTTTTAAGTCGATGATCATATTGCATAGACCAGTCGCCAAGTCCTCGAGGCCAATACTCAGGTTTTTCAAGAAGAAGCCACCACGGTGGAGAATGTGAGAATTCAACAGGCGCAGCATAAGTGAACTCCCAGTCCACCACTCCTACAATATTCTCATCTTTATCAACAAGGACATTCTCCGGTCGCAAATCATCACACCGGATTGGAAATGGGCCAGTCTCATGGGATAACCATTTCTCTCTCAGTTTTCGGTCTTTAACAATCCGTTGGAAAAGAATACGAGCCACGAATTTTCGCCGGCAGTCATCTTCAGAGTCAATAGAGTCGTTCCTTTGACTCATAAGGTGCGAAAGATGTATGTCGCCAGAGCCTCAAAGTAAGAAGACGCTGTAGAGTATGTAGAATTCGGTATTACCGATCGGGGAACTGTTCCCAGTTGCACAATTTCATTCATTGAATAAGACAAGGGCCGATCGAAAACCCTACGAGTTGCGGTGTCTTTTCCAGGCTCAACAGACCCAATTTTGTTGAGAGTTAGCGTGGACAGGGAAAGCACAATTCTGGCTAGTTTTCTGTATATATTCCCCAGTCTGACCATGCTGATAGTGGGATCCAAAATTGGGCGCATTGTTGGATCGGATGCCGGTTTCTCCAGAAGCCTGCAGATGCTCTGCTCATGCTCGATATATTCCATGACAATAAACGGACCCAGGTTTGCAGGGCTCTCTTCTTTGTTTCCCGAGAGGAAGATGGATGGAAGAGGAATTGGAATTTTGTGAGGCTTCTGGGTCTCCTCCCCGATGAACTGCATGACTCTGACTTCATTGCGAACTTTTTCTTCGGGGAACATGACAATACCAGGGAATGGGAACCTGATGATAGCAGTGGTCGTATCTGTCAATACTATCCGAAAGCAGACATTGAATCCACCTAATGCGAAGATATCAAACTTGAAGTCACACCATTCCCGAGGATAAAAGTGCGTTGCAAGAAAGCGGCCCACTGCATTGAAGGGATTTTCGTCTTCCTCGAGATACTTATACCAGCGTTTGTAAATGATCGTGCCTCTTTCCCATGCTTGGTCGTCATAGGAGAGACGTGGTTTCATTCTGCCTGGGGACCAGGAAATTGGGCAAGGAATGAATAGGGAAAGAGTCGGAAGTAATAAGAGGTGTTGATTGATGCTGAAATCAATATTCCTGGGGGTTGGGTAGACATAAATGGGAACATGCATGACCCCTGCGCAATGAAGCCAATCAGACGATAACAACTTGAACACATATTGTATCCACAATGGGAAGAATCACCATCATTCCAAGGCAATATGACTGTTTCACCCATCATTTGAACATTTTATGAGCACCAACTATCTTCCAAGGATACTCTTGCAGCCTGTTGACAAACATTGAAGGGTTTCAATTTATTTCATAGCCAGTATTGCAACCTCTGCCAGTGGGTTCACATTTGGATTCTTAATCATTGGCTACATGTAAGAATCACTATGGAATTCAAAACAAGGGACTCGCCTCAGGGCTGAAGATATCATTGGGAATCTTGCAGACGCAACTCAGCTCCACGAATGAATGACCAACTTGTCACTTGCTGTTTCGACATTAATTCGTCAAAAAGAAACCTGGAAAGTTCCTCTTCCTTTCCAGCACCAATAATTGAGCTGTATAATTGACCCTGAGTTTGTAGTTCCGCTTTCAGACTTTTCAAAGCCATCGAGACAATGACATTAGAATTGATGATTCCCTCACAGTGTGGCCAGCTCTCTAAGGTGTGGATTGCTTGCAAGCGAATTGAAAAATCTGGACACTGCGAGGCGACAACCCACAAACCCGGAACGACGCCGTAGTCCAACGTAAATGATGGCCGATCTCCAGACTTGGCTAAGAAGACCTGATGCGCTGAGAGGAGGCTAATGTATTCTGGTGTCAAGGATGCAGGCACTGGTCCTTTGATGAGGCAGGTCTTCAGACTGAGGATTTGCGAAAGGCTCTGGAGTTGAAGTAGATCCACACCTCGCTGATCGCGATCGCAAAGGGTATGGTAGATGCTCCGATAGAATATCCCAAAATGATGCTGAAAGTTATGATTCAGTGACAAGATATGTTGTTGTGTCTGAAACAACTCCTTATATTCTACCGCAATATCAACAGCGGATGCTGGCCAGCATCGAGCGAGAAAGGGGAGACCCAGATTCAACAATATGGTCACGCTCCTGTGCACATCTGTCACATTTTGCATGTCAGAAAATAGGTCCGAACCTTGCTCGTCATCCTCATGTTCATGATCCTCAAACAAGAACGGAGTCCCAGGTCCGAAATGGGCGGATTCAATATCGAGTCGTTTAAAGAAATGAATCAGCGAATCGTCTAATTTAATTTTTGAATGAAAGCTCTGCGTCTCTGTGAGGATGCGAAGCCCACTATGCAAATGTTTGATCGCATTATCGTACCGTCCAAGTAGTAACTCGGACATGACAAAGAGCAGGCAGCATACGAGTACAACTTCTCTGTATTGAGGATCGTTCGAGGCTCGACGCTTGGAAAGATGAGAACAAGCTCTCGTAGACTGCTCAAGTGCGAAAGTATGGCGAACTCGCTGCAAGTTTTCCCCCGATAGGCGCATCTCGTTGGCGTTTGAGTCTTCGTGAAGCGCACCGAGCATATTGGCAGCGTGATAGACAGCAGGATCGACATGACTTATCTGTAAGATTATTTTCTGCCAGAGAGGAGAGTCATAGAAAGCTCCAAATCCGGGAATGGAACAATGTCGAAAGTATGAAAAGCATCGTTGCTCGTCAATTGTGGTGACCCACGGCTGAAAGGAAATCCCCTGGGTTAATAAGACAGCTCGCTCCTTGATGGGTAAGCGTTGTATATCATAGCCGTCGCATTTACGGCCAGTAGATTTGCAATTGTTGCATTCTTCAGGTGTTTCGTCGCACCTGATATGTCGCACTCTGTTTTGCCAGTCATTATGATGTTTTTACCCCGCAGGATTTGGAGAATCAGGGGTAATCAGGGGCACCCACCGGCATGTTCGGCATCCTTTTCGCGACCGTGTGCTGTATTTCCTGCGTTTTGGACATAACATCACAATGCTAGGAGAAATGAGAAATCAAGAAATGAGCAAGATAAATTAATTAAGATGATTTTCCAGCCACGATCTGAGACTTCAGTTTCAGCGTGGAATAAGGCCTAAGCGAAGGTTGGGGGCGAAACGCAGTTGTGGAGCTGGAGAACTTCAAATGTGGCATCTTGG
Organism: Penicillium herquei; assembly: GCA_039634405.1. Taxonomy (NCBI): domain Eukaryota; kingdom Fungi; phylum Ascomycota; class Eurotiomycetes; order Eurotiales; family Aspergillaceae; genus Penicillium; species Penicillium herquei. Next base: position 8,361,650 of record CP098388.1, read on the forward strand.
CATTGCAGATACCATTTGGAAACTGGAATAGTTCACGAGTTAAAAGGCGACGGTGCTACATATCGAGAGTCGTTTTCAGATGGATCATAGTAGTATGATCACGTACAATGCATGTCAGTTTGGGTGTCAAAATGATCACCGTTGCGGCAACATAAATTAACGCCGTCTCCTTAAAGACTTTGGGTCGCGCGGGGTGAACGCCATTTACCCACTGTTCCACATTTGGCGAATCTTTGATACGCTGGTTAGTGTTGAAATGAATGCTTTTTTGGCGTCCTGGGCGTATCATAGCTTGCTGAAATGAGCTTGTGGCGCAGACGATTTCATAGATAAGCCAGTCAATGGACGGAGTCAAAGGGTATTCAAAGATTGAATTCACAATTTAGGACTCTATTCAAATTTCAGCATCATGAGCCACTGTCCCCACTGGTAATCGATGTATAACACGGCTCGACCCTTGCTATGAATGTGACATGTCGGCATAAGTCGGTTCTTCAGCGCACAGGCGACCGAAATGGGGCGATTCTCGGCTCATCCAAGGCTGTACGGGATGCAAGTGGGGAAAGAATGCTGGCATCGCACTAGCTGAGCTCATCATAGCCAATGAGACTAGAAATAAAAGCGAGCAAGCTCAAACTCATTGCTGTGTTAGCACGGAGCTGTCCTTTTCCGCATCGCTCGCCAAAAGAAACCAGGACATTGCGGTCGCCATGCCATCTCAAATGATTGCAGGCGCTGTCCTGCTCGCAGTCATACTATATGTGACGAACCTCTTCTTATCCCGCAAAAAGACACCTGGTCCCTTGCCCCCAGGGCCGGTGGGGAAGCCGATTCTCGGTAACATTGCAGACCTTCCCCCTCCAGGGACACAAGACTGGGTGCATTGGCTGAAACATAAGGAGCTCTATGGTATTAGTTGCAAGTCAAAATCCTATTCAAAATGCACTTAGTTGACAGTCTGTTATAATAGGACCTATTAGCTCAATCACTGTGATGGGTCAGACAATTGTGATTCTCAATGACAGTCGCATTGCAACAGAACTGCTTGGCAGGCGCGCTGCGCTTCATTCTTCGCGACCAAATCTGGTATTTGCATCTGAAATGTAATGCTCTTCACCATCTCCAATCCTGGGTGTATCCAATCGGCGAATCACTAATTTTCTGCTCAGGGTTGGGTGGGAACATATTCTTGCTATGCAGACGTACTCGGACAGATTCAGAGCCTACCGCAAGGCTATGCAGCCATATCTTGGTAGTGAAACTGCTGCTTCTCAGTATAACTCCTTGCAGGAGATTGAATGTCACAGATTCTTGTGGCGGGTGTGGCAAGACCCCGCACAACTTTCACAGCATATTCAAACGTGGGTTCTCTCTGCAGAGAGGATGATCGAAGTGCTGACTGATTTGCTAGTGAGGCCGGGGCTGTTATTTTGAAAATCGCATATGGATATACTATTGAGCCGCACCAGTTGGACCCATTGGTTCGTATGGCTGGTCTAGCCCTTGAACACTTTGCCATCGCTGCTACACCAGGCGCATGGCTCGTTGATATGATTCCTGCCCGTGAGATTGATTGAAACACGCCCAGATCCCACGATCCGCCTGAAGCTAACCTTTGTAGTGAGATACGTTCCATCTTGGTTCCCAGGTGCTGGTTTCAAGCGCAAGGCGCAAGCATGGAAGAAGAACCTCGAAAATACCGCCGATATCCCGTATGACTTTGTCAAGCAGGAAATGGAGAACGGAAAGTTCCAACCTTCCTACCTTTCAAACCTTTTCAAGGCCGAAGGATATCCATCTGCCGGTACAGAGGAAGAGACGGTCGCAAAGTGGACCGCTGCATCATTGTACACAGGTGGCGCTGATACGGTATGTGGAAAATTCGTTGCGGAGAAACTGCTCTCGCTAATGGGTGCAGACTGTGTGCTCTATTAAAGCATTCTTCCTTGCTATGACTCTGTATCCGGAAGTTCAACGTAAAGCACAAGAGGAAATCGATCGCGTCGTTGGCGCAAGTCGCCTGCCCAAAATGGCCGACCGTCCAAAACTTCCTTATATTGAGGCTGTGGTGAAAGAGACTCTTCGGTGGCATCCGGTGGCGCCGATGGGTATCCCGCATATGTCCGTCGAAGATGATATGTATGATGGTCTTTTCATTCCCAAGGGCTCACTAATTATGCCTAATATCTGGTAAGCGCTCCCGTAAGACATCATAGGCGGTTAATGCTAACAAATGACAGGGCGTTCACACACGACCCTGACGTTTACCATGACCCGATGGAGTTTAAGCCCGAGCGCTTCCTCCACGTCGACGGTCGCGAGCCTGAGATGGATCCCCGTACAGTTGTATTCGGCTTCGGTCGTCGCATTTGTCCTGGAAAGTTTCTTGCAGATAACACTCTCTTTCTGAGTGTTTGTCAGTCCTTAGCAGTATTCCAGATCAGTAAGGCTGTTGAAGATGGTAAAGAGGTTGATGTCCAGCCTGAATTCCAACCCGGTGTCATCAGCCACCCTGTCCCATGGAGATATGACATTAAGCCTCGGAGTGGCGAGCATGAAGCTTTGATTCTGGCTGTGGAGAAAGAGCATCCCTGGGAAGCAAGTGACGCGTCTTCTCTAAGGAATGTTTAATAGTAAGCCTTCACCAACAGTATGATCATGCGGACTCACTTTGGTCGGGAGCCTGTAGTATTATATGCGAAAAGAAAATTGACTGCAAAATGAGACAAGTATCTTGATAACATGAATGAATGTGGATTTGAGTGCACCACTCTCCCTTTCCCATTGCTACTTCGAAAGACTTGAGTAGCCAATACTACCGGGACATTCCGTCCTCTAGAAAGTCTGTTGGAAACCACCAATAGCAACAATTCCATGGAACACAATTTTGTTACACTCCAAGTATTGTGTAGTACGATATATGGCTATTGTATTGCGTATAGATATTTTCCGAGGTATAGCAACTTCAGGTTCAGATGTTGTTTCATTGATGGGTGTTGATATTGCAAGTTTTCTTTAGTTTCACATGGATTAAACACTGAGAAGTCTCGCAATTCTATAGAAAAGAACAGGAAAGCAGAGTTTGAGGATACTAGGGGTTGTCCGACTTGCTCCAGCCTTGTATGTACATGCTATATTCACCTTGAGCTCCCGTTTCCTTCATTAGGCTGAAGGTGCTATAATCGGGTCTTTCTTCCACATTGTGATCCCCGTAATCACCTGGGCTCCTGCCATTCCAGCTAAGAATTTCATCTGCATATTGTAACTGGCCGCATAGGTCTCCCGAACCAAGGTCTGCGAGTCCGTTGGAAGTGTCGCGATGGCCGAGGTCGACTGCAGGATAGTCTCAATCACGCCGCTTGTCAGGAACTCACTCAAATGTGATCGGAGATAGCTGTGTTGGATTGCGGTGGCAATTGCCAGCCCTATGGCGCCTCCCATGATTCGAAATTGGGCAATTGCACCCATTGCAACCGCTGATATGGGAGTCAGTGTCTCTCGCTTGTGGACTAGAAACAATGCATCAAACTTACCATGATCTCTCTTTTCAGTAGCAAAAGGTGTCATCAATGTGAGGAGCGGAATATTGATACCGCATCCAAATCCAGCGAGGATTTCATATCCATATTGACGAGCTGAGACGTTATGGTGCTGAGGGAGTGTCCCCAGAAGGCCATAGGCGAGTATTTGGAATGATGCGCCAACAATCAGCAGATACATAAGTGGAATCTGAGTACTCTTTGCAATTATCGACGACATAATCGATGCGACAGGAGAAAATATTGTGAAAGGGATAAATCGTACGGCGGCGTGGAAGGGTGAAAGTTCGTTGACGATTTCAAAACGCTGGGGGAGGATAAACATGGTCACGAACATAGTCATTCCGAGGAACAAACCATGTCTATTTGCTGGTTAGCTTGATTAAACAAGATTGACTGGATTTTTTCTCATGGAAATATCGAGAACAGGGGACAATGAAACCTAACGGGGATGAAGAGACTCACAGCAACATGGATATCCACACTCGATTTTGAAAGAACCTCCATGGGAACACAGGCTCCATAGTTTCGGCGTTCATGGTGACCCACCGTTCCCAAATCGCAAACAGGATCCACAAAACGCCCGCGATGGTCAAAACGGCGATGGTGAATGCAGATTGCCAGGAAAACTGCTCATCAGCTTCATCAAGACCGGCCACCAATAAAAGTGTTGCAGCAAGAAGCGAAAAAGCACCGAGGATATCAATGCGCTTGAATGCCTGACTGAAAGACTGAGAGAAAGATCCCCTGATTTCACGTGGCTTGTGGTGGTGAGGGAATCCATTCGGTAGTGTAAACATCAAAGACACGACTGCAATGACGCCAGGTGGGATACTGTTGAGTTGGATTAGTTTAACCTGTAAAGCCTCATCATGAAACATAGCCACGATTATAGAATGATGACTTACTTGAGGAGGAATATCCATCTCCAAGTGGAGTTTTGAGTGATTGCGCCACCAAATAGTGGTCCAAAGAGGAAAGAGAATACAAACACCGTTGCCACAATTCCGGTATATTTCGCAAACTGCTGGGGTGGAACCATCTCGACAATGATGATTGTTGAAATAGCATAGTTTCCTGCTCCTCCAAGACCTTGTAAAGCACGAAAGATGATCCTGAGAAGGACTCTCATGTTAGTGAATTCAACAGAATATGGAAAGCAATTAAACATGGAATCTCACAGTTGATTCATGGTCTGAGCACCACCACAAGCAGCCGAGAAGATTATGAATATGATGACGGAGAGCAGAAGACATGATTTGCGACCAAAGATATCACTGAACTTGGCAGACAGCACCAGAACCCCTGCACGGACAGTCAACAATCCGATCAGCCCGAGTTTTCATCAGAGCAAATGGCGAGGCAAGTCGGGCCACAGGTTGACTCCGAGCAAAAGCCTCATGACGCGCATTGGCAAGAACATACCGGAATATCCCAGCATATAGGCAGTTGTTATCCAATAGATCTTTTCCAATCCACCAAGCCCACCCGCAATACTGACTAGTGATGTCGAAACGATGGGTATCTCTAGATTTGTCAAGAACAGGCATAAGCACAGTCTTTGAATACTGTCAGTTTGTGGAGTCTTTCGTTGATTTTTTTTCAGATATAGAAGCGAAATACTCACGTAGCAGTAAGCACATGGAGTCGAGCTCCCTCAAGATATTGTGTAGATTGGCCCAGGCTCTCAGTCCCATCAGTCCCCTCAGTCATCTGAGCATCTGGGACTTTTGTAGAACTGAATTCATGGTCACCATGTAAATCATGGATATCCGATTTCATCGTTTCTTCATCCATGGCGAAGCGTGCATATGATTCGGGGATCGTGTATAGCGGGTGTCGGAATCAAGAGTTGAAGCAAGTTGCCTTGAACTTCACCCCTGAGCATGTCACGGCGCGAGTCAAGATACGAAATCAGCTCAAGATTCGATTTAGTAGTATGTAGTCAAGATATCTGGGGATTCAAAGGATTATATTTGCTATGAGTGTTGAAAATACTATACTATATCCATTTGTGTATTACCCACATGTGTAAGGCTTTAAATGGTCAAGACTGAAACTCCTGTTGAGATTGACGCTAAGGCCCCAGATTGGCGATGATCTAAACTCTTTCAGGCTCAAAGGTGCGAGAACTGCGAGCGAATCATCCCAATCAGACCCACTTAATCGCCCACTTAGTGCTCCATATTGGGCATAGCATGCGAATATGTAATGTGGCTACATACACTCTGGAAGAAAGAACGAAACTTGACAGTTACTTATGTCTGAAAAAAGACATCTTTACTATCGAATTTAGGATGGTCAACTCACATATGCAGGCTTTAAGTTGAATGCTAAAGGTGGCAGAGCCCCGGAACTAAAAAAAAAAAAAAAAAAATTATGTACATACAGACGACTTATTTCAAATGTGGAAAAAAAACCAACTTGAAAAGGAGATCATACACCCGTGGACGGGTGATCAGAGTACCTTCACTGTTGTTTTCTTTGCAATCTATCCTGCCTATCGAGTCGCCATTTACCAGTGGGTACGTGGTTTGGTTCAAGTGAGAGAAATTGTGAAGAACTCGGGCACTATTCCCTTTGTCGCTGCAGGGATTGATCGTATGCGGTATAGACCACGAGTTCTGGGGGCCAAATGCATGTGTCAACCCGTCCGGCACTTACGTGGATCGATGAGTTCTGAGATCGGCGTGTTTTCCGACATCTGGAGGATTTCACTAGTATTTTTGTTCAAATGTTTGGTATGCTCGTACTTATTCTGGTCTGTTGAGGCCTGTTCAAGTTCAGCACTTCATGACTCGTACCTCCAGATGTCCATGCCTTCACACCTGATTCACTCAAAGCTGGAGATTACTATGGTATAGTACCGTGACGCGAGCACTGCCCGGGTGAGAAGATTGAATCTCCCATGTTCAAGTTCCAATACTCGAAATAGTAAAACTTGAATCATTCAAGGTGTCAATGTATTCTGTGTTTCCGTGTATATTAAATTGACTCAATCAAATTTCAACGGATATATATGTCGCTGGCCGCGGTCGCAAATCAGCAATTCTATGATCTGTGCTGACAAGCTCCAGTGTCATGATCCAGCTTCAACACTCATTAAACTTGAATCATGTTTCCAAGGTTTAGATGGCTTCCAACATTTAAATGCATCTCTCGGTTTCATCAGTTGACTGAAAGGTATCGGCTTGTTTCCCTCTCCACTTCGCGTGCCAATACGCCAATACCTAGGATGGACTGTTCCACCCGGGGTAAGAATACTCCGTGGCGTCTTTATCTTTTTAGATGGATTTCTCTAATTCACAGGGAAATTTGAATAATCGTGCACAAGAAAATGTTCGCATTCTCAATAGTTGTCTGCTGAAGAGAAAGAGAAAGAGAGAATGCGGCTAATGGCAAGTGGAGAAAGGGCCCGGGCCATGGTGGGGGCAACTCGGGGGCACTATGTGACAGACTGGGATGAAGAAGTGACGAACTTGGCAAATCTCAGGCTTGAATGCTCTCTTCTCATATGCACAGTCCGAAGGGCTCTACCACTTGAATAGTATCTTCAGGTACATATGGATACTTGCATCTCGCTGAGTCATGTCACACCGCTACTTCAACTCCCCCTCTACCACATTGGACCAGGGAAAATAAGGCGTGCCGACTTCTCTTGACTCTCTCTTCCAAGACCGTGATTCAGTTTAGCCAAGGAGAGGACCCAGACGAAGACAGAAGTCCGCATCTATGGCACCAAGACAGACATCATCCGAGACCTCCCCTTTGCTGCCCTCTTCTGACGATACGGCAGCTACCGGAGCAAATGGCATCTGCATTCCCCAGGACGGGTACTTGGAGCACCCTCAGCTTCAAGATGTCGAAAACCAGGCTAAGGAACCTGTTGAAGATACTCACAGTCAGCTGAAGTTTATCATTCCCGCAGTCTCTTTAGGTGTATGTGAGGCTTGATCCAGTTCAAATATCCCATGCACTGATGCGCAGGGCAGCTCCCTGTTCACCACACGTTCCGTGGCTCACATATGAAAACAGGTCTTCCTGGCGGCAGCCGACATATCGATCATCATGGCAAGTTATGGTCAGATTGGCAGTGATCTAAAGGCCCTCAATCTGACCAGCTGGATTGCGACCTCATACTTTTTAACTTTGACTTCCTTCCAACCTCTCTACGGAAAGCTGAGTGATATCTTCGGTCGGAAGCCGTGCTTATTATTTGCATATACGATTTTTGGTATCGGTAACTTGGGCTGTGGCCTGGCACGGAATATTAATGATTTGATCGCGGCGCGCGTATGGCAATCCTCATTTTATAATTCCTTCGGCGCATGGAACTGACAACAGAGACAGATATTCCAAGGAATTGGAGGTGGTGGAATGACGACTGTCGTCAATATCCTGATGAATGACATTATTCCATTGCGTGACCGAGGACTATGGCAAGGGATTATCAATATCATCTCAGCCACTGGGTCCGCTATGGGCGCCCCAATAGGTGGAATTATAGCTGACTACATAGGCTGGCGCTGGTATGTACTAATCCCCAATCCGAGTGCTCAATTGAGAGCTCCATTCGAACATTGCTATGGTATCTTAATCAAAAACAATGCTTAGGGCGTTTTTGGCGCAATTTCCCATTTGTGTTGTCGCTTTCATTGCTGTGAACTCAATGCTCAATCTTCCAGCCCAGAATGATTCAAACTGGAAACAAAAGCTACACCGTGTTGATTTTCTTGGAGCTACTGTGTTGGTTGGCGCAGTCCTAGGCTTGCTTATAGGCCTGGATCGTGGCAGCAATGTTTCATGGTCCATGCCACTCACTATCATCTCGCTAAGTGTGTCAGGTGTTTTATTCGTTCTCTTCATTCTGGTAGAGATATACCTCGCAGCCGAACCCTTTGCACCCGGTCACATTATTTTTGACCGCAATTGTTTCTCTCTTTACTGTTGCAACTTCTTCAGTTTTGCAGGTTGGATGGCAGTGATATTCTATACTCCACTATACTTCCAAGCAGTTGATGGAGTTTCGGCTACTGTTGCCGGCGTACGCCTCTTGCCAAGTACTCTCTCGGGGGTCTCTGGGTCCCTTCTCGCTGGATTCTTCATGAGAAGATTTGGGAGCTACTACTGGTTGACGATTGTCGGATATGGTTGCTTGACTCTGGGCTGTTTGCTAGTCTATTTCTCCTCCAGCGGTGCCATGGTCAATGACTCCGTGAACATGATCCTCGGTACAGTGATGGCAGCATTTGGATGCGGTATTGGTGTTGTTACCACATTCATTGGTCTAAGTGCGATCGCCTGACATATGTATTCAAAGGATGAACTGACTTTATCTATTAGTTTCGAGTGCGAGTGTGGAGGATCGAGCGGTGGTCACGGCTTGCTCATACCTTTTCCGATCCCTGGGCTCGATAATTGGACTCTCATTATCGTCTACGATTGTTCAACAGCTTTTGCGCAACCGACTTCGATCTGATCTACACGAAACCGGCAGTCGGAGTATTGACGAGATTGTCAATGGTGTCCGAGAGAGTCTTGAGTACATCAAGCAACTGGAACCTGATATTGCTAGCATCGTTCGCAATTGCTATGGTTGGTCAACCAATAAGGGCTTTGGCTTTTTAACCATAGTGGTATTCTTCGCTTTGATCAGCGCCTTCTTCATGCGCGAAGCCAAACTCGGCTAATGAGAGATTCGAGCGTTGCCCGATGGCTCTATATGCAAAGTAAGTTCCAAGGTTAGTAAAACACGGACGCCTGACCAGGTTTGGGTTGGCATTAAGTCACCCCGAGTGCCGAATCTTGGAAACACAATTGGACCCTTGAAACGTTGAAGCACATCATATGCTAGCAAAGTCTACTTCCACTTCATCACCGGTACTCCTAGATCTTTCCCCTTCCAATTATCAAAGACAAACTTGCCTATCAGATAGAACTATGAAGCCCGATTTCTAGTATAATACATCGTATGCCGATATAGGACGGTAAATTCTTTTTAACAAAAGAATGGCGTGACTAGATACATCTAGATGTCACTGAAGCGTAGGAATCGGAATGTGATGATAAATCTTGCAACAATGTTCAAGTCAGAGACATTCAGATTCCAGTGTCAATTTTGTCTTCATGCAAGGGGGAAATATTGACCAGTCGACGATGTTCCCTGGCATGAGACTTTCTCCAATCCATCGTTATCTGAGAAATTTTGTATGCGATCCGTGTACTATATTCACTATTCCCTCATCCATTCGTTTGCCAACGGTGATCGTAGTAAAAGCTAAGGTCTTTCCAATTCTCGAAATCTTTCCCTCAATCTCCAGCACATCTCCCAATTCAGCTTTTGAAAGATATGTGACTGACAAATCAGTGCTGACGCCTGTGACATCGAGGCCCGTGGATCCGATCGCCATTCCTGCCGCCCAATCTATCACACACGCAGACAATGTTCCGTGTAAAGAATTTTTGGAATTGACATGGAGCGCCTGCACCGGCAGTGTAGCACGTACGACTCCGTGCTCGGCATAGTAAATGTCAATGCCATCAAGAAGCAAAGCGTAAATGGGACTGTTATTTCGTTGGCGGTCCCAAACAGCATGGACATGAGCGATCGTGTCTTCCATATCTGAAGTAGGAGAATGGCGCCGAAACTCGGTGAGAAGCGTGGCAGGGGAACTGAAATGAGGGACTTAGAATTCATATTAGTCGGTAACAGTTCAAAGGGAGCACTTGAGTGAACCAAAAGCTTACATAGTTTCAAACAGTTTAACCTTAGACGGTTTCTGGGATAGGAAGAAGAATGATTAAAATTCTGACAGCTTAACCAAAATTCTTGTGGTCTTTTACTGAATTGCAAGTGTGTAGAGAACTCGAAGCGGATGATTCCCGTACGGAGATGTACCGAGCCCACCAGTTGACGGTTCTTCACTGGGAACATCCATTGGATTTACTAACATTGGAATACACATTGAAGCTTGGAAGTTTGCAATTCTTGTCATGTCTGGGAGAACTTGAGATTGAAGCTCAACTCAGACAGCTGCATCATTACACTCGCCCTGTGGAGGATGTGATCCCACCATCCACTAACAGTTCCTGACCTGTGATATATCGCGACTCGTCCGCTGCGAGAAACAGAGTAGCATTGGCAACATCCCAAGCATCCCCCATCCGCTTCATTGGCACCTGCTCATCTCGCATCTTCATATAAGCTGTTTCATCACCTCCGGGGGCATAGCGCTTCGCAAGTTCACGAGTATATGGTGTGTAGATCAAACCCGGGACAACAGTATTCAATCTCACCCGTCGATCGGCATAGATAACCGCAGTTGCCTTAGTGAACTGCATTATGGCGGCTTTCGTGGCTGAGTAGGCGACTTGAGGTTTCCCAATGTAGCGTAATCCTGCGATACTCGAGACATTGATCACTGCGCCACCAGTCTCTTGCTTTTCCATGATAGGGAGGACAAAGTGCGTTGTGAGATAGACACTCTTGAGATTCAGATCGACTTGTTGATCCCAGATATCCTCCATCATAGTCGCTGGACACCCCGGCTCTGACTTTCCAACATTGTTGATCAGGATGTCAATCCGACCGTGTCGTTCGAGACAGGCATTCACTAGAGCTTCAACGGATGCTGAGTCGGTGACATCGGTTTGTTGAACATGGCAGATACCTCCTTCAACCTCGATTCGGGATTTGGTTCTCTCGGCGGCGGCCAATGTGCGGTTCCCTCCGAAAATAGACGCGCCTTGCTGCGCGAGTTTCATCGCGATCGCAGCGCCAATTCCCCAGCCATCCTCGCTGGTCTGGCCGAGGCCGGTAACAAGGGCAACTTTTCCGTCCAGTCTGAACATGATGAAACCGAATTTCTGCCGGGTGGAAAATTGATAAAGAAAATGATAATAAGATGTTAACTCAAAAGTATACTTATGTCACCTGGGCACGGTTGTTTATCATGAGGTATTTCATGGCTTGACTTCAAGTTGCGGATGAACTCCGTCGTGCGGATCGACTCCGTCAACAACTGAGTATTCGGTAAAGGACCGCCACTTCGCCTTCAGAAGTCTATATTGTAGCAGCTGACGAAAAATTAACTCCGCTTCTCTTCCATCATCGAAGAGTTGGATGATTTCAAATCATTTTGACCTGTGATTTTGCACCTACTTGAAACAAAATGTCATCACTCATGCCCGACGCGGCTAAGAACGACTACGATCTCTCTCAACATCTGGATACCAGCTCGGGTCTTCGTCAAGGCCTCACTTCTTATGGAGATGCACACTTTTCCCTCTTCCTTCGCAAAGTATTCATTAAAGCCCTTGGCTATTCTGAAGACGCCTTATCCCGGCCCATCATTGGTATCATCAATACAAATTCCGGCTTCAACCCTTGCCATGGCAACGCCCCCCAGCTTATCGAGGCAGCGAAGCGAGGTGTTCATCTAAATGGTGGAATTGCCATCGAATTTCCGACGATCAGTTTGCATGAAGGGTTTTCCCATCCTACAAGCATGTTTTTGCGAAACCTTATGAGCATGGATACCGAGGAGATGATCAAGGCCCAGCCTGTGGATGCATGTATCATGATAGGTGGTATGTTCTGTGTTCTATTACGCAATGCAATATAAGATACTGATTTCCTTCCAGGATGCGATAAAACTGTCCCAGCGCAAATCATGGGAGGCATCTCTGCCAATAAACCCATCCTCCCGCTTATAACTGGGCCAATGATGCCAGGCAGTAACCGAGGCAAGCGGATTGGCGCCTGCACTGATTGTCGCAATAATTGGGCTTCTTTTCGGGCTGGTACAATTGACATGGAGGAGATTATGGGTATCAATGAAGAACTTGCTCCTACGGTATGCCTTATGATTCTCCACGTGCTGTGACCTTTACTCACTATCACATCTCAAATAGATCGGAACATGCGGCGTGATGGGAACCGCGAGTACCATGGCATGCATCACTGCAGCCCTGGGGTTAATCCCTCTGCAGGGCGCCTCCGCTCCAGCCGTCTCAGCATCTCGACTCAGAATTGCGGAGCAGACAGGTGCGAATGCTGTCGCTGCAGCTAAAGCTCAAAGGACGCCTCAGTCCATTCTATCTGCCGAGTCATTTTATAATGCTGCAATCGTTCTTCAAGCCATTGGTGGATCCACCAACGCCATGGTCCACTTAATGGCCATTGTCAACCGTCATCCAGAACTCAATGGCAATTTCAAGTTAGAACATCTGGATTCCATTGGGAAAACAACGCCCCTTCTGGTCGACTTGAAACCCAGTGGAGACAATTACATGACCGACTTCCATAATGCAGGTGGAATGTTATGTCTGCTCAACCGCCTGCGCCCGTTACTCCACCTCAACGCCCAAACGATTACCGGCGAGACTATAGGAGAAGTCCTCGATCGCTCCAACTTTCGCGACTTTGAATCCTCACGCTCCATCATTCGGACGCTTTCTGACCCCCTATATCCTTGCTCGTCTCTGGCTGTAGTACGCGGGAATATTGCTCCTAACGGCGCGGTGATCAAAGCCTCTGCCTCCAAAGAGAAGCGACTCCTTCATCATAGAGGCAAGGCTGTAGTGTTTGAGAACTCCAAAGACCTTGCTCTCCGTCTCGATGATCCTAGCCTGGATGTAACCGCCGAATCAATATTGGTACTCAAAGGTATCGGTCCGATCGGCAATCCAGGCATGCCCGAGGCTGGCATGATTCCAATTCCACGGAAGCTGGCTGCACAGGGCGTGACGGATATGCTTCGATTGTCCGATGGGCGCATGTCAGGAACTGCTGGAGGCACAATTATTCTGCATGTTTCCCCTGAATCAGGTATCCCTGAATCTCCCTTCGGAGTGGTGCGAAATGGAGATGAGATAGAGTTTGATTTGACTAAACGAAGCCTCGAGTTGTTGATCAGCGAAGATGAATTGCGCCAGCGTATCATGCTGCGGAGGGATAGACTTACGAACGCAAATGAAGGAACGGAACAATCTGTCTGGCTGGAAAGAGAGACTCGTCGCGGGTATAGAGGACTCTATGAGCGAACGGTCAACCAGTCTCATGAAGGTGCCGATTTCGACTTCCTGACTGCCACTGGTCCGAAAAAATGAAATTTGATGGTATTTGTTTTATAGTCTTTAGTAGGCTCGCCAGAGTCACTTGTGTTCGGTTCACTCTTGATGGATTGCATTGTGCATTGTACGGAAATTGCAAGGATATGAAGGTCTCAAATACAAACTAGGTATTAGATCTATCATTCGTAGAGTTCGAAAAGCACCTCCAGATATCTCTAGGAGATATACACTCGTTGACAGGAGATCAGCCGATTGAAACCTACTAGTAATAGACAAAAACCAAATAGAGAAAAAAAAAAAACCTCTTCAGTTTGGACAATTCCAGTTCTATCTCATGCTTGGATTCTCATTATGTGCTGGTTGTAAATGCATGGCCGCATTTGTAGGCCTTGATCTCTCGGCGTCGCTATGTAGCTTCTCTCCAATTCAGATAGCTCCCACCTAGGCAGACGTCCATTCCGACTGTTCCCAATTGGTTAAACATGCACAAGTCACATGATTTGTCAAACAATATCCCTTGTCGCTCGTTTTTGCTCCCTTTCAACTCATCAAAAAGACGTGGCATATTCCCTGACTCCCCGTTCATCTAACCTGCCTGTTCTTTACGTTCTCGCTACCATCGTTGCCATGGGGTGTGTCTTGAAGCCCTCAAAGGCGACAAAATTCAACACGCTCACGTTAAAGAAACTCCAAGACGCCTTTCAGACGGATTCAGAAGTCGACTTGACTACAAAACTACCAACAGACTACTCTACTCGACTGGATAGTTGGCGCAGCATCAAAGTGGGTGAAGATATCCCTAACAGTAAGTATCCCCACTGTATTTTTGAATGCTCTTTCTAAATGTCAGTTTCCTAGAATCCGCAACATCTGTACCCCCTCATGAGGAAGACATAAGAGCCTCCCTCGATCCATCTGTTACAATGGAGACGATCTACCCTCTCTCGCAGTCCGTTCTCGATTTATTAGAGGACTTGCCCCAGTCTTCCGGGTCAACAACAGATAGCTCCTCGGAACGATTAATTGAAATGATTCGAGCGAGTGAGGTTCTCTGGAAAGGCCCATCTGCCCGCTGCAAAATGGTTTTCAAGTGCAGTGCCTCTATTGTATTGAAGGCTGTTCGAGACATGACAGACTACACTGAGTATACAACTCTCCAGTACCTTCAACAGCACCTGCCCACTATTCCAATCCCAAAACCGCTAGGTCTGTTGCGATTAAATGGAGTTGCCCTTATTTTTATGATTTATCAGCCTGGTTGCACCCTCGGTGATGTCTGGCAGACTCTGGACAAGGCACAAAAAATATCCATCCAGGCGCAGCTGAACAAGATCCTGACAGATCTTAGATCACTTGCCTTCCCTCCTGGTACATTTCTTGGGGGTATTGGAGGCGAAGGTTGCAAAGATGTTCGGAGACATCTACGTCGTAGTAATAAACCAATTACGACGATCGATGAATTCGAAGAATTCCTATTTCAGGGTTACAGGGCAGGTGGGAATGCTTTTTTATCGTTAATGAATGGGCTGCGTCCGTCATCCTCGTGCAGCATCGTTTTCACCCATGGAGACCTCCGCCCGGACAATATAACAGCCAAACTGGTAGGAGACCATAGCTACATTGTTACCGGGCTGATAGATTGGGAGTACAGTGGATTTTATCCAGAATACTATGAAGCTGCCAAGAGTACCAATTGTTTATCGCCATACGAGGAGGATGATTGGTACCTATTTTTGCCAGACTGCGTCTCACCGCAAAAATATGCTCACTGGTGGCTTCTTGATCGCTTGCGGGAAACAAGAGTGGTGTAAATGCTAAACCATGAAGGCTGCGTGCTAGCTCGTAGTATCTAAAGAATGGCCGCATCTCCAGGCTTAATCCCTCGCCGGCGCCAGCTTTTCTTGTAGTTCACAGCAAGTGCATCAAGCAAATCGATGATGATGATTGAACCCCATTTATGGAGCGCTCGCCAGAGACTATAATCCTCTTCCTTCTCCTTCAGCACTACTGAAACCCCCCATCTCTGGTCATTATAAGACAACTGAGATCAATGATTTGCAAGACATCTCTGTCAAACTTGATCGATTTGATTTGGAAGGGACGAATCGACAAATGAATATCTTTTAAAATGAATGGTTTGTCGATTTGGGGTACGTTCAGATGCTGAATTGCATGTCCTTAAGTAACAGGACGCATGTTGTGCTGTAATGACTGGGTAACACTAAAGGATAGCGATATTGGACTTTGAAATTCACAAAGATTTGAAAGAAAATGAGTCAAGTCCGCGTACTAGTACTAGCGACTCGGATGGCTTCCACCTGCCCAGGTGGGCAAGGTTGGTCAGCCAACTAGTAGTGAACTAGCGGGAACTCCAGGGATTATCAGTACGATGTATATATGGTTGCGACAATGATCCAATATGAAGACAGTCACGGTTTGGTGATATATAGTTCCAAGGTTGGTCTTTTGGACGAGTTGCATAACGCACCACAACTTGACTTGAATACTACCGTGACATCACTCGCAACAACATTTGAATAGGAAATTATATTCAATGTAAAGCTGGAATTTCAGCCTGAGCAGCACTTAAGTAATATGTAGTATCCGACAGAAGTAAAGCCTAATGATTATGAAGCCTTGGTGCCAGTGGTGCTAACTTCTAAGGAGGGTCCAAAATTGCTCACTCGCAGAGGGTCAAAAGCGAGGCCTAGTTGACCGGAAGCCTACTAGCGATGTTTTGAACTACTTGGTCCGAGTCGTTCTTACAACATTTCAATCACCTCCCTCCTGCTCACGGGTTAAATTGCCGTGCGAATTGCAACAGTTTCCAATAATATCAGATGACTCGGACTGTAGAGATGAGAAGCAACGATTTTATGATTTTCCAACGTTTATGTGATCTTGTAATTTCCCAAATAAACAGCAGCAGTCTGCAGGTCCACGTATGTTCAGCTGCTGTAGGGGCTGGTTAGGGCGCTAAACCCCAAAAGTGAATGTTCTATTCCAAAGGTACGAGGCTGTGCATCGTGCATAATGCGGCTGAAACCCCTCGCCGCTTCCCCGCTCAGACTCTTATGAAAACAGCGTCATGCAAGTGAGAAGTTCCATGAATCTATCAACCTAGCGACAAGTTTAGATCCAAGCATATCTTAAAATTGTCATTTTCTGGTTCCTTGTTCTCTACAGGCTACCAGTATTTCCCCTTCCCTACTGATATTACTGGTAAGCCAGTGATCGGCAACCTCGAGCTGGCGAATCAGCAACCATGGTCTACGAGATAGACTTTCTAGACTCGCCACAGTACCAAGAATACAGAAGAGCAGCCCCTCGTGAGAGTATTGTCTGGACACTGGAGCTTGATGGTGCTTTGAGTCAAGGTTCGCTTGAATAACACCGCCACCTGGGAATACGGTATTGTCCTGCTAACTGCAGCTTCTGGCTAGCTCTCACAAGCACCCAATATCTTGGATCTGACGGTCGTAATGAGCTGGTAGCGCGCGAGATTCATCGACTGTCGGGGGAATTTATGACTGCAAGGCAGATCGCCGACCATTTGCTTGTATTGGATACATACCTTCAAGGATTGCCAAGCTGTGAGTTTTCAGGTCATTTCCCGTGGAACCATTAGCCTGATCAAGATCGAAAATGGGTAGGGGAGATTCGCATCCGAGGTCAGGGCGTATCTCGGTCGAAATATGCTAGCGTCGATTCTGGAAATTCTCAGTCTCACATGCCTCCTGCCGATGCCAGAGAGGCCAGCCAACACGATCGCTTCAATCCCGAGGTAAACGCTTCACTTGAGGGAATCAAGGCTGAAGACGATTTCACCATTCGCCCATGGCAGAATCAAGCACAACATGACGCACAAAAGACGAAGCCGATGCAGCTGAGTAGCTCTACGATGTCAGCTATGGAGGCTTTCGAGAAACGGGCAAAAGACCTTGAAACTGCATCATTAGCAGCAACCATCGATGATAGAAGTATATTCGACCTCGGACCACGCTTAGAACTTGAAGATATGGGCACCAGTGGCGGCAAGGCGAAGTACAAAGAAAGCATCGGTGACCTCTGGCGACGGCGCGCTTTCTTCCCAAGCTCATCTAAGCTCAAGTCTAAACGCAAATCTGCGCTCAGATCTAACACACTGTCAGCTCGGCATACATACAGTGCCTCATTCCATTCAGATCGGTGAAACTTCCGCTCATCACCGGGTAAGGGGGTTTTCGATGGAGAAGAACGGCGTGAGTCATACCTTGAAACATTGAGACGCTACTTGGAAGATACTGGGCTTGGAGTGAAGACAAAATATGAAGATTTTGAAGAACAGCAGCTTGCCAGCCCAGTCTCCCATGGTAATGAGACAATGTCATATGGCACTTTGAGAGGTGTGAGGTCTCGTGCGCCGTCAGTCGAAAATCAATACGCTGGCCTACAAAACCAAGATTTCACTGGAGAAATGAAACCTCATCATTCACTGACGAGCCACCATGTTCTTGAGAGTCTTGATTTGGCTCCATATCCCCACTCACAAGCCAGTATGCAATTTCAACTGGACTCGGACATGTCACGGTCTTTCTCCCGACGTTCAGAGCCTACCTCATCTCCAATGCCTCCATCCACAGACACCCAACCCACCAAACTTCCAAATCAGCTCGATGTCGTCACCGATTCCGGCTATGCCTCTTATCCTGAGCGGAGGTATATCCAGAGCGCGTTCGGCGTTCAACGGGAGACATCTTCTGGAGGTCGACATTTAGAATCAACTTCGTTGCTGGAGTCTGGCCACACAGAAGGCAGAGAGTGCGGGACTATTGAGATCGACGAGTCTGCAAGTGTCTATTCCACTACTTCACTATTCCCAGATTCAACCAGAGATGCATATGTGTCGGCAATCGCAGAGCAGATCTGCAGCTCTGTGCATGGGTCGTTACATGACGTGGCAGTCATTTCTAAGGTGTGCAACAGTTTACCAAAACTGCTGAAAGTGTTCTCGCTCAGTATCGGGAACAATGCGCCGTCGAAAATGCATTTGGATGTCATGTTCTTCATCCGCAGATATCGCAGGTGTTTTTATCCAAACCCACCCCAGTTAGTTTACTTGAAATTCAATGCGAAATTGACAAGTGCGAACTAGGAATATCGCTGCCGCCTGTCGTGATCTGCTATTTGAAAGGGATATTTGCAGAAATCGCGACATCTCAGATAACATGTCTGTGGGAGAAAAAATGAAATTATGGGATGACATGAATGATGCAGAAGTTGAGGGCACAACGACCTCCGTCTCACTGACACTGGACCATCTGGAGGTATCTACTCATACAGATACCGACGAAGGGGACGACGAAGATGAAGAGCCAGAGGCAAACCTTTTCGACATCGAGGCCTACAAAGACCTGTTAAAATCATCTACATCGTATACCAAGTTACTCTCTGATGTTCATCGCGAATGTACTCTCGTGTCCACGTATCCAAACACATTGGATCGTGTCAGTAGCGAGATACACATGATGTTGCCGATCTCGAGCCGCGTCAGCCGTGCTAAAGCGCCAGAGAGGTTCACTTTGGAGTTCGATGTCCATTGGAATCCATTTCACATTATTTCCCAGCTAGAGTCGGAGGCATCCAAGCCCAGTATTGGAAACTTCCTCGTGCTGACAGGGTCTGCCGGCATGGCGCAGGCCATGACCTGCGCAGAATATATCAATCAAACATGGCCGATCAGTGGTCCACGCATTTTGGAGCTTATCGAAAACACCATCAGCGCTGCTCTACCGCAAGTACCCAAGGCATGTAAGTATAATGCCATCCCGAGGATCTCGTTCGCGGCGGTATCTTATATTTTTACTTAGGCACTCTTCCCGACGAAACGAAGGTTGAGTGCTTTATAAGCGCCGCCGAAAATTCTGAAAAGACCACTTTGAAGACTAAGGTCAATGGTCTTTCGAGCTGGATCATCGAGATCGGAGAAATTCTCTCATGGATGGGGTCAGCATTGAGATCCTCCCCATACCGTGACCGACTCGTCTTGTGCTCGCCTCATGTTTCTAAGGATGAAGACAAATGGGATACAAGCCTTGCATCGGCCCTCAACTCTCGTTCGACAAAATTGGCATGCTCAATCCGCTTCGCAACCCGTGGAGATGATAGTGAATTGGCATCAAATGGACAGTGCTGGCATGGCTTGTTCGAGACCCCTCTTGTGGCTGAGGGCTATCCGATCGCTCGAAGATCTCACTTTGAAGAGGGCCTTGAGATCTCTTTGGCAGTAATGGCATCTTTAACAGGAACGGCACGCGTTCATTCCTTCTCGGATAAGCTTTTTTTGAAGGGGTTCTCCACAATGCTTGTACCCACTGATTCCATGGGAGACATCGTTGCGTGGCACTTGATCTCATCCAAAAGCCCGGAGATTCGAATACCATACAATGCCGGCTTGCAGGTTTCTCATGAAAAAGTACGCCTTCCTGATTTGCAACGCTCGCGTCATGTGTTGGCATGGTCCTCGTCAGTCAAATTTCTTGCAGGTCAGTTTTTTATTGCACAAAAGAAAGGAATATAAGATAAGTCCAGCTGACCGCTTATCACCTAAGGCTCACACAATGCATCCTACGCTATCAAGACTTCAGTTCCCCCGAGGGCGTCCGCTGCATGTCCACTGTCAAATGCCTCGATCTCACTGGGGCGCGTGGTGAATGACGGAGTTGGAGCTATCTCTGTTGCGTTGCATAACTCCAGAGCTCGCGATGTGCGGAGGCACTATGCTCAAAAGCTCAAGTGGATCAAAAAACAATTCGTTCTTCTTTGGGACGAACAGTCAAAACGTGGATGGCTTGTGAATGGCACAACTGCCCTCCTTCATCTTGTGGGTGCCTCCCTTGAGCTTGACAACAATGAATCCCTTGATGCTTCAGCCGCGTTTGATCCAGCAAGGATAACGTATCCATCACCATATAGGCGCTCGTCGGCTGCCTGGGTCTTATCAAGCGCCGCAAATACAAAGCTTCCTATCTATGAGGATGACGAGGACCCTGTGCTATTTCCTGAGTATGTAACTCGATTTTACGAGCTGTTGGAGAAAGCATTTGATTACCAATCAGCTACTTTTTCCGCAGATTCCGAAACAAGTTCACCCCGATCGCAGCTAGATGGTTGGGACTTTGAAGGACTGGCTGCAGAGCGTGATCCGGTTCTTCCTAGGGAAGCTAAGCTAGATTCCGCCGGGATGGCGTGGATTGATTTGGTCCGTTCTGTCCGCGCGATCACTTTATTTGGTCGTGGGTTTGGTGATATTGTGCAATCCCTTGCTGTTTGTTCTACGTGGAGTAAAGTTCCTTCTGGCAAGTCCTACTTGGTGGTTTGCCAGGAAGATCTTGATGAGATAGTGGCTTCTTGGTGTGGCAATTTACAGTCATATCCCAAGAGAGTGACAAATCAGGTCATTTGGTATGTCTCTGATAGGACAGCAGCTGAATGCCAGTGCATCCTTAGTGGCAAGTCTTTGCACTCCGATATAACTCAAGTCCTTCTGCCGTCGACGATGGTATCTCGAATCCCTGCCCGGAAGGTCCCTCATCAAGAACACAAAGAAGGGGCTTTCATTTTTGGCTTGAACTCGAATGATCTATGGCACTGGCCAGAGGTTGGTGAGCCTTCACGGCAGCCAGTTCGTCTAGATTCTTCGAAAAGAAAAGATGGCAGTCTTTCTGTCTCACATGACAGCGGTATTGGAGACAGTTGCGAGTCAACAAGCTCAGCCCGGGAGGATAGTTCAAGTTTGAGCCAGCATTTTCCCGCATCCAGGATTACGCGGCCAATTTCGCAAGATTTAGTATTAAACAGCGAAAGCTACACCATTGGCATCATCTGCGCTCTTCACATCGAGCTTATGGCCGTGCGAATCCTGTTTGATAACACTCACCAAGGGGTCATTATCTGCTCAACAGATTCCAACTCCTATGCCTTTGGATCTATGTGTCAACACAACATTGTTACAACCTGTCTTCCGGATGGCGAATATGGAACCAATGCAGCTGCCAGTGTGGCCTCTCATATGAGACGAAGCTTCGCCCGCCTTCAAATATGTTTGTTCGTTGGCATCGGGCGTGGCGCTCCAACCGCGCGCACGGATATTCGACTGGGTGATGTCGTAGTGAGCAAGCCCGTTGGAAATAGCGTTGGAGTTCTTCAATATGATATGACCAAGAGTTTGGAGCACGGTCGCTCTCAGATGAACGGATACCTTCATCCGCCCCCAAGGAGTGTGAGGTCAGCCTTAAGCAAGATGCAATCAGATCCCAAACTCTCAAAGGCACCTCTAGCGCCATACTTACAGGTTATCAGTGAGACGAATGAAGAATATGCCTGTCCTGATATCTCCACAGACAACCTCTATGAATCATCATACGGCCATCCAGAGGCAGAAGAAACATGCGCCAACTGCGATTCATCCATGATTCAGCCGAGGCCAGTCAGAGCAGGTCGGCAGCCAAAGATTCACTACGGTTTGATTGGTTCGGGAAACCAGGTAATGAAAGACGCTAGAAGGAGAGACGCTCTAGCGAAAGAGCATCATGTTCTCTGCTTTGAAATGGAGGCTGCTGGCGTCATGAACGTTCTGCCATCACTCGTCATACGAGGGATATGTGACTACTCCGACTCACATAAGAACAAGCAATGGCAGCGGTACGCGGCTGCCACCGCTGCATCATATACCAAACTACTCCTGTCTTACCTGAAACCTTCAGATTCAGATCCCCCTTCTGCCCTATTTGACAAATCAATGAATGTGAGTGAATTTGATAGTGGACGGGGTTGGACAGATGGATGGGAAGATCATGGTGAGGGAAGTTCAGTCAAGAGACGGTGTATATATGGACTGTCTTATTAGTGAGATATTACAAACCAAAGTATATGTTTCTTTATATAATACCATGATTCAGTCACGGTTTTCTCTAGACAGACTTCAAGTTTCAAGGCTACTTTATTTATATATAGAAGTGTTAGAGCATCTTTCAAGTTGGTGAGGGGTTTGAGTGAAATGATACCTAGTATCAGAGTGGCGACCTATGTACTGAAATTCTCCTGACAGACTTTGGTAACCCTTTCCGGATTAGTGCTTAATGACTCGCGGCTTTTGCTCACTGAGTAGGGTGAACTTGAAATACACATGCTGATATAATAGACGAGATTGATCTATTTTTATGACCAGTCTTGACGTTGGATGCAGTATGGTTTCATGGGTTCAGAGACTTGAAATATTTTTGTAGGAAAAGTGGGGTTGGGCACCCTTGCATACGAACATGTAATATTGCTTACCATATGTTGAATTGAAAATGGACAAGGGGTGGAGGGGTGGAGGGGGGTGCAGTAGAGTAGGCGAGGGCATAGGTGCTGGTCACCAAATGCTTATCTAGCCCCTCCACGAGGTGAAGAAACTGGAAACCCAAGCCAACTTGAAACCGGCGCTTGACAAGGTCAGCCTCTCAATGGGCCAGATAAAGTTGTGGTTCATAGCGAGCAGTACATAAGTGGAAAATTGGGTTGATAGGGCCAACGATTGTCTTTTCCAACGCAAGCCACCCACAGCATCTGCTGACCAAAGCTATTCTTGGCCTTCCGCAAGTCAGACCTACCTGCCTTCAGGCCATTGCACTGATTTACCCACTTAGGTGAAGCCGAAAGAGGCGTATAGTGCGCCCATCGATCTGAAGGAAGGACTCAATTGGCATGGCATGCAAGTTGTTGTCCACAGAGTATTTGTTCCTTGTTTTGATCCGCATCTCAGCTGTGTACTTGGCGTTGGGGTTACACCACATAAAACATACCCACCAATCACCATATACTGTGGCAGCGATGCGTTGTTATCAAAAGTACATTTGATGCTCGAAGGCGGGGTAGCTTGTTTACTAGAAAATTTTCATAAGCAGCGTATCTAACACCATATTATGATCGTATTCTAAAGACTTAAAGTAAACCACTCTCAAAGTTCACGACCAATATCTAGGTTAAAATGCCACACAGGGGACGCAAAACTGTGAGATTGTGGTCGCTTCACCCAAAGCTTCATAACGATGTAGCACAACTATTAGACGCCGAAGGACTCCACTGAGACTTTCTTGACACCGATGATGAGTCCAACATCGAAGAGCGGGACACAAATGTTATGGGTCGATTTATTTGCCGGAACAGCGGATATTACTCCAGTGGTTGGTCAAGCAAAAAAGTGGCGATTACAATTCGCATGTATCCTCAACAGCGATATAATGCACGCGTATATCACCAGCGATGCAGAAATTGCAAATCAGTCGGTCGACTCCTTCTGGATACAGAGTGCTATGCGGAAAGAGTGACATACTGGCTCAAAAAATGGAATGGAGGTGAGGTACAGCGGCCAAGTTCCTCTGGCCAGAGCAGAGGACCACACAATAGTGAGCTGTGTGAAGGGTGCAAAGCAGGTCATTGTCCCAACTCGAATGAGGATATAGCGTTGGTGCTAGCAAGGTAAGCTTGGTACCAAGAGTTCCTATGCTATGATACAGTCACTAATCATGCTAGGCTGTCAATCTGAGCGCTGCGCTACAAGATGTCGCCTATGTACATCTATAGTACACAGGCTACCTTCGAGCTGGAAAGCCGACTGGAGGTGCCAAATTAGTGACGTCAAAGACGCACTGATCTGACCCATATGGCGAATTTCCAAGGTTTACCTTTGGGTCCCTGTCCAAATTTCATCATCTTATATAAATATATATTTTTTTAATCGCCCAAGACCATGCGATATTAGCTCGACCAAGTACTACATTGAGTCAACAAACTAGCCGCAGAAGCTCGGACAACATGAAATTTTGCAATATTTCTCCTTCCTCTTTGTCAAGGCCTCGCGTAGATATCATTGCTTCAAGTTCTTCTGCCGGGAGGATATGTGCCGATAGGTACGGTACTATATGTATGAAGGGAAGAAGGTCTTCACATTCAAGTTGGAATCAACCAGGCTGTTGCCAGACCTAACAGACTTCCCGCATATAGTAAAAAGATTTCCTAAAGTTCATAGCTCTGAGTTCACAGCTTTCACTTCACAACTTTGATTGATTTCCGTTCGTAAAGCAGAGACTAATCTGACCTAATTTTTTCCTAGACTTAACAGCTGAGCTTAATGAGTTTAGATTCCCATGACCAAGTTGAGAAATATTGGAGGAAATATTTTGGTTACTGAAACTGATGGCTCCCAACCTGTAATTAGCTATCTCCGTCTAAAAAAACTTTCGTTGATGTTTAACGGCCCATGAATCACCTACTTGGTTGATTGATCACCTCGGATAATTTGGAACAGTTTGAGGCCTACTCTCCTGGGCATATGCGCTTTCAGATACACACCGTCGTGCCGTTTTCTAGTGCGAATTTTGGACTAGCTTATAACTGAAGTAGACATAAGACCTTCACATAGGAATTTGTCGCTTCCGTAAAGAAATGTTAATGAATACTTTGTAAAGGGAGCTCGGAGCGTGCTATTGAAAATCACCTCCGCAACAGTGGTTCCCCTCTTCCCACATCCCTTACAGATTGAATAACTGAAGATGGTGCTTGTATACTTCCAGGCTTATTCATATTCAAATCACCTAATAAGTTAGCATTTATAGGAACTAAATCTCTAACTTTAACTTGGTCTAACGGACTTAAGAGGAATACATTGAATCAAATCACTTAACGAAGTAAGATGATAATAATTTCGTCTTTTGTTACCAAAAGCAAAGTTCAGACTAAGCAAAACACAATCATCTGTCAAAGAGACTGATATATATGTTTTGGTCCTTATCCATTATCCATCGGGAGTTTAATAGTCCGATCTACTCTTTTGCGCATATTCGTGTATAATTTCTTTAATTAGAAGTAGTTACTATTGAGGTGGGATAAGCCCTAGTTCCCACCATTCTTACGCTTACAAGAGTAACATATTATTGTGATAGCTGCCAATTCTGCCTCCATCAAAACATCCAGGTCGAGATACGGCAGATGGTATTCTACGGGGTATTTTGTCAGGAGTAACACCAAGCAAAGTATACACCACGCAAGGAGATAGTTGTTATCCAGGTCAGCTATCTGATGGGCAGTCAGAATGCCGTCATTCACAGTTGCAATGTCAAAGTACATTTCCTCGTCAGTAGGCCATAGAGTCTCATTGTAATAGAGCAAACTCGATACCCCAAACTGACCATGAGCAATTGGCAAACGAGCCGCGCATGGTCAGCGTATACACCTGGTTCCTTTTACACTGCTATCATCGGAGTGTAGCCCCAAGAGTCGAATGTTGTAGTATGCAGGGAATCAGATACTAGGGTCTTTCTACTTTTTTATTCACCATTTTGAAATATCAAGACTTTCGCTTAGAATAGGGAGACGGATTGTGTAAAACTGGTTAAGATGGCAGCAATACGCCAGATATCACGTGAGGATGCTTGTTCCATGTAGCATGCAAGATTTGTAATTTGTTTCATTCCATAAGCTTTGATGCACTTTTGAATCGTACTCCCTGTAGTAACTGTCAAGTGCAGCCTAATGTGTTTCACCTATATTTACTCAAGGCAGAGTGAAATGGGAATGCTGAAAGTTTGATATTTGAAAATTTACCGCATTGAGCACAGGAATATACCTATATAGGAAAAAGAACTTTGCTTTACATACGTTCCTTTCTGATAGCCACAACATTAATGCAGAACAATATCATTTCAGTCCTCAACCAAACTACCATTGCTTATTGCTTGCGAAGAATCCTATACCTTCTGTGCTCGTCCGATTCTAAGTATGATGAAAAAAAGCCTCTTTTGATTGGACCACAATTCATCTACCCATGTAATCGGCTCCTGCCGTGTGTGACCATGTCTTTTTCGCCTAACGGGGCTGCTATAGGCTCTGCAAGAAGTTGGTATGCAAGGGGCCGTAATGCTTAAAGCAAATCCACTTTCAATGAATTGTAGGCTATATAATTATGTTCGTCGCAATTTTAGGATACTTCAGTCCCTTAGGAACTTCGATTGAACTTTTAGTCTCGCACAGTAGTAGGAATTCTTGGTTATGTATATTGGTAACGAGTAGACGTGACTTTCAAGAGTTAGCAAAATTTACAGGGTAAGAGTGAGTCTGTGAGAGGTTTACAGTGTAAGAATTTCGACTTGCGATGCCAAATTGACGCTTTTGAATCTGTGCAAGAGCTAATAGATGACACAAAAAATAAGGATCTGCAGTCCAATCTTTGAGAGTCGTTTGATCTAGCTTCTTCAGGGAAATGTCTCCGCCTACAGTGTTCTGAGTTCACCTTGGACCGGAACCAGGCTCAAATTGTTTCCTCCGATCTCTATTAACGCTTGAGTAATGTATATAGCCGACCAACGGCGGCGAGATGTGGGAGATGGAGTGGAGAGATTTTTAATGACGATCAAACGCGGTGTATTCTGGTCAGTGAACAGGACGGCGTTGAAAATAGAATGAGGACCCTCTCCTGCTCAGCGATGTTGTCAGTGATTGCCATAAAAAATCTACTAAATAGCTCTTACCTATAATTTACAAATATGCGCTCCTTACCAATCACAATATACACAAGAGATTGACATTTTTTGAACGTAAAGGAGATATTCGCTACTATTTCTGCCTCATGTTGCCACTGAGAGCTTCCAATTTTCGGGCCTCTACAGTCATCCTGAGCTGAGGCCTCATTGGACGGGGTCGTGCTAATATCCTCGGATCGACATCCTACCATATCAAAATGGCGCGAAGTCCACTGGAGAGGGATTTTTTATGAAGCCAGAGTGGTCAAATATAATATCGCGGAGGGTCGGTCTAGAATGTGCCGCCAAAATAAAGATGGGGATATATAGTGGTAATGCTGGTGCGCGTGGTTCAAAGGGAAGACAACAATAATGCCATTACATGTCTCACCGCCCTGCTCTGAGAACCCTCACCGCCTTTGGTCAGAGAAACCGGCCAGGCAGCATTTCCTATCGATTAAAGAGTGAACCTATTTCCAACACATGGACCATAGCCTCTTCTCCCTATTCTATTCATATCACCGCAGAATTTGCCTTCGGGGCCCGTTTTGAAGCTGAAAATTGGAAAGATTTCCGGAAGCTTGAGAATGTTGCCGCCAGTTCTTGGAGGCGGTCTCATCTGTTCTCATGCCGAGTCATAAGGCGGGATCCGCAGCGCAATGTTCTTCCTCCTATCTCAATATACATCACCCACGGATGCTATTTAATTTGCGGCAGGCCATACCACATCATTTTTGCAGGAACTGACTTTTCTTCCACCAAACAAAGTGAGCACTACTTAGTGCGAGGATGTACAGTCGTTCTCGAAATCGGATTGACCGATACACTTCATCACTCTGTTCTAGCCCCACTGCCAAGATCTTAGCGCAGATCAACAATTTAACGGCCAGTAAGTTGAGGACCTCCGTAAATCGCTGCTTGTATGGTATTGTGTAGTGCTAGTAAATCTACTCAATTTTTAAGGGAACTCAATTGATGGAATCCTATGGAAGTTGACGCTATCATATATTTCCACAACACAACCCATAAAAAACGTGTCCGTCTCAGTAGTGGTACCTATCGAAGGAGAGTAAGCAGACTTCGTACATAGGGACATCCAAGGGATGACATTGGTCCCCTATCCCTGCACAGTGCTCATCAGCAACTAAAATAGTGTGACTAAAAGTAAAACAGCATGCTTTGATTTTGCTGATGGACCAGGTCGTGGCTTGAGGGTACAGTAGAACATGAATGTACTTGCGAAATTAAATCACAAGATTGACTTAGGAGATCGCTAGATATCATCAGACTATATATAGTGGAACATTCAGCGAATACACATAATAGAGCGGCCACCATCCCATGTAACCCTACTTCTAATGAGTATTTTGAAGGTCTCGCGCGCGGTATCAATAAATGTCGCATCCTCTCGCACGAGGCGTGCAGAAGCGGCAAATACAATCGCCTCGCCAGTCTTCAAACCAGCAATCTGACTGAGTCCCCTTGATGCACTCTCGCAGTATTGGCTAGAGGTCTCACATTCCATAGGAATATGCCTTTGAAGGATTTTATACCATTCCGGACTGGTGAATCGGTGAATTATGGTTAGCGAGCAGAGGTCAATCAACCGAGGTGATATTGTGGGCTCTTGTGTTGAGATAATGACACGAACGCCGAGATGCCGTTGTTGACGAATGATTGTTAAAAAAGTCTCAGTAAGTATCTTAGCAGCCATGCTATCTGCCATGTACTGCTCTTCACTATTAGCCAATGGCAAATTCGTCACGCTTGTGAATAGAACAATTACCTTATGTGCCTCGTCAGCGACAACCATTTTTCCTCGGGCGGGATGGGCGCATAGGAACAATTCTATTGCGATGCGGAAAAGTACACAAGCAGTACCTGGATCAACAAAGGGGCATGACAAGTCCAGTATGGTGACACCACCATCCATGAAGTATTCGTTGTTACCTTCACCCGAGAGATCAAGATATGAGTCAAGCAAATCCAATCTTTGGTATAGAAACGGCGTCTGAGAACGGTCTAGTTTGAGAGCATTCAGACGGGATCGGAAATCCTGGTAATCGAAATAACCGTCACTCTCCATAGCCATGTTTCGCAGGATTCGGGTCACCTGTGCCATGTATAAAGGCATTCCGGCGCCTGAAGAAACCGACATGAGCGAAAGCATCATGCTTATGTTGAGGTGTTGAGTCTGGATTTTGAAAGGCCGAACTTCGACATTGGGTATCTGCTCATACAGGCTCTTGAGATTGTGTAAATTGGTTGGTGATACTAAAACTCGCAGTGGTACCGACTTTCCATGCGCATATTGAGGCAGGATTCTGGCCAAAAAGGCTGCCTCGCTAGGCTTAGAGCTGACCAAGGAAGTATACTCATCGAAATGCAGCACAAGGGTCGATATACTTTGCTTAAGATTTCCCAATGCCGGGAGTGCCACTGAGCAGTTCTCTGCGGTGAAGTCAGTGACTTGAAACTCTTCTTTCCCAACTGAAGCTCATACCAATCATGCAAGCAGTTGTGTGAGATTTGCCACTTCCTTGCACGCCACACACAAAGACAGAAAACGGAATGTTTGTATTCAACATAATTCTAAGATCTGTAGTGTTCTCCCTGGGTGCATTGATTCGTCCGAGTAGTGCAAGTTGAGAGGGAAGAGTAAAACCGAGATCCTCAAGCGAGGCTGAGACCAGAACAGCATTTTCGGTAAGCTCAGTTTCCCTGGTAGATATTTCAGCGTCTTCATCACCATCGAGGCGCAGAAACTCGCGTTGTATCTCCAAAGAGGGGAGAGAAGGAGCACTCTCAGAGACGTCTTTATCAATACCGCCTTTCAAATCTTTTTTAAACTCTGATAAACTTAGAATCTTCTCACAAAAGCCCATAAAGCGAAGGTCTTACCTTCCAAGCGAGGATTAATTAGATGATCAATGGGACGTTGGCTTTTCGAGCACTCAAGACTAGAATTCTTAGGAATTTCGTTCAATTGGTTTTGAGCGTGATGAGCTTTGAGTTTCCGGGCATTTTGAGTAGAGCTTGGTACAGTCGCCGAAGGTGATTTCGTTTGGGGGACGCTTGGAGTTGAAGAGGACTGAGTTACGTTTTGGCAGACTGACTGTCCCGAGGGAGGTGAGGTTAATGCCGAGGCTCTGCTGGAAGTTACATTCGACTCCAGTTGATTTACATAGCTCAACTTATTCTCAGCGGCAAAACATACCATATCAATGATACAGAACACATACCTATCCACGAAACCTTTGATGAAGTCACTATGCTGGGGGCATTTTTGAAGGTATCTGCTCTTGATAGCTTCTCGGTCAATTGGCTTCTTTGATAAATGGCGACTGTATACTGCTTCGCCAATAGCCTGCCTGAGGATAACCTCGGTCCACTTTTTGCCTTTCCGAGCCATTTTGAATATTCTGTCTAGTTCACAAAGGGAGCTCAGGGATAATATATGAAAAGAAAACAGCAGTGAAGCGATAGAAGGGAGCAAAAGACATAAGAATGTACAGCAGACACAAGACATTTGACTTAGAGCAGAGATAGAACACGTCACACCGCCCAATCCTATGGGAGCCCCGCGGATGACCCTCATCCGCCGGTACCTACTAAGCCATTACACACCATATTAGAATAAGTGGGGTAGGGGGTCATCCAGCTGATTTCCACCCTATCCCATAGGGGTTGGCTGGGTAAGCCTTACTCCGTAATGTGGATACCATCTTTACTATAGGACCTAGACTTTCAACATGCATAACTCCTTGTAGATTTTGATCTCTATCCCAGGGGGACCGCGTAGTCTGCCCACATTACACAGCGGTAAGCCAATTTTTGCATGGGTAGAATTTGTGGTGAAGGGCTCACTACAGCCACTTTCAACCCCTAACTATATATAGATCGAGTGGACTGATAACACTTTTTAATTCAAAATATTTGTTATGTACTAACGGTATGCTAGTAGGGATGGAGACTAGAGTGATGGTTGTGGGTAGTGACTGTTACAGACCCTATGAAAACACTTACAGGGATAAGCTTAGTTAGTCACAGGGGAACCCAGGTCGTATAGCCCACAACCCGGCTACACCCTAATCCTATGGGAGCCCCACGGATGACCCTCATCCGCCGATACCAAGCCATTATACACCATATTAAAATAAGTGGGGCGGGGTGTGATCATCCAAATAATCACAAGTCTTTTTGAACCAACTGGCCAACGGAACTTGCCAGTCGTTCCGATGACTAAGCTCCAAGGACTGACCAGTTCACGGTACAGTTGGACTTAGGCATTTCGAAACGGTGTTCTTTTGCGGTCCCTCCGGTCACCTGACAAGCACGGGATCCGAAGTTGTGCGCTGAGTCATCCTGATGACTCACCATTCTGCGGATGACTCATCGATCGCACCATTAATTGTGTTATTGTTTGTTCGAATCCGGGACTAGCCCGATTCGGTTAGCGTCCTCCGCCTTTGTAGTTTAAGAGCCGCACCACACGTCTCCATTTGTTTTCTTTTTCTTTCTTTCTCCAGACTGTTTGTTTTCTTTACCTTGACTACAG
The DNA here is from genome assembly GCA_039634405.1 of Penicillium herquei. Taxonomy (NCBI): domain Eukaryota; kingdom Fungi; phylum Ascomycota; class Eurotiomycetes; order Eurotiales; family Aspergillaceae; genus Penicillium; species Penicillium herquei. The sequence continues at coordinate 8,393,359 of CP098388.1, forward strand.
AATATATTGAAGCTTTTCTTTTCTTGATTCTCTCTTCTACCTTGTATTGTAGTTCAGCCCACTCACACGGGGGGTTATCCGGCGGATTTCCAACCTCACCTAAATCTGCGGATAAGCTCTAATCTTTATAAAAACTAGTATCTAGGTTTATTTACACTCCTTCTCCCTAATCCTATGGGAGCCCCGCGGATGACCCTTATCCACCGATACCAAGCCATTATATACCATATTAAAATAAATGGGGCGGGGGGTTATCCAGCGGATTTCTAACCTCACCCAAATCCGCAGATAAGCTCTAATCTTTATAAAAATTGGTATCTAGGTTTATTTACCCTCCTTCTCTCTTTATTTTAATTTTGAGGAATTTGGATAACCTATAAGGTTATTTAATACTATGTTTAAATTACTATATAAATTTCTGTGGACCTAATTGGTTACTTTGTTACCTGTGATTCCTTAGGTATTAATTTTGGGTATTTCTTAAAGTGGCTATAGCGCTCTACCCTACTTTTGTAAAGAAAATTAAAAATCTGCTTTACTTTTTTTCCTTATCTGTTTTTACTATTCTTTATCTTTTTTTTTTTTAATTTTAATATTTTATAGTCCTAATTCTTCTTTATATATTTTTTAAATTTTTAAAGAATAGATAACTAAATTTAATCTTATCTAGTTAATTAAAAGGTTATAATAGATTTTATATACTATATAATTTAGTATCTATCTATATTATATTAAAAAAAAATATTTTCTAGATATCTTTTTTTTTATATATTAGTCTAAAATATAAAAATAAAGTATTAATATTTTTAAGTATATTTTAACTATTAATAATAGATATATAGTATATTATTATATAAATATTTATTAAAACTTTTCTATAATCTTTATTCTATATACTTTTAATACTAAAAAAATATTAAAATATTTAAGTTTATTTAATCTATCCTAGGGGACTCCTCTAAATAGGGCTATTTAGAGCTTAACCTAATTTTTTTTCTATAGTAAAAAAAAGTAGAGTAGGGGTTATTTAGAGTTTTTAGGGGGGGGGCTATTTAGAGTAGGTTCCCCTTGTATAAAAAAGTTTAAAATTTTAGAAAATCTAAGTTAGGATATTTTAAATCTACTCCTAAGATCTTAAGAGAAAATATTCTAAATTTAGTTTGTATGAGTAGATTAAAAATGAGGTTAGGTTAATTTTGATAGGGTATAACTAGGGTTTATTAATACCCTATCTTTGTTTTATTACTATCTATTTTTTGATTTTTTTTGTATAAATTATAAAATCCTCTAAGTCTAACTTTAAAACTATAACTTTTATATTATAAACTTTTAATATTAGAATATTTATATTTTATTTTATCTAAGATTAGAAGTAAATAAACTACTAATTTAATCTATTTTAAACTTTATTTAGATTAAAATTATAATCTTTCTATATTAAAGTAAGGATTAGGATCTTTATATTTTTTTCTTTAAATTTAAAATATATTTTATATATATATATATATATTATACTATTTATATTTTATATAAGTTAATAAATCTAGTATACTCTAACTTATTCTATTAAGAATTATAATTTACTTTAATTTTTTTCTATAATATAATTATTTAAATTGTATAAAAGTTATTTTATAAGGAGATTTTTTTAATATATAAAATCTATTTTTTATCTTAGTTATTTCTATAATATATTTATTTAATTATATAAAAGCTATTCTATAGGAAGACTTTTTTAATATATAAAATCTATTTTTTATCTTAGTTATTTTAGTAATATATCTATACTAATTATATAAGAGTTATTTTATAGGGTAATATATAAAGTCTAATATTTTATCTTATTTACTTTAATAATCTTTTATCTTATTTACTTTAGTAATCTTTTATTTTATTTACTTTAGTAATCTTTTATTTTATTTATTTTAGTAATCTATCTACTTAATTATATAAGAGCTATTCTATAAGGAGATTTTTTTAATATATAAAGTCTAATCTTTTACCTTAGTTACTTTAGTAATATATCTATACTAATTATATAAAAAACTTAATCTTTTTTTGGTATACTATAAACTCTAACCTTTTATTAGAATTACTTTTATTTTAGTTACTTTTATAGTATATTTACTTTTACTATATAAAAAAGTTAATCTTTTTTTAGTATATTATAAACTCTAACCTTTTATTAAAATTACTTTTATAATATATTTACTTTTATTATATAAAAGACTTAATCTTTTTTTAGTATATTATAAACTCTAACCTTTTATCTAAATTACTTTTATAATATACTTACTTTTACTATATAAAAGAGTTAATCTTTTTTTAGTATACTATAAACTCTAATCTTTTATTAAAATTACTTTTATAATATATTTACTTTTACTATATAAAAGACTTAATCTTTTTTTGGTATATTATAAACTTTAATCTTTTATTAAAATTACTTTTATAATATACTTACTTTTACTATATAAAAGAGTTAATCTTTTTTTAGTATACTATAAATATTTATCTTTCTTTTTTATACCCTATTTATTTTTATTATATAATTTAAATTATCTTTTTCTAATCCTATTTTAATATTTATTTAAATAGATATTAACTTAGCTAAATAATATAAATATCTCTTAAACTCTCTTTTTTTTTTTTATCTTCTAAATTATTTATATTCTAACTCTATCTATCTCTAATATTTTATTTTTTTTTTTTTTATATAATTCTATTATCTATTTATCTTTTTTTTATAATTTTTATTTTTATATTCTTATATAATTATAAATAATTAAAAGAATAAATAAAAAGGTGATTAGAAGTATAAGTATATTATATCTACTAAAGAGAAGAAAGGTCTTAGTATTTTTATTAGATAAATAAAGTATTTTTATATTAATCTAGAGTTAGAAAGTCTAAATTCTTTTTAGTTTTTAATAATGGTAGATAATATATTAGCTAAAGATAGAGAGGTTAATTATTTCTATATCTATTTAATCTAGATTAGGAATTAAGTTTTATATATCTTTTACTATATTATAGAGTAGTAGGTTATATAATACTATCTATTATATAAGTTCTTAATAAAAAAGATTATTAAAAAGGGTGTTATTAAGGGTATAAAGGTTTTTATAATCTAGATTAAATAAATAAGTTTTTTTTTTTTTTTTTTTTTTTTATATAATTATTTTATTAATTTATTTATTCTTATAGATTTAGTTTAGATGTTAGTTATATATAAATATCCTTTTAATTATAAGTTAAGGTTAATATTTAGAGATAATATATAAATAGGTAGTAATAGGTTATCCTTTTAGAAAGGTTATTATCTATTTTTTTAACTAATAGGGTAGGTATTATATAAATTATTATTAAAAAGACTAAGGTATAAGTTATATTTATTATAATTTAGATAAATTAGTTTAGATATTAAAAGGTTATATAGTAATATCTATACTAAGTTATATAAAAGAGTTAGTTAATTTAGATAATAAAAATAATAATAATTAACTAAAAGATAATATTTTAGATAAGGATAATTTTAAGAAGGATAAGATAGATCCTTTTATACTAGGTGGACTATCTAAAAAAGGATTAGATAGTTCTTTTTTTTTCTCTTTTAGTAGTATAGTCTTTTTACTTATAGTTTAATTAGTTAATCTTATATAATATAGATTATATACTATATTTTTATACTATTTTTATTTAGTATAATTTATTTTTAGATTTATCTAGATTATTATTAGTATAGTTCTAAGTTTATATAATTAATTTTATAATAGATCTTTTTCTATATAGATTAATCTTTTTTATATAGAATAATCTTATATAAGAACCTACTAGTAAAGTAAATTAGATTTTTTATTTATTAACTAACTTTTTCTTTATAGAAAGAAGTTAGAAGTCTTTATTTTTAATATATTTTTTTAATCTATATATATTAACTAATAATTATAGTATTATATTTTTTATATAAGATATCTTTATTAATTAAACTATATTCTAATAGATATATATTTATATAATTATTAATTATTCTAACTTAAAATATTAGAATTAGTATTAAATATAATCTCTAGTCTTTTTTTTTTTATATAAGTAAGTTTATTATTCTAGGTTAATTATTCTTATATAATATTTAGTAAATTATCTTTTTAAATTTAAAAATATATATCTCTACTCCCCTATTTATAATAATATCTATTTTTTATAATTATATCTTTCTATTTATCTAATTTTTTATCTTTAAGTAATTTACTTTTTTATATAAATATCTCTTTTATCTTATATAACTATTTACTTATCTTAATCTTTTAATCTAATTATATCTATCTTTTAATCCTTAGTAGAATATCTCTTTCTATTAATTAAGGATTTATCTTTATTAGTCTATTAAAAGTATTAATATTATATATAATCTATATAGATTATCTTTTATTTAATTAATATTTATTATTAAGTTAAACTAATAATTACTAGAGAGATTAAGGAAATTATCTATATAAAATAGATAATATATCTAGATTTAGATTTTTTATAACTCCCTATTATTATATAAATATCCTTTAACTATCTTATATAGATCTAGATAGATTTAATATATATATAGAATAAAAATTATAAATTTTTAATTCTAAACTATTCTATTTTTAAAGACTACTAGTAGATATAATATAATTAATATATATACTATTCTAATTTTATCTATTAACTATTTTATATAAAGATAAAGATATTAGCCTAAGACTTAATTCCTATATAGCTCTAATAATTTTTTAAAAATAGAGTTAGTTTATAATTTTTCTAAATCTATAGTAGTAATAAGACTTTATATAACTAATATCTATTAGAATTAGATATAGTTAAAACTATTTTAACTAAACTTAAATAATATTATTAAAAAACCTTCTATCTAACTAACCCTATAATTAATCTAAATATCCTAAATAAGATAAATAGCTAACTTTATTATATAAGATAGATAGACTATCTAACTAATCTTTTCTCTAATACTATTCTTAAATTAACTATAAAATTAACTAAAAACTTTTTTATTAACTATCCTATATTAATTATATTCTATTAAACTATAATTAGTCTTATTTATATAATTTAGTAGATTACCTACTATAATAATAAAAATATTTAACTTAAAGTTATATAGATTAAGATAGGGACTTTACCTAAATAACTATTATAAATCTATCTTAACTAAAAGAATATTTTTTACTATATTAATCTATAGTAATAGATCTTATACTTTTTTATTTATATAATCTTTTTATAAGATAATCCTAAGATTTTTTATCTATCTCTATATTACTTTATTTACTAATAATATTATATATAGGATTATTTCTAGGGTGTTAGGGTTAGGGTGTTTGGGTTAGGGTGGTTAGGGTTAGGGTGTTAGGGTGGTTAGGGTGGTTAGGGTGGTTAGGGTGGTTAGGGTGGTTAGGGTGGTTAGGGTGGTTAGGGTGGTT